>JAWDJD010000001.1:84790000-87190000 GCA_035047305.1 Bradypodion pumilum | reverse complement strand
TTTACCCTGTACAGGTATTATGAAACTCATAATAACTTTCAATTATTCAGCAGACACAGAAAAGAAATGGAATCCAGATATTACAGATGGGTAAAAAAACCCAACAATCAATAAATATGTTTTTCCATGGAATAGGCCTTCTACAGGGACAATCAACCCTACCTCTTCCACCTCTTCCATCACTATGGCCATCTTCCACACAAACTGTGAAATAACCTGCAATGTTTTATTTAGCAAAAGTCCTCCCAGATCTCCAAAATCTCCCTACTGCAGAACTTCAATGGTTTGATATACTAGTTTGAGTACTAGTTCTGCTTTGACAAAGCAGTAGCTCCTTAGCTACTATCAGAACTTGGTTCAGGGTGAACAGACAACATTTTAATCAGCTCCATAGAAGAGTATTTAGACCTGTCTAGCCTAGTGGAAGTTTGTAGGTAATTTTTTGCCTTTCATCAAGTTAGTCACGAGAACGTCTCTAATATGCCATAGTTAAAACAAGCACAAAAATTGAGCTGTTACAACAGACAAACACAATACAGCAGCCTTCCTCAACCCAGCATCCGTTCAGATGTGTTTTACTACAAGATTCGTCATCACCAGCTGGAACAGCCACATTGTCTGGGGGTGGTGAGAGTTACAGTATAACACATTCATAGTCCCAACCATGTTGTAAAGACTAAACAGTGGGAAAATGTTAAAATGAGAAGTCACCAAGATGAAATACAATCAGTGCAGCAAAGACCTTCCATCCCAACTATACCTAGGTGATGTACCTCGATAGGGATGGATGCATACTCTGCACCTACATATGTGGCTGGAATACAACTCTACTGAAGATGGGGCAGCGACTGTGGCGGCTTTGTGGTTAAGAGACTAAACTTGACGACTGGAAGGTTGGCAGGTCCGCAATTCGAGACCCGAGTGTTGCATGACGTCTCCACCCCAGCTCCTGCCAAACTAGCAGTTCAAAAGCAAGAAATTGCAAATAGATAAACAGGTGTCGCTTCAGTGGGAAAGGTAACTGTTCCGAGTGCTCTGGCGTGTAGTCATGCCTGGCACATGACCCTGGAAACATCTGTAGAGTCTTTTAACTGCAAAACGGAGATGAGCACCACACCCTAGAGTCGGATACAACTGGCTTTAGAGAAAACCTGGCTGGCAGGGCAGGTGTGGGGCATCAATGGAGGGGTGACCTCGCCTGCTGGCTTATATAATTAAGATTTTTTTCCCTCTCTCTTTTAATGGATGGGGTGCGTGGGTAAATTATCTAGAATATTTAATGGGGTTTTAAGGCCTTTTAATTAGTTTGATGTTGCTTTTAATTGTTGTTAGCTGCCCAGAGTCATTGTCGCGTTGGTCGGCAATAGAAATTTGAAGAATAACAAACAAACAAATAAAATAAAATAAATAAAGGCCGACCTTTACCTAAAAGTGGGGTGCTCAGTCAGGGGGTGGCCAGGGTGGGTTTATCCACCCTGAGTTAGCAGTTTGCCCAAACTCAAACTCCCAGCTACTTATATCATACCTGGCCTGGATTTCCCGTATTTCAGCGCTCGTTCCATATTTTGAATGGCGGGGAAAGAGGTGGCTGCGTATGCGCACCCATCGGAGGCAGTTCTGCGCATGCGCAAAGGGGTTTTGAGCATGTGCAAAGGAGTTGTTGTTGCGTATGCATGCCCGGGCCAGAGCAGTTCCCGTGTGTGTGTGTGTGTGTGTGTGTGTGTGTGTGTGTGTGTGTGTGTGTGTGTGTGACATTGTTGCCCATCCTGAAAAAATATTTGTCCACCCACATCTCGAATCCTGGCTATGGCCCGAGGGCTTAATGGTCCATAATGTTGGCGCGCACGGGTGGGTGGGTGGGTGCCTTCTCCACATTGTAACAGCATTGCCATCCAGGCATTGCATTGTGGGCCCAATTTGAGTGCTGGGGTGGGCGGGCTCCAGCCTTGGCCAACCATGGGCGATGCCAACGCCCCACCACACCCAGGCAGGGGCTCCTCTCCCCCCCCCCTGCTTATTACCTTGTGCTGCTTCCACATGGCCCCCAGGGCCTTCACTTCGTGCTTGGCGTGCTTGCCTTCTTCCAGGCACTGGTAGCAGACGGGGCTCCGGCAGGTGGCGCAGTACATGCTGTAGTTCTCCAGCTCGTGGTCGACGCAGGTGGGGGGCTTGCGGGGGGCCACCACCACCATCAGCCCGGGGGCCGCCTTGGCCGCCCCTGCGCCCGCCGCCCCCCCTGCGCCCGAGGCGCCCCCTGGCGGCGGGGCGGGCCCCGGGGGCGGCGGCAGCAGGCGGTGCCTGGCGAAGGGCCCCCTGGAGGGGTGGCATTTCACCTGGCAGGCCCCGCAGTAGAGCACCTCGCACTGCTCGCAGCGCACGGCGGCCGGCTCGGGGGGGCTGCGGTCGCACAGCTGGCATTTAGCGGCGGCGGCCGAGGCAGCGGCGGCGGCGCGGCCCTGCTGGTACCGCTGCACGATGGCCTCCAGGAGGCGGTTGCGCTGGAAGCCGCGCAGGCCCCGCCGCGGGTCCAGCGAGGCGCTGCGGTGGCACTGCGGGCAGGTCAGCGAGGCGGCGCTGGGCCCTGACGGGGCGCCCGCCAGGCTCCCCGCGCCGCCGCCGCCGCCGCCGCCGCCGCAGCCCCCGCGGGGCCCTGCGCCCCCCGGCCCGGCCCCCCCGGCAGGCGGCGGCGGCGGCGGCCCCAAGGGCAGGACCCGCACCCCGTTGGGCGACTTGAGGCTGGGCGTGTAGGAGCCGTAGCCGCTGTCCGTCTCGCTGTGCAGGCTCAGCTTGTCGGCGTGGTCCGCCCCGGCGGCGGCGCCCACCACCACCACGCCGGCTGGCCCCTGCGCCCCCCCGGAGTCATAGTCGAGGGGGGAGGCCCCCCCAGGCCCGGCGCCGAGGGGGGCAGACGCCGCCGCTGCCGAGGCTGCCGGGGGCCCCCGCGGGTGCAGCAGCAGGGCCGCGGGCAGGTGCGGCTGCTCGGCCTCCTCCGGCGTCTGGACGGCGATGGTGCGCGCGCAGGGCAGGCAGACATTGTGCGAGCAGGGCAGGATGATGGGCTCGCGGAAGAGCGAGCCGCACACCGGGCACTTCAGCTCCTCTTCCATGGCGGCCGAGCCAGGATCAGCAGCAGCAGCAGCAGCAGCCCCGACGGCCGCGGGGACGGTCTCCGCCGGCGCTCTTATCCTCCTCCATCCAGGGGGGGGGCCTTTCCTCTCCCCCCCCCTCTTCCTCCTCCTCCTGCCGCTGTCTCTGCAGCTGGAAAGATGTCGGAGCCGAGTCAGGTTTCAGCACCACGGCGGCGGAGGACAGCGCCTGGCGCCCAAGAGGGGTGGGGGTGGGGTGGGGGCTGTGTTAGCACTCGGGCGGGAGTGGACAGCTCTCCCACCACCACCCCACCACCACCACCGCCCCCAAAGCTGTGGTCCTTCGAAGGTCCGGTCCAACAGCGCCAAGGCTCTTCCCGACCTGGTGTAGCGGATGAGAGTTGCGCACTCGCGGGTATTGGGAGGAAGGGGGGGAGCGAGGGGAGAGGAGGGGGCGCGTTCCTCTCCCTCCCCCCCCCCCCACCCGTCTCTTCAGCTGCTGCCGCAGCGGGGCTGACCTTGCCTGGCGGCAGCCAACGAAATGGAAAGCAGCTATTGTTTACTGCAAAGGAATTTCCTTGCTCTTCTTGGTAGTAGAGGCAGTGAGCCTAGTTGTTGCAGAGGGGAAAGAAGGAGGGGGGGGGAAGGAGGGAGAGAGAGAGAGAAGCTAAAGGGGGGCGGGAATCGCCTTTCCAGCAAAGAGATGATTGGTTTTCTAAAAGGGAGATGTCTTCCTTCTTTACCGCTATACCTTCACGGTTTATTATTCTTATATATGAATCCAGTGCTCCAATAACTCAGAGCAGACACACTCCTTTTAAAATGTACTTTAAGTACCCTCATTTTAACTTCTGCCTTCACCCCCCTCTTTTGCTGGTCCTGGACCACAATTTTAATCTATTACTCCTTTTAACCCAGAGAACATAAGAACAGCCTTGCTGGAACAGGCCACACACAGCCCATCCAGTCCAGCATTATGTCTCACACAGTGGCTCACCATTTCCTTCAGGGTATTCCCAAGGAGATGCCTTCACCTGCTTAGGATTCCCTGGAAATGGCATTGAGAGATATCCTGCCTATCTCTCCAACCCGGAGGTTGTCCTTAGCTATCCATAATTATAGCCATTGATACCCTTGTCCTTCATGAACTCGTCTAATCCTTTCTTGAAGCTGTCAAGACTGACAGCTGGCACCACTTCTTTTAATTTGCATTTAAATATGTATTTTAGCTTCTGTTCTTTCGCTATGCTGGTCTTGGACCATAACAAAGATTGATTGATTATTGACAGTCTTGAATAGTGGGATACACAGAAAGAGCCTCCTTGAAGATTGGGGGGGGGGGGGTAAGCACAATCAGGTGTACCCTGGTAGTGGCCATCTTATGCTGCCGGCTAATCTTTCTCACACTAGGTCAGGTGAAAGGAACTGCAGAATGAACTCACCAAAAGGTGCCTTCATGTTGGCAGTTTCACGTTTGGCCTAGAAATTGAAGAAGTAGTGGGTTTCTCCCCTTTTATCTCTACTAGCTCTCTTTGCCCTCACCAGAGGGAAGAAGGGGAATGCTCAAAACGGAGAGAACATGCCCCAAAACATGTTTTCCTTTCCGCAGCCATTATCATGCCGAAGCATAGATTCAAACCACAAAATGTCAAGCACTCTTAGCAAAGAAGAATGAAAGAGAAGAGGCTTCGTTATTTTTATAGGTGGCACATGGGGTGAATCGTGATTGGATTGGAGCATTCCAGACACACTCATAAAGATGAGGTTGAGGATGGAAGCAGAAATGCATCACACAATTGGCAACTAAATCCAGATTTGCTTCAAAAAAATAAATCAGACTTGACAGCTGAGTATTTTGTGAGCTGGAAATAGCCAGCATTACAAGAAAGTAGGAGCAGGAGTGAATCCCACTCTGGGTTTTACTTTCCTCTCCATAAGGTTAGGGCTAGATAGAAAGATGGAATATTTCAATTTTTAAAAAGGAATATGATAAACAATCATTATCTTTCGGCTAAAGAGAAGTTACAGTGACACTGCAACCTAAAGGTTAGTGGTGTAGAGAGCAAAATGGATTGGCTGGTTTGGGGTTTGGCCATTACTGATAAAATCTTATCCTTTGACTTTTTATTTAAGTGTGTATAGATATTTTGGAAAAAATAAAACATATGTTAGCCTGCACAACAACTTCATTTCAGTTCTGCAATACAGGTCAACCCAAAGTATTACCTACACCTCATGAGCTTCTCAAGGTTTGCCTCCCTCATTTGTTCCAGGGTATGGCTATGGAAGGCAATCTCCAGCACTGACAGATCCTAATGAAACTCTTGAGCACTTTTGTACAAACCACACCTTCCTAATTTATATACCTGTACTGCATACATTTCAGTTTTCAAATGTTCCCTGGATTTCACAATCATGAAGTCTGATGTATTGCTTTTTTGCCCTTTCTCATTGGCTTTTTTATGGGCTAGACTTGTTTAGAGCAGTAGAGCAGCAAATATAAAGAAAAGAGAGTTTATTTTCAGTCACTTTGCCACACTGTTCACAAACAGCATGAGCCTTCCCAGCCCAAGGATGTGTTGACCACCTGATAACCCTGTTGCTGGGGCAGACTGCCTTCAAACTTCTACCTAATACTTTGTCTTTAAGTTGTTTGTTACCTAGAATTAACTTCTTATTTGATACATTACCAATTCAATTGAAGGACAAGGATATTAATGAGTTTCAAAAAGTGATTAATAACTTTTGTAATGGTGGAAAGAGGTCTACGTTATCTAAAAGATTATGGTATTTGCCTCAGAAGGAAGGTGGCCTGGGAATCCCGAATTTGAGCGGATATTATCGAGCCTTTCAAGTTAAGAGTGTTGTGAAGATCTTGGCAAGAGAAAAGGTGATTTGGGAGGAAATTGAGATGAAGGATTATAGACATATAGGTAAAATGGTCTTTTGGGGGGATAACTTTGGAAAAGTTGAAATTAAAAATACTTTGATGAAAGGTTTAATGAGTGTATGGAAGAAAGTAAAGGATTTAGCCCCGAATTTCTCTCCAATCATGGAATTGTCAGATATGTTGGGTTTCCCGATTAAGGTTGATAATGTAGTAAAAGAAATCCTGGATAAGAATGATTTTTTTCTTTTGAAAGATTGGTTACGAGCTTGCAGGGATATCAATGTTAGGACAAAATTGTTTGAACAATTAAATATGAACTGGTTTCAGATGTTGAAAATTAATAAATGGAATAATAAATATATTAGGGAATATGATTTGGAAAGGGAAAAGACGGAATTTGAGGATCTGGTTCTAAAAATTAGGAAGGGATTTAAAAATACTAAGGGTTTAGTCAGCAAATTGTATACATTGTTGAATAAGGAGGATGATCCACAAGAGGATTTGAAATTAATTTGGGAAGATGATTTGAAAATAAAAATAGATAATGATATATGGAAAAATAAATGGGAAAAAAAGGATAATGAGAACTATGTCAGTTAGAATTAAGGAACATAATTGTAAAATGTTATGGAGGTGGTACTTGACTCCAGTGAGGTTACATCAAATTGACAATAAAAGGGATACATTGTGTTGGAGATGTAAAGATACAATAGGAACTTATGAACACATGTGGTGGAGTTGCACTGTGGTAAAGGATTTTTGGAAAAGAATTGGAAAAAAAATGGGTGAGATAATGGGTAAAAGAATCAAATTGGGGCCGGGTACCACCATGCTGACAAATGTGGAATGTATTTGTTCAAATAAAGATGAGAGAGAATTATTAGAAATAATGCTTACAACGGGTAGACAATGTATTGCTCGAAATTGGAAAAATGATGTAATTATATCGACTGAAGAATGGTATAAAGAAATGTGGAATTTAGCATTGAATGATAAATTGACTTGGGGAATAAAAGCAAAAAGGGGTAATCTGAAAGAAAATAGATTCTGGAATATCTGGAAACCATTTGTGGATCATGTAATGGAGGGAGGTGAAGGAAATAGACCTGTACCGGACCAAAGTAGTTTTTGGAGGTAAAATATTGTGGTACTCTGAGCTCTCCAGGGCATTGTATATTAACACTGGGTGTAACATAATTTTGTTTTTGTGTGATTTCCTATCCAGAAAACTATTGAGTTGTTTAAAGTGATTAAGTGTAAGGTGGTTTTATTGTGTTTGAAATTATAAAGATAGATGAAAAATGTATTAGGATAGGCTTTTCTTCTTCTTTTTATGATGTTGAATTTTAGTTTTGTTGATATATTTTTCATTCTATGTACTGTTTTGTTTTGTATATGTTAGATAAATTCAATAAAAAATATTTTTAAAAAAAGGTTGTTTGCAGAGTGACCACTTTATAATCTGCTCCAGAATTTTTCCTGGGCTTGACATCAGGCTGACTGATCTGTAGTTCCCCATTTCTTTGTTTTGAAATGTTTTCTAAGCTTCTGATGAGCTTTTCTCTGAACTTTGCTTTGTTTTAAATATTCTTTTAAAATACTGTACCTAAAGAGACTTGGAGTGGTTATTTGGCTCAACGCTACCTTATTTACACATATCTAGATGCCTGGGTTGTCCAGCCAGGGAGCTGCAACTCAGAAGAATGATAGGGCCTACTCAAGAGTAAGGCCCCCTATTGTTACAGAAGCTTGATTTTGTGTTGTTGCCTTTAGTATCTCTTGCCACCCTCAACTCATTCTCAGTGTTTGCCTTTCTAATACTATCCTTGCAATTCTTCACTACTTGTCTATACTCTTCCTTTGTAGCCTTGTCTTCCTTCCACTTTCAATATGTGTCACTTTTTGATTTAAGAAGAACGATGACAATGAGGACAAGAAGTAATGAACAATGCTGGGAAAGTCAACCCCCCCCCCAAAAAAAAAGCATCTAAAAACCAAAGATTTTTGTTAGGGGTCTCCCCCTTACATCCAATAGAACTCCCTCATCAAATTACATCCTGGAGCCTGTCTCAGTTTTACTCCTTTGGTTGTGCTTTGTTAAGAGTCAGGAAAGAGAAGTACTCACAGTTACTATTTATTGTTCTCAAAAGTTATCAGGATACACCTCTTCCTATTCAGCTAAGCACAGTACTGTACTTCTGAAAGGAAAGTTCCTAGGGTTGAATCCAGCTCACTTCCTAGCACTAATTTAAATCAATTGTCTGCCTTTGTCTCTTTGATCTCTCCTTCTCTGTTGTCTTTTTCTATCTCAGTCCCTTTCTTTACTACCAATTGATGATTTTAACCCCTTAGTTCAACCATCAATCCATATAGAAAATATAGCTAAGGGGAAAAAAGAGACTTGAAATGGCAGCTATAAAGAAAGTAGAAAATATTCACTAGTAATATAAGGATGTGTCACCGGAGACCAATATCACCCATATTATGGTACTTCCCACACTAGCAAGGTTATGCTCAAGATAGATACAACTCAGGTCCGAAGAGGCAGGGGAACTAGAGACCACATTGCCAACATACATTGCATCATGGAGAAAACAAAGGAATATCGGAAACAAGTCTACTTCTGTTTCATTGACTACACTAAGGCCTTTGACTGTGTGCACCACAACAAAATATGGCAAGTAATTAAAGAGATGGGAATACCAGAACACCTTATATGGGAATACCAGGACACCTTATCTGTACAAGAGTCAAAAAGCAACAGTTAGTACAGAATGACAGAGTGGTTTGGAATAGGAAAAGGAGTAAGACAAGGCTGCATTTTGTCACCCTGCTTATTCTACTTATACAAAGAGCACATAATGCACAATGCAGGGTTGGATGAATCACAAGTTTCAATCAAAATTGCTGGGAGAAACATCAACAATTTGAGATATGCAGATGATACTATCCTAATGGCAGAAAGTAAGGAAGACCTAAAGAAACTCCTGCTTAGGTTGAAAGAAGAGAGTGCAAAAGCTGGCCTGAGTCTCAACATCAAGAAAACAAAGATAATGGCAATAGGCCCAATCAGTCCTTGGAAAATAGATGGGGAAGAAGTAGAAGCAGTGACAGACTTTACTTTTTTAGGATCTAAGATCACTGCAGATGGTGATTGCAGCCATGAAATAAAAAGGCGGCTGATTATTGGGAGACAACGTATGAGAAAACTGGGGAACGTAGTTAAAAGTAGAGACCACCTTGCAAACTAAAATTCTCATAGTCAAAGCAATGGTATTCCCAGTGGTAATGTATGGTTGTGAGAGCTGGACCATTAGGAAAGCTGAGTGCAGAAGAATACAGTAGATGCCTTTGAAATGTGTTGGAGGAGAGTTTTGAGAGTACCCTGGACGGCGAGGAGAGCAAATAGGTCGATCTTAGAAGAAATCAACCCTGACTGCTCCTTAGAAGGACAAATAGTAAAGATGAAGCTAAAGTACTTTGGACATCAAATGAGAAGAGAGGATTCACTTGAGAAAGGCTTGATGCTGGGAAAGGTGGAGGGCAAAAGAAGAAGGGGATGGCCAAAAATGAGATGGCTACATGGTATTGTAGATGCAATGGGCACGGAGTTGGGCGGGTTGAGGAGGATGGTGGAGGACAGAGGTGCCTGGCAGGCAATGGTCTATGGGGTCACAAAGGATCAGAATCGACTGTGCAACAACATGGTACTTACCATCACTGTCTATGAAAGTGAAAGCAGGGTAATGAAGAAAGCTGACAGGAAAATAAATTGATTACTTTGGAATTGTTATGATAGCCCTGTTATGGCTATCATGGGCTGCCAGAAAGACAATTAAGTGTTGTATTTGATCAAACCAGAACTGTCTCTTGAAGCAAATAAATGTCTAAACGAAGGCTATCATACTTTGAGCAAACAATTTCAAGGCAAGACTAAACTGAGAAATATAACAATCCTGGGAAAAGTTGAAGCTGAGGGAGAGAAGACCAGAAATGAGATTGATTAACTCAACAAAGAAACCATAGCCTTTACAAGACCTGATCAGGGCTATTAATCTTTCAAAGGTCACTAATTTATAGGGTCATAATAAATTAGAAGCCATTTAATGGCATGGAAGGAGGAGAAAGAAGAAGATTAAATCAACAGCATAGAAACCATTAAATACTTTGTCCCCCTACCTCCCCAGAAGACTAAATCAGCTTGGGAAGCATGGAGATGCCTTCACACCTCCGATTTAATTATCAGCAATAGTACTATCCTTTTGGAAGGTGTTTATTTACCCTGGGAGTTCCCAACCTAAGGCCTGAGGCTGTGAGCCATATCCAGCCCATGGTGCCATTTCATGTGGCCCGCACATCTCCAACAGCATATGAGAAACAAAATGGCCACCCATTTGAAGCTGTTGGGATAAAATGGCCACCCCCACCCCCATCATGGAGGAAGGGCAAAATGGCTGTCCGACCCTCAAAGCTGACTGAGAGAGCAGACCCGGCCCCCAGATTGAAAAGGCTGGGAACCCCTGATTTACCCAGTGAACTAACAGCAAACTCTTGAAGTAGGATTTTTTGAGTCTCATGTTAAGTAACAGGATCAAGCATCAGTCTTCTTATATATACAAAGGTCTCTACGTTCTTCCTTATAACCAAGCTTTTCTTTTGAGAAAACTATTTGACCCAGATACTATATGTGGGTCATTACAAATACCAACTTGTTACAAATCCCACTAGTGGTGTAAGTCACTGGTCCATTGAACATGGACTAAAAGCAGATTGTCAGTGCCACAAATTAAAATGGCACATAATGAAAATGCATGGAAATCAGGAGCAGTGGAAGATCTGGATCAGTAGCTAAAAGTAAACACTTCTAAATTACTTGTGTTTATTGGCTAATATATACAACTCGACAGATGGAGAAGATCCCCAAAGAAACATGAAATATATAATCCTGTTCCATGAATATTGTACTTCATGAATCTGAAGATGGAAACTGCAATCAACATAAGCTTGTGTTAAAATAAACCTATTGGTCTTAAAGACACCACAAGACTGTCTCTTCTGAGACTGTCTTTGAAAGCTTTAGTTATCCATTCATGTATTTTAAAATTTAAGAGTCCATTTTCTAGCACTGCACCAAAGGTGCACATGATGAAGACACATTTCAGTATTCAAAAAGATACAACAAAAACAATATTACTCAAAGTTCCATTCTTTATCTTAGGCAATACAATAATTCATTGTTCTTGCTTTTTGCACCAGCATTTGTGGATGTTGCTAACTAGCAATAGAAAGCAAGGGAACTATTTGCAGATCAAATTTATACTCTAGTAAACTAGTGGTCAGATTACAGGTATTAAAATGTTCAAACTTTGTCTCATCTTGCAATGAATCTGCTTCTCTTCCAATTTACATACTCACATTTTATGATCCTAGAAAGAGAAGGTATGACATAATCAATGTATTTTGAAGGAATCACTTTCTAACATTGGCAAGATTTTTTTTGGTCGTATATTTTATGTTGGTGTTCGTGATTCAGAGCTCTTCCTGGAGATTTTAAAGGTCAGTGTTCTACATTTCGACCTTAGAAGAAAGACAGCTAAGGGCAGAAAAAGCTGACACGAAGCATTCTGAAGATATTTGACTCACTCATTTCACTCTCAGGACAAGAGTTTCTGTTATTGTTTCTTCCTTTTGTACAGGAGAATTCAAGAGACCAACTGCACGCGCGCACACACACACACACGCACGCACGCACGCTCAGTAAATCAGGCTGGTAAGGAGAGTACCATGACAGACAGCAGAAGGAGAACGCTCCCTTCCTTTGGTAAAGTGGAGGCACTGCGGTTTCCCCATGCCCATCGGGCATGGAAACGGCCCTTGCAGAGGCCGCTTCAGGAGGACGCTCCTTGAGCCGCGGGCTCTGCGGGCAGCCAAATTAAGGGGGGTGAATAAAATATAGGGTTTGATTCACCCAATTACCGTGACCTGACCTGCGACTCGGCCAAGGAAGCAGAATAGCTGACTCCGGTCAAACATTAAGTACATAGTTCATCTCCCGGCTCGGGAAATCCCTGGCGCAAATAAGCCATGTTTGTCCCTGCCTAATCCCCAAGACAATGAGGTCCCTGAACCCATGTTTGCCCCAGCTGATTAAACTCCCCTTTGAAGAATTCCCCATTAACCCGTGTACGTGGGTGAGGTAATTTTCCTGTCAGGTGACAGCTTGCCACCGTTGCGCTTTTTTCCCTATAAATGATGTTGCCTTTTTCCAATAAAGTACTGATCTGATCTCGCTCCTGTTGCCTCGTGTTGCCATTGATCAGTCTCCTCCGGGCTCTAACGCCGCCCTAGCGGCGAGATATCGCTACAGCTGGTGACCCCGATGTGATTTACTTGTGAGTAAGAGACCCCGGAGAGGTCTACTCGTGAGTAGCGCTCCACGCGGTCCGGTTCTGCGCTTGAGCCGCGACCCGCCAGCCCGGAGGATAGCGCGGCGCTCTGGTCGGCAGCCAGCCGGACAGAGGACGGCCCGCCGCGAGGCATTCCAGAGAGGCATTCCTACCGCTTCCTCCTCACTTTCGAGAGGTTTGCCATAGAGGGAAACGCGTTCCGCTCAGGGCAGGCTGTGAGCCCCTGACATCGCAGAGGCCGTTAGAAGGGCCCGTGGCAGAAGGTCCACGCTCCGAGGTCTACCCCAGACACTCGTCGCCCGAACCTGTTGCCTGCAAAGACGCGTCGATCTTCGTCCCGAGAAGGAAACTTCGGAGGACCATCGCAGGTAATATGGGGACTTGTTCTCCTCGACCAAGTCCGTCCGCTAGCCAAAGAACTCGGGAGCAAGAGTTCATAATCCTGGCCAGGGTTTTTCAGTTACGATTTCACAGCAGGGAGCTAGCGAGACTTCTGGCGTACCTCAGGGAACACTGCCTACTTTACCCAGAAGTAGGTACGTTAACCCTGAAGCTCTGGGATCAGATAGGAGACTGCATTCAGCAAACCCCGAAAGCTCCAGGAGGGATAGTCCGCACATGGAGGAAATGTAGGAGACTCTTAGAGCAGATCGAGCCAGTCCGGGTAGAAGCGGAAGAACCCCCGTTAGAGAAGCCACCAGGCGCGCCAGTCGAGCCGACTGCGCCCACCGCACTCTACCCGACATTCAAGTATCAGCAGAGTAGCGCAGGGAGCCTTCCCGCGGTGACAGCTGCAGACGTCACCGAGGGAACGCAAGGAATGAGAGGCGCTGGCGCTTCTCTGACAGCCCCAGGTTCCCTAGTCATGAAGAGTGCCCTTCAGCGCACAGCTGAGATAGAACTCAAGAAGGGGGAATTGCCAGTTGAACAGCTAGCAGAACTTCGACAGATTTGTCCCATCCGCTTGGAGATGGACGTGCTCACGGGCGCACAGCAGGTAGTACACTCCCCAGTCCCGTACAAGCTTCTCATGGCTTTACGGAAAGCAATTTCAGAGACAGGGCTCCAAAGTCGTTTTACGAGGGGCACGCTCCAGCAAGTGTGCGAAACCACCATGTGGATTCCTCATGATTGGAAAGCCGTCATGAGGATGATGCTCACCCCCAGCCAGTACATGATTTGGGACAGCGAGTTCCGCCTAGAGGCGCAAGCTCGGGCTGCCAGGATGGGAGGCGCGGTAATCCCTGACCAGTTGTATGGTTCAGGTGCCTTTGAGTCCATCAACGCTCAAATCAACTTGCCTCTCGCCACCCTAGAGATGTCAGCCGAGGCTGCCTATAGGGCATACTTCAAGGTCCCAGCGTCTGGCAAAACGGCCAAAAATTACACCGCTATTAAGCAGGGGGCCCAAGAGCCCTACATGGACTTCATCAATCGCCTGGAAGAAGCAATTAGCAGGCAGATTGACAATGAGCACGCCCAGGAAGAGCTCATGATTAAGCTAGCCAAAGACAACGCCAACTTGGACTGCCGTAAAGTCTTGCAGTCCCTGGGCAATCGCCCCGACATAACCTTAACGGACATGATTCGAGCATGCTCCGACGTTGGCACAGACTCTTACAAGATGGGTCTGCTAGCGGCAGCGGTGCAGGGGGGAAGAAGATCCAATGGCAAGAACAAGGGGGCATGTCACACTTGTGGCAAGGTCGGTCACTTCGCTAGGGAGTGCCGATCCAAGGGAAGCGGACAAAAGTCTGGCCGTCCCAAGGCTCCGAACACCCTCTGCCCGAAGTGCAAGAAAGGCTACCATTGGGCCAGGTTTTGTCCGAATTCGGGAAACCGGAATCCGGGAACGTCTCTGGCCCCAGTCCAAACAGAGGCTTCCTTCACCCAGATCCAGAACTCCCCAGACCGAGACTAGATTCTAGGCACATCCCAGGCACTGCGAGGGCACAGGCCAGCCCCAAGGGCAGCACGGGGCTAGAATTGACTTGCCAGGCGGACGTTACATGCGACCTGCCAGGCACAGTCTATCTAGTCGACACCCAGTACATGGGACCCCTGCCCAGAGGCTTTATAGGTTTAGTTTTGCCCCGTAGTGTAGCAGGAGCACGCGGAATTTTTATAATTCCAGGAGTCATTGACTCCAATTTTTCGGGCATTCTCCAGGTCCAGCTTTGGGCGCACCTGCCCCAAACAATCCACAAGGGAGACACGTTAGCGCAACTGATCATGGTTCCTTGTCACTCGCCAGCAGGCAGCCAGGGAAGGCTCAGGGACAGCTCAGAGTCCGGTTCAGCAGACCGCTCGAGCGCGAGTGAGGCAGTGCAAGGATACCAGGTCTTAGCGACAGTGGAGACCAACATTGAGTGGAAGCAGCGCCCCGTTATCGAGGTATTTTTGAACAAAAGGGTGTTCTCAGGGTTACTCGATACCGGAGCGGATGTGAGCGTGATAAGCAGGAGCCAGTGGCCAAGAGAGTGGGCCATTGAGCCGGTCTCCGATGTGTGGGGGGTAGGAGGCGTCCAGGAAGCGTTCAGGAGCCGAGAGTGGGTAGAGGTCACAATCCCAAAGGCTGACGGCACAGCGGTAATTCGGCCGCACATTCTTGACGTGCACATCAACCTTTGGGGGCGAGACATTCTCCAGCAGTACGGTGCTACGCTTACCTTCGGGTAATGGCGTTGCCACTTAAATGGCTCACCGACACTCTGGTATGGGTAGAACAATGGCCGGTAGTGGGAGAGAAATTAGTTGCCCTCAAGCAGCTAGTTAAGGAACAGCTAGACGCAGGACACATAGAACAGTCCACAAGCCCCTGGAATTCGCCAATTTTTGTGATTAAGAAGAAGTCGGGGAAGTGGCGACTCCTCCACGATCTCAGGGAGATCAATAAATGCATTCAGCCGATGGGTCCGCTTCAATGCGGCATCCCCAATCCGAACATGATTCCCGAGGGGTGGGAGATCCTAGTTGTAGATCTCAAGGATTGCTTTTATACAATCCCCCTAGACCCCAGGGACCGGGAAAGGTTCGCCTTTACAGTGCCGGTCGTGAACCACGGTGAGCCCACGCAGCGTTACGCGTGGAAATTTTTGCCACAGGGCATGCTCAATTCGCCCACCCTGTGTCAAATTTATGTTCACGGCGCACTGGCAAAGTTCCGAAGCCTTTACCCTCAAGCAATTGTTTGTCACTTCATGGACGACATCTTAGTAGCGTTGCCGCAGCTTGGCAGCGAAATGTTTTCTGACCTCCAGGCCAGCCTGGGGGACAAAGGCTTACTTATTGCCCCTGAGAAAGTGCAGAGAACCGAGCCCTTCTCATACTTGGGCCATCGGCTTCTCCGCTCTTTCGCAGCACCAGTCCTGCCTCAGATAAATTTACAAGACTCAGTCACCCTTGTAGAACTGCAGCAAGTTTTGGGGAACATCGACTGGGCCAGACCGTATTTTCGTTTAGATACGGATCTTCTAAAACCGCTCTTCTCGCTGCTAACCTTAGGTAAGCAGCCGGCAGACCGGATAAAGATCTCTCGAGACGCGCGCTTGGCGCTCGAGAAGGTGAACCAAGCTCTCAGCCAGAGGTGGGTGGATAGGATCGCCCCGGGGCCATATGCCCCGATCCTGAATCTGTACATCGTACGGTCGGGATCCATGTTCACTGGGGCGCTAGGAGTAGACTCAGAGAAGGGAGCGAAAATTGTGGAGTGGGTATACTTGCCTAACACCTCTTCTCGGAACATTGTTCCGCCCCAAGAACTGGTCTCCGCGGTGATCTACCGCGGCAGGCTGAGAGCAAGGGACATTTCTGGGCACGATTTAGCTAAGATCACAGTCCCGTTCACCAAGGAACAAATCCATCAGTTGATGCAGCTAGGTGACTCGCTTCCGATAGCTTTGGAAGGATTCACTGGAAGCTTAGCATACCATTTGCCCAAAGACCCCGGGCTTGTCTCACTTCAGACAGGAACAGTCAGTTTGTTCGAATTGCTCTCGCTGGTCCCGCTTCAGGGGGCCAAGACAGTTTTTACCGATGGGGGACGCACATATGGTGTCCTGACTTGGCAGGAGGGCGAAGCTTGGCGCACGCTGCTAACTCTTCCACAGAAGTCCGCGCAGCGGGCAGAGTTGGCAGCCGTGAACCTTGCCTTGCGCACCTTCGCCAAGGAACGTTTAAACATCATTACTGACAGTCTGTATGTAAGGAATTTGCTTCACATTCTACCGGGAGCTTACATTACTCCCGCGATAGACAAGAACTTGCTCAGTCTGTTTCTCACTGCTCAATTTCATTTGCGGAACCGCACAGAGACGCTCTATATTGCCCACATCCGAAGTCACCAAGATCTACCGGGTCCGATTTCCGCGGGCAATAGCAGAGCGGATGCGGCGGCAAAGGAAATTCAGCAACGTTCAGTTTTGGGAGTTTTCACTACTCCAATCCAAAGCCATGCGTTTTTTCACCAAAATGCCAAGGCACTCGCCAGACAGTTCAATCTGCCACTCTCTCAGGCCCAGGGTATAGTCCGCTCTTGCCAGCATTGCGCAGGAGCGCCGGGGGGGCCCTCGTGGGGGGTCAACCCACGAGGGACAGAGGCTAATCAGGTATGGCAGATGGACGTCACGCATGTGCCGCAGTTCGGCAGATGGCAATACATGCACGTCTGCATTGACACCTTTTCCCAGTTCGTTTGGGCAACGGCGCAGAAAGGGGAGGCTGCCACCCACGTGGAGCAGCACCTCCTTTCCTGCATTGCGGCGATGGGCAAGCCGCGGCACGTGAAGACGGACAACGCGCCGGCCTACAGTTCCAGGCAGTTGGCCGCCTTCATGGCTACTTGGGACATCAAGCACACATTTGGAATTCCCTACAATCCGCAAGGGCAAGCGATTGTAGAGCGGGTCAATCGGACGCTAAAGTCCTATATTGACAAACAAACAGAAAGGGGGGAGCCACCAGCCCTCCCCAAGTCACAGGGAGAAGCACAGATGTGTCTCAACAAGGTATTGTTCACATACAATCACCTTAATGTTTTTTCGGATTGCACGCCGCAGGAGAAGCATTTCCGCCGTTCGGAAGCTCTCCCGCGACCTATGGTCCGGTACCGAGTGCCACCAGACCCTTCTTGGAGGGGCCCGGTGCCGCTCATAACCTGGGGAAGAGGGTATGCTGCAGTTATGTCTCCTACAGGTGTCGTTTGGATTCCAGCTCGGTGTGTCAAGCCTCACTTGGAACCACATGGCGTGGACCCAGGCCGACCCGAGTCCGATCCCGGAGATGGAGGACCTCACGCTGGCCGACAAGACCCGCCGGAGGAGACGGCCACCGGCGGCGCCGAAGATCACCTGGGGGATGGTCAAGGCACTTTGCAGTAAAGCTGAGGACGCCCTCCAGCGCGGGGAGAAGGAGCCGACACCGGAGAACCTCGTAGCAGCAGTTTTTGCCCAGATTCATGCCAACTCCATGGCGATCATCGTCATCCTGGCCCTCACCCTGCTTCTGGGGGGAGGCGTTCAGGCTACTCCGATCCAGGCTGACGGTTTGCCGCCTGGGGAAGATATTTCCGCACGAATGCGGTACAACTTGTGGGAAAGGTTGGCGGGTCTCGTCAACCAGTCCGATTTTTGTCTACAGCAGGACATTGGTTCTGCATCTATCCTCAGCACCTGTCTCATCCCCGTGTGCCACGCTCTGGACGCGCGCACCAAGGATGGCGACTGGTTGTTGAAGGCGTTCTTTGGCCCGCACACTCCTACCACCTTCTCAGCATACGCACGCTGGGGGGGACGGCGACTTGCATCAACCTTGCCGGCTGACGCAGCCACTCTTCATACCCCTCGAGTGGCGGTCAGCCCGGACGCTGCTTGCACCCGTATGACCGGCTGCACCTCAGGCGGTCCGACTCGGCGCCGCTGCCTGGACCCCGGCAGCGGCAACTGGACTTGCAACAAACCAGAAACCCTCATTTCGCTGTACGCTCATGTCACCCTACCTTCAGGGTGGTTTTTCACCTGCAACCAGTTCACATGGAACTATATTCCTGCGAATTTGTCGGACTCAATGTGTTGTATCAGTCGTTTGACACTGTTACTCCCTACTAAGGGCATGATTGCCCCAAGCACAAATGTTTCTAATGTTTCACATGTTTCCAATGTTTCAAATGTCTCCCCACTCATACGGCACGCACGCACAACCCAGTTAGACAGCTCTTGTGACAGCAGCTTCAGAGTAATGAGTCCCGCTGAGTATGTATCCCTAGCAGTCAGCCTTGTCGGCGTGCCAGGCTTGGCCGTCGGCAACGCACGGAGGATTGGCCGCTTGGCTTGCGGTTTGGCCAAAGCCATTAACCATACCTCCACAGCGATAGCGCTCCTCAATCAGGAACAGGCAGAACTTCGCCAGGCCGTTCTTGACAATCGGGCGGCTATCGACTACCTCCTCTTGCTGCACCACCTGGGTTGCGAATCCTTTCACGGAATGTGCTGCTTCAATCTTACTGACAACTCCCGTAAGATCCAAAGCCAGATCACGAACCTCCACACCATAGTCCAGGGTATTACTGAGGGTTCCGCATGGGGGGCTTGGTGGAGTTCCCTGTGGAATTGGATGTGGTCATGGATTCCCTGGGGGTGGCTGCAAACGGTGCTTAAGGTAGTGGTGGGGATAACCATACTAGGCATTATGCTTTGTTGTTTTGCTCAGTGCATTCCCTCGCTGATCTCCAAGTGCCGCCCCAGAGAGAAACTCCGTGACGTCATACCCGCTCAACAGCTGATGCCGCTCTTGCGCAAGGTCGCCAGCCAGGTCCTTAAATAGAAAATAAAGGGGAGATGCGGTTTCCCCATGCCCATCGGGCATGGAAACGGCCCTTGCAGAGGCCGCTTCAGGAGGACGCTCCTTGAGCCGCGGGCTCTGCGGGCAGCCAAATTAAGGGGGGTGAATAAAATATAGGGTTTGATTCACCCAATTACCGTGACCTGACCTGCGACTCGGCCAAGGAAGCAGAATAGCTGACTCCGGTCAAACATTAAGTACATAGTTCATCTCCCGGCTCGGGAAATCCCTGGCGCAAATAAGCCATGTTTGTCCCTGCCTAATCCCCAAGACAATGAGGTCCCTGAACCCATGTTTGCCCCAGCTGATTAAACTCCCCTTTGAAGAATTCCCCATTAACCCGTGTACGTGGGTGAGGTAATTTTCCTGTCAGGTGACAGCTTGCCACCGTTGCGCTTTTTTCCCTATAAATGATGTTGCCTTTTTCCAATAAAGTACTGATCTGATCTCGCTCCTGTTGCCTCGTGTTGCCATTGATCAGTCTCCTCCGGGCTCTAACGCCGCCCTAGCGGCGAGATATCGCTACAAGGCACAATTATCATTCCATTAGAAATGCAGAGGTGAAAGATTACAACCCTGCTGTCATGTTTAATGCTCCAGAGGCCAAAAGAGAAACTAATAAAGCTGAGGAGGAGGACTGGCCTTCTGCCCCCAGAAAATACTGCCTGAAGTCACCAGGGAGGAAAGTTCGTGTATTAGTGTGGTAATGTTGCATTTGCAGAACCTTAAAGTACCTTCCCCAACCCCTCATTTCAGTTATTTTGTAACCTAAATTACTATTTGCGGGATCCGCGAGCACAATTGGCATAACTGTCCCTGACAGAGACCATGCCGTGTGAGAACGCTCCAGGCCTCTGGGTTCTGCGGGGACAGAAATTGGGGAGCAGATTAATAGTCATAAGATTGATTCACCCATATCTGACCTGACAGGCAGTCCAGGCAGGAGGAAATTGAATGTCTAACTAGCAGTTAGAAAATAGGTAATTCCGCACCTGCAGATTACCCCAATCCCTGGCGCAAATAGTGGCCATGTTTACTCTTGTGTAAGCCATGAACAATGGACTTCCCCTGCCAGTGTTTGCCTTAGTTAATTAACTTCCCCAAGAAAGATTCCCAATTAACCCGGGTAAACATGTGATGTGATTTTCTGTCAGATGACGATTCAATGAAGAGACTAAATGAATTTTTTGCTTCAGTATTCACTGAAGAAGACAGAGACCACATGCCCAAAACAGAGCCTATCTTCGTAGGGAGGGAAACCGAAGAATTAAGCAAGATAGAAATAACCAGGGAGGAGGTCCTTGCATGTCTTGTTAAGCTAAACACTAACAAATCACCAGGACCAGATGGCATCCATCCACGAGTTCTCAGGGAACTTAAAGATGAAATTGCTGATCTCCTAGCCAAAATATATAATCTTTCCCTCAAATCAGGCTTGTGCCTGATGACTGGAAGGTAGCGAATGTAACACCAATTTTCAAAAAAGGATCCAGGGGTGATCCAGGAAATTACCGGCCTGTCAGTTTGAAATGTGTCCCAGGTAAAGTGATGGAAACCATCCTAAAAGATAGAATTAATAGGCACATAGAAGAGAAGGCGCTGCTAAAGGAGAGCCAACATGGCTTTTACAAGGGCAAATCATGCCTCACTAATCTGTTGGAATTTTTTGAGAGTGTCAACAAGCATGTGGATAAGGGGGATCCAGTTGACATTGTTTATCTGGACTTTCAGAAGGCTTTTGACAAGGTCCCACACCAAAGGCTCTTGAATAAACTTACCAGTCATGGAATAAAGGAACAGGTCTTGTCCTGGATCAGCAACTGGCTAAGGGACAGGAAACAGAGGGTAGCACTAAATGGACACTTTTCCAAGTGGAGGGAAGTAAAGAGTGGGGTCCCCCAAGGTTCAGTACTGGGACCCCTGCTGTTCAACCTCTTCATAAATGATCTAGAGGTAGGAGTAAAAAGCAAGGTAGCCAAATTTGCTGATGACACTAAATTATACAGGGTAGTGAAAACTGTGAGAGATTGTGAGGAGCTCCAGAGGGATCTCTTGACACTGGGGGAGTGGGCAAAACAGTGGCAAATGAGCTTCAACATTAGTAAGTGCAGAGTGATGCATGTTGGGGCAAAAAACCCCAATTACATTTATAAACTGATGGGGTCTGAACTCTCTGTGACAAACCAGGAAAGGGACCTTGGTGTCCTGGTGGACAGCTCAATGAAGATGTCAACCCAGTGTGCCTCAGCAGTGAAAAAAGCAAACTCAATGTTAGGGATCATTAGGAAGGGTATAGAAAATAAGTCAGCAAGTGTCATTTTGCCTCTTTATAAATCTATGGTGAGGCCCCATCTGGAATACTATGTACAGTTCTGGTCGCCATACCTCCAGAAGGATATTATGGAGTTGGAGAAAGTACAGAGGAGGGCAACCAGAATGATTAGGGGACTGGAACACCTTCCTTACCATCTGAGGCTGCAACGGTTGGGCCTTTTCACTCTTGAACGACGGCGTCTAAAAGGTGACCTGATTGAAGTTTATAAAATCATCCACGGTGTGGACAAAGTAGATAAGGAAAAACTATTTTCCCTATCGCACAACACTAGAACTAGGGGACACTCGATGAAACTTTTGGGTACTAGTTCTCAAACAAATAAGAGAAAGTACTTTTTCACCCAGAGGATTACCGGTCTATGAAGAAGTGGTGACAGAAGAAGTGGTGACAGCTGTCACTCTTGACAGCTTTAAGAAAGGATTAGACAAGTTCATGGAGGACAAGGGTATCAATGGCTATAATTATGGATACTTAAGGACAACCTCGGGGTTGGAGAGATAGGCAGGATATATCTCAATGCCATTTCCAGGGAATCCTAAGCAGGTGAAAGCATCTCCTTGGGAATACCCTGAAGGAAATGGTGAGCCACTGTGTGAGACAGAATGCTGGACTGGATGGGCTGTGGCCTGTTCCAGCAAGGCTGTTCTTATGTTCTTATCACACGCTGCCTTGAATTCCTATATATGATGATGATTTTCCCTCAATAAACCACTGGTCTTCGCTCCATCTTGCCTCGTGTCGTTACTTGACCAGTCTCCTCCGGGACCCAACGGCCGATCCAACAACTATTGCCAAGGTGTCCGTTCATTTGTTCTTTCAACTGATATGTATATATTTAGAGAGCTCACTAAGGACTATTTCAGATAATCAAATCTGCTATCAAGCATGCTGGAAAAACTTCAAGTGCAAGATTACCATCTTGCTGCCATTGTGACAACTTATCTATATTGGTGACTCCAAAGATAGCCCAAAACTGCAGACAGTTGGGTTGATCTAGTTTATCATAAGGTCATCAAACTACAGTAGTCATTTTCAAAAGAAGGGCTTTTGTAGCAAATGGGCCTTCAATACCCATTCATAATCAAAATACTACACATGCTTTACATTGTATCAAAGACTGTTTCAGTAGGGTAAAGGTCGTTCTTGCTCATCTCTGTTTATAGGCAAAGATCCAGTGCTATCTGCGTGTGCAAATGTTTCCATGGACATGTGGCAGGCATGCCTGTGGGAAGGCATCTGGTTTCCGTCTTCCTGTCTGCCTTCACATTGTGTAAACAAAAGTCCTCTTTGTCTTCATGAGAGATAACACTGGATTTTGGGCATGCGTAGAATATGAGAAGATTTCTCCTTTCTTCTCCTTATTTGGGTTCTGACTTTCTGATTGGTTGTCTGTGCCTTAAGTTTTGTTTCTGTTAAGTTTCGTTTCTGAGATACTCTGCTTGAATAAAGAGAAGCCAGTAGTATCCTTTGTTCAGCCAAAGACTGCAGCCGTGTTTTCTGTCTCTCTCTGTTCTTTCCTTACTCTGAGCCTAATGAAGCTGGACTTCGTGGACTCTTAAGTTTCTATCTTAAAAGATCTGATGATATAAACTGCTGCTTCATGAGACTGAGTGAGAAGAGATCTTTACATGAATCAGATTCCTACAACTGGTGCCCCGTCGCGAGGCCATTGAATGAAAGTCAAAGGAATGCTTTGAAGAGATCTGCTTCAGCAATTAGCACCTAATTATCACCTCATCGACCGGGACAAGGTCTCATTCACCTACGACCGGGAAGGTCATAAATCGAGCGCTCGAGATTCATCCAAAGTCAACTTTGGGTCCCACACTAGGTGAGTGACATCATGGGGTGTGTGCTTTCTTCGCAAATGCAGGAACTTTGTAAAGATATCTCAGATCTTTTGAATAACAATGGGCGAAAGGCTGATGAAAAGGAGATACAAAAGCTAGTCAAAGCTATAGGGAAAATCAGTCCTTGGGTTGAATGCTTGGACTTAAAACAGTGGAAACAGATTGGGAGAGAAATGCAGAAGCATAATGGAATTTCTGTATCAGTGCTATTTACATGGGAGGAAGTCAGAGACTGCCTTCAAAGACTCACTCCAAAGAATATTCTGTTGTCTCAGGGGCTTGCTGGCCCCCTCCCAAAGCTTTTGCCACCAGCCAAGGGAGGGACTATGGCAACTGCCCCTCCATCATATGAGAAACAACAGCCCCCTGATGGGGGTGGAGGTGGAAATGGAGATGGGACATTATATCCTGCCTTGCAGCAATCAAGCACTTTTAGCCCTACAAAAGACCTGTTCTCTGCTGCAATACTGCCTGCCGAGTCTAAAAAACAACTAGTGCCAGCTGATGGGGAACAAATGGTGGGGACCTCATCACAGATTGAAGCTGTTAATGCATGCAGAGTGGCAGGAAGCAAGGAGTGTGTTTCAAAGAGCAGCATAAGGGATCTCAGCCAGCCCATGAAGCAACCCTCATCACAAAAGCAGGAGAAGCTGAGTAGTAAACTTGATACCTCACGTTTGGGCAGGAAGATCCTACAGAAGTGGAAGGATGGCCCAAAGGAGGAATGCACAAAACCCAAGACCAGAAAGGGGTGCAAGTACAAACTAACAGATGCAGTTTGTCATAAAGTTGAGATTCAGAAGCTGCAGATGAAAGAAATGCAGAGGAAAAGGGGCGTGGATCCATCCTGTATGGACAGCAGGCTGTTGCAAAAATACAAGGAGGGAGAAGACATACAGTTTTTGGCTGATTTTGAACTGCCCAACCTCAAACAAAGAGATCCAGAGTGAGCTGTCCCAAGTTTCAAGCATCAGGATTGCAGGGAAAGCAACTTGGACTTCCCTGTGATTTTCTTCTGTGTGAAATTACTTGCAACTTCTGGAGAATTTGTTCTTTGTGCCTTCACACCTCATCGGCCTGCCTTAATGCAGATGGGTGTGGCTGGAGCATGAAGGAATGTGTGTTTGCCAGAAAAGCTGAAAAGGGGGGTTGTGTGGGATTGTCTTGTGAAGTCAGTGAGACTTAATTTATGGCTTAATTTCAACCTGCCATGCCAAGAACTGTGCTGGAGAGAAGATAGTGTTTGTTTAAGTGTTTAAGAAGAAAGCTTAATCAACATTTGGACTTTTAATTTGGACATTTTAATTGGACTAAAAGGAAAAAAGTTTGTGTGGACTGTAAAGAAGAATTGGCTTTGTTTGCATTTTAAAACCTGAAAACCTTTTTTAAGCAACCTGCTCATGCTATGAGTGTGAAATGCTCTAATGATATTTGTACTGTATTTGAGTTACCATGCTATGCTGATTTTAAGTTATTGAATGCTTCTTTCATTTACACCAGTGGGAGAAGAAAAAATTTAATGACTTACTCATGTACTTGGGGAGTAAGAAATGCTTTCTAAAATGCAACCAGACCTCCTTCATGTAAGGAAGAAAAGAAATGTTCATGTTTTGTTCATGCTTAAATGTTTGCTTATTCTCTTGCAGGAGAAAGACCTGTCTTTGCTTATGTTATGTTTTGCATACTGCATATCTCAAGGAACCTCCAGAAGTACATGGAAGAGGTTTCAGTACCATACACATGTAAATGGGTTTGTGATATTGCATTTGTGTTATATGTCACTCATGTTTCATATCTAGTTACATGGTACTAGTAATAACAGGGCATGCTCCTGTTTCTTAGGGGAGTGTCTTCCTAAGCCATTGGTCATTTATTGGCAACAAGGGAATCCTGAGTGGAAGGATTCCTGCTCGAGCGATCCGCCCATGGAGAGAGAAGAAGATTACTCAGCTCCAGGATGGTGGTTCACCAGTAGACTAAATTTTCTGACATTTGTTCTTTTCTTTCTTACTGTGCTTCCAGCTGTGAGAACAATACCTCATGGGGGCAACCCCAACTTTTGGCTTCGTCATGCTAACTATATGTTTGAGGTTCATGGTAAGAATGCAACGTTATACTATGAGCATCCACTGGCCGTGTCTCAAATGGCCTTTCTTCCGGCATTGTTCAACACGCCTGAGTTGGTTATTGGACATTTGCAACATGTTGATAGGTCTACGCTCTTCTCTAATCCTCCAGAACAATTTAACAGCACCCGCTGGCGAAGCATGACATTCAAGAAATACACTAAAGGACTTTGTTTCTGTTGTCATAGTTCTGGAGCCTGGAATAGTAAATGGAAGCACTGGACTCATGCACAAAGGGTTTTGAGGAATATAGGCAATTATACGGGTTGTGATGATTATTTTTGGTTATGGGGTAGTTATAACAGTTCTTATAAGCTTAATTATACCTTGTTTAACACTACTATTGAAGATATATATGATGTGTTTCCTATGTTTACTCCTGATTATTCTGCTATAGATAGTGGTTCAATTTGCAATGGATGGCAAATCAAGGATCCTAACATGTGGTTCTTTTTTAATGGAGTTGCCACGAATTTCCATCCAGGACAATATCAATGTGCAGCATTGGGTTATTTTACCTTACCCGTACAAGTGCAAATGCCGCTTCGGGCAGATGCACGGCGCCAGAGAGCTACTGCCGGCCCGATGGGTTCTGGTTGCAATGATGAAGTGATAATCGATGTTCAGCTTTCTGACGGTAGCTCCTGGGGGAGAGCTATAGGGAGTGCTATCACTGGAGCACTCACATTGGGATCATACCCAGGTGTCATTTCCCAGGAGGATAGAAGGTCCATTTTGGGACTCACCTGTAGGCTGGAGAAATCAGTCAATGCCACAGGGAGGGTCATACGGGATCTTCAAATGGAAATCACTGAGCTTCATCAAGACCAAATGCAGGACAGACTGGCCATAGATTACCTGTTAGCAAAATCCGGAGGATTTTGTAAACTGGTCGGGAACCAGGGATGTCGGGTAAAATTCCAGGATCTGAATAATACTATTGAGAAAGAGCTTCAGAATTTACAGGAGAGCATTACTAACAATGTGCGCACTGATGTTAATCTCTTTGATTGGGTGACTTCTTGGTTGCCTGATTTATCTGTCCTTAGACTAGTTTTCTTTTATGGGTTCATTATTATTATCTGCCTTATATCATTGTGTTTTTGCATTAATTGTATTCCTAACCTTATTTCTATGTGTAACGCATGTCCACTGCGTAGAAGGGAGACATCGGGTTTTGCACGACGGCAATTGTACTCAATGAGGTATCATCCTCCGGAACAAGGTACCAGGAGTCAGGAGGGGTACGATGTCCAGGAGGACAGTGATGATGTATATGGAGGAGTAGTTATGGAGTATGATGACATGCAGGGGTATGATTAGCCGTCCCTCTCTCAAATTTAAATGAAAAAGGAGGACATGTGGGAAGGCATCTGGTTTCCGTCTTCCTGTCTGCCTTCACATTGTGTAAACAAAAGTCCTCTTTGTCTGCATGAGAGATAACACTGGATTTTGGGCATGCGTAGAATATGAGAAGATTTCTCCTTTCTTCTCCTTATTTGGGTTCTGACTTTCTGATTGGTTGTCTGTGCCTTAAGTTTTGTTTCTGTTAAGTTTCGTTTCTGAGATACTCTGCTTGAATAAAGAGAAGCCAGTAGTATCCTTTGTTCAGCCAAAGACTGCAGCCGTGTTTTCTGTCTCTCTCTGTTCTTTCCTTACTCTGAGCCTAATGAAGCTGGACTTCGTGGACTCTTAAGTTTCTATCTTAAAAGATCTGATGATATAAACTGCTGCTTCATGAGACTGAGTGAGAAGAGATCTTTACATGAATCAGATTCCTACACATGCCTAGACACCAGAGCACACGGAGTGCTGTTTACCTTGCCACTGAAGTGGTCCCTATTTATCTACTTGCAATGTCTTGCTTTCGAACAGCTAGGTTGGCAGGAGCAGGGACAGAAACAGGAGCTCACTTCATCGTGTTGCACTCAGGTATCAAACTCCAACCTTCCAGTCGTCAAGTTCAGCATCTTAACCACTAAGCCACAGCAGTCCCTCTCTGTTTACAGTAGGGTTGTGTAAATGATTCTGCAGAATCCTAGACCTTGAAATGAAACAAGCCAGTTCAGACCAATTTGAGTCAAGTCTGAAGTGGATCATATCAGGATATCCACTGTGGTGGTGTAGTTAGAGTGATGGGCTAAGATTCAGGAAGTCTGGTTTCGAATCCCTGTTTGAATCCCTGTTTAAAACCACTCCTTAAATACATTTATCTTGCAAGCCCTATTTGTTGCAATGGCTACCAGATGTTGGAGTGGCTGGCTGCAAGGAAGATACACGAGACAATTGTGCGGTGAAGTCCAGCCACAATCTGGGTAGGGTGGCATGTATTTATTACCCTGCCTTGGGGTGATGCGCGTGTAGGATGCGCGTGACCCCCTAATACAGAAGGCTTGTATATGTGGCGTTTTCCGGTGGTCTAGCTACAATGCCAGCTCTTGGAAGTTACCCTGGGGTTAGTGGACAACTCGCACCTAATTACCTTGGGCTGGCGAAACCCATTGTTCCTGCCCTAATCTTGGAGTCTATGTGTATTGACTCCGGGTACCTAATTGTTCTGCTGTCTGGCGCGGCTTGTTTGCCTAACTTAATCTGCAGCCAGAAGCAGAGGATTGAGTATTTCCTTTAGAGTCATCATCTTTGGTTCTTGCCCTGTTTCTATCATAGCCACCAGCCAAGGCTTAATGATTTGCCCCCCAAACTAACTAGCTAGCCCGTACCCCAATTACCTTTCCAGCAAAATCCGGTTGGTCCCCGGATCTGTTGAAGGCCGGGCGAACCCCTAGGGAAAGGTTTGGCCAATTATTCCCGCAGGCAACCCACACCTATTAGCATTACTATGTATAAGTCAGTTCCAACTTGACAACAAGTAACTGTAACTGAGGATTGACTCAGACCTTAGCTGAATCAGGTCTGGGTCATCTGACCTGCGTCCATCTGAATCATCCACTAGAAGAAAGCCAGATGGTGTATCTCCCAAATATTGTGAGACACCATCATATATGGAAAATGCTAATGTGGTTTGATGATAGTAGAGGGAAGGGACCTGGACTTTGCTCATTCATGGTTCTAGCATAAAAGTTGGGATGAAAATCTTGCAAAATTGTTTGTGAAAAGGGACTGTAACGATACTTAAATTCTGTTCTTTCATTTAGCTCAGGGGTTTACAACCTATGGCCCGTGGGCTGGCCCCGGCCCATGTCACCATTCCATCCAACCTGTTGCCGCCTCCACTATACCCGAAAATGGAGGCGGGTGTGTTATGTCAGCTGTAAAATGCACCCACAGTTGTCGTAAACACAGATGTGGGTGCATTTATGACAGCCGTAAATACACCCATTTCCACTTTCCAGGGGGCGTGGTCCAGCCTACTCCGCTGTTCCGGGCCATGGTCAGGCCCACGGTGTAAAAAGGTTGGGAAACCCTTCCTTTGCTTTTATTTAGCTACCGATAACAGTGAGTGTCTTGGTAGTAGCTGAGTGTATTGATCACACTCTAGGACAGGCTTTCTCAAGGTTTTCAGGTCCTGGACTGCTGATCGGGCCAGTCACGTGGTTCCTCCCACCCGGAAGTGGAAGTAAAATGTGCATGAGCAGAATGCATTTTAATTCAGCTTCTGGGATCGGTGAGGGCATTGGGGGGAAGATGAATTAGTGTCAGGGGCCAGGTTTGGCCTACGGGCCATAGGTTGTGAATGCCTGCTCTAGCACTTTACTTCCAAACCTTTTGTTTTGTTAATTTGAATATTCTATCCTCTTCCTTTTGCCTTTCTTGTTAATGTATTAATCTTAGTAGTAATCCGTTTATTTTGTATGTGAATCTTAATTTGTAAAGAAGTAAAATTTATTTTTAACTCTTATTCTGCCCTTTCTAACATGGGCTAGTTCATATTAAACTCAAAATCAGCAATAAATACCCCGATTTAATGTGATTACATGTAAGACCAAAAACATTACAGCAATTGGAAAGGAAAAACTTTAAGACATCTAGAAAGATGTTCTATAGTATTTATCTGGAATTTTGGCCCACACTTCATTCAACTTTTGAATATATATAGTTTGTGAAATATCGCACAACAAAAAAATGTGTTAATATTTAACATAGGGCTGTTTGTTGGATTAACATTATATTTTCTTGTAACACAGCCAGAAAAGATTTTCTGTTTAGCATAATAATTTTTGTATAAGAACCTACTTATCCTCTTGCTAGAGAAAAAAAAACTTTGATCTGATATCTCACCTAGCAAGTTCCTTCCTCTGGCATCAAGACTTTGATCTTCAAACTCTGTACCTTGTTCAATAAATGCTTTGTTACTGTTAGATAAGTGTCCACTTTTACACACACACAGATACACAGACACACACACACATATGGCAATGAAACTAGAGCAAAGGCTGCAGGAAGAAAGCAAAAGGGTGAGTGTGTGTTAATTTCTATTTTTAAACCTAAGAATAGCTATTGACAGCCAAGGAATTTCATACTCATACTGCCACAAATAATTCTCAAAACTCAAGCCATACGGAGATCATGTTATTAGGTAAGTCATCTACCTGCCCCTTTGGAAACCACTCCCTCCTTGGGTGGAGTTGCTCTTTTCATTCAGGGTCAGGTTTAAAGCTTGGTAGCATGTCGCTGGGCCCAGCACTATCGACAAAACATCACATAGCCTCTGTGGTCCACTTGTTTTTTTCCATTGGCACTGCACCACTCAACTACAACCTTATCTAGATGGCAGGCCCCTAACAACACTGGTTCATGCACTAATAACCTTAAGGATTTAATACTGTAATGCTGCCTATGTGGGGCTTCTCTTGAAGCTGCTATAGAGACTTCAACAGGTCCAGAACATGGTGGCCACATATAGATGTAAATAGATATTCTCACCTCTCCCTGTCTTTGGCTACTTTAAACTGGTTAAAGGTAAAACACAAAGATCACCCTTGCTCAAAAGTGAGTCATATCCGACTCTAGGGTATGGTGCTCATCTCTGTTTACAGCTAAAGAGCCAGTGCTCTTTGTATCTGCAGATGTTTCCGTGGTCATTTGGCTGGCATGACAAGACAACACAAGGCACAGAATGCTGATGACCTTCCCACCGAAGTGGTACCTATTTATCTACTTGCAATTTCTTGCTTTTGAACTGCTAGGTTGGCAGGAGCTCATTCAATCGTGCAGCACTTGGGTCTCAAACTGCTGACCTTACAGTTGTCAAGTTCAGCATCTTAACCACTAAGCCTGTTAGCTATTGCATCAGGTTCAAGGTTTTGGTTTTTACACATGAACTTGTTACAGGATGAAGCACCTTGTCCAAGAATATGTGCCCATCACACCAGATCCTCTGAATGTTTGTGGCTTAAGATGCCTATTCCAAGAAAGGTCTGTAAATCTGTAACAAGAAATTCAGTGGTAGCAACCTAATTCTGAAACAAGTTCCTCCAAGAGGTCCATGAAGCTCCATCCTTTTTTGCTTTCAGAAAAACAAATGAAAACACTGCTAGTTATTCATAGAAACCTTTGGGCAAACTATTCTAATGTTCTTTAAGACAGGGTTCCCCAACCTTTTGGTTTTGGACTTCAATTCCCAGAAGTCCAAAAACCAAAGGTTGGGAAACACTGCTTTAAGATATGTTACCTTACCTTGGATACCTTGAAGTCGTTATTCAGCAAGGAGTCTGTGCATTGGTAGACGTCTCCACAACAACATTCTGCACATGCACATTGACTTGAGAAATCAAGTCCATTTGGCATGCTTTTTTTAAAAGCCATTTTAATATCATGTCACCCGCTGGCTAGGCGGACCATGATGTGTGCCTTCTGCTTTCACCTTGCCCAAGGGATCCGACCATAGCTGTCAAGTATCCCTTATTGGCCGGGAAAACCCCTTATTTTACCCTCTTTCCCGCCATCATCCCTTATTAATTAGACTGCAATGCCCTATTGCCACCATTTTAGGGCAGCACAGGATAAGCATAGCTGTCAAGTATCCCGTATTTCTCCGGTTTACAGCTTTTCGAAAATCTTCCACTGGTTTTCTACAATAGTAAATAATACAAAAGATTCATAAGCACACATATATACATTTTTACATTTTTACAAGCATGTTGCACTCAGGGTTATAGGTAAAGTATAAAGGCTTAAAGGCTTACCTCTAGTGAGATATATAAGTCAAAATGATTTTAGATTTATTTTATTAGCGTCAGGCTGTTAGTCAAGTTTCATTCGCCCAAGACGTTACTTCGAATAATGAAATGATTGTTTTTATTCACATTCTACCATACCCAGGTGCAAGCATGCTGAAGCAGTAAGAGAAATTTAAAGATACAAGGAGGATATATCATGTAAAGCTACCTAAGACGACAATGTACATGGCTACAATGCATTCTATAAGAAACAGCTGAGATCCTGGCTAAAATCAGCCATCACCATTAAAAATTTCTTAGAACAAAAAGGGTATCCTAACAATGTTATCAGTAGTCAATTCCAGCGTGTCTGCAACACACCTAGAAAAACTTTTTTGATTCCTAAAAGCAAGGAACAATCCCACTTTATTCATTGTGCCTTTGAATATTTGCCTTTGGCGTTTAAAATTAAGAACATTATTTCAAAATACTGGCACATCGTTGAGGACATCCCCTGCTGCTCCCAGAAGCCTTTTATTGGCTTCAAAAAGAAGCAGAACATTGGTAATATGGTTGTTCGTGCAGACGCCCTTAGTGCCAATCCTTCTTCCATTATTCGAGGGCATTTTCGGTGTGGCGGCTGTGCCGCATGTCGCTTTGCCATTGAGGCTAAAACTGTGATGATTCCTGGGAAACAACGTGAATTTGTACTAACTGGGTGCACCAATTGTAATTCTCAAAATGTAGTATATGCCATCATCTGCCCATGTGCAAAGTTTTACATTGGTTGCACCGGGCGCCCCCTAAAGGTTCGGATCCTTGAGCATCGCTCTCGAATCCGTAGCCACTTAATTACTGCACCTCTCGTGTCGCATTTTCTCGACAAAAAGCATAGTGAAGATGATATCAGATTTATTGCATTAGAAAAAATACTTCCCAACTTATATGACAAAATAGACATCAACAATAAACTATTACGAAGGGAAGCACATTTCATCCATTTATTCAACTCATTAACTCCCTCTGGATTAAACTCCGACCAGGATCTCAGCTGTTTCTTATAGAATGCATTATAGCTATGTACATTGTCGTGTTAGGTAGCTTTACATGATATATCCTCCTTGTATCTTTAAATTTCTCTTACTGCTTCAGCATGCTTGCACCTGGGTATGGTAGAATGTGAATAAAAACAGTCATTTCATTATTCGAAGTAACGTCTTGGGCGAATGAAACTTGACTAACAGCCTGACGCTAATAAAATCTAAAATCATTTTGACTTATATATCTCACTAGAGGTAAGCCTTTAAGCCTTTATACTTTACCTGAGTGCAACATGCTTGTAAAAATGTATATATGTGTGCTTATGAATCTTTTATATTATTTACTATTGTAGAAAACCAGTGGAAGATTTTCGAAAAGCTGTAAACCGGAGAGCTTCGTTTTCCCTCAGCCTTTGAGGCATTCCTGCAGTAAAGGATTTTTTGTTGGATGGAATTTGTTGGTTGGTTTGTGCTTGTACTCCGTCCCGCCATTGTTTCTATAAAGTATCCCATATTTGCCAGGAAATTTCCCTTATTTCCAAATCCAAAACTTGACAGGTATGGATCCGACAGAGGACGCTTTGGTGAGTTTTAGTCATTGACAAGAGATGGGCAACACTGCCTAGTTAGACCACTCAAGCCCCCGTGCCCCCACAAGACTCTCACTTAGCTGGGGATATATTACCACCTCCCTGATTTTCTGTATTGTTAATGTTTCACTCTGGTTATATTATCTTCATAGATGTTTTATTTTTTTAACCTGTGTGCCACCCAGAGTAGTTACCATGCTAGATGAGTTGTGTAGAAGCTTAACACACAAACAAATAATGGTTCGTATCTTGTATTTCTTTGTGTGTCTTCCACCGCACCCCCACCCCCCACTTTTGGTTCTTGTTCTTTTCTAAGACATGTTGATGTTTCTTGCTCTCTTTTTTTCCTTCTTTCCTTTTTCATTTTCTGCTCCATTTCTCCTCTATCTGCTCTGCAAAGAATTGCTGTGAATTTAAATTCTTCATCACTGCAGTCACTGACAACAGCTCGCATCTCAACATCCACACCTCTTTGCTTGGGTATATTGACACACTGTCATTAAGGAAACTGACCAACAGAGTGGCAATTCATACAAGAGAAAATAGTTGAACAGCTTTCTGCTTGATCAATTATCATTTACCCAAAATCATTACCATAGATCCATTGTCATGCTTATTTTGTTTTCCCATCAAGGAAAGCATCGGGATAGAATAGAATTAGCAGAGTGGTGGGTCTATGATCATGGCTGCTGCTAGAGACTCATTCCCAACAATGTGCTGTTGTTCACATGCATATATCCCATGTGCCTCTGTGCGCATCTGAAATTTCACAAATTTAGATATTTATGTAGATGGTCATCTGTATACCCATCATGGATAAGTCTTTTATTTGTTCTTTTCTCACTTAAGTCTGCTGCATCTTGTTCGTCTCACTTCAATATCATTTGGTACAAGTTAAAATATATCTCAAGAGCCCATCAACAAGGGTGTCAGTCTGGCCTGCTATCCTGCTATGATAATAGAGTAGACCATACTACCAATGACTCAACACTAAGTGTCAGATGGTGGTTAACTAACCTGACTATCCTGAGAACTAACGGCCTTGGGTGCCAATGTCCACAGGGAAGAGTGATGGTTCCCAAGTGGATTAAATCCTACTTGAATCCATAATAATGGAAGGCAGCAGCTTCATCAATACTGGCCTGGGGCTGATGAGGACTTTGTGTGCTAATAGGGTTCAGTACCAGAAAGTGATGTGCGGAACTGGATCAGTGGTATGGGGCCCCTGCACTGTAGTCTCAGGACAGTCTTCATGGTAAAGATACATACAAAGAGCCTCTTCAAAGATTGTGTTATTTTGAACCACAATCAGGCAAACCCTGGTAATGGTAATCTTGTGTTGCTGGCTAATCTTTCTCACAATAGGTCAGGCCAAAGGAACTGCAGAATGGACTTACCAAAAGGTGGCTTCATTTTGACAGTTTCATGTCTGGCCTAGACACGGAAGAAGAATCAACAAGGCCCCAGATCAGAATGCATGTTATTTTAGAATGATTCTGCATGTAGCTCCATAACAGAACTCATAGTCTAAAACAGAAGTGGGCAAATGTTGGCTCTGCAGATGTTTATTTTATTTATTTAGTCGTATTTATATATGCCGCCCACTCAGGCAGAACCCGACTCAGGGCGGCATGTTCTGAATGATAAACTTCCACAATCCTTTATTTAGTGTCTTGCAAGGAAGACGATAGAAGGAGCCGCAGTAGGGCTAAACACAACTTTATTGCATGATGATCAGGGTGAACATGTGGTAATGGCGGAGATACAGCTCTATTTATACGGTCCCTGTACATTTGAATGTGGTTACACGGTAGCTCATTGGCTATTGTCCGCGTGACATCATCATTCATCACGCCAATCTTGTCCAGGTGTTGTGTGGCGGGAAGGTTTCCCGCGCTGCAGGTATCTGGTGAATTTATACCATGTGAGCTTGGACGCTCACTACTGCCACCTGTGGCCACTAGCTCACGTCCTCATATAGTTAGTTACAGTGATTCCTCAATAAGGTACAAGTGGATGCATTCATTCATTCAGCCGGTTACATTCCTTAAAGGCATATTACAAAGTTGCATCAACATTACATTCAATACATAACACACACACACACCCCTAGGTAAGGATGAAATTCTTCAGCCAATGGGGTTTCCTGCAAGCTCGCTTGGGGTGAGTGGCAGCCGTACTAGTACTGGGTCCTAGGGTGGCAGTGTGTCCCTGTTCGCCCAGCCCTCGTCCTGCAATGGGAGAGGGCGACTCATTAGCGGTTGACAGTGGACTCTGAGGCTGGGACTGGGGAGGAAGGGGAGTAGGAGTAAACTCCAGGGACGTGAAACCGGGGATTTTAGGGACTAAAGAAAAACCCCGCTCTTCGTTTGGACGGGTGGGGGACCACTCTGGAAACCCCCCCCCCGGTTTCCTAACTCAAAATCTAATTCCTCAAAATCCTCCTCTCCCAAATCGTTCCTGTAGCTCGGGCGGTCAAAAGGATGTGGATTAGTGTCATTTCCTTCCCCCCAGTAGTCTGTGTCTCCCCCTTGGAATAAGCGGGTGGGGGAGAACCCTAACGTTGAATCCCCTGTGGGGTCTCTTGTTGCTTGCCTGTCTGTTACCCTACTCCTGAGTTGGTTGGCATGTCTCCTCCAAAGGAGGCCAGTGCTGGTTTTGACGGTGGAAGAGACTGGCCCCGTTTGCCCTATGACCACCCCGGGGACCCAGGCCGGATCTGCAGCCATGTAATTCCGGCAATGCACTGCCTCCCCAATCTCGAAACTCTTTGTGCTTTCCAAACCTATGTTCCTTCCCATATCCTCCACCCTGGTCGGATCTAACCATGAGAGGATAGTGGTGGGCTTTCTCCGCATTAGGAGCTCGGCGGGCGAAAACCCTGATGCTAAGGGTGTTACCCTATACCCTAGTAGGAACTGGCATAGCTATAGATTCAGGTCCCCAGGGCCCATTCGACGCAAGGCGTCCTTCGTTGTCCACACCAGGCGTTCCACTTGCCCATTTGTTGCAGGGTGGAATGAGGCGGCCGTGATGTGGCGGATTCTATTGATCTCAATGAAAGCCCTGAACTCTGCTGACGTGAAGGTTGTAGCGTTATCACTCACAAGCACGTCTGGTATTCCGAAACAGCTGAATACCTTCCGCAACGGTTTAACGGCTGCAGCCAACGATGTACTGGACATGAGGATCACCTCCAACCACTTGGAGTATGCGTTGACTATCACTAGGAACAGGGTGCCTCTGAAAGGCCCCGCAAAGTCTACATGCACGCACAACCATTCGAATTCATGCCTAATTGGAGGCGTGTCACTTTAAAATCTGTGTTCCATTCTCTATGGGGAAGTCGGGACTCCTCGAGCCGGGTACTCTGGCAACTCGCACATGTGCCTACCATTTGTTCTATGTCAGCATCCAGCTTGGGCCACCAGAAATAGCTTCTTGCTAGCACTTTGGAGCGCACGATCCCCGGGTGGCTGATATGCAGCATTTTGAGCACCTGAGGTCTCAGTGTTTTGGGGACTATTACCTGCTGCCCCCAGAGGAGGCACCCCCTCTCTAAAGACAACTCGTCTCTCCTCCTCCCGTACACCTTGAATTCCTCTGTGGGGGAGGTTGCTGGGCACCCTTTCTGTACCCATGAACTGACTAGGACCAACGACTTGTCCTTCGCGGTGGCCTTAGCGATCTCCGCTAGCAGTATTGGGGGAGTTTCTAGGGCCTTGATCAGGAGCACCTGGTGGTCCTGCTCTACCTCACTCTTTGGATCCCCTAGCTGTGGGAGGGGTGACCTCGAAAGGGCGTCTGCGTGGCTGATTTCCTTGCCGGGCCCGTAAACTAGCGCATATTGGTATGTGTTGAGAAAGATTGCCCACCTCAGCATTCTTGGGGACAGGATTTGAGGGGTGGGCTTGCTCGTGGTAAAAATTCCTAGCAGGGGCTTGTGGTTGGTTACGACTGTGAACGGCCGACCGTATAAGAAATCATGGAATTTCTTAGTTCCTGCAACTATCGCTAGGGCTTCCCTGTCTGTTTGCGCGTAATTGCGCTCCGCCCTGGACAGGGATCTCGAATAAAACATTACCGGGGCTTCCCACCCGCTCTCTAGCACGTGGCAAAGGACCGCCCCCACCCCTACCGGTGAGGCGTTGCAGACCAACACAACTGGTTTCTTGGGGTCGAAGTGTGTTAGGACAGCCTCGGAAGATAGAAGCTGCTTGAGCCCCTTGAAAGCTCGTTCCTGGGCTTCTCCCCACCGCCAAACCACATCCTTTTTAAACAATTTATGCAGCGGTTCTGCCACCGACGCCTTCCCGGGTAGGAAGGAGTGGTAGAAATTCAAGAGTCCTAAGAAGAACTGTAACTCAGGCTTGGTGGTGGGGCGAGGGGCGTTCTGGACTGCTGATACCTTTGACTCAGCTTGCTTAATACCATCAGGGGTTATGCGGAATCCCAGGGATTCTACCTCTTCTGTGAGAAACACACACTTATCCTTTCTTAACCTGAGCCCTGCTTTCTCGAATACGGTTAGCACCCGGTCTAACCTCTTGGCCAATTTCTGCTCCCCCCTCGCTGTTATCAACACGTCATCAAAATAGGGGAGGACACCTGGGAGCCCTTTCAGAAGCCGTTCCACGAGTGACTAGAAAATTCCGGGGGCTGAATTCACGCCGAATTTGAGGTGCGTCACTTTAAAAGCTCCCTTATGGGTAACTATAGTTTGAGCGGCGGCTGCAGCTGGAGTCACCATTAATTGCTGGTATGCCTACGCTAAATCTAATTTGGCGAAACACCTCCCCCCATGCAGTGTTGTTAAGAGGTGACTCACTACCGGCACCAGGTACGCATTTGGATGGATGGCCTTATTGATTGTGCACTTGTAGTCGGTGCAGATTCTAAACTCCCCGTTAGCCTTGAGCGCCATAAGAATGGGGTTTCCCACTCAGCAGAATCTACAGGTACCAAAATCCCCTGGCCCACCAATTTGTCCACTTCTGTCTCAATTTTGTCCTTCAGTGTGAATGGCACTCTTCGTGGCTTGAGTCTGATGGGCCGAATCTCGGGGTCCACGTCGAAGGAAACTGGGGGACCCTTGAACTTCCTGAGTCCCTTCTCGAAGACAGCCGGGTGCGCATTGCACAGCTCCGTGATTGGGTCAGCCTGCATGGCGTGTATCCCCCCAATGAAAACACCCAGGGGTCCGAACCACTGTGTTCCCAGGTCGCCGCCTGCAGACCTTGGTGATGTGGCCCCACCGGCCGCAGTTGTGGCACTCCGCCTTCCGGAATGGGCATCTGCTCCGGTCATGAGATGCTCTGCATCCGTCACAGCGGTGGTCTCTCCTGGCGCGGTTTCGACCCTCAGGCTTCCTCTGTACTCGTTGCACGTCGTTGTCCTCGCTGCATTCAGCGGTGGACGCGGTAGACTCAGGGGGTTATTGCTCTCTGTGGGAGGAGCAGCTGTGGACCGGGACTGCTGACGGGGCCCCCCCAGCCGTTCCGGCCCTGGCCCAGCACACCTGCTCACCTTGTTGCACCGACTCAGCGGCTTGGGCAACCCGCAGGACTTGTTCAAAGGAGATGCTCTCGTCCTTGGCCAGTAACTTCTTCCTGGCACCCTCATCTCACAGGCCTAGCAGGAGCCTGTCTCGCAGTGCCTCACTCAGGGACGGCCCCCACCGGCAGGGCACAGCGGCTAACCTCAGCACTGCAATGAATTCAGCCACGGACTCACCGGCCCGCTGGCTTCGCTGTTGAAAGGCCAGCCTTGCCAGGAAGACCGACACCTTCGGGCGGAAATGCCTCCTCAGCTCGGTGAGGATGTTGTCTAGGGGCACCTCTTGTAGCGACCTCGGCATCAGGAGGTTCATTGCTAGCTCCAGCGTTTCCAGGCCGCACTGGGCCAGCAGGTACGCTCGACGCTGGGCTTCTTCCTCGATGCCCTCCAGGTTCATGGTGTAAAGGAACTGCTGTTCATAGAGTTCCCATTTTTCTGGCTTCGAAGTGTCGAATGGAGCGATGTTCACGTTGTGGGATGCCATCATCCCACCTTTGTCGCCAATTTAGTGTCTTGCAAGGAAGACGATAGAAGGAGCTGCAGTAGGGCTAAACACAACTTTATTGTATGATGGTCAGGGTGAACATGTGGTAATGGCGGAGATACAGCTCTATTTATACGGTCCCTGTACATTTGAATGTGGTTACACGGTAGCTCATTGGCTACTGTCCACGTGACGTCATCGTTCGTCACGCCCATCTTGTCCAGGTGTTGTGTGGTGGGAAGGTTTCCCGCGCTGCAGGTATCTGGTGAATTTATACCATGTGAGCTTGGACGCTCGCTACTTCCACCTGTGGCCACTAGCTCGCGTCCTCATATAGTTAGTTACAGTGATTCCTCAATGAGGTACAAGTGGATACATTCATTCATTCAGCCGGTTACGTTCCTTAAAGGCATATTACAAAGTTGCATCAGCATTACATTCAATACATAACACTTTACCATTGGCCATGATAGATAGCTGGGGTTGTTGGGAGCTGTAGGTCAATATGTCTGGACTGACAAAGTCTTCCTTTCTCCATTAGAAAAGAGGGCTAATAGATATTCAAGTCAAAAGTATGACCTATAGATGCAGAGAAACAACCAACATGTGTTGTAACAAGTGCCCAGCAGAACTAGCAGTTTGAAAGTGTAAGATATACATTGTTATATCACCTTCACAGAATTTTTTCAGTAAAATTCTCATTCACAAACATAGGCCACTGATGGCCAACCTTGGCACTCCAGGTGTTCTTGGACTTCAATTACCAGAAGCCCAAGTCAGCACTCCTGCTGATTAGGGCTTCTGGGAACTGAAGTCCAAGAACACCTGAAGTGCCAAGGTTGGCCATCACTCACATAGGCTGTATCACAGAACAAAGGGTGAACTCATGCAATTGTCAATAGATGCTGAAGGTTAAACTCATTAGCAAATGTTCAGTGGCAGGTGTCTTGGCACTTCTTGATACAGATGTCTTGACACTACAGTATTATTTTCTTCTGGTTTGTGTATGCAGATGAATGTAGATGAAAAGCAACAAGAATAATAACACATTTTCTTCAAGGACCACCCTGTTTCCTTTGTAAAGCCAGAACTTCAAGTTACTTCTTTTAAACAAGTCTTGCCCTTGAGAAGAAGGCCTGTCAAAACTTTCAGGAATTTTAATTAAATATTATTTCCTTCTCTGGAATCTGTGTATTCATCTCTCTTGCTCTCACTTTCCTTTCTTTCCATTGCACAGAAGACCAACCTATATGTTGGATGGCCACGTTGAGGAATGAGGTGAGATTTACAGCGGAGTGTGGAGGTTCAGAAAATGGATATTGCCCTCCCACCCACCCCCTTTTTTTACTGTTTCTTCCTATAGGGACAGATGATGTATAGGGGATCCCAAGTTGTACAAACAAGCAAGAACCACATGTGCCCCAATTACACACCATTGCTCACTGGTGGAAAGTAGTAGTTTTGACTGCAGGCAGGTACTTGACCGGGCCTCCAAGTCAAGTGAAAAGGGGAAAAAATTCCCTTCATTGCCCTCTTCTGGTTCCATCTGCTTCTGTGCCTTTGCTTCTACGTCAGTGTATTCCCAACCTTTGGTTCCCAACCTTTGGTTTTTGCACATCAATTCCCAGAAGCCTAAGTCAATTCTGTAAAGCACTTATCAGCCAATGTACTGACTTAGGCTCTTGGGAATTGAAGATCCTCTGTGGGGCATGTGCCCCACATTGGGAACCACTATTCTAGGTCTTCTACGTTCTGCTTTTTTAAAAAAAGACTCTCAACTCTAAAATAATTATTTTGTTTCCTCTGCCTCTCCACAGAGGAGCAGAGGAAGTGTTTAATTTACCTCGGTCCAACCCCTGAAGTGGGTCTCTTTAACCACTTCATGATATGGCAAATTGACAGCAGAAGGAGCCTGACCAAATAGGATTGCTTGGGGTGCAGTATGCCATTTGGATGTGAGGATGATGTCCAAATGCCACACTGAACCTCAGCCCAACCCCAAGAACCTCTTTCTGAAAGCACTCATTTAGACAATCCCATACTCTCAGTTTTAATCCTGAGCTATTTGTAACATCTGTTCTGAGTGATGTGACCAGTGGTACAACACTCCACAACTTTAATAAAGGTTTCTTAGTACAGTACATACCTGTCAACTTTTGGCTTTGAAAATAAGGGAAATTTTGTGGCCGTGGGCAAATAGGTGGCCGTGGCCAAATAGGTGGGTGTGGCCAAATCAGTGGGTGTGGTCAAATCGGTGGGCATGGCCAAATCCCCCAACCCTTCCAGAGCTAGGGGAACCGGCAGAGAGGGGATCCCCCCACAGGACACCCCGTTATTAAAGAGAAGAAACCAAGTGGTTTCTTCTCTTTAAAAACGGTGTGTGTGTGTGTGTGTGTGTGTGTGTGTGTGTGTGTGTGTGTGTGTGTGTGTGTGTGTGTGTGTGTGTGTGTGTGTGATGAAATCGATCCCCTCTCCTGGGAACCCTGGGTTCAGGGGGTTGTGGGGACAAAAGTGGTCTGTCCCCCAAACCCTTCCAGAGCTAGGGGAGCCAGCAGTGAGGGGATCCCCCCACAGGACACCCCGTTATTAAAGAGAAGAAACCAAGTGGTTTCTTCTCTTTAACAACGGAGTGTTGGGGGGGGGAAGGAATCGATCCCCTCTTCTGGGTCCCCTGGGTTCAGGGGGTTGTGGGGACAAAAGTGGTCTGTCCCCCAAACCCTTCCAGAGCTAGGGGAGCCAGCAGAGAGGGGATCCCCCCACAGGACACCCCGTTATTAAACAGAAGAAACTTTGGTTTTACATACACAACAGAAACCAAGTGGTTTCTTCTCTTTAACAATGGAGTTTGGGAGTGGTGGATTCGCTCCCTTCTCCCGGGTCTCCTGTGTCTGGGAGAGTTGGGGGACAAAGGGGGTCTGTCTCCCCAACCCTCCTGAATCTACCACCCTCTTTGCTGGGTCCCCTGGGTTCAGGAGGGTTGGGGAGACAGATCCCTTTTGTCCCCCCAAACCTCCCAACCCCAGGGGAGCCAGCGGAGAGGGGGATTACAACCACCCACCCACTGATATTAAAAGGGTTTTCCCTTTTAATATCAGGGGGTGGGTGGATTCGACGCCTTCTCCTGGGTCCCATGGGTCCGTGAGGGTTGGGGGGGACAAAAGGGGTCTGTCTCCCCAACCCTTCTGGCCCCAGGGGAGCCAGTGGAGAGTGGGATCGCAACTCCCACCCACTGATATTAAAAGGGAAACCCCGATCGGGTTTTCCCTTTTAATATCAGGGGGTGGGGTGGATTTGACCCCCTCTCCGGGTCCCGTGGGTCCGTGAGGGTTGGGGGGACAAAAGGGGTCTATCCCCCAACCCCTCTGGCCCCAGGGGAGCCAGTGGAGAGGGGGATCACACACCCCACCCACTGATATTAAAGGGGAAACCCCAATTGGGTTTTCCATTTTAATATCAAGGGGGTTGGTTGGAAGGGGGTGGGGTGGATTCGATCCCCATCTCCTGGGTCCGGGAGGGTTGGTGGGACAAATCTGGAGCTGGGCAGGGGCCGCCTGGACCAAAGACCACCACCCCAGCCGGGGGTGAGGAGGAGGAGGAGGACCAGCTGAGCGGCACCGGCTCTGGAGGCCCTGCAGCGGCGGCAGTAGCTGGCCTTCCCGCTGCTCAGCTGCTGCTGCTGCTCCTCCTCCTCACCCCCGGCTGGGGTGGTGGTCTCCGGTCTGGGCGGCCCCCGCTCAGCTCCGGACGGAGGGAAATAAGGGAAAATACGGGGAAATTAATAAAATGGGAGGGGGCGGGAAGAGGGGTAAAAATAAGGGGTTTTCCCGGGTAAAATGGGATGGTTGACAGGTATGGTACAGTACTGAAGTCAAGGTTTAATGATAATTTGAGACTCCAGCTTCCACAAATGGCAATACTGTCAGCCGAACTAACTCTCTAGGCTCCACAATGCTTACTTGAATGCCTGTCACTGCTGTCAAAGAGAAGGTCCAACATTTGGCTCTTCTTCCTTCAAGAGATTGCATTTGTTGCATTAAGACTCTGCCTCTTTTTAAGTGTTCCCTTATTTACTTGTATGTTTGCCAGGTACAGCAGAAAATGAACAAACTGCTGGAGGGAACAGATTAGAGATTTAATTGCCATCCAACATCATTCTACCATAGACTGTGCTAGCTGGCAAGCTGCCCATTACTCCTTCAGACTTCTCTGGATATGTAATTTGCAAAATGGAAATAATATTTTATAAAGGAAGAAGACTGGAAAGAAATATGGTTTTAAGGTTAAACAACTCTTGCTTCTACTGGGAGTAGATTCAGTCAGTTTCTTCTAACACTATACCCGTGATCATGAACCTTGGCACTCCAGATGTTCTTGGACTTGAATCCCCAGAAGCCCAAGCACCCTGTGAATCCACATGAATGGGTTTACTCCAATTCATCCGGCCCGCGCTGCCCTTGTCGTTCCCGGAAGTGGAAGTAAAATGCGCACGTATGGGTGCGTTTTACTTCCGCTTCCAGGAGCGACGAGGGCAGTGCGGGATGGATGAATCGCAGTAAACCCATTTGTGTGGATTCACAGGGTGCTTGGGCTTCTGGGAATTCAAGTCCAAGAATATCTAGAATATCTGGAGTGCCAAGGTTCACCATCACAGCACTATACTGTAATGAGAAGACAGTTGCTTACTTCAATTCATTTAAATGTGGATATTTGCCACACAGTAAGGTACTAACAAGGGACTGCAGTGGCCTAGAGGCTTGATGACCAGAAGGTCAGCAAGTCAGCAGTTTGAGAACTGAGTGCTGCACGACAGACTGAGCTCCCGTCTCTGTCCCAGCTCCTGCCAGCCTAGCAGTTCAAAAGCAAGAAATGGCAAGTAGTAAAATAGGTACCACTTTGGTGGGAAGGTAAACAGCCTTCCGTGCACTCTGGTGTCTAGTCATCAGTGATGCACTGCAGCAGGTTCTGTCAGGTTCTGCAGAACTGGTAGCGGAAATTCCCCAGGCCACGCCCACCACCATAGCCCATAATGCAGAGTGTTTGGCCACGCCCACAGATTTGGCTCCACCCACAGATTTGGCCAGCCCAATCCACAGAGTAGGTAGTAAAAATTTTGCAATGCATCACTTCTAGTCATGCCTGCCACATGACCACAGAAACGTCTGCAGATACAGAGAGCGCTGGCTCTTTGGCTATAAACAAAGATGAGCACTGAACCCTAGAGTCTGATATGACAGGCTTTCAAGCAAGAGTGACCTTCTCCTTTGTCCAGTTGTTAGCATGACAGTCCCTCTTAGCCGGATAGCACAATGAGACAGTCACATATTACCTTTCAGAAAAATTTAAATTTGACTCTAGAATTCAATTTTATTTATTTATTTATTTAATGGATTTGTACTGCTGCCTTCCTTGCCACAGTGACCCAAGGCGGCTCACAAACATTGACAAACCCAGGCCTAAAACTGTTTAAAACTTAATACAGTTTTGTTGTTGTTCAGTCGCACAGTCGACTCCGACCCTTTGCGACCCCATGGACCATTTTCCTCCAGGCGCCTCTGTCCTCCACCATCCCCCTCAGCCCTCCCAGCTCTGTGCCCATTGTGTCTACAATACCATCTAGCCATCTCATCCTTGGCCTCCCCCTTCTTCTTTTGCCCTCCACCTTTCCCAACATCAGTAAATACAGTAAAACTACCTAATACAATAAAACCAAGCGGGATAAAACAGTCTAAAAACATTAATAACTTTGTAGTTATGAACTATTAACTAGTTAATAACTAGTTAATAACTAGTAACTAGTTAATAACTACTAACCTAAAATCTGCTGAGAGTTGAAAAGAGAGATTAGCAGGCAGGGTAGCAAGTCCCTTTGAGTGTCCACGTTCTCCTAACATGATGTTTTCTCCACTTGGGTTGGTGCCAAAGAGAACACTTTATTTAGGCTAATTTAATACCCTAAGGAAGCATTTATTAACCATGCTACCCTGGAAAGCTTTGTTCAATTAGTTATGCAGGTCAGATAGTTAGTTAATGTGGCAAAGAGGCCCTTATGGGGAAATGTGATATACAGTCTCTATTTAGGCTCCGTCCAGTGTATCTCAATGATCTTTACTTGCTAGGGTTGCAGTTCAATGGTATTACAAGTAAATCATGCTGATGGAATGTGTAGTTTCTTGTGCAACTTTTGAAACATTCAGCACATTCCTTGAATTCATGCTCAAAGATAGGATGGATGGTCCCCATGTAACGCATTATCTTGATGATTACTTGGTAGCTGGTCTAGCTGGGTTTTCTGCATGTGGAAAGAGGCAGAAGGCCTTTGAAAACACAGTGGGAGAGCTAGGCATCCTACTGGCTAAGGATGAAAGAGAGAGAATCCAGCAACTAAGTGTATTGGAGAATAAAGCTTGACACTTTGAGGAGCACTTCGTCATTGCTCCAGGATAAGGTTGACAAATTTTCCTTTGTCAGCTTATGGGGCGGGGGGGGGGGATTCCCCACTCTGAAGGAAGTACACTCTAGGGCAGCTCAATTTTGCATGTAGGTATCTTTTTCAAGATACAAAAAAAGGATTTGGTTTGATGTTCAGGAATTGGAGAGAAGCAGCCAGCATAACAGGGCCAAACACAACTTTATTGTAAACAAACCAAACATGAACAGCAATGGCGCAGCAGTGCTTTATATACAATATACAATGGATACATTCGGGTGGGAAATAACAGGATTGGTTGGGAGAGAAGTGGGGTGATCGTGGGGTGACTGGAGACTGGGGAGACTTCGTGTGTCTCGTTAGAAAGGGCGGGAATGCAAGTCCCGCGATAGCTTAGTACCATGAAGAAGACAAAATGGAGGATCACCCCGATCCCATAATAATAATTACAACTGTTTACAGCAATATTTCAGTTACATACACAACAGGTGGCTTAGTGGTTAAGACACTGAACTTGATGACTGGAAGGTTGGCTGGTCAGTAGTTCAAGACCTGAGTGCTGCACAATGGAATGAACACCCATCTCTGTCCCAGCTCCTGCCAACCTAGCAGTTTGAAAGCAAGAAATTGCAAATAGATAAATTGGTACCACTTTGGTGGGAAGGTAAACAGCATTCCGTTCACTCCGGTGTTAAGTCATGCCTGCCACATGTCCATGGAAACGTCTGAAAAAGCAGACAACACTGGCTCTTTGGCTATTAATAAAGATGAGCACTGAATCCTTGAGTCGAATATGACTGCCTTTTGAGCAAGGGCAATCTTTACCTTTACTATCTTTTCCAAGGAGAGCCTTGTTTGCTCAGCTAGCTGGATATACAGCAGGAATCAAGGTACAGCATCACCATAACAGGACCACAGAAGATTTAGGGATGTGGGACAGTTTCTTATCATATTTTAATGGAATGACAATCTGGCAAATTCCAGTCCATTTAGGAGTCATTGCAGGTCTCATCGAATACAGAAGGTGGCATTGGTTTTAGTATGTTCTTCAAAGGGCAATATTTTCCATAGTGGTGGCCATTTGCAGGGACCTTACATTCCTGGAGCATTCCTCCATATTATTGGCAGTGCGCATATGAAAAGATTTACTTAGCAACCATAAGGTTTATGTGCGACAACAGTGCGGTGACCAAGGTAATCAAAAAGCAGATTTCACACATTGAGCAGTTTTTTTTATTGTGTCAGAAGCATACAAAGGTGCTTTCTAGGTTGAAAGGATTTTTGCTGGAGGAGCTCTGCTCAGGGGACACCCAAATGAGGCTCCTTTCATGTCCCCCAGATCTTTTCCCCACTGAAGTGGTCCCTAGCTATCTACTTGCAATTTCTTGCTTTCGAACCGCAGGTAATGTGACTAGTATGTAAATTTGTGCTTACTTGCTTAGAGGACAACATTGCATTCTCTGCATGGCACATACCTGGTATGAATAACAATACTGCAGATACCCTTTCTCAGTTCCAGAAAGAAAGATTTCAACTGTTGGGCCCATAAGCACAGTGGAATCTGGATCAATTTCTATCTGAACTGTGAGAGCCTAGGCAGAATCCATCATTCGGAAAAGCATTGAATTTGGTTGCCCTTCCTATAATCTGGTCATAGAGGAGGGCAGTGGCAAGCTTTGTGGAATTCGATAAGTTCAGTTGGGAAGGGGAAATGGATGAGTGGTCAGGTTTTGACAGCAATGTTTGTGCTACATGGCATATTTGAGTGAGTAAAGCCAGGCACTCAGGACCATCATAGGATAATGATGCCGGTAACCACATTTTTCAGAAAGCTGCAGGGCTACCCAAACCTTTGTGGGTCTTTTCTGACTTGCAAAGCATTAGAAGGGTGGCAAAAATCAATCCCAATGATCCTGATATGAGGAAACCCATCATTCCAACTATATTGGGGAAGTTGCTTACATCCCTGTTAAAAATATGCTAGTTGGGGGGCGTGGCTAAGATGGCCGATGAGTAACATCTTGATTTGGACGCTCGCGCTTATCAAAGTGGTAATTAATGTGAACGAGCAAAAAAGGAAAATTTCAAAGTGGTATTTTTTGCCAATAAGACTCCTGCTTGCCTACTTGGAAAGTTTGAAGCTGGGCGGTCGAAGATTGGGAGGCATCCTGGGTGGGAGAGGCGTGTGACGGAAGCTGCGGCTTCTCCTGCTGAGGAGCCGAAAATGGGACCAGCGAGACGGCGGAGATTCGAAGGTGGCAGTAAAATCGGCAAGAAAGTGAGTTTATGAAAGTTAATGCTGAAAGCTAAAGGTAACTGGGGATCTTGTTCTGAAGAGCCCGGACTTGGAAGTGTGTGTGGAAGTGGATAAAAGCGGGTTGTCGATCCGTTAATGGCGGTGGTCCTAGAAAATGAAAGTGGCTGTGTTTTGGTCAATGGCTTCCTTGCGCTCCAGGAGAACCGCGGCGTGGTTTGGTGATAGTAAAGTGGTTAAAGAAGACTTTGTCTGGGCTTCAGTCTCCGATGGTTCCAGTGCTTTTTGAGGTTAAAATTAAGGAGTGTGAGGAAAGTTTGCCGATTTGCAGAGGAAGAAGGGGGGTTTCCCCCTGAAGTCGATACATCCGCTGGAAAAGGGCGCTTTGATTCGTTCGCTCCAAGAGAAGGATTAATTTTTCTTTACCCCTTCACGGTGTGGATTATAACTAACTCTTTTTTTTTGATATATTGCTCCTCTTCCTTGTTTTACAGTTTGGACTCTGGGTTTTTCTTTTTTGACCTCTCTTCCTTGCGGTTTTGATTCAAGTGAAAAAATCTGAATGACTGTTTCCTTGGAGCTCCTATCTTTGTGCTCTGGAGTGCAAATACCTGGGCTGTTTACTCTGGGGAAACGGGCCTGCTGTGGATTATTTTTTTCGTTTGGGCTACTTTCCGGTTCCTGCTCTTTTATGGATTATAACAACTAACTTTTTGCTGGATTCCTTCCTTTCTTCAATCTTCGACAGAACTGTTTGGACAGGCGTTAGTATCGGCTGCAGTGGCATAGGTTTGAGTGGATTGGCTACGATTTTATTTTTCTTATAACGCGCTGCAATTTTGGATTTTCTTAGTGGGCGTCACTATGGATAAGGGCACAAGAGGAAAAGCAAAGGAGGAAGAACCAGTGGTGAAGTCTAAGAGGAAAGAAAAAGCACCACTGGAAGGGGTTCCTCAGTCTTCATCACCACCACCTGAACCCTATGATCATACCCAAATTATGGTGGAAATTGGTAAATTGTTTCAGAAATTGGAGAAAAATGAGGACTCAAGGGTGAAAGATAGAAATGAAATGATGAAAAAACAGGATAAACTGGTATCATCTGTTATGGATTTTTCAAAAAAAGTGGATTTAAGTTTGCAAAAAATAGAGGGAAATGTGAAATTGGTCCAAAATGAGGTAAATGTTATAAAAAAGGAAATAAAAGGGACTCAGGAGGCGGTGCGGGAGAATAAGCTGAAATTGGATGAATATGAGAAAAGGATTGATGCTGTGGAAGATATGATGAGAAAGCAGAACATTGTGATCTGTCAGGTGGTTGAACGGACGCCAGACCAGCTAAGAGAAAGAGTGGTTCAGTGGTTAAAAAGTTTGAACATGGGAAAGGAATTTGTACAGGAAGATATTGTAAGTGCATTCAGGGTGGGTCCAAGAAGAGGGAAGGCGGTTCAAAGAAATGTTTTGGTAAAATTTGCAAATTGGGGAGATAAACTTAGAGTAATGGCTTTTTTGAAACAAGCTGGTTCTGGCGCCCTGAAATTTGATGGTTCTGATGTGGAAGTATATAATGATATCTCAATGAAGGAAAGAATTTGGAGATATAAGATGAGACCTGTAACCAAACTGTTGATGAGTAAAGGTATAAGGTATAATTGGAGATTTCCACAGCAATTGCGTTTTTTTTATGAGAAAAGAATGCAAGTAATTGATGAAGGGACTGATCCACTGGAGTATCTGAGTCAGTTGGAGCTGGTGAAAGCAGGTTTGGAAGAGTGGGTAACTTTTAAGAAAGATTTGCTGGAATCTGGTGCTATAGGAAGGGAGTATGAGGGGGCAGAGGTTGGTGGTGCTACAGGTGGAACACCGCAGGGAAGAGAAGAAGAGGAGTTGTCATTGATCATGGTGGAGGGGGAGGCAAGTAAGGAGCAATGAGAAATAGATTAATAAAAAACTATCTAAGCATTATACAAGGGAGGGTAGCATGCAGCACTAATCTGTAGGCACATTTTGCATGTCCCCCCTCTCCCCTCTTTGGTTATCGAAGGTGTCTTTTTTTTTCGAAGAAAGCGGGGAGAGAGACATTGTGTGTTTTATGTAGAATTTTGTGTCTTTGGGGGAAGGGGTTGGTGGTGGCACGCCCAATGGAGAGTTTAGAAGCTAGAAAGGAAATAGATTATGGGAAATATTAAAATATTATCTTGGAATGTAAAGGGTACAGGTTCTGTTCTTAAGAGGCGGAGGTTGGAATTGGCTTTGAAGAAAGATAGACCCGATATAGTGTTCTTACAGGAAACGCACCAAAAGTCAAAAGATACAAACAAACTTTTCTTGGGATGGATACAACACTATGAGATGGTGTTTGGTACTTCAAAAGCGAGAGGAGTGGCAATTATGATTTCTAAAAGATTAGGATTTGAGATAATAAAAAGTGTTGCCGATCAAGAAGGTAGATATCTGATCGTAAGAGGAAAAATAGAAGATGAGGAAATAATGTTGGTAAATATCTATGCTCCAAATGAACATCAAGCGGAGTTTTTAGAAAAGGTTCGGAAAGTTGTGGAGCTAGAAAATGTTGCAAAAATCATTGTGGCTGGAGATTTTAACTTGATAAGGTCAAATTTAGATTGTACGAACTTAGCAAGATGTGGAACTGGTTTGAAAGGGAAGGTTTTAGACAAATGGATGGTTGCGATGGGTTTGAAGGATTCTTGGAGAGAGATCAAGGGCTCGGAAAGGGCATATTCTTTTTTCCACACGTCCATGGGACCTACTCTAGAATAGACTATGTTCTGCTCACTGAAAATCTGATTAAAAACATTGAGGGAATGGAAATAGGGATTTTTAAGGAATCAGATCATGCTAAAGTACTTTTGGAACTGAGACTACAAAAAGATAATCGAAGAGGAAGAAGTTGGAGGTATGATCCTAATTTATTTAAAGACCAAAAATGTAAAGAACAAATTATGGAAAGTTGGAGGGAAAGTTGGCAGTGGAACGATAATAATGAAGTAAATTTTAATGTTGTTTGGGATGCCATGAAGTCGGTTTTTAGAGGGGAGAGCATAAGGTTGGCGAGTATAAAGTACAGAAGGCATAAGGCAGACCAGGTGGAAAAAGAAAAAGAAATAAAGCAATTACAGGAAGACCACTCAAAAAGCAAGGATAAAAAAACTTTTGCTAAATTACAAAGACTTAAGGCAGAATTAATCGGTAAGGATATAGATAAAGTTAAAAGAGATTTGATATATCTAAATAGAGAGTACTTTGAATTTAGTAATAGAAATTCAAGATTACTGGCAAGAGCGGCTAAGGAAAAAATGGAAAAAAGAGAAATTGGGGTGTTGGTCAACAAACAAGGGTTAAGGTGTAATAAGAATAGGGACAAATGTAAAATCGTGAAGGAATTCTACCAAGCATTATATGCAAAAAAAAGAGATTGATGTTGAGAGGCTTAAAGGGATCCTGGAGAGGCAGTTAGGGAATGGAGTAAAACAGGAACATCGAGAAAAAATGGAGGAACGGGTTACTGATAAAGAGGTAAAAGAGGTAATTAGTGGTCTGAAGATGGGGAAAGCTCCAGGAGACGATGGATTAACGACAGAGTTTTATAAGGAATTTAAAGATGTTGTGGTTCCAAAGTTAGTGAAGTTATATAATTATATTTTAGATGGAGGACAAATTCCGACTTCATGGTACAGTACCATAATCGTTCTGCTGCCAAAACCGGGAAAGAATTTGGAAAAGGTGGAATCATACAGACCAATTTCTCTTATAAATCAGGATGCCAAGATCTTCACAGCAAAACTGGCTAATCGCTTAAACAGTTTTATGGGGGAATATATAAATGCTGACCAAGTTGGTTTTTTAAAAGGTAGGCACATGGCTGATTTGACTAGAAGGGTATTAGACCTAATTGATAATGTCAATCAAACGAAGGAAAAAGTGGGTTTATTATCTTTAGATATTTTTAAGGCATTTGATTCACTACAATGGTCTTCGATTAAGGAAATAGTTAGAAATTATGGATTCAGGGATAGATTTAGAAGGGTAATTGATTTATTATACCAAAAAGGGAGTGCTAGGATTAGAGTAAATGAAGAGGTTACGGATGAGGTAAAGCTCGAGGCAGGCACCAGGCAGGGCTGTCCACTATCTCCTACCCTGTTTATTATGGCAATGGAAAATTTAGCTAAAAATATAAGGGAGGATTCAAGTATAGAAGGGATATTGGGTAATAAAGTGAGTATGTATGCAGATGACACGCTGTTAATGGTGAAACACCCAGAGGCGGTAATGGATAGGATCAAAGACCAATTAGAGGAATTTGAGGATATAACTGGATTGATGATAAATTGGGACAAATCAGAAATGATGTTGTGTAATATGGGGGAAAAGGAGATGGGAAAGATAGTGGGGATATCCAATATACAAATCAAAGAAAAGTTGAAATATTTGGGGATAACTATTTCAAACAAATTGGAAGAACTTAAAAGACTGAACTATGACAGCTTGAAAGCAGAATTTAAGAATAAAATACAAATTTTTCAGAGGCTGAAACTGTCATGGTTTGGGAGGATTGCAATTTGTAAAATGACGTTGCTGCCGAAGATTAATTTTTTATTTGATGCACTTGCAATCCATTTGAAGGAAAAGGAGATTAATGAGTTCCAAAAGATGTTCAATAATTTTTGTAATGGAGGTAAAAAATCTAGACTTCCAAAGAAACTCTGGTACCTGCCTCAGAAAGAAGGGGGTTTGGGTATGCCAAATTTGTTAGCATACTATCGAGCATTTCAAATTAAGAGTGTTGTGAAGATCTTGGCAAGAGAAAAGGCAATCTGGGAGGAATTGGAGATGAAAGATTATAGGAATATTGGTAAAATGATTTTTTTGGGAATTAAGGATAAAACGATAAATGCAAGCAATACTATGATGAGAGGACTCATGAGGGTGTGGAAAAGATTAAAGAAAGACCTGGTCCCAGATCCCTCTCCAATCTTGGAATTGGCTGATATGGTGTGTTTTCCAATAAAAATAGACAAGGAAAAAAAGGAAATATTGGATAAAAACGGTGTTCCTAGTGAAGGAATGGTTAAGAGTTTGTGAAGACGAAACCAAGAGGAAAAAAATATTTGAAAAGTTAAAATTGGACTGGTTTCAGAAATTGAAGGTTGATAATTGGAACAAAAAATATAGAAGAAAACTAGGTATAGATAGAGCAAAGACTGAATTTGAAGAATTGGTTTTAAAGATTAGAAAAGGTGAGAAAAATATTAAGGGTCTAGTAAGCAAACTCTATACCCTATTAAATAGGGGTAGTGATCCACAGGAAGACTTGAAATTTAAGTGGGAACAAAATTTGAATATAAAAATAGGAAACGATGAATGGAGAAACAAGTGGAAAAAGAGGATAATGAGCACAATGTCAGTAAGAATCAAGGAACATAATTATAAAATGTTGTGGCAATGGTACTTGACACCACTGAGGTTGCGTCAGATGGATAATAAAAGGGATAATTTATGTTGGAGATGCAAAGAAACGGTTGGAACTTATGAACATATGTGGTGGAGTTGCAAAAATATAAATGAATTTTGGAGAAGAATAGAAGGAGAGATCGGGGAAATAATGGGTAAAAAAATTAAGTTGGCGTCAGGTACCATTTTGCTAACAGATGTGGAAGGTATGGGTTTGAACAAGGTGGAAAAAGAATTATTGGAAATTATGTTAACTACAGGTAGACAATGTATCGCCAGAAATTGGAAAAATGATGTAACTATACAGACTGGAGAGTGGTATAAGGAAATGTGGAGTTTAGCACTGAATGACAAATTGACATGGGAGATAAAAGTAAAAAGGGATAAATTGAAGGAAAACAGGTTTTGGAATATTTGGAAGCCGTTTGTGGATCATTCTCTTATGGCTAGGGATAGTTCTGGACCTGTACAATCTCAAAGTGGGTTTTGGAGATGATACAGATACTAAACTCTCCGGGCATTGTAAATATTCACTGGGTGATGTGTAATTAGTAAAGAAGTAATAAACAATTGTAATATTGAAAACTTTCATGAATGTTATGGTTATAGTAATAACTTACAATGTGGGTATTTAACAGTGTGTGTTCCATGACAAATAATTAGTTTAACTACTATGTACGTGTTATCTTTCATGAGTTTTATGTAATATTGCAATGTATTGTTATTGGGGTTTTTTTGTATGTTTGTTGTTATTTTTATTTTTTTCTTCTGAAAATAAATAAAAACTTTATTAAAAAATATGCTAGTTAAAGATGGAGACACTGCTGTACAAGGTGGAATTCATGATTACATTCTTTGACACATTCAGGATCAGTGGGGTGGTAGTTGGATCAGCACATGACAAGTCTGGATGCACCCTCTGTGGGAGGAATGCCATGCTGAAAGGGAATAAAGCTCAACTGGCAATTAGGAGGCCCAAAACAGATCAGAGGGGGAGGAAAGTAGGGCCCATGCCCAGTCAGAAGTTCAGAACCTTAAAGCAGGGATTCTCAACCTGCAGCCCATGGGCCGGATGTGACCCATGGCACCATTTCATGTGACACCCCCCCCCGCCTCCACCACACCAGGAAGCATACCTGTCAACCTTCCCGGATTGGCCGGGATTTCCGGGTTTCGGCGTCAATTTTTGCCCTTTCCCGCTCCACGCTGCCGAAACCCCGGATTTCGGCAGCGGGGGAAAGGAGGCACTGCGCAGCCCATCTGCACAGGTTGCGTTGCACGCATGCGTGGAAGGGCTCTACACTTCCATAGCTCCCTTCCACGCATGCGCAGAAGGCTATGCCGCGTGTGTAGAAGGCTACGCAAGCGGCGTAGCCCTCCACATGCATGCGTACAATGCGACCTGCGCAAACCCGGTCCGCGCAGGTCCCAGATTCGCCGGAGCCGCGGTTGACAGGTATGCCAGGAAGTGCCATGTGGTGGAGGAAGGGCAAAATGGCCCTCCAACCCCCGAAGCTGTCTGAGGCTCCCGGCTTTAAAAGGTTGAGAACTCCTGCCTTAAAGAGTATCTACATGTTTTTAGTGTCTTGCACGGAAGACAAAGAAGGAGCCGCAGTGAGGGCTAAACGCAGGTTTATTGGGTGATGATCAGGCTGAACATGTGGTAATGGCGGAGGTACAGCTCATTATATACTGCAGTACATACATTTGAATCTCGTTGCATGGTAGCTTATTGGCTGCTACCGGTGTGACGTCATTCTGAGTCACGCCCATCTTCTCCAGGTGATCCTCGTGCGGGAAAGGTTCCCGCGGCTGCCGGTGATTTGGGGAATGTGAACCATGTGAGCTGAACGCTCGCAGCTGCCCTCTATAGGCAGCTTACTCGCGTTCCTTAACAGCTGGGCTACATTGTAATTGTGGTCAGGTTACATTCATACATTTCTTAAAGCAACATTGTACATACATAACACTCCTCCCCCCTAGGATGGGACGAAGTCCCTCAACCATTGTGGCTTGCCGCACGTGCGTCTGGGGCGCACGGCCGCTTGACTTAACATAGGGGAGCCGGGGGCTCCTGGTTCCGCGGAGTCCTGTCCTGCAACGGAAAGGGGGGACTCATTAGTGGCTCGGTGGGGACTCTGCGACAACCTTGCATTGGGGGACGGGAATGGAATGAACAGTTGGGACGTGAACCCCTGCCTACCGCTTGAGGAGCTTGGGGTCCCCTCCAGTACGAATCTCGGGACTGACGATGAGGCCCTTGTGGTCTCGCCACCCCCTGTTGCCTGTCCAGGCGTTCTAGAGGCTGAGGCGGGCGGACTCCCCCCTGCTGCCTGTCTCGGGGGTGTCTGTCTCCGGGGGGCTGGAGTTGTGGTATATTCTAAAACAAAAGGGCTGGGGGGACTGGAGGTACCAGGGGCTGAACTGAAACCCCTCTTTTCACTAGGACGGGTGGGGGACCACTCCGCTACACCCCCCTGGTACTGCAAATCATAATCAAACTCATCCCTCTCTTTCAAAGTATCCTCCTCTGTGGCTGAGAATCCAGGGTATGCATTTGTACCCGCGGATGCCGCCGTGTCTCCCCCTTGGGTAACGTGGGTGGGGGAGGACCCTAACGCTGATTCCCCGTCACTGGTGACCCACCTTCTGAGTTGGTCGGCGTGCCTTCTCCAGAGAAGACCCGAGCTAGTCTCAACTCTATAGGATACTGGCCCCGTCTGCTCAATGATCGTCCCTGGTACCCATGCTGGCCCTGAGGTCGCGTAGTTCCTGCAGTGAACCGGATCCCCTACCGAAAAACTTTTGGAGCTTCCTACCCCGATATCTATATTTCTCCCTTCATCCTCTACCCTGGCCGGGTCCATCCGGTCAAAAAGTGTTGCCGGATGTCTCCTCATGAGGAGTTCGGCTGGCGAGAGTCCTGAAGCTAGGGGGGTTGTCCTGTAGCAGATGAGGAACTGACACAGATGGAGGTTTAACTCGCCGGGACCCATGCACTGCAGTGCGTCTTTCGTAGTGCGCACTTGGCGCTCTACCTGACCGTTTGTGGCGGGGTGAAACGGGGCAGCTGTAATATGCCTGATGGCGTTTCTTTCAATAAAGGTCTTGAACTCCGCAGACGTGAAGGTACTAGCGTTATCGCTAACAAGGACGTCCGGCAGGCCGAAACAGGCAAAGACCTTGCGCAACTGTTTAATGGTTGCCGCAGAGGAGGTGCTGTTCATGGGGATTACTTCCAACCACTTGGAATAGGAGTCGACTATTAGCAGAAACATGGACCCGCGGAAAGGGCCAGCGAAGTCGACATGAATCCGGGACCATGGCCCGCGGGCCGTGTCCCATTCCTTATGGGGTAGCCGGGACTCCTCGGGCCGGGAGCTCTGGCAACTCTCGCACGTGCCCACTAAACGCTCTATGTCCGCGTCTATCTGTGGCCACCAAAAAAAACTCCTGGCCAGCGCCTTTGAGCGCACTATTCCCGGGTGACTGGTATGCAGTAGCTTCAGTACTTTAGCCCTCAGCTTCTCTGGGATAACTACCCGCTGGCCCCAGAGTAAGCAGCCCCTTTCCAGGGACAGCTCTACTCTACGCCTGAAAAATGGCTTGAAATGCTCCTCGGGGGGAGCAGTGGGCCACCCTTTCCTAACCCAGGAACTAACTTGGGCCAGCATCTTGTCGGCCGCTGTGGCCTTGGCGAGGTCAGCCGGGACAATGGGGGGTGAGTCGAGGGACTCGATCAGTAGGACTTGGTGGTCCTGCTCTACCTCGCATGCCGGGTCCCCTAAACTAGGGAGGGGGGACCGGGACAGTGCGTCTGCATGGGAGATCTCCTTCCCTGGGTGATAGACTAACTCATATTGGTAGGCGTTGAGGAAAATGGCCCAACGCAGCATCCTGGGGGAAAGAATTTGTGGGGTGGGTTTGCCGGTGGTGAAGATCCCCAGAAGTGGCTTGTGATCCGTCACCACCGTAAACTCGCGGCCATATAGAAAATCGTGGAACTTCTTCGTTCCCGCGATTATGGCCAGGGCCTCCCTATCTGTTTGCGCGTAATTGCGCTTGGCCTTCGAGAGGGACCTCGAGTAGTACGCCACCGGGGCTTCCCGCCCGCTCTCCAACACGTGGCATAGCACCGCCCCCACCCCCACTGGGGATGCATCACAGACTAAAACCACTGGTTTCGTCGGGTCAAAGTGGGTCAGGACAGCATCCGAGGATAAAAGCGCCTTTAGCTCCATGAAAGCTTTCTCTTGCCTATCTCCCCACCGCCAAACCGCCTCTTTCTTTAATAGCGCGTGCAGTGGTTCCGCAACGGATGCCTTCCTCGGCAGGAAGGAATGGTAAAAATTTAAGAGCCCTAGAAATGACTGCAGCTCTGGTTTCGCAGTGGGGCGAGGGGCGTTTTGCACAGCCGCAACCTTGGACTCGGAGGGCTTGATGCCTTCCGGGGTTATCTTGAACCCGAGGAACTCAACCTCCCTCGCGAAGAATACACATTTGTCCCGTCTCAGTCGAAGGCCCGCTTTCTCGAATACCGAAAGGACCCTGTCTAGCCTTTGCGCTAGTTCTGATTCGCCCCCCGCTGTTATCAAAACATCGTCAAAATATGGAGGACGCCTGGAAGCCCCTTTAAAAGGCGTTCCACGAGGGACTGGAAAATTCCGGGGGCCGAATTCACGCCAAACTGAAGGCGCGTTACCTTAACTGCCCCCTTGTGCGTTACGATCGTTTGCGCAGCGGCAGCAGCCGGGGTTACGGAGAGCTGCTGATATGCCTGCGCCAGATCTAGCTTGGCAAAACACCTCCCCCCATGTAACGTGGCCAGTAAATGGCTGACTACGGGTACCGGATATGCATTTGGCCGAATGGCCTTATTGATCGTACATTTATAGTCTTCACAAATCCTGACCTCCCCGTTTGATTTAAGAGCCGTAACAATCGGCGTTTCCCACTCCGCCGAATCAACTGGAACCAAAATCCCCTGCCCCACCAATTTGTCCAGTTCCGCCTCGATCTTGTCCTTGAGGGCGAAGGGCACTCTCCTTGGCTTGAGGCGGATGGGCCGGATTTCTGGGTCCAGCTCAAAGGATACCGGGGGCCCCTTGTACGTCCCGAGCCCCTTCTTGAAAACGTCCAGGTGTGCATTGCACACATCCCGCATTGGGTCAGTCTCGATGGCGTTAATGCCGGACAGTTCAATTCCCAGGGGAGCAAACCACTGCATTCCCAGAAGACAGCATCTCCCCCCCTTGAGGACCACTAGGGGCAGTTTCTTGGAGTAACTCTTGAACTTCACCTTGAAGTTCCCCACCCCCAGCACTGGGATCCCTTTTCCCTGGACGTCCCGTAAGTGTGACTTCATGGCCCGCAGTTTGGGCCGCGCCTCTGGGGGAATGCGCATAAACACTTTTTGGGACAGGATGGAATAGGACGACCCCGAGTCTATCTCCATCCTCACTGGGAGCCCCCGTAACAGTACCTCTACGAAAAACCGCTGGTGCTCCAGGCCCACGCGGTTCACGCCTTCCTCGCTGTAGTTGGCTGAGATCTTCCTGGGGCCGGCCGCCTTCTGTTGGTGTGCCTGGGGTTGGCCCGAGACGCCCTTGTCCTCAGCTCGCCCGCGCCTGCATACTCTGGCGATATGCCCTTTTCGGCCGCAGTTGTGACACTCGGCCTTTCGGAACGGGCACCTCGTGTGGTCGTGGGACGCCCCACACCCGTCGCAGCGGCGGTCTTGCCGTTCACGGGTCTGTCGCTTCTCCCCGCGTTTCTTTATTCTCTGGACGTCGTCATCCTCGCTGGAGCAGGAGTCTGCCGTCGCGGACGACTCCTCAGACGTCGCTGGTGTGCCGGCGGGCGACTTGGGCGCCCACCAGGCCGTCTTCGCCGATGTCCGCCGGGCCGCCTGCACTGGTGACTTGGCCCTTTCGGATGTGGCCCCTCGGGACTTGAACACTCTGACCCCGCTCCTGGCCGCCTCGGCTGCCTGGGCCTCCCACAGTACCTCGTTGAACGTGAGGCGATAGTCGTGGGTCATCAATTTTCTCTGGACCTCCTCGTCCCTCAGGCCACACAGCATGCGGTCTCGGAGTGCCGTGTCCAGGTCTTCCCACTGGCAGTGCACCGCTGCCAGCCTGAGGGCCGCCGCGTAGGCGGACACAGAGTCTCCCGGGCGCTGGTCTCGCCTGTGGAACGCGACCCTGGCCGGGAAGATCGACACGGGTGGCTGGAAATGTTCGCGCAGTAATTCTAGGATGCGGTCGAGGGGCACCACGTCCACCTTCCGGGGGGCCACCAGGTTCATCAGGATATGCAGCGTGGCCGGCCCCACCTGGGCCAGTAAGTGGGAGCGCATCTTCACGTCGTCGTTGACGCCAGCAGCTTCCATCGCATGCCGAAACTGGCACTCGTACAGCTCCCATTGCTCTGGGTCGCTGATATCGAAGTGGTAAGGCTTGACCTTGGGATTCGCCATCGATCCCACCTTTGTCGCCAATTTAGTGTCTTGCACGGAAGACAAAGAAGGAGCCGCAGTGAGGGCTAAACGCAGGTTTATTGGGTGATGATCAGGCTGAACATGTGGTAATGGCGGAGGTACAGCTCATTATATACTGCAGTACATACATTTGAATCTCGTTGCACGGTAGCTTATTGGCTGCTACCAGCGTGACGTCATTCTGAGTCACGCCCATCTTCTCCAGGTGATCCTCGTGCGGGAAAGGTTCCCGCGGCTGCCGGTGATTTGGGGAATATGAACCATGTGAGCTGAGCGCTCGCAGCTGCCCTCTATAGGCAGCTTACTCACGTTCCTTAACAGCTGGGCTACATTGTAATTGTGGTCAGGTTACATTCATACATTTCTTAAAGCAACATTGTACATACATAACAATGTTCATCCACTGTATATTGGGCCCTAGTTTATGCACTCCAAAAGGCAACCACTCTCTAAATTCCAGTTTGTGTGGTGTGGGTCGCACTTGCAGCTTGCAATTGTCTGAAGTGCACTCTTTCAGGATAGAAGCTGCTCCCGTGGACACTTCATAGTTATTGGGTAGTAGAAATCCAGGGCATATAAAACCCACCTGGGACTAGGGGACAGACTGTAAATTCATTGGTTTGGTTGGAGAGGAATGAGATGGAAGTCCCTATGCAATCAATGCTGAGAGGAAAAAGCCAAGAAGTGCCTGCAGCCAAACTTGACTATCATTCGGCTGGGTGAAAATGGATTGGCGGAAAGGAAAGGCCATGATCTGCTGTGTGCAAGTAAGCAGGAGTTAATTGGGCAACTAAACCTGTTTCCAGAAACTGTTGAGTTGTACTGGTTTAAGAGGATATAACTGTTTTTATCTGCCAGCAGTCCCCTTTCGAGCATGTTAGTATTGCACTTAGGGACTCCAACCCTCAACCTGTTCAGAGTCCTCCAAGTGATGTCAGGGAAGTTGAGTTCCTCAGTTATATCCTCCTTTACTGCTGTTCCTTGTCCAGTGAGCTCCTTTTTCCACCTTCTAATTTGATTTTGCTTTTGTGCGGAAGGTCAGTAGTTTGATTCCTGAGTACTGCAGGACGGAACGAGCTCCCATCTTTGTCCCAGCTCCTGCCAACCTAGCAGTTCGAAAGCAAGAAATTGCAAGTAGATAAATAGGGACCACATTGGTGAGAAGGTAACAGCATTCCGTGTGCTCCAGTGTCTAGCCATGCCTGCCACATGACCACGGAAATGTCTGCAGAAGCAGACAGCGCTGGCTCTTCGGCTTTGAAACAGAGATGAGCACTGAACCCTAGAGTCGGATACGACTGGCTTTCGAGCAAGGGAAACCTTTACCTTTACCTTACTGTCAAGAAAGCTTTTTCTTGCCATAAAACCCCTCCTGGATCTGAGTCAGCAGACCTGAGGAACATATGTATTCAGAGGATGTTAAGGGTCATTCTCTTGTTTAGTTCTCTTGGTGTCTCCTGGCCCTGGTATGTCTCTTCTTATTATAGATGGAGCAATACCAACAAGTGGGTATATTTTCTCAATTGGTGTAGGTTTGAGGCATCCTGTTACTATGCCTATTCCTTCATTAACAACAGGGATTCTCAACCAGTGGCCCCCCAATGCCTCCACCACACCAGGAAGTGCCATGTGGTGGAGGAAGGGCAAAATGGCTGTCTGACCTCTGTGCTAGCATCAGAGGCTATTGGCAGCTGTAACAAATAAAGCTGTGGCAACATTTTCACCAAAACAGGTTGTGTGTGTGGTTAATTGCACTCTGGTCCTGGGGATACCAGCAGGCTTGCTGACAAATAGTCTGATTACTAGCTGGTGACCCGGCTTCGCTCGGGTACGTATAGTTTTGGATGTGGGTCACTCCTCCGTTCCCTCCCGCTTCTCTGTTTTTAATTTAATTTAATTTAATTTTTGAACTTTTATGCCACCCACTCAGGCAAGCCCGACTCAGGGACCTGTTGACGGTCACCTACCAACCTCACCCTTCCCAACAGCACCTCCCCTTTGCATCTTGTGACCCCCACAGTGCTGTTCTCGCATGCCCATTTGCCTTCCACCTACTGTGAAAACTACAGCTGAGCTCAGAGGGAAAAGCAAATGATGTCACAATCCCAGGTGATGTCACCTGCCTGGAGATGTCACAATCCCAGGTGATGTCACCAGCTCTGTTGTCCAGGTGACATCAGCTAGCTCTTTGGGCAACAGATAATTGGGAAACGGATCGATTTTGGGGCATACCCCACTCTCTCTCTCTCTCTCTCTCTCTGTAAAGTGAGTCTCTGTAAAGTGTAATAAGTTGTTTATTTTTTACAATGTTTTTTTTGTAAATTGTTTATTTTTTACAATGGTTTTTTGTAATTGTAATTGTTTTGTCAGAAATTTGTTTTGTAATTAACTTGTTTGTAAGTTTAAATTGTAATTTTTATAATTTATCTTAGTGTTTTTCAGGCAATTTGTCAGAAAAAATATTCTTTTAACTAAATGCAGTAAAAAAATTATGTGAAAGTCAATGTTTTTAAACTGTGTTTAGATGTTGTTGTTTTTTGAGTGAAAACTGTAAAGATGATTTAATAAATGTTTTAGGAATGTTAGATTATTTCTTAATATTTTTGACTGTTCTTTCTCCTGTGTCCTCTGTTGCGCTTTTTTTCTTTGACTTTCTTTCTCGTCTGGGTGTCGCTTGTATGTAGTCTCTTTCCTCATTTCATTTCTGGATTTCGTGCCGGAAGGTCGTTTGGGTGAGTTCTCTTGTTTTATTTCTGTTGGGGGTTTGTATTGTAATATTTTTTTTGGTGGTGGTGGGGGGTCCTGTGTGTTTGGTCTTTGTGTTATTTTTGGGATTGTTTTTGTTTGTTTTTGGATGTTTTTGGTTGTGGTTTTGGTGAAATTTTTCACTTTATTGTTTATTTTTGGGGTAAGTGAAGGCACCATGCAGAGATGCGTCCGGTGCCTTTGCTTACTTGGGATTTTTTCGCTTTCAAGGGGGGGGGGAGGCAATGATGCCTTCTCCCTCCCTTGTAAGCGAAACACTTCCTTGTAAAGGTACCGGGCGCAGTGCCGTCCGGTGCCTTTGCCTTGCGGGGGAATTGTTATGCTTTCAAGGGGGGGAAGGCAATGATGCCTTCGCCCCCTCTTGAAAGCGTTGTGGGTGGGTGGGGGTTCCCTTCAAAGACCAGCGGCATTTTTCTCTTGTGGCCTGGGGGGCTGCATTGTTGTGTGTGTGTGGCGGGGTTCCCTTTCTGTGGCCTGGGCTCGTGGGCCGGGCCTTGGGAACCCCAGCACCACTGTAGGCGGCATTGGGTGGGGGGGGTCTTCCCTTCCCGTAACCTCAGCGCTGCCTCAGGCAGCGTGTGGGGGGAATCTTCCTTTCTTGCAGCCTGGCCTTGGTGTCCGGGGCGTGGGAAGGCAAGCGCTGCTTTTCAGGCGGCGTTGGGGTGTGTGTCTTCCCTTCCCGCAGGCTAGGCAGCCATGCCATGTTGCGGGAACCCCAGCGGCGCCTGTATTTTAATTTTTCACATGGCGGATTTCTCAGAGTTCTGTGCGCTCATGGCTCTGGGGCTTGTAGTTTGTGGGTATTTTTCCCTTTGCATTGGCTTTTTTTCCTCTGCGGCTCATTTTTTATTGGCCGCGGCGCCTTTTCCAACGTTCTTTGTGGTCGCGCCTCTCATATAACATTTAACATTTGGTTTTGAAGTTTAGCTATTTTTCATAAACCTACATAATCTAAAATTGTGCCCATGCTCTGATATGAATATAGAAAGGAGATGTCAAGACCTCTCATCTCTTTTCACTTCATGCAAAACAAGAGTCCCCCATGGCTGTGTACACTGTAACATCCCCCTAACGAGGCAAATAGCAGCAGGCAAAGACACATTTCATCAGGTGCAGTCCAACTCATAGCTTCAAGATTATTCACTAAAACATAAAGGGGTATGATACACAAATGTAGACCTGATTTACTTTGTCGAATTAGGCCCTTAGAGAGTTTCCTGTTTTGGTTGCTATGCAAGGAGAGTGACCCAGTGGTTTAAATTGGCTGCTGACTTTCTGGTGTTTTCTGGGCAATTTCTTCTGCAATATAACCTCTGTGGTCTGTCAAATGCTCCTTTTCTCCTAATTTTCCTTCTCAAGAGCCATTGCTTTTATTCTCCTCCACCTTTTGTCCCTCTGAATTAGGTCATTTTTATTCTCCCCCCCCCCTCCAACTAGAAAATACAGAGCAGTGTTTTTCCTCCCGGGCTATCACTGCAACAACAGATAATATTGGAGGAATTCAGTTGCCTGTAGCTTATTCAGTGACACAGATAAAAACCGGGCTGTCCTGGAGAAAAGGGGGAAGAATCTAAATATGGAACTACACAGGCATTAAGGGACTGCAGTGGCTCAGTGGTTAAGATGCTGAACTTGATGACTGGAAGGTGGGCAGGCAGTTCGAGACCCAAGTGTTGCATGACTGAGTTAGCTTCCATCTCTGTCCCAGCTCCTGCCAACCTAGCAGTTCAAAAGCAAGAATTTGCAAGTGGATAAATAGGTACCACTCCGATGGGAAGGTAAACAGCATTCTGTTCACTCCGGTGTCTAGTCTTGCACGCACATTTTCATGGAAACATTTGCAGATTTACGCACAATATGGACAAGCGCTCCTTGCCTTTTCTTGATTTAATGATTTATATTCATAATGACCATATATGCATGAAGCTCTATTTAAAAAACCTTGGATAGGAACACCTATCTTTATTACAGATCTTACCACCCAGCACACTTGAAAAACAACATTCTGTTCAGTTTGCTGTTGAGGGCAAAGAGGAATTCCACATTAGACTCTGATTTCAGGGAATCGTCCTCCATGGTATCTTCTCAGCTCATTAGTAGAGGTTATCCCTTGAATATTGTTGAGCAGTCTCTTAATAAAGTTTAAAAAATCTCAAGAAGAACTCTCCTCACCAGAAAAGATAGCGGCAGGAGATTACAGCTGTTTTGTTCTCTTCAATATACACCCCTGGCTCAGAACATTAAAAAGATCATAATGAGGCATTGGAACATTTTAGATGACATTCCATCATGTCAAACTAGACCCTTGATAGGTTTTAGACGTACCAGCTCCTTTAATAACTTACTCACCAAAACTGACCTTGTTTCTACTAGGAACGGCCAGAGGGTTATTTCAGGACATTTCAAGTGCTGGACTTGCTCTGTGTGTCGCTTTACTCAGGATGTTAAAAGTATTGATTTTCCTGACCTGAATTACACCTATACAATTAGGAACTTCTCCACCTGCGGGAGTCGTAATGTGATCTACATGATCACGTGTCCCTGCAACAAACACTACATCAGGAAAACATTGAGACCGATTCGAACTCGGTGGAACATCGCTCATGTGTGCGTGGACAGATTGAAGGTGCACCTTTTGTTTCTCACTTTTTGAGTAAAAATCATACTGAAGACCAAATGCGGTTTTTGGTTCTTGAGGTTATTACTTCGGAACCTTATGAAAGGATTGATGTGAATAGGCGACTGCTTCAGAGGGAAGCTTTCTACATCTTTAAATACTGTACCAAACTTTAGAACCCCACGGACTTAACAGCATGCTCGACTTATCCTGTTACTTATAGTCATAAAAACACAGGTGTTAAACACAGTCTTTTGCTTTAATATACATGATTTGCACATGAGACTCTTTCCTTCTTTATAAGGACTGCCCTATGAATAAAAAAATTGACGTCAGAACACAGAAAGAATTACACAGAGTGAGGTTTATGATGCAATTAAGGTATTGTGATTCTGCTTTTTATGTTTTTCTGTACCGTGAAATACTACTATATGATGTACATAATTATGTGATGGTTGTTACTACGATGATTATTTTGGTTATGTCTTGCTTGTAGATATCCTGAAGAAGATTTTTCTATGGAAAAGCTGTGAATATCTGGAAACAACTTTGATACGTTTTCATATGCTTTGGATATAATGAAGTGTGAAACCTTTTGTTAATGACATATCTTTGATGAAAAACTTTTGAATGAAAAACCTCTGAGTTCTACCTTTGCAATTTATTAAATAACTGACTCTAACAATTTATTGACAATCACTGTTTATTGAAGAAGTTCATTGATCCAAATACATTGCCTCAGATGGCTTCCTTGTTCTTGTCTACTTACTGTCTGGCCTTTTTTCCTCCTGTATAAACAGAGATGAGCACTGAACACCAGACTCGGATACAACTGGCTTTCGATCAAGGGCGACCTTACATAGGCATTTGTCACCCTGTATGGTCTGCTCTGGGAACAGATTGGTTTCTTCTTTTCCCCAACCAGCAAACCAGCTCATCCCCAGAGCATTCCTACCCACACCTTTTGGGGTCCCTATCAGGGGCTAAATAGTTAACCAAGGGTAATCACAAATCAGTTAACAAAAGTGTTGTTAAATGGTTTAATAAAATAACGTAGCAATGTCATGATATTGGGAAATCAAAAAATTCCTCTGATCCTATGTGGGGTGGGAGAGAAAGAAAGCAACATTGCTGATGTTTTTACATTTTATGACAACATTTCTGAAGTGCTGCACCTTTTGGGGTGGAATTAAAAATGGAAAGCTTCCTCCTAGAAAGAGGAGATATGATGGGCGGGGACACACAAAGAGGACAGTTTTGTTGTTGCTGCTGTCTCTTCCCCCCACCCCCCCACCCCCTTACCTTTTAGACCAGTGTTTCCTAACCTTTGGTTTCTGAACTTCAATTCCCAGAAGCCTAAGTCAATTTCCCAAAGCACTGAGACACGAGTTCACTCCGTCGTACAGTACTCAGGTCCAGTGATGCACTGCAAAAAAATTTACTACCTACTCTGCGGGCTGGCCAAATTTGTGGGCTGTTAGCTGCAGCAGTCTTCCATATAACTAAGATGCAGTAGTGCCTCTAGCCCTGTGCTCTTAAAGTGAGCCCCACATAACATAACTGGACATAGTTCAAAACAAGCATAGCATGGCACTGATATCTCAATCCTGGAAAATGCTATTAGCCACAGTCTACAAACTGCATGGGAACTGAAGTGGTTTAGTGGTTAAGACATTGAACATGATGACCTGAAGGTCAGCAGACCAGAAGGACAGCAGGTCAGTAGTTCAAGCCTCAAGTGCTGCATCTGTCTCAGCTTCTGCCAACCTAGCAGTTCGAAAGCAAAAAAAATTTTTTGTTGTTGTTCAGTCGCACAGTCGATTCCAACTCTTTGCGACCCTATGGACCATCGCTCTCCAGGCACCTCTGTCCTCCACCATCCTCCTTAGTCCACACAGCCCCGTGCCCATTGTGTCTACAATACCATCTAGCCATCTCATCTTTGGCCGTCCCCTTCTTCTTCTGCCCTCCACCAGCATCAAGGCCTTCTCAAGTGAATCCTCTCTTCTCATTTGATGTCCAAAATACTTCAACTTGATCTTTGTTATTTGTCCTTCTAAGGAGCACTCAGGGCTAATCTCTTCTAATATTGACCTATTTGTTCTCCTCGCTGTCCAGGGGACTCTCAAAACTCTCCTCCAGCACCACATCTCAAAGGCATCTATTTTTCTTCGCTCAGCCTTTCTAATGGTCCAGCTCTCACAGCCATACATTACCACCGGGAATACCATTGCTTTGACTATGCGGACCTTTGTTTGCAGTGAGATATCTCTGCTTTTCACTATGTTCCCCAGGTTTTTCATAGCTTGTCTCCCAAGAATCAGTCGCCTTTTTATTTCATGGCTGCAATCCCCATCTGCAGAGATCTTGGATCCTAAGAAAGTAAAATCTGTTACTGCTTCTACTTCTTCCCCATCTATTTTCCAGGGACTTATAGCGCCTGTTGCCATTATCTTGGTTTTCTTGATATTGAGTCTCAGGCCAGCTTTTGCACTCTCTTCTTTCAACCTAATCAGGAGCTTCTTTAGGTCTTCTTCACTTTCTGCCATTAGGGTGGTATCATCTGCATATCTCAAATTGTTGATGTTTCTCCCAGCAATTTTGATCCCATATGGTGATTCCTCCATCCCTGCATTGCGCATTATGTGCTCTGTGTATAAGTTGAATAAGCAGGGTGACAGAATGCAGCCTTGTCTTACTCCTTTTCCTATTCCAAACCACTCCGTCATTCCATACTCTGTCCTAACTGTTGCTTCTTGACTCATGTACAGATTTCTCATGAGACATATGAGGTGTTTTGGTATTCCCATTTCTTTAATTACTTGCCACATTTTGTTGTGGTCCACACAATCAAAGGCCTTGGTGTAGTCAATGAAACAGAAGTAAGCTTGTTTCTGGTATTCCTTTGTTTTCTCCATGATCCAGCGTATGTTGGCAATGTGATCTCTGGTCCCCCTGCCTCTTCTGAATCCAGCCTGCACCTCTGGTAGTTCTCTTTCTACATGCTGCTGTAGTCTATCCTGTATTATCTTGAGCATCACTTTGCTAGCTTGTGGGATTAGCGCAATTGTTCGATAATTTGAACATTCTTTGGCATTGCCCTTTTTTGGGATTGGGACATATACTGATCTTTTCCAATCCTGTGGCCACTGTTTCGTTTTCCAAATCTGCTGGCATATAGCATGTAGTAGCTTGATTCCATCATCTTTCAGGGCTTTGAAGAATTCAACTGGGATACCATCATATCCACTGGCTTTGTTGTTTGCCGTGCTTTTTAGGGCCTTTCTGACTTCACTCTCTAGGATGTCTGGTTCAAGTTCAATTTCCCCCTCATTGTTATTATCCGCGGTGTTTAGGTCTTTTTTGTAAAGTTCCTCTGTGTACTCTTTCCATCTTTTCTTTATCTCTTCTGCATCCACTAACTCTTTGCCATCTTTGTCTTTTATCATGATCATTTTTGCTTTGAACGTTCCCTTGACTTCCCCAATTTTTTTAAAGAGATCTCTAGTCCTGCCTCTTGTGTTGTTTTCCTCTATTTCTTTGCACTGTTCATTTAGGTAGCTTTCCTTATCTCTCCTTGCTTTTCTTTGAAATTCTTTATTTAAGTGATTGTATTTTTTCCTTTCTCCTTTGCCTTTTGCGTTCCTTCTTTCCTCTGCTATTTTAAGAGCCTCATCCGACAACCACTTTGCTTTCTTGCGCTTCTTTTCTTTTGGTATAGTTTTCCTTGCTGCCTCCTGCATAATGTCTCTCATCTCTGTCCATAATTCCTCTGGTACTCTGTCTATCTGGTCCAGACCATTGAATCTGTTCCTCACCTCCACCGTGTATTCCTTGGGTATGTTGTCTAGATCATATCTATCTGGCCTATTAGTTTTCCCTATTTTCTTCAGTCTGAGCCTGAATTTTGCAATCAGTAGATTGTGATCTGAGCCACAGTCCGCTCCAGGTCTTGTTTTTGCTGACTGTATGGAGGTTCTCCATCTTTGGCTGCAGAGTATATAGTCAATTTGGTTTCGATGTTGGCCATCTGGTGATGTCCATGTGTAGAGTCTCCTCTTGTGTTGCTGGAAAAGGGTGTTTGCTATGACTAGTGTGTTATCTTGGCAGAACTCTATCAGTCTTTGCCCTGCTTTGTTTTGTGTTCCCAGACCAAACTTGCCTGTTATTCCGTCCACTTTTTGATTTCCTACTTTTGCATTCCAGTCTCCTAAGATAATGTGGACATCGTTTCTTGGTGTCTGTTCTATAAGATGTTGTAGGTCCTCATAGAACTGGTCTACTGTGGCTTGCTCTGCACTGGTAGTTGGTGCATATATTTGGATTACAGTGATATTAAATGGTTTGCTTTGTAGTCTGACTGATATCATTCTATCATTTTTGAGATTGTATCCCATTACTGCTTTTCTCACTCTTTTATTTACAATTATGGCCACTCCATTTCTTCTGAGGTTTTCTTGTCCACAGTAGTAGATATGATGGTTTCCAGAGCTGAACTCGCCCATACCTGTCCATTTTAGCTCACTGATTCCCAAGATGTCAATACTTATTCTTTCCATTTCCTTTTTTACCACTTCCAGCTTTCCTTGGTTCATAGATCTTACATTCCATGTCCCTAGATAAATAGGTACTGGTTTGAAAGGAAAGGTAACAGTGTTACGTGGGTCTGCCACATGATCATGAAAATGTCTGCAGATGCAGACAGCACTGGATTTTTGGGTGTAAATGGAGATGAGAGTCGGATACAACTGGCTTTCAAGCAAGGGAGACATTTACCTTTACAAACTGCTTATTCTAAGGACAATTTCATCGAAGGCCTATCCAAAATTCTGTGATTGTTCTGGCTGTATGCTAAATTATTAGAAATTCAAGGATGCATAATGACAATATTGAGAGCTTTTCCAGCAGAAAACTGACATTGAGAATGTACTTATCTAGAATGAGAGTACGAAGCACCTTTCTTGATGCTCTGCCTCTCTGCTTCTAATCGGAATATAGAATAACACCCCTTTCTGAAGATTTTCCACTCACTGGGCTCAACCAATTAGTCCATAGGGGTTACTCTTGTGCTTGGGCCCACTGAGCCATCTGGAACATTTCATGTCTACTTTTTGTTTATTTGATTTCCTTCCAACCTTTCTCCCCCAATGAGAGCCACAGTGCACATACATTACATGTATGCCCTATCTTGCTGGATCAGTGAGTCCTGTTGCCATATGGCAATCTTAACCTATAAATCCAAGGGTTAACCGTTGGAACTGGCTATAGGTTGCTATGCCTCGCCCTACTTGCCTGCACTCACCCTTCGTGCACACGGCCGATCTGGGTACGCAGGTCAACGAAGGATTGAAAAACCGGCAGTGGGGCAACAGCCCCACAAACGCGAAGAAAGGGAAACAACTTCACTTCCCAACATTCCTTGCACCGCACCGCACCAGAGCCAATCAGGCTGAGAGGCTCTCGCACGGCGCAGCGTTCGGAAACGCGCCGCAGCCAATCGAAAGAAAAGCATTTTAAAAAAACGCAGCACAAACACAAAACAGCAACCCATAGCTACAAGCCCCAGCGTCCTGCGCGCCATGAGTGCGCAGAGCGCTGAGGAAACCGGCGCCCGAAAAATGAAAAAGAAAAACAACTCACAGCCAAGCACACACCAGCCGGCTTTCTTTCCCTCACCCACGGTGCCTGAAGCTCCCGACTGGAGTTTCCCCTTTAATATCAGTGGGTGGGGGTTGCGATCCCCCTCTCCGCTGGCTACCCTAGGGTTGGGAGGTTTGTGGGGAGAAAAGGGGTATATTGCCCCAAAACTTCTGGAACCAAAAGATCAGGCAGAGTGGATCGATCCCCCACCCCCATCCTTAAAACAACTCTGTCTTTTCTTCTCTTTAAAAATGGAGTTGTTTTAAGGAGGGGGGTAGGTGGGGATTCGATCCAGTCTGCCTGATCTTTAGGTTCCAGAAGCATTGGGGCAATATACCCCTTTTCTCCCCACAAACCTCCCAACCCTAGGGTAGCCAGCGGAGAGGCGGATCGCAACCCCCACCCACTGATATTAAAGGGGAAACCCGATCTACTTTCACGACTCCACACAAACAAAGCACCATAACACACTAAAGAACCCCCTCCCCACCACCTAGCCCACCCTTCCTAACCCCCAATGACCATGCCCCCCTCCCCACCACCGAGCCCACCCTTCCTAACCCCAACAACCACGCCCCCCCTCCCCACAACCTAGCCCACCCTTCCTAACCCCCAACGAAAAACAACTCACTGCCTCACAGCCAAGCAAACACCAGCTGGCTTTCTTTCCCTCACCAACAGCGCCTGAAGGTCCCGACTGGCGTTTCCCCTTTAACATCAGTGGGTGGGGGGTTGCAATCCCCCTCTCTGCTGGCTACCCTAGGGTTGGGAGGTATGTGGGGAGAAAAGGGGTATATTGCCCCAACACTTCTGGAACCAAAAGATCAGGCAGAGTGGATCGATCCCACCCCTCCCCCTCCTTAAAACAACTCCATCTTTTATTCTATTTAAAAACGGAGTGGTTTTAAGGAGGGGGGGATTTGATCCACTGTGCCTAATCTTTAGGTTCCAGAAGTGTGGGGGCAATATACCCCTTTTCTCCCCACAAACCTCCCAACCCTAGGGTAGCGAGCGGAGAGGGGGGTCACAACCCCCACCCACTGATATTAAAGGGGAAACCCAATCTACTTTCACGACTTCACACAATCAAAGCACCATAACACACTAAAGCCCCCCTCCCCACCACCGACCCCACCCTTCCTAACCCCAATGACCATGCCCCCCCCTAGCCCACCCTTCCTAACCCCCAACGACCATGCCCCCCTCCCCACTACCTAACCAACCCTTCCTAACCCCCAACGACAATGCCCCTCTCCCCACCACCTAGCCCACCCTTCCTAAACCCCAATGACCACGTCCCTTCCCCACCACCAAATAAATAAATAATTTTTTTAAAAAATTACTAAAAACAGTCAAACACATCCAAAAATACACAAAAACAAAAACACCAAAAACAATACGAAGTAAACAAAGACACAATCAAAAACAAAACAAACAGACAAAAAATACAAATTCCAACACCCCCCCCGCCCACACACACACAAAACAAAGAAAACAAGCAAACTTACCAAAAGATGTGCTACCTCCACCAGGACTAAAAAAGAAATGAATAAAGAAAGAGACTACTTACCAGAAGAAGCTCCTCCCAGAGGCCAGGAGAGAAAAAATAAAGTCAAAATACAATAACCCCTACCAGCACCACCTGCTGGCCACAATAGTAAAAACAATTCAAAAACACACAACAGCTCCAAATAAAAGGCCACAAGAGTAAAAACAAATCAAAAACATAACACAAATTCACAATTTTACATAAAAGGTCACATCAATAAAAACAAGTAAAAAAAATTACACTAAAACATATGTCAATAAAATACAATAGAAACTTTTAAAAATCCTGTGCTGAGTTATAACTCAAATTTAAACTCTAAACATCTAAACACATTTTAAAAACATTGAATATAAAAAACATTTACTTTTATATTATTAAAATTATGACCTACGGTACAACTAATTAAAAAAATTCAAAAAACTAAAACATTATTCACTTACATAAAACAATTTGAAAAAATTATATCATACTTTCTTCTTTTATTAATCCTAAAAAAAAAAAGCAGATCCCAGTTAATAACAGCCAAGCCAAAAAATTATTACATAAATAAACATTTAAAAAATTAAAATTACAGACTAAGCAATTTTTAAAAAACATTAACACAATTTAGCCTTCCAACACAATTTAAAACTATTGCAAAAATAAAATTGGTTCATTTTTTATTAAAACACACGGAGAAAAAAGCCCGGCAACCCTTGCTAGTAGTTTTAAAGAAAGAGGGTACATTATCAGTGGGCATTCTGGCCAAATTCTTCCCCATTTTCTGTCACACCAGGTCCAGTAAATGGCCAGAAACTGGTTTTTTTAAAAATAAAAACAAATTAGGAAGTGCCCAGACAGATTTATCTGGTTTCTATTTCGGGGTTTTAGGGCAGGGGTTCCCAACATTTTGCTGCCAGGGGCCAGTTCCAGCCAACACACTCAGCTGCGAGGGCTGGAGGGTTGGCTTGTACCACTACTTATGTTTTCGTCGTCATTGGTGGCAGCAATAGTAACAATTGTGTGTCTTTTCTGGGTTCTTGCACAGCCTTCGGGAGGCTTTTCGGAGCATGTTCGCTCCAGTTTCGGATTTTTCTGCTGCTTCTCTGCTGCGCTTCAGCAGCTAGAGCATAGCAGTGGGTGACTTCCTGGTTCCATGCTGGGATCCCAGGTACTGATGTAAGCTCCGCCCGGCACTGGAAGTAGCTTCCAAAGCACAGCAGAGAAGCAGTGGGAGCAAAATGGAGCAAACATGCTCCGAAAATCCTCCTGCTGCCATGGGAAGTGGTGGAGGCTGTGCAAGAACCTGGAAAAACTGTGTGATGCCTGCTGCCGTTACCACAGTAAGTGACGTATCACGACTTCCGGTGGTGGCAGGCGGTCCTAGAGGTGCCTGGGTGGCCACTGTGGGTCAGATTAATGAGATGAATGGGCTGGATTAGGGCCATTGGCAGGGGGTTGGGAACCTCTGTTTTAAGGGGAATCTTGAGGACTCCTCCAGATTGAAGCTACCATTTCTTAAGGCTTCCAGGAGCATGAAAATGCTTTCATTACCCCCCACCCCCACCCCAAATAAAACCTGGTAATATTTTTCTTGATGGGGAGGATCTGAGATAGCTTTGGAGACTGCAAAACTGCCCTGAGGTATTGCCCGCTTGTGCTCTGAAACACCCTTTCAGCACACAACAATCCAAATTATTTCCTCCCACACTGTTGCGTGCCCTTAGATTTGTCTCCTTGCCTGCCTATCCAGAGAAGCCTCACATTTCTGCCAGGGCCAGGAAACCTGGCAAGCATTCTTGGCTCCCCTTTTTCATCCCTGGTGTGTTGTCTGTGTCGCGAGCAGCATGCTGTTGATGCTTATTAATGCTATGTTGCAGTAATGATTTCTGTTTATGGATCTCGCTGTTCTCCACCAGCTGTTGTGGCTTGGACAAGCCTCCCTGTCTGCTGCCTCCTCTTATCTCCCTTACATCACTGTTCTGTCTGCTATCATCTGCTATGGCTTTCTAGCTGCTTGCCCTTTACGGCCAATCTATAGCTGGGCTTTTTTATACTATTAGAAACAGAATCAAGGTTGGGGATATACACCCATGAAAGTGGGGGGAAGAAACAATGGAAGCACTCTCCAGCTTGCAGATGTTTTTCTGCCTTTGGGCTATAAATCCTCCAGATCTGGACCAAAAGCAGGCTTTCACATTAGGGAATGGTTTTCATGTTTAAAAGAACAACAGCTGTTTTCAAGACAGAAATCCTGCTTTTGACATCAGGAAGAAGGCAATGGGTGGTCGTTTGATTTTCCCCGTTAAACTAATAGTAATAGTTAGGCTATGTAGGAATTGGGCCGTGAGGAGGCCCTTAGGATCCCGGAGGAGACTGGTCAAAGGAGCGACACGAGGCAAGATGGAGTGAAGACCAGTGATTTATTGAGGGAAAATCATCAGTATATATTATGCAGAAGGCTGTGCATGGTAGGATGGTTATCTGACAGAGAATCACATCACCTATTTACTCAGGTTAATTGGGAATCTCTTTTGGGGAAGTTAATTAGTGCGGGCAAACACTGGCTGGAACAACACCATTGTTTTGGGCTTAGACTAAGGCAATCATGACTCCTATTTGCACCACAGATTAAGCTTAACTCAGAGTGAGTAATTGCCTAATACGTAACAGAGGTTAGAGATTTGCCCTCTCAGCAGAGCCGTTGTTCAGGTCAGGGAATTGGGTGAATCAAACCCTATCATTTATCCACCCCCCTTAATTTCTCTCTGCTGGCAAGGGCCAGGGGCCAGGAGCGTGCTCGCTAGGTTTAACCTCTGCCAGAGGCCATGCGTGCCAACTGGGCACGCGGATCCACATCTCCCCTTTTAATTTTTCTTAAGAGCCTGACCAGCGACTCTGCGTAGGAGCGGCATCAGCTGCTGAGCGGGAATGACGCTTCGGGGTTTCTTCCTGGGGCGGCACTTCTTGATCAGTGAGGGAATACATTGTGCAAAGCAGCAGATGGCTATGCCCAGTATAATCACCCCCACAGCCACCTTGAGTACTGTCTGGAGCCACCCCATGGGAACCGCGACCACAAGGAGTCCTACCACCCCCATGAAGAATCCTCCTTGATGTTCTTAACTAGGGTGTGGAGGTCCGTGAGCTGGCTCTGTATCTTGTGGGTATTGTCTGTGAGATTTAAGCAACACATGCTGTGGACAGACTTGCAGCCCATAAGATGTAACAATAGGGGATAATCGATAGCTGCTTGATTATCCAGTATGGCATGGCGAAGCTCTGCCTGCTCCTGGTCGAGCAGCGCTATTGCTGAGGAGGTGTGGTTGATGGCTTTTGCTAATTCGCAAGCCAATTGAGCGTTGCCTATGGCTAAGCCTGACACGCTGAATATACTGACTACAGCCTGGTTTTTCAGAGCTGTGGGTCTGAATCCAGACTGCTTTCTGTAGCAAGGCAAGATAATGAGATGTGTCATTGATACTGTGACCTGGGGTGACTCTAAGCTATTTCTGCAGCTTCTGGTGTTGTGCAAATGTCTTTTCTAACACCTATGGGGAGGTGTGAAGATTACAATGGCTGGAGATAGCCGGCTACCGGGTGCTCAATCTTTCCAAGTAATGGGCCAGTGCAAAACATGGGCCGGTCTGGCTTCCTTTGGTGGAAGCTGGCCATTATTAACAACATACAGAAATTCAAGTGTCCCTTGCAAATCCCAACTGGAGCATTGTACAAGGCATGTATAAATAATAGCAACTACAGATAACAATAGCAATAAAAGACATTCAGCTGCTTCTTGAGGCTTCCCTTCTTGGTGGGGCTTCATGTGCAACTTGAGTTTGGAAAAGTCTTGTTTTGGGGAAAAGCATGGTCCTCAGAAGTAGCACTGAGTATGCCATAGAAATGTCTTTGGAGATGTAAGTCATAAGGGAAGACGGACAGCTGATGACATCCAAGGCTGGTGCCATCCTTTGCAATAGCCGAACTTGGCATCCGGGCCTGATTCTGGCCTCTGGGACCTGCATGGGGAAGAGACTTGTTTGGGAGATAAAAGTTCTGAAAGAGTTAGTTAGTTTTCTGCACTTATAGGATAGCAATTGCTGTGCAACTATGGGACGTGGTTTCCCCCCCCCTTTCTGTTTGTTTGTCAATGCAGGACTCAAGGTCCGATAGGCCCGTTCCTCCACAATCGCTTGCCCCTGCTGATTGTAAGGAACGCCAAAAGTGAGCTTAATATCCCAGGTGGCCCTGAAGGTGGCCAGCTGCCTGGAGCTATAAGCTGGGGCGTCAAGGGACGTCGTGTGCCGACGTTCGCCCTTGGCCGTGGGAAAGGAGATGCTGCTCCACATGGGGAGCCGTTACTCCCTTCTGTGCTGTTACCCAAACAAACTGTGGGAAGGTATTAATGCAACGTGCATGTGCTGCCATTTGCCAAAATGTGGGGATGTGTGACGTCCCTTTGTCACACCTGAATGGCCTCTGTCCCTCGTGGGTTGACCCCCCACGAGGGCCCCCCCAGTGGCAGGTTGAACTGCCTTGTGAGCGCTTTGGCATTCTGAAGAGGGAATGCATGACTCTGAATTGGAGTTGTGAGGAGCAAACTTAGCAAATTTTTGTCTATCACGGGAGTGATGTGTGCTCCCAGTAGACTGTGAAGCAAATTCCTAGGAAACTGGCTGTCAGCAATTATGTTGAAGCGTTCTTTGGCAAAGATGCGCAAAGCGAGGTTCACGGCTGCCAACTCTGCCCGCTTGCGGAAGAGTCAGAAGTGTGCGCCAAGCTTGGTCCTCTTGCCAAGTAAGAACCTAATATGTGCGACCCCCATAAGTGAAAACTGTCCTAGCCCCCTGAAGAGGAACCAGTGACATGAATTCACACAAGGTGACTGTCTGCGTTTGAGACGAGTCTGGGGTCTTATGGCAAACCTTGGCACATGAAGCGCCAGGCTTCCCTTGGGTAAATTTCTCATGGAGGCCCCCCTGCGCACATCCGCCCACGGTGTGCATGCACACTTTTAGAAGAGTGCCAGATGGTGGCTTAGCCTTTTGCCTGTGCTTAGACTAGCAGCAAAAAGGGAAGGGGTGGCCTAAAAATGCCTGTATCTGATTGAAGGTGTGACCTGACTGCACTCTTAAAATGGTCCTAGGCAGTCCTGGCTAATGGGTGGCACCCTGCACATGCTCGGGAGCTCAGGGACTAATCCTTCCTCTGTGCTCTGGAGTTTACAAAATGTGTCTGCACACTAGAGAGGGTGCTGTGGGCCAGGTGCCATACTTAAAATGACCTACTAAGACTTATTAAAAACAAGCCAACTATGACGTGCCAGCTGTAAGGAAATAACACACACAAAAAAATGAAAAGACACACAAGTTAAGCATTTCCATTTCCAGCAGGGAGTTCCACTGGCGAAAGGAGGGAAGGAGGAAAGACAAGTCAGAAGTTAGCACAATGGGAGTGCAACAACTCTTATCATAACGAAATCAGATTAGGTCAGGTAGCTAAGACAACCGGGTCCTTCTGTTAATTAATCCTGGAGCCTGTGAAAGGAAGGCTGTAGAAAGAAAGAGATTGGTTAAGGCCTGGAGAGGAATTTTGTTCCTGTTTGCGTGCTTTTTCCTGTGAAAGGGGTACAATGAGTGAGTTACTTTGCACAGATTAAAGTCAAAATACCAGAACAATATCTTTCCTAAGAGAATGAAGGAGAGTTAGAACGATTCTCAACCTGCGGCCAGATGTGGGCGAGTGGGCCGGAACCCACGTTGCTCTGCCACTACCCCCGCCAAGCCCAGAAGGGCTGTGTGGCGCAGGAAGGGCAGAATGACTGTCCGGACCCCCAAAGCTGCCTGAGGCCCCGGAACTTTGGCCCCTGACTTTAAAGGGTTGAGAACCGAGGTTACAAGATGATAACACAATACACACATGAAGACAATGCAATTCTCTCACTCCTAGTGAGATACGACTTCCAGACGCTAAGAGACATTCAAAAAACCTTAAACACAGAGGAACACAGACGTAGGGAGGGGCCCCATAGCTCACGATACAGGTAGGAAAACTCATAGAAGTGATTTTTGTTTTCAGATCACGCTTCTGAAAAGAAAAATCTGTTTTCCTGAGTGGCAAAACCGGTTTCCAAGAGTGGCTTAATCCTTTGACAAAGAAAAGTCTCAAGGGAGGAGGGAGGAACCACCCCGCCCTATTGTGGGTTAGGATTCCCCCCCTCCTCTCCTGCTTAAGCTGCTAAGCAGGCAAGGCAAGGGGCTTCGTTCATTATGCTTTCTCAACCTTTAAATAGTTCCTGCCCATGAGCAGAGTGCAAATCGTTTAACACATATTTCACAGTGACATTACCACGCAGTTACACACAAGGAACACTTTTCCAGTCATGCTGTGGTCATAGAGACAAGGCTTTTGCAATCATACACAGTTCTTGCAGTCATACATTCAGTGGTGCACCACGCATACACACATTTATTTACGCATTCGCACATTCCTCCCCTGATCTGCAGCGTTCTATACTACACATGAGGAGATGGCTGATACACAGCTGGCTATTTTACAACCATCTGGGTGCTTCTACTTAGGGGCAAGTTTCTCTGGGCTACTCCCAAGGTGAGACCAGCAGATTCTGCCTGTGCCTTGGGGGAACTCGGGGTACTATTGCTGGGATGGTTCTTCTGGCATAGCCAGGGCGATGGCTGCCTCCTTTCTAGCCTGGGCCAAATGCATGCCAGGGTGGCCATTTGGCATGAAGACAATCTTTTGAAGATCTGCCTGGTCTAGATTGGCTTTCTCTTCTAAGGTGTCTCATTTTTCCACACTGGAAGCAGGCACCTTGGGGTTTTGGCACTGCTCTGCGCCTGAGTGTGGCAATGGGTCTGCTCTGGAGCCCTGCGTGGCCAGGGGCCGTGCAGATTTCCGTGAGCAGCGGGCGCTGAGCAGCCCTGCCTGAACGTGTGTCTGCCTTCGGATAAGCTGAGCACAGCAGCTGGGCGCTAGCTAATTGTGCCACTGGCAATTTCCCCGTGAATGGATCTTCCTCACCCCTGCGCTGAATGGAGTTCTTTCTTTGCAGGGAACTTTTAACTGTCAGAGAAGCGCCAAGGCCTCTCATGCCATGAATTCCTTCAGTGACGTCTGCAGCTGCCACTGAGGGAATGCTCCCCACACTGCCCTGCTTAAGCTGAAATGACGAATAGAGACTTCTTGGGGCTGATGGTTCTGACTGCGCTGGGGTTTTCTGGGTCTCTATCCGGACTGGGTCATCCTCTACTGAGAGTTTCCTACATTTGCTCCATGTGCGGGTTATGCCCTCTGGAGCTTTCGGGGGTTGCTGAATGCAGTCTCCTATCTGATCCCAGAGCTCGAGGGTTAACGTACCTACTTCTGGGTAAAGCAGGCAGTGTTCCCCTAGGTACACCAAAAGTCTCGCTAGCTCCCTGCTGTGAAAACGCAAATTAAATACCCTGGCCAGGATGATGAACCCCTCCTCATGGGTTCTTTGGCTAGCGGATGGACGCTGTCGCTGAGGACAGGTCCCCATATTACCTGCGATTGGGTCCTCGGAAGATTCCTCCTCGGGACGAGTCGACGCGTCTTTGGCAGGCAACAGGTTCTGGCGACGTCGCTTTCTGGGTAGAGCTCGGAGCATGGACTGCGGCCACGGGCCCTCGGTGGCCACTGCGCTGTCAGGGGCTCACAGCAGCCCTGAGCGGAACGCGTTTTTCCCTTTGGCGCAAGCCGCCGCGAAAGTCGGGAGCAAGCTGTAGGATGCCTCTCTGTAATGCCTCACCACGTAGCTGTCTCCCCAATCGGATGGCTTCCGACTGGGGCTGCTGCTCTGTCCTCCGGGACGATTGGACAAGGTTCAAGCGCAGAACCTGGCTGTGCTGATCGCTTACTCACGAGTAGACCGCTCGGGGGTCGCTTACTCTCGAGTAGATCACGTTTCGGGGTCACCAGATGTAGGAATTGGGCCGTGAGGAGGCCCTTAGGATCCCGGAGAAGACTGGTCAAAGGAGCGACACGAGGCAAGATGGAGTGAAGACCAGTGATTTATTGAGGGAAAATCATCAGTATATATTATGCAGAAGGCTGTGCATGGTAGGATGGTTATCTGACAGAGAATCACATCACCTATTTACTCAGGTTAATTGGGAATCTCTTTTGGGGAAGTTAATTAGTGCGGGCAAACACTGGCTGGAACAACACCATTGTTTTGGGCTTAGACTAAGGCAATCATGACTCCTATTTGCACCAGAGATTAAGCTTAACTCAGAGTGAGTAATTGCCTAATACGTAACAGAGGTTAGAGATTTGCCCTCTCAGCAGAGCCGTTGTTCAGGTCAGGGAATTGGGTGAATCAAACCCTATCATTTATCCACCCCCCTTAATTTGTCTCTGCTGGCAAGGGCCAGGGGCCAGGAGCGTGCTCGCTAGGTTTAACCTCTGCCAGAGGCCATGCGTGCCAACTGGGCACGCGGATCCACAAGGCTAGGTTATCTTGTTATGGTATTAAAGTAGACCATACTGCCTGCGACTCAATGGCAATCGTCAGGCTGTGGTTAACATACCTGACAACCCTGAGGACTGAGGGCCTTGGGTACCGAAGTCCACAGGGAAGGGTGATGGTCCCCAAGTGGATTAAATCCCACTTGAATCCCTCTTGATGGAGGGCAGCAGCTTCATCAATACTAGCCAGGGGCTAATGAGGACTTTTTGCACCAAAAGGTCTCAGGATCAGAAAGTGACTTGTGGAACTGGGACAGTGACACACTACAACAAAGATGGCAGATGGAAGGCCATTGCATTATATTCACAGGACAATTTTCATGGCTGATCACATGATAATTGCCAATATTCAGAATTGGATACGACACAAGAAGAAGAAAGTAATAGTAGTTAGACTGTTTCAGAAGATGGGAATTTATTTTTGTAAGTTGATTGAGATAGGATATTGATCCAGGGTATACTGGCAATTTTGGCTGGGACGGGGAAATGGATTCTCTTATTCCTTAATTTATAAATAACTTTAAGGATACTTACTCAGTGTTAATTTAACTGGGAAAAGCGATTTCTGCTGTGTGAATATGATTGATTAATGGAGAGGTATAGGTTAGAAGAAAGTAGACAGCTGGACAAGAAAAACTTGCATACAGTATGGGTACAATAACTCCCCTATGCCACTTAGATAATTTGTGGCCAGAGGTTCATAGCAACTGTATTTTATAGCATATTTGAGGATAGAGGCTTTTAAAATGACAGAATAAGTTTAAATTGAGCTGTAGGGAGCAACAGTCAAATACAAACAGGAAAGAAAATGTTGTGACCAAATATCAGGCAACAGTTAAAAAATAACACAGATCGGTTGGGCTCCAGAGTCTTTGGAAAAGCAATATGTTTACTGAACATGTGTTTATCTGTTTGTGTCTGTGTTGTGTAAAGAGATTCTCTAACGTTACCAACCCATGCTAAGCCCCAGGGAATGTGGTGGAGAACAAAACTCTACATGGACTCCTATGGAGATAAGAAAAAGCAGAAGAGCTTCTGCAGCAGTGGCTCATGTTCCAGGAAATGAAGAATTCAATAATTAATTATGTCAAGGGCAGTAAAGGTAAAACAAAGTGACAATGTGCAAATAACTAAAAGTCTGAAATGAGCAAACTCCATTCCTAGATGATGGCATTGTCAATTTAAGTGCAAGTGAAATTAAATTATTTTTGCCTTGGACTGGACTGGCTAAATTAGGAACCTACTACCTAGGAAAACATTATTTCTGGGAGTATACTGTCAAAGGTTTGGGTTAAGACAGGGGTTCCCAACCGTTTTACGCCATGTGCCTGACTATGCCCCCTGGACAGCCGAGCTGACCACACACCCTGGAAGCAGAAATAAATGTGCCCGCTTCCGTGTTTATGATAGTGGCAGGTGCAAATGTAAATGCGTCCGCTTCCACTTCCAGGTGGCAGCGGTGGTGGGCCACATGAAATGGTGCCATGGGCCAGGGCCAGCCCACGGGCTGTAGGTTGGGAGCCCCTGGGTTAGGAACATACCTTATGCTAAGTCATGCTCTTGGTTCCAGTAGACCAGTACTGTATTGTCAACTTAGTCTTGCATCAGATCCACAAAGTTACAGAGAGGGATGCTCTCCTTCCCTATCTGACATTCCCTGGTATTACCTGGCCCTTTCCCATCCAAGTACTAACTAGGCACAACCCTATTTAGCTTCCGAAATCATGTGGATTCAGAAAGATATAATTCAGAATCCCCTGCAATGTTAGGCAATCCGCTATGACACATCTCTTAGCTAATGGAGCGGAAACTTGATGAATATTAAGATATCTTTTGGAAGAGTAGCCATGTTATGTGTTTTAAGCACATCAGAGAATGTGTGATATGTGTTTCAAACATATCAGAGAATAAACAAAACAAAAACATTGTAGCACTTTAAAGACAAATTGCTGTGTTTTAATGTTAGCTTTCGTGGATCAAGTCCACTTCATTAGATATTGGAGTGAGACTTCATGGCATCCATTTTTACACATCAGGTACAGAGTGATTGGTTAGCATAACAGATAAGTATATAAATAAATACAGTAATACCTCGCATAACAAACACATCGCATAGCGATGTGTTCATTATGCAAGGGCTATACCCCACATAATAATAAAAAAAATGTTCATTATCCAGGGTTTTTGGTATGGGAACCCCGGATAACAAACATTTTTTGTTCTTTATCCAGGGCATCTCCCACTAGCTTCGCATAATGAAAAAACCCACATAGCGAAGCAACTCGCAGAACGGATTTTTGGTATTACTGTATGGCTTTTTACAACTGATAATAACAGATGTTCTCTGCCTGTTATTTGGATTAGTTGTGAAATGCAAATAGTAGGAGGATACAAGACTTGGGCTGACTTTTCTTTTAGTTCACATGTTTGAAAAAAGTAGGTGATATATATATTGCCATCTCCAGCAGAAATTGATTAACAGAACAAGAGCACGATTTGGACAGGGCTTTCAATAACAGTCTGACAATAAAAATGCATGGAGCACTGAACAACCTTGCTGCGTATCTGAATACCTTATTGATTTCCACTTACTAACAACACCTTGTCTTTACAAAGGCTTCACAAAAGATCTTTCCAAATGCAACAACTGGTTGTGCAGCCACTGGTAATGCAAATCAAGCAGCAATTGGAGAGCTCAATTGCAGCAGGTATATATCAGGCACTTTATGTCACTAAGTTCAGATCATAAGCAGGTTTGCGCATCTTTATACTAACTATGTGCGGTGAAGTTATTCTGACTTAATGTGACCTTTCTCAAGGTTTTTAGGTATAAAATGCTCAGAAGTGGTTTGCGACTCACTTCAAACAATGAACAAAAAAGATGCCAGTTTAAATCAGTGTTTTGTGGGGTTTCAGTTCTTTTTTTAAAACCATTGTTAATTTTTTATTAGAAATGGTCTTCTTCTTCCTCCTCCTCCATATATGAATATACACGATCATCATGGCGATCAGCTATGAAGACTGTCCTGAGAATATAATGCAGTGGCCTTTCATCTGCCTTCTGCATCACAGCATGACCCCACTAACCCTGTACCGCTGATCCAGTTCTGTGAGTCACTTTCTGGTCCTAAGTCTTTTTGGCATACCAAGTCCTCCTCAGCCCCAGGCCAGTACTGATGAAGCTGCTGCCCTCCATCAAGATGGATTCAAGTGGGATTTAATGCACTTTGGGACTATTACCCTTCCCTGTGGACTTTGCCACACAGGCCATTAGTCCTCAGGGTTGGCAGGTTAGTTAATTCAATGCTGCCTGACACTCAGTGTTGAGTCATTGGCAGTATGGTCTTGGTAGGCTAACCCGAACAGACAGACAGATATAATATCACATCTGTGATTTTAATTATGGCTCTATATAGGTCAGTGATGGCAAACCTTGGCACTCCAGCTGTTCTTGAACTTCAATTCCCAGAAGCCCTCATCAGCAGGAGTGCTGACTTGGTAATTGAAGTCCAAGAACACCTGGAGTGCCAAGATTCACCATCACTGATATAGGTTCTTAGGTACCGTGGAGTCCTGTGAAGGATAGTGGAATAAAAATAAAATATAATACAAAGATAAATTGGCAAGCTTTTTAAAATGTTGTTGTTCTGTAGCACTTAATCAAAAACATGTGTGGCCACCTAAGTAAAGGTACTGTACTCCCTCTTCTTCTGTAGATTGATCACGTCAGTGCCTCTTGCCAGATGCTGCCTAATCTGGCATAACGTCTGTCCTCTGAAAACAAGGGGTGGGATATTAATCACAATTTTATTATAATAAAACCTTGCAAAATAGATTGAGTGGAAACTCCTAATCTCTTTGCTCAAGATACCCAGCGAGACATGTACAAATTTCTACAACACACATTTCTGCATTTTTACTGCTGTTCTGAATTTTTTTCTTAAACAACTCCTTTCAAATTGGAAAAAATATGGCTTCTATGAGATGAGAATAAAAATAAATTTGGTACTTATTCTTCATTTCAAAAATGGTATGATTATTTATTTTTTAATCCCATTCAGGTGTAATTTTATTTTTAAAATTGTTATGCATACAGGTATTGTCAATCACGCTTCAACCTTTTAATCCTGTGCACATTTAGATCTCCAAGATCAAGCATTAAAAACATATTAGCTGTGAAAAGTAATTGGAGTCATAATCAAACCAGTGCTTTGTAACTGCCAGATTGCCAGAAATAATGAATACAACTTCAGTGTGTACTTGTTCTCTTTAGGCACATTGTTTCATCAGTAATATTAAAATTTAGCACAGATATCTTTGTTTATTCCCTTTGCTTTCCCACTTATTTGTTTTGACATCAATAACAACGGGCACAAAATGCTTGCATTCTTACCACGAGAGGTAACACATGGGGCCTTGGCTGAAGCAATCAGTCCATAATGCTATTGCAGATTGAGATGAGAGGAGTTGCCTAAAGGGAATTGAAAATTAGCTAAGACATTCTGTTGTTGCTGTGTGTGAGGAGGACCTGAGAAGTGAAAGATGCAAAGGAAATGTGCCAAAATGAGCCAACATAGCCATCTGAAAATAATTGCCAGAGGGACTGAAGGGCTTTTCGGGTTCAAGCTGTCCCCCTTCATGTCATATTAGTGCAGAATAGCTAGAATAAGATTGGGGGTTGGGGACAAACCAGATGCAAAAAGAAGACCTCCACAATCATTTTCTTCTCCTCTGCATTTTGCTTTTTAGTTGACCAACATGGTGTTGAGTCTATTAGAGCAACCCCACCATGCAATGGGTTGTTAATGTAAATTATGTCTTTAACCAACCAATAAGAAGAGTCTTTCGAGTTTCCCGCCTCTAGGGTCACCTGACGTGATTAAACTGGTTGTTGTTCGGGTCTATTATTCAGTGTGTTGTTCCAGTCATTATTCAACTGTTCTGCTCTCTCTCCTATTTTGCCTTACAAGCAAAGCATGTTTGCCTACTATGAAACTTATTGTAAAGAACTCTTTTTATCAACCAAAGCAACTGTTTACTAATCTTTCTAAAGCAACTGTAAGTAAAGAACTATTTTCTAATATTTCTAAACACACGTGGAGAGTTTAATTCCTGGGCTAGAGTGGGGAGTATAATGCTTACTACAAGTAAATCTACAGTGGAACCTCACTTAACAAACAGCTCGGTTAACACAAAAATCGCATAACAAAAGTAAATCCATAGAAAATAGTGGTTCAGTTAACAACCCCCCCCTCCCCGGAACGGATTAATCCATTTTTAAAAATTTCAAATTAATTTTCAAATGAATAAACATACATAAAATCAACATTATACAATAAAAATAACATAATAATAATGATAACCAGAAAAAAGATAGAATTAAAAGAAAAGAAGGGGAAAAATAACTTTTATGCTAAAATATTGAAACATTACATAGATTACATTTAACATGCTCCTCAATTTCTATCCATCCTTGTTTTTAACTTTTTCATCATATCAATTATATATTCTTTTAATAAACAACACTTCTATTATTTATCTCTTATACATTTAAATCCATATTTTATCATTTCCATATATTTATCTATTACTTTAATATTATATAAAGAAGTATATATCATATTTAATAAGCTGAATAAAAATAATAATAACAACACCCGGTGATATTTACAAGCCTTGAGGATCACAGTCTTTTATACTTCTGGGTATTATACTGGTTTGTTTCCTTTATCATCTACTAATACGTATTCTACAAAGGGTCTCCATATTTCCCCAAACCTATTTTCTTTTGTTATCCTTTTTTTATATTCAATTTTATATTCAATTAATTCATTTTCAATGCATTCCTATGGGAAACCGCACTTCGGTTAACAAATTTTGGTTTTCAATGCATTCCTATGGAAAATTGCATTTAATGCATTCCTATGGGAAATTTGCCTTACAATTTTTTGTAGTGCAAAAGTTCCCAGAGAACGCATTAAATTTGTTAAGCAAGGCTCCACTGTGCAGTACTTGTAAAGCTACCCCACTTCACTGCTGTGTATATATAAAAAAACTTAACACATGGTGCCTCAAGAGGTTGAGGCCTCTTAACTTTAATCTATAGCAGGATGCTTATGGGGTTGACTTTATTTGCATTTTCCAAACAAAAAAACTATACATTTTTTAAAGGTCGGAAGTGGTTTGTCAGAAACATAGTAGGCTTTTAAAAGGTTGTTTTGTTTTCTCAGCCACTCCATCGGTGTAGCTCCCAGAATTCCCCAGAAGTGTTTGTGATTCTTGGGAGTGCCATCCTGGTCATACAGGCGCTAAGGGGATTCTTCTTTAGATAAAGTGTTGATGGGCCTGCTCAAAGTAAATGCATAAATTTAATATAGCAAATGGAGCACCTTTAATTTTGCACTTTTCTCCTGAAAAGCATGATAGAATTCAGTTTGGGAAGCAGACTGTTGTTACTTGCAGATCTCAGGAAACAGATATTGTCATTTCAAAATTCCTTGCTTAATAAAGCGGTTAAGCGATATGGCTCCACATCACACAGTTCTTAGAAAGGTCACTTGTGGATTTTTACATGAATCTGTCAGAACATTACCCTTCAGACATTGAGAGCTGGATGTTGAAGGTCAAAGCACTAATGCATGCTTGGGAAGGCTTGGCATCCTGCTACCTCAAAGAGTGACTCTGCTATAGAAATACAGTGGAACTGCAGATAATGACAAAATGTGGTTCCACAAGTTGTGTTGTTATCCTTTTTTACGTTATGGGAGATGCTCCGGATAACAACAAAAAAATCGCCAAAAAACATCACTATTCGGTGCACCGCTACCAAATGCCTGCATAACGATGTTTTTCGGAATTTTTCCGTTGTTATGCAATGCATCACATGGTGCACAGTGATGCGCTGCAAAAATTTTTACTACCCCCTCCATGGGCGTGGTTAACTCTATGGGAGTGACTAACTGTGGGCCCACTTGGCCTCCCTACACCATGCCCTGAGGTAGGGAGGTGGACGTGGCCAGCCAAGTGGGCGTGGTCTGGGGGAATTTCCGCTACCAGTGCCCGGGCACCTGTGGGCACCTGTAGCAGCATAACACTGGTGGCGCATGATGAACGCATCGTTATGTGATTTCGTCATTCTCTAAATGGATCGTTATCCGAGGTATTACTGTAGTCCCAATACAGTGGGGACATGGTGGGGTCTCAGGCTCCCCATGACAGAGGCTACCTGAAGGAAAGTTGTCTTGGTGGTAGCCTCCAACATTTACAATAATTTCCCAGTCGAGATTTGCCAGGCCATGTCTTTTCAGGCTTTTAGAAAACCATTAAAAGACTTTCTTTACAGATAGGCCTTTGTAGAAATTCTTCCTCAGCAAGATGGGTTTTAATTTGGGGTTCTATTCTTTCTTCTTTTGTTGTTTGAATTTATAATGTCATCATATAAATTCTATTTAATCCCTATATTGCTATCTGCTGCCGTCTGAGTTTAGCTGATATTTATTGTAATATCTGTTTTAATTGGTTTGCTCCTTATTTATATTTTATGCATATATGTTGTTCACTGCCATGAGCAGTACCTTTGCAGTAAATCAGGTGGTGTGTGTATATATATTTGAAAGTGGTGTTAATAGAGGGGGAAAGGAAGCCCAGTTTATTTGTATTTCTTATTTCCTCTCAAAATTGATTTTGGGTTTGTGCTAACAGTGCATTAAAGTTGTAGCACTATATACACTCGCAATATACACTCGCAGCTGTGAACACAGTGGGACTTCTGAATGAGCCAGCACTGATATTGGAGCCATCAGCCTCCACGTAGCAGAATTATGAGCAGGAGAGGCTTGAAGAATGGCTGGCCTCTGTAACAAGTTAGGTAATACATTAAATAGGTAAAGGTCGCCCTTGCTTGAAAGCCAGTCATATCTGACTCTAGAATTCAGTGCTAATCTCTGTTTATAACTAAAGAGCCAGTGGTGTCTGTGCCTGATGACATATCCGTGGACATGTGGCAGGCATGACTAAACACCGGAGTGCACAGAACACTGTTTACCTTCCCACCAAAGTGGTACCTATTTATCTACTTGCAATTTCTCGCTTTCGAACTGCTAGGTTGGCAGGAGCTGGGACAGAGATGGGAACTCACTCCATCGTGCAGCACTCGGGTCTCAAACTGCTGACCTGCCAACCTTCCAGTCATCAAGTTCACATACCTTTCAAGTGCGGCTCCGGAAAATACGGGAAATTACTGTGCACGCGCAGTCGTGCATGCTCAGTAACCCATTTGTGCATGCGCAGAACCCATTTGTGCATGCACAGAACCCCTTTGTGCATGTGCAGAACCCTTTTGTGATGGGCACGCATGCGCATTAACCCCTTTCCCTGCCATTCAAAATATGGGACGGCGGCAGGAATGGGGAGGATCAAGCACTAAAATACGGGAAATCCGGGATACTTGACAGGTATGCAAGTTCAGCATCTTAACCACTAAGCCACCGGAGTCCCTTTTAAATACATCACATTAAATACATCACATTAAAAAAGAGATTCCCTTTAAGATCATTGCTGCAAGAGTCCAAGGTTTGACTCTTCTCTGCTTGCCATTGTCTCAGATTTACTGATGCAGAAGGAAAAAGGTTTACTGCTGAACATCCATCCATGAGGAAGCTATAGCATGGCATGCTTTACTTTTTAATAGGTATGCATAACTTTTTGTGTCTGTGGGCCCAAATTAAAAAGTCATATGTTAAGAAGCTTTTACTTCTTCAGTGCTGCTTGTTCTCTGGGACAAATGCAGCTTCTAAGACATAATATATTAAAATCCTGCCTGTGCAAATGCTCTCCAGCTCATTTCCCGCTTTGATGTGAAAGGCACAGCTGTGACATGATTCGAAAGCTGGCACATTTCCAGAACACACACAGCCCCCACTAACATCAACCAAGCCCATGTAGAGAGGGAAAAGAAAAGATCTGACCCTGAATGAACTGAGATTTCTACCCATTAAATATTGTAGGAGAGGATCTCTCTTAGCACACTTTCCCCCTGAATTTCTAAAATGTATTTTAAATCATAGTGTCAGCAGTAGTTCACACAAATAGCTGAGAGTGTGTTTAGGGACTGATATCTGAAGCGGCATTTTTAGAGATTTTTTTCCTAAAAAAAACCTTTTGTTTTCTTAAATTAGTCAATTGTACAAGTCTGGTCAGGTTATCCTGCTACAGTAGACCATACTGCCAGAGACTCAGTGCCGATCATCAGTTGGCGGTTAAATAACCTGACAACCCTGAGGACTAATGGCCTTGTGTGGCAAAGTCCACAGGGAAGAGTGATAGAAATAACCTGACAACCCTGAGGACTAATGCCCTTGTGTGGCAAAGTCCACAGGGAAGAGTGATAGTCCTGAAGTGGATTAAATTCCACTTGAATCCATCTTGATGGAGGGCAGCAGCTTCATCAATACTGGCCTGGGGCTGAGGAAGACTTTGTGTGGCATAAGGGCTCTGGACCAGAAAGTGACTTGTGGAACTGGATCAATGGTATGAGTTTCACACTGCGATGCAGAAAACAAATGGAATACCACTGCATTATATTGTTCCCAGGACAATCTTCATGGCAGATCACCATGATAATAACCAATACTGTATTTGGAATTGGACACACCACTTGAACAAGAACAAGAAGAACAACAACAAGAACAACAACAACAACAAGAAGTCAATTGTAGATAAATACGTATGAGGATAACAACATCTTCTACCCACCCAAAAACGATATTCATGGGGTTTTTCCATCCTTGCAAAAGAGCTGAAGTTTAGCTCTTTCAAGCCTATATGATTTCACTATGGCATTATTTTAAAATGGGACCAGAAAATATAGCTAGAGCACCACAAACAGCTGTTTGAGGCCCATGAAGCACCCTCACATCCTAGAGGGGTTTTCAAAAATCGCCGTTGGATAACTCTCTCCTGCCTTCTAAGGGGCATTGGTTGTTGTTGTTGTTGTTCAGTCGCACAGTCGGTTCCGACCCTTTGCGACCCCATGGACCATTGCTCTCCAGGCGCCTCTGTCCTCCACCATCCCCCTCAGCCCTCCCAGCTCTGTGCCCATTGTGTCCACAATGCCATCTAGCCATCTCATCCTTGGCCTCCCCCTTCTTCTTTTGCCTTCCACCTTTCCCAACATCAGTGCCTTCTCAAGTGAATCCTCCCTTCTCATTTGATGTCCAAAGTATTTTAGCTTCATCTTTACTATTTGACCTTCCAGTGAGCAATCCGGGTTAATTTCTTCTAGGATTGACCTATTTGTTCTCCTCGCTGTCCAGGGCACTCTCAAAACCCTCCTCCAACACCACATTTCAAAGGCATCTATTCTTCTGCGTTCAGCCTTCCTAATTGTCCAGCTCTCACATTTTGGTGTATGCAAACCAAGACACGGGACACAGCCTCGGGCTGGGTTAACTCAGGTTTATTGCATCGTGGACAGAGGGAACATGAGGTAATGGCGGATCGATAGCTCTTTATATACAGCAGTAATACATTTGAACGTGGTGCCATGGTAGCCCATTGGCTACTGTCTGCGTGACGTCATTTCAGGTCACGCCCTTCTTGTCCAGGTGTAGGTAGTGGCGGGAAAACTTCCCGCGCTGTTGCCTTTGATGAGTTCGGACCAAGAGAGCTTGGACGCTCGCTGCTGCCAGCTGGTGGTCATTAGCTCGCGTCCTATTACAGGGCTTATATGATACAGCTGAAGGTTACATTGTTGCTATAGGCAAGGTTACATTGACTCAGATACATTGCAATCCATGTGTACAGTAAAACCATCAGAACACAACATCCCTCCCCCCTAGGACGAGACAAAGTCTCGAGCCCACCTTAACACACTCCCCCCCCCTTATGAGACAAAGTCTCTCAGCCAAGATGGCTTATTTCGAACACGCTGGGGTCTCGGTGCGGGCTGCCTCTCCCTGGGATTGCTACCTTCTCTTTGTCCCCTGGTCTCCTGTCCTGCAATATGAGAGGGAGACTCGTTAGTGACTTTCCGCGGCTCCGCGGCGCTGTTGGGAGGTGTGCTCTTTCTTAGGGAGGAACCGGGGGCACTGGGGGCTAACGAAAAACCCCTCTTCTCGCTTGGATGGGTGGGGGAACACTCCTGAAAACCCCCCCGGCTCGCCAAATCAAAATCAAAATCACTATCGGGGGCAGCGGTCGCGAACTCCTCTCCCCCTTCCCCGGCCCCTGCTAGAGCTGGCGTATCAAAGGGATACGAGTCGGGGCCGCTGCTTCTGCTTCCTTCCCCCCACGCTTGGGACTGTTGTCCACTGCTGTCTCCCCCTTGGGTTAAGCGGGTGGGGGAGAACCCTAACGCTGAATCCTGTTGCTGAGCTCCACTGACTGGCCCAATCACTCGGTGCCTCAGTTGGTCTGCGTGCCTCCTCCAGAGGAGGCCGGTGTTCGTCTCGACCCGGTACGACACTGGCCCCGTCTGTTCTACAACCGTCCCTGGTACCCAGGCTGGCCCTGCGCTGGAATAGTTCCTGCAGTGAACAGGGTCACCGGCAGCGAAACCTTTCGAGACTGCCAACCCCACGTTTTTTCCCTTATCCTCGACTCTCGTTGGGTCTAGCCTGGACAGGAGCGTGGTCAGTTTTCGCCGCATCAAGAGCTCTGCCGGCGAGTAGCCGGATGCCAAAGGGGTCACCCTATACGCTAAGAGGAATTGGCACACTTGGTGATTCAGGTCCCCCGGGCCCATGCGCCGCAGCGCCTCCTTTGTTGTACGCACCAACCGTTCCACTTGGCCATTCGTGGCCGGGTGAAATGGTGCGGACGTGACATGCCGAATGGCGTTTGTCTCCATGAATGCCCCGAACTCAGCGGAGGTGAAACAACTAGCGTTATCGCTGACTAAAGTGTCGGGTAAACCGAACGTGGAAAAGACTCTCCGTAGCCGGCTAATTGTCGTGGCGGAGGACGTGCTTTTTACCGGGAGAACCTCCAGCCACTTGGAGAACGCATCCACGACTAGGAGAAACATGGTTCCTCGGAATGGGCCAGCGAAATCTACGTGCACCCTGGACCATGGTCCCCGTGCTGTGTCCCATTCCCTATGTGGAAGACGGGCCGCCTCAGGGCGGGACCCCTGGCAAGCCTCGCAAGTGCCAACCATGTGCTCAATATCCGTGTCCAGCTGCGGCCACCAGAAATAACTCCGGGCCAGCGCCTTTGAACGAACTATGCCCGGGTGGCTGACGTGCAGCAGTTCGAGCACCCTCGTCCGCAGGGGCGCAGGGACCACCACCCGTTGGCCCCACAGAAGGCACCCCCTCTCTAGGGACAACTCTAGCTTTTTCCTAAAGAACGGGTCGAACTCCGTACTCGGGGACGAACCCGGCCACCCCTTTTGCACCCATGAGCAAACCTTCGCCAGTGTCCTGTCCTTGCCTGTCGCCCTAGCAATGTCGGCTGGCACTATTGGGGGAGCGTCTAAAACCTCAATTAGCAACACCTGGCGGTCCTTTTCTGCTCTCGCCTTTTGGGCGTCCGACAATGGCAAAGGGGATCTCGAAAGCGCATCAGCATGGCTGATCTCCTTTCCGGGCCTGTACTCCAACTCATGTTGGTACGCGTTGAGGAAAATAGCCCATCGCAGCATTCTCGGGGACAGGATCTGCGGCGTTGGTTTGTGTGCCGTGAAAATCCCTAACAGCGGTTTGTGATCGGTCACGATTTTGAACGGGCGGCCATACAAAAAATCGTGAAATTTTTTGGTCCCCGATACGATTGCTAATGCTTCCCTGTCGGTTTGTGCGTAATTTCGCTCCGCTTGGGACAGGGACCTTGAGTAAAACGCTACCGGGGCCTCCCTTCCGTCCTCCAACACGTGGCAAAGCACCGCCCCCACCCCCACCGGGGATGCATCACAAACTAGGACCACAGGCCGTTTGGGGTCGAAATGCGTCAGGATTGCCTCAGATGTTAGGAGTTGCTTTAGCTCCTTGAACGCCCTCTCGTGCTCGTCACCCCACATCCACGGCTCCTCCTTTTTCAGCAACCGATGGAGCGGTTCGGCCACGGACGCCTTCCGCGGGAGGAATGTATGGTAAAAATTTAGGAGCCCCAGGAAAGATTGCAGCTCGGTCTTGGATGTGGGGCGAGGGGCCTTTTTAATGGCTGCTACCTTGGATTTAGACGGCTTAATCCCCTCGGGTGTGATTCGGAACCCTAAAAACTCGACCTCTGTTTCGAAAAAAACACATTTATCCTTCCTCAATCTCAGCCCCGCTTTCTCGAACACGGTCAGTACCTTGTCCAACCTTTTCGCTAGTTCAGCCTCACTCCCCCCTGTTATCAACACGTCATCAAAATAAGGCAACACCCCCTCCAGGCCCTTTAGGAGGCGTTCCACGAGCGATTGAAAAAGACCGGGTGCCGAGTTCACGCCGAACTGTAACCGCGACACCTGGAACGCTCCCTTATGTGTAACTATCGTTTGTGCCGCGGCCGTGGCGGGGGTCACAGGAAGTTGCTGATAGGCTTGTGCCAAATCGAGCTTAGCGAAACACTTTCCCCCATTTAGCCTGGCCAAAAGGTGGCTTATCACTGGCACCGGGTATGCATTAGGGCGGATCGCCTTGTTAATTGTACACTTATAATCTGCGCAAATGCGCACCTCCCCGTTAGCCTTTAGAGCCGTTACAATTGGAGTTTCCCACTCCGCGGAATCAACAGGAATAAGAATCCCCTGGCCCACCAGTTTGTCCAATTCCGCCTCTATCTTGTCCTTGAGTGCAAACGGCACCCTGCGTGGTTTGAGTCTTATCGGGCGGACCTCCGGGTCTATGTCGAAAGCTACAGGGGGTCCCTTGAACTTTCCGAGTCCTTTCTCAAAAACGGCGGGATGCGCATCGCAAACCGCTTGTATTGGGTCTCCCCCCACGGTATGGACCCCCCCTATGAACAACCCTAAGGGCTGAAACCACTGTGTTCCCAGGAGGCTACAGCTTCCCCCTTTCAGGACAACTAGGGGCAGTTCCGCAGAATGTCTCTTAAAATTGACCCGAAACTTCCCAACCCCCAATACCGGAATGTTGTTTCCCTGTACGTCCCGTAGTGTGGACCTCAACGCTTTAAGCTTTGGCCGCACGTGGGGGTCGATTTTCAGGAACTCTTTTTGGGGAATTATGGAAAAGGAGGACCCCGAGTCAATTTCCATCTTAATAGGGGCCCCTTGTACTAATACCTCAACGAAGTAATGGGACTGTCCCGCGGACACGCTGAACACTGAGGCGTCGTCCTCGCTGCTGTCCGAGACGCGGCCCACGCCGTCCTGCTTCCTCGTGGTCTGGGCGCCATCTTTGGGCCTTGCTGGACGGTCCGGCCTGGCCGCGCGGTCTTGTGATTGCCTCCGGCCCTCTTTCCGCTTTCTGCACGCCTTGGCGATGTGCCCCCGACGGCCGCAGGTGTAACACTCGGCCTTCCTGAACGGGCATCTCGCGCGCTCGTGGGCCGCTCCGCAACCCTCGCAGCGTCGACCGCCCTTCCGGACCTTCTGGACCTCCTCGCCGTCGCTGCCTTCCGTAGACGACTTTGAGGCCCGCCGAGTCGCGTGCACCGACTGTCCGGCCTTCCCGTGCACCGAATTTTCCGCCTTGCCGGCTTTAGGACGCCACTCACGCCACTGATGCATCTCGTCCACTCCGGCATTCGTGGACTCTGCGGCTTCCGCGGCCTCTATGACTTCGGCCAGCGTGGGTGGCGGCTCCTTATTCATCAAGCTGCGCTGCACCTCCTTGTCTTTCAGGCCACATAACACGCCGTCCCTGAGGATCATCTCCAGGATGTCGCCCCATTTACAGGGGGCGGCGGCTATCCTCATGGCGGCCACGAATGCCTCAACCGACTCGTCTGGCGCTTGGACTCGCCTCCAAAACGCGCTCCGAGCGGGAAACATTGCCCTCGAGGGGCAGAACCGCTCTCGCAGCAGCTTCATGATTTCGCTCGCCTTAAAGTCGCTCACCTTCTTCGGAGCGATTATGCCCACCAGCGTCCGCTTGGTTTCCATCCCGAGCATTCTGGTGAGGATGGCCCTCTTCCTCTCCTCGTCGTCTTGTTTGACTCTGAGTTCCACCAGTGCCGCCTGGAAGTCCATCTCAAGCAGCTCCCAGTCCTGCGGTTTGGTGATGTTGAAACCGCTCTGAGCCCTGGCTGTTCCGTGGGGATCCATCATCCCACCTTCGTCGCCAATTTGGTGTATGCAAACCAAGACACGGGACACAGCCTCGGGCTGGGTTAACTCAGGTTTATTGCATCGTGGACAGAGGGAACATGAGGTAATGGCGGATCGATAGCTCTTTATATACAGCAGTAATACATTTGAACGTGGTGCCATGGTAGCCCATTGGCTACTGTCTGCGTGACGTCATTTCAGGTCACGCCCTTCTTGTCCAGGTGTAGGTAGTGGCGGGAAAACTTCCCGCGCTGTTGCCTTTGATGAGTTCGGACCAAGAGAGCTTGGACGCTCGCTGCTGCCAGCTGGTGGTCATTAGCTCGCGTCCTATTACAGGGCTTATATGATACAGCTGAAGGTTACATTGTTGCTATAGGCAAGGTTACATTGACTCAGATACATTGCAATCCATGTGTACAGTAAAACCATCAGAACACAACACACATCCATACATTACTACTGGGAAAACCATTGCTTTGACTATTCTAATTTTTGTTTTCAGTGTGATGTCTCTGCTTTTCACTATGTTCCCCAGGTTTCTCATTGCTTGTCTCCCAAGAATCAGTCTCCTTTTTATTTCATGGCTGCAATCCCCATCTGCAGTGATCTTGGATCCTAAGAAAGTAAAATCTGTCACTGCTTCTACTTCTTCTCCATCTATCTTCCAGGAGCTGATTGGGCCTGTTGCCATTATCTTGGTTTTCTTGATATTTAGTCTCAAACCAGCTTTTGCACTCTCCTCCTTCAGCCCAATCAAGAGATTCTTTAGGTCTTCCTCACTTTCTGCCATTAGGGTGGTATCGTCTGCATATCTCAGATTGTTGATGTTTCTCCCAGCGATTTTAATCCCATATTGTGATTCCTCCATCCCTGCACTGCGCATTATGTGCTCTGTGTATAGGTTGAATAAGCATGGTGACAAAATGCAGCCTTGTCTTACTCCTTTTCCTATTCCAAACCACTCTGTCACTCCATGTTCTGTCCTAACTGTTGCTTCTTGGTTCATGTACAGATTTCTCAGGAGGCATATGAGGTGCTCTGGTATTCCCATCTCTTTAATTACTTGCCACATCTTGTTGTGGTCCACACAGTCAAATGCCTTAGTGTAGTCAATAAAACAAAAGTATACTTGTTTCTGGTATTCCTTTGTTTTCTCCATGATCCAGCGTATGTTGGCGATGTGGTCTCTAGTCCCCCTGCCTCTTCTGAAACCTGCCTGCACCTCTGGTAATTCTCTTTCCACATGCTGCTGAAGTCTATCCTGTATTATCTTGAGCATCACTTTACTGGCGTGTGGGATGAGTGCGATTGTTCGATAATTTGAACATTCTTTGGCATTGCCCTTTTTTGGGATTGGTACGTATACTGATCTTTTCCAATCCTGTGGCCATTGTTTTGTTTTCCAAATCTGCTGGCATATTGAATGCAGTAATTTGACGCCATCGTCTTTTAGCGCTTTGAAAAATTCAACTGGGATACCATCATCTCCACTAGCTTTGTTGTTTGCAGTGCTCTTTAGGGCCTTTATGACTTCGCTCTCCAGGATGTCTGGCTCAAGTTCTACTTCTTCATCGTTGTGATTGTCAGGAGTGTTGAGGTCCTTTTTGTAGAGTTCCTCTGTGTACTCTTTCCATCTTTTCTTAATCTCTTCTGCATCAGCTAGCTCCTTTCCTTCTTTGTCCCTTATCATGGTCATTTTTGCTTTAAATGTTCCCTTAATTTCCCCGATTTTTTTGAAAAGATCTCTGGTTCTGCCTCTTTTGTTGTTTTCCTCCATTTCTCTGCATTGTTCTTTTAGGTAGTTTTCCTTATCTCTCCTTGCTTTTCTTTGAAATTCTGTGTTCAAATGATTGTAGTTTTTCCTTTCTCCTTTGACTTTTGCGTTCCTTCTTTCCTCTGCTATTTTAAGAGCCTCATCAGACAACCACTTTGCTTTCTTACTCTTCTTTTCTTTTGGTATGGTTTTCTTTGCTGCTTCCTGCATGATGTCCCTCATCTCTGTCCATAATTCTTCTGGCACTCTATCTATTGAGTCTAAGCCATTGAATCTGTTCATCACCTCCACTGCGTATTCTTTAGGGATGTTGTCTAGGTGATATCTTTCTGGTCTCCGTGTTTTCCTTATTTTCTTTAGTCTAAGCCTGAATTTTGCGATCAATAGGTTGTGATCTGAGCCACAGTCTGCTCCAGGTCTTGTTTTTGCTGATTGTATGGAGGTTCTCCATCTTTGGCTGCAGAGTATGTAGTCAATCTGGTTTCGGTGTTGGCCATCTGGTGATGTCCATGTGTAAAGTCGCCTCTTGTGTTGCTGGAAGAGAGTGTTTGCTATGACCAGTGCGTTCTCTTGGCAGAACTCTATCAATCTTTGCCCTGCTTCATTCTGTACTCCCAGACCAAATTTGCCTGTTATTCCTTCCACTTTTTGATTTCCTACTTTGGCATTCCAGTCTACTAATATAATTTGGACATCATTTCTTGGTGTCTGTTCTATGAGGTGTTGTAAGTCCTCATAGAACTGGTCCATTGTGGCTTCATCTGCGCCAGTGGTTGGTGCATATATTTGGATCACAGTGACATTGAAAGGTTTGCCTTGAAATCTAACTGACATCATTCTGTCATTTTTGAGATTGTATCCCATTACTGCTTTTCTCACTCTTTTATTGACAATTATGGCTACTCCATTTCTTCTAAGGTTTTCTTGCCCGCAGTAGTAGATATGATGGTTTCCAGAGCTGAATTCACCCATCCCTGTCCATTTGAGCTCACTGATGCCCAAGATGTCAATGCTTATTCTTTCCATCTCATTTTTTACCACTTCCAGTTTACCTTGGTTCATTGATCTCACATTCCATGTCCCTATGCAGTAGGGGAAGGAGGATATATTGTTGTCCAAACCTCTTCAACCACATCCTTCAAAAAATATAAATAATAAATCTGATTTTTAAAAATGTCCACTAGAGGGCACCAGGGACTTTTTAATTTTAAAAAAAGCCTTTTAAAATGTTTTTTGGGAGGGTTTACAGGGCATGGGAGAGGTCCTCCAAGTTCCAAGGTTTTTAATGCTTGGCTCCTGGACCCTTAAGGTTGCCCACACCGGTTCTAGAAGAAAGGGTTAATGCACATAGATAATATTTGAGAGCACAAGGATCTACACCAAAGTAGGCTGAAACTCAGGAGAGTGAAACAATCTGCGAGCACGTATAGTGTGCATTTCCCCTCACTCTGAAGAAATCAACAGTCCTTCTTCAGTGCTGAGGTTTCAAGGGCTGCTCCCAGGTTAGGTGGTCTCCTCTTGAACCACAGCAACTCTCTGTTAATGTAGCATTAAAACAAGATCAGGAGAGAAGTAGCAGTGGATGCTGAGAGAACTAAGCAAGAGAATGACCCTCGACACCCTCTGAACAGATATGAGCCTCAAGTCCGCTGGCTCAGATCCTGGAACAAACATTCTTGAGGGTACACAAGAGCAAAACCAAATTAGAAGATGGAGCTCACTGGGCAAGGAACATCATGAAAGGAGGATATAGCTGAAGAACTCAACCTCCACTATGTCACTTGGAGGACCCTGAATAGGTTGAGGGTTGGAGTCCCTAAATGCAAGACCAACATGCTCAAGTAGGGACTGCTGGAGGTCAACAACACATGGTGTGAACATGGAGATGCACAGAGTCCATCTCATTTACTGGTCTGCAAATTGCTGCCAGTGACACGCACCGATGAGGACTTGGGTTTGAGCAACGACAAATTCAAGAAAGTGGTGTCATTTTGGCAGTCCAGGGTTTGATCAGGACAGGAAAAAAGTAAAACAAGCACAATCCGACTAAAGCTATGTCACTTGAAGCCCATGTCATTTTGATTGTAGTGTCAAACACCCTGCTGTAATCCTGCCCAATAAAACCACTTAGGCGGGAAGGAGCTTCAACTGGGTTAGGCCCATGGATCTGCAAGGAGGGCAGAACCTCATGGATATTTTCCTCACTAGTTGTTTTCATTGGAAGCAGCATGAATCACTGGCTTTAGTGTATGAGAGGCAAGACACAGGAACAGCCGTAGTACTGGCTTACACATCTTTATTGCATGGTGGTCTGGGGGAACATGCGGTAATGGCGGATGAACAGCTCAATATATACGGTGGTTATACATTTGAATGTGGCTCCACGATAGCCCATTGGCTACTGCTGGCGTGACGTCATTCCAGGTCACGCCCTTCTTGTCCAGGTGAGGTAGTGGCGGGAATCTTCCCGTGCTGTAGTTCTTTGGGGATTGGAACCTTGTGAGCTGGCTGCTCGCTATTGCCACCAGGTGGACATTAGCTCGCGACCTAATTACACGGAATACATTGATACAGTTGGTGGTTGTCTTAATGCATAGAACTAAGAACACAACATCCCTCCCCCCTAGAATGAGACGAAGTCTCTCAACCAAGATGGCTTATTGCAAACGCGCCTTGGGCGTGACGCTGACTGGCTTGTCCCGGGAGTGCTACTGCTTCTCTGTCCCCTGGTTCCTTGTCCTGCAACGGGAGAGGGAAACTCGTTAGTGACTGGCCGCGGCTCCGCGGCTCTTGGGGAAGGGACGGAAAAACCGGGGGCACTGGGGACTAACGAAAAACCCCGCTTCTTGCTTGGATGGGTGGGGGACCACTCCAGAACCCCCCCCCCCGGTTTTGTAAATGAAAATCAGAATTATCACCTGGGGTGTCATTAGAAAGATTCCTCAGGATATCTATGCCTGGGGTGCCATTAGAAGGATTCCTCAGGATATCTATGGGGACAGAATCTCTCTCCTTCCCCCTAGGTGGGGACCACTGGCCCCCCTCACCTCCCCCTTGGGTTGAACGGGTGGGGGAGAACCCTAACGCTGAGTCCTGTTCCTCGCCGGCCGCGCCCTGGTGCTCCTGAACCCTGCGACGGAGTTGGTCTGCGTGTCGTCTCCATAGAGACCCGTGACGGTCTCTACGCAATACGACACGGGACCCGTCCTTCCAACGACGACGCCTGGGACCCAGGCCGGCCCCGCGCTGGCGTAATTTCTGCAATGCACCAGGGCACCGACTTCAAAACTTTTCGTGTCCGATAACCCGATATTCCTCCCTGTGTCCTCCACCCTAGTGGGGTCTAGCCTGGTCAGAATCGTGGTCAGCTTCCTACGCATTAAGAGTTCCGCGGGCGAGTACCCAGAAGCTAGGGGGGTGACCCTGTAGCCTAGCAGGAATTGGCACACTTGTAGGTTGAGATCCCCAGGACCCATGCGCCTCAGCGCATCTTTAGTAGTGCGCACGAGGCGCTCGACCTGGCCGTTTGTCGCCGGGTGGAAAGGGGCGGAGGTGATGTGCCAAATGGCGTTGATCTCAGTGAATGCCCTAAACTCTGCAGACGTGAAACAACTAGCGTTATCGCTAATTAGGGTGTCGGGTATGCCGAACGTGCTAAAAACCCTACGCAAATGCTTCACTGTTGTTGCCGATGAGGTGCTCGTAACTGGGATGACCTCCAACCACTTGGAGTAAGCGTCTACTACGAGGAGAAAGAGCGTACCCCTAAATGGGCCTGCAAAATCAATGTGCACCCGGGACCATGGCCCCTTCGCCGCGTCCCATTCCCTGTGCGGCAGACGCGCCTCTTCGGGCCGGGAGCATTGGCAGCTCTCGCAAGTGCCTACCATGTGCTCAATGTCGGCGTCTAACTGGGGCCACCAAAAATAGCTCCTGGCCAGGGCCTTGGAGTGGACAATTCCAGGGTGGCTGACGTGCAGCAGTTTAAGCACCCGCGGCCTCAGGGATTCGGGGACCACCACCCGCTGGCCCCACAGAAGGCACCCTCTCTCTATGGACAACTCTAGCCTCTTCCTGAAAAACGGTGCGAACTCAGCCGCCGGGGAGGACGCTGGCCACCCTTTTTGCACCCAGGAGCTGACTAGAGCTAGCGTTTTGTCCTTCCCGGTCGCCTTGGCGATGTCTGCGGGCATAATGGGGGGCGAATCCAAAACCTCTATCAGGAGTACTTGGCGGTCTTTTTCTTCCTCGCCCATGGTGCTGCTAGTGAGGGGAAGGGGAGACCTCGACAGGGCGTCCGCGTGGCTTATTTCTTTCCCTGGGCGGTACACCAACGCGTGCTGATACGCATTTAAGAAGATGGCCCACCGTAACATCCTAGGGGACAGGATCTGAGGTGTGGGCTTGTCCGCAGTGAATATGCCTAGCAGGGGCTTGTGGTCAGTAACTAGAGTAAACGGGCGGCCGTAGAGGAAATCGTGGAACTTCTTAGTCCCCACTATTATCGCTAGCGCCTCCCTGTCTGTTTGGGCGTAGTTTCGCTCAGCCTGGGACAGGGACCTGGAGTAGAATGCTACTGGGGCCTCCCTCCCGTTCTCCAGCACGTGGCACAGCACCGCCCCCACCCCCACTGGGGATGCATCACATATCAAAACCACCGGCTTCTTGGGGTCAAAATGGGTGAGAATGGCATCAGACGCTAGGAGTTGTTTCAGCTCAACGAACTCTTCGCTCTCGCCCCACCTCCACGCCTCGTTCTTTTTGAGCAGCTTATGCAGCGGCTCCGCTATCGAAGCCTTCCGAGGCAGGAAGGAGTGGTAGAAATTTAAGAGCCCTAGGAACGACTGCAATTCGGGCTTGGCGGTGGGGCGAGGGGTGCCTTGAATTGCGGCTACCTTGGATTTGGAGGGCTTAATTCCCGCTGGGGTTACCCGGAAACCCAAGAACTCAACCTCTTTTGCGAAGAAGACGCATTTGTCTTTCCGCAGCCTCAACCCCGCCTTTTCAAATACCGCCAGTACTTTGTCTAGCCTTTCAGCCAACTCCTCCTCGCTCCCCCCGTTATCAATACGTCATCAAAGTGTGGCAAGACCCCATCCAGTCCTTTCAAGAGGCGTTCCACAAGCGACTGGAAAATGCCGGGCGCCGAGTTCACGCCGAACTGCAAACGCGTTACCTGGAACGCCCCCTTATGCGTGACTATTGTTTGCGCAGCAGCTGCAGCTGGGGTTACTGAGAGTTGCTGATAGGCCTGCGCCAGGTCAAGTTTTGCGAAACACTTTCCCCCATGTAATCTGGCCAACAGATGGCTGACTACCGGCACCGGATACGCATTAGGGCGGATCGCCTTATTAATGGTGCACTTATAGTCAGCACATATGCGAACCTCCCCGTTGGCCTTCAGTGCAGTTACAATTGGAGTCTCCCACTCCGTGGAATCAACAGGAACAAGAATCCCCTGGCCCACCAATTTGTCCAGTTCCGCCTCTATTTTGTCCTTTAGTGCGAAAGGCACTCTGCGCGGCTTGAGTCTTATTGGGCGGACCTCCGGGTCCAGGTTGAACGCTACTGGGGGTCCCTTGAATTTTCCAAGTCCTTTCTTGAATACTTCGGGGTGCGCGTTGCACACCTCCTGTATTGGGTCAGTCCCAACGGCATGCACCCCCCCAATGAACAAACCCAGGGGCTTAAACCATTGAGTCCCGAGGAGGCTGCAACTTCCCCCTTTGAGAACAACTAGGGGCAGTTCTGCGGCGTGCTGCTTGTACTGGACCTTGAATTTTCCAACCCCCAACACCAGAATGCTATTACCCTGTACGTCCCGCAGCGTGGACCTCAACGCTTTGAGCTTAGGGCGCACGTGGGGGGAAATTCCCAAGAACTCCCGCTGGGACATGATTGAGTAGGAGGAACCCGAGTCTATCTCCATCCTAACAGGGGCCCCTTGCACCAGTACCTCAACGAAGTAACGGGGGTGTCCCAAAGACACGCTGTACACTGGGGCGTCGTCGCCACTGTCGTCGGAGATGCGGCCTACGCCGTCCTGCTTCCTCGCGGGCCGGGCACCCTCCTTGGTTCTCGGCGAGCGGTCTGGCGAGCCTTTCCGGTCCCTGCGCCGTCGTCTGCAGACCTTGGCGATGTGCCCCCGGCGGCCACAGTTGTGGCATTCGGCCTTCCGGAACGGGCACTTGATGCGGTCGTGGGCCGCTCCACAGCCGTCGCAGCGTCGGCCTTCCTTCCGAACCTTCCGGACATCCTCGTCGTCGCTGCTCTCCGTGGAAGATTTTGGCGTCCGTCTGGCCGCATGCACCAATCCCGCTGCCTTGTCGGCCTGTGGGGGCCTTTCTCTGAATCCCTTGACTCCGGCCCTCGTGGCTTCCGCGGCCTGCGCCGCCTTCACAACCTCGCGCAGCGTCAGGGGTGGCTCCTGGTTCATTAGCTTTCGCTGAACCTCCTCGTCCCACAGGCCGCACAGCATGCGGTCCCTGAGGGCGATTTCCAGGTTTTCCCACTTGCATGGGCCGGCGGCCAACCGCAGGGCCGCTGCAAAGGCGGCGATGGACTCACCGGGTGCTTGGACTCTCTTCCAGAACGCGTCTCGAGCCGAGAACATCGAAACCGAGGGCTGGAAATGGTCACGCATCGCCTTCAGGAGCTGCTTGACCGTCAGTTCGATCACCTTCTTTGGTGATACCAGGTCCACCAATACTCTTTTGGCGGCATTCCCAAGCATCCGGGTGAGGATGGCCCTCTTCTTTCCCTCGTCCGTAATGTTGGACACCACCAGCGCATCTTGGAAGTCCATTTCAAAGAGTTCCCAATCTTCCGGCTTGTTGATGTCGAAACCGGCATGACTAGCGTGTGTCTTGATCTCATGGGAATCCATTATCCCACCTTCGTCGCCAATTTAGTGTATGAGAGGCAAGACACAGGAACAGCCGTAGTACTGGCTTAACACATCTTTATTGCATGGTGGTCTGAGGGAACATGCGGTAATGGCGGACGAACAGCTCAATATATACGGTGGTTATACATTTGAATGTGGCTCCACGATAGCCCATTGGCTACTGCTGGCGTGACGTCATTCCAGGTCACGCCCTTCTTGTCCAGGTGAGGTAGTGGCGGGAATCTTCCCGCACTGTAGTTCTTTGGGGATTGGAACCTTGTGAGCTGGGTGCTCGCTATTGCCACCAGGTGGACATTAGCTCGCGACCTAATTACACGGAATACATTGATACAGTTGGTGGTTGTTTTAATGCATAGAACTAAGAACACAACACTGGCATTTGCTGCTTTTGTTTTTGTTCAGTCGCACAGTCGATTCTGACTCTTTGCGACCCCATGGACCATTGCCCTCCAGGCACCTCTATCCTCTACCATCCTCCTCATCCCGTCCAGTGCTCTCCATTATAGTTGGGGTTGGGGATTAGAGGCTGTGTGCATTTGGGGCACCAGTCATCCTTTATCAGTCAGCAGCATTACCTTGTTTGGTAGAATTTAATTTCTGGCTTGTAATTTATCTACAGATTTAGAGATTAAGTGTCTGCCTCAGATAACCTCTGCTAGTCTCAGAGGCCTGCCATCGCTGGAGGCTTCCCTCGAGAGAAAGGTCTGCTCAGTGTAACTGGGATAATGAGACAAATATCTTTCTAAACCCTACGTGTTGCTTTATCTACTTTCAGTAATCCGATTCCTTCTCCCCAGTCAATGCTATTGCAAATTACCTGCACTATTGACAGCAAACATGTTGCAAGCCTCTCGATTGCATTAAACTCTAAAGAAGAACTGCTAGATAGCTCAATAGGTTACGTATCTGCTTGCAGAACCAGAGGTTGAGAGATTGATTCCCCACTGTGCCTCATGATAGGGGCTGGACTCAATGGTCCATGGGGGCACTTTCAATTGAACTGCTAATGGCTTAGTGGTTTAGGTATCTGGCTGCAGAACCAGAGGTTGGGAGTTTGATCCCCCATTGTTGCTCCTTGACAGGGGCTGGACTTGATTGTCCATAGGGTTCTTTATTATAGATTATCTCCTACAAGTATTGTTTAGGAGAGGCAAATGACTGTGTTTCAGCCAAAAGCTATTGAAGGGAAGATAATTTTTCAAGTATCTAAACTCCCTTACATTTGTTCTTCCAGAACAGCAAAAGAAAGCTCAGTGAAAACTATCAAATATGTCAGGGATTTTCAACCTGCAGCCCGTGGTGCCATTTCATGTGGCCTACCGCCACTTCCACCACACCAGGAAGTGCCATGTGGTGGAGGAAGGGCAAAATGGCCGGCCAGCCACCGAAGTTGTGACCCGGCCCCTGGCTTAAAAAGGTTGAGAACTCCTGAAATAAGTCACCAACCCTGGAGCTGAATGCAAGTGTTAGCTCCAAATAGAACAGATTTGTTGAATGAATGGGTCTTGCTAAATTCACACTTCTGGGGGGGGGGGGCTGAGAGCAAGAAGGAGAGGATTCAGCTCCTCCTTTCTGTGTGATTTTTTTTAAAGGGTATGTGTGTTTTAAATTAACCCCTCTTCCCCGCCATATGTTTTGGCATCATTCATGTTGGTTATGCTGCAAGTGTTTTGTTTGGCCCTTGAACTCAATAAATATATTTTAGGCAAACAGTGCATTTAAACTTCACATCCTTAGGGGAGGTAGGCAGGAAGAGATAGGAAAAAGGCAGGAAGGAAACAGATTTGCTAACATTCTCCAGGGAATTCTAATTGTTTGCTTTAACCAGGTCCTTTGAAATAAAGCTGTACTTGCTTTTTGTTCATGCAGTTAGCAATCATTAAAACTCTAACTGCTGGCTCTGCAGACCCAGCATGTAGTAGTCCTGTATTTGGGCAGGAGACAACATAGCAAAAGCTTAAACTGTTCAAAGACATACCTGCCATCAAAGGTTGCATAGGAAGGATGCTCATTTAACAGACTTTTTAAAATAGAGTACAGTATTGCATTGCTGTGGCACAGCAATAGAAAGGGGTCTCAAAATCTTCACCTCCATCAGATGGCACCCATTAAAAAGCTTCATTCCTAGATAACACTATAGATATACAGTACTCCTTGCAGTTCATAATCACTATTATTTATTTATTTATTTATTGCATTTCTATACCACCCATTTGGGTGGTATCCAACTCTGGGCGGTGTACAAGCAGATAACAAATAATAACAGAACACACAGCAAATCAAAACAGACAACCGACAAATACATCCTCTAATTTGTCCTATGTCTAGTAGGACTGAAGCTGAGAGAAATATGCATGCATCATTTCCACCTTCTCTTTTCCGTTCCTTTGATTAATGCATAGTTATTAATTTGACTACAACTACAACTAAACATATGCTATGCTATGATATTAATTCATAGTTGGGGTACACAGAAAGAATTTCCTGAAAAGATTTTGGATACTTTTTACAGTTTTGAACCACAATCGGACATACCCTTGGCAATGGCAACCTTGTTTTGCCAGCTAATCTTACTCATACCAGACCACTGGACATACAAAATATTTCAGCAACACAAACTCAAGAAACATTTGATCACTAGGTAATATTTTTAATTGACTTTGATTTGGCTACAATTTGCATGCCTAGTGTATAACTAAATTGAAACTCTGCTACCTGAGCACATAGAGTTTTGTATTCTCTTTGTCTGGTCACAAAAGGAAGTTAATATTTATATTATTTATTTACTTACTGTATTTGTTTGGTGTCTTGCAAGGAAGACAAGAGAAGGAGCCGCAGTAGGGCTAAACACAACTTTATTGCATGATGGTCAGGGTGAACATGAGGTAATGGCGGACAAAACAGCTCTATTTATAGTACACTGTACATTTGAATATCCCGGTGTGGTAGCTCATTGGCTACTGTCCGTGTGACGACATGGATTGTCACGCCTATCTTCTCCAGGTGCAGTGTGGCGGGAAGGTTTCTCGCTCTGCAGGTATTCGGAGAATCTGTACCATGTGAGCCGGATGCTCGCTACTGCCACCTGTGGCCACTTAGCTTGCATCCTTATACAGCTTGTTACAATGTGTCTCTGATTAGATACAATTGGATACATTGACTGGATACATTCTGTTAAAGGGAACCTTGCAACATTCATTCAATACATAACAATTTGTATTGCCGCCTCCCTTGCCGAAGCGACTCCAGGCTGAGAGAAGAAGGAGGAGCAAGCAACCAGCTTCCTGTGGGGGCAGGTATGATAACACCATGAAATCCTTTGCTGTTTGTCCAACATGCATTTCTATAAAGAGCGTCTGGTGCAATAACACAGTGCCATGAACTTTCATTAATAATGTTATGCCTGCTTGATGAGGAGAGCTTGATTTCAAAAGCTCGCACAACATTGTTGGTGATCCAATCAAGGTATCACCTCCTTCCTGTATTCTCTACCTAGAAAACCCTGGAAAGGGTTGTGATAAGTCAGACTTGACTTGAAGGCATGCAGTTACAGTAAAACCTCACATAAAGAGCACCTTGCTTAGAGACTAACTCACTTAAAGAGCAGAATTTTCTCTGAATGGTTGCCTCACTTAACAACTAAAACCAACCAAAAACTTGCTTAATAACTAAATCAGGGTTTGCAATCCCCCCCCCCCCGCCAGAAGTCACAATTGGTCACTTACAATGGTGTTTCGCTTAAAGAGCAAACTTGCTTAAAGAGCCATCCTGTGGCACACATTATGCTCTTTAAGCGAGGTACCACTATATTATTATTAAATTGGACAATCTTAGAGTGCCTATAGGTTTTATTAGCTACTTTAAATAAATTACAGCAGGAAAAAGTTATTATTTTGCAAGTGAAATATTTCATTTGATCACTGGGTTGCCCAAGAAAGTGAAAAAGACACAGCAGCTCCTGCAACTCTTGATCTTTGACTACAAGGGGTGGTCGTATGTGGGCCATGCCCACATTCCTTTGATTCTATAGCACATGATGGGTCAAATGAAAGAACTGCAGTAGCACAAGATGGTGGAGGGTCTTTTGTCACCACACCAGATGTTTTTGCTTGTGAGAATGTCAGGAACATCAATCTGTCTGCTGTCAAAGACAGATTCAGATCTGTGGAAAAAAGTGACTGGGCAGAATAAAAGTGGTCAGTGTGCTTAAATGAAAAGTTGGTGAGGCATGACAACTTGAAATATGTTGTCAACAGAAAACAAATACGTATGCAGGCTGACCAAGTGCAGCGATCAATGGCCACTCAGTCTCTGACATGAAAGGGGAGGCTGGAGGGACACTTTGGGTAGCTAGCCTTCATCCATGACTTCCCATACCACAGGCCTGGACAAAATGCTTGTTAGGTGAAGCTTTTATCTGATTCAGCCAGACACTTCTTATGTTCTGTTATTGTAAGCTCCCCAACCTGATGCCCTCCAGCTGCGTTGGAGTAAAATTTCATCATTCATTGGAACTGGGTGTGGTCTGACACCTCTTGAGGAAACCAGGTTTAGAGGAGGCTAAAGGGCACAATATATTGTTTCAGGAGATGAAACAATAAATCTTTATTCCTTTTTTTAAAAAAAAAAACTGCAGACAGATACTTATTACAAACCTCTCAATAGTGCTTGATCAAAATCTTTCCATCACTTATTTTGGGGCAATAAAATAAGATCGATCCATTTCCCCTGGTATGTACATTTAGTATATGGGACCAAGGACAACAGGACAACCGAAGGGTTGGTTTAACGCAGGTTTATTGCATAGTGTTCCGGTGAAGCATGAGGTAATGGCGGTGATACATCTCAATATATACAGTAGCACTCTACATTTGAATCTTGTAGCACGGTAGCTCATTGGCTGCTACCGGCGTGGCCTCGCCCAGGCACGCCTCTTTCTTCTGCTGCTGAATGCGGGGAAGATTTTCCCGCGGCTGTTTGTAATTGAGCAATGTGGACCATGTGAGACTGAACGCTCGCAGCTGCCCTCTATGGGCTGTCTGCTCGCGTTCCTTTACAGCTGAGATCGTTGGTATTTGGAGTGGTTACATTCTTGCCTTTACAGTATAATGGACATGCACACATACATACATACATAACATCCCTCCCCCCTAGGATGGGACGAAGTCCCGCAACCATTGTGGCTTGCCGCACGTGCGCTTGGGGCGTGCCTGCGTCTGCCCTAGTACTGGAGAGTCTGTGATCCCTGACTCCGCGGGTGCTTGTCCTGCAACGGGAAACGGGGATTCGTTAGTGGCTCTGTGGGGCGTCCGTGCCTGCCCTGCACCTGGGGATGGGAATGGAATGAACAGTTGGGAGGTGAATCCCTGCCTGTTGCTCTCGGACCCCGGGGACCCTCCCATTGTGAACCGTGGAACCGATGAGGTCGCCCTTGTGGTTCTGCTACCTTCTGATCCCCGCTCGGGGGATCTTGAGACTGTGGTGGGCGGACTCGCCGTTGCCTCCCGTCTTGGGGGTGCCGGTCTCCGGGAAATTGGCGCTATATTGCATTCTAACTCACAGGGGCTACTGGGACTGGAAGTACCAGGGGCTGAACTGAAACCCCTCTTTTCGCTAGGACGGGTGGGGGACCACTCCGCTAACTCCCCCTGGTACTGTAAATCAACGTCTAAACTTCTATGGGCATCTGTGTTTCGGGGGAACTTCCGAGGGGTATGTGTGTGGTCGGGGCTCTTCCTTTCTGCCGCGGCCTCCCGCAAAAGATCTCTGTGGATCGATTCCCTTTCCTCCCCCCTTGGTGGGGACCCATGCTCCCCCTTTCCTCCCCCTTGGGCTAAACGGGTGGGGGAGTACCCTAACGCTGATTCGATGCTATTTTTGTCTCCGTCCTGCTCTCCGGGGACCCTGCGCCTGAGCTGGTCCACGTGTCGCCTCCACAGGAAACCTGTACTGGTCTCCACGCGGTATGAGACGGGGCCGGTTTGTTCTACTACGGTGCCCGGTGCCCAGGCTGGCCCCGCGTTGGCGTAGTTCCTGCAGTGCACTGGGGCGCCTACGCTGAAACTCTTTGTGGGTTCCACCCCTATGTTCCACCCTTTGTCCTCTACTCTCGTGGGGTCTAGCTTGGAGATTCCCGTGGCCAGCTTCCTGCGCATCAACAGCTCTGCAGGGGAGTACCCTGACGCCAATGGGGTGACCCTGTACCTTAGCAGGAATTGGCACAATTTCAGGTCGAGGTCTCCGTGGCCCATGCGCAGCAGCGCGTCTTTCGTGGTGCGCACGAGGCGCTCTACTTGGCCGTTGGTGGCCGGGTGAAAAGGGGCGGAGGTGATGTGCCGAATGGCGTTGCGCTCCATGAATGCCCCGAACTCGGCGGATGTGAAACAGCTAGCGTTATCGCTGACGAGGGTGTCGGGTAAACCGAACGTGGAAAAGACCCTCCGTAACTGTTTAATTGTTGTGGCCGAGGAGGTGCTCGAGACTAGAATGACCTCTAACCACTTGGAGAACGCGTCCACTACAAGGAGGAAGAGCGTTCCCCTGAACGGGCCAGCAAAATCTACGTGTACCCGGGACCAGGGCCCCCTTGCTGCGTCCCACTCCCTATGTGGCGAGCGGGCCTCTTCTGGCCTGGAGCTTTGGCACGCTTCGCAAGTGCCGACCATGTGTTCGATGTCGGCGTCTAGCTGGGGCCACCAAAAGTAACTGCGGGCCAGTGCCTTAGAGCGGACGATCCCCGGGTGGCTGACGTGCAGCAGTTTAAGCACCCTCGGCCGGAGAGACGTGGGGATCACTACCCGCTGTCCCCACAAAAGGCAACCCCTCTCTAGGGACAACTCTAGTTTCTTTTTGAAAAATGTGTCGAATTCCGCTGCTGGGGAAGACACGGGCCACCCTTTCTGTACCCAGGAGCAAACGGTACTACTGGAGGGGAGTCTAGGACCTCTATCATTAAGACCTGGTGGTCCCTCTCTACCTCGCCCACGTGGCAGCCATCCCGGGGAATGGGGGACCTCGACAGGGCATCCGCATGGCTGATCTCCTTCCCGGGCCGGTATACCAACGCGTGCTGATACGCGTTGAGAAAAATGGCCCACCTGAGCATTCTCGGGGACAGGATTTGGGGTGTGGGCTTATCTGCGGTGAAAATGCCTAGCAGGGGCTTGTGGTCAGTCACTATTGTGAAGGGGCGGCCGTACACAAAATCATGAAATTTCTTGGTCCCCGCAATTATCGCTAGTGCTTCCCTGTCTGTCTGGGCATAGTTTCTCTCCGCTTGGGACAAGGACCTAGAGTAGAACGCTATCGGGGCCTCCCTCCCGTTCTCCAGTACGTGGCATAACACCGCCCCCACCCCCACCGGGGATGCATCACATATTAGGACCACTGGGCGTTTGGGATTGAAGTGGGTCAGTACAGCATCTGATGCCAGGAGTCGCTTCAGGTCATTGAAAGCCTTCTCCTGGACGTCGCCCCACTTCCATGCCTCGTCCTTTTTTAACAATTTGTGTAGCGGTTCCGCCACTGCTGCCTTCCGCGGAAGGAAGGAGTGGTAAAAATTGAGCAGTCCCAGGAACGACTGCAACTCGGGCTTGGAGGTGGGGCGAGGGGCCTTCTTGATGGCGGCCACCTTGGATTGGGATGGCCTGATTCCCTCGGGAGTAACACGGAACCCTAGGAACTCAACCTCAGTTGCGAAGAAAACGCATTTGTCTTTTCGCAACCGCAACCCCGCCTTTTCGAATATTGCCAGGACCTTTCCCAACCTTGTTGCTAATTCGGCCCGGCTCCCCCCTGTAATCAATACGTCATCAAAGTAGGGTAACACCCCCTCTAACCCCTTCAGGAGGCGTTCCATGAGTGATTGGAAAATCCCGGGCGCCGAATTCACGCCGAATTGGAGGCGCGATACCTGGAACGCCCCTTTGTGGGTGACTATGGTCTGTGCAGCAGCTGCGGCGGGGGTCACCGGGAGTTGCTGGTAGGCTTGGGCCAGGTCGAGTTTAGCGAAACACCTTCCCCCGTGTAACCTGGCCAACAAGTGGCTGACTACCGGCACCAGATACGCATTAGGGCGGATCGCCTTATTGATGGTGCACTTGTAATCAGCGCATATGCGGACCTCCCCTTTGGCCTTGAGCGCTGTTACAATTGGAGTTTCCCACTCCGCAGAATCAACAGGAACAAGAATCCCCTGGCCCACCAATTTGTCCAACTCCGCCTCTATTTTGTCCTTTAGTGCGAAAGGCACTGCGCGGTTTAAGTCTGATTGGACGTACTCCAGGGTCCAGGTCGAAAGTCACTGGGGGCCCCTTGAATTTTCCGAGCCCCTTTTTGAAAACCTCGGGGTGCGCGTCGCACACGCTCTGTATTGGATCAGTCCCGGTGGCGTGTGCTCCCACGGCGTGCACCCCCCCAATGAACAACCCCAGGGGCTGGAACCATTGAGTCCCGAGGAGGCTGCATTTTCCTCCCTTGAGGACGACTAGGGGAAGCGTTGCGGTGTGCTTTTTAAACTGGACCTGGAACTTCCCAATCCCCAACACTGGGATGCGGTTCCCTTGCACGTCCTTCAGTGTGGCCCTCAACGCTTTGAGCTTGGGCCGCACTCGGGGGGCGATTTTCATGAACTCCCCCTGGGAAATAATAGAGTATGACGAACCCGAGTCCACCTCCATTCTAACAGGGGCCCCTTGTATTACTACCTCAACGAAGTATCGGGGGTGCTCCGTGGAAACGCTGCAAACCGGAGCGTCGTCCTCGCTGTCGTCGGAGATGTGCCCTACGCCGTCCCGCGTCCTCGTGGTCCGGGTGCCGTCCTTTGGCCTCGTGCCGTCCTTTGGCCTCGTGGTGCGGTCCTGCCTCGCCGAGCGGTCTGGAGCACTCCTTGTGGCCTCGCGCCGCTTCCGGCAGACCTTGGCGATGTGCCCGCGCCGGCCGCAGTTGTGGCACTCGGCCTTGCGGAATGGGCATTTGGCGCGGGCGTGGGCGGCGCCGCAGCCGTCGCAGCGCCGGCCCTCTCTCTGGACCCTCCGGACGTCCTCGTCGTCGCCGCTCTCCGCAGACGAGTCCGAAGCTCGCCGGGCCGCGCGCACCGAGCTCTCTGCCTTGGCGGGCTTCGGGCGCCAGTCCTGGAGCTCTTGCACCCCGGCAGTCGTGGCCTCCGCGGCCTGCGCCGTGTCGAGGACTTGTTGCCACGTGGGAGGCGGCTCCCTTTTCATCAGCGCGCGCTGAGTCTCTGTGTCCCTCAGACCGCAGAGCAGGCAGTCCCGGAGGGTGACTTCTGGGATCTCCCACTTGCATGGGCCGGCGGCCAGCCGCAGGGCCGCGGCGAACTCAGCGACCGACTCCCCGGGCGCCTGGACTCGCCTCCAGAACGCGCTCCGAGCGGGGAACATCGCTATCGCTGGCTGGAGATGGGCGCGCAGTGCCGCCAGGAGCTCTGTGGCTTTGAGGTCGCCCACCTTCCTCGGCGCGATCAGGTCCACCAAGGTCCTCTTGGTCTCGTGTCCGAGCATGCGGACGAAAATGGCCCTCTTCTTGGCCTCATCTGAGACTTCGAGCTCCACCAGCGCTGCGTTGAAGTCTATCTCAAACAGCTCCAAGTCTCCCGGCTTCCTGATCTCGTAGCCGGCGCATGTCTTGGTCCCGTGGGCAGCCATATCCCACCTTCGTCGCCAATTTAGTATATGGGACCAAGGACAACAGGACAACCGAAGGGTTGGTTTAACGCAGGTTTATTGCATAGTGTTCCGGTGAAGCATGAGGTAATGGCGGTGATACATCTCAATATATACAGTAGCACTCTACATTTGAATCTTGTAGCACGGTAGCTCATTGGCTGCTACCGGCGTGGCCTCGCCCAGGCACGCCTCTTTCTTCTGCTGCTGAATGCGGGGAAGATTTTCCCGCGGCTGTTTGTAATTGAGCAATGTGGACCATGTGAGACTGAACGCTCGCAGCTGCCCTCTATGGGCTGTCTGCTCGCGTTCCTTTACAGCTGAGATTGTTGGTATTTGGAGTGGTTACATTCTTGCCTTTACAGTATAATGGACATGCACACATACATAACAGTACAGCTGAAGAAGGAGTCCATTTAATACTCAATAAAGAACCTACCTCTCTGTCTTGTCCATGGATAAGTCACAGATATGTCTCAACAAGGAGAGACTTCACCCCAACATTTCACACAAAGGCGGCACCCTTCCCTTTCATCTTGAGCCACCTGTGCAAATAGGGATGGACAGTGGTTTCATACCTCTCAGTTGCATCAAACTTTAAGGCAAGTTTGATGTAGGCAGATTGATTGCACTCGGAGCCAGCAGGAGGGCAAAACACGTCTTTCTTTATTGCATGGTCAATCTGTACATGAGTTTACACTGGGAGACGCAGCTCCTTTTATAATGCATTTGAATTCCCCGCCACAATACCCATTGGTTGACGTCACTGTATTCCTGCCCATGATTTCCCATTGTGTTGTATTCCAGACCATGAACACCCTGATTACCTATTGTGTTGTATTCCTGACCATGAACACCTGGAGGCAGGGAGTTCCCCGCGCTCGCTATTAACTGAGTGATTGGAGCCGCATGGGCTCCTTTAGCTGTTATCTCCTTCCGTTGCTGCCTGCTGAATTCCGTGTGAAACTAGCTGCTTGCATACACAATATCCCTTCCCCCTAGGATGGGACGAAGTCCCTTAGCCATTGTGGGGGCCGGTGGTTTTGCTGTGGCCGGCCCGCTGGCTCTGCGGCTCTCCCTCGGGAAAACTGAAGAGTCCCATTGAATCCTGGCAGGGGAAAGGATGGAGTATCCCTAGTTTGGGGAGGATGAGGGGACCGTTGGGAAAACTCAAAGCCCCGCTGCTCTCTGGGACGAGTGGGGGAACACTCAGGAAAACTCCCCCCATCCTGAAACAAAAAATCAAACTGGGGGTCCATTTCTTCGGGCTGAAAGGCTGACTCCGGTGATTCCGTGCAGCCTGTAATGCTCAATCCTGTATCCCCCCCTTGGGTTAAGCGGGTGGGGGGCAACCCTAACGTTGAACCCTCTCTATCACTCCTTTCAGTGGGTCCCTCTGGATCAAATCCCCTTGTGTCTCCCGTGACCCTTCTCCTAAATTGGTCAGCGTGTCTGCGCCACAGTAACCCCGAGTCTGTCATGACTTTGTATAATACAGGTCCGGTTTGCTCTACTACCTCCCCAGGCACCAACGCTGGTCCTGAACTCACATAGTTCCTGCAATAAACCGGGTCACCTATCCCAAACACCTTTTCCTGCTCTACTGACACATTTGTGCCCCTATCCTCCACCCTAGAAGTATCTAGGCAGTCGAGCAACATTGGGATTCTCCGCATCAAGAGTTCCGAGGGGGATTGCCCTGAGGCTAATGGGGTGACCCTGTAGCTTATGAGGAATTGGCAGAACTGAAGTTCCAGGCCCCCCAGACCCATTCTCCTTAACGCCTCCTTTGTGGTGCGGACCATGCGCTCCACTTGGCTGTTTGTGGCCGGGTAAAAAGGGGCAGAGGTGATGTGCCTGACTGCGTTCTGCTCGAGGAACGCTTGGAATTCCACGGACATGAATATGGATGTGTTATCCGAAATTAGCACGTCGGGAATGCAGAAACAAACAAACATCCTTCGTAGATGTTTAATTGTGGCCGCGGAGGACGTGTTACGCATTGGAATGATCTCAAGCCATTTCGAGAATGCATCGACCACGAGTAGGAACATTGTGCCCCTGAAGGGCCCCGCGAAGTCCACGTGGAGTCTGGACCACGGACCACGTGCTGTGTCCCACTCCCTCGGGGGTAGCCTATGCTCCTCGGGCCGCGATTGCTGGCAGCTCTCGCACCGGCCCACCAGTTTCTCTATGTCCTAATCTATCTTGGGCCACCAGAAGTAGCTCCTTGCTAGGGCTTTTGACTTCACGATCCCCGGGTGGCTCGTATGGAGCAAACGGAGCACCTTGGCTCGCAGGACCTCAGGAATTGCTACTCTTTGGCCCCAGAGGAGACATCCTCTCTTGAGTGACAGCTCGAAGCGCTTCCTGAAGAACGGATTGAATTCTTCGGAAGGAGACGTTAAGGGCCAGGCCTTCTTAACCCATGCTAATGCTTGGGACAAAACCTTGTCTTTGGCAGTTGCCTTGGCGATATCCGCAGGCACAATTGGGGGCGATTTGAGTGATTCGATGAGCAGCACCTGGTGCTCTTGCTCAACCTCGCACTCGGGCTCTCCCAGCTCTAGTAGGGGAGACCTGGAAAGTGCATCTGCGTGCGCAATGTCTTTCCCTGGGTGATGCACCAGCGTGAGCTGGAATGCGTTTAGGAAGATCGCCAACCTTAGCATTCTAGGGGACAAAATCTGTGGGGTGGGCTTGGTTGTTACAAAGATACCTAGGAGGGGCTTGTGATCCGTGACAACGGTGAACTTCCTCCCATACAGGAAGTCATGGAATTTCTTTGTGCCTGCGATGATCACGAGGGCCTCCCTGTCTGTCTGGGCGTAATTGCGCTCTGCTTTAGAGAGGGATCTCGAATAGAATGCAATTAGTGCCTCCCTCCCATTCTCTAACACATGGCATAAGACAGCCCCGACCCCCACCGGTGAGGCATCACATATTAACACTAAGGGTTTCTTGGGGTCGAAGTGAGTTAGAATCGCCTTGGAAGAGAGAAGCTTCTTCAACTCACTGAACGCTTGTTCCTGAGCCTCCCCACCACCACCAGACTGCGTCCTTTTTCAGTAGGCGGTGCAGCGGCTGTGCCAAAGATGCCTTCCGTGGGAGGAAGGAGTGGTAGAAATTCAGGAGCCCCAAGAACGACTGCAGCTCCGCCTTAGTAGCTGGAGTGGGGGCGTCCTGAACGGCCGCAACCTTTGATTAGGATGGCTTTACCCCGTCGGGGGTGATCCAAAACTCCAGGAACTCTACCTCATTTGCGTAAAAAATGCACTTGTCTCTTCTCAGGCGTAACCCAGCCCTCTCAAATATGGACAGAACCCGATCTAACCTTTGTGCTAGCTCTGACTCCCCCCCAACGGTTATCAATACATCGTCAAAGTATGGCAAAACCCCAGGGAGTCCTTTAAGTAGGCGTTCCACAAGCGCCTGAAAGATACCGGGAGCCAAATTCATGCCGAATTGGAGGCGTGTCACTTTAAAGGCACCCTTGTGCGTCACTATCGTCTGGGCAGGTGCGACCGCAAGTGTGACTGTTAACTGCTGGTAAGCCTGTGCTAGGTCCAGCTTCGCAAAACACCTCCCCCCATGTAACTTGGCTAGCAAGTGGCTAACTACCGGCACCGGGTAGGCATTGGGGCGGATTGCCTTATTGATAGTACACTTGTAATCAGCACAAATCCTAACCTCCCCATTAGACTTCATGGCCGTTACAATCGGAGTCTCCCACTCCGCAGAGTCTACTGGTACCAAAATCCCCTGACCCAACAGTTTGTCCGCCTCTATTTTGTCCTTTAGTGCGAAAGGCACTCTGCGCAGCTTGAGGCGCATGGGGCGGACGGAAGGGCCCATATCAATGTCCACAGGAGGCCCCTTATACTCCCCAAGTCCTTTCCTGAAGACTGCCGAGTGTGCGTTGCACATGTCTTGACCTCGGACGGTGTTGATTCCGGTCAATGCAATTCCCTGCGGTTCAAACCACTGGGTCCCCAAAAGGCAACTGGACCCCCCCCCTTAAGGACTACTAAGGCCAACCTCCTGGTGAAGTTCTTAAACCGTACGGTGAAGTCCCCCACCCCCAGGACTGGGATGTAGCTTCCCTGGACATCCCTCAAGTTCGTTTGGAGGGCTCTAAGTTTGGGGCGGTCCTTAGGGGGTATGCGCAGAAACTCGGTCTGCGAGATAATGGAGTAGGCAGTCCCTGAGTCCACCTCCATCTTTGCCTGGACCCCCTGCAATAGTACTTTAACAAAAAAATGGGTGCACCAGTCCAACACACGCCTCACCACTGTGTCCTCCACGTGCACCTTCCCCACACCCTGGTTCTTCCGGCAGCTGGTCCGGTCGGGTGCTCGGCATTGTCTGCACACCTTGGCGATGTGGCCCAAGTGCCTGCAGTTGTGGCACTCGGCTTTCCTGAAGGGGCACTTCCTCTGGTTGTGTGTGCCCCCGCACCCCTCGCAGCGTCTGCTTGCTTCGGCGGTGTCTCTCCAGCTCCTCTCGGAAGGTCGTTTCCTCACCTTCTGGACCTTGGGTTCACTTTCACTTTCGCTGAGGTTGGATGAGGACACGGCGGCAGCTGCCGCGGCTCTCGGCTCTCGCTCCCTGCGAGGCGAGCATCTGTGGGCTTGCACAGCGGACGACGGGTTCTCTGAGGTGCCGGTTCTCGCCCGACATGCCCGCACCCCGTCTTTTACCGCCTCTGCAGCCTGGGCAGCTCTGAGGACCTGCTCAAAGGTGATGTCCTCGTCCCGGGCCAACAGTCTCCGCTGGGCCTCCTCGTCCCGCATGCCGAGGATTAGGCGGTCTCGCAGCGCCTCGCTCAGGTGTGTGCCCCAGCGGCAAGGGACAGCCGCCAGTCTCAACACAGCGATGTAGTCTGTCATGCTCTCTCCGGCCTGCTGGTCATGCCGGTGGAAGGCCAGCCGAGCCGGGAATACAGACACCTTCAGCCGAAAGTGTGTCCGCAGCACGTTCAGGATCTCGGTGAGGGGGTCCCCTCGGCATCAGGAGGTTCCTCGCCAGCTCCATGGTCGGCAGCCCGCACTGAGCCAGGAGGCAGGCTCGTCTCTGAGTCTCGTCTTCGATGCCCTTGGCGTCCATGGTGTACAGGAACTGTTCCTCGTACAGGTCCCATGACTCGGGCTTCAAGGTGTCGAATGGTGCGAGGGTTACTCTGTGGGAAACCAACATCCCACCTTCATCGCCAATTTGATGTAGGCAGATTGATTGCACTCGGAGCCAGCAGGAGGGCAAAATACGTCTTTCTTTATTGCATGGTCAATCTGTATATGAGGTTACATTGGGAGACGCAGCTCCTTTTATAATGCATTTGAATTCCCCGCCACAATACCCATTGGTTGATGTCACTGTATTCCTGCCCATGATTTCCCATTGTGTTGTATTCCCGACCATGAACACCCTGATTACCTATTGTGTTGTATTCCTGACCATGAACACCTGGAGGCAGGGAGTTCCCCACGCTAGCTATTTACTGGGTGATTGGAGCCACATGGGCTTGGCTCGTTTAGCTGTTATCTCCTTCCGTTGCTGCCTGCTGAATTCCGTGTGGAACTAACTTCTTGCATACACAATAGCAAGGGAGAGGAAGCTGTGGCCGTATGAGTGTTTTGGGACTCTCAAGTCCTCTCATCCGCATACCTTGGATACCTTGGAGTCATTACTCAGTGGAGAGTCCATACACTGGGTGGACGTCTCCGTGACGACATTCCGCACATGCAAATGTGCTTGAGAAATCAAGTCCATCTGCATGCATTTTTTAAAGCCATTTGAATATCATGTCACCCATTGGCTAGGCGGACCATGACGTGTGCCCTCCGCTTTCACCTGGCCCAAGGGATCCGACAGAGGACACTTTTGGTGAGTTTTAGTCTCGGCCTAACATCATTGACAAGAGATGGGCAACACTGCCTAGTTAGACCACTCAAGCCCCTGCACCTTGGCAAAGCTCTCATCTAGTGGAGGATCTTATCCCCATAGAACATGAGAAATTAAAACTAGTTGAACAACATCAGATTCCTCACCCCTAATTTGAAGCATAAGCTTTTAACATAAGCAGAAGACAAACTGGCATTTCTAGATACAAGCATCACATGTTCAGGCACCTAGGGTTTTTCAAGAACTCATCAAAGTTCTGAGGAAATCAATATGATGCCCCATCTCAGGTATTATCTCAGTGCCCTGTCACAGAGGGGAGAAAGCTGATATAACTTTTGACTTGAAAGCTTTCATCTTATTATCCTCTTACTGTTACCAAGAAGTCATACAAAGGGAAAAAGGTTTACATATTAAAGATTATATAGTGCACATTCCCAAAGTACTATTCTTATTATTTACCTTATCTACACATTATACCTTACAGATATGTGGGTTTCCAAACCTGTTTGCTCAGATAATATGAATGTGAGGGATACTTACTGGGGGTGGTAAGAGGGAAGGTAACTCTCCCATACCTGAACGTTTACCTCTGAAGGTCATCCAAAGGCATTTCCACCTATGACCTACTGAACGTATGAATAGCTTTTAAGGTCTTAATTGTATGTTACAGAAAGTGTGTCATTAAAAGCTGAAACATGTTGGTATTTTGGAGGTGGATATGCAGCAGGTTTTTATGACTGAATGAACAGTCATACTTCAAAGGTAGCCTGTGTTTGCTTATTTCCCGATGACTAAACACAAAACAAAGCAAGGTTTGTGTACTCTGGAGGAAGTGAAAAACAACTGATTTGACAGCCAGATGTTCTCAGCACTTGTGAATGTCTCTTTTCCAGGGATTTGCTATCCATAACAAACTGTATGGTCTTTAGTCAGATTGAATAAAATGTTTAAAAAGATGTGTTTTACTGTACTTCTGCTTCCAGGAGCGACGAGGGTGGCGCGGCACGGGCTGGATGACTCTCATCAAACCCATTTGTGTGGATTCACAGGGGCTTGGGCTTTTGGGAATTGAAGTCCAAGAACATCTGGAGTGCCAAGGTTCACCATCACGGTCCTAGACTGTGTTATGGGATATAGCAATATTGCATCATCCCTTGGTCTGATGCAACAAATCTCTATTACACATACAAGTTGGCCCTCTGACTGCTTTTGCCTTGCAGGATCACAACCTAGATATATACAGTAGCTCAAGATGCAACTGCAAACATAGAGGTCTTTTGTGACCATGGCAGCAGACAGAGTGTAAAGGTGCATGCCTCTTCTGAAGGATGAGAACTCCAAACGATACTCCAGTTATTATTCAACATACAGTACTAACGATTGGGAGTCAACAGTCCAATCAAAAACCATTTATTATGAACTGTTTACATGTTATCGTCCACTCTCATTTCTTTTCATAGAGTCATCCACAGAGAAATTAGTATTAGCTCATGCCTCTCTTCAGAGAACAGAGAAGGATGGTTTCTCCCATACAGTTGAAGGCTTGCAAAACTTACTTATGTAATGTCCTGTGTCAACTGGTATAAGCATTTCGACCATCTCATGTAGCACAAACAATGATGCTGGGATGAGTTCAAGTTCTCCCACTCTGCTGGACCTTCCACATTAGGAATAATGGATGGAGTGGGGCTACGTTTGCGCAAACTCCTATGAAAAAGAGCCAGCAGAGTTGCTACATTGATCCATCCATAAAAATAAGTCAAAAACATTGATTTTTTCTTTAAAATGTCTCTATTATTATTATTATTATTATTATTATTATTATTATTATTATTATTATTATTATTATTATTATTATTATTATTATTATTATTATTATTATTATTATTATTATTATTATTATTATTATTATTATAGGCTGCCTTCCTCACCTCAGTGACCCAAGGCGGCTTACATAGACAACAAAAACATTTCATACAATAAACAAACCTATTAAAAAAACCAATGCTAAAAATTCTTACCTAAGAGACCGCATCGTCTCAAGGTTTTTGACCCATCCTACGAGGGCAGACCGTAGGGGCTCTCTGGTGGTCCCTTCGGTCAGGGATGCACATCTTGTTGGGACCAGGAGGAGAGCCTTCTTGGTGTCTGCCCTGGTCCTTTGGAACCTCCTACCACCAGAACTACACCTCCAGACAGAACTGTACCCCTTCAGAAAGGCTCTAAAAACCTGGCTCTGCCAGCAGGCATGGAGTGTGTCTGGTAGCACATCTCAGCCGCGCTGGCTTGTTTAGCCCTGGGGTTTTAACAGAGGGATTTTGAGTTTTTACAGATTTTAAAATGTCTCAATCTCTCTCTTTCTCTCTCTCATCACAAAGCATCTGTCTCCCTTTTCTAATGTTCTCATATACTTTCTAATGTCATCACAATAATCATTAAATTTGTCTGCTCACTTAAGTGCACTGAAGAGTTAGGCTGCTACATAAGTGTTTTTCACTATCTGGAAAATAAGTCTTCTGAACTTTTGTCCATTTCCTGAGATAAGATCTTTGGGTTCCATGTATGTAACTGTAAGTCCTGTTTCCTTTGCTTCCTGTGACTGAATGCAGACACTCTGGGATGCCATTCAATGACTTGACCCCAAACTGTTAATTGTAAAACACAGTCTAACCTATTTCGGAATTAAATTGGGCTATTGTTCTTTTTTACTCTGAAATACTAAACTAGTCAAGCTTATTTACCAAAAGATTTATACTCAGCCCTTTCTTTCTATCCCGCCCATCTGGGATATTTCCCCACTCTAGGCGGCTTACAACACATTAAAAATATTTACAATAAGAAATTAAACATAAAGAATAAACAAACTAAATAAATTTATAGTACTGTATCAACATTATTAACTATGACTACTATTAATAAAAACAGGTGGAAACAAAACACAATAAAAGTGTTTTTTTTAAATTAATATATATTGAAAAATGGAACAGTAGGTAAAAATATATCAGAAAAAACCCCAAAAAACAACAACAACATTGTAGCAGTTTAAAGACTTTGATGTAGGCAGATTGATTGCACTCGGAGCCAGCAGGAGGGCCAAACACTTCTTTATTGCAGCATGGTCAATCTGTACATAGCAAAATGATGGAGACACAGCTCCTTATATATCATGCAATACATTTGAATTTTGCCCCAAGGGCGCCCATTGGTTGCGGTAGTAGTGATGTCATTGGGACGTACTGCATACCTGCCTAAGGTTCATCTAACCTGACTAAGGTTTACCTGTGGCGGGAAGGTTTCCTGTGCTAGTTGCTGATTGGGCGTTTGGAGTCGCATGGGCTGAGCTTCCTCAGCTGCGCTATCGCTGGCAGCTGAGTTGCGTGCGGTGGCAGATAATCTCTTTGCATACACAACAAAGACTAACTGCCATATTTTTACTGTGAGTTTTCGTGGATCAAGTCCACTTTTTCAGACAAAGGAGTAAAATTTCCAGGCATGGTTTATATACACCAAATGTAGGGGTCAAAATGTCACAAGGCAAATGGATCACAAAGCAATGAGGTAAAGAGTAATCAAGCAGAATGACAGACGAGCATGCATATCAATACAGCTTCCTTTTAGGTAAAAGTAATTTCAGCTGCTGTTTAAAAAAATACAAATTTTATCTAAAACCAAATGGAAAAAGTTAGACAGTCTGCCTTTATTTTTGTTTCATACTTATGCTTAGCATTTTTATTATTTCTGCAAATATTTAATACTAGCATAGTTTACCCAGCCTTGCCAGCCATTTTTAATGTGTGTGTTGGTGGTTTGGGGTGGTTTTGGTTTTGCACAACCACCACTCCTAGGAAAAAACCCACTCCAACCACCAACTCACACAGTGAGTGGTGTGTGTGTGTGTGTGTGTGTGTGTGTGTGTGTGTGTGTGTGTGTGTGTGTGTGTGTGAATGTAGTCCACCAGAGGGTGCTATTTTTAGTTAATATATTTTTAACTAAAAATAGCACCCTCTGGTGGACTACATTCACTAACGTTCAGTGCGGAGGAGGCATTTGTGCAGGGAGGACGTCTTTTTCGGTTGTTCCCTGTAGGTGAGTTTTTTTTGTTGTTTTTGGGTGTGTGTTAGTGTGAGTGTGTGTGTGTGGGGTTTGAGAGGGTTTAACGTGGCCTTGCCTTGCTGGCCAGGCCATGTTAAATCCTTGCGTTGGGGAGGGGAATCATTTATTTATTTATTTATTTTACAGGGGGCCCGACCGGTGCCTTGCCGTAGCCTGGGTTTGGGGGGGGGAAAGAGGGGGTATCCCCTCACCCCAAGTTACGGGCTGGCCTTCAAGGCTGCGGGGGAAAACATAGTTTTTCCCCGTTGCCTCACCAAAGGATGGGTCGGGGGGCGGAAAGAGGGGTATCCTCTTTCCCCACCCCCATGCTATGGTGGCGGCTCGTCCTGGCCTCCGAGGCTGTAGGGGAAATTTTTTTCCCCTGCTGTCTTTCCAAAGCTTGGGGGGGGAAAGAGGGGGGTATCCCCTAAGCTATGGGGCGGTTTTGGGAGACGGAGGCCGAGAATGGTGCTCCATGCTTGGCCTTTGTCTCCCATTTTTAAGGTGTTTGTCTTCCTTGGAAGACGGGGGCTGAATCTTTTGGCCTCCGTCCTCCTAGGAAGACGAATCGGTTCCCTCTGGAAAACACTTTCCTTCCCGTCGCGGCCTTCTGCGTAGGGAGAAGCACTGGACTGTCCTTTGCCACATCGCCCGCAGAGACGAAGGACAGTAAGGTGCTTCTCCCTACGCAGAAGGCCGCGACGGGAGGGAAAGACTTTCAAAGACCCAGCCGTAGCCGGCAAAGGGTAAGTGCGGTTGGCGGAGGTTAGGGAGGGGAGGCTAAGTGGTGAGGCAGGGGCGGTGGCGTGGTTACTGGGGCCGTGTCTCTCCCTCCCCCCACACTCATCGACCGCACTTATATTTTCCCGGATCCAGCTGGGTCTTTGAAAGTCTTTTTCTTGGGTCGGTGCAGTTTGTCTTTTAAAACCGCCACGCCGTGCTTTCCCAGCCTCCTCTGCACTCGCATCCCTCAGCCTGATTGGCTGAGGGGTTGTGCAGCGCAGAGGACTCTGAGAATTGTTGTTCTTTTTTTTGTCATGTTTGTGGCGCTGTTGCCCCACTGGAGACCACCGGAACCCCGTGGCGTTGGGAAGGTAGGGGTTATGGTGAGTGCGGAGGGCTAGGTCGGGGATGGTTGGGCCTGGTGCGGGAGCCTTTGAACGAACCCAACGGTTAAAGGCACTTTTTATAGGTATAGATTTAATCATCTATTGTTTATATATAGTATTGCTATCTTTCAAAAAAGTTTTAAGGTTTTTTAAGTGTTTCTATTTTCCTATTATATACTGTGTCTATATTGTACTTTTTACTGTATTGTAATTTTATACAAAACTTTTAAATGCCTTTCCAGTAAAATGTGACATAATAAGAGAATGTTTTAATATTATTGTAAAGATGTTAGAACTTATAAAGCGGGGGTTCTCAACCTTTTTAAGCCGGGGCCCAGGTCACGTTCCCTCAGACAACTTCGGGGGCCGGCTGGCAATTTTGCCCTTCCTCCACCACATGACACTTCCTGGTGTGGTGGAGGTGGTGGTGGGCCACATAAAATGGCATGCGGGCCGCAGGTTGAGAATCCCTGTCATAAAGCTACTTACGCCTGTCAGGGTACGTCAAGAGGCATAATCTTAGTAGCAAACTGCCATTTGTTAAAAGTCAGTGGTTGTATTTCCACTTCCATACCATTGCAAGAAACGCAAATGCCAATTTCTTAACTAACAGAAATTTACTGCTTAAATGTACATTGGTCTAAATTAATAATTAACACCAAAACAGTTTTCACCAAAAACTCACCCAGGTTAATTATTCAATTAAATTTTGGCCCTTGGTTTCTAAATTCATAGAGATGTGTGAATCTTAAGACAAATTCTGCAAGACAAAACCCCAAGTTTTTGCAGACGTTCTGCAGACGTTTCCATGGTCATGTGGCAGGCATGACTAGACACCGGAGCGCACGGAATGCTGTTTACCTTCCCACTGAAGTGGTCCCTATTTATCTACTTGCAATTTCTTGCTTTCAAACTGCTAGGTTAGCAGGAGCTGGGACAAAGACGGGAGCTCATTCCATCCTGCAGTACTCGGGAATCGATCTGCTGACCTCCCGCCTTCCAGTCAGCGTCTTAGCCACTTGAGCCAGTACAGTCCATCTGCACATATCTGAATCCCCACCCACCCCACAGTCTTTCTATGTTGATTGAGAGCATCCTAATGAGATATTGTCCTGAGGATGCCCATAACATTTCTGGAAACCTTGTGGCCATGGAGAAGCAAACAAACCCATTGTTATCATTCTTCCCCTTATGGGAGAGAACCTAATATGGGGAAAATTTTATGGCTGCGCTTTTTAAAAACATCACATCACTTATTTCAGCATATAAAAGGCCTCAAGGATAAATGGTACCATCTGGAATTTTAGTGGGTGATTCCAAGCACATTCCCTCCAAAGAAGGACCAACTGGCTTTTGAGATACTTTGTACAGGTGGGTTGTTTTCCCTCCTACAGAGAAAACATCTAACAGCATGCACACAAGACACCCTCGCCGTGTTGTCTGACATTTCCAAGTTTTCCACTGGAAGAAAGAAGTGCCTGAGAAAAATCTGAGGCAAAAAAGTTCTCTTCCTCTGGGCTGGGCCTTCTCTTGCTTGTGAACTTCCCAGGGAGTGGATAAGCATTATAGGGCAGTATGTAAGAAGGGAACCTCACCTTCCCTTTTATTTCAGAATTAAAGGTAAAGATCTCCCTTAGCTCAAAAGCCAGTCGTGTCCAACTCTAGAGTGTGGTGCTCATCCCTGTTTACAGCCAAAGAGCCAGTGCTGTCTGCATCTGCAGACATTTCTGTGGTCCTATGGCAGGCATGCCTAGGAATGCTGTTTACCTTTCCCACCGAAGTGGTACCTATTTATCCACTTGCAATTTCTTGCTTTTGAAATGATAGGTTGGTAGGGACTGGGTGAGACAACAGGGGCTCATTCTGTCATGAAGCACTTGGGTCTCGAACCGCTGACTTGCCGACTTTCCAGTTGTTAAGTTCAGTGTCTTAACCACTAAGGCACTGTAGTCCCCAGTTAATTCCAGAATTAGTAAAGATCACCCTTGCTCAAAAGCCAGTCGTATCTGACTCTAGGGTTCAGTGTTCATCTCTGTTTATAGCCAAAGAGCCAGCGTTGTCTGCATCTGCAGATGTTTCCGTGGACATGTGGCAGACATGCGTAGACACAGGAGAGCATGGAATGCTGTTTACTTTCCCACTGAAGTGGTATCTATCTACTTGTAATTTCTTGCTTTTGAACAGCTAGGTTGGCAGGAGCTGGGGCAGAGACGGGAACTCACTCCGTCGTGCAGTTGTTGTTCAGTCGCACAGTCGATCCTGACCCTTTGTGACCCTATGGACCATTGCCCACCAGGCACCTCTATCTTCTACCATCCTCCTCAGCCCGCCCAGCTCTGTGCCCATCTAGCCATCTCATTTTTCAAAGTACTTTAGCTTCATCTTTACTATTTGACCTTCTAAGGAGCAGTCAGGTTGATTTCTTTTAGGATCGACTTATTTCTTCTCTTCGCTGTCCAGGGGACTCTCAAAACTCTCCTCCAACACCACATTTCAAAGGCGTATTCTTCTGCGCTCAGCTTTCCTAATGCTCCAGCTCTCACAGCCATACATTACCACCGGGAATATCATTGCTTTGAACGGGTGGGGGAGAACCCTAACGTTGACTGACTCCCTGCGTGATCTGTGCCCTGCACATCGGAGACCCTGCGTCGGAGCTGGTCCGCGTGCCGCCTCCACAGGAGCCCTGTGCTGGTTTCCACTCGGTACGACACGGGCCGGTTTGCTCCACAACTACGCCCGGCACCCAGGCCGGGCCCGCGCTGGCGTAATTCCTGCAATGCACGGGGGCGTCTATACTGAAACTCTTTGTAGCCTCTAGCCTGATGTTCCTCCCTTTGTCCTCTACCCTCGTGGGGTCTCTACTTTTCACTATGTTCCCCAGGTTTCTCATAGCTTGTCTCCCAAGAATCAGTCGCCTTTTCTTTCATGGCTGCAGTCTCCATCTGCAGTGATCTTAGATCTTAAGAAAGTAAAATCTGTCACTGCTTCTACTTCTTCCCCATCTATTTTCCAGAGACTGATAGGGCCTGTCACCATTATCTTGGTTTTCTTAATATTGAGTCTCAGGCCAGCTTTTGCTCTCTCTTCTTTCAACCTAAGCAGAAGCTTCTTTAGGTCTTCCTCACTTTCTGCCATTAGATTGGTATCATCTGCATATCTCAAGTTGTTGATGCTTCAAAGGAGGAGAAGAGTAGGGGATCACTCTGAGAGTCTGAAATTACAGAATAAATTTGAGGCTCTTTCCCTCATCACACCTGATGAGGAACACACAGAGGAACAACTGGTTCCACCTGATGATCTCTCCTTCATCACACTTGATGAGATCCAGGAAGATAAACAACAGGAACAAACTGAGGTTCTCTCCCTTAATATGGTTGATGAGGTGCATGTAGATGAACAGTTTGCAGGAGAGAGGCTCATTGTACTAGGCGATTCAATAATTAGAAATACAGAGAAATGGATTTGTGATGCACATGATAACCGTATGGTGACTTGCCTGCCAGGTGCAAAAGTTGCAGACATCACAAGAAATCTAGATAGATTGTTAGAGAGAACTGGGAACGAGCCAGTTGTCATGGTACACGTTGGTACCAATGATGTTGGGAAGGCCAAGCGGTCTGTCCTGGAAGCCAAATTCAGGTTGTTAGGAAGAAGATTGAAGTCCCGGACTTCCAAGGTAGCATTTTCAGAAGTGCTGCCTGTCCCTCGCGCAGGACCTACCAGGCAGGCAGAGCTCAGAAGCCTCAATGCGTGGATGAGGCGGTGGTGTTGAGAGGAGAGTTTCAGATTTGTCAGGAACTGGAGAACATTTTGGGACAAGCCAAATCTGTTCAGGAGGGATGGGTTGCATTTGAACCATGATGGGACAGGATTGCTGGCACTCAACATCAAAAAGGCTGCAGAGCAGCTTTTAAACTGATAACTGGGGGAAAGCCGACAGGAGCTGGGCAGCATCCGGTTCGGGAAAGTGTGTACTTGGGTAGTGAGGAGGATGCAAAAATTACTGAGCAGAGCGAGGAGCTAGTCACTAGCATTCTAGCAGAAGGATGCAAGAGGCAGTCTAACAATGCAACTGGACACAAAAGACTGTGTCAGAAAAGCATATATAAATGCTTGTATACAAATGCCAGAACAAAATAGGGGAGCTGGAATACTTAGCAATAGATAAGAATATTGATATTATTGGTATCACTGAAACCTGGTGGACGGATGATAACCAATGGGATACAGTTATCCCAGGCTACAAACTGTACAGGAAGGATAGTTTAGTGTAAGGGACCAAAGACAATGAAACAGCCAAAGGGTTGGCTTAACACAGGTTTATTGCATGATGATCCGGAGGAACATGAGGTAATGGCGGATGGGGAGCTCAATATATACAGCTGGCTATACATTTGAATGTGGCTCGTCGACAGACTATTGGTTGCTGCCTGCGTGACGTCGTAGGAGGTCACGCCCTTCTTGACCAGGTGAGGAGGTCGCGGGGAATCTTCCCGCGCTGCTGAACCAGGTGACTATGATCCATGAGAGCTGGACGCTCGCTACTGCCCTCTGGTGGTCACTAGCTCGCGTCCCCTTATTAGGTTACATTGATACAGCTGATGGTTATAATGTTGCACACAGGAAGGTTACATTGGTAACACATGGCAAAGGTACATTGTTAAAGGCACAGCTTTACAGAACACAACATCCCTCCCCCCTAGGATGAGACGAAGTCTCTCAGCCAAGATGGCTTGTTGCATGTGCGTTTGGGCCGTGAAGAGGGCTGCCCCCCCCGGGGGCGTTATTGCTTCTTTGTTCCCTGGTCCCTTGTCCTGAAATGGGAGAGGGAGACTTGTTAGTGGCTTGCCGCTGTCTGGCGGCCTTAGGGGAAGGGAAAAACTCCATTGTGGGCAGACCGGGGGCCGTCGGGGCTAACGAAAAACCCCTCTTCTCGCTTGGACGGGTGGGGGACCACTCCGAAACCCCCCCCCCGGTTCTGAAAATCAAAATCTAACTTGGTAGGGGTACCCGCATTTGTGGGGACTTTCCGCGAGATGTGTATGGGGTCGGGTTCCTCCTCCTCGGAAAGATCCCCTAGGATATCTACGAGGACATCCTCCTCCCCCCTTGGTGGGGGCCCGCGGTCCCCTTTCCCTCCCCCTTGGGCTGAACGGGTGGGGGAGAACCCTAACGTTGACTGACTCCCTGCGTGATCTGTGCCCTGCACATCGGAGACCCTGCGTCGGAGCTGGTCCGCGTGCCGCCTCCACAGGAGCCCTGTGCTGGTTTCCACTCGGTACGACACGGGCCGGTTTGCTCCACAACTACGCCCGGCACCCAGGCCGGGCCCGCGCTGGCGTAATTCCTGCAATGCACGGGGGCGCCTATACTGAAACTCTTTGTAGCCTCTAGCCCGATGTTCCTCCCTTTGTCCTCTACCCTCGTGGGGTCTAGCCTAGTGAGGATGGTGGTCAGCTTCCTGCGCATTAAAAGCTCTGCGGGGGAGTATCCTGACGCCAATGGGGTCACCCTGTACCCTAGCAGAAACTGACACACTTGTAGGTTCAGATCCCCTGGGCCCATGCGCCGCAACGCGTCCTTCGTGGTGTGGACGAGGCGCTCTACTTGGCCGTTGGTGGCCGGGTGAAACGGGGCGGAGGTGATATGCCGGACGGCGTTAATCTCCATGAATGCCCTAAACTCGGAGGACGTGAAACAACTAGCGTTGTCACTAATTAACGTGTCGGGTATGCCGAACGTGGAAAAGAGCCTCCGCAAGTGCCTAATGGTCTGGGCCGAGGAGGTGCTCGTGACTGGGATAACCTCCAACCATTTGGAGAAAGCGTCCACAACGAGGAGGAATAGGGTGCCTCTGAACGGGCCCGCGAAATCAACGTGCACCCGGGACCACGGCCCCTTAGCCGCGTCCCATTCCCTGTGGGGAAGGCGGGCCTCCTCCGGTCTGGAGCATTGGCAACTTTCGCAAGTGCCGACCATGTGCTCGATGTCGGCGTCTAGCTGGGGCCACCAGAAGTAACTCCGGGCCAGCGCCTTGGATCGCACGATGCCGGGGTGGCTGACGTGAAGCAGTTTGAGCACCCGCAGCCGAAGGGAAGTGGGAATCACCACCCGCTGCCCCCACAAGAGACACCCCCTCTCTAGGGACAGTTCTAGCTTTTTTCTGAAAAATGGAGCGAACTCCTCCGCTGGGGAGGACGCGGGCCACCCTTTCTGCAGCCAGGAGCTTACTGTCGCTAACGTTTTGTCTTTCTCTGTCGCTTTGGCAATGTCGGCGGGCACTACGGGGGGCGAATCCAGCACCTCTATCATGAGAACCTGATGGTCCCGCTCCCCCATGCTCACCTGGCTGGGCGTTAGGGGAAGGGGAGACCTAGATAGGGCGTCCGCATGGCTGATCTCTTTCCCGGGCCGGTAGACCAACGCGTGCTGATACGCGTTGAGAAAAGGCAGCTGGAGGCGGGTCCCAGGAACGCCGGCGGTGGTCTCTGCGTTTGGCGCTGCAGGGGTCCCTTCACCCTGCCAGGAGGGCCGGGGGCGGCGGCAAAGTCTTGCTGCCTCAACGGCCTTTTAAGTCCTGGCCGGAGGCAGCTGCAGGCGGGTCCCAGGAACGCCGGCGGTGGGGAGCCGGCAGTGTTGTGGCGGCTCGGCGGCGGCGGCGGCGGCTCTTCTAGCCCCGCGGCGGGAACTCGGGTCAGCTGAGGCATGCTCCCACCCACCCCTGACCAAGGCAGGTCGGGCTGGGGAGCCGGCGGTGTTGTGGCGGCTCGGCGGCGGCGGCTCTTCTAGCCCCACGGCGGGAACTCGGGTCAGCTGAGGCATGCTCCCACCCACCCCTGACCAAGGCAGGTCGGGGTGGGGAGCCGGCGGTGTTGTGGCGGCTCGGCGGCGGCGGCTCTTCTAGCCCCGCGGTGGGAACTCGGGTCAGCTGAGGCATGCTCCCACCCACCCCTGACCAAGGCAGGTCGGGGTGGGGAGCCGGCGGTGTTGTGGCGGCTCGGCGACGGCGGCTCTTCTAGCCCCGCGGCGGGAACTCGGGTCAGCTGAGGCATGCTCCCACCCACCCCTGACCAAGGCAGGTCGGGGTGGGGAGCCGGCGGTGTTGGCAGGATATCTCTCAATATCATTTCCAGGGAATCCTAAGCAGGTGAAGGCATCTGCTTGGGAATACCCTGAAGGAAATGGTGAGCCACTGTGTGAGACAGAATGCTGGACTGGATGGGCTGTGGCCTGTTCCAGCAAGGCTGTTCTTATGTTCTTATGTTCCCAGCAATTTTGATCCCAACTTGTGATCTGTCTAACTCTGCAGTTCGATTCCCGAGTACTGCAGGACGGAATGAGCTCTCCTGTCTTTGTCCCAGCTCCTGCCAACCTAGCAGTTTGAAAGCAAGAAATTGCAAGTAGATAAATAGGGACCCCTTTGGTGGGAAGGTAAACAGGGTTTCAAGCGCTCCGGTGTCTAGTCATGCCTGCCACATGACCACAGAAACGTCTGCAGAAGCAAACAGCACTGGCTCTTCGGCTTTGAAACAGAGATGAGCACTGAACCCTAGAGTCGGATACGACTGGCTTTCGAGCAAAGGAAACCTTTACCTTTACTGTATAAGTTGAATAAGTCGTGCAAGTACATGGGTGCAAAAATACAAGCACCCTTTCCCGCCTTGGGGTTGGGAGGGGGAGTGTTTTCAGAAGAAATAACTGGGGTACAGCTCAGAAGCAGGCAGCAGGATCCCGTCCGGCACGCCCTGTCTCCATCCCCCCCTCGGCTCGCCCTCTCTCTAACCCTGTGATGGCGAACCTTGGCACTCCAGATGTTTTTGGACTTCAATTCCCAGAAGCCCAAGCCCCCTGTGAAGCCACACGAATGGGTTTACTGCGATTCATCCGGCCCACGCTGCCCTCGTCGCTCCCGGAAGCGGAAGTAAAACGCGCTCATACGGTTAAGGCTAAGCCCTTCCTCTGTATGGGTGCATTTTACTTCCGCTTCCGGGAGTGATGAGGACAGCGTGGGCAGGATGAATCGCAGTAAACCCATTCGGGTGGGTTCACAGGGTGATTGGGCTTCTGGGAATTGAAGTCCAAGAACATCTGGAGTGTCAAGGTTGGCCATCACGGCTCTAACCCTTCCCCGTCCCTCCCCACGGCAGTTCCAGGCCCGGAGGAGGCGGGGCGAGGCCGGCTGGAAGGGGCGGGCGGCCTCGGTCGGTGCCAAGCCGGACAGAAAGAGGCTGGCCTCTGAGCTGGGAAGGGAAGGGAAGGGAAGGGAGGAGGCGGGGCCGTCGCGGTGCTCGCTCCGGATTAGCTCGGCTGCTGCTCTGAGGAAGCGACTGGCTGGGGCCGTCCAGCAAGGCAGCGGAGCCGCTGGAAGGAGGCATGAGCGCCTCGGGACTGCCCGGGGGCGGCGGCGGGGGGTCCGGGGGTTTGCCTCCGCTGCCCAAGAGCCTGAGCGGGCTGTTGAATTCTTCCTCCAGCGGGGGCGGCGGCGGCGGCCGCTGGCGGGACCTGGAGCGCCTCTACGCGCAGAAGTCTCGCATCCAGGACGAGCTGAGCCGCGGAGGAAGAGGAGGAGGAGGAGGAGGGCGAGGCTCCCCGCGGCCGCCCAAGCCTCCCAACCTCGACGCCGCTTTGGCTTTGCTCCGGAAAGAGATGGTAGGTACTAAGCCAGCGGACGGAGGGGCCGAGAGAGACACGCGGACTCACCGACGCCAAAAGAAAATCGGACTTTTCCTGGCGTGTGTGTGTATGTGTCGTCTTTGATTCGCCCCCTCTCTACGTCTGTATAGTTCAGGGGTGCCCAAACTACGGCCTCCGGCCCCTGACGCCAACTCATCCGGCCCGCGAAGCCCTCGTCGCTCCGCACCCGTACGGATCCGGCCCCAGGCCATAGTGACCAGCCCCCTGAACCACGTGACCGGCCCCCAGCCCAAAAAATTTGGGCACCCCTGTATAGTACATTTAACTGCTATGGGGTGTGTGTGTGTGTCATACCTGTCAAGTTTTGGATTTGAAAATAAGGGAAATTTCCCTGCCAAAATGGGAAACTTGACAGCTATGCTTATCCTGTGCTGCCCTCCAGTGGCAGCATTAGGGCATTGCAGCCTAACTAAATGGGAGGACGGTGGGAAAGGGTAAAATACGGGAATTTCCCTGCCAATACGGGACACTTGACAGCTATGGTGTGTGTCTCCCTTGCCCCAAAGCCAGTCGTATCCGGCTCTAGGGTCCGGCGCTCATCTCCGTTTACAGCCCAAAAGCCAGTGCGTTCTGCGCCTGCATTGTCCGTGGTCATGTTGCTGGCAGGACTCTCGACGCTGGAACGCTGTTGCCTTCCCTGCCTAAGTGGTACCTATTTATCTACTTGCAAACTTCTTGCTTTCTAACTGTTAGGTTGGCAGGAGCTGGGACAGATGGAGGGAGCTCACTCCCTTACGCGGCACTCAGGTCTTGAACAGCTGACCTGCCAGGCATCAAGTTCAGTGTCTTAACCCCCTAAGCTTCACAGGGGGAGATGTAATTGCAGTTCCTAGGCGCAGGACTGGGAGAAAGGTTATAAGGAGAGCAGTGTCTCTAAGCATGCGAAAAGTGCAGCTTCTTTGTTGCTGACAGGGCTTCTTCCCACCTTTGTATAGCAACAACCGAGTGGGTCAGGCAGCTCTTGAAATTTTCTATTTCACCGTACAGTATATATGTTATATTAGCCACTTTCTCACTTTTCCAATGGGCTTGCAAAATGGACACACCACACCAAAATATGACATTCTCCTGTAATCACAGTGAAAGTGAAAAGGGTGTCTTGGTTGGAGTACTTGGCTATTAGACGTGATCGCAGCTAGATATCAGTGGCTGGAAACTTTTCTGGCATTTTTTGAAGGGGGTGGCGGGAGATTGCCTGGCTGTGAAAATTGTAAAGGAAGGTTTGGCTAGACAGTTTTTTGAAAAGTTTCTCACCTCTGGCTAGACTTCTCTTAGTTTTTGGAGAGGAAGCAACAACACAACCCAAAAACAAAAATATTGCTGCACTTTTAAGACTACCACATTTATTTCATTGCGAGCTTTTGTGGATGACCCTCCACCACGCCCAGTTTATCCTTTTGTACTTGGACCTAGCAGTTTGAAAGCAAGAAATTGCAAGTAGATAAATAAGTACCACGTTGGTGGAAAGGTAACAGTGTTTGTGCACTCCGGTATCTACTCATGCCTGTCACATGACCATGCAAACATCTGCAGATGCAGAGAGCGATGGCTCTTTGGTTGTAAACAGAGGTTGAGCACCACACCCTAGAGTCAGATATAACTGGCTTTCAAGCAAGTTGTGACCTTACTTTTACCTTCATGAAAGCTCACACTGAAATAAATCTGTGAACCTTAAAGGTAACAAAATATTTGTGTTGGTTTATTTTTGTTCCTCATTTATTGTGCCTCTCGTCCCAGCCCTGAGACTCACGTTTAAATCTTACATCAGTCGTGATCTCAACAGGCAACCGCAGGCAAGCTGTTGTCTGTCTCTAAGCTCCAAGATCGTATTTGCTTTGAAGGGATGTCGAAAAGTAACAAATAAACCAAGGTTTAAAAAAGAAGACTACAATGACATTGCGCTATCTTGAAGACTAACTGTTACATTTAGAGTAAATCAACATCATCAGATATCCTCCTTGTCTTACCCTACTTCGTAGAGGAAAACTGTCTACAGCATCACATCACCATGACCACACAACGCTGCAGAAGTACCGTATATACTCGAATATGAGCCGAGTTTTTTAGCCCCCAAAATGAGCCCCCAAATGGGACGCAGCTTATACTCAGGTCAATGACCACGAGGGTCCCAGAACCGTGCCGGATTGAGATATGCCAACAATTTAATTTTACCATATTTTCATGTATTTTGATTATAGAAGCTCACTAGCAGCCGTTGAATTGCCCACCCTTGGCTTATACTCAGGCCAATCTATTTTCCTGGGTTTTCGGGTCAAAATTAGGTACCTTGGCGTATAAGTGGGTCGGTTTATATTTGAGTATATACAGTAGTATTAGGGATAAGATCCTGACAGTTGAGTTGCTATCCAAGGTTACATTAGAGCAGGGATTCTCAACCTGCAGCCTGTGGGCTGAATGCGGCCCATGGTGTCATTTCATGTGGGTCCCCACCGCCTCCACCACACCAGGAAGTGCCATGTGGTGGAGGAAGGGCAAAATGGCCATCCGGTTCCCAAAGCTGTCGTAGGGAGCGTGGCCTGGCCCCCAGCTTTAAAAGGTTGAGAACTCCTGAGTTAGAGTGACTCTTCCTAGTTGTCTTCTTTTTAATTAATTTTACTTTTGTATATTATGGACTCGTTCTTCATCTGTCCTGACATTGGCCTCTTTTAATGCAGTCTTTTAATTATAAGGTTTTAAACTGTGAGCTGGCTTGGAGGCCCCTTTTAGGTTCCAAAGTTAGTATATAAGCCCCACTCTATTTCATTAATGAAAGGAGTAAGAAGAGTCGAGCAGCTGTGTTGGTTACTTAAGAATGAATTACTATATTCAGCAGGGCAGGTCCACAAAACTTACAGCCACTGTATTGAAGACCTTGAACAAATTCAGTGGGATTTTTTAAAAAGGCGCATAGCAATGCCCTGGTCTTTGGTGTTTGCCAGAGTTGTTACTTGATCTAATACACATCTAGTAATGCAACTGAAACATTCTTGATGCAGAAGAAAGAGAAAGAGAAAAATGTGACATGAATGAAAGAAGCTCAATAAGCCACCAACCATTTTAGGTTAGTGATAATATGTAAAATTATGTTCTAAAAATGTGCTGTTAGCATATCATTTTTTTTCTTAGTTAAAATCTTAATTTCTTTGACCATCCTCACTATATTTCCTTTGAAAATAAGAAACTTGTAAACCATTTTCCTTTAAAAAGTAAATGAATACAGTATAGCTTAAACATTCAATTCCTTTAAAAATCTATTAAAACCAGGACACCCTTTTCATTCTGCCCTCTCCCTTCCTCCTCACATAGTTTTTGCACACAAATCTGTTTCCAGAATTTGGATCAAATTGTTTTATTTTGCTTTAGAAAACATAATGTGACGTGAAGCAAGCAAGCTCTTTGTTTCCCATCTTTGACTTGGCTTGGTTTTTTTAAAAAACGAGGGTTAATTGGCTTAATGGGGTTTATTTTGCAAGGGTTGTTTCTGGGTTATACACAGGTCTGCTTACAGCAGTGGATTTACATTGGTTTGTAATCTTTAACTATACTACCAATTGAAAGCAAATGAAGGCACAAAACTCATTTTGAATATTAAGCATGAATTTTCATTTGGCTTAAAGAATGCACTGATCAGTGGCAAATTCTTATTCCATTAATTTTTTTTTAAAAAACCCTACAGTTCTAAAATATTTTTTAAAGTCTGGTACACAAGCCTTTGATGAGGAAAGAAGAGTCATGATAAACAAGCTGTTTTGCCCACAGTGAAACAAGATTTAATTATTAGGTACGTTGGATCTGTGACATGAAATTTCAAAAGGCAACAGTGTGACACACCCCAGTTAAGTACTCTAGAATAGTATTTTTCCTTGTTCTTCTAATGAAAGGAAGTTGGCGCAACTAATACAAATCTTTAAGAATTTATATATGTCAATTCATGTGTGTGCATAGTGTGGAATCATTTCAAATACAGTGGAACCTTGGTTAACGTAATTAATACGTTCTCCGGGACGTTTCTTACAGCGAAAATTACTTTAACCAAATTTCCCATAGGAATTCATTGAAAACCAAACTACATTAACCAAAACGCGGTTTCCCATAGGAATGCATTGAAAACCAATTAATCCGTTCCCGGGGGAAAAAATCTGTTAACTGAGCCACTATTTTCTATGGACTTCCTTTTGTTATGCAATTTTTATGTTAACCGAGCCATTTGTTAACTGAAGTTCCACTGTATATCTAGTTGGAAAAGTGACTAAAATTTATTCCACCTCTAAAGTATTTGTGGAGTGGTCTTACTGTCTTGTACGTCAGAGGTAGAGGACATAGATCTCCCTGTACCTTGTTAAACTGCAACTCCAAAAATGATCTTTAACCAGCACTGAACATTCTGGGCATTGTAATTGAACATCTGGTGGGGCATGCTTTCCTTATCCCTGTCATATGTGTGGAGGTTGTAGTTAGGGTCCTGTGTAGCTTTTAAATCAGAAAGAAAATGGCAATTGTGAAGAGATCATATATATATACACATACACATACACACACACATACACACACACACACACACACACACACACACACACACACACACACACACACACACACACACACACACATTTTGCCCATGGTAAATAATAATAAGTGCCTGCTGTCAAGTCAGTTCTTGACTTATGGTGACCCTTTCTAGATAGAGAATATACCGGGAGTGCCCTGGGACCATAAAACTTGGCCATGACTGCACAGACTGGCTTTTCTCTCTGGATACACAGTGGGGAATCAAACTCCCAACCTCCATTGCGCTATCCAACCAGTTGCCCACATTAACATTAATGAAAATGTTCACTGTCACAGTGCAATATGCTGCTTCATGCTTACAGATTACTCACTTATGGGTTGGGAGGGAAGTGCCTGTGTTTTAATAATGGAACATCTCTATGGTATAATTGCTTTACCACAACAGATAAAGTGCAGCCCAAAAGATGTATTAAAATTCTGTAAGCAACACATTTTAGGGGTTACTGTGCGGTGTGTGGGTGTTCAAATGTCATTAGGAAAGCCAAGTCAGGAAGGATGGGTGTTCCTGGCATGTCATAAAGGGAGAAGGTGCAGATGGTGACCTCACAGCCACCCTGGATAAGAATTTTAAGTCCCGTTTAACACTGCATTTGAGGATAGACAGTTCTTGTGCATGAGAGGGTGGGATTCAGATAGACACCCTTGAGGACATAGTGCCATGAAGTCACAGCTGCACATTTCATATGCAGCCGCACCTCTGACCTCTCTGGTTACTGAGCAGGAAGCAGCATTTAGGTGGAAAAGAGATCAGATTATTGGGAGATCTCACTGGCTTCCTTCCATGGACATTTGTAAGAATGGTATCAGTGAGTGCTCTCTAGGGAAAGAGTTAAATGTGACAGGTCTCGCCAGCTTGACAGAATCAGGTTGCATTGATTTCCTGTCACCTGGAAGACAGAATTTCAAGCACATCCTGGTTGGCTGTTTCTTCTGCTTATTTTTATTTATTTATTTATTTTAAGATTTATATGGCCGCCTTTCTCGCCTCAGCGACCCAAGGCAGCTCACAGCATTGGATTAAAAACCCATCCCCATACAGTAAAACCGAATACTGTACTAAAATAGTCTAAAACATTTAAAACATCCTAAAACTTCCCTTAATACTTTAAAAAGGGGGGCGCCTGGGCGGGAGAAAAGAAAACCCCAAACAGAGCTAAATAAGCCAGAAGGGCTGGGTTGTAGTGCTGGATGCACCCCACACTTGCTGGCAAAGCCATGTTTTTAAAGCCTACCTGAAGCAGGGGCAACTCTGTCTGGAGGCGCAATTCTGGTGGCTGGAGGTTCCATAGAGCTGGGGCAGATACTGAGAAGGCTCTTTTCCTGGTCCCAGTGAGGCATGCCTCCCTAGCTGATGGGACCATCAGGGAACCCCTATGGTCCACCCTCATAGGACGGGTCGAAAGCCTTGGGGCAATGCAGTCTCTTAGGTATTTTGGTACACTACAATATTCTTTTCCTCCCATGAAGCTGCTTTTTGTCTTAGCATGTTCCTATGATTAGGGCTTCCACCAGGAGAAATATGGATAAAGCGGTGGTTCTCAACGTGGGGCCCATGCCCCACAGGAGGACTTCAATTCCCAGAAGCCTAAGTCAGTACATTGGCTGATCAGTGCTTTGGGGGATTGACTTAGGCGCCTGATAATTGGAGTCCAAAAACAAAGGTTGGGAGAACACTGGCTTAGAGTGTAGAAACATTGGGAATGAGGTGAAATAGCTCTGCCAGCTGATGTGGCCCTATAGGTTATATAAATTTACCTGCTTTATAGGAACTTTATAAATAAAAGCAGTTCTGATAAAGATCTGTTCTGATCACATCGAGTGAGATTTGGTACATCAGCTGAAGTCTATGTGGCTCTTTCGCTATTAGAGAGGGCATAGCAGCATGACTTAAGCCCAAGGAATGCCTTGCCACATTGCATCCTGTGTACTCCGCACTGCGGTTTCTTCTTGTTATTCCACTAGGATGGAATCTCTGAAGTGATTATCTTGCTATATAAGGTAATTGTCAGATACAGCACTGACCATGTTACATTAAATTGTTGAGAGAGAAAAATGTGCACAAGTCACATTTTAGGAATAAAATTGTCATAAATACTAATGCGCTTTCTCTTTTTCAAGGTTGGTCTCCGCCAGCTAGATATGTCATTATTGTGTCAACTATACTCCCTTTATGAATCAATTCAAGAATATAAAGGTGCCTGTCAAGCTGTATCAAGTGCAGACTGTGCATACGCATTGGAAAATGGCTTTTTTGATGAAGAGGAGGAATATTTCTAAGAATACGGAACAGTTCCCAAGAGCAGAGCATGGATGAGGCTTACAGCTGTGAGATCATCAGTGTCTAATTGGACCGCTAAGTGCATTCCTACTTTGTGCTAAAGAAAAGATGCTCTGCTACTTTGCAACCCATTTGTTTCTGGCATGCTGTCAACCTAGATTGCACACTCTGTGACTCCTGCTTGAGGAAAGCAGTCTGCAACAAATTTTTAAGTATCCTCAAGTTTATATGCCAGAACAAGTCAGTATGATTTATTCACAGGGTGTTTCCAACTTTGCAGACATTGGCAAAGAACTCTCTGTAAACTATACCTTAGGCTCGTACAAGGAAGCCAGGACATCTGGAGTGTAACGACAGAAACATAGCTATGACTACAGAGTTCATGTATTTGTAAACATTACACTTGATGTTCTTATTTTAAAAATCTTGTTAGAAATCCAGAACTATGGCAATGACATATATCTGCCACACTAACGTGGTGGATGGATTTTGCAATATCTTGTATCATTCTAAATTCCTCTTTCCTATTTTCTTATTCTCAGGTTTATCTTTTCCCATCTGTGATTCAGCTTGTCTTCCCCTTTTTATCATGTGTTAGTTAGTATATGGTCCAACTATTTAAACCAACATAATTCAAGTTTGATCTTATTATTACTTTGTATATTTTTAATCAAGTACACTAAAAACAAATCAGTCTGCCTGACTGTCTGGCTTGCACTACCACAAGCTTACATAATTAACTTTGTAGGTTATTATTAAAATAATATTAATATGAGGAAGTTTCATAACTGAGATCAAAACAACAGTATTTTATATACTTTTAATACTTGGTTGGTAAACTGTGAATTTGCTTCATATTAGAACACCTGCAAATAATTTGTAGGGCATTGTAGGAAGCTTTGTTTTTATACTTCTATAACTGAAAATTCACACAAATGATAACTTATTAAACTTTTAAAATAAAATATACTTTATCTGTATGTGTAAAGTGGTGCTTGAAAATGGATGAAGACATGAGCTATCGTCCTTGTTCTGTACACTAATGAGAAGACAGACAGAAGCAACCTCATGTTGTCAAACTTTTGCATGGAAGCTGCTTCCACACAGAAATGTACCGCAAACCTGACAAAGAATGGTAATTTGTAAGATGATCGTGTTACAGATGGGATGATGAGAAACTATAAAAAAGCTTTGGCTTATAAGCAAATTACTTATATAGTAAGGTTGTGTTTTTCTGTGCAGGAATAGAATGTGTGAATAACTAGTTTAGTTTTCCTGGTTCTTTATTCTGAAATTCATAGGTAAGGTTACTTGAGAATCAGCACTGACTTTTTATAAAGGGGGTATTTGCAAAACCTGCTCAGTTTTAGTACTTTTTGTAAATAAGGAAGCCAGTGTCAGTTACTGGGTGGTGAAGAGACTGGCAAATGTCTTGCCAGGTTATCCTGCTATGGTAATAGAGTAGACCATACTTCCAGTGACTCAGCACTGTTTCAGGTGGCGGTTAACTAACCTGACAACCCTGAGGACTAATGGCCTTGGGTGGTAAAGTCCACAGGGAAGGGTAATGGCCCCAAAGTGGATTAAATCCCACTTGAATCCATCTTGATGGAGGGCAGCAGCTTCATCAATACTGGTCCGAGACTGAAGAGGACTTTGCATGCCAAAAGGGCACAGGACCAGAAAGTGACTTGTGGAACTGGATCAGTGGTATGGGTGTTACACTGCGATGCGGAAGACATGAAAGGCCAGTGCATTATAGTCTCAGTACAGTCTTCATGGCTGATAGCCATGATGATTGCCTATATTTGGATTCAGACACGGCAGAAGGAGAAGAGGAAGAAGGGAAGACTGGCAATCAGAATGACTACCACATTCTATGTGTTCTTAGCTTGGACGGTATAGAGTAAAATAAAAATCGGAAACCTTTAAGTACTCACAACACAATCCACATACTCCATGTCCTTCAAAATACTGTCTATGTCCACTAGGCAGAGGCTGATGGCCACATCACAACACATGGAGTAAAAGCATAAGGCCTATTCAGGTGTGCCAAGAAAATCTTGGAATGGTCCAGAATCTAAAAATAATAATTTTTTTAAAAAAATCAAAATTTGATTATGCAGAAACTTTCTCAGTTCTCTGAATGATCATCACAAACTTACTGCTGTTCAGACTAGAGGTTAACCTATAAATATGCTATTCTATATATTACAATTAAAGTACTCTGGGGTTTTCACAAATCTTCATTTCACCAAAAGAAAACAGAATCCAAACTTCAAAGGATTTTAATATTACTATGATGTGTTGTCTTGCAAGCTAAGAAGGGTCAGAGGGAATGACAGAATTGAGAGGAAAGTCTCAAAGGAAGAAAAGAGAGAGGTTCAGGTTAATTGTAAAGGAAAATACCTTTAGAATAGACCGATTTGCTTTGTGGTTTAGGACACCGAAAGGAAGGTCTACACAAAAGAGAGTTGAAAACCTATTGTTCAGCATAGTAAGTCACACTAGAATAAGTCCGTTGGATCTGAGGATTTGGTGAGTCAGTTCCTTCATAAGTTGCATTCATTCAAATGGGCCTACTCTAATTGTGACTTACTATCTCAGCTAACTCAGGGGATTCTATTCTAGTGCAACTTGATATGATAAGCAAATGTATTTTGGCCAACAAGTCATATCGACATTCAGGCTAGAAATATTTTTAATAGCTTTATAAGAGACTAGTTTTCTTTGGATTTTGGAAAGCAGGAACATAGGGAGGACATGTAAACACAAACCCACTTTCCCCCATAATTTGAGGCAGCAACATTAGCTGGAAAGATGCAGGTTAGTTGTTGGAGGAAAGAAACTTTAAATGAGGCTGATTTGGTTTGGAATTTAATAGATTTTTTTTCAAAGGCAAGAAGTGATGCTTTTTTGCAGTACTCACACTATCCCGTAAATAAAATTGACCATGAGGGAATAGCTTGAACATTTTCCAATAGTTACATTGGCAATGAATGAATGTTTATTAATTGATTAGTCTTATGACCTTATCAATAACATAACAGAAGAATTCATATCTGTGCAATACAATGGAGTGCAACAAATTACAATATGTACATACCTGAGCCACATTTAAAATGAATGTAAACTGGGGAAGGTGCCTTAATAAAATTAATACATGCATATCCATAGTCAGATAGGTGAATCTCCCTTGCAGGATACCCCAATTTGATTGATATATTAGGTTCTTTTAGCTGGTGCCTTAATTATAAACTTGGCAGTTCTGCATACAATGTGCACGTTAGACCCCAGGAGGAGATAGGATTGTTTGTGATTAGAGTCCTAAAAAGTTATTTTTCCCCCAATAGGGATGCAAGGTACAGTATTTAAATCTAATATCAGTGTATAACTGGCAATTGAATAAAATATGAGAGATATTTTCAATATTTGGAGAACCACATATGCATATTCTTTCATGATGTGGCAAGTGGTGAAAACATCCATATTCATGGAATCTAGTAACTCGAATCTGGCTCTACAGTAAACCCTTCTTAAAGGATGAGGGAGGCACATCAATAAATATTTTTCAGGTTGAAATATAATTTTATTAGCAGCCAGCCACCTTGAAGGTAAAGGTTTCCCTTGCTCGAAAGCCAGTCATATCTGACTTTAGGGCTTAGTGCTCATCTCTGTTTCAAAGCCAAAGACCCACTTTCTTGCTTTCAAACTGCTAGGTTGGCAGAAGCTGGGACAAAGACAGGAGCTCATTCCGTCCTGCAGTATTTGGGAATTGAACTGCTGACCTTCTGCCTTCCATTCAGCATCTTAGCCACTTGAGCCACCTTAAAGAACCATTTTTGGCCAGTAGTTCCTACATTGGCAATGATATGCCAATGAACAACAGGCACAGGTTATACTTGCAGATGGGAGTAACTGTAACAGTAGCAAACTCCTGATGGTCCAGAGCAGGGATCGGCAACCTGCAGCACCAAATAATCCAGCCCCTACTCTTGCTCCCACCGCCATCGCCACCGCCACTGCTGGAAGCGGCCATATTTATGGCAGCCTTGGACGTGTTTATGGCAGCTTTTATGGCAGGGAGAACACCAGTCCAGCCCACTCAACTGTCTGAGGGAGCGTGACCCGTTGTAGTTACCTGCAATACTTGTGCCATGTTTGTGTTCTTGCCAAAGCTTATGGAGAACTACACTTGCAGCAAGTGCAAGCTGGTTGCACTACTAGAAGAGAAGGTCCAGCAGCTAGAGGCCCGCATATCTAACCATCAACAAATTAAAGAGCTTGAGCTGTTCTTGGACAGAGCGGAGCAGACTATGCTGGACAAAGAAGAGACAGGGCACAGTTCTGAGGGAGAAGGCCCTTCACTAACTCAGGAGGGAGATGGTTGGAGGAATGTGACTCAAAGGAGGAGAAGAGTAGGGGATCACTCTGAGAGTCTGAAATTACAGAATAAATTTGAGGCTCTTTCCCTCATCACACCTGATGAGGAACACACAGAGGAACAACTGGTTCCACCTGATGATCTCTCCTTCATCACACTTGATGAGATCCAGGAAGATGAACAACAGGAACAAACTGAGGTTCTCTCCCTTAATATGGTTGATGAGGTGCATGTAGATGAACAGATTGCAGGAGAAAGGCTCCTTGTACTAGGCGATTCAATAATTAGAAATACAGAGAAATGGATTTGTGATGCACATGATAACCGTATGGTGACTTGCCTGCCAGGTGCAAAAGTTGCAGACATCACAAGAAATCTAGATAGATCTAGAGAGAACTGGGAAAGAGCCAGTTGTCATGGTACACGTTGGTACCAATGATGTTGGGAAGGCCAAACGGTCTGTCCTGGAAGCCAAATTCAGGTTGTTAGGAAGAAGATTGAAGTCCCGGACTTCCAAGGTAGCATTTTCAGAAGTGCTGCCTGTCCCTCGCGCAGGACCTACCAGGCAGGCAGAGCTCAGAAGCCTCAATGCGTGGATGAGGCGGTGGTGTCGAGAGGAGGGTTTCAGATTTGTCAGGAACTGGAGAACATTTTGGGACAAGCCAAATCTGTTCAGGAAGGATGGGTTGCATTTGAACCATGATGGGACCAGATTGCTGGCACTCAACATCAAAAAGGCTGCAGAGCAGCTTTTAAACTGATAACTGGGGGAAAGCCGACAGGAGCTGGGCAGCATCCGGTTCGGGAAAGTGTGTACTTGGGTAGTGAGGAGGATGCAAAAATTACTGAGCAGAGCGAGGAGCTAGTCACTAGCATTCTAGCAGAAGGATGCAAGAGGCAGTCTAACAATGCAACTGGACACAAAAGACTGTGTCAGAAAAGCATATATAAATGCTTGTATACAAATGCCAGAAGCCTCCGGAACAAAATAGGGGAGCTGGAATACTTAGCAATGATATTATTGGTATCACTGAAACCTGGTGGACGGATGATAACCAATGGGATACAGTTATCCCAGGCTACAAACTGTACAGGAAGGATAGGAAGGGGCAAACGGGAGGTGGTGTAGCCTTGTATGTCAAAGAAGTGATAAAATCGTATGAATTGGAATATCTAGGTGATTTGGAATCACCATTAGAAGCTCTGTGGGTAAGAGTACCAGGCCACAAGGATGGTCTAACAGTAGGCATATACTATCGGCCTCCGACCCAAACTCTTGAGGGAGACAGGCAGTTGGAGAATGTTGTAAAGGAGGCATCCAAGAAGGGAAGCCTGGTTATAATGGGGGACTTCAATTACCCTCACATAGACTGGGTGAACTGTTGTTCAGCACATGATAAAGAGATAAAGTTCCTAGATATGCTAAATGATTGTTCCCTGGGACAGATGGTTGAAGACCCAACTAGAGGTACAAGAATCCTTGACTTGATCCTGAGTAATACTCAGGATCTGGTGCAAGATGTTAATGTGACTGATCCAATAGGGAACAGTGACCACAACTCAATTATGTTTAACTTGATCATAGACCGCAAGTCACTGATAAAATCTAACACAGAGACCTTAAATTTTCAAAAAGGAAATTTCCCAAAGTTGAGGAAACTAGTAAAAAAGAAGCTGAAAGGGAAAATTGAGAGAGTCCAAACACTTCAAGAGGCATGGAGGCTGTTTACAAAAACAATAACAGAGGCCCAATTGGAATGCATACCCAAAAGGAAAAAGGGCACTGCCAGGTCCAAGAGGACTCCAATGTGGCTTACAGGAGCTGTTCGGGAAGTGATCAAGAGCAAGAAAAGCTCATTTAGAAGATGGAAGGCTTGTCCGAATGAGGACAGCAGGCAGAAACATAAATTCTGGCAGAACAAATGCAAGGCAACAATCAGGAAAGCAAAGCAAGACTTTGAGGAGCGTATAGCTAAAAATACTCAGAGAAATAACAAAGACTTCTTTAAGTACATTAGAAGTAAGAACCCAACTAGGAAGGCCATTGGACCATTAGATGACAATGGAAGGCAAGGGGTTATTAAAGAGGAAACAGAGATTGCAGAGAGACTCAATGAATTCTTTGCTTCAGTATTCACTGAAGAAGACAGAGGCCACATGCCCAAAACAGAGCCTATCTTCGTAGGGAGGGAAACCGAAGAATTAAGCCAGATAGAAATAACCAGGGAGGAGGTCCTTGCATGTCTTGTTAAACTAAACACTAACAAATCACCAGGACCAGATGGCATCCATCCACGAGTTCTCAGGGAACTTAAAGATGAAATTGCTGATCTCCTAGCCAAAATATATAATCTTTCCCTCAAATCAGGCTTTGTGCCTGATGACTGGAAGGTAGCGAATGTAACACCAATTTTCAAAAAAGGATCCAGGGGTGATCCAGGAAATTACCGACCTGTCAGTTTGACATGTGTCCCAGGTAAAGTGATGGAAACCATCCTAAAAGATAGAATTAATAGGCACATAGAAGAGAAGGCGCTGCTAAAGGAGAGCCAACATGGCTTTTGCAAGGGCAAATCATGCCTCACTAATCTGTTGGAATTTTTTGAGAGTGTCAACAAGCATGTGGATAAGGGGGATCCAGTTGACATTGTTTATCTGGACTTTCAGAAGGCTTTTGACAAGGTCCCACACCAAAGGCTCTTGAATAAACTTACCAGTCATGGAATAAAGGGACAGGTCTTGTCCTGGATCAGCAACTGGCTAAGGGACAGGAAACAGAGGGTAGCACTAAATGGACACTTCTCCAAGTGGAGGGAAGTAAAGAGTGGGGTTCCCCAAGGTTCAGTACTGGGACCCCTGCTTTTCAACCTCTTCATAAATGATCTAGAGGTAGGAGTAAAAAGCAAGGTAGCCAAATTTGCTGACGACACTAAATTATACAGGGTAGTGAAAACTGTGAGCGATTGTGAGGAGCTCCAGAGGGATCTCTCGACACTGGGGGAGTGGGCAAAACAGTGGCAAATGAGTTTCAACATTAGTAAGTGCAGAGTGATGCATTTTGGGGCAAAGAACCCCAATTACATTTATAAACTGATGGGGTCTGAACTCTCTGAGACAAACCAGGAAAGGGACCTTGGTGTCCTGGTGGACAACTCAATGAAGGTGTCAACCCAGTGTGCCTCAGCAGTGAAAAAAGCAAACTCAATGCTAGGGATCATTAGGAAGGGTATAGAAAATAAGTCAGCAAGTGTCATTTTGCCTCTTTATAAATCTATGGTGAGGCCCCATCTGGAATACTGTGTACAGTTCTGGTCGCCATACCTCCAGAAGGATATTATGGAGCTGGAAAAAGTGCAGAGGAGGGCAACCAGAATGATTAGGGGACTGGAACACCTTCCTTACCATCTGAGGCTGCAACGGTTGGGCCTCTTCACTCTTGAACGACGACGTCTAAGAGGTGACCTGATTGAAGTTTATAAAATCATGCACGGTGTGGACAAAGTAGATAAGGAAAAACTGTTTTCCCTATCGCATAATACTAGAACTAGGGGACACTCCATGAAACTTTTGGGTACTAGTTCTCAAACAAATAAGAGAAAGTACTTTTTCACCCAGAGGATTACTGGTCTATGGAACTCCCTGCCAGAAGAAGTGGTGACAGCTGTCAGTCTTGACAGCTTTAAGAAAGGATTAGACAAGTTCATGGAGGAGAAGAGTATCAATGGCTATAATTATGGATACTTAAGGACAACCTCCGGGTTGGAGAGATAGGCAGGATATCTCTCAATATCACTTCCAGGGAATCCTAAGCAGGTGAAGGCATCTGCTTGGGAATACCCTGAAGGAAATGGTGAGCCACTGTGTGAGACAGAATGCTGGACTGGATGGGCTGTGGCCTGTTCCAGCAAGGCTGTTCTTATGTTCTTATGGCCCTGTCCGTGATTTTAAAAGGTTGCTGAACTGTGGTCCAGAGTAATAACAGAATGCGTTCCTTTTAATAAGCAAAATTTTGAGCTGATGTGAACTGATCGTGGTAGGAGTCTTGAGCCAATTTAGCTAAGCTTTTTGGATATCCAAAGGACATCTAGAAGGGAATTTATATTTGTTTACAAGAGTGTATAGCCTACTCAGTCCTAGAATGGTTACCAATCCAGAAAGTACTCATTTTTTTTCCCTAGGGTTGATGTGGATGAAAACATGCTCTACTACAGATGTGTGGATTCAATGAACCCCTTTGGAATAGTCAAGCTAGTCTTTCTACTCAAAATAAACAATTTAAGGCTAAGTTATGAAATTGTTTACTCAGCAGCCTTGAACTACTGAGTAGTTTATAAGCTACCAAAGCAAGCAAGAAAATTATCCTCCGTAATGACATACCAACTTATCTGTAAAATGTAAATCCTGATGCTGAAAACACATTCCTGTGAAACTATTCAAAGTTCAGATTGCACAACCTTGTCTGGAGCTGTTTTCCACATTCATTTGGCATTTACCCCTCAGATTCACAAAGACAGCAGCATCTCAGGGAAGAGAAGAAAATTGTTTCCTGCTGTGGAATTGTTTCCCAAAAATGTCAACATCTCATTTACCAGTATGTCAAAAGACAGTGCATTTTTTGGGACAAACTACAGTACATGATTTACTATCTTTAACTGTCTTCTATACTAAATTTGTCTTCTATCTATAGCACATTTAATGAGTCTGAATTGTTAATGAAATATCTGCAGTTTAAAATAAGGAATTCGATGAGATCTCTCTTCCTCCTGAGCAAGAATACTACAGGAGAAAGTGTATCATCCAATACTATAAAGAGAGGTGTGGGCAACTGTTTAGGATGGCAATTCCCATAATTCATCATCTTCAGCTATGCTGGCTAGGGTTTGTGGGAAATTGTAAGCAATAATAATAATCTATAGGACAACAGTTGTATGCCTTTGGTCCAATCTGATACTCAAATCATCCCTCTATTGTTAATTATTTATAGTACCTCTATCTCTGACTGGATGGACATCCCACTACAGTAATGGAGTAGATAGTACAGCCAGAGAGAGTATTGGGTGGAGGCAAATAACCTGACTCCCTAAAGGTGCCAACGGCTACGGGCAGATGAGCCCCTTTAGGTTGGGTGATGGTCCCCTCAGTGGAGGAAATGCCACTGGAAACCATATTGGGCCCAACGGCAAAACAAGCAAAGGAGGAACTCTGATTCCCAGTGGTCATGGAGGCAGAACAGGTCATGCCAGATGGACTGGCTGTGAAGGTGCACCTTGATAATATCCTCAAGGTTGTGGCAGTCCATTGGTTGTGGCAGTCTCAGTGTTAAATCCTGCATGTCTCATCTCTTATGTGCCGGAGATGGCTCCCTGATCAGTGTGTGGGTCACTTCATGGCAAGCTGGGATTCATCTTAGACAAATTCATGCCAATGACATTTTTCCTGCTTCAGGGGAAAATGTACTCCTTTGTGTTGTTTGTGGATCCACATATGTGGGTTACGCGCCTGCGCGGAAGCCAGTTCGGAGCTGTAGAGCTGACTGGATAAGATTTATGGTTAGGACCACCCACCATCTCCACCCACCCTCGGTGCCATTTTGCGCCATCCTCCTCAGTTCTCTTTTTTCCTCTGCGCTAGCAGGAGCTAATTGAGAGCTCTCCTTAATTTTTGTCCGTTTTCGATTATTTGAAGGCTTTTTCTGTCAATTTTTCCTTGGCTGGGGAGGGTTATTCCGTCCGGCCCCGCTTTTCTCTCTATTTAGGAGAAGAAAATCGCTTCTAAGGCGTCTTTGGCTCAATTTTTTCTTCTCCTGAGGGGTTCCCCTCTTGGGCCCATCCGGCTCTTCGCGCCAATTTTTCTCAGCGTCTTGTTGGATGGTCGCATTGCTGCTTTCAAAAAGTGCCGGTCTTGTGGCTCAAAAATCCCCCACACGGACAGTCACGACAAGTGCCTTATCTGCTTAGGGGAAAGCTACCCGGTTCATTCTTGCCCAGCCTGTAAAAAAATTTCCAAGGTTGCCCAGAAGAACAGAAAGAACAGACTTCAGGCTCACCTTATGGCTTCTGCGCTGGCTCCACAGCCGTCCGGCTCCCGCCAAGAGTCTCAACCACCCTCTTCCTCCTCTGCCTCTGCCGCGGCTCGAAAGCTCACCACGGCGGAGTTATTCCTAAAAAAGAAAGAGAAGGAAAAAACAAAACAAAACATCATTCTTCTTTACCACCTACTCCAAGAGCAACCAGAGTTTCACCTCCACCTTCTCTGGCTTCGGCTATCTTCCTTACGGCCATGTCCAACCGCTCTTCACCCGCGTTGGAATCCACAGCAGAGTCTGCCTGCCTCCCTCCTCATCAGGACACTCCACCATCCCCTCCCAGGCGTCCGGAACCGCCGAATCAGCCCGCGTCCCAGGACTCGGTTTTGTTTGCTGCACCAGCCTTGGTTCCCGTAGACGCATTGGCTCCACTCTTCCACGCCATGGCAAAGGAGATCACCACCCAGGTGACGACGCAGGTCAGGGCTCTTCTCCCTACCAATTTGCCCGTTTCCAATCCACCTCCAGCAGTGCCTCCACTGCGCCCACCCAAACATACAACCACCGCTCCATCCACCGCTTCGAAGAGGCATCAGGCGGAGCACACCACTTCTCCTCCACCGTCTCCTATGTTCGTACTGGTCTGACTTGGACCCCGAGGCCTTCCCCCCACCTCCCACCATTTTGGGGAGGTCGGAAGGCTCAGAGGACAACCAACCGGATTCGGAGGATGACCCGCTCCCACCAGTGGATGTGGACAAGTCTCCCGACGATCAGATTGGGAGCAAGGAGCGCTACTAACCAGAGGACCAACGTACCATCACCGGACTGCTCACTCCGATGGGTACTACTCTCAATATCAAGGCTGAGACCCCTCCATCTCCATTTACTGACAAGGTGTGCAGCCTAGCGGAACCAAAGAAAATTCTCCCGGTTCACCTGCCTTTCCTCTCTGCCATTTCCCACGTGGCCAAGGCGGTCTGGAAGAAGCCGGTCTCGGCTCACACCGTCTCTATGAGGGTAGACGGAATTTACAAGCTTCTCGGTGCGGATGGCAAATTCCTCCACACTCACCCTCAACCGAACTCTCGTGTGGTCTGGGCATCCCAACACCGCAGCGCAGTTCACAGTGTGCCGGTTTCAGCTTTGAAGGAAGGAAAGAAGCTAGACGTGTTGGGCTGGCGGGTTTATGCACATTCATCTCTTTCGCTCTGCACGGCTAATTACACGGCGGCTATGCACGGATACAACATCAAGCTCTGGATGAAGTTGGAGGCCGCCCTGGAGAAATTGCCATCCGAGCTTCATCCGGAATTTGATACCTTGTGTAAGGAGGGTATTCACCTTGGTCAGCAACAGTTCAGGACCTCTAGACACATATGTTATTCCAAGGCCAAGAACATTGCTGCTGCAATCCAGGTCCGGCACCATTCATGGCTCCGATCCATGGACTTTGCTGAGGACACCAAGAAACTTATTGAAGAGATGCCATTCGATGGGCAGGGACTCTTTGCCACTGAAACAGACAACACACTTAATGACCTCCACAGGGACATCACCACCTCCAGTAAACTACGGTTGGGCAACACAGGCTTCTACCATAAACGCTCATTCCAACCCTTTGGCCAAAGGCAAGAGCAACAAACTCGGCAACAGTTCTGCCCCTTGGATCCGCCTCATCAATAGTTTTATAAGCCCAGGAAGCACTTCAACCGCAACAAGTATCAGTCCCAAGGACAACAATCTGGTAAGCGTTCAGATCAGGGCCAGAAGCAACAAGTTTGACCTGCCCCCAGCCGCAGACTCTCCCACCCACTGTCTACCCTACCTTCCATTGCAAAACTTCACCACAGTTTGTGGCACCATCACTTCGGACAATTGGGTCCTGCAGTTACTAGAACAGGGTTACAAACTGGAGTTCCTCTTGCACCCTCCATTGGGATGCATCCGTCACACCAATCCATCTCCACAACTCGAGGAGCTCTCCTCCCTCTTACTGAAGGGTGTAATCGAACCCGTAACATCGATAAACTCTGTCAACGGTTTTTACTCGCACTACTTCCTTGTGGACAAGAAAGACGGGGGCCTCCACCTGATATTCAAACTTCAGTGCCTCAACTGTTATATCCTCGTGAAGAAGTTTCACATGGTCACCCTACTGTCCATCCTTCCTCTCCTCAACATCGGGGATTGGTTCACCACCATCGACTTGAAGGATGCGTATTTCCACGTCCCAATCCACCCATCGCATCGCAATTTCCTCCACTTCTTGGTAGGCGCAGAGATCTTCCAGTACACGTGTCTACCTTTCGGCCTTGCCACCACGCTGAGGGTGTTCACGAAGTGCATGGCCCCGGTGGTGGCGCACCTCCATCTGCAGGGGATCACGGTCTATCCCTATATAGACGACTGGTTGATCTGTTCCTCCTCCCGAGAGTCAGCGTTGCAGGACATTGCTTTCGTGATCTCATCTCTGGAGAGTCTCGGCCTGCGGCTGAACCTGGCCAAGTCCAAGCTCAACCCCTCTCAAAGAGTCGAATTCATAGGGACCATTCTCGACTCCCTTCATGCCAGAGCCTACCCACCGACTACTCGTCTGAACAACATAGCAGACATGGTTCAGATCTTTCGATCTCACCAATCCGTCTCCACTCGCCAGGCACAAAGGCTTCTGGGTCTGATGGCCTCCACCACAGCAGTCATCTCCCATGCCAAACTGAAGCTGAGATCCTTGCAGTCGTGGCTCCTGGCTTCCTTAAATCCGTTGTTGGACGACCAACGGATGCGTCTCCACCCGACCCTGGAGTTAAAGGCACAGCTTCTGTGGTGGACGGATCCGTCGTTTGTCACAATGGGGAGGCTGTTCGATTGCCCTTCCCTGACATTTCAAGTCACCATGGATGTGAGCAACCTCAGATGGGGCGCACACCTGGGATCCCTCCGTGTCAACGGCACATGGTCCCCCAGCGAGGTCTCACCACATCAATTACCTCAAGCTTCTGGCAATCTGGAAGTCTTTCAGGTCATTCCAACCGGTGATTGCAGGGTCCATTGTTCAAGTGGCATCGGACAATACCACTGCCATCGCCTACTTGAACAACCAAGACTCGCTCCCGGTCTCTACTTTATCTTGCCGTTTGTCTATGGGAATGGTGTCTCCAACTGCATGTGCTTCCGATTGGAGTTCACATCAAGGGCACGTTCAACACGTTAGCGGATAACCTCAGCAGGATGGTCAAGTCCAACCATGAATGGGAGCTTCACAAATCTGTTTTTGTCAGCTCTGCCACAGGTGGGGAACTCCCACAATGGACCTGTTTGTGTCTCTGCTCAACAGCAAATGCGACCTCTTCTGCTCCAGTGCTGGGACAGGGCAGGACTCAATGGGGGACGCATTCATGTACCCTTGGAAGGGACACTTCTTCTACCTTTTCCCACCGATTCCATTCATGCAGAGGGCGCTTCTTCGTCTTCAGCAGTACGGGACTCAAGCCATTCTTGTAGCTCCTTCCTGGCCCAGGCAACCATGGTTTCCACTGCTCAGAAGACTCGCGTCCGAGTGGATGTCACTGCCCAACAGACCGGACCTCATCCACTTGGAGGGAGGCAGCATTCTCCACCCAGACTTGCACAGCCTGCATCTGACAGCATAGCTCATAACCCACGACTAGACAGGATTCTCCAGTCCGCTATCAAGCCGTTGACCTCTCGGTCCTACTCAGCAAACTCAAGCATTTTTTGGGACATCTTCAGTCCATTCAAGCCACTATGGACACTGCCTTGCTGGAGAATCTCCTGGACTACTTGCTCCTCCTGGCCAAATCGGGTCTCTCCCATTTGTCCATCAGGGTGCATCTCGCAGCCATAGTCTCAGCTGCCCCATCTCATTCTCCCCTCCGCACAGCCTTCCGCAACAATTTGGTGAAGCGCTTTCTCAGAGGTCTCAAAAACGTCTTCCCACCACGGAAGATTCCTACCCCTCAATGGTTGCTGACCACAGTACTGGATGCCCTTATGCGTCCACCGTTTGAGCCTATTGCTACTTCCAGTTTGCAGCTACTCTCTTGGAAAACTTCCTTCCTGGTTACTCTTACGTCTGCCAGGCGGGCCGGAGAACTTGCTGCTCTTCGTTCTGACCCCGTTCTTGCAGTTTTTTTATGACCGTGTGGTCCTTTACCCTGACTTGGCTTTTCTCCCCAAAGTTGTTACAAGGTTCCATCTCTCAAAAGTGGTCACTTTGCCTGCCTTTTTCCCTAACCCTTCCACCAGAGAAAAAAGGACTTGGCATTCCCTGGATGTACGCAGGGCTCTCCTTTTCTACACCAGGACAGCAGACTTCCGTGACTCCACCCGTCTCTTTGTAGCTTATGGTGGTCACAGGGTCAACCTCTCTCATCCCAGAGACTCTCTAAATGGATGTCATACCATCCATCTGACCTACCAGCTGGCTTCCAAGCCTCCCCCTGCTGCTATCAGGGCCCACTCTACGAGGTCCATTGCCACCTCTACAGCCTTCCAAGAGGGCATTTGCCTTGAGGACATTTGCAAGGCTGCCACATGGTCGACACCTTCCACCTTTGTCAACCATTACAGACTGGACATCAGGTCTCTGACTGACACCAGACTTGGCCATTCCATCCTGCCTGCGGGCCTCCGACCTTCTGCCCAGAGGACCTCCCAGATCTGAACAATCTCATCTCCACTGTATCCTCTACCTGCACTTCTCATCTCATCAGTGACTGCCCACCTTCCAAGTAAGTGAGCTTGCTAATCTCCCACATGTGTGGATCCACAAACAACATGAAGGAGAAAGACAGGTTGTACTTACCAGTAACTGTCGTTCTTCGAGTATGTTGTTTGTGGATACACACTACACACCCATCCTCCCCTGTCTGCTACACTGCTGAGATTTCCAATTTTCTCCAGTGCTTAGCTTTCAAAGGAACTGAAGAGGATGGCGCAAAATGGCACCGAGGGCGGGTGGAGATGGTGGGTGGTCCTAACCATAAATCTTATCCAATCAGCTCTACAGCTCCGAACTGGCTTTCGCGCAGGCGCATAACCCAGGTGTGTATCCACAAACAACATACTCGAAGAATGACAATTACTGGTAAGTACAACCTGTATTTCTTGGATACGAGTTGCAGCCGACTATAGTACCAAGGAGCCAGTACTGTTTATCTCTAGAGCAGTTTCCCAACCATGGGCCCCCAGATGTTATTGGATTTCAACTCCCAGAAGCCCTGAACAGCAGGTGTGCTGTCTTGAGCCCCTGATAATTGAAATCCATGAAGACCTGGAGGCTCAAGGTTGAGAAACCCTGCTCTAGACTAGAGTGTAGCTGGGGACATTTGGGAGTAGATGTATTAATGACCAAGTCATTCTCTAATTCCAGGCAGACACTTGTGTTTTATGTTCAAAAATTTCATTTTGGGCTCTCAGAGCTAATCTAAAATGATATGAGATCCACCACTTTGCAAGCCTATGTTACAAACAGTAATTATGTTGATCTGAATTGTACCATTGTAATTACAGAGAAGAGTAATTTGAATCACTCAGAAAGAGCTAGTGTGGCTATATAGAACAAGATACCATTCTGAAAAGTCAAAATGGGACAAGAGTGTCAAGGCCTCTTATTGGACCAACCAGTCTATAAAGAAATTTTAAGCAAATGCTTGAACATGTTTTCTAAACTATGCAATCTGTTGTTCAAAATATTAGAAAACATAAAGCAACCTCGAAGAGATAATTCTCTTTGGCTTGGAGGGGCATCCTTCACCCAGCAGTTGCCTCTAGGAACCTAATGCAGATGAGGTAAAATCAAGTCCCATTAAGTCAATTGAGACTTATGGTAACTCTTTCCAGGTAAGGAATACACAGAAGTGGTTTACCTTTCCCTTCTTCTGGGGGCAAGGCTGGTTCTTCTCCTAAGGAGGCACAGTGTAGAATTGAACTCCCAACTTCTGGCTCCTCAATCAATAAGCTATCCGGCCAACTACATTAGTGAGGTACCAGGCATCAGATGTGGTTTTTACATATGGGAATAGCTGAGCTATTTCCTCCCTAGATACTTGAATTTAGTGTTTGATGGAATATAAACAATGCTCCTATGAAATTACATTTAGTACACAATTCTATACCTGCTTACTTAATAAACTGAAGGTGATGGTTAATTATAAGTGAACACTGAGACTGTGTTGCCAAACTCATTTTATTTGCAACAAATCATCCTACACTGATCATGTAATTCTAAACATCTACTCAGAAGTAATAATTCCACTAAGAACAATGGGACTTACTTCAACTTCAGAAAAGTATAGAATGACAACCTAAAGATTAGATTGATGTCACAGATTTTTCACAGGACAATGATTTATGCTTTCTTTCAGTCCTCTAATACTGTATCCTCCTTTGTCTTTGTTAATTGAGCTTCTTTTTTCAGTGCAAAATACAAAATGGTGCTGAAGAAAAATGGAACATAACTGGATTTTAATTATCCGAGATACTGCAGCATAGAGAACTTTTTGAAAAGCATTAACATTCAGTATTTCTTTTTAACTGGCAGTGAATTGCAGCAAAGTAAATGGCTTTAAAAGCACACTTTTATTTAAATTTCAGAAGACTTTGATCATTAATTTAGTTGAACAAGATTATTTGAAACGTTCCATCCTATACTCTGGAATGAATAGATGACACCATTTTCCAAAATTAAACCATTTAAAATGGCCAACAGGCATAGTTTTCGACTTGTGTTCAAGGTAACTGCAAAAGAAAGGAAAAATGAGATAGACAGTATTCTGTAACATTTTCTACAGTGACCATAAATGAATACTTTTTTTTCTATACAATAAAAATGACTATAACTAAATCTACAGTGCTGGGAACAATCTGTTAAACAAAAGTGACATTAAACCACAGTTACAAATTCTATTTTAATACATCAATCAATTTAAACTTTAATTGGTGGTGCCCTAAATCCTAAATTGGAGGTGTATAATTGAAGGACATACTGCTTAAATCTACCGGGTTTTTTTTCCTGATCTTCCATGTCAAGGCCAGACGTGGAACTGCCTAAATGAAGGCACCTTTTGGTGAGTCCATTCTGCAGTTCCTTTGGCCTGGCCTAGTGTGAGAAAGATGAGCCAGCAACACAAGGTTGCCTTTACCAGGGTACGCCTGATTGTGGTTCAAAAATACCACAATCTTCGAGGAGGCTCTTTCTGTGTACTTTGTTTCTGATGCACTACTCTAACAATGAGCAGCAGCTGTTATGAAGTTACCTTCTTAGAAGCTACTAAATGTGGTGGAATTGTTATTCCACAGGTGGAAAGAGGTCCACCTGCATATATGCACTACTGGAGGTCTCCTCCACAGTGCAGCAGTATCAAGCTCTTCCCACAGTGTTCAGCCAGTGTAGATGGCCCAAAATAAAGTTGTAGATCTATATGACTCTACACATCATCATTCTCAACACCACCCACAAAGAAGGATGGTTAATCTCCTCCTACTGTAATCAATGAAGATAATGAGACAGAACTGCAGCAAACAACTTGTAAAACAACTAGCCTCACAATCCCCTGCTCTGAACATCAATTATACTTATATACCACCCCATAGAGCTGGGTGCACTCTCTGGGCGGTTCACAAGTGAATTAGCATTTCCCCCCCCCCAAAAAAAAACAACATGTTGGGTACTCATTTTACCGACTTCAGAAAGATGGAAGGCTGAGTCAACCTGAAACTCACATTGTTCTCGCTGCAGTATAGCAGTTTAGCTACTGCTGCACCAGGGCTCATGAATGAAGTCATGTTGGTGGCAACTTGGATGTGGCAGTTAGTTTGCCCTCAAAACTCTCACCTGCAGAATGTTTAGTGAATTTTCCTTCTTATATAAAAAAGGCATACATATTAAGGATTTTCAAACTGCAAATTATTTGCATTTAATTAATGCAGACAAATAAGATCACTTTCAAAATATCTATTTCTATTATTACTTGACTGTACTAATTACAAAATCATAGAAATGCTATGCATGTAAGAAGCCTTTTCTCATTTGATTATATATTTGTGTTCACATTTATACAGGCCTGAGGAGATGGAGGTGCTAGATGTCTAGTAAAGTAAATTCTGTAATGACTATGATTGAAAAATAGTACTGTACAACAATTCAAGATCTGATTATCTTCAAACAAATATTAAATACTGACAGATTCAAAGTATGTATAAAACCTTGTTAGACATGAAAGATGGTAAAAAAAGACATTTTGAAGAAAGGATTTGAATCTAGTGACTTCAGCCAATGAAAAACAGTGGTTCAGTTCAAGATGCTACATAATTCTTGGAATGAATTAAACATACTGTAAATACATTTAAAGTGTAGCATCTGAGGTACAGCAATCCTTTGTATGTTTGCTAAAGGAAGGCTATCTAGAAATCATAGCTGTCTGAAATCTAGGCACATAATGCTATTAAGGTAACATAAATGTCTCACACATTTGTTGGATAATAAACTATCAAAGAAATATTCAAAGAAAATAATTGCTACAGAATCTCTCTTGCTACAGAACTTTGTCTTGATTTTTAAAAGATTCAATAATAGATCAGAGAATAAACAAAACAAAAACATTGTAGCACTTTGAAGACTAACTGCTATATTTTAATGTTAGCTTTTGGAAACACAGAATAACGCAGCTACTGTTCCCCCCCCCCCAAAAAAAAATCACTAAACAGAGAGCATTAAGAAATGGAAAAATAAACAAATTCCAGGGCAATGCAGTCTTTCATTGAAGTATGGAACATAATGCATCTGAATAAATGAACCTGTTATGTCCATATCTAAGGCTAAGTAAAGAGAAACATCTCAGAAACAAGACCAGGTGTTCCTCTGGATCAAATCACTGTTACAATGTCAGTTTTTCTAAAGCCCAGCTATTAGCCTTTTCTATTTGTTTTTGTATACTGTTTAATTTAGCATATTCAGTGCTGCTGTCTTATAGTCCAGTCTCTCTCTCCCTAAATCAAATTTCCTTAAATAATGCGTTAAGCCTACTGATGGAGTTCTGCCTGTTTCATGAAGCAGAAATTCTGAAATGTTTGGCAGCTGTATTTGGTCTGAATGTACCTAATCCTAACTTAAATTAGAGCTTTGCTACACTATGAGAATAAAATCAGAAAATACCTCTAATTGCTTGATAGTTGGATGTCCACACAAACACTTTAATGAGCTTGAGGCACAAATGAGTATAGTCATGTTCCCAAATAACAGCTGGAATCAAGAGCAGCTTTCCATAGCTGGATAGCAGCAATGCTTTCAGAAGAAAGGTGAAATCTGCTTTGGTTCTTAGGCCTTCCAGTTTTGCTGACCACAGAGTAATGAAAATGCCAATCAAAAAAGCCATTTGTTCTGAAAGAGATAAGAAACAAGCCCCTGTGAAAAATAACTAAACAATTAACAGTTCCTTAAATACCTATTCAAAAAACAAGACCTGCATCTAGTTAGATCTGACTTGAGTCCACTATGCCATAACCATTCTAGTCATCTCCTAAATCACCCCCCCCCCCCCAAGTTCTAAAAGATGTCATTCAGACGCAATTGTGTCAGCCTTTGCCTCAAGACTTGGCTCTCACATTAAAATCCCTCAGAACCAATAGACAGAGATCCCAAGCCCAATGTATAATGGGTTTTAGTATTCTAGATTTTAAAAAAAGAGAAGAACCTGTAAGCCTCTGGTGTGCACCAGAGGTCATTATTAGGTACAGGGACTGTTTTCTGACAAATGTGCAAAAAGAACTAAATAAGGGGTATCTATACAAATAACACAGCAATTACAGGGTGGAGCAAGGAGCCCTAAGGCAGAACACCATCACAATGGATCACTGAATTCCACTCAACAGTCACTGGCAGGAAAGATGGTCAGTGATTGAAATGGAATTATTAAAATTAAAATATAGTAGGATGAACTGCGGTTGTCAAGTCACATCTGCACCTCCAATCAAAACCAAGATTTCTCCTGCATACTCCAACCACTGACGTGTTAAGGAACATTCATACTGAAGTCACTACACGGTATATATATCCCCATGCAACTACTTCAAGAGGCTGGGTACACCATGGACCTTAAAAACTGCCACCTTGCCACCCCATCAAAACTCCTTCCTCACTCCAGCACTGACCGCGGGGAAGTTTGAGCTGGGTGCACCACAGACCTTAAAAAATGCCGCCTCATCAAAGCTCCTTCCCCGGTCCGGCACTGGCCACGGGGAAGTTTGAGCACCTGGGGCTGGGTGCACCGTGGACTTTAAAAACTGCTGCTTTTGCTGTTTGAGTCTACGACACCACTGCAGGGTTCTGTGTTAGTGTTTGTTAGGATAGTTATCATTGTAATTTCTAATTTCTAACCTGTACTGTTTATTTATTTTGAAATTGTAATTGTATGTATTTTTTGCTGTACTTGTAATATTGTATTTTATATATTGTATTGTTATGTTGTTATATTGTATTGTTGATACTGATATGATGTTGCCGTCTTGAGTCGGCCTTTGCCCGAGAAAAGAAAGACTTGCCTTTGTATAGATTTAAAATGTTCTCTCATTTAACTTTAGTTTATTAAACATTGCTGAAATGCTATTCCACTATTAAGATCTATTAATATTAACCCTATTAATATGTCTGCATGTCTCATTTAATACGTGCTGCAGGAGATGGCTCCGTGATCCTGTGTGGGTCACTTCATAGCAAGCTGGGATCCACCTTAATGTCAATGGCATTTTCCCAAAAATGATTTTCGGGGAAAATGTATACTCGGATAAGAGTAACAGTCGACGATGCCTAAGATTACATGTGTGTACAAGAGAAATGCAGAAAGATGACTGTTGTACAGTCTTTGAGTAGAAAACTCACAAAGTCAGGCTACAGCATTGAGCTCACTCCCACCAAACATAGCTGTTTTAAATATTTCCTTTTAATAGCAATTCAGAAAAATAGACAATGTCAGAAGGAAGAGGAATAATATAACTTGAAGGGTATAGGACAGAAGGCTCCAATCTGCAAGACCTTTAATGAGTATAGAGTTGTTTCAGTGGGGGGGATTCTGTATACATACAGCTACTCTTGTATCATCATTAAAGAATTTGAACAAAATGAACATTTCGAAGGACCAATGAAAGCGCTTATTTTCAATTAAGAAAATAATTACTTTCATATTATTTTCATTTATGACTTCTCCATTCAGATAATAAAATGATGTGGTCTTCAGAATATCAGGCACCCTTCAAGTGAATTCAGTGAAGCTAAAGGAGCAACAATAGACAAATGAACTGAACAGTGTAACACATCTTCTATGCATTATCAATTACAAAAAAACTCAATGCATTTAAAAGTTTTTAATGGTTTTCAGAAAAATTAGTAGCAACAAATTATATTTTTTCTTACCAAGAGATGCTATTCCAAACATTCGATAAAAATCCCATTCTTTAGCATATCTAATTAAGTCATCCGGATCAGGACTCTGGCTTGAATCCTGTAGTTGCAACCATCTGAGATAAGCTTCACAAAGCAAACAGAATATACAGAGCTTCCCATGAATCTATAATAGGATAGAACATTAGGATCAGAAGCAGAAACAGACTCCCTTCAAAATCTTTTGTCAACTCTAATACTGTACTATAAACGTTTATGTGGGAAGACGGAACTGAACCTGAGATGTATGTGCGTTGGGTCTCTAGGTATTATTATGACCCAGTGTCTTTCACCTTGAATTGCACCCTGAAGCATACTGGAAGCCAGTGCAGCTCCCGAAGCAGTGGCGAGGCACGGGCATAGCGCCGGCACCCCATCACCATCTGGGCAGTTGCTAGGAATCAATCCTTTCTACATACAACCAACTCTATCATGAGGTTATATCATTCCATCATACGTTGAAGGATGACATATAGAACTGTAAATACTACATGATTTTTGCAATGTTTTATTCAATTAGCTACGTCTGCCATTGAGGAAGTCACATTTCCTTCCATGCTGGAAAAGGAAAAATAGGGGAACAAAAGGTGAAGAGAGACTTTTGTGCAGAAAAAGTCTGCCTACATTCCTCAGCCACCTCCTGCATCCTGACTTTGAAGCATCCAATGCATAGCAATGAAGCAAATCATGCATTTTTGCTTCATATTTATTTATTTATTTATTTATTCAATTTATATCCCGCCCACTCAACACAAGGCCGACTCTGGGCGGCTAACAACATAAAAAGTAACCCCAGGGCAACCCAAGGAGTTTACAGACAATATTCACAAATACAACAATAATCCTAAAAACAGTTAAAACAGTAAAAAAAAGTTAAGACTACCCACCCCCTAAAAAGCAAGGGCTGCAGGATCGAAAAGGCACCATGGGGAAGAGTTCCTCTACACCAACCACCCCATGGTGGTTACCCTTCCACCCGCACCCCACACTTGACCTGCCAGCCAGGTTTTAAGATCCCTTCTGAAAGGCAGCAACTCCGTCCGAAGACGTAATTCTGTTGGCAGGAGGTTCCAGAGGGCCGGTGCAGACACGGAGAAGGCTCTCCTCCTTGTGCCAGAGAGGCGAGCCCCTCTGGCTGATGGAACAATTAGAGAGCCCCTCCGGTCCGCTCTGGTTGGACGGACAGACGTCCTCAGGGCGATGCGGTCTCTTAGGTAACCTGGCCCACTACCATATAGGGCTTTAAAGGTCAAAACCAGCACCTTGAATTGCACCCGGAGACATACTGGCAACCAGTGCAGCTCCCGGAGCAGTGGCGAAGCATGAGCATAACGGCCACACCCCATCACCATCCGGGCAGCCGCATTTTGGACCAGCTGTAGCCTCCGAATGGTCGTCAAGGGCAGCCCCATGTAGAGCGCATTGCAATAGTCTAGTCTGGAGGTAACCAGAGCATGGGTGACCATGAGCAAGGAGTCCCGGTCCAGGAGTGGGCGCAACTGGCGAATCACCCGAAGTTGGGTGAAAGCCCTCCTGGTCACAGCCGCCACCTGTTCTTCTAGCAGTAGCCGTGAATCCAGGAGGAGGATCCTCTTCTCCCCCTCCTTTTTTCTTATCTCTTGCTTACTGTCTTGCCTGAGAAGTTGCTCAGCTATGATCCATTCCATTATGATGTTTTATGAGCACTGGACTCACAGAACAAGAAACAATTGTTAGAAAAGGAAATCTAATAAACTTAACATTGCTACTACATGGAAAGAAAGGACAATTATTTCTAGACTGTTTTCATAATGGCTTAAGTCCAGACTTACATATTTTACAGTAAATGAATACCAGAGGAAAAAATCTTAGCAACTTACATTTATTTTTGTATTGAACAGAATGTGCCTGTAAACTTGTGCTTTGCATAAGATAGCATTAATTAAGATGATAACAGGATCATATTCTATATATTTGTCCACTGGTTTCTGACAGGATTTCTGAAAGTAAGAAAACAAACAAACAAACAAAAAAAGGACAGAAAACCCATTAATGTTAAAAATACTTGACATTGTTGAGGAGCCCATAAAATAGACTAGAATATGATCAAAAATATTCTGTGCCCCAATTTCACATGGTAGTTTTCATCACAATTTTTCTCTTACTAGCAAGATAGCTATTTCATCATGCTATTTAAGCTATTTGTCCACAATGCAAGTTTCAACTGCCAGATGCATGGGATGCTTATAAAACCTAACAGTATTAAGATTATAAATGCTTAATTAAAAACAAACAAACCACACACCTGAATTTAAACTTCAGTTTTTTATCACACACTATCCAAAGATAGCTATTTTTCTATTAATTCTATTTTATTCATTAAACAAAAACAAAATGTGGTTTAAATCAACTCTGCATGGCCCATAAAAATATAATTTAGCTAGCAAGGAGCATAACAATATAATTCAACCCTGGAGACCAAGAAGCACAGATCCATTCCAGATGTACAGTGGCACCTGGGTTAACAAATGGCTCGGTTAAATTAAAAAGCGCATAACAAAAGGAAATCCATAGAAAATAGTGGCTCGGTTTACAGAATCTTGTTCGGAATAGATTAATAGGTTTTCAATGCATTCCTATAGGAAAATGCATTTTGGTTAATGTATTTTGTTTTTTGATGCATTCCTATGTGAAATTGCATTCAATGTATTCCGATGGGAAATTCAGTTAAAGCAATTTTCGCTGTAAGAAACGTCCTGGAAAATGCATTCATTACGTTAACTGAGGTTCCACTGTATACCAATAAAAGTTATTGAGAATGGCAATCCTGTATTAAAAACTAAGGTTATTTGTTTTGTTTTTAAAGCAAATCTCCCACTGTCCGTATGTAAGGCTATAATGCATCCATCTTTGGAATACTATTACACACTTCCTGAAACTCATTGCCTGTATTCACATATACAGCCAAGGTAACCAGAATGAAGTCCGTTTACCAAGAGCAAGCCTCTAGTATAATCAATGAAAAGAGCAACATATTTCTGAGAGAGATACAGTACTAGCAAAAAGAACCAGGGAATGCCTCTTTCAAAACAGCAATTAGACTTTTCTTCCACTATGATTCATTATCACCATTATAATCAAAAGAAGGGTGGTGGAACACACATATCCTCTTTATGTTGTATGCAAATATACTTGAAGCCAATTGACTCATTTTCTCTTCCCTTTAACTCCCTCTTTCCCAGGAGAGAGAAGAGATAATGAGCCAATCGGCTTCAAGTATATTTGCATACAACACAAAGAGGATATTTCAGTGGTCCTGTCTTAAACACAGATTTTTTAAAAATGAAATTGAGGTACACAAGGCTAAGACAGTAGACAATTAACTGATATACTGTAAGTGTAAAAAACAGTTCCATAAAAAAAATCACCATATTATGAAATTATGTGGGAGCGAGTGGAGAGGAACTTAAAATTACAGTATTTATCTCTTCCACTGCAGCTGAGGCTTGCCTGTGGGGGCTGGCTTTGCTGCATTGTCCCCTGTGAGGGGCAGCAGTGGTGCTAAGGGGAGTGTCTAGGGGGTGTTTCCTCCTCCCCCAGGGGACGTCAACACTCCTCTTCCCTGGTTCTGTTATGAGGAATATACCCCATGACACCTTGGTTTTATATAAAAAATAAAAATAAAAATATATATAAAATATATAAATAATATGATAATAATAAGGGAGATTTATGGGGAAATGGCGGGATACTTGACAGCTAGGGTTTTATCTGCTTGACCCAGGAAACAGGCACAAGTGGCCATACAACTGCTTGTCAGCCATTTGCTTCATTACTTATGAGCTACCAAAAATAGAGTGTGGGCTTCTGTCAATGGCTATACTTCCTGACATTGGGACTGCAGTGGCTCAAGTGGCTAAGATGCTGACTGGAAGGCGACAGGTCAGCAGTTCGATACCTGAATATTACACGATGGAGTGAGCTCTGTCCCAGCTCTTGCCAACTTAGCAGTTCGAAAGCAAGAAATTGCAAGTACTGTAGATAAATAGGGTCCACTTCAGTGGGAAGGTGAACAGCATTCCGTGTCTAGTCAATGCCTGTCACATGTCTACGGAAACGTCTGCAGACACAGACAGCGCAGGCTCGTTGACTATATAAATAGAGATGAGCAATGAACCGTAGAGTCGGAAACAACTGGCTTTCGAGCAAAGGTGGCCTTTTCCTTTACCGATTCTTCCTGACTAATGTGGCAATTTTGTCAAGCCCCTCGACTTCGCTCACATCTTGAGTGTTTCCTCTCAACTTCCCTGTGGTGGGGTGTAGAAGCCACATGTCAAAAAAAGTTATTCTTGTTCCAAGATTTCTGGACCTGACTGTATAACTTTAAGGTAATACTTGATGGGTTTTTCCCTAGTTGAGATATTTATATAGCCTGAGCCATGAAAATGATTGCGTGGAGTCAGAGGATGTCATCATCTGGCATCGGTAATATTTTTGTTTCAGGTTCGTAAGCCTCCTGGGGCTCCCTTCTGTCCTGGGGAAGCCTCTGGGAATTTTTGGAAGGTGACGGGGTGCTTTTAACATTCAAAATTTTTTGCTAGATCACCACAAGTTATAAGTGCAGTCTAAAAGTAAATGCTAAGGAAAAGCATATTACCTGGCTCAACGTTTCTCTTCCCCCATCGTTAACTTTCTAATTGTTCACCTGTAAGGAGCTGCAGTGGCTCAGTGGTTAAGAAGCTCGCCTTGTTAGCTGCAAGGCAGGGAAAGTTGGCAGTTCAAGACCCGGGTACTGCACGACGTATTGCACACCCATCTCTGTCCCAGCTCTTCGGGACATGAAAGGAGCCTCATCCAGGCGTCCTCTGTGCGGAGTTGTAACCCAGAATAATTAGGTAAAGGTTTCCCTTGCTTGAAAGCCAGTTGTATCTGACTCTAGGGTTCAGTGCTCATCTGTTTCAAAGCCGAAGAGCCAGCGCTGTCTGCTTCTGCATCAGCAGACGTTTCCGTGGTCATGTGGCAGGCATGACTAGACACCGGAGCGCACGGAACGCTGTTTAACCTTCCCACCGAAGTGGTCCCTATTTATCTACTTGCAATTTCTTGCTTTCGAACTACTAGGTTGGCAGGAGTTGACACGAAATTATTATTATTGCACTCCTCCGGTGGCTTAGTGGGTGAGGCGCTAGGCTTGGAGACTGGAAAGACAGGTGGGTTCGATACCCGAGAGCTGCCCGATGGGGGACATGAAAGGAGCCTCATCCGGGGCGTCCCCTGCAAAAAAATCCTTTGAACCCAGAGTAATCTCTGACACGAAAACGAACTTTTTTAATTGCGTAACTCACACAGATAGAGATGCGCAACACACCGCGCTGGTAGTCCTTGAACAGCTCAGCAGCTTTCTTATTGCACTCAATGCACCTGTAATCGCCAGGCTCCGCCATTTTCTTCACTGGACCCGGGAGTTGGCAAGAGAGAGAGAGAGAGAATTGAGAACCATCCACCGTTGCCACAGAAACGCCCCTTTCGTTTTTATGGAACTTCCGTATTCTTCGCACCCGGCTTCCGCCAGTGCTAGAAGAAAAACCGCAGCCCATTTCGGGATGTGTAGTTTTTCAGAACGCCATGTTGCTTGACAATGGACAGGAGATGAACTACCGTTCCCAGAAAGCAACGCGCTCACCCTCTTCCCGAGCGAGTCCCAATGAGAGGGGGGGGGGGGAGAACATGGAGGTATAAAAAAAACAGGAGATGGCACTACAGGCTTCATGCTGTAAGTTTTTTGAAGCCAGTGGGCGTGGCCTGCCGCCATATTAGGTGGACCAAAACATTAGCAGTCTACCGTTTACGATTGCTTCTTGTGTTGGAGAGGGGGGCGGCGGAATCGATCCCCTCTCCTGGGTCCCCTGGGTTTGGGAGGGTTGGAGGGACAAAAGGGGTCTGTCCCCACAGCCCTTCCATAGCCAGGGGACCCGGCAGAGAGGGGATCCCCCCCGCAGGTCACCCCGTTATTAAAGAGAAGAAACCAAGCGGTTTCTTCTCTTTAAAAACAGAGTGTTTGGGAGGGGTGGAATCGATCTCTTCTCCTGGGTGTCCTGGGTCCAGAAGGGTTGGGGGGACAGACCCCTTTTGTCCCCCCAAACCTCCCAACCCCAGGGGAGCCAGCGGAGAGGGGGATCGCAACCCCCCCCCCACTGATATTAAAGGGGAAACCCCGATCTACTTTCACGACTCCACACAAAGCACCATAAGGCAATGTTTTGGGCCAACTAACATGGCGGACTGTCAGATTAGTCGGCTTCAAGTATGTCTCCTGTTTTTTTTATACTGTACCTCCCTGGGGGGAGAGAAAGAAAGGTAAAGTATTCTGCGCAGGCGTGTTAGGAACATGGCATCCTCCGCCGCCGGCTCCGGGCTGAGCAAAGCAGCGCCGTTTTGGACGCGGCTGCTGCTGCTGCTGCTGCTGCTGCAGAGCTGTTGGCGACCCAGACGGTGGTCGCCATGACTGAGCAGTACCCGTCGCTGTCCTTGTTCAGGCAGGAAGTCCAGGGGAGCAGAGGCTGCCCGGATCTCTTGGCGGGTGACTGCTGGGGCGGGCAACCAGGCAGGCACGTCGGGAAGGAAAGTGATGATGCGGGTTTGCCTTCCGCGAAGACTGGATGATGAGTCCTCCTTGTTGCAGACGTGGCACCGTAGAAAGAAGGGGAGAAAGCCCAGGGTTTAAAAAGAGTGACTCTAATAATACAGTGTATTGTTGAAACGATGGATAACGCAGTAGTAGGTTTTAGGTTGTGAGACCAAAAGCATCATCCTACACCAGGGGTGCCCAAACTTTTCGAGCCGCGGGCCGGTCACATGGTTCAGCGGTTCCTCCCACCGAAAGCGGAAATAAAACACGCCTCGCAGTCTGTTTTGCAATGAGATGAGATAGGTTTTAAACTGCCATTTTCTCTGCTTAATCCAGGGGTGCCCAAACTACGGCCCATGGTCCTGATCTGGCCCCCCCCACATAAATTCATCCGGCCCGGGCTGCCCTCATCACTCCCAGAAGCGATGAGGGCAGCACAGGCTGGATGAATTTGTGTTGGGGGACGGATCCGGCCCACAGGCATAGCATGACTTCTGCATGCTATTATATATATTTCAAAAGTCAGTTTCTAAGCTCTGATCTGAAGCTCAGAGTAAACCACTTCAGTAGCATTTTAGGTAAAGGTAAGTTCTCCTTTGCTTGAATGCTAGTTGTGTCCGACTCTAGGGTGTGGTTTCATCTCCATTTACAGCCAAAGAGCCAGCGCTCTGTGTGTCTCCAAACGTTTCCATGGTCATGTGGCAGGCATGATTAGACACGACCGCACAGAATGCTGTTACCTTCCCTGCCGAAGCGGTACCTATTTATCTGCTTGCAATTTCTTATTTTAAAACTGCTAGGTTGGCAGAAGCTGGGGCACAGATGGGAGCTCACTCCATCATGCTGCAGATTTTAACCTGTAAGCCACCATGGCCTCAGTATCATTTTAGATCACATCAGATAGAAGAATTGATTGTTTTTATGTGCTGTCAAGTCACTTCTGATTTACGATGACCCTCAGTAATCACCGAAGTGTCCTTTCATAAAAAAAAACCCAAAAACTGATCAGTTCTTGCAAACTGAAGCCTGTGGTTTCCTTCATCAAGTCAACCCATCTCATGTTTGGTCTTCCTTGTTTCCTGCTGTCATCTACCTTTCCCAACGTTGCAGTCTTTCCCAGAAAGTCTTGCTTTCTCATGATGTGCACAACATAGCATCAGCTTAATAATTTTTGCCTCCAAAGACAGTCCTTGATTTGCTTTGGGATCCACATGTATGTCTTTATGGCAGTTCAGGTTTGTTGATGTAATTAGTCAGCAGAATGGGCAGTGGCCAGCAAGAGGTTCACACCTGGCCAAGTGGTCTCTTGTAAGAAAGGCAGGCAGACCAGAGTTTAATGCAGAAGAAAACTTAAAGCAGGTATACTTATAAGGTGGAAGGGTGCAAGTATATACAGTGCAACAACTGTAACACAAAACAGATATATTCTCTTGGGCTGCTCAGTTGACCTCACTGAGACAGTACAGTTGTGCTATATACAAGTCCATTAACAGTCCAGAAGGGTAAAGGCAAGCTGTAGCCACAAACAAAGCCAAAGAGTTCTACAGCTTCTGTCCTCCCAGTGGAGGCTTACTCCAGTTAGTACTCCTTTGTCCAGTAAGCACTGATGGCATATCCAGCAAAAGCCATCAGCAGGAACAGTGGCAAAGGTTCCAGAAGATACAAGAATCTTCGTCCAGACTGTCCGCAGAGGAAGGTGAGCATTGAAGATCAGGCAAGTTGAGCATTGTAGCTGAAGGTCTGCAGTCCTGCTCTGTCCTAAATACACTGGCCCTTGGAGCACATCAGGGAAAACTCCCAGCACCTGTGTGCCCCAGCAGTAAAGTCTTAAAGGCATCACAGACACAATATGCCTTGCAACCAGTCAGGGAGAGCAGCGAAGACACGTTCCCTTAAAAGGATATCCACAGAGCTTTACTTCAGCGCCATATTTCCAATTACTTGATTTTTTCCCTGTCACTTCTCTTCACTGTCCAGCTTTTACACTCATACATGGTGATCAGGAACACAACAGTATGGTTGATTTTGATCTTCGTCTTCAGTGACACATCCTTACACTTGATTATCTTTTCTTATTACCATCTTTGCTTCTGAGTCTTAGTCATCTTCTGACTTCTTGGCTTCAGTTTTCATTTGGGCTGATGATTGAACTAAGATATTTTGTTGTTGTTCAGTCGCACAGTCGGTTCCGACCCTTTGCGACCCTATGGACCATTGTTCTCCAGGCGCCTCTGTCCTCCACCATCCCCCTCAGCCCTCCCAGCTCTGTGCCCATTGTGTCTACAATACCATCTAGCCATCTCATCCTTGGCCTCCCCCTTCTTCTTTTGCCCTCCACCTTTCCCAACATCAATGCCTTCTCGAGTGAATCCTCCCTTCTCATTTGATGTCCAAAGTATTTTAGCTTCATCTTTACTATTTGGCCTTCCAATGAGCAGTCAGGGTTAATTTCTTCTAAGATTGACCTATTTGTTCTCCTCGCTGTCCAGGGGACTCTCAAAACCCTCCTCCAACACCACATTTCAAAGGCATCTATTCTTCTGCGTTCAGCCTTCCTAATTGTCCAGCTCTCACATCCATACATTACTACTGGGAAAACCATTGCTTTGACTATTCTAATTTTTGTTTGCAATGTGATGTCTCTGCTTTTCACTATGTTCCCCAGGTTTCTCATTGCTTGTCTCCCAAGAATCAATCGCCTTTTTATTTCATGGCTACAATCCCCATCTGCAGTGATCTTTGATCCTAAGAAAGTAAAATCTGTCACTGCTTCTACTTCTTCTCCGTCTATTTTCCAGGAACTGATTGGGCCTGTTGCCATTATCTTGGTTTTCTTGATATTTAGTCTCAAGCCAGCTTTTGCACTCTCCTCCTTCAGCCCAATCAAGAGATTCTTTAGGTCTTCCTCACTTTCTGCCATTAGGGTGGTATTGTCTGCATATCTCAGATTGTTGATGTTTCTCCCAGCGATTTTAATCCCATATTGTGATTCCTCCATCCCTGCACTGCACATTATGTGCTCTGTGTATAGGTTGAATAGGAATGGTGACAAAATGCAGCCTTGTCTTACTCCTTTTCCTATTCCAAACCACTATGTCATTCCGTGTTCTGTCCTAACTGTTGCTTCTTGGTTCATGTACAGATTTCTCAGGAGGCATATGAGGTGCTCTGGTATTCCCATTTCTTTAATTACTTGCCACATCTTGTTGTGGTCCACTTTAGTGTATGGGACCAAAGACAACCGGACAACCGAAAGGTTGGTTTAACACAGGTTTATTGCATTGCATGAGGTTCCAGTGAAGCATGAGGTAATGGCGGCGATACATCTCAATATATACAGTAGCTCTCTACATTTGAATCTTGTAGCTCATTGGCTGCTACCGGCGTGGCCTCGCCCAGGCACGCCTCTTTCTTCAGCTGCTGAATGCGGGGAAGGTTTTCCCGCGGCTGTCCGTGATTGAGCAATGTGAACCATGTGAGGCTGAACGCTCGCAGCTGCCCTCTATGGGCTGTCTGCTCGCGTTCCTTTACAGCTGGTATCGTTTGTATCTGGAGTGGTTACATTCTTGCCTTTACAGTATAATGAACATGCATACATACATACATAACATCCCTCCCCCCTAGGATGGGACGAAGTCCCGCAACCATTGTGGCTTGCCGCACGTGCGCTTGGGACGCGCTTGCGTCTGACCTAGTACTGGAGAGCCTGTGATCCCTGACTCCGCGGGTGCTTGTCCTGCAACGGGAAACGGGGATTCGTTAGTGGCTTCGTGGGGCGTCCGAGCCTGCCTCGCGCCCGGGGATGGGAAAGGAATGAATAGTTGGGAAGTGAACCCCTGCCTGTTGCTCTCTGACCCCGGGGATCCACCTATTGTGAACCGCGGAACCGATGAGGTCGCCCTTGCGGTTCGGCTACCTTCTGATCCCTGCTCGGGGGACCTTGAGACTGTGGTGGTCGGGCTCGCTGATGCCTCCCGTCTTGGGGGTGTCGGTCTCCGGAAAAGTGGCGCTATATCGCATTCTAACTCACAGGGGCTACTGGGACTGAAGGTACCAGGGGCTGAACTGAAACCCCTCTTTTCGCTAGGACGGGTGGGGGACCACTCCGCTAACTCCCCCTGGTACTGCAAATCAACGTCTAAACTACTATGGGCATCTGTGTTTCGGGGAAACTCCCGCGGGGTATGTGTGTGGTCGGGGCTCTTCCATTTCTTCGGGGACCCCCGCAAAAGATTTCTGTGGATCGATTCCCTTTCCTCCCCCCTTGGTGGGGACCCATGCTCCCCTTTTCCTCCCCCTTGGGTTAAACGGGTGGGGGAGTACCCTAATGCTGATTCGATGCTATTCTCGTCTCCGTCCTGCTCTCCGGGGACCCTGCGCCTGAGTTGGTCCACGTGTCGCCTCCACAGGAAGCCTGTACTGGTTTCTACGCGGTATGAGACGGGGCCGGTTTGTTCTACTACGGTGCCCGGCACCCAGGCTGGCCCCGCGCTGGCGTAGTTCCTGCAATGCACCGGGGCGCCTACGCTGAAACTCTTTGTGGGTTCCACCCCTATGTTCCGCCCCTTGTCCTCTACTCTCGTGGGGTCTAGCTTGGAGATTCTCGTGGCCAGCTTCCTGCGCATCAACAGCTCTGCGGGGGAGTACCCCGACGCTAGTGGGGTGACCCTGTATCTTAGCAGGAATTGGCACAATTTCAGGTCGAGGTCTCCGGGCCCCATGCGCAGTAGCGCGTCTTTCGTGGTGCGCACGAGGCGCTCTACTTGGCCGTTGGTGGCCGGGTGAAAGGGGGCAGAGGTGACGTGCCGAATGGCGTTGCGCTCCAAGAATGCCCCGAACTCGGCGGACGTGAAACAGCTGGCGTTATCGCTGACGAGGGTGTCGGGTAAACCGAACGTGGAAAAGACCCTCCTTAACTGTTTAATTGTTGTGGCCGAGGAGGTGCTCGAGACTGGAATGACCTCCAACCACTTGGAGAACGCGTCCACCACGAGGAGGAAAAGCGTTCCCCTGAACGGGCCAGCAAAGTCTACATGTATCCGGGACCAGGGCCCCCTAGCCGTGTCCCACTCCCTAGGTGGCGAGCGAGCCTCTTCTGGCCTTGAGCTTTGGCACGCTTCGCAAGTGCCGACCATGTGCTCAATGTCGCCGTCTAGCTGGGGCCACCAAAAGTAACTGCGGGCCAGCGCCTTTGAGCGGACGATCCCCGGGTGGCTGACGTGCAGCAGTTTAAGCACCCTCGGCCGGAGAGGCGTGGGGATCACTACCCGCTGTCCCCACAAAAGGCAACCCCTCTCTAGGGACAACTCTAGTTTCTTTTTGAAAAATGTGTCGAATTCCGCTGCTGGGGAAGACACGGGCCACCCTTTCTGTACCCAGGAGCAAACTGTGGCCAGCGTTTTGTCCTTGCCTGTCGCTTTGGCGATGTCGGCCGGTACTACTGGAGGGGAGTCTAGAACCTCTATCATTAAGACCTGATGGTCCCTCTCTACTTTGTCCACGTGGCAGCAATCCCGGGGAATGGGGGACCTTGACAGGGCGTCGGCATGGCTGATCTCCCTCCCGGGCCGGTACACCAACGCGTGCTGATACGCGCTGAGAAAAATGGCCCACCTGAGCATTCTCGGGGACAGGATTTGGGGTGTGGGCTTATCTGCGGTGAAAATGCCTAACAAGGGCTTATGGTCCGTCACTATGGTGAAGGGGCGGCCGTACACAAAATCATGAAATTTCTTGGTCCCTGCAACTATTGCTAGTGCTTCTCTGTCTGTCTGAGCATAGTTCCTCTCTGCTTGGGACAAGGACCTAGAGTAGAACGCTATCGGGGCCTCCCTACCGTTGTCCAGCACGTGGCATAACACCGCCCCCACCCCCACCGGGGATGCATCACATATCAGGACCACCGGGCGTTTGGGATTGAAGTGGGTCAGTACGGCATCTGATGCCAGGAGTCGCTTCAGGTCATTGAAAGCCCTCTCCTGGTCGTCGCCCCACTTCCATGCCTCGTCCTTTTTTAACAATTTGTGTAGCGGTTCTGCCACGGCTGCCTTCCGCGGGAGGAAGGAGTGGTAGAAGTTGAGCAGTCCGAGGAACGACTGCAACTCGGGCTTGGATGTGGGGCGAGGGGCCTTCTTGATGGCGGCTACCTTGGATTGGGCTGGTCTTATTCCCTCGGGAGTGACACGGAACCCTAGGAACTCAACCTCTGTAGCGAAGAAGACGCATTTGTCTTTCCGCAACCGCAACCCCGCCTTTTCGAATATTGTCAGGACCTTTCCCAACCTAGTTGCTAATTCGGCCCGGCTCCCCCCTGTAATCAATACGTCATCAAAGTAGGGTAACACCCCCTCTAACCCCTTCAGGAGGCGTTCCACAAGTGACTGGAAGATCCCGGGCGCCGAATTCACGCCGAATTGTAGGCGCGATACCTGGAACGCCCCTTTGTGGGTGACTATGGTCTGCGCAGCAGCTGCAGCGGGGGTCACCGGGAGTTGCTGGTAGGCTTGGGCCAGGTCGAGTTTAGCGAAGCACCTCCCCCTGTGTAACCTGGCCAACAAGTGGCTGACTACCGGCACCGGATACGCATTAGGGCGGATCGCCTTATTGATGGTGCGCTTGTAATCAGCGCATATGCGGACCTCCCCGTTGGCCTTGAGAGCCGTTACAATTGGAGTTTCCCACTCCGCAGAATCAACAGGAACAAGAATCCCCTGGCCCACCAATTTGTCCAACTCCGCCTCTATTTTGTCCTTTAGTGCGAAGGGCACTCTGCGCGGTTTAAGTCTGATTGGACGTACTCCAGGGTCCAGGTCGAAAGTCACTGGGGGGCCCTTGAATTTCCCGAGCCCCTTTTTAAAAACCTCGGGGTGCGCGTCGCACACGCTCTGTATTGGATCAGTCCCGGCGGCGTGTGCTCCCACGGCGTGCACCCCCCCAATGAACAACCCCAGGGGCTGGAACCATTGAGTCCCGAGGAGGCTGCATTTACCTCCCTTGAGGACGACGAGGGGAAGCGTTGCGGTGTGCTTTTTAAACTGGACCCGGAACTTCCCAACCCCCAACACTGGGATGCGGTTCCCTTGCACGTCCTTCAGTGTGGCCCTCAACGCCTTGAGCTTGGGCCGCATGCGGGGGGCAATTTTCATGAATTCCCCCTGGGAAATAATGGAGTATGAAGAACCCGAGTCCACCTCCATTCTAACAGGGGCCCCTTGTATTACTACCTCAACGAAGTAACGGGGTTGCTCCGTGGAAACGCTGCAGACCGGCGTGTCCTCCTCGCTGTCGTCGGAGATGCGCCCTACTCCGTCCCGCGTCCTCGTGGTCCGGGTGCCGTCCTTTGGCCTCGTGGTGCGGTCCTGCCTCGTGGTGCGGTCCTGCCTCGCCGAGCGGTCTGGAGAACTCCTGGTGGCCTCGCGCCGTTTCCGGCAGACCTTGGCGATGTGCCCGCGCCGGCCGCAGTTGTGGCACTCGGCCTTGCGGAACGGGCATTTGGCGCGGGCGTGGGCGGCGCCGCAGCCGTCGCAGCGCCGGCCCTCTCTCTGGACCCTCCGGACGTCCTCGTCGTCGCCGCTCTCCGCAGACGAGTCCGAAACTCGCCGGGCCGCTCGCACCGAGCTCTCTGCCTTTGCGGGCTTCGGGCGCCAGTCCTGAAGCTCGTGCACCCCGGCAGTAGTGGCCTCCGCGGCCTGTGCCGTGTCGAGGACTTGTTGCCACGAGGGAGGCGGCTCCCTCTTCATCAGCGCACGCTGAGTCTCTGTGTCCCTCAGACCGCAGAGCAGGCAGTCCCGGAGGGTGATGTCGGGGAGCTCCCACTTGCATGGGCCGGCGGCCAACCGCAGGGCCGCGGCGAACTCCTCGACCGATTCCCCGGGTGCCTGGACTCGCCTCCAGAACGCGCTCCGAGCGGGGAACATCGCTATTGCTGGCCGGAGATGGGCGCGCAACGCCGCCAGGAGCTCTGTAGCTTTGGAGTCGCCCACCTTCCTCGGGGCGATCAGGTCCACCAAGGTCCTCTTGGTCTCATGTCCGAGCATGCGGACGAAAATGGCCCTCTTTTTGGCCTCATCGGAGACTTCGAGCTCCACCAGCGCTGCGTTGAAGTCTATCTCAAACAGCTCCAAGTCTCCCGGCTTCTTGATCTCGTAGCCGGCGCATGTCTTGGTCCCGTGGGCAGCCATATCCCACCTTCGTCGCCAATTTAGTGTATGGGACCAAAGACAACCGGACAACCGAAAGGTTGGTTTAACACAGGTTTATTGCATTGCATGAGGTTCCAGTGAAGCATGAGGTAATGGCGGCGATACATCTCAATATATACAGTAGCTCTCTACATTTGAATCTTGTAGCACGGTAGCTCATTGGCTGCTACCGGCGTGGCCTCGCCCAGGCACGCCTCTTTCTTCAGCTGCTGAATGCGGGGAAGGTTTTCCCGCGGCTGTCCGTGATTGAGCAATGTGAACCATGTGAGGCTGAACGCTCGCAGCTGCCCTCTATGGGCTGTCTGCTCGCGTTCCTTTACAGCTGGTATCGTTTGTATCTGGAGTGGTTACATTCTTGCCTTTACAGTATAATGAACATGCATACATACATACATAACATCCACACAGTCAAATGTCTTAGTGTAGTCAATAAAACAAAAGTAAACTTGTTTCTGGTATTCCTTTGTTTTCTCCGTGATCCAGCGTATGTTGGCAATGTGGTCTCTAGTCCCCCTGCCTCTTCTGAAACCGGCCTGCACCTCTGGTAATTCTCTCTCCACATGCTGCTGAAGTCTATCCTGTATTATCTAGAGCATCACCTTGCAGGCATGTGGGATGAGCGCGATTGTTCGATAATTTGAACATTCTTTGGCATTGCCCTTTTTTGGGATTGGGACGTATACTGATCTTTTCCAATCCTGTGGCCACTGTTTTGTTTTCCAAATCTGCTGGCATATTGAATGCAGTAATTTGACGCCGTCATCTTTTAGCGCTTTGAAAAATTCAACTGGGATACCATCATCTCCACTAGCTTTGTTGTTTGCAGTGCTCTTTAGGGCCTTTATGACTTCGCTCTCCAGGATGTCTGGCTCAAGTTCAATTTCTTCATCATTGTGATTGTCAGGAGTGTTGAGGTCCTTTTTGTAAAATTCCTCTGTGTATTCTTTCCATCTTTTCTTAATTTCTTCTGCATCAGCTAGCTCCTTTCCGTCTTTGTCCCTTATCATGGTCATTTTTGCTTTAAATGTTCTCTTGATTTCCCCGATTTTTTTGAAAAGATCTCTGGTTCTGCCTCTTTTGTTGTTGTCCTCCATTTCTCTGCACTGTTCTTTTAGGTAGTTTTCCTTATCTCTCCTTGTTTTTCTTTGAAATTCTGTGTTCAAATGATTGTAGTTTTTCCTTCTCCTTTGACTTTTGCGTTCCTTCTTTCCTCTGCTATTTTAAGAGCCTCGTCAGACAACCACTTTGCTTTCTTACTCTTCTTTTCTTTTGGTATGGTTTTCTTTGCTGCTTCCTGCATGATGTCCCTCATCTCCGTCCATAATTCTTCTGGTACTCTGTCTACTGAGTCTAAGCCATTAAATCTGTTCATCACCTCCACCGTGTATTCTTTAGGGATGCTGTCTAGGTGATATCTTTCTGGTCTCCGTGTTTTCCCTATTTTCTTTAGTCTAAGCCTGAATTTTGCGATCGGTAGGTTGTGATCTGAGCCACAGTCTGCTCCAGGTCTTGTTTTTGCTGACTGTATGGAGGTTCTCCATCTTTGGCTGCAGAGTATATAGTCAATCTGGTTTCGGTGTTGGCCATCTGGTGATGTCCATGTGTAAAGTCGCCTCTTGTGTTGCTGGAAGAGAGTGTTTGCTATGACCAGTGCATTCTCTTGGCAGAACTCTATCAATCTTTGCCCTTCTTCATTCTGTGTTCCAAGACCAAATTTGCCTGTTATTCCCTCCACTTTTTGATTTCCTACTTTGGCATTCCAGTCTCCTAATATAATTTGTACATCATTTCTTGGTGTCTGTTCTATGAGGTGTTCTAGGTCCTCATAGAACTGGTCCATTGTGGCTTCATCTGCACCAGTGGTTGGTGCGTATATTTGGATCACAGTGACATTGAAATGTTTGCCTTGAAATCTGACTGACATCATTCTGTCATTTTTTAGATTGTATCCCATTACTGCTTTTCTCACTCTTTTATTGACAATTATGGCTACTCCATTTCTTCTGAGGTTTTCTTGCCCACAGTAGTAGATATGATGGTTTCCAGAGCTGAATTCCCCCATCCCCATCCGCCGCCGCCGGGCAGCCACCCCCAGCTGGGGGGTGAAGAGGAGGAGGAGAGCCGGGCGAGTGGCGAAGAGGCCAGCCGCCGGCGCCGCCGGGCAGCCACCCCCAGCCGGGGAGTGAAGAGGAGGAGGAGAGCCGGGCGAGCGGCGAAGAGGCCAGCCGCCGGCGCCGCCGGGCAGCCACCCCCAGCCGGGGGGTGAAGAAGAGGAGGAGAGCCGGGCGAGCGGCGAAAAGGCCGGCTGCTGCCGCCGCCGGGCGGCCAGCCCCAGCCAGGGGGTGAAGAGGAGGAGGAGAGCCGGGCGAGCGGCGAAAAGGCCAGCCGCCGCCGGGCATCCACCCCCAGCCGGGGGGTGAAGAGGAGGAGGAGAGCCGGGCGAGCGGCGAAGAGGCCAGCTGCCGCCGCCGCCGGGCAGCCAGCCGCAGCCGGGGGGTGAAGAAGAGGAGGAGAGCCGGGCGAGCGGCGAAGAGGCCAGCCGCCGCTGCCGCCGGGCAGCCACCCCCAGCCGGGGGGTGAAGAGGAGGAGGAGAGCCGTGTGAGCGGCGAAGAGGCTAGCCGCCGCCGCCGGGCAGCCACCCCCAGCCGGGGGGTGAAGAGGAGGAGGAGAGCCGGGCGAGCGGCGAAAAGGCCAGCCGCTGCCGCCGCCGGGCAGCCACCCCCAGCCGGGGGATGAAGAGGAGGAGGAGAGCTGGGCGAGCGGCGAAGAGGCCAGGAGAAGACCAACTGACAGAAGGGAAGAGGGCAGAGGAGGAAAAGCAGGGGGCAAGACTCAGAGTCCCAGGCAAAGGATAAGTAGCTGATATGCAAATGTAGAAGACTTAATATAACAACTGACATAGAGACTTTATACTGACTAAACATAGAAACTGACATAGAGACTGTGTTTTAAAGTGTGATAATATGCATGATAATATGTTGTCTTAAATGTTTTAAACTTTTAAAAACTGTGATAAAATGTAAAGCTTGCCAAGAGAACCCTATTGACCAAAACAAAAGGCAAAACAAAGGAGCAGGCTAGGTGATACAGGATGCTTAACACCACAGAGTGGAGGAAGGGGAGGGACAGGAAGGGGGGAGGGGAAATGCAATGTTGCAAGGAGCAATACTGCATAGGGACATGGAATGTGAGATCAATGAACCAAGGTAAACTGGAAGTGGTAAAAAATGAGATGGAAAGAATAAGCATTGACATCTTAGGCATCAGTGAGCTCAAATGGACAGGGATGGGGGAATTCAGCTCTGGAACTAAGATATACAAAATCTTAAACAATTTTAATTTCTTCATTATCAATATTAAAGTTGTGTGATTCTTCGGTAATGTTTTTTGTCTTCTTAAGGTTCAACTACAGTCCTGCTTTGACACTTTCTTCTTTCACTTTCATTACAAGTTGTTTCAAGTAGTTTGCTGTTTTCTGAAAGTAAAATGGTGCCATCTACATATCGTAAATAATTGATGTCTCTTCCACCAGTTTTTCACTTCATCTGAATCTAGTCTGATTTTCTGTATGGTATACAGTATTCCAAATATAGATTGAACAGAATGGGGAATAAAGTGCACCCTTGTCTTGACACATTTGCCTATAAGAAACCATTTGTCTTCCCATATTTGTCCTAACTGTAGTTTTTTGTCCACAGAACAACTTATGTATCAAGATAATCATGAGACAGTGATAGTTTTAATCATGTCATTTTGTGTACTTGTTTTTCTTGTGGCAGAGTGCTTTTGACACAGTAGAGTACCTTATCCACAATTTTATAAAGTCCCTTAATCTGGAAGAACAGATTTTTCATGGGTTGTGAAGGTGTCACAAAAGAGAGGAATCAGTATTCAGGCAGTGGAAATGTTCTTCTGGATCAAAGGCAAAGGCTTCCCACTGAGGAAAGGAGGCTCACTTGTTTTGATTTAACCTCTTATACCCTGATAACAAATCTATTTATTTGGAGTATTAAAGACATTCAGAAATTGTTTATTTCTTTATTAGCCACATACTAAAAGATTCATCTTGCCAGTATTGTCAATTAACCATTAGCACTCCTGTATCTTACATTTTGATAACCTGCTCTAATAATGTTTTGATCAAAAATGAAAAAATCAGCTAAATTAGGAGCAACATTGTGAATAAGAGTCATTTTTAATATTCTCCATTTGGAATATTTCAGGTACAGTGGAACCTCAGTTAACAAATGGCTTGGTTAACACAAAAATCGCATAACAGAATGAAATCCATAAAAATAGTGGCACGGTTTACAGATTTTCCCCCTGGAACGGATTAGCTGGTTTTCATTGCATTTCTATGGGAAATTGCATGTAATGCATCCCTATGGGAAATTTGGTTTAAGTAATTTTTGCTTTAAGAAACATCCCGGGGAACACATTAATTACATTAATTGAGGTTTTACTGTACATTCATGTTGATCACAGTCAAATTCCGCAGAAATCAAAGGTCTTGATATAGTCACTAATGATTCTGTGGATATTCTTACAATGTTTATATGAGGCAGCGACTCTTTGTTATACTACTCTATTTCATCACATTTTAAACTTGGACTTCACAGTCCAAAATTCACCATGGCTCAGATATATGATGTTTTTAAAAAACCTGTTTAATTAAGCGTAAAATGTTGATCACAGTGATTATAATGGCTCAAACATTAATAACAGTTTGGCCTGCAAACAGTCTCAGGGGACATGATTAGGCTCCTGGCTTGAAAAGGTTGAGAACCCCTGGAGTAGAACATACGGCCAGCGACTCAATGCCAATCATCAGGTGGTGGTTAAATAACCTGACCCCCCTGAGGACTAATAGCCTTGGGTGCCGAAGTCCACAGGGAAGGGTGGATTAAATCCCACTTCAATCCATCTTGATGGAGGGCAGCAGCTTCATCAATCCTGGCCTGGGGATGAGGAGGACTTTGTGTGCCAAAAGGGCTTCAGGACCAGAAAGTGACTCGTGGGGCTGCATCAGTGGTACAGGTGTCACACTGTGATGCAGAAGGCAGATGAAAGGCCATGGGATTATATTTGCCAGACAGTCTTCATGGCTGATCACCATGATGATCGCCAATATTCGGAATCTGAAATGGCACAAGAAGAGGAAGAAGAATGGTAAGGTAGAGTTTATTTCAGAAAGGATGGGACAGAGAGGGAGTCCATCCCAGATGGATGGGGTATAAATCCAAGAAACAAATAGAAACCCATACTTTCTCTCGTAGTCCCATTTTGTGCATATTTATATGGACGTAAACCTCCACGAATTTCTAGGCTTAAAGCCTGAAGGTGCAGTCCTTTGCTGTGTCTTTTCAGAAACAGCAACTGCTATGTTCATTGGGACTTATTTGCAAGTAAACATGTACTTAAACTCAGGGGTCCCCAACCTTTTTTGCACCACAGTTTCATGCCATGGACCGTTTGACTTGGGCAGTGAGGCAACACACTGCACACAGGTGGGGGGTGTAGTTAACCAATGTGGAGGAGGAGCCCGGCCACCTGCCTATCTGCTGTGTCTAAAGCCCGTGCTCTCGCTCCGTTCGCCAGGCAGACCTGGTGGAGCACATTGAGGGCAGAAGGCTGCCATCAGGGTTCCCAGCATCACCCACCTCCGCGGCCCAGTTCGGGACAGCCTGTGGCCCAGAACCAGTCCTTGGCCTGGTGGTTGAGGACCCCTGCTTAAACTGTTAGCTTAAATCTGTCAAGTTAGCGTGCAGTTGGTTTCCAGTTTTTTAAAAATGTCATATTTTATGAAAGGCACAGTAATATGCAACTGCATTGTGATTTGTCTTTATGGGTTGGATCTACCACTTTTCTCTGCCTGATGGAAGTTGTTTTTTTGTGCAACAAGACTATGTAACAGCCCATGATGACTTTCAAAACTCCCTTGAACTAAACAGACACCAGCCAATAGCTATGCTTTACAAAGGTTTGACATTTTTTCACAGAGGGCCTCTGAAGGTAAACAATTCGGGACTGTCTTCCCTATAGCCTTGCAGAAAAGTATAGCATTGCAACTAATAGAATTTGCTTCATCAGTTTTCTCTCTCTCTCGCCAATGGTTCCCAGTTGCCCAGTGCTGAGTACTGTCCTCTGACTGCCACTTTCCCCCCAAGGACCTCAGCAGGAATCCTTTGCTAGCCTTGCTACATGAGGTCATTTTAATTAGAGATGGCAGAGATCGAATTTAGGACTTTCTGTATGCAAAACACGTGTTCTGCCCTTGAACGATGTCTTCTGTCCATTGTTTCGCATTAAGACACTATCGTACTTGTTCTCAAGATTTGACTAGCGGAGGCCAGTGCTGTAAGAAAAGTAATGTTACACGCTCATCCCAATTCCCAGTTCTCTGATGGAAGCCTGCCATGGTTCTGCCTCGCCTCTCCCGCAGCCAAGGAGGAATCTTGAGTTATAAAACAAGGGAGTTGTTTGAAGAGGTGGAAGGAAAATCCCAGCCAATAACTACCTTGGCGGAAGTTTGAAGGTAAAGGTAACGGTCGCCCTTTGCTGGAAAGCCAGTCGTATCTGACTCTAGGGTTCAGTGCTCATCTCTGTTTATAGCCAAAGAACCAGCGCTGTCTGGGTCTGCAGACGTTTCCGTGGACACATGGCAGGCATGACGACACCAGAGTGCACAGAACACTGTTTACCTTCCCACCCAAGTGGTGCCTATGTATCTACTTGCAATTTCTTGCTTTCAGACTGCTAGGTTGGCAAGAGCTGGGACAGATGACAGGAACTCACTCGGTCATGCAGTACTCGGGGCTCAAACTGCTGGCCTGCCAACCTTCCAGTCATCAAGTTCAACATCTTAACCACAAAGCCACTGTAGTCCTGTGTGGAGTTTGAAACCACCACCCCCAAACCATTTGCAGCCTGCATTTTAACCCACCTTAAGAAGCAGATCCAGTACAATCAACTGCCATGAATTTTTGAGAATCTCATAGATAATATTTTCTCTGAACTATCAAACAATCTTGGTGCACAGGAAGATGGATTACCATCGAAAGGTAGCTGTTTGTTCAGAAGCTCAGTGGTTTAAGAAAGGTGTTGCATACTATTGCATTTATGATACCTGCTGTTTTTCATTTACCACTGATCTTTCCCAAGGGCTATTTTTATTTTCATCTTACTGTTGCAATAATACATATTTGAGTTTTAACTGTTTGGCTTACCCCTCCCCTCAAGTGAATTCTGATTTATGGCAGCCCCTTTTCTAGTTTACTGAAATACCATTGCTGTTTTTCCCCTTTACAAATCATTTACATTTCACTTATTTTTTTATGAAAAATATGTACTTTGTCAGTGCACTTGGGTTAATTCTGTTAGACATCAAATAATTTGAGAATGAGATGTTTAAAACTTCTGACATTCCCATAATCCATTTCAGGATTTTAATTCAGTGATTAATCATTGCCTGAGACATATTAATAGCATTCATTTTCTGCCTTTAAAAAAATATTTGAATTATCTGGGAAAAAATGAGAGATCAAAGCATTTGATTGTGTGGCTCATGAGAAACTATGATTGTGAAAGAAATGTGGGTGCCTCAGCACTTGATTGTCCTGGTACATAACCTATACTGTAGACATGAAGCCACTGTTACAACAGGGACAAAATGGTTTCATATTGGCAAAGGTGTCAGACAAGGGTGCATTTTATCATCTTTTCTGTTCAGTTTGTATGAAGGACATATCATACAGAAAGCTGGGCCAGCTTCTAGTGAAAGAGGTGGGAAAATAGGTGGGAGAAACACCAATACAGTAATTGAAAATACGCAGATGACACCATCTTACTGGCAGAAAGCAACAATGACTTGAAATGACATTTAATGAAAGTGAAAGAATAAAGCACTGAAGCAGGGCTTCAGTTGAACATTGAGAAGACACGAATCATGACTAGAGAAGAACTGCACAATTTTAATGTTGACAATGAAGAAACTGAGATAGTGATATATTTTGTACACCTAGGCTCAATCATCAATCCAAATTTGGGCTGCTAAGAAATCAGAAGTTGATACTTGGAAGGACAGGAATGAAGGAACTGGAAAAGATAATCTGCGGTTTCCCCATGCCCCGCAGGGCATGGAACGGCCCGCCAGAGGCCACCGCGGTGAGAGACGCTCCCAGCCCGTGGGCTCTGCGGCCGCCAAATTAAGGGGGGTGAATAAAATATAGGGTTTGATTCACCCAATTACCGTGACCTGACCTGCGACTCGGCCAAGTAAGCAGATAGCTGACTCCTGTCAAACATTAAGTGCATAGTTCATCTCCCGGCTCGGGAAATCCCTGGCGCAAATAAGCCATGTTTGTCCCTGCCTAATCCCCAAGACAATGAGGTCCCTAAACCCATGTTTGCCCCAGTTAATTAACTTCCCTTTGAAGAATTCCCCATTAACCCGTGTACGTGGGTGAGGTAATTTTCCTGTCAGGTGACAGCTTGCCACCGTTGCGCTTTTTTCCCTATAAATGATGTTGCCTTTTTCCAATAAAGTACTGATCTGATCTCGCTCCTGTTGCCTCGTGTTGTCATTGATCAGTCTCCTCCGGGCTCTAACGCCGCCCTAGCGGCCAGATATCGCTACAGCTGGTGACCCCGACGTGATTTACTCGTGAGTAAGAGACCCCGGAGAGGTCTACTCATGAGTAGCGCTCCACGCGGTCCGGTTCTGCGCTTGAACCGCGACCCGCCAGCCCGGAGGATAGCGCGGCGCTCTGGTCGGCAGCCAGCCGGACAGAGAGCGGCCCGCCGCGAGGCATTCCAGAGAGACATTCCTACCGCTTCCTCCCCGCTTTCGAGAGGGTTGCCATAGAGGGAAACGCGTTCCGCTCAGGGCAGGCTGTGAGCCCCTGACATCGCAGAGGCCGATAGAAGGGCCCGTGGCAGAAGGTCCACGCTCCGAGGTCTACCCCAGACACCCGTCGCCCGAACCTGTTGCCTGCAAAGACGCGTCGATCTTCGTCCCGAGGAGGAAACTTCAGAGGACCATCGCAGGTAATATGGGGACTTGTTCTCATAGACCAAGTCCGTCCGCTAGCCAAAGAACTCGGGAGCAAGAGTTCATAATCCTGGCCAGGGTTTTTAAGTTCCGATTTCACAGCAGGGAGCTAGCGAGACTTTTGGCGTACCTCAGGGAACACTGCCTACTTTACCCAGAAGTAGGTACGCTAACCCTGAAGCTCTGGGATCAGATAGGAGACTGCATTCAGCAAACCCCGAAAGCTCCAGGAGGGATAGTCCGCACATGGCGGAAATGTAGGAGACTCTTAGAGCAGATCGAGCCAGTCCGGGTAGAAGCGGAAGAACCCCCGTTAGAGAAGCCATCAGGCACGCCAGTCGAGCCGACTGCGCCCACCGCACTCTATCCGACATTCAAGTATCAGCAGAGTAGCGCAGGGAGCCTTCCCGCGGTGACAGCTGCAGACGTCACCGAGGGAACGCAAGGAATGAGAGGCGCTGGCGCTTCTCTGACAGCCCCAGGTTCCCTAGTCGTGAAGAGTGCCCTTCAGCGCACAGCTGAGATAGAACTCAAGAAGGGGGAATTGTCAGTTGAACAGCTAGCTGAACTCAGACAGATTTGTCCCATCCGCTTGGAGATGGACGCGCTCACGGGCGCACAGCAGATAGTACACTCCCCAGTCCCGTACAAGCTTCTCATGGCTTTACGGAAAGCGATTTCAGAGACAGGGCTCCAAAGTCGTTTTACGAGGGGCACGCTTCAGCAGGTGTGCGAGACCACCATGTGGATTCCTCATGATTGGAAAGCCGTCATGAGGATGATGCTTACCCCCAGCCAGTACATGATCTGGGACAGCGAGTTCCGCCTAGAGGCGCAAGCTCGGGCTGCCAGGATGGGAGGCGCGGTAATCCCTGACCAGCTGCATGGTTCAGGTGCCTTTGAGTCCATCAACGCTCAAATCAACTTGCCTCTCGCCACCCTAGAGATGTCAGCCGAGGCTGCCTATAGGGCATACTTCAAGGTCCCAGCGTCTGGCAAAACGGCCAAAAACTACACCGCCATTAAGCAGGGAGCCCAAGAGCCCTACATGGACTTCATCAATCGCCTGGAAGAAGCAATTAGCAGGCAGATTGACAATGAGCAAGCCCAGGAAGAGCTCATGATTAAGCTAGCCAAAGACAACGCCAACTTGGACTGCCGTAAAATCTTGCAGTCCCTGGGCAATCGCCCTGACATAACCTTAACGGACATGATTCGAGCATGCTCCGACGTTGGCACAGACTCCTACAAGATGGGTCTGCTAGCGGCAGCGGTGCAGGGGGGAAGAAGACCTAATGGCAAGAACAAAGGGGCATGTCACACTTGTGGCAAGGTCGGTCACTTCGCTAGGGAGTGCCGATCCAAGGGAGGCGGACAAAAGTCCGGCCGTCCCAAGGCTCCGAACACCCCCTGCCCGAAGTGCAAGAAAGGCTACCATTGGGCCAGGTTTTGTCCGAGTTCGGGAAACCGGAATCCGGGCACGTCTCTGGCCCCAGTCCAAACAGAGGCTTCCTTCACCCAGATCCAGAACTCCCCAGACCTAGACTAGATTCTAGGCACATCCCAGGCACTGCGAGGGCACAGGCCAGCCCCAAGGGCAGCACGGGGCTAGAATTGACTTGCCAGGCGGACGTTACATGCGACCTGCCAGGCACAGTCTATCTAGTCGACACCCAGTACATGGGACCCCTGCCCAGAGGCTTTATAGGTTTAGTTTTGCCCCGCAGTGTAGCTGGAGCACGCGGAATTTTCATAATTCCAGGAGTCATTGACTCGAATTTTTCAGGCATTCTCCAGGTCCAGCTTTGGGCGCACCTGCCCCAAACAATCCACAAGGGAGACACGTTAGCGCAACTGATCATGGTTCCTTGTCACTCGCCAGCAGGCAGCCAGGGAAGGCTCAGGGACAGCTCAGAGTCCGGTTCAGCAGACCGCTCGAGCGCGAGTGAGGCAGTGCAAGGATACCAGGTCTTAGCGACAGTGGAGACCAACATTGAGTGGAAACAGCGCCCCGTTATCGAGGTATTTTTGAACAAAAGGGTGTTCTCAGGGTTACTCGATACCGGAGCGGATGTGTCAGTGATAAGCAGGAGCCAGTGGCCAAGAGAGTGGGCCATTGAGCCGGTCTCCGATGTGTGGGGGGTAGGAGGCGTCCAGGAAGCGTTCAGGAGCCGAGAGTGGGTAGAAGTCACAATCCCAAAGGCTGACGGCACAGCGGTAATTCGGCCGCACATTCTTGACGTGCACATCAACCTTTGGGGGCGAGACATTCTCCAGCAGTACGGTGCGACGCTTACCTTCGGGTAATGGCATTGCCACTTAAATGGCTCACCGACACTCCGGTCTGGGTAGAACAATGGCCGGTAGTGGGAGAGAAATTAGTTGCCCTCAAGCAGCTAGTTAAGGAACAGCTAGACGCAGGACACATAGAACAGTCCACAAGCCCCTGGAACTCGCCAATTTTTGTGATTAAGAAGAAGTCGGGGAAGTGGCGACTCCTCCACGATCTCAGGGAGATCAATAAATGCATTCAGCCGATGGGTCCGCTTCAATGCGGCATCCCAAATCCTAATATGATTCCCGAGGGGTGGGAGATCCTAGTTGTAGATCTCAAGGATTGCTTTTATACAATCCCCCTAGACCCCAGGGACCGGGAAAGGTTCGCCTTTACAGTGCCGGTCGTGAACCACGGTGAGCCCACGCAGCGTTACGCGTGGAAATTTTTGCCACAGGGCATGCTCAATTCGCCCACCCTGTGTCAAATTTATGTTCACGGCGCACTGGCAAAGTTCCGAAGCCTTTACCCTAAAGCTATTGTGTGTCACTTCATGGACGACATCTTAGTAGCGTTGCCGCAGCTCGGCAGCGAAATGTTTTCTGACCTCCAGGCCAGCCTGGGGGACAAAGGCTTACTTATTGCCCCTGAGAAAGTGCAGAGAACCGAGCCCTTTTCATACTTGGGCCATCGGCTTCTCCGCTCTTTTGCAGCACCAGTCCTGCCTCAGATAAATTTACAAGACTCAGTCACCCTTGTAGAGTTGCAGCAAGTTTTGGGGAACATCAATTGGGCCAGACCGTATTTTCGTTTAGATACGGATCTTCTAAAACCACTCTTCTCGCTGCTAACCTTGGGTAAGCAGCCGGCAGACCGGATAAAAATCTCTCGAGACGCGCGCTTGGCGCTCGAGAAGGTGAACCAAGTTCTCAGCCAGAGGTGGGTGGATAGGATCGCCCAGGGGCCATATGCCCCGATCCTGAATTTGTACATCGTACGGTCAGGATCCATGTTCACTGGGGCGCTAGGAGTAGACTCAGAGAAGGGAGCGAGAATTGTGGAATGGGTCTACTTGCCTAATACATCTTCACGGAACATCGTTCCGCCCCAAGAACTGGTCTCCGCGGTGATCTACCGCGGCAGGCTGAGAGCAAGGGACGTTTCGGGGCACGATTTAGCTAAGATCATAGTCCCGTTCACCAAGGAACAAATCCATCAGTTGATGCAGCTAGGTGACTCGCTTCCGATAGCTTTGGAAGGATTCACTGGAAGCTTGGCATACCATCTGCCCAAAGACCCTAGACTTGTCTCACTTCAGACAGGAACAGTCAGTTTGTTCGAATTGCTTTCGCTGGTCCCGCTTCAGGGGGCCAGGACAGTTTTTACCGATGGGGGACGCACATATGGTGTCCTGACTTGGCAGGAGGGCGAAGCTTGGCGCACGCTGCTAACTCTTCCACAGAAGTCCGCGCAGCGGGCAGAGTTGGCAGCCGTGAACCTTGCCTTGCGCACCTTCGCCAAGGAACGTTTAAATATCATTACTGACAGTCTGTATGTAAGGAATTTGCTTCACAGCCTACCGGGAGCTTACATTACTCCCGCGATAGACAAGAACTTGCTCAGTCTGTTTCTCACTGCTCAATTTCATTTGCGGAACCGCAGAGCCGCTCTATATTGCCCACATCCGAAGTCACCAAGACCTACCGGGTCCGATTTCCGCGGGCAATAGCAGAGCGGATGCGGCGGCAAGGGAAATTCAGCAACGTTCGGTTTTGGGAGTTTTCACTACTCCAATCCAGAGCCATGCCTTTTTTCACCAAAATGCCAAGGCACTCGCCAGACAGTTCAATCTGCCACTCTCTCAGGCCCAGGGTATGGTCCGCTCTTGCCAGCATTGCGCAGGAGCGCCGGGGGGGCCCTCGTGGGGGGTCAACCCACGAGGGACAGAGGCGAATCAGGTATGGCAGATGGACGTCACGCATGTGCCACAGTTCGGCAGATGGCAATACATGCACGTCTGCATTGACACCTTTTCTCAGTTCGTCTGGGCAACGGCGCAGAAAGGGGAGGCTGCCACCCACGTGGAGCAGCACCTCCTTTCCTGCATTGCGGCGATGGGCAAGCCGCGGCACGTGAAGACGGACAACGCGCCGGCCTACAGTTCCAGGCAGCTGGCCGCCTTCATGGCTACTTGGGACATCAAGCACACATTTGGAATTCCCTACAATCCGCAAGGGCAAGCGATTGTAGAGCGGGTCAATCGGACGCTAAAGTCCTATATTGACAAACAAACAGAAAGGGGGGAGCCACCAGCCCTCCCCAAGTCACAGGGAGAAGCACAGATGTGTCTCAACAAGGTATTGTTCACTTACAATCACCTTAATGTTTTTTCGGATTGCACGCCGCAGGAGAAGCATTTACGCCGTTCGGAAGCTCTCCCGTGACCTATGGTCCGGTACCGAGTGCCACCAGACCCTTCTTGGAGGGGCCCGGTGCCGCTCATAACCTGGGGAAGAGGGTATGCTGCAGTTATGTCTCCTACAGGTGTCGTTTGGATTCCAGCCCGGTGTGTCAAGCCCCACTTGGAACCGCATGGCGTGGAACCAGGCCGGCCCGAGTCCGATCCCGGAGATGGAGGACCTCACCCTGACCGAGAGGACCCGCCGGAGGAAACGGCCGCCGATGCCCAAGATCACCTGGGGGATGGTCAAGGCTCTTTGCAGTGACGCCCAGGACGCCGTCCAGCGCGAGGAGAAAGAGCCGACACCGGAGAACCTCACAGCTGCAGTTTTTGCCCAGATTCACGCCAACACAGCGGCGATCACCATCATCCTGGCCCTTTCCCTGCTTTTGGGGGGAGGCGTTCAGGCTACTCCGATCCAGGCCGACGGTTTGCCGCCTGGTGAAGATCTTTCCGCGCGAATGCGGTACAACTTGTGGGAAAGGTTGGCGGGTCTCGTCAACCAGTCCGATTTTTGCCTACAGCAGGACATTGGTTCTGCATCTATCCTCAGCACCTGTCTCATCCCCGTGTGCCACACTCTGGACGCGCGCACCAAGGATGGCGACTGGTTGCTGAAGGCGTTCTTTGGCCCACACACTCCTACCACCTTCTCAGCATACGCACGCTGGGGGGGATTGCGACTTGTGTCAACCTTGCCGGCTGACGCCGCCACTCTTCATACCCCTCGAGTGGCGATCAGCCCGGACGCTGCTTGCACCCGAATGACCGGCTGTACCTCAGGCGGTCAGACTCGGCGCCGCTGCCTTGACCCCGGCAGCGGCAACTGGACTTGTAATAAACCAGAGACACTCACTTCGCTGTACGCTCACGTCACCCTACCTTCAGGGTGGTTTTTCACCTGCAACCAGTTCACATGGAACTATATTCCTGCGAATCTGTCGGACTCAATGTGTTGTATCAGTCGTTTGACACTGTTACTTCCTACTAAGGACATGATTGCCCCAAGCACAAATGTTTCTAATGTTCCACATGTTTCCAATGTTTCCAATGTCTCCCCACTCATACAGCACACACGCACAACCCAGTTAGACAGCTCTTGTGACAGCAGCTTCAGAGTAATGAGTCCCGCTGAGTATGTATCGCTAGCAGTCAGCCTTGTCGGCGTGCCAGGCTTGGCCGTCGGCAACGCACGGAGGATTGGCCGCTTGGCTTGCGGTTTGGCAAAAGCCATCAACCATACCTCCTCAGCGATAGCGCTCCTCAATCAGGAACAGGCAGAACTTCGCCATGCTGTTCTTGACAATCGAGCGGCTATTGACTACCTCCTCTTGCTGCACCACCTGGGTTGCGAATCTTTTCATGGAATGTGTTGTTTCAATCTTACTGACAACTCCCGTAAGATCCAAAGCCAGATCACGAACCTCCACACCATAGTCCAGGGTATTACTGAGGGTTCCGCATGGGGGGCTTGGTGGAGTTCCCTGTGGAATTGGATGTGGTCATGGATCCCCTGGGGGTGGCTGCAAACGGTGCTTAAGGTAGTGGTGGGGATAGCCATACTAGGCATTACGCTTTGTTGTTTTGCTCAGTGCATTCCCTCGCTGATCTCCAAGTGCCGCCCCAGAGAGAAACCCCGTGACGTCATACCCGCTCAACAGCTGATGCCGCTCTTGCGCAAGGTCGCCAGTCAGGTCCTTAAATAGAAAATAAAGGGGAGATGCGGTTTCCCCATGCCCCGCAGGGCATGGAACGGCCCGCCAGAGGCCACCGCGGTGAGAGACGCTCCCAGCCCGTGGGCTCTGCGGCCGCCAAATTAAGGGGGGTGAATAAAATATAGGGTTTGATTCACCCAATTACCGTGACCTGACCTGCGACTCGGCCAAGTAAGCAGATAGCTGACTCCTGTCAAACATTAAGTGCATAGTTCATCTCCCGGCTCGGGAAATCCCTGGCGCAAATAAGCCATGTTTGTCCCTGCCTAATCCCCAAGACAATGAGGTCCCTAAACCCATGTTTGCCCCAGTTAATTAACTTCCCTTTGAAGAATTCCCCATTAACCCGTGTACGTGGGTGAGGTAATTTTCCTGTCAGGTGACAGCTTGCCACCGTTGCGCTTTTTTCCCTATAAATGATGTTGCCTTTTTCCAATAAAGTACTGATCTGATCTCGCTCCTGTTGCCTCGTGTTGTCATTGATCAGTCTCCTCCGGGCTCTAACGCCGCCCTAGCGGCCAGATATCGCTACAATAATCAAATGTAAGGATGTGTCATTGAAGACCAAGATTGCCCACACTATCATATTTCTGATCACGATGCATAGGTGCAAATGCTGGACAGTAAAGAAATTGGTAGGTGGGAAATGATATGTTTGCGATAAAGTGCTGGGGGAGAGCTTTGTGGGTACCCTGGACTGCTGGAAAGACAAACAAGAGGGTCTTAGAGCAGTGATGGTGAATCTTGACACTCCAGCTGTTCTTGAACTTGGGCTTCTGGGAATTGAAGTCCAAGAACACCTGGAGTGCCAAGGTTGGCCATCATGGTCCTAGAGCAAATCAAGTATGAACTGTCTGCAGGCAAAAATGATGAAATTAAAACTGTCCAACTTTTGGCTCCTCATGAGCAGGCAAGACTCTCTGGAAAAGCAATCATTCTGGGAAAAGTGGAAGGCATCATGAAACATGGCCAGAAGCAAGATGGATTGATTCCCTAATGGAAAGCATTGACTACAACCTGTAGGGCTATTAGGAACAGGACATTTTGAAGAGCTCTTATTCATAGGGTTGTCATAAGCTGGAGAAGAATTGACAGTATCTAACAACTACAAAAAGAGGCCATCTTTTAAGTGAAGATGAGTTCACTTGAAATACAGTAGCTGTCATGGAGAAAAAGGTGTTTGTGTCAATTACTTCAAAAAATATTTGTAGGAGTAAGGAGCAAATGGGAAAGTCTGTAGGTTTTGTTCTTTTATCTAAAACTTCAAATATGTCTTTGATGTATTATTTATGTCCTTTTCAATTTTCTAGAGATGTCTACAACTAGAGCCATATAATGTGTGTGCCAGTACATGAAAGGACTCAGCCATGTTGCCATGGGCCAGTTTTATGAAGGAATTTAAGCACAGACTAAAGCTATGCTAAATGATCCTTTACCTGGTCAGAAAGCTACTACAGAGTACCTGAAAGTGAAATACCTCTGAGGTAAGTTGTAGCTAATAAAATATATGAAAAGAGATATTTGCTCAAAAAGTTCCCTTGTGACCTCAGTAGAGGGTAAGTGTGACATGCTGTGAAAGCTCCCAGCATTTCTGGGATCGCCTACTCAGTTATTTAGGTTCTTATCAAAATTAAATATAAAACAGAAAAAGTTTGTGTAGAATTGTAAAATAAACAAAACAAAACCCTTAGATACAAATTTAAGGCTTTTGTTATCCCTTATTGTCAGCAGAATAATTGATGTAATATAATTAGCACCCCATTCTTGTTTATTGTTTTAAGAGTAAATATATAGAGACCTCAGGACATTAATTCAAAATGACTTATTGCATTAGTCATTTTTTAAAGGGAAAATAAACCCTTATGAGTGCACAAAAGTGCAGCATAGAATTTAAAAAAAATCTGCTTAAAATATCTCTGGAAATGCATTTAATGTGAAAAAAGGAGGGAAAATTTCATGCAGGTAGCTACTGCAGTGGCTCAAGTGGCTAAGACGCTGACTGGGAGGCAGAAGGTCAGCAGTTCGAATCCCGAGTACTGTAGCACGGTCTTTGTCTTTGTCCCGTCTTTGTCCCAGCTCCTGCCAACCTAGCAGTTCGAAAGCAAGAAATTGCAAGTAGATAAATAGGGACCACTTTGGTGGGAAGGTAACAGTGCTCCATGCGCTCCGGTGTCTAGTCATGCCTGCCACATGACCACAGAAACGTCTGCAGAAGCAGACAGCGCTGGCTCTTCGACTTTGAAACAGAGATGAGCACTGAACCCTAGAGTCAGATACGACTGGCTTTCGAGCAAGGGAAACCTTTACCTTTACCTTAGCTACTTGTAACTCATTAAGATATAACTGGACTGAAATAATTAAGGATGGGGCTTCCAGATTTCTAGGGCTCCTAATGCCAGATTTCATCCAAAATCTTCCAGGCAGAATTCTGGGCATGGAAGAGCAAAAACAAATGTCAAAAGAGAGGTATCTACCAGCTTATGTGTTTGATTCCATATGTTTTCATTTTGAAGAAGAAAGAGATGTCCTGGTACTTGCTGGAAGTCTCATGGCTCACTGGGAGTTGCTGCAGTGCTCCATGGAAAAAGTAGTCTCAGTACCTATTAGGACAGTGGTGCCCAAACTACGGCCCGTGGGCTGGACTTGCCCCACGGACCCATTCCAGGTGGCCCACCATTTACCTCGCCACACCTGGAAGTGGTTCCGGATGGCCCCACACATGAACAAATGCACCCGTGCCACACCCGGAAGTGGTTCTGGATGCCCCTGCACATGCTCACATGTGCCCCATGCTGCACCAAGAAGTGGTTCTGGATGCCCCGCACATGTGCAGACACACCCGTGTTGCACTCAGAAGTGTTTCTGGATGCCCACGCGCATACGCAAATGCACCCGCTCCGCACCCGTCCCCTCAGCCCGGGCTCTGTCCGCCTCGGTAAGGCAGGGCTCTGAGCTGTAGTGTGCGCGCGTCGGCCAATGGTTTGTGTTTTCGTGCACGACAGCTGTCCCGCCTCCTCCACGCTCGGGTCCTCCTGCCTGATAGGCTGCTGCGGGCCGCGGAGGATGCTGGGACTCATAATCTTTGTTGTTTTTTGCGTTCATGGGGCGTTGGCCCCACTCTCGGCCCCCGGACCCTTGCAGCGCTGATCTCGGGGACAAAAGGTAGGTGTGCACAGCGCATCACAGGATAGGCTGGACGGGTGTGGAAACGCATTTTGCATACGTACAGCCACATCCGTACGGCCACATCCTTTCCTTATAGGTTAAGAAGAAGATGCATTTGTAGACCTTTCCTTTTTTAACCTAAATTTGGGAATATGTGGAGACTAATTGTTGTAGCACAGAGGAGAGTGTATTATGGTCCAATGATAAGGACCACACAGGCTTGTTCTTACAGTATGCAATTAAAGTTTACCTTTGAATTTAAATAAAGCATTATTAAAGTAATGTGGCTTAAGTAAATTAAAAAAATATGTTTTGAGTTACCTTGTCAATATATTTATTCATTAATATAAACATAGGGCCAGATTATGAGGACTTATTAAAATTGTATTAAACCCTATTGGTTAACCATTTTAGTGCTAATAATCACCAAGAACTAGCAGCAGTTCAAGAAGCACTGGAACAGGTACATAAAGTAGAAGATCTTCTCCCAATAATGAAGGCAATTTCCCATCTCCCCCAACTCATTTCTGGTGATATTAGAGTTAAGATTATATAAGCATAATAATAGTTAATAGAGAATGAAAAGATGGAAAGCCACCTATAACATTTTTACAGATGGAATTAACTGTTTTATTACTGATGTTGATAGAGTGTGATACTAGTTATCTCTTTCTAGTGGTCACTTGGGTTTGTACACTATTGAGTTTCATGGAGTTTATTTATAGGAAATTGTGTGTAGCCTTAATTTCTATAATGGGAGGTGTGTAGTTCTTGATTGCTCAATTTCAAAACTAAAATATAGTAATAGCAAAAGAAGCTACTTTGCATGTTAATAAATGAACACATGTGGCAAAATATTAGCAATTGTCTCTTGAGTGTAATTCTTGTGCACTCAAAATAATATTCGGATAGCTATTAAAGTGCATTAAATTTCTTGCAAAGGGAAAACTTATTTAAAGTTTTAACTTGAAGCTGGTACTGTACATGAATCTGCTCTCTATTTTGTATGAGGGTTTGTAGGTTGGCAAAGCTAAAGAGAAAATGCTTGCTAGATTACAGAATATTTTCATGATTGATAAGAAATAGTTAATATATTTTCCTAGGCTTTCTATTCTCATCTAGTATGACTAGTGCTCATTATAAGAAGTAATTCCCTCAACAATTACTGGAAAAAAATCCTATTATTCAGTTAGTATGGAATCAACAACATGAATAACCGAGCAAAAATTTGACTCATTATTTGTTAAAAAGATAAGGAAAAACTGTTTTCCCTATCGCATAACACTAGAACTAGGGGGCACTCCATGAAACTTTTGGGTACTAGTTCTCAAACAAATGAGAAAGTACTTTTTTACCCAGAGGATCACTGGTCTATGGAACTCCTTGCCAGAAGATGTGGTGACAGCTGTCAGTCTTGACAGCTTTAAGAAAGGATTAGACAAGTTCATGGAGGACAAGTGTATCAATGGCTATAATTATGGCTACCTAAGGACAACCTCGGGGTTGGAGAGATAGGCAGGATATCTCTCAATGCCATTTCCAGGGAATCCTAAGCAGGTGAAGGCATCTGCTTGGGAATATCCTGAAGGAAATGGTGAGCCACTGTGTGAGACAGAGTGCTGGACTGGATGGGCTGTGGCCTGTTCCAGCAAGGCTGTTCTTATGTTCTTAAAAAGTATCAGAGAATAGACATTTATTATATCCAATTCATATTTAACCAGGAAAAATGCTCAAACACCGCTCATGGGTTGCCTATGTAGCACTTCAAAGTGCTGTTTTTAATTGTGGAAATAAATTAACTGGAGAATTCAGTAATTCTCTGATGGCTGCCAATAAGATGATTTTTGTGTGTGCATAGAAACAGATACTTGTCCTATTGATTAAAGGTCAGAATTGTTTTCTATTTGTTGGTATTGGTGTAAATGCAGCTTAACAGCAAAACAAGAGATGGATTCACTGTCAATACCAAAGTCTCGAGCCTCAAAGATCCAGGAAAAGAATATGATGGATTTACTATTACCATAACAGGAGATAAGTATGTTAAGCTTTCATTTCATGTCATGTAACTGCAGGCAAAAAGACATCAGCCTTGATCTTAATTAATATTCTAAGAAACTAGAATCAGAATTATTACAGCTAGCTGATAGGCAAGTTTCAAAGCCTCTGGATTATCTCCTCCAGCCTTTCCTCAGGTTTGTCTGTAAAGCTGCATTTTCTGTGCTTTAATGAGGTTATTAAATTAATCACTTTAGAATCGTGTGGCTAGACAACCATGTTAAATACCTAACATTTTGTTCAAGTCTGATTTTGTTAACCCAAGTTTGAAACTCCTGGATCGTGGACAAAGATCATTTGGCTGTGGCATGTAACAAACAGGGTTCTTAATGTTCTTGTTCAAGGAGTACAGAAAAGTAATAATTTCTGTTTTGTTTATTGTAGGTTCTTGTTCTGTAGAAAACTATCCCAAATGATAGCCACCATCCTTATTGGTAGCACAAAACTAATTTGGCACTAAATGTTTGAGCTGAAAAAAGCCTGCAAAAATGCTAACCTGCCCTCCTCCAACTTAACTGTCAGGAGGAAAAAGCCAAATTTCAGCCTCATTTTAGCAAATTTCAAGGTTGTCATTATGGTCAAGAAATTATGGTCTAAAATAAACTCTGACTTGCTAAATTTGCCCAAAAAAATCCACCCAAAATTTATTGTTTAGTGTCTGACTATGACTAGACATTTTAAACAACAATTCTTGTTTCACAGATAAGAGTACTTTAAAGCAAAAAGTGAAACAGAACTCTTGGTTATTTTCCCTCCCAGTGGCGTAACAAGAGACAGAAGTGCACAAACGAGAGGCTTTGGGTGGGCTTTTTAATTTTCATAATATAAAAATACATTTTAATGGTGTAATATTGCATATGCTCCCTCTCCACCACCTGACTGATACTCATGGCATTATTGATAATTTTCATTTTCTGTCAGACCCTTCAGGTCTATAAACTGTATAGACATTTTTGAAACACATGTTTAAACAACAACAAAAACATCCACTCAAGTTATCTTTTGCAATTATTTTTAATGTTGGTGTTTGAAGTCTGAAGGGAAAAAAAAGATAGCTGTAGAATATTCCACACTATAGTCAACTGGTAATTGTTGGAATATTTATTTTTTTAGAGGGGGGGGCTTGCCCAAACTTTCCATATATTAATAATTCATATGTGCACTCTCACCTTTTTTTCAGAATTGGAAACATACTCTTTTTTGTTGAAACACAGACAACAGAGGAAAGAACACAACTCTATCATGCAGAAATAGATGCTCTTTATAAAGATTTAACTACCAAAGGAAAAATACTTGTTTTATCTGCAGAAGCTGGGGTAAGGGTTTTTGTTATGTATGTATGTATGCATGTTCATTATACTGTAAAGGCAAGAATGTAACCACTCCAGATACAAACGATACTAGCTGTAAAGGAACGCGAGCAGACAGCCCATAGAGGGCAGCTGCGAGCGTTCAGCCTCACATGGTTCACATTGCTCAATCACGGACAGCCGCGGGAAAACCTTCCCCGCATTCAGCAGCAGAAGAAAGAGGCGTGCCTGGGCGAGGCCACGCTGGTAGCAGCCAATGAGCTACCGTGCTACAAGATTCAAATGTAGAGAGCTACTGTATATATTGAGATGTATCACCGCCATTACCTCATGCTTCACTGGAACCTCATGTAATAAACCTGTGTTAAACCAACCTTTCGGTTGTCCGGTTGTCTTGGGTCCCATACACTAAATTGGCGACGAAGGTGGGATATGGCTGCCCACGGGACCAAGACATGCGCCGGCTACGAGATCAAGAAGCCGGGAGACTTGGAGCTGTTTGAGATAGACTTCAACGCAGCGCTGGTGGAGCTCGAAGTCTCCGATGAGGCCAAAAAGAGGGCCATTTTCGTCCGCATGCTCGGACACGGGACCAAGAGGACCTTGGTGGACCTGATCGCGCCGAGGAAGGTGAGCGACCTCAAAGCTACGGAGCTCCTGGCGGCGTTGCGCGCCCATCTCCGGCCAGCAATAGCGATGTTCCCCGCTCGGAGCGCGTTCTGGAGGCGAGTCCAGGCACCCGGGGAATCGGTCGATGAGTTTGCCGCGGCCCTGCGGTTGGCCGCCGGCCCATGCAAGTGGGAGCTCCCCGACATCACCCTCCGGGACTGCCTGCTCTGCGGTCTGAGGGACACAGAGACTCAGCGTGCACTGATGAAAAGGGAGCCGCCTCCCACGTGGCAACAGGTCCTCGACACGGCACAGGCCGCGGAGGCCACTACTGCCGGGGTGCACGAGCTTCAGGACTGGCGCCCGAAGCCCGCAAAGGCAGAGAGCTCGGTGCGCGCGGCCCGGCGAGTTTCGAACTCGTCTGCGGAGAGCGGCGACGACGAGGACGTCCGGAGGGTCCAGAGAGAGGGCCGGCGCTGCGACGGCTGCGGCGCCGCCCACGCCCGCGCCAAATGCCCGTTCCGCACGGCCGAGTGCCACAACTGCGGCCGGCGCGGGCACATCGCCAAGGTCTGCCGGAAACGGCACGAGGCCACCAGGAGTTCTCCAGACCGCTCGGCGAGGCAGGACCGCACCACGAGGCAGGACCGCACCACGAGGCCAAAGGACGGCACCCGGACCACGAGGACGCGGGACGGAGTAGGGCGCATCTCCGACGACAGCGAGGACGACGCGCCGGTTTGCAGCGTTTCCACGGAGCACCCCCGTTACTTCGTTGAGGTAGTAATACAAGGGGCCCCTGTTAGAATGGAGGTGGACTCGGGTTCTTCATACTCTATTATCTCCCAGGGGGAGTTCATGAAAATCGCCCCCCGCATGCGGCCCAAGCTCAAAGCGTTGAGGGCCACACTGAAGGACGTGCAAGGGAACCGCATCCCAGTGTTGGGGGTTGGGAAGTTCCAGGTCCGGTTTAAAAAGCACACCGCAACGCTTCCCCTAGTTGTCCTCAAGGGAGGTAAATGCAGCCTCCTCGGGACTCAATGGTTCCAGCCCCTGGGGTTGTTCATTGGGGGGGTGCACGCCGTGGGAGCACACGCCGCCGAGACTGATCCAATACAGAGCGTGTGCGACGCGCACCCCGAGGTTTATAAAAAGGGGCTCGGAAAATTCAAGGGCCCCCCAGTGACTTTCGACCTGGACCCGGGAGTACGTCCAATCAGACTTAAACCGCGCAGAGTGCCTTTCGCACTAAAGGACAAAATAGAGGCGGAGTTGGACAAATTGGTGGGCCAGGGGATTCTTGTTCCTGTTGATTCTGCGGAGTGGGAAACTCCAATTGTAACAGCGCTCAAGGCCAACGGGGAGGTCCGCATATGCGCTGATTACAAGTGCACCATCAATAAGGCGATCCGCCCTAATGCGTATCCGGTGCCGGTAGTCAGCCACTTGTTGGCCAGGTTACACGGGGGGAGGTGTTTCGCTAAACTCGACCTGGCCCAAGCCTACCAGCAACTCCCAGTGACCCCCGCCGCAGCTGCTGCGCAGACCATAGTCACCCACAAAGGGGCGTTCCAGGTATCGCGCCTCCAATTCGGCGTGAATTCGGCGCCCGGGATCTTCCAGTCACTTGTGGAACGCCTCCTGAAGGGGTTAGAGGGGGTGTTACCCTACTTTGATGACGTATTGATTACAGGGGGGAGCCGGGCCGAATTAGCAACAAGATTGGGAAAGGTCCTGACGATATTCGAAAAGGCGGGGTTGCGGTTGCGGAAAGACAAATGCGTCTTCTTCGCTACAGAGGTTGAGTTCCTAGGGTTCCGTGTCACTCCCGAGGGAATAAGGCCAGCCCAATCCAAGGTAACCGCCATCAAGAAGGCCCCTCGCCCCACCTCCAAGCCCGAGTTGCAGTCGTTCCTCGGACTGCTCAACTTCTACCACTCCTTCCTCCCGCGGAAGGCAGCCGTGGCAGAACCGCTACACAAATTGTTAAAAAAGGACGAGGCATGGAAGTGGGGCGACGACCAGGAGAAGGCTTTCAATGACCTGAAGCGACTCCTGGCATCAGATGCTGTACTGACCCACTTCAATCCCAAACGCCCAGTGGTCCTGATATGCGATGCATCCCCGGTGGGGGTGGGGGCGGTGTTATGCCACGTGCTGGAGAACGGTAGGGAGGCCCCGATAGCGTTCTACTCTAGGTCCTTGTCCCAAGCGGAGAGAAACTATGCCCAGACAGACAGGGAAGCACTAGCAATAATTGCGGGGACCAAGAAATTTCATGATTTTGTGTACGGACGCCCCTTCACCATAGTGACTGACCATAAGCCTTTGCTAGGCATTTTCACCGCAGATAAGCCCACGCCCCAAATCCTGTCCCCGAGAATGCTCAGGTGGGCCATTTTTCTCAACGCGTATCAGCACGCGTTGGTATACCGGCCCGGGAAGGAGATCAGCCATGCCGACGCCCTGTCGAGGTCCCCCATTCCCCGGGATTGCTGCCACGTGGGCGAAGTAGAGAGGGACCACCAGGTCTTAATGATAGAGGTCCTAGACTCCCCTCCAGTAGTACCGGCCGACATCGCCAAAGCGACAGGCAAGGACAAAACGCTGGCCACAGTTTGCTCCTGGGTACAGAAAGGGTGGCCCGTGTCTTCCCCAGCAGCGGAATTCGACACATTTTTCAAAAAGAAACTAGAGTTGTCCCTAGAGAGGGGTTGCCTTTTGTGGGGACAGCGGGTAGTGATCCCCACGTCTCTCCGGCCGAGGGTGCTTAAACTGCTGCACGTCAGCCACCCGGGGATCGTCCGCTCAAAGGCGCTGGCCCGCAGTTACTTTTGGTGGCCCCAGCTAGACGCCGATATCGAACACATGGTCGGCACTTGCGAAGCGTGCCAAAGCTCAAGGCCAGAAGAGGCTCGCTCGCCACCTAGGGAGTGGGACACGGCAAGGGGGCCCTGGTCCCGGGTACATGTAGACTTTGCTGGCCCGTTCAGGGGAACGCTTTTCCTCCTCGTGGTGGACGCGTTCTCCAAGTGGTTGGAGGTCATTCCAGTCTCAAGCACCTCCTCGGCCACAACAATCAAACATTAAGGAGGGTCTTTTCCACGTTCGGTTTACCCGACACCCTCGTCAGCGATAACGCTAGCTGTTTCACGTCCGCCGAGTTCGGGGCATTCATGGAGCGAAACGCCATTCGGCACGTCACCTCTGCCCCCTTTCACCCGGCCACCAACGGCCAAGTAGAGCGCCTCGTGCGCACCACGAAAGACGCGCTGCTGCGCATGGGCCCCGGAGACCTCGACCTGAAATTGTGCCAATTCCTGCTAAGATACAGGGTCACCCCACTAGCGTCAGGGTACTCCCCCGCAGAGCTGTTGATGCGCAGGAAGCTGGCCACGGGAATCTCCAAGCTAGACCCCACGAGAGTAGAGGACAAAGGGCGGAACATAGGGGTGGAACCCACAAAGAGTTTCAGCGTAGGCGCCCCGGTGCATTGCAGGAACTACGCCAGCGCGGGGCCAGCCTGGGTGCCGGGCACCGTAGTAGAACAAACCGGCCCCGTCTCATACCGCGTAGAGACCAGTACAGGCTTCCTGTGGAGGCGACACGTGGACCAACTCAGGCGCAGGGTCCCCGGAGAGCAGGACGGAGACGAGAATAGCATCGAATCAGCGTCAGGGTACTCCCCCACCCGCTTAGCCCAAGGGGGAGGAAAAGGGGAGCATGGGTCCCCACCAAGGGGGGGAGGAAAGGGAATCGATCCACAGAAATCTTTTGCGGGAGTCCCCGAAAAAATGGAAGAGCCCCGACCACACACATACCCCGCGGGAGTTTCCCCGAAACACAGATGCCCATAGAAGTTTAGACGTTGATTTACAGTACCAGGGGGAGTTAGCGGAGTGGTCCCCCACCCGTCCTAGCGAAAAGAGGGGTTTCAGTTCAGCCCCTGGTACCTCCAGTCCCAGTAGCCCCTGTGAGTTAGAATGCGATATAGCGCCATTTTCCCGGAGACCGACACCCCCAAGACGGGAGGCATCAGCGAGTCCGCCCACCACAGTCTCAAGGTCCCCCGAGCAGGGATCAGAAGGTAGCCGAACCACAAGGGCGACCTCATCGGTTCCGCGGTTCACAATAGGAGGGTCCCCGGGGTCAGAGAGCAACAGGCAGGGGTTCACCTCCCAACTATTCATTCCCTTCCCATCCCCGGGCGCGAGGCAGGCACGGACGCCCCACAGAGCCACTAACGAATCCCTGTTTCCCGTTGCAGGACAAGCACCCGTGGAGTCAGGGATCACAGGCTCTCCAGTACTAGGTCAGACGCAAGCGCGTCCCAAGCGCACGTGCGGCAAGCCACAATGGTTGCGGGACTTCGTCCCATCCTAGGGGGGAGGGATGTTATGTATGTATGTATGCATGTTCATTATACTGTAAAGGCAAGAATGTAACCACTCCAGATACAAACGATACCAGCTGTAAAGGAACGTGAGCAGACAGCCCATAGAGGGCAGCTGCGAGCGTTCAGCCTCACATGGTTCACATTGCTCAATCACGGACAGCCGCGGGAAAACCTTCCCCGCATTCAGCAGCAGAAGAAAGAGGCGTGCCTGGGCGAGGCCACGCCGGTAGCAGCCAATGAGCTACCGTGCTACAAGATTCAAATGTAGAGAGCTACTGTATATATTGAGATGTATCACCGCCATTACCTCATGCTTCACTGGAACCTCATGTAATAAACCTGTGTTAAACCAACCTTTCGGTTGTCCGGTTGTCTTGGGTCCCATACACTAAAGTTTTGTTGCTGCTTAATTACAGTAAAACCTCACATAAAGAGTGCCTCGCTTAGAAAATAACTCGCTTAAAGAGCAGGATTTTCTGTGAATGGTTGCCTCGCTTAACAACTAAAACCAACCAAAAACTCACTTAGCAACTAAATCGGGGGTTCGCTATTCCCCCCCCCCCGCCAGAAGTCATAGTTGGTCTCATACAATGGTGTTTCACTTAAAGAGCAAACTCACTTAAAGAGCAATCCCATGGAACGCATTATGCTCTTTAAGCGAGGTACCACTGTACACTTATTTTGAAGATCAGCATACAATTAATGTGGAATGAGCTCCATGAACTCAAGAGGACTTTAAACATCTTTTTGTCTTAAGACTTCATCCTTCTTCTGTGTGCAAACTGTGTTGGAAATGACAATTTCAGAGGCACTTGATGATGCAGCATAGACCAGCTGCTAAAATTTAAAAGCTTTAAAAGTTAAGCCACCTGGGTGAGAAGGGAATTCATAAAAATTCTTCTTCATCCCATGAGTAGAGCTCTGTTTATGAGATCCCTGCAGAGATTTTACATTTGAAATCTCTATCTTTCCTTTGTAAGGTAGCCACCTGGAAAAAACTAAAAATTCTAACAGACTACAAAACATGTGAGCACAGTTCAATGGACAACTCTATTAGATATAAAACTATAAGTTGGGTAAATGAATATGTCTTCCCCTTGGCTTACATAAAGCCATGTATCATAATATTTTTTTCAGGCCCTAATCTTGTCTCTTCTCATGCTGTGCTACATAGTTTTTTAATGAAGAATAAGATAGGATCTAAAATTTTATGTGAAAAGGATGTGGAGAAACTGGAAAGGTTCGCAGGAGGGCAACAAGGATGATCAGAAGACTGGAAACCAAACCTTATAAAGAAAGACTGAAGGATCTCCATATGTATGGACCTCAGGTAAGAAGACTGAAGAGAGATTGTTTGAAGATTTTCACATAGAAGAGGGGCAAGATCTATTCCTGTGATGGCGAACCTTTCCACTCCAGATGTTCTTGGACTTCAATTCCCAGAAGCCCAAGCATCCTGTGAATCCACACAAATGGGTTTACTGCGATTCATCCAGCCCGCAGATGCAGGCAGCGCTGGCTCTTTGGATATACAGAGATGAGCACTGAACTCTAGAATCAGATATGACTGGCTTTCGAGCAAGGGTGTTCTTTACCCAGTGAAATAAAGACCCAACTGGCATTTTAATGAGAGTTATTCTGCCCAAATGTTGTTTGTATATATTAAATTGTTTTGATAGAAATCAGCTTCTGCAGTGGGGAAAAAATGGCCGCACATCCCTTTGTTCCATCCTCTTGGGAATCCTCAGAAATAGATGCCAGACTATTTTTCTTTCTCCTCCTTCCTTATCTCTCCTCCTTCCTCCCAACCTTTTCCTCCTTTGCCTTCCATCACACAGTAGCTTGTCACTTTCTTGGGACTGCAGCTGCTTTAAAGGATAATCCCATAATGCAGAAGCAGTGTGCCGTCTTTTCTGCATCATTTCACGCTGTGCACTGAGAAAGGGGTTTCTGTTCCCAGCGCTTAGTGCAGAAAAGCAGAACCTGCTAAAGGAAGGGAAGGCGAGATCTTTTTCCATAGGCAGTCTGATTCATTTGTTTTTCTTTTTCCATGTCTAGGCCAGACATGAAACTGCCAAAATGAAGCCACCGTTTGGTGCGGGGTGCCCAAACTACGGCCTGGGAGCCGGATGCGGCTCCTGACGGCAACTCATCCACCCCGCGCCACCCTCGTTGCTCCTGGAAGCGGAAGTAAAACGCACCCATATGGGCATGTTTTACTTCCACTTCCAGGAGTGACCAAGGCTCTGTGGGCCAGATGAATTGCCATCGGGGGCCGCATCTGGCCCCCAGGCCATAGTGACCGGCCCCCTAAACCACGTGACCGGCCCGTGGCCCAAAAGGTTTGGTCACCCCTGGTTTGGTGGGTTCATTCTGCAGTTCCCTTTGCCTCACCTAGTGTGAAGAAAGATTAGCCAGCAACAGAAGGATGCCGTTACCAGGGCACGCCCGATTGTGGTTTAAAAAAAAAATACAACCTTCGAGGAGGCTCTTTCTGTGTACCCCATTGACTTCTGTGAGCTTTTGGAACTGTATTATGTATTCCCATGTTTTAAAATGCTGTGGAATGCTTTAAGTATATTCAGGGGCATGTGCTTTTTCCCCTTCCAGTGTAGTAGCTGATTCAATAATCATGGGAGCACTGATGGCAGGTGGAAAAGAAATATCTGGGAAAATTACAAAAGGAAAGGCATGTTGTGGATAAAATATGTTAAAACTGTGATAAGGACAGTGTCTGGCATTTCACTTGTAACACCCAAATGTTAGGCATTTGTGTCCAGAATTATCCTTTAAATGTAATGTGGGAACTGGTTTTGATGGATATAGCGCAAAGTTCTTAAAATTTGCTTGGGTGTGTCCATGGCGCTCAAAAGATATGAGTATTTTTCCACTAGTTAAACAGACCTGAGATTTAGAAGCATTACTATTGCTGGGGAAATGTATCTACATGTGCAACATCGTAAGTTGAAATGAAATTACAGTAGACCCTCGCATAACGACGCTACTTGTTTCCCCAAGTAGCTTTGCTAAGCGATTTTTGTTGTTATGCGGGTTTCTATGGAGTTTCCCGCATAACAACATTTTTAGCATCATTGTCTGGTTATTTTAGCGTCATTGTCTGAACAACGGCACTAAAACATTATACGGGGGAACACGTGGTGCATAACGTGTTGTTAAGCAAAAATGATGTTATCCAAACGTGTTGTATGTGAGGGTTGACTGTACCATTATATCTACACTTATATACTGTATGCTGAAATTTACTCTGTTAACATGCATACAGTAGTTTTGTGGTTGCAACCCAGCTATCATTATTTCAGAAATATCTAATAGCATGGATTGTCATCTATTTAAGTCATAAAGCCTGTTCCTACCTTCTTAAACTGATATTGCAAATGATGAAAATGTGAACATGCCCTCAGTATTTTTATTCCCACCCCACACCACTTAAATGAGCATAGAATGATATTGTGAGAGTAGTACAATACGTCCCATTTAATTTCAGATACCATTTCCACCATTTTTGTGCATTAAATGGTGTCTCATTTCTGTGAGACAGACAGAAATAGACTTGCATTCCATTCCACATTACTACACCCTTCTGGTACTGCTAAACGTGCTTTGGCAAATGTGTTTCTTAATCTCTTGTTTTTCAATGCAGCTGTTTATCTGTTCTAGTTAGTTGCTTTTGAAGCCATGACAGCTCCTAGTGCAGAAGCCTTCAGTAAAATAGCAAAAGATTTGCTGAGCTTAAAGAGGTAATAATACTTTTTACATTCATTATGCTTAAACTATTTTGTGTACTAGAAAGGTCTGTATGTTTTCATTAGTTTTCTTTTCTTTTCTTGAAATTTCCAGTTCCCACTATTGTATTTTTGTTTAATAATTGCAATTGCATTTATCTATTGATATAGCCTGCACATGCAATGCCCATATATGGAAGCTATGTCAATCCACATATGTAAATTAAACTATTCAGATATAGTGTGTAAAATTGACACCACTCTTATTAGTGGATTTTAAAACACTGCTTTCAGTAATAAAGACAAATGAAGCTATACATTGATGTGAAGATGAACATTTGAATTTGGCCATCTTGTTGAGATTTTCATGTGTAGAATTTTAATCACTAAAGAAAGGAAAAGGTAACCTGGGCTTGAATGTTGTTAATGGTAATTTGGATAGGACTAATTTTGATTATCAGATCTCTTCATTGAAGTTCCTGATTACAGCATATTTAACATCGTGTATTATACTGAAACATTAAAAGACTGAATTATACATAATAATTCTACAAGTATTTACATCTTAAGAGCTGATAATGCCATTTTACATGATAGTCAAAATGCTTTTGTAGTCATTCAACATAAAAACTTAGCCTCTAAAATTCAAGGTGAATATTTATATATTGTTTAATCAAAAATGCATTGTATTAGATTTATTTCAAATAGATCTGTGAGCATTTTCTGTTAATTTTTGCATATTTTCTTCTCAGCATTTTACCTATATACAAGAATCTTCCATCGGTATCAGAATCCTTTCCAGCATTATGAACTATGATTGATGTATTAAGTACAGACTCATCTCATTGCCTTAACAGGCTTTAGTCGCTGTGTAACCCATTAAAATAAAGATCAATGGTCAGTTCCTTCAAATGTTGGTATTTGGATAGTATTTTTAAACTGTCCTGTTTCTGGTTTTTTTCTTTCTTTACAAAACCAAGTAGTGTACCACGATTTATTTGATGTGTAATTCAAAGAAGTACTTCCTAGTCACTTCCTAGACCCCTTCCAGTCAGGATTCAGGCCCGGGTATGGCATGGAGACGGCATTGGTCGCGCTGATGGATGATCTCTGGCGGGAGTGGGATAGCGGTCACCCATCCAGCCTTGCTCTCCTTGACCTCTCAGCGGCTTTTGATACCATCGACCAGGGTATCCTTCTGGGACGGCTCAAGGGGTTGGGGATCCAGGGCACTGTGTTGTCCTGGTTCTCCTCATTCCTGGTTCTCCTCATTCCTGAAGGGCCAGACCCAGTCGGTGTGGTTGGAGAGTGAGAGGTCCTGCCCTAGGCCCCTCCAATATGAGGTGCCTCAGGGCTCGGTGCTTTCTCCTCTCCTATTTAACATCTACATGAAACCGCTGGGTGAGATCATCCGTTCCCACAGGGTGCGGTACTAGCAGTACGCGGATGACACCCAGTTGTACATCTCGGCCCGTGGGGACCCCAGCGATGCTGTCAAAGTTCTATCTGGATGTCTGAAGGCTGTGGGGGTCTGGATGGGGGCCAACAGGTTACAATTGAATCCCAGCAAGACTGAGTGGCTGTGGGTTCGGGGTCCTACGCCATCCTTGGTCTTGGGTGGGGCTATTTTGCCACAGACAGACCCAGTGCACAACTTCGGGGTTCTCCTGGACTCTCGACTGCTGCTAGAAGAGCAGGTGGTGGTCGTGGCCAGGAGGGCCTTTGCACAACTCCATGTGATACGCTAGTTGCGCCCGCTCCTGGATAGGGGAGACTCCTTGCTTATGGTCACACATGCCCTGGTCACCTCCAGACTAGACTATTGCAATGCGCTCTACATGGGGCTGCCCTTGATGACCATTCGGAGGCTGCAGCTGGTCCAGAATGCGGCAGCCCAGGTAGTGATGGGGTGTGGGCGGTATGCACGGGCCTCGCCTCTGCTCCGGGAGCTGCACTGGTTACGTTTGCCTCCGAGCACAATTCAAGGTGCTGGTTATGACCTTTAAAGTCCTATATGGTAGTGGGCCAGGATACCTAAGAGACCGTATCGCCCTAAGAACATCTGTCCATCCAACCAGAGCGGACCGGAGGGGCTCCTTAATTGTTCCATCAGCCGGGGGGCCACCTCTCTGGCACAAGGAATAGGGCCTTTTCCGTGTTCGCTCTGGCCCTTTGGAACGTCCTGCCAGTAGAGCTACAGTTGCAGACGGAGATGCTGCCCTTCAGGAAAGGACTTAAGACCTGGCTGGCGGGGCAGGTGTGGAGCCCTCAGGGCAATGTGGCTCCTGCCTGCTGGCTTGTACCATGAAATCTACCCCTCTCTGCTTCTCAGGGTGGGTGGGATTCTTTTAATGTGGGTGGGGCTTTTTAACTGCTTTTATTGTATGGGGTTTTAGATTTGTAAGCCGCCCTGACTTGGGCTTGCCTGAGTGGGCGGCGAACAAATTGAAATATTAAATTAAATATCAGCTGATGAAAATACCACATTAGCTTATATAGCTCAGCTAACGCAAAATGGAGGTTCTTGGTGAAGAAAACAAGGAGCTAGAATATAACAACTTTAGCTTACTGCAAGCCAATGTCTTCGAACTGAAATCTGTATATATGATGGTGAGAGGTGTAAGAGGATTACACAATTGCAGCTCTCAACCATTGCTTAATAAACCATAGTTAATGCTTCTATGACGGAGGATCAGAAGGAAAACCAGTAGAACAGAACAAGCTGGGTATGTTATAATGACTAAGAGAGTGTGAAAAGACCTGAATAACTCCAATTATCTGGTGAAGAACAGCCTATCTAAACCCTGTTCCTGAAACTGTTTACTTTGGTTCCATTTAAGATCTAGCAATGGAAGAGGCTCTAGCTCGGTTTCCCTGTAGGATGACGTCTGCTTAGAGAAAATGGGGAGAATATGCACTAGTTAATGATACTGTTGACCATATTGTCCTAGCCGGGGAGAGTAGTGTTTTGGTTTTCCTTCTGATCTATTTGAATGGCTCTTTCCAAAAATATGTTAAGGGAAGGTTGGAATTTATTACTTAACCTATTAGCAGTTATATTTGGGGGCCCACAGAGTTCTATCCCTTATTGTTTAATAATAATAATAATGTTAAATCACCAGCGAGTGAGGTGATCTAAACTGGGCATCACCAATATGTGGATGATTCCCAACTTCATTTCTTCACTTCATAAAATTAAGGAAGTCTGCCCTGTTAAGTGTCGTGTATCTGGTTCTGAAGGGATTTGCTTACCATTCAAAGTAGCATTAACCTGCCTAGTATTCTCCACAGGTTTTAGATTATTGCTCCCATCATCTTTGACCATTGACCATTCTGGCTAGAAATGAAGAGGGTCATAGTCTAATAAAATATCTAGAAAACACAATGGTGAAATATACCAAAATCAGAGGAGGGTAAAATGCAGCCCATAAGCTGCACATGGTCCCTTAAAGGCAATTTAATGGCTCTCAGCACCTCTACCTACATATCCTCAAGGTCCCCGCCCCCCGCTCCCAGAAAGACATCTTACATGTTTTAAGGCAGGCGTTCCCAACCTAAGGCCTGTGGGCTGGATCCGGTCCACAGCACCATTTCATGTGGCCTCTAACCCCTTGTTGTGTTCTGTAAAGCAGTGCCTTTAACAATGTACCTTTACCATGTGTTATCAATGTAACCTTTCTGTGTGCAACATTATAACCTTCACCTGTATCAATGTTAGCCTAATAAGGGGACGCGAGCTAGTGACCACCAGAGGGCAGTAGCGAGCGTCCAGCTCTAATGGATCATCAGCCACCTGGTTCAGCAGCGCGGGAAGATTCCCCGCGACTTCCTCACCTGGTCAAGAAGGGCGTGACCTCCTACGACGTCACGCAGGCAGCAACCAATAGTCTGTCAATGAGCCACATTCAAATGTATAGCCAGCTGTATATATTGAGCTACCCATCCGCCATTACCACATGTTCCTCCGGATCATCATGCAATAAACCTGTGTTAAGCCAACCCTTCGGCTGTTTCATTGTCTTTGGTCCCTTACACTAAATTGGCGACGAAGGTGGGATGGCAGCCCACGGGACCAAGACATGCGCCGGTTTCAAAATCAGGAAACCGGGCGACTGGGAGATCTTCGAGATGGACTTCCAGGCCGCACTGATCGAGTCCGAAGTCACGGAAGAGGCGAAGAAAAGGGCCATCTTCACCAGAATGCTCGGACAAGAAACAAAAAGGACCTTGGTGGACCTGATTGCACCGAGGAGGGTGAGCGAATTCAAGGCCAAGGAACTCATGCAGTTGCTGCGTGAGCACGTCCGGCCCGCCACGGCGATGTTTCCCGCTCGGAGTGCGTTTTGGAGGTGAGTCCAGGCGCCCGGGGAGACGGTCGCCGCGTTCGTGGCGGCCCTGCGGCTGGCGGCCGGCCCGTGCAAATGGGAAAACGTCGAAATCACCCTCCGAGACTGTGTGCTGTGCGGCCTGAACGACGCCGAAACCCAGCGCACATTAATGAACCAAGAGCCGCCTCCCACGCTGCAGGAGGTCGTCAGAGCGGCCCAGGCCGCAGAAGCTACGAAGGCCGGGGTCCAAGAACTCCAGGACTGGCGGCCAAAGTCGAGCAAAGCAGAGGCTCCGGTACAGGCGGCCCGGCGAACTTCGAGGTCGTCTACAGAGAGCAGCGACGACGAGGACGTGCAGAGGGTCCGGAAGGAGAGCCGACGATGCGACGGCTGTGGCGCGGCCCACGACCGCGTGAAATGCCCCTTCCGGAAGGCCGAGTGCCACAACTGCGGCCGCCGCGGGCACATCGCCAAGGTGTGCAGGAAGAAGCGCGAGTCCCGGAGGAGCTCCCCAGACCGTTCCGCGGGACGAGACCGCCCAGCGAGACCCAAAGACGGCGCCCAGGCCACGCGGAAGCAGGACGGCGTGGGCCGCATCGCCGACGGCAGCGAGGACGACGCCTCGGTGTTCAGCGTGTCTACTAGACACCCCCGCTACTTTGTTGAGGTACTAGTCCAAGGGGTGCCCATTAGGATGGAAATTGACTCGGGGTCCTCATATTCAATCATTTCCCAGAGGGAGTTTTTTGGAATTGCCCCCCAAAAGCGGCCCAAGCTCAAAGCGTTGAGGGCCACACTACGGGAAGTGCAAGGGAACAGTATTCCAGTGTTGGTGGTTGGAGAATTTCAGGTCAAGTTCAAGGAGCACGCCGCGTCCCTTCCCCTGGTCGTGCTCAAGGGAGGAAATTGCAGCCTCCTCGGGACTCAATGGTTCCAGCCCCTGGGTTTGTTCATTGGGGGGGTGCATGCCGTGGGGATGCACGCTGTTGGGACTGACCCAATTCAGGAGGTGTGCGAGGCGCACCCCGAAGTCTTCAAAATGGGACTGGGGAAATTCAAGGGGCCCCCAGTGACTTTCGACCTGGACCCGGAGGTCCGCCCTGTTCGCCTAAAACCACGCCGGGTGCCGTTCGCACTCAAGGACAAGATAGAGGCGGAACTGGACAAATTGGTGCGTCAGGGGATTCTTGTGCCTGTAGATTCTGCGGAGTGGGAAACTCCAATTGTAACTGCTCTTAAGTCCAATGGGGAGGTTCGCATATGCGCCGACTACAAGTGCACCATCAACAAGGCGATCCGCCCGAATGCATATCCGGTGCCGGTAGTCAGCCATCTGCTGGCCAGGTTACACGGGGGGAAATGTTTCGCTAAACTCGACTTAGCACAGGCCTACCAGCAGCTCACGGTGTCTCCCGCCGCAGCTGCTGCGCAGACCATAGTCACCCATAAGGGGGCGTTCCAGGTGACGCGCCTCCAATTCGGCGTGAACTCGGCGCCAGGAATTTTCCAGTCACTCGTGGAACGCCTCCTGAAGGGTCTGGAGGGGGTGTTGCCTTATTTTGATGACGTGTTAATAACAGGGGGGAGTCGGGCGGAATTGGCCAAGAGGTTGGGGAAGGTCCTGACTATATTCGAAAAGGCGGGGCTGAGGTTGCGCAAGGACAAATGCGTCTTCTTCGCAACCGAGGTTGAATTCCTAGGGTTTTGTGTGACTCCTGAGGGGATAAAACCATCCAAGTCTAAGGTGGCAGCCATCAAGAAAGCCCCCCGCCCCACCTCCAAGCCCGAGTTGCAGTTGTTCCTAGGGCTGCTCAACTTTTACCACTCCTTCCTTCCCCGGAAGGCAGCGGTGGCTGAACCGCTACACAAGCTGCTAAAGAAAGAGCAGGCATGGAAGTGGGGCGATGACCAAGAGAGGGCATTTAGTGAGCTGAAAAGCCTCCTGGCGTCCGACGCCATACTGACCCACTTCGACCCCAAACGCCCAGTAGTTCTGATCTGTGATGCATCTCCAGTGGGGGTGGGGGCGGTGCTGTGCCACGTGCTGGAGAACGGCAGGGAGGCCCCGATAGCATTTTACTCCAGGTCCCTGTCCCAAACAGAGAGAAACTACGCACAGACGGACAGGGAGGCCTTAGCGATAGTCTCGGGGACGAAAAAATTTCACGATTTTCTGTATGGCCGCCCCTTCACCATCGTGACGGACCACAAACCCCTGCTAGGCATTTTTACCGCGGATAAGCCCACCCCTCAAATCCTGTCCCCAAGGATGCTCAGGTGGGCCATTTTTCTCAACGCGTATCAGCACGCGTTGGTCTACCGGCCCGGGAAAGAGATCAGCCATGCGGACGCCCTATCTAGGTCTCCCCTTCCCCTAACGCCCAGCCAGGTGAGCATGGGGGAGCGGGACCATCAGGTTCTCATGATAGAGGTGCTGGATTCGCCCCCCGTAGTGCCCGCCGACATTGCCAAAGCGACAGAGAAAGACAAAACGTTAGCGACAGTAAGCTCCTGGCTGCAGAAAGGGTGGCCCGCGTCCTTCCCAGCGGAGGAGTTCGCTCCATTTTTCAGAAAAAAGCTAGAACTGTCCCTAGAGAGGGGGTGTCTCTTGTGGGGGCAGCGGGTGGTGATTCCCACTTCCCTTCGGCCGCGGGTGCTCAAACTGCTTCACATCAGCCACCCCGGCATCGTGCGATCCAAGGCGCTGGCCCGGAGTTACTTCTGGTGGCCCCAGCTAGACGCCGACATCGAGCACATGGTCGGCACTTGCGAAAGTTGCCAATGCTCCAGACCGGAGGAGGCCCGCCTTCCCCACAGGGAATGGGACGCGGCTAAGGGGCCGTGCTCCCGGGTGCACGTTGATTTCGCGGGCCCGTTCAGAGGCACCCTATTCCTCCTTGTTGTGGACGCTTTCTCCAAATGGTTGGAGGTTATCCCAGTCACGAGCACCTCCTCGGCCCAGACCATTAGGCACTTGCGGAGGCGCTTTTCCACGTTCGGCATACCCGACACGTTAATTAGCGACAACGCTAGTTGTTTTATGTCCTCCGAGTTTAAGGCATTCATGGAGATTAACGCCGTTCGGCATATTACCTCCGCCCCGTTTCACCCGGCCACCAACGGCCAAGTAGAGCGCCTCGTCCGCACCACGAAGGACGCGTTGCGGCGCATGGGCCCAGGGGATTTGAACCTACAAGTGTGTCAGTTTCTGCTAGGGTACAGGGTGACCCCGTTGGCGTCAGGATACTCCCCCGCAGAGCTCTTAATGCGCAGGAAGCTGACCACCATCCTTACTAGGCTAGACCCCACGAGGGTAGAGGACAAAGGAAGGAACATCGGGCTGGAGGTTACAAAGAGTTTCAGCATAGGCGCCCCCGTGCATTGCAGGAATTACGCCAGCTCAGGCCCAGCCTGGGTGCCGGGCGTAGTCGTGGAACAAACCGGCCCCGTGTCGTACCGCGTGGAAACCAGCACAGGGCTCCTATGGAGGCGGCACGCAGACCAGCTCCGACGCAGGGTCTCCGATGAGCAGGACACGGTTCACGCAGGAAATAAGTCAGCGTTAGGGTTCTCCCCCACCCGTTTAGCCCAAGGGGGAGGAGAAGGGGACCGTGGGCCCCCACCAAGGGGGGAGGAGGATATCCTCATAGATACCCTGGGGGATCTTTCCGAGGAGGAGGAACCCGACCCCATACATATCTCGCGGAAAGTCCCCACAAATGCGGGTACCCCTACCAACTTAGATTTTGATTGTCAGAACCGGGGGGGGGGGGTTTCGGAGTGGTCCCCCACCCGTCCAAGCGAGAAGAGGGGTTTTTCGTTAGCCCCGACGGCCCCCGGTCTGCCCACAATGGAGTTTTTCCCTTCCCCTAAGTCCGCCAGACAGCGGCAAGCCACTAACAAGTCTCCCTCTCCCGTTTCAGGACAAGGGACCAGGGAACAAAGAAGCAATAACGCCCCCGGGGGGGCAGCCCTCTTCACGGCCCAAACGCACATGCAACAAGCCATCTTGGCTGAGAGACTTCGTCTCATCCTAGGGGGGAGGGATGTTGTGTTCTGTAAAGCAGTGCCTTTAACAATGTACCTTTACCATGTGTTATCAATGTAACCTTTCTGTGTGCAACATTATAACCTTCACCTGTATCAATGTTAGCCTAATAAGGGGACGCGAGCTAGTGACCACCAGAGGGCAGTAGCGAGCGTCCAGCTCTAATGGATCATCAGCCACCTGGTTCAGCAGCGCGGGAAGATTCCCCGCGACTTCCTCACCTGGTCAAGAAGGGCGTGACCTCCTACGACGTCACGCAGGCAGCAACCAATAGTCTGTCAACGAGCCACATTCAAATGTATAGCCAGCTGTATATATTGAGCTACCCATCCGCCATTACCACATGTTCCTCCGGATCATCATGCAATAAACCTGTGTTAAGCCAACCCTTCGGCTGTTTCATTGTCTTTGGTCCCTTACACTAAACCCCTCCAAGGGCTTTTGAGAAACAAAATGACCACCCCCTTTGAAGCTGTTGGGACAAAAAGGCCGCTCCCATCGTGGAGGCAGGGCAAAACGAACAGGCACGTTTTACTTCCGGTTCCAGGAACGACGAGGGCTGCTTGGGCCGGATAAATCACAGTAAACCCATTCGTGCGGATTCATGGGGGCTTGGGCTTCTGGGAATTGAAGTCCATGAACATCTGGAGTGCCAAGGTTCACCATCACGGTCATAAGACCTCTCCACAAGTTTCCATTGCTAAGCATCAGGTGGCTTCTGTCCATGAGCTTGTTTACTTCGCTGCAGTGGCTCAGTGGTTAAGAAGCTCACCTTGTTAGCTGGAAGCCTGGCAAGTCAGCTGTTCAAGACCTGGGTACTGCATGACGGATTAAGCGTCCGTCTCTGACCCAGCTCTTGGGGACATGAAAGGAGCCTCATTTGGGCGTTCCCTGAGCGGAGTTTTTCCAGCAAAAATCCTTTCAACCCAGAATTTCTGAAACGAAAGTATTTATTACTATTATTATTATTATTATTATTATTATTATTATTATTATTATTATTATTATTATTATTATTATTATTATTATTATTATTATTATTATTAGTAGTAGTAGTAGTAGTAGTAGTAGTAGTAGTAGTAGTAGTAGTAGTAGTAGTAGTAGTACTTCGTTTTAATGCCGCTGGATTGATTCCTTCCTGGTGTTTATTTTTCTGGACAGGGAGGGTTGTATTCACAGTTCAGTGGACCCACATAACTGAATAAAGGTTAGAAGAGGACCTGCTTTCAGGGATTCTTATTATTGATCCACGAAAGCTAACGTTAAAACACAGGCGTTAGTCTTTAAGGTGCCACAATGGTATTGGTCGTTTTGTTGTTTTGTTTCCTCTCCTCTGACATGCTTAAAACACAGACTAATACGGCTATTACTTAATTTTTTAAATTATTTTTTTAATTATTTTTATTATTTCCTATATTGTACTTATTGTCGAGGGTACTGCAGTGGCTCAAGTGGCTAAGACGCTGACTGGGAAGCGGAAGGTCAGCAGTTCGATTCCCGAGTACTGCAGGACGGAAATGAGCTCCCGTCTTCGTCCCAGCTCCTGCCAACCTAGCAGTTCGAAAGCAAGACATTGCAAGTAGATAAATAGGGACCACTTCGGTGGGAAGGCAAACAGCGTTCCGTGCGCTCCGGTGTCTAGTCATGCCTGCCACATGACCACGGAAACGTCTGCAGAAGCAGACAGCGCTGGCTCTTCGGCTTAGAAACAGAGATGAGCACTGCACCCTAGAGTCGGATACGACTGGCTTTCGAGCAAGGGAAAGCTTTACCCTTTACTTCTTGTCGGTCCAAAGAGCCCGGGTGTGCTTCTAAAAGCGTGGCCTCGCCTCCCGCTGATACGGAGCCCGCGCGCCCCATCCGTGTCACCCCGCCTCGTCTCCCTCCGAGGGAGGACCCGGGAGTCCACGGGGAGGCGCACCGGGCGAGAGCAAGGGAGGGTGGCCTTAGGGGCGGCGCCGTCGCGGCGGGAGGAGGCGGGGAAGGAAGGGCGGCGGCGGCGTTGTTGAGCCCTCCCCCCGCCCCCGCTCCCCCCGTGCGTCGGGGAGGGTCCCGGCAGTGTCCGAGCGCAGGCGCGCCGCCCGGTGTAGTCTAGCGGCGCGACGATGGCTTCGATGGCGGCGGCGATCGCGGCGTCCCGCACGGCGGTGCTGAACGGCAACCGGCCGCTGGACGAGCGGGAACGCAAGCGCTTCACCTACTTCTCCTCGCTCAACCCCATGGCGCGGAAGATCATGGCGGAGAAGGAGCGCATCCGCCAGCGCTACGGGCCCGAGTGGGAACGGCTCCCGCCCCGCCAGCAGGACGAGATCGTCGACCAGAGCCTGGTGGGGCCCCACGCCCAGGCCCGGTACGCCGCGCACCGAGGGGCCGCCCAGAGTCACCCCACGCCCGCCCCGGCCTCGGCCTGCTACCCGAACCTGCGCCTCAACACCGGCCAGAAAGTGGTGCACTTCGGAGACGAGGTAAAGCCCCTAGTCTCTCGCCTCCCCCTCTTCCCGCCCATGATTAGGCGCAGGGGGCACTCTGCACATGTTCAGGGGCACTCTGCACTGGGCCCCAGGAGGAGCCATACAGGCTGACACCATTCTGCGTTTGAAAAAGGAGGAGAGTAACATGCGTTCCGTGCGCTCCGGTGACTAGTCATGCCTGCCACATGACCACGGAAACGTCTGCATAAGCAGGCAGCGCCGGCTCTCCGGCTTTGAAACAGAGATGAGCACTGAGTCAGATACGACTGGCTTTCGAGCAAGGGAAGTGGCTGTTAGTGGAAGGGAAAAGGGAAATTCAGTTGAGACAAGAAGAACGAGCCTTTCTCGTTGCAGGTCTTCAAAACGCATCTGTTTTGACATGGTTTTCATTGGCTATGGCCAGTGATGGCGAACCTTGGCACTCCAGGCGTTTTTGGACTTCAATTCTCAGAAGCCCAAGTCAGCCCTCCTGCTGATCAGGGCTTCTGGGAATTAAAGTCCAGGAACAGCTGGAGTGCCGTCACTATGCCTTACCTCTTTTGAGCATGTACAGAGAGTGCTAGTTCTGCTCATTGACAAGAACGGATTTGATATAATTGCGGATTTGATATAATGCTCGTTTTTGTAAGCTGAGAGCATGCATGACTTGTTGGTAAAGTGTGGAAGCGTGGCACTTTTCCCAGTCTTAAAAAAAAATGCATATAGTGACAGGATGCACAGGTTGAAAAAATATACCCTCTTGTTGGTATCACTCCACCTAAGATAAGGAGAGAAGTAGCGGACGCTGAGAGACCTAAGGAAGAGAATGACCCTCTACAATACATCCTCTGAATGGATTTGAGCCTCAAGTCCAATGGCTCGGATCCAGGAAGTGCTTTATGGCAAGAACAAACATTCTTGAGGGTGCACAAGAGCAAAACCCAATTAGAGGATGGAGGAAGAAGGAGCTCACGGGACAAAGAATAACATTAAAGGAGGATATAGCTGAGGAACTCAACTTCCCCTACATTTCTTGGATGACCCTGAATAGACTGAGGGTCAGAGTTCCTAAATGCAAGGCCAAGTGGGGGTTGCTGGCAGAAAACAACAAGCTGTATGAATGTGGAGAGAAACAGAATCCGTCTCACTTACTGGTCTGCCGATTATTGCTAGAAACATGCACCGTTGAGGACTTAAGTTTGGCCAACGACAAAGCCAACAAAGTGGCTTCATTTTGGTAGTCCACGGTTTGAAAAAAGAGGAAGACAGTCTTAAAAACCTAAACACTGAAACAAGAGTTTGCTTTTCCTTAGCTTAGGGTACAATCCTAGGACTGCAGTGGCTCAAGTGGCTAAGACGCTGACTGGGAGGCGGAAGGTCAGCAGTTCGATTCCCAAGTACTGCAGGATGGAATGAGCTCCCATCTTTGTCCCAGCTCCTGCCAACCTAGCAGTTCAAAAGCAAGAAATCGCAAGTAGATAAATTAGGACCACTTCGGTGGGAAGGTAAAACAGTGTTCCGTGCGCTCCGGTGTCTAGTCATGCCTGCCACATGTCCACGGAAACGTCTGCAGAAGCAGACAGCGCTGGCTCTTTGGCTTTGAAACATGAGCACTGAACCCTAGAGTCGGATATGACTGGCTTTCGAGCAAGGGAAACGTTTACGTTTAGGGTACAATTCTAGGCACATGTTACTTCCAGTCAAGTCCTAAGGGTGGGTAAGAGGGCAGCTGTAGGTTTCTTGGTTATTGCTGCATCTGTAGAGTGGCTTCATTAAACCTGCTTCTACAGGTGCTAAAATTAATCTGAATTTTCAGTTAGTAAACACTGTAACTAAAGGATGTCCCAATAGCACGCCGGCCAATCCTTTTTCTTTTACTGTTGGCGGTCTTGGTTTATTTCTTTGTCAGAAAGTCAGATTTCCTTGAGCATCACTGCTGATGCAGACTTGAGAAAGATGATCTTCCTGTGTTGTGGAAAGTAAAAAAGGCATTGTGTGAATGAGATCATGATGAGAGCAGAGAGTTCGTTTTGGATCTCCTTGCTTTCTCTTCCAACTAAGTTTTGCATTTCAGGTCACCACCTCTGCCCGGAAGTAACGTTAGCCAAAGTGAATTTCTACAAACAAGCAGTGTTAAATTTAGGAGCATTGTGCTTTGTCACCAGGCAAACTGGTTTGTTGTAGCAAAAGGGTGAAACAACACAGATTAGGAAACAAAATATGCTAAGAGGATTAAAACTGGTTTAACTGAAATGGCAACACAGAAGGACTTTATTTATTGCTTTAAAAAAAGTTAATTTAGGCCTTTTAAAGTAAAAAAAAAAAGCCTGCTGAAGTGCCTTTCATAAAAATTATGGTTCAGCACATTGAAATTTTGCCATGTTGATAAAGTCTGTATGTGTCACATAAAGGAAAAGAAATGAGAGTGACCATAAAATGTTTCTGTTTAGGATTCTACATGCGCCATTCCATTCTTGCTCTGTTCTGTCACCACTTTCCTAAACATTCTTTGTACATTGATAATGGGATTCCAGTTGTCCCATGTACGGCTAAAATTTGTAGGTGTTCGCTAACTTACTTTAGCATTTCTAAACTTGAAGAGTTCTCCCTTTTCATTTCAGCAAAGGAAAGCTAGAATACCAGCATAAATTCTGGCACATGTTCACTAGTAGTCCCAGTCTACATAGAGTTTTAGGCCTTGTGTAGGACTTAGAAACACCAACACTGTCCCATGGTTGTATGCTGAAAGGGGAAATTGGGTGTGATGGGGCTGCGGTGGCTAAGTGGTTAAGAAGCTTGCCTTGTGAGCTGGAAGGCTGGCAAGTCAGCAGTTGAAGACCTGGGTACTGCATGACGGATTGAGCGCCTGTCTCTGACCCAACTCTTGGGGACATGAAAGGAGCCTCATTTGGGCGTTCCCTGAGCGGAGTTTCTTCTGCAAAAATACTTTCAACCCAGAATAATTTCTGACACGAAAGTATTATTATTGCGTGTGATGGTCATGCAGAGTTTTAGGGAATTTTGTCCACTGTTCTATATCTCCTTGAAAAATTGTCTCACCCTGGTATGGTCTGAATGCACGCCAACATTTTAGAAACCACATTTTGAAAACAGCTGTTTTAGTAGTATGCTCTTCCCAATATGTATTTGTACTCTTGTAAAGAGAAGACACAGGAACTGTAATTTCACAAATTGATTGGTTACTATTCTGGCTAAATTCTGGTGGCAATCAAGCTATAAATGCTGAAGAATTGAGGATTCACTTATAGTGGATGGGTAATAACTTACCTTGGAGTTGCTATTCAGTGAGGAGTCCACGCACTAGCAGACGTCTCTGTGACGACATTCCACACATGCAAATGGGTAATAGGTTAGTTGGTTTGAATTAGGGGAATATTGAGGTAAACGTGTGACTGAAAATGTCTAAACATGGTGAGAAAAAGGAGGGAATACTTCAGTAAGCGGAAAAGTGCATCCATAAACCTAAAGTACAGTAATTCATGAAAGCGAATCTGCTTATGGCTAGCTTGTCTAGGAACAGGCTGTAGGAAGTGATTGCTAAATTTAGAATGGAGGAAATGTTTACATTCGATTCAAGGAATCTGGCTGTTTTTTCAGTGCTACTTGAGGAAAATTTGGCAGCATAATAACGGAGAATATTTTAAGTTCTGACCTTTTTTTTTTTAAAAAAAAAAGACATCTTCTAAAATTGAATTAGGCCTTCCATTGCTACTCTTGAGCCAGGAAAAACAAGGGTGTGGAAAATGAAATGAAATCCCCCTTGAGCATTAAGTGGTTTGGGGGATTTGCTGTTCTTAGCACTCCATGATGAAAATGGAGCTAATGCCTCTTAATAAAACATAATAATAACATGGATATGCACTCTTGCTGAAAATGTGCCAGTGGTTTGAAGTCATTGCAATTATTGCTATGGCTCCATCCTTTGGAATTGTGGCGTTTATAATTTTGTGAGGCATTTGAATCGTCTTCTGCTTAAACTCATCAAACTACAAATCCCACGTTTCCTTGGATAGATGCAAGACAGTTCAAGAGGTATCATGCTGTTATTATTCAATTCAATTTTAATTTGTACCCTGCCCTACTCAGCTTGTAGGCCGACTCAGTTATTAACAGTAGAGTTAAGATACACTGTTAGTTTCCATTAGAAATGTGTTTGTTGGTGTGCTGATACGTCAAATCTTTTGCCATTTGAAGAATCATGGTTTCCATTTTTGTTAGATTGTACATTGCATAACATATATGAGGACTACATGTTCTTCTGGCGCTTTTTTCTTAATTAGCCTGACATTGGATGTGACCTCTCGGGTTGGCAGGACCTCTGAAGGCCACTTTAGTTTGATTGAACCTGAATTGTGTTCTGTTCTACTAAAATCTGGCTTCTTTTTTAGCTGTCTGTCTTAAATTAAAATGGTAGATTACCAGCAGATGTTAAGTGCATAAAACTACCATCATTTTATCATTAGCCTACTAGAGCAGGGGTCAGCAAACTTGCCAGATGTTCTTGAATTTCAATGCCCAGAAGCCCTGATTAGCAGGTGTACTGTCTTAGGCTTCTGGTAATTGAAGTCCAAGAACATCTGGAGAGCCATGTTTGCTGACCCATGTATTAGTACAGGGGTGCCCAAAGTATGGCCCATACGCCATATCTGGCCCCTGATGCCAATTCATCTGGCCCACGCTGCCCTTGTCACTCCTGGAAGTAGAAGTAAAATGTGCCAGCATGCTTCTGGGATCTATACGGGTGGCATGGGCCAGATGAATTTGTGTTGGGAGCCAGATCTGGCCCATGGGCAGTAGATTGGGCACCCCTGGTTTAAGCAGAGAAAATGGCAGCTTAACGTCTATCTCATCCTGTTGCAAAACAGATTGCAAAGCGTGTTTTACTTCCGCTTCCGGTGGGAGGAACCACGTGACCGGCCCGTGGCTTGAAAAGTTTGGGCATCCCTGTACTAGTATGTATTTTTGTTAGTTGTGGCTTAAAGGGGAGAAGTTTGTTGACTGGGATTCAAAGAGCTCTGTCCAGTCTACCCACGGATTTTGAATAGAAAGATAAACCTCGGTGGAATTTTCAATCGACAGATCCTTCTCCCATGTCACGTGATGAGCTTCTTTGGACAAATTTTGATCTCCAAAAATGTGGTCATATATTAGAGAGTGGCCGGGGGGACACTATTTGGGGAGCAAGTCCAGGCAAGTCAAACTAAATGTCTGTTCCTTTGGATCCCACCTCTAACACTGCAACTTTTCCTGATAAGCTACCTGTTACCAACTTTTACTATCCAATATACAACCTTTGTTTTCACATTGGAAGTGGAGAAGCTATTAAGAATTTTTGCTAAAAAGCAAATGATCCAATATAGAATTGCATATAGAAACGCCAAGACCCCAGAAAAGCCTGCATCTCTTTTTTAGAAAAAAAGTGTGCACTTCTTGTTATGGTCCTGTTGTTTCTATTCCTAATTCCATTTCTTTTCTTAGTTGTTTATATTCTCTCTATTCTCCAGCCAATACACTTTCTCTGGTTGAATAAATTCACATAGAGTCGATCAGGTTGTGCTGTGGCTTAAGGGGGATCAGTTGCATTCAATCTCCTTCTTGAAAGATTGCGCATCCATGAAGTAAAGATGTTCCTCAAGGGCATCTCCACAGAATAATGGTAAAACAACAATAATTTTTGTGCCCTGGGAAGTTTAAAACCCATCATTGTAAGACCTTGTAGTATGATGGTCCTCCACAAATCTGGCAAAACATGTGAAGGAAGAACAGAGTTATAATCATCTCTGTATATGATATCTGCATAGCATTTATAACAATAATAAAATTAAAATTTCTTGTTGTTAAATAAGCTAATATAAACCATTATTTCTGGTCAACAAGACATGGCCTGGAACAGGTAAATTATTTTCTTAAATAACAGTGCAAGTAATTAGTAATGTAGTTGGCTGGGATGGGTAATGCCCCTAGTAACTTGAGCAGAACTTGGAAAAAAAATATAAATTTTTAGCACTCAGTCTTCTCATACCTGTTAACCTTCCCGGATTGGCCGGGATTTACGATTTTTGGCACTGATTTGCGCCATTTCCTGGCCGCAGCTGCCAAAACCCCAGAATTGGCAGCGGGGGAAAGAGGTACTGCGCATCCCTTCTGCGCAAGTTGTGTTCTACGCATGCATAGAAGGCTTTTACGCTTGCGTAGAACCCTTCTACGCTTGCGTAGAAGGCTACACAAGCGTAAAAAGGTTCTACGCAAGCGTAAAAGCCTTCTACACATGTGTATAATGCGACTTGCGCAGAACCGTTGTGCGCAGGTCCCGGATTGTCCGGAGCCGTGGTTGACAGGTATGAATCTTCCAGAATGAACATTCACTATGCTTAGATAAAGGAGACTGGCAGACCCGTTTAAATATATATTTTGAAAACAATGGGCTTTAGAGGGGGAAATGCTGTACTGTGATAACACATATTGCATAATGTCAGTAAGATTAGTCTTCTTTGCTCTCATTCTGTATGGTGACTACTGCCAACACTGATTTTTGGCACGGCCAATGTAATCTCCATCTGATTTTGAAACCGCATCATATTTGAAAGGAATTACATCTAAATTGACCTAGGTTTGTAGAACATTTCGAGTGCAAGCTGTTCTAAGTTTATAGGCTCAACTTGCATCTTTCTTGACAGACTGTACTAACAAAGGTACTTTGTGACCTTCTTTGTTGTCTTTACTTTTCAGGGCATAGCTTCTGTACCTAAAGAACCATGAATATTGACAAGGCATAGGAAGGGAATACACACTTAGGGGCATCGTATGTCCCTGCACTCTCTTGTCTTTGTATTACTGTCCTCATTCATTTAGTATGTTTTGCTTACCTGCGAAAGATCTGAAGGATATTTTGACCAGAAAAGCAATAAATAATTTTGTAAAGAAATACTGATACAAGGGAAAATTGGAATAGGTGGCTAGTATGGCCAGGTTATCCTACTATGGTAATAGAGTAGACCATACTGCCAGCAACTCAACGCCAAGCGTCAGGCAGCGGTTAACTAACCTGACAACCCTGAGGACTATTGGCCTTTGTGAAGTCCACAGGGAAGGGTGATGGTCCCCAAGTGGATTAAATCCCACTTGAATACATCTTGATGGGGGCAGCAGCTTTGTCAATACTGGCCTGGGGCTGTGGAGGACTTTGTGTGCCAAAAGGGCTCAGGACCAGAAAGTGACTCAGTGGTACAGGTGTCATGCTGTGATGCGGAAGGCAAATGGAAGGCCACGGCATTATATTCTCGGGACAGTCTTAGTGGCTGATCACCATGATGATCGCCAATATTCAAAATTGGATAAGGCACAAGAAGAAGAAGAAGGCAGAAGCAAGAGTTAACCATAGTCTAAGTAGGAATTTTGTGCCTACAAGAAAAATTAGAAGATTGGCAGTCCTTTGAATGGCAAGGAGGTTCACAAGGAGGCTACTGTTTGCTTGCCATATTGAACATGCTTCCACCATTTTGTGAACATCATAGCTGACCCACTTGCTTCCCAGCTATGAAGCTGGTGATCCTTGGCTTCATTTTTTTTAAACAGGTATTAACCAAAAATCTTGTTTCATAATACAGCTGATTTTGTGAGGCTTTTTTTGTTGTCAACACAGAAGCCTCTTGTGTTGATTTGGATAACAGAGCAGTTATCTGGCTTTTCAGTGCTTTGATAGATAGGATTTTGGAAAGAAAGATACTACTGTGCTGTCTTCCTCTATCTTAAAATTCCAGTGCTATCCCATTTGATAAGCTGTCTTGATTCTGCTTTTAGAGATAAACTTCTTTTGTATTTGAGGCTTTACAGCTGGCTGCTGGGGTTAACTATGTGACCAACTTCTTATTTGTGGATGGCATTTTTGTCAGGAGAACAATTGTGTAGAAGCCAACAGAGAGGCTCTGGTTCCTTAAAATATACTATTCGGTGAACACAAATTCCTTAGCTTCCATTTCGGGGAAGTGCTCTGCTGCAAAGCAAAAGAAATGTTTGGATAACACCCCAAAATTAATTCTGAATTATCATAAATTCCTCTTTTTGCATAGGTTGCAAACATTTAGCCCCCAAACTCTTAATTTTCCCCCTGTTCTCTTTTCTTTCTCTTATCACTTTTTATTTTTTATCAGTTTATACCTCTTCCCACTGCTCATTCATTCTCCCAAATTTACTAGACAAATGGACCTTCTATTGCTAAACTTTTACAAGGATTTGGACATTATCAGAGGGTAGCATCAGTGGAAGCTGCCTGGAGGCTTTCCAGAAAAATTGATTGGCCTGATTGATTTTTATTTTTAAAATTTATATGTAAACTTGCATCCTGCCCAGGCAACCCACCAAAGATGTTAGAGAGCAGATCTAGTCTCAATCATCACTTGATGTGCCATGGACAACTCCAGGTCCAGAAAGATGCCATATTTGCAAACATCTCTAAAAAGGTTGGTGGTGGTGGTTCTATACCCCTCTAAACTAGTCAGTCCACCCAGACAGACAGGAGAGCCCCCCCCCCCCCAAATAGCATGATCTCTGTCTTGTCATGATTCAAGTTCAACCTACTGGTCTTTGTCCATTCCATTATCTACATCAGATGCCACTCCAGTTTCTGAACTGCATCCACTGCAGAAAATGAGAAGAAGAGATAGAGCTACATATCACCTGCCTACTAATGACAGTGAACTCCAGATCTCCAGATGATGTCTCCCAGTGGCTTCACATAGATATTAAACAGCACTGGGAAGATAATCAGCCTCTGAGGGACCCCACATTGTTGGGGTGTAAGGGGGAGGGGTGTCGAAAAAGCCTCCCTGAGCTGTACATTCTGAACATGACCATCCAGGAAGGACTGGAACCTGCACAAGGCTAGACCTCCAAACAATCTCCAATTGCGATAGTTGGTTCAGACTGAGGAGCCTCAGTGAGTTTGCAAACTATACAATAAAGTTTAGCTTGTCGGTTTCTAGCTGTTGATTCGCCTGGTGTTATAAATATCTTTCACATTGAGATATTGGCTGGACAATGTTCTTACTCCAGAGAGATTCACAATCATAGGGGCCTGTCTCCATAGGCTCTCTAGCCTTCTCCTATGCTGTTTTGTAGCTTGCAACTCACCAATGCACCACACTGAAGGTTGAGATCAGGAGTAGGGAGGGTGTCTCTACCAGCCATGTGAGTTCTGAGTACCATTGAGTGACCTGGGCTTTGACAGGAGTATTAGCCAGATCAGCCAGAAATCATCCCAAGGCATACTGGGAACGAATTAGATCCAGAGGCCTGTTAGTAACTTTAATAAGTTCTACCTCACAGTGATGACTATTCATTGCTACTGTGCTGTTCAGATACTCAGTAAAAGGATTACTTTGAACCATTATTAGGACCCTTTTCAGTCAGGATTCAGGCCCAGCTATGGTACCGAGACTGCATTGGTCGCACTTATCGATGATCTCTGGTGTGAGCGAGACAGGGGCAATCCCTCTGTTTTTGCTATATTGACCTCTCAGCGGCTTTCGATACCATCAACCATGGTATCCTTCTGGAATGGCTCCGAGGATTGGGGGCCCAGGGCATGGTGTGGTCCTGGTTTTCCTCATTTCTGAGGGGCTGGACCCAGTCGGTATCGTTGGAGGATGAGTTGTTCAGCCCTAGGCCTCTCCAGTATGGGGTGCCACAGGCTTGGTACTCTCACTTCTTCTATTTAACATCTACATGAAGCCACTGGGTGAGATCATATGTTCCCATGGGGTGAGGTACCATCAATATGTTGATGACACCCAATTATATATCTCGGCCCATGAGAACCCAAGTGATGCATGCCATCGGCTCCAGGGAGCGGAGACAGGTGGGAGCTGCCACCGCTGTCTCCGCCTTCCGGGCCTCGCCCACCCGGAGAGCAGATAAAGGGCTGCCACCACCTTCCAGCGCTCCCTGCCTCGCCCTGGAGCCCACACCATTGGCCCCGGGGAGTGGAGGCAGGTGGGAGCAGCTGTTTCCGCCTTGCGGGTCTTGCTCGCCTGGAAGGCAGAAAAAGAGCCGCCGCCTTCCAGCGCACCCTGCCTTGCCCTGGAGCCCATGCCATCCGCTCCGGGGAGTGGAGGCAGGTGGTAGCTGCCGCCGCTGTCTCTGCCTTCTAGGCCTCGCCCGCCTGGAGGGCAGAAAAAGGGCTGCCTCTGACGCCGCCTTCCAGCGCTCCCTGCCTTGCCCCGGAGCCCACGCCATTGGCTCCAGGGAGTGGAGGCAGGTGGGAGCCGCCGTCGCTGTCTCTGCCTTCCAGGCCTCGCCCTCCCGGAGGGCAGAAAAAGGCCGCTGCCGCCTTCCAGTGCTCCCTGCCTCGCCCGCCCAGAGGGCAGAAAAAGGGCCACTGCCTTCCAGCACTCCCTGCCTCACTCCGGAGCCCACACCATCAGCTCCGGTGAGTGGAAGCAGGTGGGAGCCATTGCGGACTAATTTCTTCAGTGCCCCGGGATCCCCCACCACCATCTGGCCTCTGGCCAGGACCTGGGACCATGGTGACAGCAGGTTCATTGTTTACCATTTTGGGACTTGTGTGGGGGATGGGGTGAATTGATATGTATGCTGTATTTTGCACTAGTGGGGCGACTATGGTATATTAAACTGTGTATCTTGCTCTGGAACTGAAATTGTATTGCATATTTATTTTTGTATTGCTGTGTTTAACATTGGTATGTAATTGTATTATATATTGTGAGAAAGCTTTTGTTTGTTGTAGAAAGCTTTCTTTTCCCTCATGTTGTGAGCCGCTCTGGGTGGCACCTGTGCCAGGAGAGCGGGATATAAATAAACCTAAATAATAATAATAATAATAATAATAATAATAATAATAATAATAATAATAATAATAATAATAATAATAATAATAATAATAATAATAATAATAATAATAATAAGTCCTAACCAGGTGCCTGGAGGCTGTAAGGGTCTGGATGGGGGACAACGGACTTCAGCTGAATCCTGACGAGACTGAGTGGCTGTTGGTTTGGGGCCATGCGTTATCCCGGGAGCTACCATCTTTGGGGCCAGGATACTTAAGAGACTGCATCACCAGAGCGGACCGGAGAGGCTCTGTAATTGTTCCATCTGCTAGAGAGGTGCGTCTCTCTAGCACTAGAAGGAGAGCATTCTCAGTGTCTGCTCCGGCCCTATGGAACCTCTTGCCACCCAAGTTGCGTCTACAGACAGAGTTGCCGCCCTTCAGGAAAGGTGTAAAAACCTGGCTGCACTGGCAGTGCTGTGGCCCCAGCCTGCTGGCTGATTTAAGAATGCTTTCTCCCTCTTTTTAAACTGGTGGGAGGATAGGGAATGTTTTGTGGTAGTTTTTAATGGGGTTTTAATTGTGATTTTAAAATTGTGATGGTTTTAATAGCTGTATGTCGCCCAGAGTCTTTGGAATTGGGCGGCAATACAAATCCTAAAATAACTAAATGAATGAATGAATGAATAAACTACAAGGTACATAACTAGATTACTCTTTGTTTTCATGCCAAATTTCAGTGTTTGCATTTCATGTTCTTGTAGTTATGTTCTAGAGACAGACAGGTACTGTATACAGACACTCTCTTTATTACAATCCTGTCTTGAATGCTAATTAAAGCATTTGGCTATTTCTCTTTCCCTTAGATTGTTGCCTTGTGAAATCTTAATCCTCTTCCAGTAAATAAACAGCATGGACCTCACATATGCAAGAGACTGGTTCTGTATTTCAGCTTGGCATTTGACATAATGAGAGAAATTGTTTTGTATAAGCCAAGATGGATTCCAAAAGTACACAAAGATGTTACCAGTGACTAGCCTAACCTAAAGATCTTCCCTTCCCATAGAATTGTATTTGAGTTGGCTTTTGTAATCAGTAATAATGGTAAAAGGGAAATAATGGCAGGTTTATGATCAGCTTGTTCTAGCCAGCTGGGTGGGTCAGGCTATAAATCAAACTGTGCCCATTCCAAAATTTTGGGCATAGCTTACGGTCAGTTTTTTCTTATATAACTACCTCTAAAATGACATGTAGTCATCACAAAGGGTACCATTGGGTGCTTAGTCTGTATAATGAATAGACAACAGGTGATGTCTTCTAAATTTTCTGATTGTGGAAATTTAGTAGGTAGAAATTGTTGCAGTGTTATAACCGGTACTATTTTGTGGTGTATGTGTTGTGGGTGCAGCTGGCATCCCTGGTGGACCATCCATCCTATCATCAGGTCTCAAGGAGGAGCCCATGGCCATACTAATGACCTTTTGAGATCTGTGCATTGGAGAATGGGTGAGTGTGGCCAAGGGCTACAGACACAAGAGAGGAGTTTTTTTTTTAAAAAAGGTACCCTAATATTTTGCAGATCTCATGGAGTTTTGAAAGCTCCATCATGTCCTGCTTCATACTTTAATGGTCATCACTGTAGAGAAAGCACTGGCAGGGAACAAGTGACTACTGTATTCTGAAACTCTGAGAAGTTAGATATTTTGGTTAAAACATCTAGAATTCTGGCTGGGGAAATTCCTGGCAATGTCTTGTAGTTATAGTTGGAAACAATCTGAAAATCCAATATCTAAGGGGACCAGACTTCCATTTACCTAACTAAGCAGCTTTAGGGAAGAGAACACATAAATATGAAAAAGTAAGCATAAAATCATTGCTATTTTAGTATCCTTATGTAAAAAAAATAAGTCCCACAATTCTGCACTGTATAAAGTCTAATATAAAACAAAATAGCAACTGTTTACACACTTTTAAAGAGAAAGTGGACATTATAAAAATGAAAATTTCATCTTTTAGATATTTCAGTGCACATCAAATTCTAAATTGATTTGACAAGAGGACATATGTAATAACAGCCATTCTCTTCCAGGCTTTGTGTCTTAAAAAATGCCTCCTGCCTTGTATCTCCCTGTCTGTGAAGCAGAATGAAACAGTTACCAAGTCATTTTGTTCTCTGTTTTAAGAGTATCCGATTCTATACCTTCATTTTTTTATATGGGCTTATTTGTGCATAATTATGTCTTAACCTTTGTTTCAGGATATCACCTGGCAAGATGAGCACTCTGCTCCTTTCTCCTGGGAAACGAAGGTAAGGTTTTATGTTGTTTTACTCATTTGTGATGGTTTGTCTTAGTACCTTCACTAGGTTTATTTGACACCAGCACCCTTGACACCCACTAGACCAGTGTTTCCTAACTTTTAGTTCTTGGACTTCAATTCCCAGAAGCCTAAATCAATCCCCAAAGCACTGATCAGCCAATGTACTGACTTAGGCTTCTGGGAATTGAAGTCCCCCTGTGGGGCGTGGGCCCCACGTTGGGAACTACTGCACTTGATGGATGTTTGAAATGAATTCAGAGTGTAATGTAATCCTTTTGCCAAATAGTGGCTGTCCACTAGTATTGTATAAACTTCCTACTAGAGCTTCTAATAACACCTTATTAAAATGGATATTGACATCTCAATGTAATGACAAAGTTGCCCTAAACCAGACTGTCGAATATGTGTAATGGGTTTAAATTATCTGCCCCAGACACACCAAAATTGTGTAAATTTAACCCTCCCTGTTCCTTTTCCAAGTTACATCTTGCCAACTCAGCTTGTTTGAATATTTGCTTTCAGCTGTAGTGGTATTGGGGGAGGATCCACCAAAACATCTGGTTATGGAAAACCCTACATTAACAAGCCTCGGCTTTTCTTCTGTCCTTTGTTTTGATTTAGAGTGGATGTGAGGATCTCTCTATCTCAGGGGTGCCCAAACTATGGCCTGCAGGCCGTAGTTTGGCCACCCCTGATTTAAGCAGAGAAAATGGCAGTCTAAAATCTATCTCATCCTGTTGCAAAACAGATTGCAAGGTTTACTTCAGCTTCTGGTGGGAGGAACCATGTGATCGGCCCATGGCCTAAAAGTTTTTGGCCACCCCTGCTCTATCTCCTTCCTTTCTCTTTTTCATAAGAGCAAAAGAGTATGTATGTTTGTATAGCTAGTAGTGTTCCTTTTGTTGCTTCTTTTTGACCTGATTGAACTATATATGAGGAAGAAGATGATACATCTCAGGTACAAGGGTTGAATTGGACACTACTAGCAGTTGAATATTTCCCTATGATGATGGTGACGATAAATTCTCTGAGAAGCAGCCACAGAGGTTAGGCTCCAAACTATAAAAACAGGATAGGGAAGAGTTTGCTTAACCCTACATTTAGATGCCAGTTTTATTCTTCTTTGAGCACCTTATAACATACCATTTTTGGACTTGAGAGGCAACAAGTCATGAATCCAAAGCCTTAATTACTTCCAGACTTTCCATATTTTGGGAGCTTGGTCATGCTGCTAAACTGAACTTTTCAAAAATAGGGCTAGTCAATGATAGAACATTTTTTAAAGTCTAAGAAACTATCCCCATTTCCTTGCCACTATTGCTCTCAAAATACAACACTTGCCCTGCCTGAGAGCCTGTCCACACTGAGCATTTGATCAGCTTTTCCTTGAACCCATGATACCGGTACGGCATCTTTGCATCCACTCAGTACAGAGCTGACACTATAGTGTCAACAGAATCAAAGTAGGAATTAAAATTATTGCTTTTTTGCTATCGTGTATCAGCACAACCAACTATAGGTTCTTATTTTCCAGCCTCTTAATCATCTAGATTTTTGCTTCAAGAATGAGGTTTTCTTTAGTTGGTGGTATGGGCGTGCAAGTGTTTGTGATAGAGTTTTTAAAACCTCTACTTTCTATTTTGAGTTTGCTGAACCAAACAGCTTATTTTGGCTGTGTGCACTATCTTCTTAACGAAATACTCCACATTCCAAATGAATGAATAAGGCATAAAAATAACTCTATGTATTCTTCTCCCTCTGTTTTGTGCATAGTGAAGTGTTTGTCAGTTGAGATCAAGGTGGATCCAATGTGAAAGGAGCCAGCATTCTCATTTTAATGCTTGTCTGATATTCTGTGGTCTTTGCCAACTATTGGCAGTGAAGGCTGAGTTTGGCACAGAACCAGCAAGGGGCATCTGTGATGCAATTTCCATAGTCTCCCTTGGAAATCTTAGGGCTGGAATGGGGAACCAGTAGCTCATAGGCCTGATGAGCTCATCTATCTAATACGCAAGCATGCTGGTTCCACATTTCCAGTCAGTGATCAGAGTTAAGGAGTTTTTTTAAAACCCGAGAAACTCTTTTCATTGCATTGAGCCATGCTTTGCAGCCTGGGAAGTTGCTGAGTGGAGCTGAGTAAGCCTAGAGTTAGTCCATGTGCTTGCAGAATATCCTAACATATCTCTATTGAAGAGACCTATAGATATTCTATAAATTAAATAAGTAGTGGTTCTTTTCTAGATGGAAAGGAGTTGCATGCACTAGACAGGCAACCAGGACATCATTTAATAAGAAGACCTGATTGCTGGTGATAGAAAAGACATTGCTGGAAGAAAGGTGGCAATTGTTAGACCTAAGCAGTTGTCCCCTGCATCATTTATTGTTGATGGTGAAGTTCACACGCACGCACACACACACGCGCGCGCGCGCACACACACACACACACACACACACACACGTGCACGCGCACACACACACTATGCAGTTCATAATGTTTGTGTAAAGTTGAGTTGAGCAGTGATGGTAAATTCATGGCCTTCCAGATGTTGGCATAACTTGCTTTCATCCTTGCTAGGCTAGCCAGTGCTGAAGGATAATGGACATTCCAATCCAATAGTCTCTATGGGGCAATATATTATCTTACTGACTCCTGGTACAATATGTAACAGACAGGGTTTTTTGTTTTCTTGAACTTCAGTTCCCTGAAGCCCAGATCATCCGCTGTGCTGACTTGGGCTTCTGGTAATTGAAGTCCAAGAACACCCAGAGGCGCAAGGACAGTTATGAGCAGTTGGAATTTGTTTGGCAAGCAACATTGGCAGCTTTCCATAAGGCACAAAATATATACATAAACCCAGAGAAAGCTAGTTGCCTTCACCCAAGTGGCTTAGGAACAAATAGGAACACCGGAAACTGTCTTAGACTGAATCAAACCATTGGTCCATCCAGCTAAATATTGTGAACTGTGATTGTCATCAAGGTTTCAAGACGTCTTATTTTCTAGATCATCATTGAAATATCCTAGTATGCCTTGGTCTAAAGTCCAAATAATATCCAGGCCTACCCATCCTTAGCTTCTGAAATCAAGTAAGATCAAGTGTGTTCAGGGTTGTCACACATAATATGTAAACAAGGAGAGCAGTGTAAAAACTCAGACCAATGATGCAATTCTGTGCCCGTTCACTTCGGAATAAATTCCACAGTATTTAGTAGGGCTCAATTCCAGGGTAGTATGCATCAGATTACTTTGTGAATCTCAAATTAGGAGTTCCTGTGGTTTGAATCTTCTTTTTTGCCAATGAATCAGTGAGTGAGAGTCATATTCTGGTTCCCCATTGGCAACATGAAACTTGATGGTGACCTTCCATGCAGAAAGAGCTCTTGTTTACGTAGTTGTAACCTTTATATTCTGGTCAAATATAAAACTTCCATAAATTTAGGATACAAAATTTAGGCTGTGTTATGTGTTTGAGGCTTTTAAAGAGAGAAAAGTTAAAATGCCTGCAGCACAACTCTGAGAACTTGTTCAGCAAGAGAGGAGAAGGGAATAAAAATAAGTGTTGACTCTTCCCAGTTTGGTTCTTATTCCACCCTAACACGTATTCCCAAAGGAAGGCAGAATTCCATAGAAAAAATCCCCAGGGCCTGTATTAAAAGCCTGTGTCCCGGACAGGATATCTCATGCATGAGAGGACAATGCACATAAGACTGCTAACTTGCACTCAGTTGAAATGTGAAGCACTCAAAATGTCTCCTTTTGTTCTGATACCTTTTATTCTGAAAATACTTTGAAAGGCATCTTCTATTCCAAGCTTTGCACTTGTTGTTTGGAGTGGGGAGCCTTCAAAATATAACTTTCGATGAGGTTGACTTATGTTTAAAAAGACCTCTCCTAAAATATACAAGGGACTACACTGTTAACAACAGTGTAGGGGATTGTGAGGAAGAACAGACCAGTGCCTGAAATTCTTTGTTGAGCAAGATTTTCTCCTCCTCTCTGCATTATCTCATATCTTTTCAGACTCTCCCATTGAGTCCCCAAGTCATTTGGTGTAATTTCAGAGGCAAGATACAAGGGACAGAAGGACTTCTCTTTCTTCCTAATCTGCTGTCAGAAGCTGAAATGGCTCATAGAAGGAACCTAACTGTCCTTTCATGTTGCCCCTACAAGTGATCCAAGTAAAATTAACATTTTGTGCTCATAAAAATAGCTTGGGTCATAAAGTACTTAAGAGTAAGAATCGTATAGGATTTTGAACCTTTTATCCATCTGTACTTGCTCAGGTTCGTTCCCTCCTTTCCCTTCCAAATTTGACAAGCCTAATGAAATAAAATAATACAGATACAAATGTATTGTAGCTTTGCACAAATGCCGAAGACATTTTGTACCTTTATGGTAGGGGAGCCCAAACTTTTCAGGCCGTGGGCCGATCACGTGGTTCAAGGAGCTGGTCAATAAAGCCCGAGGGCTGCATCCAGCCCCCAATGCCAATTCATCTGGCCCCTGGGCCGTAGTTTTGGGACCCCTGCTTTATGGGCAACAAAATCTGCTTATCAGATGCTGACTCCTTCCGGCCGCTAGTTTATAGCAGGCATTAAGTCCCATACCTCAGGACTCTCCACAATTCCTACAGTTGTGTTTCTGATCTGATCCTGTAGATAGTCCCCCCACCCACCAACCCACCCACCCACTCATGCAAAGAGGTTTGGAAATTATGTTTGTTTGTTTAATTCCCAACAGAGTCAGATGGAGTTTAGCGTTGCATCTTTGTCAATCCAAGAGGTAGGTGGTGTGGCACCACAGAATGAACAGAAACAGCCTCCCAAAACTGCTCTCACCATCCCAGCCTCCAAACCCTCCCAAGGTGTTAAAGCACCTGGCTCAGATGGGCAGGTTCCAGCCAGGAAAGAAGAAGAGTCCTCTTTCTGGAAGATAAATGCTGAGCGCTCCAAGTGTGAAGGAGAACAAACTCAGTTCTACTCGCTCACCCCAAGCCAGATCAAATTCATGGAGAAAAGCGAGAAGACCCTCCAGCCTTATTACCGACAAGAGTCTGGTCCCAAAGAAGCGACAAAGGCAGAGAAGCCTAGCGCTGTTAAATTGGAAAAGTCAGCCGCCCCAGCTATGACCATGACATCGATAGAATGGGAAAAGCCTCAGCCCAGCCCGCCTTCAATTGGTCCTCTTGATGCTCGGCCTGACCCTGAGGAGAAGCTGTCATCTGGTGGTACTGAAGACACCGATAGTGGTTTCCTTTCTGACCTGCAGACAATTAGCCAGGTAAAGGTTGATGCCTTATCTAACAGAGGGCTTTGAGGGAGGGAAGGACAAAAGACAAATATTACTAACTAAAATAAATATTTCCTTTCCCAAATGGCTTTCAGAATAAATAACAGTAATATTATCTGCCATCAAGTCAATCCTGATTTATGATGACCCTTTCCAGGATGTTCTAGGTAGAGAATATGCAGAAGTGATTTACCATTTCTTTCTTCTGGGGCATCCTAGGACTGTGTCGCTTGCCTATGATTGATTACAGAGGATGGCTTTTCACTCAGGATGCACAGTGAAGGATCAAACTCTGAACCTTTAGTTCTGCAGGCAGATATCTAAACCACTGAGCCAGCTTTTGGAGACTATTTAGTCTATATTATGAACCAGTCTTGGGTTTTTAAGCTCCTGTAAAGTGTAGAACTAAACCAAGATTTTTGTTAATGTACTATCATTTGCTAAAAGAGATGAGTTTTTAACAGATAGTGATAGAGATACACAGATACAGTATTAGTGTTAGATGTATTTAAATTGCCTAAAATGGCATAAACATACCTCCAGTCAATACCCCAGGAGGTTCCCCATGTGCATAAGACCTATTGTTCTTATAGCTACAACAACATCTTTGCCATGTAGACAGTGCTTTGAGTTTGCAGGGGCTTTGCTAATCTGGAAAGCAACTCTCTCTACCTGTACAGGTAAAGAACAAATCCATATGGCAAATCACATTGGGCATTCAGTTGGTGTTTAATTATTTCAGGGCATTTGCCTGGTTCTCTGCAATGAGTACAAGTTTGGGGAGAAGGGTCGTCAAAATAATTGGGTTTTTTGTATTGAAAGTTTGTTACTTTTAGCCATTGTTGTACAAAAACTTTTGTCACCAAGGGCAAAGAGCTGATTTGTACAACCCCTTAGTTACCTTCTATATAAGTGAACAGCAGCCATTCATTTTGGAGGAAGGAACTTAATGTGATCCAGTTAAGAACAGTATTGTTCTGTTGTTTTGCCCTAGACTCAGAGAGATTTATCTTATGCTGTTATTGATTGATGACATTACAAAACTAATAACAACAACAACAAAAATCAGTCTTGGAAATATTTTTTTTATTTTGTTGTCGTTTCTGCTTATATACTGCCCCATAGTGTTAAGCATTCTCTGGGTGGTTCACAAAGTAAGTATATTATAGTCTGCTCCTATTAAACTGGGTACTCATTTTTGATATTTTGATACATGATATAAGATTAGTCTACCATTGTATAATTTCAGAGAAGCCTTCTCTTGATCAGGTACATCTCAGGCTTAATCCAAATGTCACTTCTAGTTTATTTAGACCCATTCAATCCATGGGATTTATTAAGATATCACTTAAGTCCCTTTGATTTAGTACATCTACTTTAATTGAAACTAGTTGTGCTTTACTGTTTCTTAGGTGTTGGAATAAAAAAAATCTCTTTCCTTTGACTTCCATAGTTCTAGAATGACTTGTTTCTAAAAATTTCTTGGAGATTGTAGAAACTAGGCTTTTTATATACTTCAAGTATTTTTCCCCTGTAGGGTATACCTGTAGTTCTTGGTCACATCTTTATTTCCAATTGCTAGTTTAATGTGACTTGTTATCTGTAAATACTTAAAATGGTGTGAAAGTAATGCCATCATTTTTGACATAAATTTTTAGCTATTTTTTTTAGATAAAATGGGAATTTTTAGAAAAGCAGGTCTTCATTTTTAGATACCTGTAGTTGGATGTAGGAAGCAATTGTCCTGTCACAAACAAAATCCCCTTATTACGTTGGAATAAATTCTGGTATTTCAGCTAGACAGAATAATTCTCTTCTTCCTAGCTCTTGTTTAGTTTCTCCAGATATTGATGAAGTTCATTCTTAAAACTATAGTTTCTCGCATCCCCCATCAAAATGACCACTCTCCATGTTGCCTGGGGATTTTTAGAGTTGTGGCTTTGAAAGGCAATATTTCCATGGTTAGATTTGGCCCAAAAATTGGCCATGAAACTCCTGATTTCATTTTCTGATAAGCGTCCTTCATCCTAATGGGTGAGTCATATCCAGTCTGTTAATTTGACTTCTATACAGTTTTGTTCACTAATTATGTTAGGATGTGTTTAAATGCCTGGAACTGCTAAACCATCACAACCATTTTAGCCATGTAGTAATACTAGTAGATGTATTAAATAACAATTTTACAGCCCTTTTGCTGTAATATTTATATCTTAATAAGCCCATATGTACAAGTTAATTTCATCAACATTTTGGATAGTAGCTAGTTGTAGTCCGTTCTAAGCTTCAGATACTTAACATTGTCATATTTTCTTTCTCTCTGCAGAGCAATGCAAGTAACGTCATCTTGAAGACAGGATTTGATTTTCTAGACAACTGGTAAACTGAGGAACTAAAATAACTTCAGCACAATTTTGGAGAAATAAAGGAACACCTCTCCTTTTCAGCTTTTTTGCTGGGGAGGGATCATCATTATTTTTGTTTCATTATTGGCTTCTACATTTTTCTTTTAAAAAAGTAGTTTTTTCAGCTCTTTTTAAATGTTGCCTTTATACTAACACTTTTTGTAAAACCAGATTGTATTTGTATTTTGACATGATCAAGTGTTAGAAGTGTGCATATTATTATTGGATACAAATCAACCATTTGATTCACAGTTCAAGACTGTAATAAAATTAACAGATTATTATTATTATTATTATTATTATTATTATTATTATTATTATTATTATTATTATTATTATTATTATTATTATTATTATTATTATTATTATTATTATTATTATTATTATTATTATTATTATTATTAGTCTGCTGGGTGAATTGTCATGTTGGAGATGGGCGAGAATATGTTTCTGTATAGCTGTATGTATATTAAAGACAAGGTAGGGAGGCTGAAAGTACCTAGCAGAGATGTCAATTTCTATATTCTACACTAATGAAAACAGCTAATGGGCTCTAATATGAATTACAGTATCGCAAAGAAAAACAACAACAATTTACACACAAAGTTTTAAGTTTACCAAAACTTGAAGCTCAAATACCAAAAACACCTGTGTGGAATAGGTCATGTAAAAAACTAATGCAAGGGTAAACTTTACAATCTATAATTTTTGTATAGGTGTGTAAGATCCAGCTGATTTCTGTTGCCACTTAGTTTACCAAAAATATGAGTAGCACAACTGTGATACTGTGGCATGAAATATTTTTTTGAATTGAAAAGAACTTGGCCTGAACCGTTTTCCTAAAGCAAATGGAAAAGGTGGCATGAGAAGCACATGGAGTTGTTGAAGATAAAGAACCAGGCTAGCTTTTATTTCTTAATAGAATAAAATTGTGAGATAGAAAGATCTTGGTGGATATAATGTGACCTCAGAAGGGGTATGAGTCTCCTGATACCTCATGTCATCAAGTGAAGTAATAATGGCATTGCATCATTGCCCTACATACTCCCCCCAGAATTCATCTCTGCCCTCTCCCACAAATTCCATCATTTGTAATATTTAGCGGAAAACATAGTAAGATGTTCTGTGTTAATAATGGCATCTTTTGAAAATAAGACAACTTCTGGTGCTGCCATGTGGAAACTGAAATCCCACTTGTTACAGTTTGTGATGCTCTTTTGGGCTATTGATTTTACTTACAGGGAATTCGTTACATGGGGAGATGTTCAGAAATGGTATTCCCCAGCTGTGGCTTGAAATGGCTATAGTCCAACCTGCCATCTCAGGTTTCTGATGCCTTCTCAATACTACGATTGTCTACCAAGCTCTGTTCTTGTTTTGCATTGAAATTACACATAAATGGCAATAACATTGCCACCTGAAAGTGCTTCAGGAAAAGCGGACCATTGTTTACCAACCTCATTCACTTCTCCCAGCCTCCTTCGAGCCTTAATTACCTTTAATGCTGTTAGCTTGCCCTCTTTCCTCCATCTTCTCTCACAGAGGCTCAGGGGTAGGTTGCAATGCAGTTTTTGTTTTTCTAAGGAACAGGTGCAGTAAACAACCAATTTCTGTCAAAGGGCTAACCTTACTTGTGTTGCCCAACCCAGTCTGGACCACCAGTTATGGCACTGTGATCCTTAAGCATCCCAGGTAGTCCTTAACCTCCAGTCCGGACCAACAGTCCTACACTCTGGTTACTTCACCCTGCTCAAGTCTTTGTGCCCTCAAGAAAGGGTAACATCCTTTTTAGTCCATGGACTAACTGCAGGGCAACGCTCCAGTTTCCTGTGTCTCTGTGGTGTGGCAATTGAAGCCGTAACTGTAGAGATCCTAGCCTTTCTTCTTCACCTCTCCCAACATTGCTTCTCCATCCACTAGGGCAATTTGTTGCCCTTCCCCTCCATAGGTCCAGCCAGGGGGGCAAGCTGAGTTCTCCTTACAGGTTCCCTAGAAGGCTCCTGACAAGCATGGTGGACTCCAGTTCACTGTCCTCACTCCCTCTGTCCACAGGCCATTCCTCCCATAGCTCTTCTATCACCACATGGCTCAGTGGTTCTTCTAGCCTCTCCAGCTCTCTCAACACTCACTCCCCTGTCCTGGCACCTTCTAGAATGCCCACCTCAGTTCTTCTCCAGCATTTTTCCTCTTGCAAAGGGAAAGCTCCCGCTCCCTCACTGGCCTCCATCCCATAAAATCAACTGGTGAACTTGATGTCAGGAACTCTGGGCAGAGGAATCACGGAGGGTGAAAGGCCATGAACCCCTGGTGTTCCTCCTGACAAAACGCACAAACAGTGATGTAACTACTTCAACACCAAAGGTCTAATCCTGAGACCTGAATTTTTAGTGAATTGACCCAGTCTAGTGGCATATTGTGCACAATGGCTTCTAATACTATGTGGAGGTCCTCCAAATTTTACACTGGAAGATGTATGCTGCCTGTGTTGTATGTGGATTATGGGGCATGTGGTCCACCTCTTTAGAGTTCCAGGGTGGAGAAGGCTACTGTAGGACAAAAAGCAAAGTGCCCTGTTGTTTGTTTAAGGTCAGTTACCAGTAGCTTCCTTTGTAGCAACCATATGATCAGCACAACCTTGAGATTTTCTGTTGTTCACACTTTTGATTAGTGTAAAATAAACTCTGATGATACAGATTAAGATTCTGCATAAATTCTGTGTCACTTCATTTTCAGCCTAATGCTGTGTTCATATGCTGTTGTCTTGTTTTTTCAAATACTATTTGGAAAGCAGCAAATAATTCTATGGGAGGCTGAAAAAGGAGTAAAGATGAGCACAAGTCTTCCTAGTAGAAAGCATTCTTGGTTTGAGGAGGTTTTGAATTAATAATCGTAACAGAGCTGAACAATGTAAAAAAAAGTGTGACTCCCTCTGCTCAGATCCTTTCTTCTGCATAGACAAATTCCAAAGCCAGATAATTTTGGTTTAAAAGGTGATCACTGCAATAAACCTTTCATATTTGTTTGTTCACAGGAACAACTGTTGTTAAGTCCAAGAGGGGCCTCTTTTAAAGGTATTTGCTTAATGCACAGATAATTGATTGTTGGGTAGGATCTCTCTGTGTGTTCTGTCTTTGTTTCATCATACGCAATTAGGATGTAATTCTCTTGTTAATGTACAGTATCTATATGTAGGTTTTATTCATTACCAGGCTTGTGCAGGAGAATGAATGTCTTGGTGGATTGTAGCCGCGGGAACAAGCCAGCAGCGTATACTGCAGAACCTGGACTCACCCCTACTCTTACTGTGCTTTGACAGCTGGAATCTTAAGCTTTTCTCTTTCCTACATATGTTTTTACTGCAGTTCTTATTTGTAATTGTACCTGGTCACATTTTATATACATTTCTTCTTAATTAAAAATCGCTTGATATAGACCAGTTTCCATCTGCCTCATGTTTTGATGTTTTTGTTTTGTTCCTTGATTGTCTGTTAAATGTGTGATATAGTTGGGACCACATTGGTTATCCTTCAGATTGAAGCGGTGTTTATGGGCTCATCTGACATTTTAGTAGCGAGTATGATTATCAGTGAGTGGATAGAGTAACTGACTAGGACTCAAGAGACCAGGGTTCAAGTCTTCGCTCAACCAATGGAAACTCACTGGAGGTGTGGAACTGGCAAAAACAGCCTTTAAATATTCCACTTTCCTTGAAAGCTCTAGCAAGGTTGCTATAAATTGATTCTGACTTGACAGAACACAACAACAACAAAGTTATTGGTGGCTGTTGCACTCATGTCTTGCTTGTTGGCTTTCCTTAGGTGTCTTGTTGATTACCATGGGCAAAGAATATGCTGGTCTAGAGAAGTCTTTAGAGGGACCTCGTGGCTAGGTAGGTGGGGAGAAAAAGGGTGTCAAACAACCATAAAAGAGACATAGTAAGATGATGTTGGAGTGACTTTTATCCCATGCATGTGATAATAATCCCACTTGCAATACAGTGAGAGTGCCATTCTAGGTGAAGTGGCAAACAATGACCTTATGACTAAAATACAAATTAGTTGGATCCAGATTTACTAAAAAGAAGGACCAGCAAGATTCTAGTCAGGGTCTTGTTTAGCACCACCAGAGTGTACCTTCCTGCATGTGCAGCAATATGGACTCTCACACTTATGTGATGCCGTTATATGAAAGACTTTTGTCACAAATGGGAGGGCTGCACTTGTTTAAGGCTCCTGGTAACTCCCAAATAAGCATCAAGAGGACCGTCGCCAGAGACCTCTTGATTTAGTCTTGGTTTGGTAGACCTTGCTGCTGCATTTTGCCAGCCTTTGAGGAACTAACAGGGAGAAACTTCTTCAGAAACCTCTTCCATGGTGGTCTTTTGGATGCAGCGCTGCCAGTCATTGCACTTGCATCATGAGCTTATTCCTTTGAAACTGGGATCCCCAACCTGTGGTACCTGAGCAATTTCTTTATGGCCCTTCAGCCTGCTGGTTTGCTGCTGTCACCTTCAAGACATTTCCCCTCACTGTTCTTCCTGCCTCAAGTGGCACCACTTACTGCTGTTTTTCCTGTTGCTTTCATAAAAAAATCACAACAGCAACATTACTTCTGGTCTCCATCAGCCCCCCCCCCCCCCGCCCTGGTCTTATCCTCCATACTAGGAATTTGGCCATGCTTGGGTGCATTGGTAGCCAGCAGAACTCCGGTACCTGCATCACTCAGTTTTTTCACTACCTCCACATATTACCATGTTGAATACTATATGTGTGAGAGAGGAAGATAAAAAGCTGTGTGGATGGGTAGGGAAGGCATCAAGGTCTACATTTGCCGAAAAAAAGGTAGGAAAAGTAAAGTTAAAGGCCTGGTATTTATGCTAAAAAGGATACAAAGATTTTTGCATCCAGAAACATTTCTAGAGGCTCCACTGATCAAGGCAGTCAAAAACATCACATGGGCTAAGTACTGTACTTTGAGCTAGATAAAAGGATTCCACAGGAGTTTAACTTAGTGGCAGTATATATGATTTTTAATGGAAAATATCCCAGATTCAATTCCAAGGGAAGACTGCAGTGATCTTTGACCAGTCACCCTTATTCCGCCTAATTTACCTCACAGCGTTATTGTAGGAGTAAAGGGAAGAAATTTAGAGCTGTATAAGCTGAGCTCACAGGAGCAAAATAAAGAAAGAACAGAATAGAAATGTAAATAATAATTTTGGACAAGGTGTGGAAAGACTTTTCTTATCATGTAGTAAAATAAAGCAGTTGATTCAGGAAACAGTTGTCCTTTTCTATTTGTTTAGTCCACTCTTAGTAACTAGATTCTATTAGCTTCAGTTGATTCTATAAGTAAAATTACAACTTCCCCCTCCCAACATACGGGGAAAATCTTGAACTAATCAAAAATACAGGCCCAGGCCACACAGGATGGTTTTAAAAGAAGCACTTTTTCTTTCCTTATAAATAGAATTGGCTTGTTCTACAGACAGTCATTCTGAAGCTGTCTGTCTAGGCCAAAGAAAATAATTTATCCAGACAAATTGATCACATCACTGTATAAATTTTAGCAAAGAATACCCAGAGAGTGCTCTGTTTATATCAGGAGGAGACACAGCTGATTTTTATTTTGTAAGCTTAAATTTGTTGGCACTAAATAGTGTAACAATTGTAAAGACAGAATCTCCAAACCTCTTTTCATGTGAGCCAGATGCCTTAAGTAACTACAGAGCAAGCTGATTACCAGAGGTGCAGGCTGGTTTCAGAAGAGGCAGGGGGACTAGAGACCACATTGCTAACATACGTTGGATCATGGAGAAAACAAAGAAATACCAGAAACAAGTATACTTTTGTTTTATTGACTACACCAAGGCATTTGGCTGTGTAGACCATAACAAAATGTGGCAAGTAATTAAAGAGATGGGAATACCATGCCTCCTGAGAAATCTACATGAATCAAGAAGCAACAGTTAGGACAGAACACAGAATGACAGAGTGGTTTGGAGTAGGAAAAGGAATAAGACAAGGCTGCATTTTATCACCCTAGTTATTCAACTTATACACAGAGCACATAATGCGCAGTGCAGGGATGGAGGAATCACAACATGGGATAAAAATTGCTGGAAGAAACAACAATCATATGCAGATGATACCACCCTAATGGCAGAAAGTGAGGAAGACCTAAAGAATCTCCTGATTAGGTTTGAAAGAAGAAAGTGCAAAAGCTGGCTTGAGACTCAATATTAAGAAAACCAAGATAATGGCAACAGGCCCTATCAGTCTCTGGAAAATAGATGGGGAAGAAGTAGAAGCAGTGACAGATTTTACATTCTTAGGATCAAAGATCACTGCAGATGGGAATTGCAGCTATGAAATAAAAAGGCGACTGACTCTTGGGAGACAAGCTATGAGAAACCTGGGGAACATAGTGAAAAGCAGAGACCTCACATTGTAAACAAAAATTCACGTAGTCAAAGCAATGGTATTCCCGGTGGTAATGTATGGTTGTGAGAGCTGGACCATTAGGAAAGCTGAATGCAGAAGAATAGACACCTTTGAAATGTGGTGTTGGAGGAGAGTTTTGAGAGTCCCCTGGACAGCAGGAGAACAAATAGGTCAATCTTAGAAGAAATCAACCCTGACTTCTCATTAGAAGGTCAAATAGTAAAGATAAAGCTGAAGTACTTTGGACATCAAATGAGAAGGGAGGATTCACTTGAGAAGGCCTTGATGCTGGGAAAGGTGGAGGGCAAAAGAAGAAGGGGGAGGCCAAAGATGAGATGGCTAGATGGTATTGTAGACACAATGGGCACAGAACTGGGAGGGCTGAGGAGGATGGTGAAGGACAGAGGTCCCTGGAGGACAATGGTCCATAGGGTCACAAAGGATTGGAATCGACTGTGCGACTGAACAACAACAAATGAGGAGCTTGACTGGAAAAATTCAAATGGGGGAAAGGTCATTACTCATTGGGAGAATTTGAGTTTTGTATAAAGAAGGTCCTCTATTCAGTTTCTGCATTTACATTTAACAGGATCAGGCAGCAGGTAGTGGGAAAGACATCTGAGTGAGGCCTTTGACAGCTGCCAGAAGAGTTCAAAATGTGGACTGAATAGACAGCACAATCTTTTGAGGCATTCTATGTTTCTTTCTAGAAAGCTTGTTCTGAACTATGGAGTCATACTATTAGGGACTATTTCCATTCCAGCCAAAACATATTTATTACATTTACATACTGTACAACCTTTCTTCCTGTGTAAGGACAAGGAGTGCTTTAGATAATAATAGGGGAAATAAACCAGGTAAAAACATCATCACTCTGTTTTAGCCCAATCTCAGGCAATAGGGCTTCTGCCTGCGCAAAAGGTTAGTGAAGCCCCTTTGTGTAAATGCCAGGGGAAAGAACTGCAAAACAAATAAGGCTCTGATAAGCCAGTTAGAATAGGGGTTCTCCTTCATGTTGTTTGTGAATGCACACTTATGGGTTCTGCGCCAATGCAGAGCCGTTATCGGAGCTGTAAACTGCGTTCTTTGAGTATGTTGTTTGTGAAATCACCCTACCCATAGGAGAATGCCTCAGTCAACTGCACTGACGAGATGCCTCTATTCTTGTCCAGTGTACAGCTCTAGTATCAACTGAGGAAATAGGTGCAAAATGGTGCCAAGGGCAGGTGGAGATGGTGGGCGGTCCTAATTACAAATCTTTATCCAATTAGCTTTACAGCCCCGATAACGGCTCCACTCAGGCGCAGAACCCATAAGTGTGAATTCACAAATAACATACTCGAACATACTTTCCCAACCTTTTGACGCCGCGGGCCTGACCATGCCCCCGAACAGCTGACCATGCCTCCTGGAAGCAGAAGCGGGTACATTTATGACAGCCATAAATGCGCCCACTTCCGCATTTACAACAGCCGCATGCGCTGACATGTTTTACAGCTGATGCAAATGCTTCTACTTCCAGGTGCGGCAGTGATAGGCCGGATGAAATGGTGCCACAGCCTGGGTCCAGCCCACGGAGTGTAGGTTGGGAACCCCTGAGTTAGAATATCAAAGTGTAGTTGAAATTATGGTACTTTTTTTAAAGGGTTGTTGCTTATTCTTGACTTCATACCAGATAATTCATTTCCAGATGCCCAACTTTACTGCTAAAGAACAAACAAACCCGTAAAGCAAAATTGCTGCCAGATATTACAATGTTTTGTCTATGGATAACAGAGTTTTAAGACTGTCAGCTAATAGGAGGTGCCCCTTAGGTTGTGTAGTCCTGAGAAGAATAGAGACTGATCAAGGGTGCTGAATTGCTAAAGCTCCTTGTGAAGGAATCTTACAGTGGTTTCACTTGAGGAGGCTTATATCCAGTGATGGGCTCCAATTTTTTTTACTACCTACTCTGTGGGTGTGGTATGATGGGCGTGGCCAGGGGGAAAGCCCTGTGTTGCACCCAAATTAGGACTACTTTATTTCAAAACTTGAATGGGCACGACCAGCCAGAATTTCTGCTACCGGTTCTGGTGAACTGGTGCGAACCTGCTGATGCCCACCACTGCTTATATCCGCTTTAATCTGAGTGCTTCAAGATGAGGCTTTTATCTTGCCATTTCTCTTCCTCAGATTTAGACTTTACAAGAGATGCAGATCACATCACTTTCCATCTGCATAGCATTATATGAACATCTAAATGACAAAATGGAGTTCACAACCCTTTTGACAGGTAGTAGAATTATGGAAGCTCCTTTTTCTCTTTGGAACAATTTAAAACACTTTCTCCTACATAAGACTTAAACTGGTCAGAGAGAAATATTAGTATGGCACAAGTGAGCCTGCAGCTTGAACTTTTGTGGTAGAAATCCTGCTATACAAGAGTCACTTTGATTGTTGTGTTTAAAATCTTAACTATTAAAAAATGTTTATTTATTGTTGGATTGGGGCCGTGAGGAGGCCCTTAGGATCCCGGAGGAGACTGGTCAAAGGAACGACACGAGGCAAGATGGAGAGAAGGCCAGTGATTTATTGAGGGAAAACCATCAGTATATATTATGTTCAAGGCTGTGCATGGTAGAATGGTCATCTGACAGAAAATCACATCACCCATTTACCCGGGTTAATTGAGAACCTCTCTTGGGGAAGTTAATTAACTAAGGCAAACACTGACAGAGAAAACCATTGTCTGAGGCTTACGCCAGAGTAAATATGGCCACTATTTGCACCAGGGATTATGCTAAACTCAGAGATGAGTGATTGCCTAATATCTAACAGGAGTTAGTGATCTGCTTACTTGGCAGAGCTGTAGGTCAGGTCAGAAGTGGGTGAATCAAACCCTATTATTAATCCACCCCCCCTTAATTTCTCTGCCCGCAGAGCCCACGGGCCAGGGAGCGTTCTCCCGAAGTGGCCTCTGCGCGGGCCGTTCCATGCCATTGGGGCATGGGGAATCCACATCTCCCCTTTTCGTTTTACTTAAGAGCCTGACCGGCAACTCTGCGTAAGAGAGGCATCAGCTGATGAGCGGGAATGACGCTTCGGGGTTCCCTCCATGGGGGACATCTCGATAGCAGTGAGGGAATACATTGCACAAAACAACACACTGTTGGGCCCAGTATTGCCACCCCCACAATCACTTTGAGTGTCGTCTGAAGCCATCCCCATGGGAACCACGACCACAAGGAATCCCACCACCCCCATGAAGCATCCTCCTTGATGTTCTTAACTAGGGTGTGGAGGTCCGTGAGCTGGCTCTGTACTTTGTGGGTATCGTCTGTGAGATTAAAGCAACACATGCTGTGGACAGACTCGCAACCCAAATGATGTAATCGATGGCTGCTCGACTATCTAGTATGGCATGGCGAAGCTCTGTCTGCTCCTGATTGAGCAGCGCTATTGCCAAGGGGGTGTGGTTAATGGCTCTTGCAAAAGTGCAAGCCAATTGACCAATTCATTCTCCGAGCGTTGCCTATGGCTAAGCCTGACACGCTGAATATACTGACTACAGCCTGGTTTTTCAGAGCTGTGGGTCTGAATTCAGACTGCTTTCTGTAGCAAGGCAAGATAATGAGATGTGTCATTGATACTGTGACCTGGGGTGATTCTAAGCTATCTCTGCAACTTCTGGCATTGTGCAAATGTCTTTCTAGCACCTATGGAGAGGTGTGAAACTTACAATGGCTGGAGATAGCCGGCTACCGGGTGCTCAATCTTTCCAAGCAATGGGCCGGTGCAAACATGGGCCGGTCTGGCTTCCCTTGGTGGAAGCTGGCCGTTATTAACAACATACAGAAATTCAAGTGTCCCTTGCAAATCCCAACTGGAGCATTGTACAAGGCATGTATAAATGAAGAGCAACTACAGAAAATAATAGCTATAAAATACATTCAGCAGCTTTTCGAAGGATGAGGCTTCTCTTCTTGGTGGGGTTTCATGTGTAGCTTGAGCTTGGAAAAGTCTTGTTTTGGGGAAAAGCATGGTCCTTAGAAGTAAGTCATAAAGGAAGACGGACAGCTGATGACATCCAGGACAGTGACTGGTGCCCGATTCTGGCCTCTGGGACCTGTGTAGGAATTGGGGCCGTAAAGCGGCCCTTGAGGTCCCGGAGGAGACTGGTCAAAGGAATGACACGAGGCAAGATGGAGCGAAGACCAGTAGTTTATTGAGAAAAGGCTGCAACATATATAGAAGGAAAAAGCGCAACGCTGGCAAGACTGTCAGCTGACAGGAATGACATCACCTGAGCACTCAAGTTAATTGGGAACCTCTTTGGGGAAGTTAATTAACTGGGGTAAACATGGACTTAGGAGCCTCATTGTCTTGGGGATTAGGCAGGGACAAACATGGCTTATTTGCGCCGGGGATTTCCCTCGAGCCGGGAGATGAGCTATGCACTTAATGTTTGACAGGAGTCAGCTATCTGCTTACTTGGCAGAGTCGTAGGTCAGGTCACGGTAATTGGGTGAATCAAACCCTATATTTTATTCACCCCCCTAAATTTGGTGGCCGCAGAGCCCACGGGCTGGGAGCGTCTCTCACCGCGGTGGCCTCTGGCGGGCCGTTCCATGCCCCACGGGGCATGGGGAGACCATATTTCCCCTTTCTGTTTTATTTAAGAGCCTGACCGGCGGCTCTGCGTTAGAGGAGTACCAGCTAATGAGCGGGAATGACGCTTCGGGGTTCCTTCCATGGGGGACATCTCGATAGCAGTGAGGGAATACATTGCATGAAACAACACACTGTTGTGCCCAGTATTACCACCCCCACAATCACTTTGAGTGTCGTCTGAATCCGTCCCCATGGGAACCACGACCACAAGGAGTCCTGCCACCCCCATGAATAATCCTCCTTGATGTCCCTAACTGGGGTGTGGAGGTCCGTGAGCTGGCTCTGTATCTTGTGGGTATTGCCTGCGAGGTTAAAGAAACACATGCCATGGACAGACTTGCAGCCCAAATGATGTGACCACAGGGGATAATCGATAGCTGCTTGATTATCCAGTATGGCATGGCGAAGCTCTGTCTGCTCCTGGCTGAGCAGCGCTATTGCTGAGGAGGTATGGTCAATGGCTTTTGCTAATCCGCAAGCCAATTCTCCAAGCGTTGCCTATGGCTAAGCCTGACACGCTGAATATACTGACTACAGCCTGGTTTTTCAGCGCTGTGGGTCTGAATTCAGACTGCTTTCTGTAGCAAGGCAAGATAACGAGATGTGTCATTGATCTCTTACTGTGACCTGGGGAGATTCTAAGCTATCTCTGCAGCTTCTGGCATTGTGCAATTGTCTTTTCTAACACCTATGGGGAGGTGTGAAACTAACTGGGGAGTACCAGCTACCGGGTACTCAATCTTTCCAAGCAATGGGCCGATGCAAAACATGGGCCGGTCTGGCTTCCTTTGGTGGAAGCTGGCCGTTATTAACAATATACAGAAATTCAAGTGTCCCTTGCAAATCCCAACTGGAGCATTGTACAAGGCATGAATAAATAATAGCAACTACAGATAACAATAGCAAGAAAAGACATTCAGCAGCTTTTCCGGAGGTGAAGCTTCCCTTCTTGGTGGGGCTTCATGTGCAACTTGAGTTTGGAAAAGTCCTTAGAAGTGGCACTGAGTGTGCAAAATGTTCATAGAAAAATGTCTTTGGAGATGTAAGTCATAAAGGAAGACGGACAGCTGATGACATTCCAGGACAGTGACTGGTGCTGCTCTTGGCAATCATCCGGGTCTGATTCTGGCCTCTGGGACCTGCATGGGGAAGAGGCTTGTTTGGGAGATAAAAATTCTGAAAGAGTTAGTTAGTAAAAATTCTGAAAGAGTTAGTTAGTTTTTGCACTTATAGGATAGCAATTGCTGTGCAACTATGGGACGTGGTTTCCCCCCCTTTCTGTTTGTTTGTCAATGTAGGACTTAAGCGTCCGATAGACCCGTTCCACCACAATCGCTTGCTCCTGCGGATTGTAAGGAACGCCAAAAGTGAGCTTAATATCCCAGGTGGCCCTGAAGGTGGCCAGCTGCCTGGAGCTATAAGCTGGGGCGTCAACGGACGTCGTGTGCCGACGTTCGCCCTTGGCCGTGGGAAAGGAGATGCTGCTCCACATGGGGAGCCGTTACTCCCTTCTGTGCTGTTACCCAAACAAACTGTGGGAAGGTTTTAATGCAAACGTCCATGTGCTGCCATCTGCCAAAATGTGGGGATGTGTGACGTCCATTTGCCACACCTGAATGGCCTCTGTCCCTTGTGGGTTGACCCCCCACGGGGGCCCCCCCGGTGCCCCTGCACGACGCTGGCAAGAGCGAACTATGCCTTGGGCTTGAGAAAGTGGCAGATTGAACTGTCTGGCGAGCGCCTTGGCATTCTGAAGAGGGAATGCATGACTCTGAATTGGAGTTGTGAGGAACAAACTTAGCAGATTTTTGTCTATCACGGGAGTGATGTGTGCTCCCAGTAGACTGTGAAGCAAATTCCTGGGAAACTGGCTGTCAGCAATTATGTTGGAGCGTTCTTTGGCAAAGGTGCGCACAGCGAGGTGCACGGCTACCAGCTCTGCCCGCTTGCGGAAGAGTCAGAAGCGTGCGCCAAGCTTGGTCCTCTTGCCAAGTAAGAACCTAATATGTGCGACCCCCATAAGTGAAAGCTGTCCTAGCCCCCTGAAGAGGAACCAGTGACATGAATTCACACAAGGTGACTGTCTGCGTTTGAAGCGAGACGAGTCTGGGGTCTTATGGCAAACCTTGGCGCATGAAGCGCTAGGCTTCCCGTGGGTAAATTTCTCATGAAGGCCCCCCTGCGCACCTCCATTCATGGTGTGCGTGCACACTTTCACTGGAGCGATTTTGGTGCTACTGTGAGAAGGGTGCCAGATGCTGGCTTAGCCTTTTGCCTGTGCTTAGACTAGCGGCAAAAAGGGAAGGGGTGGCCTAAAAATGCCTGTATCCGATTGGGGGTGTGACCTGACTGCACTCTTAAAATGGTCCTAGGCTGTCCTGACTAATGAGTGGCACTCTGCACATTCTCAGGAGCTCAGGGACTAATCCTTCCTCTGTGCTCTGGAGTTTGCAAAATGTCTCTGCACACTAGAGAGGGTGCTGTGGGCCAGGTGCCATACTTAAAATGACCTACTAAGACTTATTAAAGACAAACCAACTATGACGTGCCAGCTGTAAGGAAATAATACACAAAAAATGAAAAGACACACAGGTTAAGCATTTCCAGCAGGGAGTTCCACTGGCGAAAGGAGAAAAGGAGGAAAGACAAGTCAGAAGTTAGCACAATGAGAATGCAACAACTCTTATCATAACGAAATCAGATAAGGTCAGGTAACCATGGCAACTGGATGGGATCCTCCTGTTAATTAATCCTGGAGCCTGTGAAAGGAAGCAAGTTAAGGCTGTAGGAAGAAATGAATTGGTTACAATTAAGGCCTGGAGAGGAATTTTGTCCCTGTAAAAAGGTAAGCATTTTCTGAAGATACAGAGCGCAAAAATGTTTGCGTGCTTTTTCCTGTGAAAGGGGTACAATGAGTGAGTTACTGATTACAGTCAAAATACCAGAGAATGAAGGAGAGTTAGAACGGTTCTCAACCTGCGGCCAGATGTGGGCGAGTGGGCCAGATGTGGCCCATGTTGCTCCGCCACTCCCCCCGCCAAGCCAAGAAGGGCTGTGTGGTGAAGGAAGGGCAGGATGACTGTCCGGACCCCCAGAGCTGCCTGAGGCCCCGGAATTTGGCCCCTGACTTAAAAGGTTGAGAACCGAGGTTACAAGATGATAACACAATACACACATGAAGACAAGGCAATTCTCTCACTCCTAGTGAGATTCCAAGACGCTAAGAGACATTCAAAAAAACCTTAAAACACAGAGATGGGGTTTGAGGAACGCAGACGTAGGGAGGGGCCCCATAGCTTATGATACAGTGAGGAAAACTCATAGAAGTGATTTTTTGTTTTCAGATCGCGCTTCTGAAAAGAAAAATCTGTTTTCCTGATTGCAAAACCGGTTTCCAAGAGAGGCTTAATCCTTTGACAAAGAAAAAGTCTCAAGGGAAGAAGGCCTATTGTAGGTTAGGATTCCCCCCCCCTCTCCTGCCCAAACTGCTAAGCAGGCAAGGCAAAGGGTTTCGCTCATCATGCTTCCTCAAAGTTTAAATAGCTCCTGCCCATGAACAGAGTGCAAACTGTTTTAACACATATTTCACAGTGACATTACCACGCAGTTACACACAAGGAACACTTTTTCAGTCATACTGTGGTATTTTGCAATCATACACAGTTCTTGCAGTCATACATTCAGTGGTGCACCACGCATACACACATCTATTTACGCATTCGCACATTCCTCCCCTGATCTGCAGCGTTCTATACTACACATGAGGAAATGATTTATACACAGCTGGCTATTTGCAGCCATCTGGGTGCTTTTACTTAGGGGACAAGTTTCTCTGGGCTACTCCCAAGGTGAGACAAGTAGGTTCTGCCTGTGCCCTGGGGGAACTCGGGGTACTATTGCTGGGATGGTTCTTCTGGCATAGCCAGGGCGATGGCTGCCTCCTTTCTAGCCTGGGCCAAACGCGTGCCAGGGTGGCCATTTGGCATGAAGACAATCTTTTGAAGATCTGCCTGGTCTAGATTGGCTTTTTCTTCTAAGGTGTCTCACTTTTCCACACTGGAAGCAGGCGCCTTGGGGTTTTGGCACTGCTCTGCGCCTGAGTGTGGAAATGGGTCTGCTCTGGAGCCCTGTGTGGCCAGGGGCCGTGCAGGTTTCCGTGAGCAGTGGGCGCTGAGCATCCATGCCTGAACGTGTGTCTGCCTTCAGATGGGCTGAGCACAGCAGTTGGGCGCTAGCTAATTGTGCCACTGGCAATTTCCCCGTGAATGACTCTTCCTCACCCATGCGCTGAATGGAGTTCTTTCTTTGCAGGGAACCTTTAACTGTCAGAGAAGCGCCAGGGCCTCTCATGCCATGAATTCCTTCAGTGACGTCTGCAGCTGCCACTGAGGGAATGCTCCCTACACTGCCCTGCTGAAGCTGAAATAACGAATAGAGACTTCTTGGGGCTGATGGTTCTGACTGCGCTGGGGTTCTCTGGGTCTCTATCCGGACTGGGTCATCCTCTACTGAGCGCTTCCTACATTTGCTCCATGTGCGGGTTATGCCCTCTGGAGCTTTCGGGGGTTGCTGAATGCAGTCTCCTATCTGATCCCAGAGCTTCAGGGTTAACGTACCTACTTCTGGGTAAAGCAGGCAGTGTTCCCTGAGGTACGCCAAAAGTCTTGCTAGCTCCCTGCTGTGAAAACGCAACTTAAATATCCTGGCCAGGATCTTGAACCCTTCCTCATGAGTTCTTTGGCTAGCGGACGGACTTGGTCTGTGAGAACAAGTCCCCATATTACCTGCAGTGGGGTCTCCGGAAGGTTCCTTCTCGGGACGAGTCGACGCGTCTTGTCAGGCAATAGGTTCGGGCGTCTAGTGTCTGGGGTAGACCTCGGAGCGTGGACCTTCTGCCACGGGCCCTTCTAACGGCCTCTGCGATGTCAGGGGCTCACAGCCTGCCCTGAGCGGAACGCGTTTCCCTCTATGGCAACCTCCTCGAAAGCGGGAGCAAGCTGTAGGAATGTCTCTCTGGAATGCCTCGCCACAGGCCACTCCTCCGATCGGCTGGCTGCCGGCCGGAGTGCTGTGCTGTCCTCCAGGATGATGGGACAAGGTTCTGGCGCAGAACCTGGCCGCGTGGATCGCTACTCACGAGTAGACCTCTCCAGGGTCCCTTACTCACAAGTAGAATCACGTCTCGGGGTCACCAGATGTAGGAATTGGGGCCGTAAAGCGGCCCTTGAGGTCCCGGAGGAGACTGGTCAAAGGAATGACACGAGGCAAGATGGAGCGAAGACCAGTAGTTTATTGAGAAAAGGCTGCAACATATATAGAAGGAAAAAGCGCAACGCTGGCAAGACTGTCAGCTGACAGGAATGACATCACCTGAGCACTCAAGTTAATTGGGAACCTCTTTGGGGAAGTTAATTAACTGGGGTAAACATGGACTTAGGAGCCTCATTGTCTTGGGGATTAGGCAGGGACAAACATGGCTTATTTGCGCCGGGGATTTCCCTCGAGCCGGGAGATGAGCTATGCACTTAATGTTTGACAGGAGTCAGCTATCTGCTTACTTGGCAGAGTCGTAGGTCAGGTCACGGTAATTGGGTGAATCAAACCCTATATTTTATTCACCCCCCTAAATTTGGTGGCCGCAGAGCCCACGGGCTGGGAGCGTCTCTCACCGCGGTGGCCTCTGGCGGGCCGTTCCATGCCCCACGGGGCATGGGGAAACCATAGACCTGCATGGGGAAGAGACTTGTTTGGGAGATAAAAATTCTGAAAGAGTTAGTTAGTTTTTGCACTTATAGGATAGCAATTGCTGTGCAACTATGGGATGTTGTTCCCCCCCTTTCTGTTTGTTTGTCAATGTAGGACTTAAGCGTCCGATAGACCCGTTCCACAATCGCTCGTCCCTGCGGATTGTATGGAACGCCAAAAGGTGTGCTTAATATCCCAGGTGGCCCTGAAGGTGGCCAGCTGCCTGGAGCTGTAAGCTGGGGCGTCATCGGACTTCGTGTGCCGAGGTTCGCCCTTGGCCGTGGGAAAGGAGATGCTGCTCCACACGGGGAGCCGTTTGTCCCTTCTGTGCTGTTACCCAAACAAACTGTGGGAAGGTATTAATGCAAGCGTGCATGTACTGCCATTTGCCAAAATGTCGGGATGTGTGACATCCATTTGCCACACCTGGATGGCCTCTGTCCCTCGTGGGCTGACCCCCCACGAGGGCCCCCCGGTGCCCCTGCACGATGCAGGCAGGGACGGACTATGCCTTGGGCTTGGGAAAGTGGCAGGTTGAACTGCCTTGCGAGCGCTTGGCATTCTAATGAAAGAATGCATGACTCTGAAATGGAGTTGTGAGGAACAAACTTAGCAAATTTTTGTCTATCGCGGGAGTGATGTATGCTCCCAGTAGACTGTGAAGCAAATTCCTGTACTGGCTGTCAGTAATTATGTTGAAGCGTTCTTTGGCAAGGGTGCGCAAAGCGAGGTTTACGGCTGCCAACTCTGCCCGCTTGTGGGAGAGTCAGGAGCGTGCGCCAAGCTTGGTCGTTTTGCCAAGTAAGAACCTGATATGTGCGACCCCCATAAGTGAAAACTGTCCTAGCCCCCCGAAGAGGAACCAGTGACATTAATTCACACAAGGTGACTGTCCGCGTTTGAAGCGAGACGAGTCTGGGGTCTAATGGCAAACCTTGGCGCATGAAGCGCCAGGCTTCCCTTGGGTAAATTTCTCAAGAAGGCCCCCCTGCGCACATCCGCCCATGGCGCGCGTGCACACGTTTAGAAGAGTGCCAGATGGTGGCTTAGCCTTTTGCCTGTGCTTAGACTAGCAGCAAAAAAGGAAGGGGTGGCCTGAAGATGCCTGTATCTGATTGGAAGTGTGACCTGACTGCACTCTTAAAATAGTCCTAGGCAGTCCTGGCTAATGGGTGGCACTCTGCACATGCTCAGGAGCTCAGAGACTAATCCTTCCTCTGTGCTCTGGAGTCTGCGAAATGTGTCTGCTCATTAGAGAGGGTGCTGTGGGCTGGCCAGGTGCCATACTTAAAATGACCTAAGACTTATTAAAACAAGCCAACTATGACGTGCCAGCTGTAAGGAAATAATACACAAAAATGAAAAGACACACAAGTTAAACATTTCCAGCAGGGAGTTCCACTGGCGAAAGGAGGAAAGGAGGAAAGACAAGTCAGAAGTTAGCACAATGAGAATGCAACAACTCTTATCATAACGAAATCAGATTAGGTCAGGTCACTAAGACAACCGGGTCCTCCTGTTAAGAAATCCCTATCAGTAATTAACTCTGGAGCCTGTGAAAGGAAGGAGTGTAAGGCTGTAGAAATAAATAAATTGGTTACTGTTAAGGCCTGGAGAGGAATTTTATTCCTGTAAAAAAGGTAAGCATTTTCTGAATATACAGAGCGCAAGAATGTTTGCATGCTTTTTCCTGTGAAAGGGGTACAATGAGTGAGTTACTTTGCACAGATTAAAGTCAAAATACCAGAACAGTATCTTTCCTAAGAGAATGAAGGAGAGTTAGAACGATTCTCAACCTGCGGCCAGATGTGGGCAAGTGGACTGGAGGCAGCCCACGTTGCTCTGCCCCTACCTCCACCAAGCCAAGAAGGGCTGTGTGGCGAAGGAAGGGCAGGATGACTGTCCGGACCCCCAGAGCTGCCTGAGGCCCCGGAACTTTGGCCCCTGACTTTATAAGGTTGAGAACCGAGGTTACAAGATGATAACACAGTACACACATGAAGACAATGCAATTCTCTCACTCCTAGTGAGACGTTAAGAGACGTTCAGACACCTTAAAACACAGAGATGGGGGTTTGAGGAACACAGACATAGGGAGGGGCCCCATAGTTTACAATTTAGTGAGGAAAACTCATAGAAGTGATTTTTGTTTTCAGATCGCGCTTCTGAAAAGAAAAATCTGTTTTCCTGAGTGGCAAGGGTTGCAAAACCGGTTTCCAAGAGTGGCTTAATCCTTTGACAAAGAAAAAGTCTCAAGGGAAGAAGGGGGAATCACCCTGCCCTATTGCAGGTTAGGATTCCCCCCCCCTCCTGCTGCCCTTAAGCTGCTAAGCAGGCAAGGCAAAGGGTTTTGTAAGGGTTTTGTACATCATGCTTTCTCAAACTTTAAATAGCTCCTGCCCATGAACAGAGTGCAAACTGTTTAACACATATTTCACAGTGACATTACCACGCAGTTACACACAAGGAACACTTTTCCAATCATACTGTGGTCATAGAGACAAGGCTTTTGCAATCATACACAGTTCTTGCAGTCATACATTCAGTGGTGCACCACACATACACACATTTATTTACGCATTCACACATTCCTCCCCTGATCTGCAGTGTTCTATCCTACACATGAGGAGATGGCTTATACACAGCTGGCTATCACAGCCATCTGGGTGCTTCTACTTAGGGGTGAGTTTCTCTGGGCTACTCCCAAGGTGAGACCAGCAGATTCTGCCTGTGACTTGGGGGAACTCGGGGTACTATTGCTGGGATGGTTCTTCTGGCATAGCCAGGGCGATGGCTGCCTCCTTTCTAGCCTGGGCCAGATGCATGCCAGCGTGACCATTTGGCATTAAGACAACCTTTTGAAGATCTGCCTGGTCTAGATTGGCTTTCTCTTCTAAGGTGTCTCATTTTTCCACACTGGAAGCAGGCGCCTTGGGGTTTTGGCACTGCTCTGCGCCTGAGTGTGGTAATGGGTCTGCTCTGGAGCCCTGCATGGCCAGGGGCCGTGCAGGTTTCCGTGAGCAGTGGGCGCTGAGCAGCCCTGCCTGAGCGTGTGTCTGCCTTCAGGTAGGCTGAGCACAACAGTTGGGCACTAGCTAATTGTGCCACTGGCAATTTCCCCGTGAATGGATCTTCCTCACCCATGCGCTGAATGTTCTTAATTGGCAGGGGACTTTTAACTGTCAGAGAAGCGCCAGGACCTCTCATGCCATGAATTCCTTCAGTGACGTCTGCAGCTGTCACTGGGGGAATGCTCCCTACACTGCCCTGCTTAAGCTGAAATGACGGATAGAGACCCCTTGGGGCTGATGGTTCTGACTGCGCTGGGGGTTTCTGGGTCTCTATCCGGACTGGGTCATCCTCTACTGAGAGTTTCCTACATTTGCTCCATGTGCGAATTATGCCCTCTGGAGCTTTCGGGGGTTGCTGAATGCAGACTCCTATCTGATCCCAGATCTTAAGGGTTAACGTACCTACTTCTGGGTAAAGCAGGCAGTGTTCCCTTAGGTACACCAAAAGTCTCGGTAGCTCTCGGCTGTGAAAACGCAACTGAAATACCCTGGCCAGGATTCTGAACTCTTCCTCACGCGTTCTTTGGCTAGCGGACGGACCTTGTCGCTGAGGACAAGTCCCCATATTACCTGTGAAGGGTCCTTCGAAGTTTCCTCCTCGGGACGGGTCGACGCGTCTTTGGGCAAGGTAATAGGCTCTGGCGACGATTCTCTGGGTAGAGCTCGGAGCGTGGACTGCTGCCACGGGCCCTCGGTGGCCTCTGCGCTGTCAGGGGTTCACAGCCGACCCTGAGCGGAACGCGTTTTTCCGTAACCTGCAAGCCGCCGCGAAAGTTGGGAGCAAGCTCTTCTGTAATGCCTCACCGCATAGGCCGTCTTCCCGATCGGCTGGCTTACCGACCGGGCTGCCGCGCTGTCCTCCGGGATGAGTGGACGCGGTTCAAGCGCAGAACCGGACTGTGTGATTGCTTACTCACGGGTAAGATCACGTCTCGGGGTCACCAGATGTTGGATTGGGGCCGTGAGGAGGCCCTTAGGATCCCGGAGGAGACTGGTCAAAGGAACGACACAAGGCAAGATGGAGAGAAGACCAGTGATTTATTGAGGGAAAACCATCAGTATATATTATGTTCAAGGCTGCGCATGGTAGAATGGTCATCTGACAGAAAATCACATCACCCATTTACCCGGGTTAATTGAGAACCTCTCTTGGGGAAGTTAATTAACTAAGGCAAACACTGACAGAGGAAAACCATTGTCTGAGGCTTACGCCAGAGTAAATATGGCCACTATTTGCACCAGGGATTATGCTAAACTCGGAGATGAGTGATTGCCTAATATCTAACAGGAGTTAGTGATCTGCTTACTTGGCAGAGCTGTAGGTTAGGTCAGAAGTGGGTGAATCAAACCCTATTATTAATCCACCCCCCTTAATTTCTCTGCCCGCAGAGCCCACGGGCCAGGGAGCGTTCTCCCGAAGTGGCCTCTGCGCGGGCCGTTCCATGCCATTGAGGCATGGGGAATCCACAATTTATATGTCATCTTTTTCAGATCTGGGATCCAAAGTAGCTTACAATATGGTTAAAAACCAATTGCATGAAAATATTATGACTGAAACTTTTTTTTGTGCAGCTTTGGGAACTGTGTTATCAACAGTTACAGACTGCTTCTGATTAAAAGTGTAGTTTGATGATTTAAGGCAGAGGTTCTCAACCTTTTCAAGACATGGGCTGGGTCATGCTCCCTCAGGTAGCTGTGTGGGCTGGACTGGTGGTTCCCCCTGCTGTAAACACTGCCATAAAATGCAGGTGAGTTTATGGCTATTGTAAATATGTCTGCTTCAGCCGGTGGAGCGGGCCAGATGATTTGGCACTATGGGCCGGGTCCAACCCATGGGCCGTAGGTCGCCCACCCCTGATTTAAGGGTACATAGAACTTCATTGCATTGTGAGTAATGTGTAGCCCAAAATTGCCAAAGAAAAACTTTAATTAGTGATGATTTACTGTGGCTGACAACATTGTTCTTGTTGCACAAGTGGAACAGCATTACAGGATTTCAACCAAAAAGTCACAAAGATTAAAACACAATTAAACTTAGTGTATGAGTTTCTCCTAAGACGTCAGGAAGCACATGTGAAAGTAGAATAGGAAAGCTATGAGGAGATTTTATATTGGTTTTTCCTCTGTGTCTTTCCCCATTTTTCTGTCTGCTTTTGCCTACTGTTTTCTGCCCATCTCTTTTCCATCCTATTGCAAACATTTTTGCACATAAAAATACTCAGATCTGGTGTTCATGCATTATTCTGATGTCAGCAGTAAAAGTTGCTAGGTTTCTGGTTAGCAACAGTAAAACACAAAATATATTTAAAACTTGTAAAAGCATGGAAAATATACGATATGCCATAACTTTTCAAAATGAATTGTCTTAAAAAATCTCTATAGACATTATCTGTTGCATGCTGATTCATAAGACTTGGCATGCCAGAGAGAATATCTTGCTTCCAAACGTTATGCTATTTGCATCAGTGCACAACAGGATTTTAGCCAATAATTACCATAAAGCAGGGGTTTTCAACCTATGGCCCAGGGGCCAGATGTGGCCCATGACACCATTTCATGTCCCCCCCCCCCTGCTTCTGCCACACTAGGAAGTGCCATGTGTGACAAGGTAAAATGGCTGTCCGGCCCCCAAAGCTGTCTGAGGGAACGTAATCCAGCCCTCAGCTTGAAAAGGTTGAGAACTGTCATAGTGTCATGGAATAGGGCTTCTGTTAATTCACCTATCATATTTTCTTTGTGAATTGAAAACTGTATGTGATTATTACAAAACTCCCCCCCCCCCCACCCAAAAAAAAAAAAGGTACGAAGTTTGACTTTCTGAAAGGCCTCTCTGTTAGGGTGAAAACAGTTTCTGTCTCTTCAAAAGGATTCCCTGTGCTTGGAGGTTTTATTTCTTCCAGACCCCAGAAATTTCAGACACATAAAAAGTGTCTTTCTGAGCCAAGGATTGCTGAGTTTAAAATGTTTGATCAAAAACAGGCTTCTCTGAACAAAAGGGTTACAGTCCACTTGGGATAAGCTTAAGGCAGGCGTGGGAGAAGTGTACTGTATATAAAGCACGACAGAAACACAAGTGCAGTTTTGTTGGCAGTTCCAACAAGAGTCCAGAGTTATGATTCCAGAAGAAGGCCATAAATATGCCTGTAAGATTTTGAACAAAATTTACCTTAACAACAATGTGCACTTTTTTGGAGGGAGAGGTTTGAAAGTTCTTGGGTTTTTTTGGGTTGGTTTTTTTCGGGGGGGGCGGGGGGGGGGGGTTGCAGCCATTTTGTATTGCCATTTTAAACAAATCAGGTTAAACAAAACACACTCTCATCTTTGTTTTTTATAACAAAAACTCATAATAGGCCACATCTATAGTATTTGATTATTAGAGAATCACAGTTCTTTATTGGTTTTTACATACTTTGTGTTCATTGCTTTTAGGATAATCTAATCGCCATTTTTAATTTAGTGATGAGAAACTTTAGGTTAAAAAACAGTTCTCAGGAGCCTCAATAAAATTGCAAATGCTTTGGATAATCAAATTCCATTATTCTAAAAATACTGGAGTACAGTATTTAAATGAAATGTTATTAGAGGCTGTTTGAGACAATTCATTTAAAACCACTGGTGTTTTAGCATAGTCACTTGGGAATGTGAACCAGTCTTTTCATGCTTGCCTTTAATAGTATATATTTAACAAATTCTTTCAACCCAGAAAACACCTTTGTGTGCTTTTGACATGATTTTTAAAAAAGTGTCTTTAAAATTTTCTTCACTTTATGTGATGAAGGAAATCTTTCATCCTCTCATCACAAATCCCTAAAGCTGAAATCTTCAGATAGAATCAGAAAGGAAGTGTGCTTAAGTTAGCAGATCTTGTGTGTACATACATGTATAGATGAGTGGATAAAACATTGGACACATAGTGTGAAATTAAAAACTCCTGTATTTTAATGTTAGCTTTTGTGGATCATATCCACTTTGAAGAACTCATTTTAAACTGGGGGTTCTCAACCTTTTCAATCCGGGTCATACTACCTCAGCTGAGCAGGCCAGACTGATGGTTTTCCCCACCATAAACGCTGCCATAAAACGTAAATGCATTTATGACAGCCGTAAATGCAGACACGGCTGTTTCTGCCGCTTCTTACAGTGGCGGGAGCGAGGGCGGCGGGCAGTGGTGGGCATCAGCAGGTTCGCACCAGTTCGCCAGAACCAGTAGCAGAAATTCTGGCTGGCCCTGCCCATCCAAGTTTTGAAATAAAGTAGTCCTAATTCGGGTGCAATGCAGGGCTTTCCCCCTGGCCACGCCCACCATACCACACCCACAGTGTGGCAGCATTTTTTTTTGAGCGCACCACTGGCGGCGGGCCACCGATGAGTAGAAACTTGCAATATTTCAGGCTGTAGCCGGAAACCTCCATAAGACTACTGTATATCTTTTACTAATGTAAACCTGAGATTTTAGCCTGTTGTGATGTTTAATTTATTTAATGTTGAGTTCATCTATGGCAGTAGATTATTTCAATGTGGTTTTGTATTGTGTGTTGGGTGATTTTTTTAAAAATCAAATTTATTGCTGTAAAATGCCCAGAGAGTACTAATGCATTATGGGGTGATATACAAGTTGAAGTAGGTAAGTAAATAAGTAAGCACATGGGAAGTGTTCGACTAGTGATTTGTGATATAAAATCCAGCATAGTTATCTTGTTTGCTGTGTGTTTGAGGATAATAATAATAATAATAATAATAATAATAATAATAATAATAATAATAATAATAATAATAATAATAATAATAATAATAATAATAATAATAATAATAATAATAATAATAATAATAATAATTATTATTATTATTATTATTATTATTATTATTATTATTATTATTATTATTATTATTATTATTATTATTATTATTATTATTAATATGCGGCCCCACTCGTGCAATGTGACTCTGGGCGGCTCACAACATGTCCATACATCAATACAATAAAATAGCATAAAATACATAAAATACAATCTGCACAGTAGCATACCATTTAAACACTAAAGTAACAAATAACCGATAAATAAATAACACAATGTCCTCTGCCACTCACATCCATGACGGAGCCCGGGGCTTAACATCCACAATGGAGCCCGAGGCTCAATGTCCACGATGGAGCCCAGGGCTCAACGTCCACAAGAACGGCGTCCAAAGAGGGGCTAGCCCTGATATAATATATTAAAAACATCTTAAAATTAACACAATCATAAAATGACATCTTAAAATGGGCCTAAATTAACAGCCGGGGGGGGGGGGAGGGATGACAAGAAGCCTCAGACTAGGCTGATGATGCCCCCTTTTCAAATGCCTCCTTAAACAGAATGCAATGAGTACTGCACTGTTGCAACCTCAATTTGGCGGCAGCTCTCAATGTTACTCTTACTGAAATTTAGATGCAAGAACAACTTCCTTGGATGCAAAAGTGCCTGCTTGCAACATACAGTGAAAGATATCCAAAAGGATCCGTTCAACTGTATGACATAAAGTGAGGGCTTCAGCCTATACAATATTCATTCAAATATTATTTAATGTTTTCAAAAATAAAATTCACTTTCTTCAGTTCAACATAAATTTCAGTTCAACATAAATTTTACTTTCTTCAGTTCAACTTAAGGTAAGTAATCAAAATATTCTTAATAAATTTCTTCAATTGAAACAGTACATAAATTTCTTCAGTTCAAACAATAAATGTTTCAAGTTTTGTAATCTTGTATTTTGTACTTCTTAAAGGATGAACATCAAGCCAACAAACTCTCATTTTTTTTATATTATTCTTTTCGTTAACCTTCATCAGGAGTTTTATAAGATATTGGTGATGGGATGTGGGCGATATGCCCATGCCTCACCGCTACTTCGGGAGCTGCACTGGTTACCAGTTTGTCTCCGGGTGCAATTCAAGGTGCTGGTTTTGACCTTTAAAGCCCTATATGGCAGTGGGCCAGGATACCTTAGAGACCGCATCGTCCCAAGAGTGTCTGCCCGTCCAACTAGAGTGGACCGGAGGGGCTCTCTAATGGTGCCATCAGTTAGGGGTGCACATCTGTCTAGCACCCGAAGGAGGGCCTTCTCCGTGGCCACACCAACTCTCTGGAACCTCCTGCCAACAGATCTAAGACTTCAAAGAGAATTGCTGCCCTTCAGGAAAGGATTGAAGACCTAGCTGGCAGGGCAGGTGTGGGGCCCGAATGGGATCACGGTCCCCGCCTGCTGGCTTACGTAAAGAATTAAGAACTCTCTCTTCCTTTTTTAGAGTGGGTGGGATGGATGGGTGGGATAAGGGTTTTTTAAAGTGTTTTTATATGTTTTTAGAATTTGTTGTAATGCCGCCCTGAGTCGGGTTCTGCCTGAGTGGGCGGCATATATAAATACGACTAAATAAATAAATAAATAAAAATAAATATTGTGGATGAATCTTTTAATCTGCAGATTACAAAAAGGCACAGCTCAGTAACGGTTTCCTTATATGCAACTCATAAAATAAACAATTCAAAACTTATACTTCCTACTCTTTGTTAAACCTTATACAATGCAAAAAAAAACTTCTTACCAATCCAACAAAACAGATTATTTCTTAGATTATTTTCATGCGCGTTATTTGCCACCTAATATTTCTTCTTTTTGGGAAACCAGCGTTACTAATGCTCAAAACAGTGTTACACTTATAGTCAAACCCTTAAACTCACAGGTGTGTAGCATAAGCAGGAATGAAGAAGGGGGAGGAAGGGACGGGGAACACATTGGCTTGGAACAGTATTTGCAATGATGCAAGGTCAAAATTTACAGTCCACGTTACACATTTATTCATAAAAAACATGACAAATCTTGCTTAGAATTTAGTCCATCTGGTTGTAAAGTTCCTAATGAAAAAATATAAAAAGCTTCTCTTCTGAACAACACTGTATCAATGTCAGTTCTTTCATACACTTTAGACCTGATTACTTCCAGCACAATAAAATGTAAGTCCTCAGCTTTGTGTCCAAATGTTGTACCATGGGAGCCTGCACATTCTTATTTCTGATCTTAGATAAATGTTCATTTATATGTAATTGCACAACCCGTCTAGTTTTGCCCACATAGTACTTGTAACAAGGACAATAAATCAAATAGACACAATTTGAGCTATTACAGTTAGACAATTGATTTAGCGTTATCCGTGTCTTAAATCCTGGAAGATTAATCTCTTTAGTTTCTATAGAATACCTGCAAACACTGCAGTTTTAACACCTGAAGTGACCTGTGCTTTTTAAAGAGTTCTGTGATGTCATCATGTCGGCTTGGGAAACAATGTTCCCTAGACTACGGGTCTTCCTAAAACCAATCATAGGTTTGGTCCAACAACCTGGAATGCTGTCAAGAATATGCCAGTGGCGGTGGACAATGTTCCTTATACTATACGCCATAGGGGTGAATTCCATGGACCACTGTATCCTACGTTGTACTTTTCTTTGTTCCTGGGAAAAGAGTTGTCTCCTTTCTATTTTTCTTGTCCTATCTAAAGCTTTATTCCCAACATCAAGGGGATAACCTCTATCTTTCAAATGTATGCTTGCAACATACAGCAAGAGCATCTGTTTATGAAAGGCAAGGCTAGAAGATGACTATGGCTGTTTTTCCTATGGTGGCACACCTATCAATGTTAAGTTTCTTGTTGGCAGCAACTTAAAATGGCAGTTTCACCTACCCTTCATTTACCTACCTCTTAGAACATCATCCCGCATCACACAATCCTTCCAGTCGGATCAGCTTTCAGTGGCAACATCGAAAATGGCAAGAAAGGCCATGAATCAGAAAAGAGACTTTTTGGTGATGGCGCCAACCCTATGGAACTCACTCCCAGTGGAATTGCGTCAGACCACTTGCTTACTGACATTTAAAAAGCAGCTTATATATACAACTAGCAGGGGTGCCCGGTGTTGCCTGGGGCAAATTTATTAACTGTGTTTGTTTGTAATGTTCCCCTTACCGAAAAGCCAGTCGTACCCAACTCTAGAGTTCAGTGCTCATCTCTGTTTCAAAGCTGAGGAGCCAGCGCTGTCTGCTTCTGCATACGTTTCCGTGGTCATGTGGCAGGCATAACTACACACCGGAGTGCATGGAACGCTGTTTACCTTCCCACTCAAGTGGTCCCCATTTTCCTACTTGCATTGTTTTGCTTTTGAACTGCTAGGTTGGCAGGAGCTGGGACAAAGACAGGAGCTCATTCCGTGCTTGGGAATCGAACTGCTGGCCTTCTGCCTTCAAGTCAGCAACACCACGGGCAATCCAGGGAGCAGGGTGGGCTGGTGGATGTTGGCGGGGGCGATGGAATGCCCCACCCCGGGAGGAGACCCCTGCCCCAAGTGCCCGGGTTGGGTTCCCCACCCATGTAGCGTCAGTAGGTTACCGGGTGGGGGAATCCGGGAGAGAAGGGCACGCTCTCGGCCTGGCAGCATTTCCTGCATTGCCAGGTGGCGGCCGGGGCTCTTCCGGGTTGCACGCACAGGGCAGCTGTTCCCGAAGAGGTGGTCAGTAACATTGCCCCAGCTAAATAGTAGGATATGTTATACCACAGGAAAGACAGAATTTGGCTTTCTAGAGGAGAATGCTAGAAAAATTTGATTGACTTCTGACAAAGATGAAAATATTTTTCCACAAACGTTAGTGCCCAGAATTTCAAGGCAAATTCTTGGTACAATTTATATTTTGGGTTTATTTCATATACCATATTGCTGAAATTTTCCCCATAGAATTTTCGATTCATTTTAACCTAAAACGATATATGATCATTAAGTCTAGTATTAGCATATGCAAGCTATGATTCTGACATACTCTGTTAATGTGGCCTTCTTTCTATTTCTGTGATACTCTTCTAGGAAATGAACTTGGTCAATATTGCAAATTTGCTGTCTTCTAGTATTAGCCACTCTGCAACCTAAAATGGATTCAGGGAGGACAGTTATCTATTTGTAATCTGTATTTCAAATGTCAGGGCTCAAAGAGCAAATAAGATGTTCTGCTTCCATTTCTGGGAGTTTCATTAGATCACAGCAGCACAAACTGATTTGTCATGGCACGGAAGTCAACATCATTGCATTGCTGATCATGACATTCACAGGCTGTATTGTGAGGTTCAAAAAAACTCAGATTGAGTATCAAGCTAGACAACATTTAAACAGCACTGCTGGCAGCTGCAATTGCAGGCGCACCCCCCAATAAAGGACTCAGACACCAATGAAAGTGGATAACGGCATTGGGCCACATTTATTGATTCATGCCCTAGTCCGAATTATAAATTTCTATTGGTAATTGACCAATCATAATTCATAAGGCAAGCAGGCCGAAGTAACACTGGTAAGGTACCACCCAAAATTGCCAACGGCAATTGCTACAATGTATCCATTTGTATCAATTTGTTTGTTGACAACAAACAAATTGTTGACCGTAGTCAATATCTAACTAATGACCCCACCCTCTGACGCGTATCCGTAAAATCACGGGGTGATGCATGCTGTCTAGCTATAGCCATCACCCCGTCGCCTAGTTCGTCGTTGACTGGACAACGTTTAACCAACTTATGCCTGTCTAGTGTTGTCCAGTCAATTGCGAACTTGCTGGATACCTGTGGGTCATAATGTTTACCTTACCAGTGCTACCCGCCCATGTGACCAAAGTCAACTGCAGCAACAGAAAACCCCTATGTCAAACCATAGCAACAGTGTGGGATGGGCGAAAAAACCAGGACCCGGAAGCCAATATGGGTCCCAGCCAAAAATTCCCACCCGGCCCCGAAGCGACCAAAATATCACACTGTTAACTAGGGAGGGGGTGGAGGGAAAAACTTCTCCGCTCCGTCGCTTCGCAAAATGGCAGCTCGGCTGCCTCGTGGCCACCCCTTTTATAAGGGAGCTGGCCACGCCCCTAACTACCCGGATGCCTTCGTCCTGTGGGGGGGCTCCCGCAAAGAGCGCGGTGGCCATTTTGGCGCCACGCTTGCATTGCAGGCGCACACCCCAATAAAGGACTCAGACACCAATGAAAGTGGATAACGGCATTGGGCCACATTTATTGATTCATGCCCTAGTCCGAATTATAAATTTCTATTGGTAATTGACCAATCATAATTCATAAGGCAAGCAGGCCGAAGTAACACTGGTAAGGTACCACCCAAAATTGCCAACGGCAATTGCTACAATGTATACATTTGTATCAATTTGTTTGTTGACAACAAACAAATTGTTGACCGTAGTCAATATCTAACTAATGACCCCACCCTCTGACGCGTATCCGTAAAATCACGGGGTGATGCATGCTGTCTAGCTATAGCCATCACCCCGTCGCCTAGTTCGTTGTTGACTGGACAACGTTTAACCAACTTATGCCTGTCTAGTGTTGTCCAGTCAATTGCGAACTTGCTGGATACCTGTGGGTCATAATGTTTACCTTACCAGTGCTACCCGCCCATGTGACCAAAGTCAACTGCAGCAACAGAAAACCCCTATGTCAAACCATAGCAACAGTGTGGGATGGGCGAAAAAACCAGGACCCGGAAGCCAATATGGGTCCCAGCCAAAAATTCCCACCCGGCCCCGAAGCGACCAAAATATCACACTGTTAACTAGGGAGGGGGTGGAGGGAAAAACTTCTCCGCTCCGTCGCTTCGCAAAATGGCAGCTCGGCTGCCTCGTGGCCACCCCTTTCATAAGGGAGCTGGCCACGCCCCTAACTACCCGGATGCCTTCGTCCTGTGGGGGGGCTCCCGCAAAGAGCGCGGTGGCCATTTTGGCGCCGCGCTTGCATTGCAGGCGCACACCCCAATAAAGGACTCAGACACCAATGAAAGTGGATAACGGCATTGGGCCACATTTATTGATTCATGCCCTAGTCCGAATTATAAATTTCTATTGGTAATTGACCAATCATAATTCATAAGGCAAGCAGGCCGAAGTAACACTGGTAAGGTACCACCCAAAATTGCCAACGGCAATTGCTACAATGTATCCATTTGTATCAATTTGTTTGTTGACAACAAACAAATTGTTGACCGTAGTCAATATCTAACTAATGACCCCACCCTCTGACGCGTATCCGTAAAATCATGGGGTGATGCATGCTGTCTAGCTATAGCCATCACCCCGTCGCCTAGTTCGTCGTTGACCGGACAACGTTTAACCAACTTATGCCTGTCTAGTGTTGTCCAGTCAATTGCGAACTTGCCGGATACCTGTGGGTCATAATGTTTACCTTACCAGTGCTACCCGCCACACGGAGGGGCTTCAAAGAAGGCTCGACGCCCCCCCCCCAGACCGTCAGCTCGGTCAACAGGCCTGCTCGCCAATCACCCAACAGGAGGTCCATACCTCCTCACGACAGATGGACCCCATCCCCTGCATACAAGTCATAACTTTGGAGGCTAATAGCGGGGTGACGACTGACCCTCCCCCAAGCCCTGTCGACAAGGAAACGCGCCACTGCCCTATTCACCGTGCGTCTAGTGCGGTCAAGGGCCAGGAGGTCAACGCCCCCTCTGTAGGAATGGCGCGGGACCATGTCTGACCAAACAAGGGTTGTGGCGGGCCAGACGTAATGCAGGTAGGCGAGGTCCTCGCAAATCGCATGCTTCAGCGACAAGCCGGTGACCTGGCCCAAATCATTGCCCCCCAGGTGTATGATCAGAATGTCAGGCGGGTCAGCATTCTGGCCTGAAAAAAGGAAAGGCAGCAGCTCCCGCCATAACATCTCGGGCTTACCATGCCATGTGAGACTTGCGTATGCACCCAGTCCCAGTCGGGGTCCCCACTCTGTCGCCGCAGCATAACGCGCTGCCCTGTGCACGTAGCTATGGCCCACCAGCCATACTGTCACCGGTGTAATACGACACCCCGGGTCTGTAAAGGAAAAAATGAGGGAAAGTAGGTAAGGTGACCGGGTTGGTACTCACGGGGGGAGTGGGCGCACATAAAATTGAAAACATTGCGAACCCCACCGTCCCATGCTACGTATGTCAGCCCCTGAGTACCCAAAAGCCGCAGCGGTCGAGGCCGCCCCTATACGGAATGAATGAGTGCCATAGCGGGCGCCTGGGAGGCCCACACTGGCCAGCGCTTTGCCCGTCACCTTCCAAAATTGAAATTTAGTAAGGGGAGACCCATCTTGGTGACAGAAAAACGGGCCATGGTGCATGCCACGCAGTGCCAGGAATTCCTGTAGGGCACCAACCGGACAGATGTCTGCCAAAGAACACCGTAGCAGTCGCACACCACTGCCAACGCATTGCTGATCGGTCTTAGAGGAACGTATCATCAACTGAGCCCAGTCTTTGGCTACACAGACATCCTCGAGTTCCAGTGCCCTACGACTTGCATCCGCCTTAGACAGCATCACAAGCTCGCTGATGCGGAGCGCTCCAAAAATTGCCACCGTTATGGCTGCATGGAACAGGGCTGCCTCATATGCATCAAAACAGAGGCAAGGCCAATCCCGGGCCAACTGGGTAAGAACCCCTGGGGAAATCGGGTGGCGGTCGTCCGGGCAACGCCCGCGCTCGCGCACCCACCCCTCCAAAACATGTCTCACACGGAAGTCAGAGGTGCTGTCCACATGACCCCCCACCTTGGCCATAAAAGCCAACGCTGAAAGCTTAGATGCTATGGTGCGAGGTGCAAGGCCCTGAGAATGCAGGTAAACCATGAACCGCAGAACATGGGTTACCGGGATCGGCCAGGTTCCTGGCAATTGAAATTGAGTACAGAATGCCCTGAAAGAATTAATTGCGTGGTGATACGCCTTACGGGTGCGTGGGGCTAGTGACAGGCCAATCGCCCGGTTCACCTCTCCTTGCCACTCTCCTCCGGGAGTGGCGAGGGAAATTCCTCCGCATCCGGGGCCAAGGCACGGAACCGGGAGATCTGTAGGCGGGACAAAGCGTCAGCAATATCATTATTTACCCCTGGGACATGCCTGGCCCTGAACAGTACGTTGAGGCGCAGGCTGCGCAACACAAATTGGCGCACTAGATCCATAACCCTGGGCGATTTAGAAGTCTGTGCATTTACAATGTGGACCACAGCCGCATTGTCACACCAGAAATGCACGACCGAGTTGGACCACTCCTGGCCCCATAGCATCAAAGCACCCAGGATAGGGAAAAATTCCAGATACGTGAGATCACGCAGGCGACCCGTGCCTGCCCAGGCCGGTGGCCACCCACCATAGGCCCACTTCCCATTGAAGTACATCCCATAACCCAGGGATCCCGAGGCATCAGACTGAACCTGAAATTGAGGGGAAGCCAGGAGGTCATGCCTCCAAAATGAGACCCCATTGAAGTCCCTCAGGAACTGTAACCAGACAAGCATGTCTGCCCTGATACCCCGGGTAAGCCTAACCCTATGGTGAGGCCTGGATAACCCTGCCATAGCGTCGCACAAGCGCCGGGCAAAAGCCCTGCCCGGTGCGACCACTCTGCAGGCGAAATTAAGGTGACCATGCAGCACCTGCAGTTCCCTCAGTGATGCCTTGCGCTTGGCCAACAAGTCCGAGATAAGGGCCACTATCCTTGACACCTTATCCCACGGTAACCTAGACGCCTGCACTATCGTGTCAATCTCCACCCCCAGGAAGACTAGCTGTGTAGATGGGCCCTCGGTCTTTTCGGGCGCTAAAGGGACACCGAGTTCCTCCATTAGCGTCTGAAATGTGTTGAGGAGACGTGTACACGTGTCCCAGCCCCGTTCACCCCCGAATAAAAAGTCATCCAAGTAATGGGCTGCAGACCGGGACCCTGACCTGCGGACGAAAGCCCACTCTAGGAAGGTACTGAAACGCTCGAAAGCCGAGCATGATATGGAACAGCCAAAAGGCATGGCCTTATCAAAATAATATTCGCCCCTAAATTTGAAACCCAGCAATTCAAAGTCGCCCGGGTGCACTGGCAAGAGGCGAAAAGCCGACTTAATGTCGCACTTAGCCAGCAGCGCACCCGGGCCACATGAGCGCACCATGCGCAGCGCGTGGTCAAAAGATGTATACCTGACTGAGCAAAGGTCGTCAGGGATAGCATCGTTGACCGAACGGCCGGCTGGGTAGGACAAGTAATGGATAAGGCGAAACTCGCCTGGTGACTTCTTGGGAACCAAGCCCAGGGGCGATACCTTGAGGTTAGTGAACGGGGGTGCAGGGAAAGGGCCAGCGACCCTGCCCGCATTGACCTCCTTATTAATGCTGGCGGCAGCCACCTCCTCCCTCCCCCTAAGGGACAAAAGGTTGGGGGCATCCTGAGGGGACCTATCACCCATGAAAGGAATACAGAACCCCTGTCTGAAGCCCTGAAGGAGATAATCTGCATCCTCCCCCTTCGGGTACAATGCGAGCCAACGCTCCAGCATGTCCACATTAATTGGGGAGGGAGCCTTTCGGTGAACCAGCTCCATCTGCGGCAGTCTTGCCAGCCCACTGTCCGCCCCTCCCTCTGCCCCGCGTCCCTCCAGGCCTGGGACAGGCAGAGGCTGCATGGGGGCCCGCACAGGTGGGACACTCATGTCTGTACTTGCAATTCTTCTTATTGCATGAACCATTAGACGAGAAAGTCCAGCACAGCAGGCGGGCTGGAACCCCCTGCCCCGCCACTTGGCGGGGAACCTGTGCTGGAGCCACTCGCTGGACAGCATGTCCACAATGGTATCTTTCCCCTGGTGCGGGGCGCGTGGGCGTCATGTACAGAAGCCAAAGCCTCTGGCATGGCTCATCCCACCTCATCTCAGGGTGCAGGGGAATTCGCATACGGAATTCCTCGTCATAAGCCAACCACGACGGGCCCGGAAAATCAACCATCGCCCGATAGATATTGTCCAGATACTGGACCATCGGAATTGCCAGATCCGGCCGGGCCCTCAGGTACACCGCCATGTAGATGAGGTAAGCCGGCAGCCAGTTGGCCCACGTCCGTGGTGGCTTGCGACGACGTGCCTGTTCCTTATCCTTCTCATCCTGCCCCTCCCTCTCTTCCTTGGTGGGCTCCCTGTTTAGGAGTGAGAAGATATCAACATACTCCCCTCGCCATATTTTCTCTCTGGTGGCCTGTGCCAAATGGTCACCCAGTGGCAAGGAATAGCCCGCTGTCGGCAAGGCCGAGACAGGCACAGCAGAAACTGCGGGCATCTGGAAAGGGCTTGGACTAGCCCAGCCACCCCCAAAACATTCCCCACAGGGTAGGAAATGCTCCCGACCCGAGGGCCCTGGGTGGTGGTTGACGTCGCCTGTTGGTGCGTCAGCGGCTGTACCGCCGCACCACCCATGCGAGGCCAAGGCCATTGGAAAGCCCCCCCCAACGTAGCCACATGTGTAGGTGCACTAGTTTGTACCGCATACTCACATGCTGCACCCCCGCGGGCCGCCCCCACCGGGGGTTCCGGCCCACTGGGGGCGTCGGAGCTCACGACCGCCGTAGAGCTCGCCGCCGGGGCTTGACCCGCGCTGGCCTGTTGGTTGGGGAGCTGCGAGGCAGTGGCCGAAGTCGCGCCACGCGCCTCAAGCTGCTCGACCCGTCCCGTCGCCTGCCGCTGCCCAGCAGACGACGCATCCAAGTGCACCCCAAAAGGAGCCCCAGCGTGGCTGGCCCGAGCAAGGGAAGCCTCGAGTGCCGCCACGCGGGCCAGCAAGGCCTCCACGCTGGCCTGGGGCCACGGGCCAGCCGGCCCGCCCGTTACGGGCGTGGGTACAGGCCCTTGCACCCCGGGGCCCGAATATGGCCATGACCCCACACCCAGGCCCGGCAGGGCCGGTGTGGGCACCTGCCAAGGGAGGGGACCGCACCCCCCCAAGGCTGGAAGGCCCCGGAGTGAGCTGCGCCCCGATGGAGGAAGGCCCTGTGGAATGAGCACCAGGAGCGGTGTCCGCCACTTGTGGGCCGTGGGCCGCAGCCCATACTGGACCCCTGCTCGGGTCCCCAGCCTCCGGCCAGGGGGTAATAGACCCCATCCCACCGGTCCCGGTGGGAGCTGGCAAAGGCGGCTGGTGGGAAGGTGCAGCCGCGGTCCTCCGACCCGGATTGCGCCTCCGCACCGCCCGAGCCGCGCTCGCGGCCGCCTTCTTCTTCGAAGGCATCTCAGTCGGACCTAAGGGAAGCCGAAAAGAGGAAGGTAAGCAGCCAAAAGGCTTCCCGCTCGAGGTAAAAAAGCGACGGAGTAAGAGGAAAAACTTATCCGCTCCGTCGCTTCGCAAAATGGCAGCTCGGCTGCCTCGTGGCCACCCCTTTTATAAGGGAGCTGGCCATGCCCCTAACTACCCGGATGCCTTCGTCCTGTGGGGGGGCTCCCGCAAAGAGCGCGGCGGCCATTTTGGCGCCGCGCTTGCACTCTCACTATTTCTTATCAAGTACTGTATAAGAACAAACACCCAGTGTGAAGTCATGGATAGAATGATGGACTTTGTTTTATATTGACAAAAAAATGATAAATTTGTGTCAACAGATCTCGGACTAGGATCCTAACCTGAATGAAACAAGATTTAACTGCTAGCTATGGTCTGAAACCAACTGGGCATCCCAGCTGGAACTGGATCAGCCTTTTTGAATCATTAATTTATGTAACCATTGACTCATCATTCATCAATTGATTTCATGGAGTAGTTCCCAACTTTTTTTTAGCCATGCTCCACCTAAGCATCTCTAAAATCCTGACCACCCCATGACATATAATTATTCAAAAAGTGAACACCTATTCACTTGGAGGAAGCCTAAAAGGCCATTAACTTGGTCTAACTCATTGTCAAATTGCCCCCACCCCTAAAAATCAAATTGCCCTTCTGTGGGGCGTGTGCTGCAGGTTGGAAACCACGGAAATCCTGATATATCTACTCTAAATAGGGCCAGCAGTTGAATTTGGTGTATGTCATTCACTGATCTGTTTAGCTATCTTTTTGCAAACAGATGAAAACCTGATTTCTTGCAAGAAAATAATTAGGAAGATATACATTTTTTTTGTTTTTAAAGATAGGAAACAGTGAGTTTGGCAGTTTATTTTAGGGCCCAATTATCCACTTTCTGTTGCTAGGACAAAAGGAAAATAGCTGGAAAGGAGAACAGGTTGGAATCTAGAATGGATAGGAGATAATTTATTGTGACTTCAGTGCATAAGTTACTTTTACTCCCCATTTTGATGGATTCCAGGGAATCTTCTTCCAACATGATCAAAGTCTACCAGCTCTTTAATAGCAAGGAAGATGTAGCACTCTTCAGTGGCCACTCTCTTGTCCATTTTTCTGCAGGCGATTTTTCTCATAAACATATGCACAAGTGCAGGGAAAACAAAATGAGGACACTAAGCCGTTCATCCATCTGGCAGGTTTACTGGGAATTGAAATAATTATCTTCCATAAAGAGGCAGTGATTGCTTACGACAACTCATTCAGCCTGTATAAATTGTACCTCATTAAAATATATATTTGTGCTTCTTGTGCAGTAAATATACACACAGATTTGGTTCTTATTTATAGCTAGGTTATTTAAAAATATAGTTCTGGTATCAGGGTGAATACAGAAAGGTGAAAAAAACAAAAGGCCCATGCCATTTTAAGGGATCTTGGACAATGACCAAATGTGACTTTAGAGTTACTGTGGGTACTGGCAGAGAACCAGGTTGGATGTCTTCAGATGTTCATAGTCAAGTTGATAAACTAATGGGGGGGGGGGGGGAGAGAAAAACCAAAAGTTAGCAGTTAATAATGCCAGGGTTTTGATGCCAAAATGTATCTCAAAATCTCTTCATTTTTGGTACATAAACATGAATGGCGAAAAGGAGAGTGTCCGGCCCTTATAAGCAACTAGCAAAGGTACCCGGCGTTGCCCGGGTGAGGGGCACACACCCGACACACAACACATACACCCCAGACCACACACCCAGAAAACACCCACCCACCCACGACACACCTACACAACACCCCCTCTAAACACAGGACACACACGACACGACACAACACAACGCACACCCACCACAGCCACACAGAACACTCACACAAAACACACAACCACACACACACACACTCCCTGGCCTTACTGCCCCCGCATCGTCTTCAGCTCCTCCCCAGCTCTGACTCCTGTCCCAGGCAGGTGTCGGATCCGGGAGCTGCGTGGAATGGCTCATGGCAGGGAGGAGGAATGCATGGCTCGATGACCGGACATGGCAAGGGGAGGGGCGGCAGTCCCAGGCCCACGCTGTCTCTCCCTCCTCCGCCCTCCTGAGGGGCGCCTTGGGCGGCAGGGGAGAGACACTTGGGGGAACAGCCGGAGGCTGCAGCCTTGATGCGGAGGTCCGCAGGGATCGTGTCTGCGACTTCTGCCCCCCCCCAAGGAGCATCCCTTATGGTTGAAGCGCCCTTCAGGAGGGCGGAGGAGCTAGGCTGCAGTAAGGGAGGCTCCTTTGGGGGGCGGAGGTCGCACTCGTTTGGCCTGCGGACCGCGGTGGCACGGGTGTGGCCTCCTGGCGCCCCTCCATGTGTCTCTTCCCCTGCTGCCCAAGGTGCCCCTCAGGAGGGCGGAGGAGGGAGGTCGCGATGTCTGGCTGCCGGATTAAGGCAAGGCTGGATGGCTGGTGGGGCAGGGGCTCCTGAACAGGCAGTGGCCCTGCCTGTGATGGCAGGGGCCTGGGAGTGCAGCCGCCGCCCCTCCTCTTGGCCTTCCCAGTCACCGAGCTGCACATTCCTCCTCCCTGCCCTGAGCCGTTCCATGCAGCTCCCGGTGGCTGCCCAATACATGGGTGCAGGCGTCCCCTCCGTCTTTTCTGACCTCGCTGGGGAGGGCTCTTCTGTGTTGTGCACACATGCCGCACATGCGTAGACCCGCCTTCCCCGCCAGGCTCCCCAGCGGCTGGGGGCACCCCCTTCACGACCCCTTTTCGGGGTGAAGGGACCCGTGGCGGGTTGCCAGTTCCCATCACTGACCCAGCAGTTCTAGGGGGAGTGGCCAGGTGTCGGGGCACATATGTGTCTCACGGAAGGACACCTTGAGTTTATATATTAAGATAGTCCAGACAACAATGAACAGAACAGCAACAAGTCTTTATTCAACAGTCTTTTAGGATGAGCTTACAAGGTGCTCCGGACACAGAGATGGCTATACAATCCCAATGGAATCAGTCCCTCCGGAATCTGCCGTGTAGGAGGCAAAGGCTAGCTACTGTAGAAGCGGTAGCATAATGAAGGAGACCCAGGCTTAGCACGTTGCTGGCTACCTGTGCGGAGTGGCTAGTATAGATCTGGTCCGGCCCCACCCTTGTTTACTCTTGGGGCTTATATAGTGCCTCCTCGGTGGTGGTTCCTTGATACAAAGTAGCAACCCGCTGAATAACCATAACTAACCAATCATAACAGGGTATGCATGTAATTAACCAATGGGGAACAGGATCCAAAACTGCAACCAATCACAGGGCTTGGATTAGCATAATGAGCATGACCTGTACAGGGGGTTTTCGCACCACTTTAGGCTCCTAATTTGGATGGCGGGAAAGCGCCATTTTCCTCTTGCAAGGCGCTGCCCGCACTACATGCAAATACACAACAGAGAGGTACTGTGGTTTGCAAACGTAAAGTCTGCCCTAATTTGAAGTAGAACAATAAAGGAAGATCAATGTCAATTTGGCACAGTTCTGGTGGCTAGAATTCAACTTCTTCATGTTCAGTATCAGCATGTAAATGTCAGGAGGTAGATCTGACAGATCCAGATGTTAGCAGAACTTCAAAAATACCAGGCACATCAAAGTGGAAAATATTGATGATTATTAGGACCATGTAAATATACCTGATCCAATCTGTATTCAATATATGTGGTTCAAATTGGGGCTGGCCCACCCTGAATTTTTTGGGAGGTAGTCTGAAGTGATTTATTTTGCGGCTTGTGTAGATATCTGTATTTTATGGTTTGGGCGAAAACGAAAGTGTCTGAACAGGGAGAAGCACTGCTATGCAGCACCATCAGCTCCTTTGGGAAGGAGTGAGGTACCTGATTTGCATCTGTAGAAAGTGAACTGAGGTAAGAGAAAAATGAGGCATCAAAGTGAAAATCCTATACCCAAATATTTCCTTTCTGCAGATTTTTTAAATGAAGTCCTGTACTGTATATTTGTATTTTATGCTTTTAGGAGCTTACCTCACATATATTCAGATTCATGAAGTCTCTGGTTTTCACACTTAATGCCTGGAACACCCCTGAAAGAATAATCAGAATATCCTTTGTCTTATTTTCTTCTTTTATATTACCATGTTGAACCTTACTTTGCTGCTTCTGGTGTGGAAAAATCAGCTGAGAATTGCTGTTGTTGCCCCAGGGACAACCATATTCTTTTGGGAGGGCCCTTCCATGTACCATGGAGAATTGTTGGTCTCTCCATAGAACAATATTCTTTCAAAAAAATAATAATGAGGAATCAGTTGGGGCACACAACAACAAACACTAAGAACTACAGCCTTGGTCCAATACCACTCCTCAGGTGAATATGCCCGCCTAGTGTAGTATAGTCCAGCCCATGCAAAAAATATAGACACAGCACTCAATTAAACCTGCAGAATGATTTCTGGATGCTTGGACCTAAACCCTATTGATAAAATCAATTATCTAGCAAACATTGCACATAGTGACATCTGGAGAGAGGTAGCAACTAACAGTGAAAGACTCAATGCATCTACATCAGGGGTGGCCAACCTACGGCCTGTGGGCTGGCCCCAACCCACAACACCATTTTATGTGGTCAGCCGCTGCCATAAGTGGCAAAAGTGCCAAAAATGCATGCCCTTGCTCCTGCTGTAAGTGGCAGAAGTGGCAAAAACAGCCCAAAACACACCATAAAAGCAACCCGCACCTGTTGGAAACACATTTGCGACAGCTGCAAGCGCATTTATGGTGGGTTTTATGGCAGGAGGAACCACTCCTCCAGTCCACTCAGCTATCCAGAGACATGGTCTGGCCCATGGCGCGAAAAGGTTGGGAACCCCTGATCTAAATTATATGCTCATCCATGCTGTGGTACCATCCCATTCATCACAGAAAAGTTTTCCCCCCAGTATATGCAAATCTTGAAGGAATAGCAAAGAGTGCCAGAACTATAATGTGGGAGGAAGGGCCAGAAAAATCTAGCCCAGTGTTTCCCAGCCTTTGGTTTTTGGAATTCAATTCCCAGAAGCCTAAGTCAATTCACCAAAGCACTGATCAGCCAATGTACTGACTTAGATTTTTGGAAATTGAGGTCCCCTTGTGGGGCCAGGGCCCCATGTTGGGAAACACTGATCTAGCCCATGTTCCAACTGAGAATTAGGTTATCATATATACTTGAGTATAAGCCACGTTTTTTAGTCCCAAAAATGAGGTCAAAAAAGGGACTTGGCTTATACACAGGTCAACAACCATGAGGGTCTAAAATATGTTTTTTGAGTGATTCAGCAGTTTAAAAGTAAGCTTCGGCACTTCTGCAGCAAAACACCTGAGATGCAATTACCAGAACTGGCCAAAAAAGGGTGCAAATCACGATTTTCTATAAAAATACATTGAAAATTAATTTCTTCTATTCTGAAGTTTGTTTTCAATTCATTCCTATGGAAAACTGCAGATAGAAAAAGAAGCTCTATAATGCAATTGTATCCCCCTTCCAAACTGGTGTGGGAAAAAAAAGGATTTCACTTACCTTTGTGTTTTTGTCCCTGCTCTGGCCAAGATGGAGGGGAAAGCCATGCTTCTTGCTTGCAGGGGGAGCAAGAGGCTAGGCTAGAGAAACACCTCCTGCCACAGTGCAATTGACCTGCCCACCCACTTCCCCTGCAGCACCATCACTGGTTGAGTGGTGCAAATACAGTAAAAATGCACTTAATTAATTAATTTTACTGTATTTTCATGTATTTTAATTATTGATACTCACTAGCAGCTGTTGCATTTCCCACTCTTGGCTTCTTTTTGGGTCAATCTATTTTCCTGGGTTTTCAGGTCAAAATTAGGTACCTTGGCTTATATTTGGGTTGGCTTATACTCAAGTATATATGGATACTTAGAAGTCTTTTAATAGGGTACACGATTGGGCATACCCTGGTAATGGCAACTTTGTTTTGCTGGCTAATCTTTCTCAAACTAGGTCAGGCGAAATAAACTGCAGAATGAAATCACCAAAAGGTGCCTTGATTTTGACAGTTTACTGTTTGGCCTATACATGGAAGATGAAGAAATAGGCTACACACCGGAATTGGAAGAACCAAAGTGAAAATAGGCCTTTCCTACTTTTATGAGTATAGAAAAGAATGTGCAATTTCACAGTTTATGAAATCCCACTCAACATGTACCATAGAAAATGTGATGTTAGCTGCCCCAGATGCTGTTGATATTTCCTATTATTGAGTGAGAATTATGTGATATATTTATTAATTGTTCTGTGGTGTTTCTGACACAAAGAAAGAAAGACATTAGTAAAAAATGTTTTCTGTATATGGAAGAAGCATAGCGAATGTTAACATTTAGTAGGAAGATATTACTATCTCCAATGAGAAATAATCAGGAAGGTTTATATCATGGAGGTGTGCTTTTTGCGTTTAAGTTTCTGTCCAACAAAGGACAGAAATACAAGAGATGTGAATATTTATGGAAAACACTAATGAAACTTTGAGATGTATTGGTAAATGTCAGAATCTTCTGGGACTTTCAAAAAACTTAAGAATAACAGGTAAATCTTAGCACTTGTCAGATTTCTATCACTGTCTACAATTTGTCCATATACAGATGTTCAGTTGAGCAGAAGGGTTACATTAAGTAAATAATGGTAATAATAGATAATGGTATTGTCAGAATGCTAAAGGTAAGTGCAGTTTCATAGTCTACCCCATAACTGTACGGTCATTTGTTAGAAAATGAACATTTGCAAAAGGAGATGATGAATGAGATCAAACTGGTTACAAAGACTCCAGAATCACATCTATTGTCTTTCACACGTCACATACTAATGGCAATGCAAAAGCTGTTAAGAACCTCCAATAAAACAACTAAAAATACTCACTGCTTGCATTTTCTAGGCGAATGAGGCAGTTTAAGAAGTCATCAAATTCAATTTCATAGTGATCATCAGCATATCGAAGAACGATCAGCTGAAGCAGGTAGTTGTTGAGTTGAAACCCTTAAAGAATGAGAAACTTGAGCATCTTCAATAGTTTTCAGCAAATGTTGGGTGTTTTTTTAAAGCTTTTGTAAGTACAGTCCTAAGGGACTGGACTCAACTTCTGAAGGAAATGGAGGTTTAAATGACCCCTCTGTTGATTTACCTTTGATAGAAATTGCACTCCCTGCCTTCCAAACGTTATTGTTTGCTATGGATAGGCCGTGTTATACTTATTTTTGTTCCACTATGGTTAATAAATAAGTGGGGGGAACAGGTTTAAACCTCTTTCACAGTGTCTGAGTCCTTGTTCTGTTTGGAGTTGTGTGGTTGCTTTTCACCAAATCAAAAACATGTAGGTGATCTGGTTGGGGCTTTCCCACATCACAGCTAAGTGACTGATGCTCATTCAGTAGATCATCAGGAGTACTTGCAGGAGACAACCCTAAGCAGCCATTAGAAACCCAAGACCTTTAAGATATTCTTGAGCGTTGTCTGTCCTAATCCCTCACCATAAAATATACTGGGCAGGGTTAAGAGCCCTGGTGGCATAGTGGTTAAACTGCTGTACTGCAACCCAAAGGTTGTGAGTTTGATCCTGTCCAGGGCTCAAGGTTGACTCAGCCTTCTATCCTTCCAAGGTTGGTAAAATGAGTACCCAGCATGTTGGGGCAAAATGCTAATTAACTTGTGAGCCACTCAGAGAGTGCACTAAGTGCTATGTGGTTGTATATAAGTGTGATTGCTTTTTTCAGTTGTTTTTTTAAACAAGCATTGGAGCTCAACAACATTTGAATGGCAGACCCCCACCCCCAACCTTGACTCAATTAATGTCACCACTGCCAAATCCCTACTTTCAGACAATGGGTACCTGCTGCTTTTAGAGCGAGGCGAAGTTCATAGGAAGACATGGTGCCAGAGTGATCCGAATCAAAATGTAAGTAAATACCCTGAAAAACATATGAAAAAAAAATCAGATAAATGTTTTCTCACTCAGCAATACTGGAAAGCACACAATTAATTTGACATTAGCTTAGTAGCTAGCTTTCCTCACAAACAGTGGTTTTTAAGAAACAATAATAATTTTGTGTCAGAAATTATTCTGGGTTGAAAGGGTTTTTGCTGGAGAAACTCTGCTCAGGGTACGCTTGAATGATGCTCCTTTCAAGTCCCCAAGAGCTGTGACAGGGATAGGTGCTCAATCTGGGTCTTGAACTGCCAACTTGCCAGCCTTCCAGCTAACAAGGTGAGCTTCTTAACCACTGAGCCACCACAGCCCCTTTTAAGAAACAATGCACTACTTCGCACCAGATAAATTTTCGATACAACTACAGGAAGGGCTTTGCTCTTTTATTTTAGTGCAATTCTTACTGAAGTAAGTAGACATTTTCTTTCTGTGTAAGGAACAAACAGATTAGCAAAATCTTTTTGCTGCTTCCAGGGCAACAATCAGGTTAAGTCATATATCACAAACCATGGGTTTGCTATTGAGAATATAAACACACACAAAAAGGCACTACATTAGCCTATCCTGCCCTGATGAGCATCTGATAGTGTCTTTCTGCAAAATGTCTGTACTGCATCTAGATGAGATGTTACAATTTTAAATGTATACTTAATGTCTCCTTTAACAGCAGCAATATCAAACATAACATGAGTGAATCAGCTTTCAAAAATAGCTTGCAGTGACATGACGCCTCGTGTTTAAAGTCAAAAGGTACTTGAGCAGAGGACCTCTGGTCTCCTAGATGCACCTTGCCAACTACTGCCTGTTTCTTCTTCCATAAGTGCCTCTTATCTGTCTTTTTCAATTTACAATTCCAGGGCACTGTGGAATGTCAACTATATAGTGTAAAGAAATGGGTCCGGCGTTTGTTCTTCCATTAAAACGATGAGGTGAAAGATGAGTCTTGGCATGCAGCTGAAAGCATGGGATTGTTCCAAGGAACCTAAAAATGGTTCAAGTAGAACATTTTACTGGATCGGTTGTGCTCTTTGGAGATAACTGGGAATAATAACAGGATTCTCCCCCATATTGCCCGGCATCCTAAATGAGAAGGCCAGCAGTACTGTATATGGAGGGATCTCATTTTTACCAACAGTCTCAGCAACAAAAGCATGGAACTTTGCCCATTTCTCTCGCCAATAGTGTTCCATGGTGCCAAAGCTTTTTTCAGGCTTATGTGCCAGCTTTTGGTTTCATTACTATTTTTTCCCTTTGTGCTGGAGGAAAGCATGAAGCAGGCCAATAAAAGAAAATTGTTTATGACTGCTATGGAAAAACCCCCAGGATGATAGGCAATTGAATTGTTATGAGAATTCTGAGGAGACAGAATTCCTTTTCCTCCTCTATATTTAGCCTTTGCTTGCGAGCGCATTCTGACAGGTCATTTCCAATTCCATGTTGTTGAAGACTAGAGGAGATAAGACAATAAGTAGTGGAAACGTTACCATCCCTCAAGAAGTCAAAAGCATTTTTCTCTTTACACGAATCAGCAATTTCTTCTAACAGGCGCCAAACAACAGCAGAGTATTATGTTTAAAATGTATTTTGCTTGGCTCCATCCTTAAGGAACATTTCTGAACATTTATCATCTCAAAAAGAATAGTCTGAACATTTTTACTGCAATAAAAATGTTAATATTTCCTGTAAATTATTGTGGCTTGCACTATAGCAGACGAAGAATTTTTCTTAGAAATAATTGTTATACAGTACAGAACAAAATGTAATGGGTCGTAAAAATAGGTGCTCTATTTCAGCTTTCAAAATGCCTAAGAAAACAATGGAGAAAACTAAGATAAGTCAACCCCTGTTACAGTTTATAAGTCCTTCTAGTTATAAAAAGAGGTGTGGAAACCCATACTTACAATCCATTTCTTCAGTTTATCCCAGAAAATTTTGAACTCACTGAATTCCAGTTTTCCATTTCCATTGGACTAATGCAGTCCATGTTAAGGAAAACATTACTGAAAAGTGCAACCGATCATGTCCATTGTGAATGTATATTTTCATGAATTAACGTATTTGTGCAGACTTGCCCTATGGATTAGTATTGGTGTCTGTGATGCAGCTTAGTACCTTTCTAGCAAAAACATCTAATGTGACATTCTGTACATCAAGAGTGGCTCATGATTAGGGTACAGTGCATTTTTCATCCTGAAATTGTGGGGTGCGGCAACCTCCCCATCTCTATCCACTAATTGCTCCTAATTCAAGGAAATTTTGTTTTCCTTTCACCGAAGCAACACAGCACAATGATCATATATAATTTTTAAAATGGTATTTTCACTGGTCATCCACAGATGATCAGATGAAATTATCAGTTTATGACATCCTGCACCAGCTGTCAACTGCTTCAGGTTCCTGGAAATTGGGTCACTAGAGGAGAAAAATACCTTTAGGGTGTGGGGATCATGGCAAATGGGAATTTCCTCCTCCTCATGACTGTGACTTTTAAGAAGCCATGCTTCAATGGACCAGAAGGGCCAGCGCAGACAGCCCCTGAGTAGAAGGAATATAACCCTTTCACTGAATGCTTCAATAATCTGAACAATCTTCCAACCCCCCTGGAAGATATTTTCACAGAAGGTTTGTAAAAGTGGCTTGTTTTTGAACAATTTCTTTTCCTTTTAAAAATAAGAACTGAAAAGCTGTCAGAACGTCAGAAGTATATTGCCGAGCCTTTTGCCAGGGCGTGTTAACACTTAAGATGTGATTTGTCTCTGAAGTGGCAAAGTGTTGCAGAATCTGTATCCCTTTCACTAAAGGCAAACGTCATATTTTGTTTAAAAGGATACATCCATTAGAGAAATGATGTTTTTGCATGAAAGGAGACTTATTTTCTTGAACTTGATGTTATTTGCTGGAAGAGAATCATTTTATCATATTTTTAAAAAAGTAAATTTACCATCTCCATGTCATATCACTCCACCTACAAGCAAAACAAGCTAAATTCGAATTAGAGGACTGTTTTTCTACTAACTCTGCCTCTGTTTGGTTCATTCACAAAGCATCATGGAGGGCCTGGACTAGATGGATGTGAGAACCTACTCCATCTCTATACATTTAGATGCTATCTCTCTAGTGTTGTAAAAGCGTTTAAGTGAGGATGGGGAGCTCTTATGATCTCAGGGACCAGAATGCCTGCAGGAACCATTCCAGTCAGCTAAATGAAATCAGAATTGGGTCCTACCTCCTTTTCTGACACCATCCAGTCCCAATTTTACCCATAACCATTTCTTTCATGTAGAGAGAAAGAGAGATGGGCTTCCAAGTGGAGAGCTATTCACTATGACTTCTCATTCAGTAATACATCTTCTTTATCATAGCAAGATGGAACAAACCTGAAATCTTATGTGCGTGAGTGAACACACATGATACTAAGTCCCAACTGCATTCAATTAAACTGGGACTGCATTTGGCTTAAATTCAAGCACACTGTTTGATCTGTTTTGTACCGGATAGCCCATCACGGTTCTATCATAATGTAAGCCAAGAAGTCACTTGTCAGTTGAGTAAGAGGTGCTAAAGCCTTGACGATAACACTTACTTTTTTTCAATACCGCATTCAGAATATATTCAAGTTCCTCTGCACTGATCTCCATGTCCTACAGTTGAAGAAATGAAAGCTGCTTTCACATATACGGATTTAGCATGCAATCTATTCACACATGTGACATATTTGTAACAAGCCTTTACAGTTTTACTCAAGGCAACCAAGAAAATATATCATGAGACAGCCTCTTTCTTCATGAAAAGATACCAATGTGACCAAATTTACAGCAAAACTCTGCCTTTTCTTACTGTTTGGACTACTACACTCTTTTCTTCCAAAAGCCAAAACCCTTCATGAAGTTAAATAAACTATAATAATAATAATAATAATAATAATAATAATAATAATAATAATAATAATAATAATAATAATAATAATAATAATAATAATAATAATAATAATAATAATAATAATAATAATAATAATAATAATAATAATAATAATAATAATAATAATAATAATAATAATAAACAACTTTTATTTATATACCGCTTTATCTCGGCCCGAAGGCGACTGTTCACAGCAGACAGCAGCAGAAAACAATACAATATAAATACAAAATTCAATTATACAATATACAGTATATAAAAATAAATAAAAAATACAGCATAGCAAATGCAATAAAAAATATACAATGCAATTCCAAATACAAGCAAAGATCAGAAAAATACAGTATACAAGTGGGCTTGACTTCCCTGCGGCCAATGCTAGGCCGGGGAAGGAGCTGCCGAGGCGGCAGCGCGTCAGGTTTTTAAAGTTCGTGCCGCCAAGGGGCCCAGGTGGGCTCAACTTCCCTGTGGCTGATGCCTCAAACCATTTTATAAATTAAGAGAAGAAGGAGACCAGGGAGCTTTGTAAAGAAGAATGTTATACCAAAATGAGTACATTTTCCCAAAGGCTTGTTTCTTTACTACGGGAATCTGTAGTCCTGATTAAGAGTCAACCAGCCATTCATGACTGCCTGGATAAAGAAATACAGGACTTAATACCTTAAGTATATCAATGTTAATGAGCTTTAGAATTTTAGGTCAGGAGTTGACTAGTTCAACAGGTCCAGAGTATAGCCTTATGCTCGGCTACTGAATTTTGGTGGCAGATCAGAAAAAAGAAGCAGGGAAGATCTGTTATGTTGAGCTGTTCCTAGTTAGCCACTGAATACAAAGTAAACAATGCTTGCTTATCTTCATGGCCAATATAATGGTTTGATTGCCAGATTTTAACTACAATGGCTTGACAACTCAATTTTAACTATTTATGTATGTTCCAGCTCCATGGAAGGGATGCAAAAATGATCTGAGGAATACAAATGGGTCACAGACAATGGGCTGTGTATTGCCTCCTTCTAAGATCTTTTCTAGTAGCTTCTTACAAGTGTTAGACTATGAAGGCGACAGAGCAAGGGTGGTATGTTGCCCTTTCAGAGGTTTTGAATGTCAACTTCTTGTCAGCATCATCCACCATAGTCAATGGTAAGGAATTATTGAATTGCACTTCAAAAAAATCTAGAGGACCAAAGCCAATTCAACCCATTATACAGTGCTCCATGCTGTGTTTCTCAAGAGTTCAAGCAAACCACCCTGACAGCCACTTTCTGGAATGTTTTTTTAATGATAGAATGAAATCAAGGGCAGTCTTCATGACATCCGCCAGACCATCTAAACAACACAACAAGATATTAGCTGAAATCCAATAGTTACTGAACCAGTGATTTGGTGAGTCAACTCCTCTGTTGGTTCCATTGACTGAGTAATCCTACTCTAATCACAGCTGACTACTGAATTTCAGCCATCGTGTCCCATTGTGTCAAAGACAGTTAAGAACATCAGCAAGGATATATTCCTTCTGTTTATCTCCAAACATAAGTTGTCTAATAAATTCAGTTCATTTTGTAGTCAGGATTCCATATCATATGCTAGCCTGAATCCAGACTGGAAAAAGAATCAAGGAAGGAAAGTTCATCTTCAGTATCAATGATACATATACCGCTATATGCTTCCCAGATGTCACACAATATGAGTTCTTTCTTCTATAACTCAAGAGAGATACGGTCATGTAAACAGATTTCCATGACAACACAGTCTAATAAACCACATCAGTACAACATAATTTGAACATATTGCTTTGAAAACCCAAGGATCAGTTTAATTTCTGTTGGTTCTAGGAAGAGATGTGCCTAATTATAAAAAACAGTGATCTCATGACATCTAGGGTTCAAAGAATATATTACAAATATTTTGATTTTTTTTTGGGGGGGGGGGACCAATAGAGTAGCTTTTAACTTTTCACCCAGGCTTCTGAACAAATACATATTGTTCAGACACTTACTCTTTATTCACCAGATCTTCAAAGGCAGTGGATTGTGTGCATAACGCTGCATACAAGGAATCGTGTGAAGGACACAGATGTCTGGCACTCACCCATTTTAACAATGCTAATCTGGGGAAGAGGATAAGAGGGCATCTGGCTTCAGAGATCACTCTTTTTATCTATCTGGAGGCTACAAGTACAATCCCACTCCAGCCAAGAAGCTACACATCCCACACAATAGGAACTACTTGTGAAACTGAGCTGGGGTTTACAGTAGCCAACAAATTTTTGCTTAAACAGACTGTATCCAGCATAAAAAGTCTGCTCTGGATCAGAGTGATGGAGTTACACGTTTTTATATAGGAAGCTCCCTAGGCTAGACCAAACAATTGAAACTTATACAAGATTTCACAGAAGCCTTTCTTAGACTTGCATGGACAGACCCTGGACAGAACTTGAGAAAGTTACTTAAAAAACAACAACACCTAAGCCTCCCTCAATCTTCCAAATAGCATGGCCAGTGGCCATGTTGTATGAAAATTCCGGGAGTTATGATCTAGAAATGTTAACTTTTCAAAGTTCTGACCCTATGATGTTGGGAGGTTCCCCCCATCATAAAATTCAGGTATATACACGCTTTTTTTCTGAGCTATGGCCTTGATAGCAACCATTAGTTTTACCACATGATAATTTCTTTTCTAGTTTCTTACCTCTCCTGAAATTTGTTTGAATAAGGACCGGAATTGAATTTCTTCTTCTGTTTCTTGTTGGGGTGGTGTTGGTTGAGGAAGCTAAAAATATCCAGAGAATATTTTAAAAATGAAAATTATCACCCAAAAAACAAACAAAGAAAGAAAATTTCTGATTGGCACATTCTTATTTAGTAAGAAAAGTTCCAAATTGTTAACATTTTGTTTGAAAGAATCCCAAGTGACCTTTGCCCATATGTTTTTAAGCCCCCTAAACTGATGCAGCATGACAACAACGGGCTAAAGGGGAAAATAACTACACTTTCACTGTCCCTCTGCAGAGGAGCAGGGGAAGTGTTTAATTCCAATATTTGATATGTTGGAGGGTCTCATTAGCTCCTTAAGCATACTTGATGTTTACAGTGGAAACAGCCTTTGACAGCTGCAAGCTTCCCTTATACACCAGGGACTGGTACATAGGTGCTTGAAACAGTGTGTATAGGATCACTAAAAGAAAGCACTGCACAACAACGATTTTGCTACTGGGAATAACACATGTCATTTACATGATATCGAGTGTGCTGCTTCCAAATCTGAACTCAGAATTTGTCTATCACATGCAGATTTTAAGTTATAGGTGTACTATAGCTGTTCAAATGGTATTGGGTAATGTATTTTTACACGGGAACAGTATAACAGTTGCAGCTACCACTATGTCTCCTGCCGCCTCAATTGAATCATGTTCCCTGGTGGCATGCATGTTCCAGCAGCAGTCAGGCATGTCTGGGCAAGTCAGTGAGCTGATGTCAGAAATAGGTATATAAGGCAAGATGGACCAAGGGCTTGTCTCTAGTATGAAACCTCTTATTGGATAGTACAGCTAGGCCATAGTGAGTCTGTTTTGAGCTAAAGATGAGTAGGTGCAGCTGTGTTAATAAACCGGTCAATTTTTGCTACATTTGTGGCAAATATACTCTGTGCGATCAACGCAAGAACCTAACCAAAAGGGTGAGACTTTCTTACTTAAGATCCTGATGTCCTAGGCAGAATCGGACTTCAGATTTGGATTCAGTGCAGTTGATTTAGTATAGGACACATGGATTAGACCAAGTAGCAGGCAATATTTTTTTTTGTGATGCAGTGAAGTAGAATCCCTTGGTGAGGATACAAAAGAAGCTCTAGAAAGGAGGTTGGGATGCTTCAGCACCTGTAAAATGTGGGCACTGGAAGCCAAGACCAACCCCCAAGAACTCCAAAAAGTGAGCTAAACACCTGTCTGGATATGCTCTCCGCCACTCTTTGTTTTCCGTGGCATTGTCCTAATCTCAGAAGCAATTATTATTAACTCTACGACAAAAAACAAAGTATGATTATATTTATTTGTTTAATCATTAATTAATTTTTAATTATGGTGACATACCTCTGGCAGATCAATGTCAACATTTCCATCCATTTCTCTATGAAAAATAAACATGAACCCAACTAATTAATTAAAATGTAAATTAATTAATTAAAAGTGTAAATTAATTCAATAAATTGATGTAATTAAATCTTTGAATTTATAACTTAATTTTAAGAAAACAGGTACAGGCAAAAATCCTGTTGTGAGAGTGAAATCAAAATTTCCACCAGGAGGGAGATATATGAGGTGATTAAAGGCTTCCCTTTTCTCTCCAACAGCTGTCTTGTAAGTGTTCTTTTTACCAGTGAAGCTGGTAATTTTGTTAAGATTTTTCTATGTTTTTCTTGTGATTTTATTAGTTTATTCTTTTTAAAAAATAAAGTTCGAGGTTGGTTTTTTTTTGGGGGGGGGGATGAATACTTTAAAAATAAAACCCATTCTGATTTACGGTAACCTTTTCTAGGGTTTAGTAAATATTGAACACTTGGAAGTGGTTCTCTATGCCACAGGCTAAACAGATAGGCTCTTTCCCCACAAGATACAACTCCCGACTCTTGGCTCTGCAGCCAGATACCTAGCCAGCATGACCACTGGAGGTCATGACCACTGGAGGTGACCCTTTGGGTGACAGACTACATCACAGATTTCTAATGGGAGACTAGTTGCAAGTGCATTCTGTGTTTTGAAAAGGTCCCTCAGGTGGGCAAGATACAAGGCAATACTTACTTAGTGACAGCTTTCTTCTCAGAAAAAATTCTTAAGCAGAAATCAGCTTCCTGATGGGGCTCAAATGTGGTAGGGAGAATAACGTAATCCCCAGGTGGCAGTGTGAATCGGTCAGAGACTTCCCTTACATTTATATAGGTCTTACTCCTGGCCTTGGATGCGTGGCAACGGAAATAATCCTTTGTTAAGTGTTCCTCGTTGATGGGGCTCTGAAATGAGATTGTGTTAGCTCGTCAGATAGGGCCTAGAATCACTTTTCTCGTTATTTTAATAACTATCTCAAAGCAATCTGGTATTTCTCCAAAATAATGGCTGCAATCCTGTTCCATAAATTGTACCACATAAGGTTGCTAACATCATCACTTGCAATGGCTGCTCCTAAGACAGCAGGAGTGCTGACTTGGGCTTCTGGTAATTGAAGTCCAAGAACACCTGGAGTGCCGAGGTTAGCCATCTCTGTCCTAAAATGTGAAATACTCTCCATCGACAAGTTAGGTTAGCCTCCACATAATCCTTCTACTGACAGTCAAAGATCCACTTTTTTAGGTAGGTTTTTAATAAGTAAAACTTAGTCCCTGGATGCTGTTTTGCTTGTTTTCTTGGGTTTTGCTCTTCTAACTTTGCTTTCAAAGTTTTAATTGTTTTTAATTACTTAATAGATTTTAAATAATTATTATAGTTTAAATTTTAATTCATTGTGTTTTTGCTATTACAGTACTTGTTTTTAGATGGAGAATGCCTTGGGAGAAAGACAGCCTACAAATGATGCAAAATAAATAAATAGATATTTTTTTAATAAATAAAGATTTTCTGACTCCCCCTTCCCCCAGTTCCCAAGGCTCTCACAGATCTTCTTTACAGTATTGTGGAGAGGAGGAACAGTCTTTCCAAAAGCGAATTTCCAAATTTACTATGACTACTAAAGTCATAGTGATTTTTAGGACCGTGATGGCTTAGTGGTTAAGATGCTGAGCTCGATGACTGGAAGCTTGGCAGGTTAGCAGTTTGAGACTTGAGTGCATTTAGCGCCCTTCTCTGTCTCAGCTCCTGCCAACCTAGCGGTTTGAAAGCAAGAAATTGCAAGTAGATAAATAGGTACCACTCTGGTGGGAAGGTAAAAAGTGTTCCATGCACTCCGGTTTCTAGTCATGCCTGACACATGTCCACGGAAATGTCTGTAGATGCAGACAGTGCTAGCTCTTTGGCTATAAACAGAGATGAGCACTGAACCCTTGAGTCGAATACGACTAGCTTTCGAGCAAGGGCGACCTTTACCGTTATCTTACTAAAGTCATCCCAGTGGTGGCAATTTTTTAAAATTAAAAATCCCCATCTCACAGGTCCTAGTGCCTTCTCTGCAGTGAAAGGGATTCCACAGAAGCCTCAGGACCTTCAGCAGGGGGAATCAGAAATGTTTTATTTCATTTTTAAAAAAAAAAAAACACCACAGTTGATGACATCATCAGCTTTACACAGTGTAGCTGTGTGAACAGGATTTCTTTTTTGAGAATACATTAATACAGTTTAGGATTCATATTCCACATTAGGACACTAGCTTGCTGCCCAGATATTTCAGGCAATCTATTTTAGGATAAGATCCCACATGAATGCAAAAGGATAATTCCTTCCACTACAATGTTATTCCTTCAGGCAAGGCAAATCCTCTATGCTGTGCTTCTGGAATGTCAGATGTACAAACAAACATAAGAACATAAGAACAGCCTTGCTGGAACAGGCCACAGCCCATCCAGTCCAGCATTCTGTCTCACACAGTGGCTCACCATTTCCTTCAGGGTATTCCCAAGCAGATGCCTTCACCTGCTTAGGATTCCCTGGAAATGATATTGAGAGATATCCTGCCTATCTCTCCAACCCGGAGGTTGTCCTTAAGTATCCATAATTATAGCCATTGATACTCTTGTCCTCCATGAACTTGTCTAATCCTTTCTTAAAGCTGTCAAGACTGACAGCTGTCACCACTTCTTCTGGCAGGGAGTTCCATAGACCAGTAATCCTCTGGGTGAAAAAATACTTTCTCTTATTTGTTTGAGAACTAGTACCCAAAAGTTTCAAAGCTTTGCTACGTCCCAGCTGACCAGTCAGAAAACAACAACAACAACAACAACAACAACAACAACAACAACAACAACAACAACAACAACAACAACAACAACAACAACAACAACAACAACAACAACAGCGGCGAATTTGCCAAATGTAAATTGAGTCAAACTCATGGAATCATTGCTTCTAGAGACAGAATCAACATTTATGCTAGTGAGGCCTTTGTTCCTCCATTGCTATACTATATACTTATTTCAGCCATAGTATAATGAATACCAAACACATTTTCTGTAGGCATTAGATAACTGCTTCATATAAATAAGCCAGCCTCTGTGATGCTTTTTATTTTATTAGAACTTTGTTGTTGATACAGTGGAACCTTGGTTAAAGTAATTAATGCGTTCTCTGGGTCATTTGTTACAGCGAAAATTACTTTAACCAAATTTCCCATAGGAATGCATTGAAAACCAATTAATCCATTCCGGAAAAAAATCTGTAAACCGAGCCACTATTTTCTATGGATTTTCTTTTGTTATGCAATTTTCATGTTAACCGAGCCGTTTGTTAACCGAGGTTCCACTGTACTTTTTTTTTGTACACATAGAATTATTTCTACGAATAAGACAGTAACTGAAATGGGTTTTAGATCATCATGCTGATTAATATTGATAAAAAGATACCCTCCACTCTGTTATCCTATCACTAAGACTCAGCTGGCTGTCCAAGCATCTTCACTATATGCAACGGAGGGGGATGCTGTCTTGTGCTTTGACTCAGGCAGCAAAATATCTAAGGTTCACCCTCAGGAAGGACCATAGGAGTTTCCCAAAACCAGGATTGTGATTTCTAAGGAATCTGGAATGAGTCTGATCACAAAGTTACTGCAAATCAGAATACCTCATAGATTGCATAACCTATTGTTAGCATTTCAGCTCCTTGTTTCCTGAGTTTACGGCGGTCTTTTTGCATCAAAGCTGCTAGAAATGTGCAGCCATCTTCTCCATCATCTTTTTCTGACAACTGAAGTTTGATCTGTGGGTTTGTCCAAAACGTTTCTGGAAAAAAGATAGTATAATTATTTTTTAGTGGGATGATAAGTTGAGTTAAGAGAGAGAATGAACAGTTCTTGTTTCCCCCCTTCAAAATGTGGATAACAATTGAGGATGCATTTTGTAATGTGGTCCTTAAAACAGAAAGAGAATACTAACCTTGCAAATGCTGTAATCATTCCTGGACCCATGTTAAAATCTCACTCACTTGCTCACTCACTCTACCACCCATCTAACAGATCAGTCATTTTCGGTAGTTAATGATTAAAACAAACACAGCAAAGACGCCATATAAAAAGAAGACCATATGTACATATAAAATAACAACCAAGAAAAGAATAAAACAATCCATAGATGGCAGTTGTAAAACAAAAACAAATTCAAGGACTAAATCATTCTAGGAGCAGATTATGAAATGCGTGACATTATTCTTTGCTCAGGCAAAGAGTTTTCTCCACTAGTCACATATTTATACGTAGATGATCTTGTCACTCTTCCACTGACTCTTAATGACCACCATGAAGATCTATTCTTACCATCACCCAACAACCTTTAACAACAACTTTTATAACAGTCACGAAGGTGGACTTTATACATTTATTTTATATTTCACTCCCTTTCCTCTCTCCTGGGGGACCAGTTGAAAAACAGGTCAAATTTCCTGTACCTTTAATGCCTTTAGCAGTTGTTTGCAGGAGGAAATTTCTGCAGGCTTGGATCTCATTAAAAGCTGTACAAACCCCCCGGTTAGCAACGTTTCTTGGTTCCCAACGTCACATCGATAACTAGGAAACGTTAACTGGGAAGCAGAAACCTGCAGCAGATGAAAGGGTTTACCCTGGGGTTTCTGCTTGGAGCAGCATTGGAAAAGCTCAGGTGGGGTCAGAAACAGTTTGGATCGCCTCCCCTGAGCCTCCCAGAGGTGGCAGGGGTGGTGGGGACCCAAAATGGGCAGGAAAAATTCACCCATTTTCGGGTGTCCGCCACCCCTGCCACCTCTGGGAGGCTGGGGGGAGGCAATCCACGCCTCTGCCCACCCCTACAACAAGATCTCCTACCTTTTGAAGCTGGAAAATCGCCATCGGTGGGGTCCCAGTTTCAGGCTCTTTGCCTCTCCAGCAGTGTGTAGGAGGCTTGGAGGACCTATTCTGCACTATTCCCACCTTCCTAGGTGCTCACTGTGCCGCACAACAGCGGATAATAGTTGTGGCTGCCATTTTGAAAAAAACAAACAAAAACAAAATGGCGGCCACAAATATTATCAGCTGTTGTGCAGCACAGGGAGCACCTAGGAAGGCGGGAATAGTGCAGAATAGGTCCTGCAAGCCTCCCACACACTGCTGGGGAGACAGAGAACCAGAAACAGGGACAACCCCCCCCCCGACAGTGATTTTCCAGCTTGGAAGGTAGGAGATGAAACACGGTGCCTCGGATAACGATGCCAGATCATTAACCGAAAGATGGCTTTTCACAAAAAGTCACATCGTAAACCAAAAACGATGTTGACCGAACGTAACGTAAACCAGGGGTTTACTTATAAGACTGAGAGTATATACATACCTATGAAATTTCTGCAGCCTCCTGCAGTTGCACCTCTAACCCAGCTGCCCTGGTGGATAGTCACCTCCCATTTATGTGCAGCGTTGTCCTCAAGGGCATCAGGAGTGAGATTGCAGATCTCAATTTTGTCAAAATGGGTCCGGAAATCCTCAAACTGCATCCTACATGGAAGAGGAAGAGAAGCCATTCTGTGAGCTACATAGCTCAAGAAAATATTAATTTGCAAACAATTTCTAAACTTACCATCCCAGCCAGAGCATGGAAAATTTATTTTCTCCAGAATTCCATAAGAAGCATGGCTAGCAACTTTCCCAACTGTGTTAGATAAGAGAGGTTTCTTAGAATCATTTTAGTTACTTGAGCTTTTTAAGGGCCAAGATATGCCACAACAGCCATTTTTTTAAAAAATTAAAAATTTCAGAATCTCTCTCCCAAAATTCCTGAGGTTTCCCTGAGATTCCTTTAATCGTGTAGAAGCCATTGGAGGCTAAAGGACAGTAGGGGAAAGTCTTCAATTACCAAAAATTGACACCAATGGGATAATTTCACCAGTGGCTATGATTTTTTAAAATTAAAGACACTTTTTCACAACCTGTGGTCTCCAAATGCTTCCCCATGATGAAAGAGATTCTGGATTCTCTTCAATAGCAATTACACTTATATACTGCTCCATAGTGCTTAGTACACTCTCTGGGCAGATCACAAGGTAATTAGCATTCTGCCCCCAACATGCTGGGTACTCATATTACCAAAGGGTAGAAACCTGAGTCAAATTTGATCCTTGTCAGGTTTGAACTCAGATCATGAGCACGGTTTTGGCTGCAGTACAGCAGTTTAACCACTGCACCACCAGGGCTCTCTTCAGGGGAGAAGCTACAAATGTTTTATTTTAAAAAAATGTTCTCAGCTTTATAAGGTGTAAATTATGCTGCTAGATTTCAGTCAGTGTGTTTCCACAAACAGCCTCCAACTTATTGAAGATCATTTCCCCTAAGGTTCTTTCAGCTGAGGCATTTCTACCCCTTTGAGTTCACCATCAAGATTTCTTCGCTCATCCCCATGGAGTTCCCTTTATCCCAGTATGTAAATATATAAACTCAGAACTCACTGCTAGCAGAAGTCTAAAATCTAAGAAAACAATAAAGCACAAAAAAATCACTTTTACTTGAAATAGAATATGTAACATGGTAAAAGATTGTCTTTAAAGAGGACTTAATGTCAATTATCAGGATCAGATAAAGTGACAATTATCTAATAAAACTTTCTGCTTAATCACAGTTACCATTTCAATGAATATATAAATTTACCAGAATTCTCCATCATCTAGTGCCATCTGACCCAAACGGGTTTTCTCAGATGTGCTGATGTAACGCCATTCAGGGGAACTTGAAGAGAAAGCGACAGTTTTAATAAATAAAGTAATTAATGAATAATCATGTTTATACATTGCAAGATAGATGTCCTCTGCAAAAATAGACTGATTTAGTTTCCTTTTGCATCGACAATTTAATGCAGAGGTTCCCAACTCTTCGTGCCGTTGGCTGGACCATGCCTCTCAGACAGCTGATCGGGCCGGTCATGTGGTTCCTTCCTCCCACCATAAACACTGTCGTAAAATGCATCCATGGCTGTCGTAAATGCGTTTATTACAGGCATGGGTGCATTTATGGCAGTGTTTATGGCAGGTGTGTTTACACGTGTGGGTGCATTTTACGGCTGTCATAAACGCGCCCACTTCTGGGAGTGGCAAGGGCAGCAGCAGGCCACATGAAATGTTGCTGTGGGCTGGATCAGACCCTCAGGCCATAGTTTGGCCACCCCTAGTTTAATGTTTCCTGATATATATGTTCTTATTTTATCTGAGTAGTTGGAGTCTAATAGTTTCTTGCTTGTTTGTTTGCTTGTTATACTTATCTACTTACTACTCTGGGCAGTGAATAATGAGTAGTGAAAACCAAAATGAAGAGAGAATGCCCTCACAAACACCATAAGATGGTAGCGGGGAATGTCAAAATTAACACAGATAAAGATTATACAACAACAAAAACGAAATGATCATCTTAGGATAAAATTAATTAATTCACAAACAAATCTCCGACACCTTTCCCTAAAGAGGGACATTTTCATATTATTATTATTTTGCTTCTCTAGGTTTAGGGACCCTTTAAAAAAGGGTCTGACAGGACACGAGGTCCCAAAACAACAAAGAGATTGATAGATCAGTACCAACACCTTGTCCTTTGCATGGTAAGAGACTGGGAGGGAGTGCAAGCCAGCCAGGACAGGGGAAATGTGGATAAACTTACCCACTCCAATTCTTCTTCGGTGTCTAGGTCAGATGTGAAGCTGCCAAAATGAAGGTACCTTTTGGTGAGTTCATTCTGCAGATCCCTTCACCTGACCTAGTGTGAGAAAGATTAGCTGGCAACATAATGTTGCCGTTACCAGGGTACATCTCATTGTGGTTCAAAAATACCACAATCTCCAAGTAGGCTCTTTCTGTGTGTCCACCCCAATGACCAGACTCTGACAATAGGGTACATTCTCCTTACATTGTGATCTCACATTCTTGATTATTCAGAAATAAATCCTACTGGTTTTAGTGTAATCTGCTTTCAGTTATAAATGTCTTCAGAAACAGAGTTTTCTCTCCTGCAGCCATGCAATAAAATAATTATTTTTATGTCATTTCAGATAATTAATCAATATTTACATTCTAGGCCGTGGTGCACTGCAGCAGGTTCTGTCAGGTTCTGCAGAACCGGTAGCAGAAATTTCCCCAGGCCGTTCCCACTTGGTTGGCCACACCCACCTCCATAGCCCATAATGCAGGGTGTTTGGCCATGCCCACAGATTTGGCCCTGCCCACAGAGTAGGTAGTATATTTTTTTGCAGTGCATCACTGATTCTAGGTATTTCCCAAATGTTGGCTGTCTACCAGTGGCTATTTATCACTTGCCCACAATATTCATCATCTGAATATTGATAAAGGTTCTTGTCAAAATACTAACGTATCACTCCAGGCACCATTCCATTCCACTTGGCCCCATGGATTCCTGACACGAATAAGTTTCACTTTCTGTCCTTGGTAGTTGATCTAACAGGGACCAAAGCAAGAGATGGAAAGATGAAATTATTCTCCTGTTCAACAAGTATGACTTTCTTCAGACTGTTTGTTCTAAAGACATTCCACTGGATTCATCAGGATCCAGCAAAGCAGCAAACCATTTTGACAGATGTAGACTATTGATTTGATTTGATTTATTCGATTTGTATGCCGCCTATACTAAGACTAGACTAAGACTATGCTACAAATAACCTAGAGCAGTAATGGTGAATCTTGGCACTTCAGGTATTCTTGAACTTCAATTCCCAGAAGCCCAAGTGAGCACTCCAGCTGATCAGAGTTTCTGGAAACTGAAACTCAGGAACACATGGAGTGCCAGGTTTCGCCATCACGGACCTACAGTAGAGCATGGCTAGATACGGCTTATAGCTCATGTATTGGATCTCTCAAGGGTTGCTCCTAAATATCACATCCACATGTTATGGATACTGAAGTACCCCCATCTATCCTCCTAAATCTTCCTTCCTTTAACCCCTGTTAGGGGGTTCTATTTTTGTGGGGCACTCACTTTTAGACCATTCACAATTAGTGTGGTTGCTGAGAATGGACTAAAAGTGAGCCCTGAGGCTCACTAATGAGCAGCTTCAGAATAGTGTAAATTGAACACTTGCCCTGGTCGCCTATGAATGATGAGGGGAAGTGATTTTCTTTTTAATGTTTAGGAGATCATCGTTCAAGTGATGCATCAGTTCATTTAAGTAAAAAAATAATTGCATGTGTGTATTGCCAGTCAAAATCAAAGTCAGCTTCACCCTAGTCAGTTTCTCTCTGAGGTGGTTTCAATCAGCAATATACTCACATGAACAGATAAAAGCATGCAAAACTCAAAGCATCACTTCCCATTCAGATGGGAGTTGCACACTGAATGACATATTGTCCTGTCACCCACCCACCTCAAAGGTTACCAACATTTTTCTGGGCACTCCAGCCGATCAGTCTGAACATACCTTTGTGACATGTTAGACCAAGGAACAAATTTCAATTACAAGGTCAAGGAATTCAACCAAACTCTAAGAATGTGTTAAATGTATTGCTTCATTTGATCAAAGACAACGTAGCATATTAAATAGAAACTATGTACTTTGGGTGTTTTACCAAATCAGCAGTACAGTACAGTAAAACCTCGGATAACAACTGCATCGCATAACACTAAAATCGGATAACAACCTGATATTTTGCGGGGGGGAATTGCATTGCATAACACTAAAATCCTATGGGATGCATCGGATATCGTTTGCTAAAGCCTGTGCCGGTTACAATGCATCTCTATGGAGTTTTGACGTTATCCGATGCATCCCATAGGATTTTAGTGTTATGCAATGCATGCATCAAATAACACTAAAAACAGATAACACTAAGACTTGTGGAACCAAGTTTTAGCATTATCCAAGGTATTACTGTACTGTATTTCTAAACATAGTATAGTATTACTATTATTCTCAATTTATCATAGGAATCACTGAGAATGGATAGACACTTTTTGTTTCCAAAAGCACCCTTTCATTTTTAAAAACAGACTTTCCTTTATTTTCTACCAACCCTCTTCTGTGTGAGAAAAGTAGTCCAAAAAATCATTTACCTCATCAACACCTGTTACTGAATATGCATGACCCTTTATAAGACCATATGGTGTTCGGGCTTCTGTCTCAGCTGCACTGCTGGTCTAAAATATGGAAACATTTTTTGTTCTTGTTTTATTGAAATAACATTATATTTTCATTGTTATACATGAAATATAAGCAGTGGTGGGCTCAAAATATTTACTACCACACTGTGGGCATGGAATGGTGGGCGTGGCCAGGGGAAAGCCCTGTGTTGCACCCGAATTAGGACTACTTTATTTCAAAACTATGGACTGCAGTGGCTCAAGTGGCTAAGATGCTGACTGGAAGGCGGAAGGTCAGCAGTTCGATTCCCGAGTACTGCAGGACGGAATGAGTTCCCGTCTTTGTTCCAGCTCCTGGCAACCTAGCAGTTCAAAAGCAAGAGATTGCAAGTAGATAAATAGGTACCACTTCGGTGGGAGGGTAACAGTGTTCTGTACACCCCGGTGTCTAGTCATGCCAACCACATGACCATGGAAACGTCTGCAAAAGCAGACAGCACTGGCTCTTTGGCTTTGAAACAGAGATGAGCACTGCACCCTAGAGTCAGATATGACTGCCTTTCAAGCAAGGGAAACCTTTACCTTTACTATTTCAAAACTTGGATGGGTGGGGCCAGCCAGAATTTCTGCTACCGGTTCTGGCGAACTGGTGTGAACCTGCTGATGCCCACCACTGAATAAAAGAGCATTTGAAACAAAGTATATCTTCTGAAGTTAACCAAATTACAATATAAAACATAAAACTTAACATTCATCTTCATATTTAATCTAATGGCTGTTCACTCGATGCTATCACAAATAAAGCTCCAAATAATTATGAGAAGATTTGGGACGATTTCACCCCCAAGGAGAAATTTCCAACTTAGTATAGGAGAAAACTGACACTGTCAGGCATGGAGCTTCCATTTCTAGAATAGGACTTTTCTTTTGCCCTGGAAATCCATTTACTTGTAATCTGCTGAGGGCCCCAAATCCTCTGGAGAAAATACTGACTGGGAGGGGGAAGGTCAGCAGTTTGATTCCTGAGTATTGCAGGACGGAATGAGTTCCCGTCTTTGTCCCGGCTCCTGCCAACCTAGCAGTTCGAAAACAAGAAATTGCAAGTAGATAAATAGGTACCACTTTGGTGGGAAGGTAACAGTGCTCCATGCGCTCCGGTGTCTAGTCACCCCTGCCACATGACCACGGAAATGTCTGCAGAAGCAGACAATGCTGGCTCTTTGGCTTTGAAACAGAGATGAGCACTGAACCCTAGAGCATACCTGTCAAGTTTTGGATTTGAAAATAAGGGAAATTTTGGCCACACCCCTCAGATTTTACTTTCTTAGGATCAAAGATCTCTGCAGATGGTGATTGCAGCTGTGAAATAAAAAGGTGACTGATGCTTGGAAAACAAGCTATGAGAAACCTGGGGAACATAGTTAAAAGTAGAGGCATCACATTGCAAACAAAAAATTGCATAGTCAAAGCAACGGTATTCCCGGTGGTAATGTATGGGTGTGAGAGCTGGTCCATTAGGAAAGCTGAGCACAGAAAAATAGCTGCCTTTGAAATGTGGTGTTAGAAATAGGTCGATCCTAGAAGAAATCAACCCTGACTGCTCATTAAAGGTCAAATAGTAAAGATGACGCTAAAGTACTTTGGACATCAAATGAGAAGAGAGGATTCACTTGAGAAAGCCTTGATGCTGGGAAAGGTGGAGGACAAAAGAAGGGGGTGGCCAAAAATAAGATGGCTAGATGGTATTGTAGATGCAATGGGCACAAAGCTGTGTGAGCCAAAGAACCCTTTTCCCATCTTCTTGGGGGACTTTTGTTTTCTTTTCTTTCTTGTTTACTCATTTTTAATTATTTTTTTTTTCCTGGGAAGCAAAGTGCAGAATAGTAAACCAGCCCCCTAGGGTTACCAACTGCTTGTAAGCAGCTTGGCTTTAATGAACTAACCCTGCACATGGCTAGACACCCACCCCCCAATTAGGGTGGTGGAGCAAGGGATTAATTTCCTCAAATTAACCAATCTATTTGTTCCTCACTGCAACCAGTTGAAGCACAAACACCTGAGAATGTCAGATCCAGTTTAAAGAAGGGAATTAGTAAAGTAAAAAGCAACCTCTGTAGTTTCCAAGCCTCCCAGCAGCTGAGGAGTTAATCTCCATATATGAAATATTGCTCACCTAGAGTAGACTGACTCCCGTCCTATGGTGGCTCCAACCAGCAGCAGCAGCAAAAATGAAGCCTCCATGACCATGTGGCAGGGAAATGAAAGAGAAACTACAGAACCCCCCCCCCTTCTCTCTCTCCTTCCACAAGCGAAAAGCCACAGCGACCTCTGGTGGCCAGAAAAACGTACTGCAGTTTCGCCTGTGAGGGCTCCGGTCAGTTTTTTTAAAAAAAGAAATAAGAGATATTAAGAGGAAATTAATAAAACGGGAGGGGGAGGGAAGAGGGGTAAAAATAAGGGGTTTTCCCAGGAAAAACAGGATGCTTGACAGGTATGCCCTAAAGTTGGATACAACTGGCTTTCGAGCAAGGGAAACCATTACCTTTACCAATGAGATAGTTGTGTAAGAAGGTGGAGGAATTACTTTGGCGGAGAAGGTGATTTAAATACTGTACAGCCTAAGGCTTCAGAAAATCCAGATTCCTGTTCAACTATAGTCTACCTTGTTTTGTGTACTTGCGCTCTACCTATTTCACAGGATTGCTGCAAAACTAAATGGACTCCTTGTAGGACTAGGATGTGTAAATATCAGTCTTCATAAAATCTTCTGAGAAAAAAATATCACTGACTTATGATGACCCTTTGCAAGGTTTTCTATGTAGAGGACACTCAGAAGAACTAAAGCAGTTAAGTCAAGCTCTATTAATGGCTGCTTTTAAGGAATGCTGGTGAGAGATGGCTGAATAAAGTGGGGTCAACATAGATCAAATGCATCATTCTTTGCACAACACTGGACCTCACCTCACCTCAGCACTTTGAACACTGGCCACTGTCTATAAGTGAAGATGCAGCTACCTGATCATTCCCAGATAACACTACGTTTATCATTGAGGGTTGCAAGTACATTATCACTTGACTAGACTACATTTTGGGAACAAATGGGTCTGTTGGTTGCTGAAGAGTCAGCAGGAACATGGGGTAAAGGTAAAGGTAAAGGTTTCCCTTGCTCGAAAGCCAGTCATAACATGGGGAGGAACCAGAAAATATTCCATTAAGGTATGAATTGGCTTTTAGTGAAGATAAGCCACGTCTGTTTATTTCTGGCATTTGTAACTTTCTTGATCTACAATGAATAAACAGTGCAATGCAAGGTGACTTTAATTAATGTGTCTCAATGCCATTCCAACAAATGAGATTACATACTGTCAGTATATTTTGGGTCTGCTTCATATCACATTCACAAGGCAGTTATGGGACTTGATAACTTTTAGGCATTACTCGCCACAATTAAATTTAGGTTTGCATTTATGCAAACAAAAACACAGTACAAATCTGGTTTTAGTCTCTTACTTACATCAATGGAACAGGCCAGCATCGAACCTCTTTTAAGAGCTTTCCCCAAGATTTCATAGAGGTTTTCTGGGGCTTTTTTAACTTCATACAATTCTCCAACACCTCCTGTGAAATCTTCCATGGCTTCAATTGTGCTTCCACCTTTCAGAGCTTCATAACTCCCATTCAACCTGTCATTGACAATTAGATACACACATGCATGCAGGATAAGGCACATTAGACTAAGAACTCATTCAGTTATCCTGAACAACATTTGACATATAATCTAAAACTTAATAATTAATTAATAAGATCCCCTAAAGCCATGATGGTGAACCTTGGCACTCCAGCTGTTCTTGGACTTCCATTACCAGAAGCCCATTCCTGCTGATCTGAGCTTCTGGGAATTGAAGTTCAAGAACATCTGGAGTGCCAAGGTTGGCCATCACTGACCTAGAGTCTAGACAAGTTCCATAGAAATCAAGGATGGGCCCCCAAAATATACCCTTCCTTTCTTTTTTGAAATTCCTAGCATATCATGTTTTTTCTCATAATCATTCATGAGACATTTGAGCTGGAATCCTCAGAGTACAGTAGTTGGGAATTTTCTAGGATCTGTATAATGTTACATGCTATCCCTATTGGAATGCAAAATATTTGAAAGCGACTTTTTCTTGAAAGGACATTTAAGAGTTGTTCATGATACCAAAAAAAATGTGCTCCTCTTTTCTTGATATAAACTGATAGCTGCCTGAATTTGCGGGCTCTCCTTTAGGAAGAGGGATTGGCCATAACATACCTGTCAAGTATCCCGGATTGGCCGGGATTTCCCATATTTCGGCACCGATTTTTGTCCTTTCCCGCCCGGAGCTGCTGCTATCTCGGATCTTGGCAGCGGGGGAAAGGAGTTACTGTGCACGCCTTCTGCACAGATCCTTTCTACGCATGCGTAGAACCTTTGAAGCTGTTTAAGCTGTTTTCTACGCATGCGTAGAAGAGTTCTGTGTAGAAGGGGATGCGTAGAACCCTTCTACGCATGCGTAAAACCGACCAGCGCAGAACTGTTTTGCGCAGGTCCATTGTACGCATGCGTAAAAGCCTTTTACGCATGTGTAGAACGGACTTGCACAGAACCGTTCTGCGCATGTCCATTGTACGCATGCGTAAATGGCTTTTACACATGCGTAAAATGGACCTGCGCAGAACTGTTCTGCGCAGGTCCCGTATTGTCCGGAGCCGCACTTGACAGGTATGGGCCATAATGAACAGCTTCATTTTCAAATTTTCAAACTATTTTTTAAAATAGTTATCTTTCTGGAAAAGCAATCCCAAAATGAGAGAGAGAGAGAGAGAAAGTTTCAAATACAGTAGGTTGTGACATTAGTATGAAGTAGAAGATGTGTCAAGACACTAAGTGCTCAAATGGTATGCCTGTCTGATTCAGCTTCTTACAGAACCTTTTCATATATAGAAGAATCTATATAGCAGGGAAAGTCAATAGCATAGTTGCTGATGAAATAAAGAACCAACATCTGGATTACATGACCAACGTGGCTTACTTGGCATAGGCTTTTTCCAGCAGTGCACTCCAGAATTCATTGTGGTCAGCAGAGTGCAGGAAAACCAAACGGTCTTTGAAAGTGGGCAACCGGTCATCAATAACAATATCCAGCCACTCACTGTGTTGCCAAAACTGGTAGAAGCAAATGGGAAACAATACAGTAACTTGTAGCATGTTGCAAACATGAACCCAACAGTTGTTTAAAGTCTCGGGCTGATTAGAATTCTATAGAATCATACAATCACTAAGTTGGAAGGGGCCTTTTAGGCCATCGAGTCGAACCCCCTGCTCAATGCAGGAATCCAAACCAAAGCAGATCTGACAGATGGTTGTCCTGTTCTCTCTTGAATGCTTCCAGTGTTGACGCACTCACTACCTCTTGGTTAATGCTCTAACCATTAATTTCCCTGATATTCAACCTATATCTGGCTTCCTTTAGTTTATGCCCATTATTATGCATCCTGCATTCTGGGTTGATTGAGAACAGATCCTTCCCTTCCTTTTTATGATTGCCTTTCAGGAATTTGAAGAGCGCTATCGTGTCCCCTCTTAATCTCCTTTTCTTGGCGCTAAATATGCCCAGTTCCTCCAGTCTCTCCTCAGTGGGCTTGGTTTCCAGTCCTTTGATCACCCTTGTTGCCCTGTGGTGCCCAGAATTGGACGCAGCATGCTACAAGTGGTCTAACTAGTGCTGAATAGAGGGGGACTAGTACCTCATGGATTTTGGAGACTGATGATATAAAAATGATGTAGAAGTAGATGATGTACAATACTGTAATCTCCATTGCCCATCTGTTCTTTAGAGGATGCAGCCTCCCATCCCACTGGAAAATGTTTGGACTTCTTTTTCTCCTAACAAGAGATGTTTTACCTGAAAATGAAATATTCCAGCATAATCTGGCCCAAAATCCTGATTCTGTGGTACTACCCTGGCTAATGTTCTTTCACTGAGAGTAAGAGATGCTATAGCTGCTAACAGCCAACAGTCACCTGGAAATCAAACAGAACAATGCATAGATTACTTTCCAGTTCATGTCTACAAAATGTAGATTAAAGCTCATTAAGCTACAATCAAGCTCTCCATTTGCCCCCATTTTATCCAATTCCCTCCCGGCTATTACCTTTGGCCATGCTTCTTTTCATAGCAAAAGTCTAACCTTACTTAAGTGGCAATCCAGTTTACTAGGTTGTATACTGTATTGAACATAAATGAAGGGGAAGTCAGTGCATATCATATTTTGAGGTTTTGATTAAAATTCTCTATTCATTTTAATTGAATTCATCAGATGAATTTAATAAAACCTTGTGCTGTTTGCCTGGTTACCCCCCCCCCCCCACCCTACAAACCACCATTCCAGAAAGCAACCTAGCTGCCAGAAAGAATCCTTAAATACAAAGGGCAGTTGTTCCAAAAATGCATACTGTATGTGCAATGGGTTTCACTGTGCTGGGGCAAAGGGAGAGGAGCATGAAATGTACTCTTATGCATCAGTGTACATGCATGTGCTCATGTTATTGCTGTATATGACTATGCAAAGCAGGTGACCTACATCAAGGGGGAGTTGGTATCCCGAGTATCCTGGATTGGCCAGGAAATACCGTATTTAGGTGCGTGATCCTCCCCTTTCCCAGTGCCGTCCTGTATTTAGAACAGTGGGGGAAGTGGTTACTGCACATGCATGCACACACAACTCATCTGTGCATGCACAAACATGTTCTGTGCATGTGCAAAGGGGTTCTGTGCATGCGCAAAGGTGTTTTTGCTGCACATGCACACCCGGGCCGGAGCAGTTCATGTATTTTCTGGAGCAGCGCTTGACAGCTATGAGCCATGCCCATGACAATAAGTCATGAGCAGTGGGGTTGTAGCACCCCCATGCATTTGCCTCATGATGCATATTGAAAAATACACTAATTTGGACAGTAGGATTGGCATTTCCATAACAAAAGGCCTTATAATTATCAGAAAATGAATAAATCAATGCCAGGAATGCTGTAATCCCATTATTTCTGCTGTGTACAGGAGGTTGAATTAAGCACTTCAGTGGCTTAAGGTTAAGATGCTGAACTTGATGACTGGAAGGTTGGCAGGTCAGCAGTTTGAGATCTGTCTCTGTTCCAGCTCCCGGCAACCTAGCGGTTCGAAAGCAAAAAATTGCAAGTACTGTAGATAAATAGGGACCACTTCATTGGGAAGGTAAACAGCGTTCCATGCACTCTATTGTCTAGTCATGCCTGCCACATGTCCATGGAAACATCTGCAAAGCGCAGACATTGCTGGCTCTTTGGCTGTAAACAAAGATGAACATTGAACCCGGAGTTGGATATGACTGGCTTTTGAGCAAAGGCGACCTTTGCCTTTACCTAAGATCCTTTCCAACTTCCAAAAGTATATCATCCTGATAGAGCATGTTATGTTATTCTACATGGTAACAGGCACTTGCTGAGCCTTGTTTCCTTCAAACATTAGCAAAGTATTGTACTTAAACCCATCTACTAAAAACATTGACTTCACAGCCTGTGACCTTCTTTACCTAGTATAGGGCTGGAATTGTTTCCATGGTGAACACTTACCAAGATCCCCTTGGCAAATGTCAGTCCTCGTGGCACCTCCAACAATAAACTTTGGGTCTTTAACAATTTCCTTGAAGAATATAGGAGAGAAAAGTAAGTGTCAATATATTCTATTGTAAGATTGATGTAATTTTCTTTATGTCCTACAGGTCTAGCTGTAGGAAATTAATTGACATTAAACTCTACTAAACTCTGTCCTTTATTTTAAAAACATTATGGCGGAAAATTAAGTCATTTCCTTTTTTTTATTACAAAATATTGCCGTGGTCTCTGCCTTGGAGGATAATAGAAAATTACTGCCTGTTTCTTGAATTCACAGACTCCACCCCCCCCTGCTCCCGGGGAATGCTCCAGAATGGACTTTGGAAAAGGATGTGCAATGTTTGAGATTTGTAAAAACTACCTCTTTGGTGTACAGCTCCCAGAATCTCTCACTTTTATAGTGGTTGGGGGATTTGTGGAGTTCTGCTTAAAAACAAAAACAAAGGGTAACTTTCCCAAGTTACTACTTTGTCACTACTATAGCACTACTAGAGTTTACTCAAGTGATTATATTTCTAAAGGGACAGTCTGCTTCTTCACTTGTGCTTCATACAAAATGAATTTTTTTTTAAAAAAAATTTTTATTAAATTTTTCAAACAATTACAATACAATACATAATGTGAAAAAATAACTAAGGTACATAATATACAAACAATAAAACAGAAATAAGGAAGAGAGAAAGAAAAAAAGAAAAGAAAAAACAAACAAACTGCACCAACCTGATACCATTTTATATCTCTCCTTATAATTCAAATACACTAAAACCTCCTTTAAAAATAAGTTCGCTTAATTATAATTTTGTGATTATTCTTAAAGGGAGCACACCATCTATTTTTTAAATTGTACTGCTGTCCTTTTGGGAGGGAGAGATGTAGGAATCGGGGCCGCAGAGGGCCGGAGGTCCCGGAGGAGACTGATCAAGAAACGATACGAGGCAGCATGGAGGAGGATAAGATCAGTGGTTTATTGGGAAAAAGGCATCATCATATATAGGAGTAAAAGCGCAACGGTGGCAAAAACAGTCATCTGACAGAAATCACATCACCTGTTTACTCGGGTTAATTGGGAATCTCTTGGAGGAAAGTTAGTTAACTTGGCCAAACACAGACTGCGGAAAACACCATTGTTTGGGGATTAGGCAGGGGTAAACATGGCATCTGTTTACACCCGGGGTAAAGTTGAGCTTGGAGATGAGTGATTCTTCTAATGGGTAACTGGGTTAGCTATTCGCTCTCTCAGCAGATCCGCTGGTCAGGTCAGGAAATTGGGTGAATCAAACCCTATCATTTATCCACCCCCCTAAATTTCTCTGCCCGCAGAGCCCACGGCTCAAGGAGCATTCCCCCGAAGTGGCCTCTGCACGGGCCGTTCCATGCCACTGGGGCATGGGGAAACCACATCTCCCCTTTTAATTTCATTTAAGGACCTGACTGGCGACTCTGCGTAGGAGAGGCATCAGCTGCTGAGCGGGAATGACGCTTTGGGGTTCCTTCTTGGGGCGGCACTTCAATACCAGTGAGGGGATACATTGCGCCAAGCAGCAGACTGCTATGCCTAGCAGGACCACCCCCACGACCACCTTAAGTACCGTCTGAAGCCACCCCCATGGAATCCACGACCACATCCAGCTCCACAATGAGCTCCACCAGTCTCCCCATGCAGAGCCCTCTCTGATGCCCTGGACTATGGTGTGGAGGTTTGTGAGCTGATTCTGCACTCTGCGGGAATTATCAGTAAGGTTGAAACAACACATACCATGGAAGGATTCGCAACCCAAATGATGTAGCATTAAGAGGTAGTCTATAGCTGCTCTATTGTCAAGTATGGTTTGGCGAAGCTCCGCCTGCTCCTGGTTGAGCAGCGCGATCGCCGAGGAGGTGTGGTTGATGGCTTTGGCTAATCCGCAAGCCAATCGACTAATCCTCCGAGCGTTGCCGACGGCTAAGGCTGGCACGCCGACTATGCTGACTGCCAGCGAGACATACTCGGCTGGACTCAAGACTCTAAAGCTGCTATCATATGAGCTGTCTAACTGGGTGGTACGAGTGTGCCTTATGGGTGCTGAAACATTTGAAACAATTGTGCTTGGGGTGATCATATCCTTAGTAGGGAGTAACAGTGTCAACCGACTTAGGCAACATGTGGAGTCCGATACATTTGCGGGAATGTAGTTAAAAGTATACTGATTACACATAAAGAACCAACCAGATGGTAACGTAACATGGGCATACATTGAACCAAGTGTCTCTGGTTTATCACAAGTCCAGTTGCTGCTGCCGGTATCGAAGCAGCGGCGCTGAGTTCGGCCGACTGCAGCGCAGCCGACCATTCGAGCACAAGTAGAGTTCGGGCTGGCCGCCACTCGCGGAGTGTGAAGAGTGGCTGCATCAGCCGGCAAAGTCATGGTGAACCGCAATCCCCCCCAGCGAGCGTAGGCTGCAAAACTCGGAGGGAGGTGCGGTCCGAAAATCCTCTTCAGCAGCCAGTCGCCATCCCTGGCGTGCGCATCTAGAGTGTGGCACACTGGGATGAGACAGGTGCTCAGAATTGAGGCAGAACCAATGTCCTGCTTCAGGCAAAAATCGGACTGGTTGACGAAATCCGCCAACCTTTCCCATAGGTTATAATGCATCCGGGCGGAAAGGTCTCCGTCTGGTATCAAGCCGCTGGCCCCAAGCGGGGCGGCCTGAACGCCTCCCCCCACAAGTAGGGAGAGGGTCAGGATGATGATGGCTGCCATGATGTTGGCGTGAATTCGGGCGAAGATGGCAGCCGTGAGGTTCTCCGGTGTCGGCTCCTTCTCCTCGTGTTGGAGGGCGTCCTCGGCCTCACTGCAAAGGGCCTTGATCATCCCCCAGGTGATCTTCGGCACTGTCAGTGGCCGTCTCCTCCGACGGGTCTTGTCGGTCAGGGTGAGGTCCTCCATCTCCGGGACCGGACTCGGGTCGGCCTGGGTCCACGCCATGTGGTTCCAAGTGAGGCTTGACACACCGAGCTGGAATCCAAACGACACCTGTAGGAGACATAACTGCAGCATACCCTCTCCCCCAGGTTATGAGCGGCGCCGGGCCCCTCCAGGAAGGGTCCGGTGGCACTCGGTATCGGACCATCGGTCGTGGGAGAGCTTCCGAACGGCGGAAGTGCTTCTCCTGCGGCGTGCAATCCGAAAAAACATTAAGGTGATTGTACGTAAACAATACCTTATTCAGACAGTGCTGTGCCTGAGCCTGTGACTTGGGGAGGGCTGGTGGCTCCCCCCTTTCTGTTTGTTTGTCAATATAGGACTTGAGCGTCCGATTGACCCGTTCCACAATCGCTTGCCCCTGCGGATTGTAAGGAACGCCAAAAGTATGCTGAATATCCCAAGTGGCCATGAAGGTGGCCAGCTGCCTAGAGCTGTAGGACGGGGCATTATCGGTTTTCACGTGCCGAGGTTTGCCCATGGCTGCAATGCAGGAAAGGAGGTGCTGCTCCACATGGGAAGCAGTCTCCCCTTTCTGCGCCGTTGCCCAAACGAACTGGGAAAAAGTGTCTATGCAAACGTGCATGTACTGCCATCTGCCAAACTGCGGAACATGCGTGACGTCCATTTGCCACACCTGGTTAGCCTCTGTCCCTCGTGGGTTGACCCCCCCCCCCGAGGGCCCCCCGGTGCCCCTGCACAATGCTGGCAAGAGCGAACTATGCCTTGGGCTTGAGAAAGTGGCAAATTAAACTGTCTGGCAAGTGCTTTGGCATTTTGGTGAAAGAAAGCATGACTCTGGATTGGTGTAGTAAAAACACCTAAAACTGAACGTTGCTGAATTTTGAATGCCGCCTACCCCCCACACATTGGAGACCGGCTCAATGGCCCACTCCCTTGGCCACTGGCCCCTGCTTATCACGCTCACATCTGCTCCGGTATCTAATAAGCCTGAGAATATTCTATTATTCAGAAATACCTCGATAACCGGGCGCTGTTTCCACTCAATGTTGGTCTCCACTGTCGCTAAGACCTGGTATCCTTGTACTGCCTCACTGGCGCTCGAGCGGTCCTCTGACCGGGACTCGGAGCTGTCACTGAGCCTTCCCTGGCTATCTGCTGGCGAGTGACAAGGAACCATGATCAGTTGCACTAAGGTGTCTCCTTTGTGAATTGTCTGGGGCAGGTGAGTCCACAACTGAACTTGGAGAACGCCTGAAAAATTTGAGTCAACGACTCCTGGAATTACGAGAATTCCGCGTGCTCCAGCTACACTACGGGGCAAAACTAAACCTATAAAGCCCTTGGGCAGTGGACCCATGTACTGGGAATCCACCAGATAGACCGTGCCTGGCAGGTCGCATGTAACGTCCGCCTGACAAGTCAAGTCTAATCCTGTACTACCCTTGGGGCTGGCCTGTGCCCTCGCGATGCCTGGAGTGGGACTGGGATCTAGTCTAGCTCTGGTGAGCTGAGGGAAGCCTCTGTTTGGACCGGGGCCAGAGACATTCCCGCGTTCCGGTTTCCCGAATCCGGACAGTCTCGGGCCCAATGGTAGCCTCTTTGGGTTTTCGGAGCCTTGGAACGGCCGGACTTTTGTCCGCCTCCCTTGGATCGGCACTCCCTAGCGAAGTGACCAATCTTGCCACAATTGTGACACGCTCCTTGGGTCTTTCCTTTTGGTCTCTTACCCCCTTGCACCGCTGCCGCTAGCAATCCCATCTTGTAGGATTCTGTGCCAACGTCGGCGCAAGCTCTAATCATGTCCGTGAGTGTCAAGTCGGGACGATTGCCTAGTGACTGCAGGATTTTACGGCAGTCTAGATTGGCATTGTCCTTGGCTAGCTTCATCATGAGCTCTTGCTGGGCTTGCTCATTGTCAATCTGCCTGCTAATTGCTTCCTCCAGGCGATTGATGAAGTCCATATAAGGCTCTTGGGCTCCCTGCTTGATAGCGGTGTAATTTTTAGCCGCTTTGCCAGTTGCTGGGACTTTGAAAAACGCCCTGAAGGCGGCCTCGGCCGACATCTGGAGAGTGGCAAGAGGCAAGTTGATTTGGGCATCGATGGGCTCGAAGGCACCTGAACCATATAACTGGTCAGGAAGTACTGCGCCTCCCATCCTGGCAGCCCTCATCTGCGCCTCTAGGCGAAACTCGCTGTCCCAAATTAAGTACTGGCTAGGGTTGAGCATCATCCGCATGACGGCTTTCCAGTCATGGGGAATCCACATGGTGTTCTCGCACACTTGCTGAAGCGTGCCCCTTGTAAAACGACTTTGGAGCCCTGTTTCTGAGATGGCTTTCCGTATGACCATGAGAAGCTTATACGGAACTGGGGAATGAATTATCTGCTGGGCGCCTGTGAGCGCGTCTATTTCCATGCGGATGGGGCATATCTGACTAAGCTCAGCTAGTTCTTCTGCTGGCAACTCCCCCTTCCTAATCTCCTCTTCAACTGTGCGCTGAAGGGGACTTTTGGTAACTCGGGAACCCGTTGCTGTCAGAGAAGCGCCTGCGCTCCTCATTCCTTGCATTCCACCGGTGACGTCTGCAGCTGTCACCGGGGGAAAGCTCCCTACGCTACCCTGCCTAAATTGGAGTGACGGATAGAGCGCCGTAGGCGCCGTTGGCTCGGCTGGCGCTTCTGGCAGATTTGGGGGTTCTTTGGCCTCTACCCGGACTGGCTCTATCTCCGCTAAGAGCTTCCTACATCTTCTCCATGTGCGAATTACGCCTCCTGGAGCTTTCGGGGGTTGCTGAATGCAGTCTCCTATCTGATCCCAGAGCTCGAGGGTTAACGTACCTACTTCTGGGTAAAGCAGGCAGTGTTCCCCTAGGTACACCAAAAGTCTCGCTAGCTCCCCGCTGTGAAATATCCTGGCCAGGATCTTGAACTCTCCCTCACGAGTTCTTTGGCTAGCGGATGGACGCTGTCGCTGAGGACAGGTCCCCATATTACCTGCGATTGGGTCCTCTCGGGACGAGTCGACGCGTCTTTGGCAGGCAACAGGTTCTGGCGACGTCGCTTTCTGGGTAGAGCTCGGAGCGTGGACTGCGGCCACGGGCCCTCGGTGGCCACTGCGCTGTCAGGGATTCACAGCTGTCCCTGCGGAACGCGTTTTTCCGTAACCTGCAAGCCGCCGCGAAAGCCCGGAGCACGCTGTAGGATGCCTCTTTGGACTGCCTCACCGCAGGCCGTCCCTCCACTCGGCTGGCTGCCGGACGGAGTGCCGCGCTGTCCTCCGGGACGATTCGGACATGGTTCAAGCGCAGAACCGGACCGTCTGATCGCTACTCTGAGGAAGACCGCTTGCTTACTCACGAGTAGATCACGTCGGGGTCACCAGATGTAGGAATCGGGGCCGCAGAGGGCCGGAGGTCCCGGAGGAGACTGATCAAGAAACGATACGAGGCAGCATGGAGGAGGATAAGATCAGTGGTTTATTGGGAAAAAGGCATCATCATATATAGGAGTAAAAGCGCAACGGTGGCAAAAACAGTCATCTGACAGAAATCACATCACCTGTTTACTCGGGTTAATTGGGAATCTCTTGGAGGGAAGTTAGTTAACTTGGCCAAACACAGACTGGGGAAAACACCATTGTTTGGGGATTAGGCAGGGGTAAACATGGCATCTGTTTACACCCGGGGTAAAGTTGAGCTTGGAGATGAGTGATTCTTCTAATGGGTAACTGGGTTAGCTATTCGCTCTCTCAGCAGATCCGCTGGTCAGGTCAGGAAATTGGGTGAATCAAACCCTATCATTTATCCACCCCCCTAAATTTCTCTGCCCGCAGAGCCCACGGCTCAAGGAGCGTTCCCCCGAAGTGGCCTCTGCGTGGGCCGTTCCATGCCCCTGGGGCATGGGGAAACCACAGAGAGAGCTGTGGAAAAACATTTTCTAGGCAGGAAAGTCTGATGGGACCTTTCACCCATCCCTTCTCTATGGAGACAAAAGGTGTGACAAAGCTAAACAGGGCAATGTGCACTATAAAGTGCAGTATAAAATTTAATGTGTCATTTGGAATAATCCTTGCATTAATATGTAAGAATCAGGTGGTGTGGGGGCAGAAAACTCATGCTAAATAGAGTCAGTATATTAATTTATTTAAAGGGAAATAAAGGGGGAAATAACAAAAATATGCTCCTTCTGTTAGGTAGTGTGTGGGAAACTACAATTTTCAAAAAAAATCTAAGTGGCAGAGTGCTGAATTGACTTGCTGATCAGCCAATTTAGCACCAGATTATTAGGGATTTAAAAACAACAACAACATTTGCCTCTTTTCCTGTCGCTCCATCTGCAACTAGGAGGACCAGGGGTGTGGAGAGTAAGATGAAGATTTAAATTTCTTAATAAGTGCCATATCCTGCAGAAGTGTAAATGAACTGACAGCGAAGCCATCCACTTTGGTTTGATGCTGGTAATCACGTACACTAGAACCAAAGCAAAATGGAACCATCCTACCTGCACTAAAATTTAAAAAAAGTCAGTGTCCTGCCAGGGACCCAAAAAGGTGAGGATACCCATGGATGCCAGCATATCAGGTGGTCACCAAGAAAAGGAGTTTATCAGCCCATTGCCAAAGCAAACCAAAGGGTGGGACAAATCCTCATCTGATCACACCCAGAATTTTGATTGCTCTTGAAATGGAAAGTTATGAATACCAAATACTGATAAAATCACTTTACAAGGCTCAAAAAATTTGACCCAGCACTGCAAATAAAGACAATGGAAATAAGGAAGAAGGGAGTTATGATTCTACAGAAGGAAGTTAACAACTAGAAATAGAAAAGAATTTCATTAGTTTCAAAATGATGAGTGCAAATAACATCTGCATGGCTTGTGACACATTTTAAAAAGAAAAGAAAATATGCATAATATTCTTCCTTCCTTCTTTCCTTTCTTAGTGCAAATAAATAAAATTTGCAAACAATTGATAAATTTGTTGTCAGCAAGGAAAATGCATTAAAAGTGTTAACTTTTTAAAAAGTACAAACATGAGAACTTTTTAAAAAAGAGGAAAAAATAATCATTTTTGTGTTTGGGAGATATAAAAGACAGGCCTTCTTCTTCTTTAGTGTCCTGATCAAACACTGGACTGCCAAAATGAGCCACTTTCTTCGCTTTGTCATTGCATATCTCTGACAGTAATTGGCACACCAGCAAATGGACTGGACTCTGTGTCTCTCCACATTCACACCGTGTGTTGTTGTCCACCAGCAGTCTTCACTTGAGCATGTTGGTCTTGCATTTAGGGACTTCAACCCTCAGCCGATTCAGGGTCCTCCAAGTGACATAGGGGTGATTGAGATCTCCAGCTATATCCACCTTTAATGTTGTTTCTTGCCCAGTGAGCTCCTTCCTTCGTCTTCTAATTTGGTTTTGCTCTTGTGTACCCTCAAGAATGTTTGTTCTTGACATAAAGCTCTTCCTGGATCTGAGCCAGGGGACTTGAGGCTCATATCCATTCAGAGGTTGTTGAGGGCCATTCTCTTGCTTAGTTCTCTCAGCATCCACTGCCCTAGTTCTTCAAGTGCTATAGTAAGTTTTCCAGCTACCTCATCAAAGCTTGACCCTTGAATGGCCATTGATGTGTCATCCGCATAGATGAACAGCTTTGTATTTTTAGGAACTGGCTGATCATTTGCATATCTATTATCCAGTGTTGGGGACAATACACTTCTTTGGGGAAGTCCATTCTTCTGTAACCTCCATCTGCTGTTCTTTCCATTCATTGTTGCATAGAATCTCCAGTTCTGGAGGAAGCTGCCAATGACCCTAGTAAGTTTGTTATCTTTGGTAAGCTTATTTATTTTATGGAGCAGAATCCTATGGTTGACAGTATCGTATGCTGCAGTTAGGTCAATAAAAGCCACTCCCATAATTTGCTTTCTTTTGAAGCCATCCTCAATGTGTTGTGTAAGATTAAGGATTTGCCTACAACATGATCTTCCTGACCTGAAGCCTGCTTGCTCCTTTATGATCTTTCCATCAATAAATTCGGAGATATGATTGTGAATCATCCATTCCAGTGCCTTATAAAGATGGCAAAGGAGTGACACTGGTCAGTATCTTTTAGGGTCATCTGGGTCTATGCCAGGTTTCAATAAAGCAACAACTCTAGCCTGTCTCCACAATTTAGGAACCATAGGTTTGTCTATGCAGTTGTTCATTAATTGCAGGAGCCATTCCAAAGGTCTTGTAAACTGATAGGAGCCAACAGTGGGATGAGAATGCAAGAGGATTTGCAGACATTCAATAAAATGTAAATAAAAGCTTTTCATATCTTTACCAACCATAGTGGTCTGGTAACTGGGAAGAGGTGAGCTCAGCTACTGCCATTTTGAGATGGGCCACCTCCATTCCAAGTTCATTAAACTTTCCCCTGCTACCAGCGCTACGGGATCTTGCTTGCAAAGTAGAGCCTTCCTCATCAGAAAGGAGATGGAACATCAATATTGTCTTCACAGCAGGTGAGAAATGCCCACAGGCATCCAAGGCAATTAACTGAAGCCAAAGACTTTGTGCTCTGCTGTGAAGAGCTTCACAAAGGAATACAGGGCAGTGTGTGGCATTTTCTCCCCATTAGAGCATTTTGTTGCTTCAAAAGATCTGTCAGAAAGCAGGTGAGCTGGCCAGCTGCATTCCAGCTGCTCTGAGCCATTGGAGGGGAGAGCATGACTTTACTTGACATGTCATGATTAGAGAGAACAAAAGGCAAGGCAGCCAAGCAGTTGTCACCAGCACCACCTGCTTGTTCAACACACATCAGGTCACATGGAGCTTGTAATGGAGCTGAGGAATGCAAAGGTCTTGTTTGCCTTGAGGATAATGCAGGGAGGTTGCAGTAGGAAAGGGCTTTCCTTTGAGCAATGGTGCCCAAACATTTTTTTGAGGGGCAGTCCTACCTCTAACACACAGTTGCAGGGGCTTGAGGTGGGCTGCTCCCACTGCTGACAGTTTTGACGTCCTGGTTGCTCTGAGCAGTTTCTTGCTCGGTCCTATCCCCTCTGCAGCCTTTGGCAAAGCCGAATGCTGTGTTAGGAAAATCTTCGGAGCCTCCTCTGTTTCAAAATCTGCGACGCTGGAAGGGTAAACCTGGAGTGCTGTGGTGATGTCATCCCAGGCATGCCAGGGGGCTCTCCTAGTGCCGCGGATCACATCAGGTGGTGAGGGCAGGTGTAGGGGTGGTCCATGGTGAGCCCGGGTACTCACTGTGAGCCGTATTAATGATATGCAGGGGGCTAATTGGGCCCATGGGCCGTAGTTTGAGCACCTCTGTCTTAGAGCATTCCTACAAAACAAAAACCTTCCCCAAGCCCAGCCCCTTTCATGTGTTTGTTTTGACTGCCAACTCCCACAGACCATCAACTTTGCAGGTAACGGTCAAGGATACTGAAGTTGTAGCCCAAAGTATCTTAAAGGGATCACATTGGGGAAGCTAGGAACACATAACACACTTCACGAAAAGGTTCTCTTTCTCCTTGATCTCTCCCTGTGTCAAAATTGTTGAGCTTGGAATAGTGATCAGGGAAACTTTAATTTTAACTCTCTACATTCCCTGGAAGTATGGAAGCTGACCCTATTCAGTGGTGGAATCATGGAGATGCAGTCCCAAACATTCATTTCGCCAAAGTCTGCAAAAATTGTGCCCCAGGAAAATCTAAACAAGGAATTTTCAATCTACATAAATTATGCAAAATGGGAAAGTGATCTGCTGATTAAAAGTGCTCCTGGGATGCTTTAGTGTCTTGCAAAAGAAGACAAGCAGAAGTCGCAGCAAGGGCTAAAGCCAGGTTTATTGCATCGTAGTAAGTGAACATGAGGTACAGGTGAAACAACAGCCTTATTTATAGTACATTTGGGATAGCCCGGGAACAGTCCACGCCCCTTCTCCAGATGTAGTAGAGGTAGTAGTACCCTGATGTAGTAGAGGTAGTAGTACCCTGCCCTCCAGGTATGCAGGTGAATGGATATCCTGTATTCACGCTGCTACTGCAGGTGCAGCATTGTTCTTTAACAGCTTGATACAATGAAACAATGATTGCTTACAGCAGATACAATTGACAGATACAAATCCGTTAAAGGGATACTTAGACAGAACATTCAGTACATAACATCCCTCCCCCCTAGGTGAGGACGAAGTCCTCCAGCCATCGAGGCTTTCCGCACGTTCGCTTTGGGCGAGGGGTGGCCGCGCTCCAGGCCGGAGTTCCTGCATTGGAGGAACGTGACTCGTTAGCGGTTGGCTGCGAGTCGCGAGCCGGGGATTGGGGAGGTCTAGGTGTGGAAGTAAACTCCAGGGATGTGAGACCGGGGGCTCCAGGGACTAATGAAAAACCCCGCTCCTCGCTAGGATGGGTGGGAGACCACTCCGAAAAATCCCCCCGGTCTCCTAACTCAAAATCTACAAAATCCTCTAAATCCCTCTCTTCTAAATTGTCCCTGTTACCCGGCATGTCCAAAGAATGTGGGTTTGTATCATTTTCCTCCCCTCTGTGGCCTGTATCTCCCCCTTGGGATAAGCGGGTGGGGGAGAACCCTAACGCTGAGTGTTCCCCCTGGCTACTCGCATCTTGCCTTTCCACTATCCTGCCTCTGAGTTGGTCGGCGTGCCTCCTCCAGAGGAGCCCTGTACCTGTCTCGACAGTGTAGGATACTGGCCCCGTCTGCCCGACCACTATTCCTGGTACCCAAGTTGGGCCACCAGCCGCGTAGTTTCGGCAATGTACTGGCTGGCCGATCTTGAAACTCTTGGTGCCCCCGTTTCTATGTTTCTACCCGTGTCCTCCACCCTGGTTGGGTCTAGCCTTGAGAGGATCGTGGCGGGTTTCCTCCGCATGAGGAGCTCGGCGGGCGAGAGCCCTGACGCTAAGGGGGTTACTCGGTACCTTAACAGGAATTGGCAGAGTTGCAGGTTCAACTCCATCCTACGCAGTGCGTCCTTCGTTGTTCGCACCAGGCGTTCCGCTTGACCATTTGTAGCGGGGTGAAAAGGGGCCGCAGTAATGTGGTGAATCTTATTAATCTCTATGAAACCCTGGAACTCCGCTGACGTGAAAGTTGTTGCGTTGTCGCTCACAAGTACGTCAGGTAAACCGAAACAGCTGAATACCTTGCGTAATTGCTTAATCGTTGCAGCTGACGATGTACTAGCCATCGGGATTACCTCCAACCACTTGGAGTAGGAGTCAACTATTATGAGGAACAGGGTGCCTCTGAAAGGACCCGCAAAATCCACGTGTAAGCATGACCACGGACCCCTGGCCATGTCCCATTCTCTGTGCGGAAGTCGGGACTCCTCGGGGCGGGTGCTCTGGCAGCTCTCGCAAGTGCCTACCATGTGTTCTATATCTGTGTCCAGTTTGGGCCACCAGACGTAACTCCTAGCTAGCGCCTTGGTGTGCACGATCCCCGGGTGGCTGATATGCAGCATCTTTAGCACCCGGGACCTCAGAACTTCAGGGATTACTACCCGCTGCCCCCAGAGTATACAGCCCCTTTCTAGGGAGAGCTCGTCTCTCCGCCTACCGTAAATCCTGAATTCCTCCGTAGGGGAGCTTGCCGGCCAGCCTTTCTGTACCCATGAACTGACTAGGGTTAACGACTTGTCTTTCACCATAGCCTTGGTGATCTCTGCTGGCAGGATTGGGGGTGCCTCTAGGGCCTCATTCAGGAGCACCTGGTGGTCCTGTTCTACCTCGCACTTGGAATCCCCTGCCTGTGGGAGGGGTGACCTGGAAAGAGCATCGGCATGACTAATCTCCTTGCCGGGGCGGTAGGTCAGCACATACTGGTACGCGTTGAGGAAGATTGCCCAACGCAGCATCCTTGGGGACAAGATCTGCAGGGTTGGCTTATCTGTAGTGAAGATTCCTAAGAGGGGCTTGTGGTCTGTCACGACTTTGAATGGCCTACCGTAGAGAAAGTCGTGGAACTTCTTGGTTCCTGCAACGATCGCTAGGGCCTCCCTGTCAGTTTGCGCGTAGTTGCGCTCTGCCTCGGACAGGGATCTCGAATAGTATGCCACTGGGGCCTCTCGCCCGCTCTCTAGCATGTGGCAGAGGACTGCCCCCACCCCCACCGGTGAGGCATCGCAGACCAGCACAACGGGTTTCTTTGGGTCGAACTGGGTCAACACAGCCTTGGACGATAGAAGCTGTTTGAGCCCCCGGAATGCCCATTCCTGACTGTCCCCCCCACTGCCAAGCCGCATCCTTCTTAAGTAATCTGTGTAATGGCTCCGCAATGGACGCCTTTCCCGGGAGGAACGAGTGATAGAAGTTAATGAGTCCTAGGAAGGACTGTAATTTGGGCTTGGTGATGGGGCGAGGAGCATCTTTCACTGCCGCTAACTTGGATTCAGCTGGCTTAATGCCCTCAGGGGTTATTCTAAAACCCAGAAACTCTACTTCCTCAGCAAAAAATACGCATTTATCCTTTCTCAGCCTGAGCCCTGCTTTTTTGAACACTGTTAGCACGTGGTCTAACCTCTTGGCCAACTCCTGCTCCCCCCCGCTGTAATCAGAATGTAATCAAAGTAAGGGAAAACACCTGGGAGCCCTTTTAACAACCTTTCTACAAGGAACTGAATGATCCCCGGAGCCGAATTTACGCCGAATTGTAGGCGCGTCACTTTAAAAGCCCCCTTATGTGTCACAATTGTCTGAGCGGCGGCTGTAGCTGGGGTTACCGACAATTGTTGGTATGCCTGGGCCAAGTCTAGTTTGGCGAAACACCTCCCCCCATGCAGGGTTGCAAGCAGGTGGCTTACCACTGGTACTGGATACACATTAGGGCGGATTGCCTTGTTAATCGTGCACTTCAGCTCAGATTCTAACCTCCCCATTAGCCTTGAGCGCCGTAACAATGGGGGTTTCCCACTCGGCGGAATCCACGGACACCAAAATCCTCTGACCCACCAATTTGTCCAGTTCAGTCTCTATTTTGTCCGTTAGTGCGAAAGGCACTCTTCTTGGCTTCATCCTGATGGGTCGAATGTCGGGGTCCAATTCGAAAGAAACTGGGGGCCCTTTGAACTTCCCTAGCCCCTTCTCAAAAATGGCAGGATGTGCGTTACACACCTCCGTGATCGGGTCAGCCTGCACGGCGTGTATACCTCCAATGAAAACTCCTAGGGGCCCGAACCACTGTGTGCCCAGGAGGCAGCAGGACCCTTCCTTTAGAACTACTAGGGGCAACTGCGCGGAGCACCTCTTAAACTGAACCTTGAACTCTCCCACCCCCAACACTGGTATACTTTTGCCCTGAACATCTCGCAAAATAGTCTTAAAAGCCTTCAGCTTGGGGTGTGACTTTGGGGGAATACGCAGAAATTCCCTGTGGGAGACGATGGAGTACGCCGACCCCGAGTCGATCTCCATCCTTATTGGGACCCCCTGAACCAGTACCTCAACAAAAATTGGGGCCGCTGCAACTGCACACTGTGGACCGCCTGGTCGCTGTTTTCGGGAACCTGTCGAGATGCGCGTCCCTCCTGGGGCTCGTCGTCGAAGATGTGCCTGACCCCGTCTGCCTTGTGTTGGGGCCGTTCTGCCTGGCCCTTGCCGTCGTCTCGACGCCGCTTGCAGACCCTTGCGATGTGCCCGCGCCACCCGCAGTTGTGGCATTCCACCTTCCGGAATGGGTATCGGCTCCGTTCGTGGGATGCCCCGCATCCGTCACATCAGCGGTCCTCTCTGGCGCGGTCTCACCTCTCCGGTCTCCTCTGCACCCGTTGCACGTCCTCATTCTCGCTGCAGTCGGAGGTGGACGTGGAGGACTCGGAGGCCCTTTGCTCTCTGTGGGAGGAGCAGCTGTGGACTGGGACCGCCGGCGGGGCCCCCCCAACCACGGTGGTCCTGGCCCGGCACACCCGTTCACCTTGTTGCACTGACTCGGCGGCTTGGGCGATGCGCAGGACATGCTCGAATGAGATGCTCTCGTCTTTGGCCAGTAGCTTTTTCCTGGCCCCCTCATCTCGCAGGCCCAGCAGGAGCCTGTCCCTCAGCGCCTCGCTCAGGAATGCTCCCCACCTACACAGCACGGCAGCCACCCGCAAGTCTGCCACGAAGTCTGCCACGGACTCACCGGCCCACTGGCATCACTGCTGGAACGCCAACCTTGCCGGGAACACGGACACTTTCAGCTGAAAGTGCTTCCTCAACTCGGTGAGGATCTCATCTAGGGGCACGGCCCTGAGTGGTCTCGGCGTGAGTAGGTTGGTTGCCAGTTCCAAAGTCTCTAAGCCGCACTGGGCCAGTAGGAATGCCCGCCGTTGGGATTTCTCCTCGATGCCCTCTAGGTCCAAAGCGTAGAGGAACTGCTCCTCGTAGAGTTCCCATCTCTCAGGCTTTGTGATGTCGAAGGGCGCGATGTTCACTTGTCGGGACGCCATCCCAACCTTCGTCGCCAGTTTAGTGTCTTGCAAAAGAAGACAAGCAGAAGCTGCAGCAGGGCTAAAACCAGGTTTATTGCATCGTAGTAAGTGAACATGAGGTACAGGTGAAACAACAGCCTTATTTATAGTACATTTGGCATAGCCCGGGAACAGTCCACGCCCCTTCTCCAGATGCAGTAGAGGTAGTAGTACCCTGATGTAGTAGAGGTAGTAGTACCCTGATGAAGTAGAGGTAGTAGTACCCTGCCCTCCAGGTATGCAGGTGAATGGATATCCTGTATTCACGCTGCTACTGCTGGTGCAGCATTGTTCTTTAACAGCTTGATACAATGAAACAATGATTGCTTACAGCAGATACAATTGACAGATACAAATCCGTTAAAGGGATACTTACACAGAACATTCAGTACATAACAGATGCTTATTTATTTATTATTTATTCTATCTGTACTCCACCCATCTGGGGGTCTTCCCCACTCTGGGTGGCCAACAACAACATATTAAAAACATCTTAAAATCATACAATAAAAATACAAATTCCAGACCTTAATTAATAGCAGGGGAGGCCCAACAAGAAACCTAAATAGACAGATGACGACCCCTCCTCGAAAGCCTCCCTAAACAGAAGCAATTTAAGCTGCTTTCTAAATTGATTCTCAACCTGCGGCCCATGGGCTGGATGCGGCCCACAGCACCATTTCATGTGCCCCCCCCCCCGCTGCCTCCACCACACCAGTTATATGGATATAACTCTAGTTATATGGATGGACCATACTGAGATGTTTTCCCACAAGCCAAGGAGCACTATGTTGCCAGAACAGAGTAGAAAGTAATTGGTGAGCAAAAGGCAAAGAACCATGGTTGAAATCCTATAGCAGGCTTTCTCAACCTTGGCCCTCCAGCTGTTTTTGGACTTCAATTCCCAGAAGCCCAAATCAGCACTCCTGCTGATCAGAGCTTCTGGGAATTGAAATCCAAGAACAGCTGGAGTGCCAAGGTTGAGGAAGCCTGTGCTACAGCAAAGCAAGTTATCCTAAAGGATATATTCAAGAGAAGTTCATGGAGCAAGAAGGAAGCTGTGCTAGAATTTGGGGAAGTGGGTTTCCCCACATCCTAACCAAACACTGTCTATAGCTTGAGAGTGAGAAATTTGGCATTTAAACCAATAAAAGTCCACAAAATTCTACAGGATGAAACAACAAGCCGGGGGATGGGGGTGGGGAAAAAAGCAGAAAAGGATTCTTTCTACTCACCCCAGGCCTTTTCCACACAAAGGGGACAGGGGGCTTTTCACTGAAGAAAAGGGAAGAATCACTGGCTGGGAAGTCACAATCCTCAAAGAGCTTGCCCTTCTTCTGGCATTGAAGTTTCAGTTCTTTGTATGTTTGGCCGGTGGAGTGGGTGGCACGAGCACTCTGTGGCACAGGGGGAGCCCGTGGGCTGGAATCCCGATAGGTGTAAGGCATTGCTCTGCTCCTAGTTGTAGCAGGTAACAGAGAAGTTGGAGGATGGCGGAGAGAGAAGAGGAATTCTCAAGACACCAACCCACAAAACAACAGCTAGGAAAGGGATTGCAAGTGAGAAGGGCTAGACCTTCGAGGGAGTCTAAAGCACACACAAACCTCCCTGCCAGCAGCCCTCCCTCCTTACACCTGTTTGAATGGCAGGATGACAATCTCACCCTTGAAAAACAATAGCCGAAGGGAACACCCTGAGAGCAAACAGGAAAGCAAACTTGTTTGGCCGCTGGATTCCTTGCCTCCTGACCTGTTAAGAACCGCAAAGGGTGGCAGAGAGATAAGTCTACTGTTGACCAAGGAGTGTGAATCTGTTGTGCCCAGACCAAAGAAAGTGGCACTCCCATGGCCACTGCATTACATACAAGAGATATGGAGAGGGTGTGGAGGTATGGCCACTCCTGCAACAAGGTGAACAGGTATGAAAAGCTCATGTCTGAGATCTATATGTGTGTGACATCATATCGCTGTCATTTTCTTTTCTTTTCTATATTTTTATTATAATTTTTAAACAATAAAAATACAAAATATAAAAGCCGCCCTTGCTCAAAAGCCAGTCGTATCTGACTCCAGGGTGAAGTGCTTAGACACCGGAACACACAGGACACCTATTTATCACAGCTCTCCAGTGGCTCAGTGGGTAAAAGCACTGTGCTTGGAGAACGAAAGGACGGGGTTGGATTCCCTGAGAACTGCATGATAGGGGACATGAAAGGAGCCTCATTTGGGCATCCCCTGCAAAGATCCTTTCAACCTAGAGTAATCTCTGACACGAAAACACACACCTATTTATCTGCTTGCAATTTCTTACTTCTGAACTGCTAGGTTGGCAAAAGCTGGGACAGACAACAGGAGCTCACTCCATTGTGCAGCACTTGGATCTCAAACGTTGACCTGCTGGCCTTCCAGTCATTAAGTTCAATGTCTTAACCACTAAGCCACAAACTTACTAATCATACAACTAACAACAATAACAATAATAATAAAAGCAATTTAAGAATAAAATAAAGAATTACATTAACTAATAAGTGCATCCACCACTTATGGAACTTTATATACAGTATCTTCAACCCATTATCATAACATAACATTCTTTGATTCTAACCAACATATTTTTCATAATCCTTTGATTTCATATCCTGCTAGCATATTTTGCCCGGCAAGCTGGGCAGGTTTGAGTTGTGCAGCCCAACAGAGGTGTGTGTGTGTGTGCGTGTGTGTGTGTGTGTGTGTGTGTGTGAGAGAGAGAGAGAGAGAGAGAGAGAGAGAGAGAGAGAGAGAAGGCTGCAGGTGAGGAGGCTGTGTCCAGGTGAGTAGGGAGGGGAGGGGGGAGGTAAGTAGGGAGGGGAGCGGGGAGAGTCCCTCTTCTTCCTGTTGCTCTGGGGATGAAGGCCAGAGGTGGCATCACCGTGGATTTGGCGGGCTGGTGTTCCAGGGGTGGTGAAGCGCTGCATCACCTTTGGCGATCTTGCTCTCCTACTGTGTGAGGCGTTATTTTATTTTATTTTCCGCACACGGCACTTTCCCGGCCTCCTTCGTGCTCACGTATCTCAGCCTGATTGGCTGAGGAGTGGCACGGCGCGGAGGACGTGTACCTTGTAGGAGTTTTTTTGGTCCGGTTTGTGGGGCGGTTGCCCCACTCTCGGAGACCAGACCCTTGCGGCGACCCTCGGATGGTCGAAAGGTAAGTTTGGCTGGCTCTGTTCGGGATGGTTGGGCGGAGTGTGGCCGCTATTGCCAGACATGCACCAAGGTAGCCTCTCTTTATAGGTAAAGATCCCAATCTTCCATAATTTTAACACCTAAATCTTTTCCCAAGTTAATTTTAAAGGTTTCTGTGCATCAACATTTTCCATTAATATTTATACACCTTGCTAACTAAACCTTTTGTTGTTATTTTCTTTTGTTCTAATTGCATTATTAATTCTTCCAACTTAGTTAGTTTTCTACACACTGCATAATGTTTCTGAAGCGGACTTGATCCAGTAAAGCTAACAATAAAATACAGCAGATAGTGTTTAAAGTGCCACAACATTTTTTTTATTTTTTGTTTTGTTTACTCTCTGATCTAGAGTGAAGTGTTTTAGAAGGACTATCCTCCTTTAAAACAAGGTATGCTGCAGCATTATAGCCATACTGTTCCTACACCAGCATCTCTGAAGATGTAACCCTCCACATCCTCTACACATGCAGGTCTTCACAAAACCCACTGTGTCATCAGGTAGAGAAAACAAAATGTTGCTGTCCACATTTGGAATAAAAAAAATTCAAATATTTTTGCCCCACTTCTCTGCTTTGGTAAGTCGTTCCCAGCAAATGATAGAAGTAACAGCAAAATCACCATTTAAAAATACCATAGCTTTTGGTTTAGATCTTAATAGAGTTAAACACAACAGCAACGTGGCTAGTAAAAAGGATTTGTAATGTAGTGGGTTCTAGGAGGAACCACGCAACTCCAGGGTAGGTTTCAGCTCTTTATTAAAAGGTCTTGTCAGGTTACATCCTGGAACAGAATGCCGCAGCCTATACGGCCAACAGGGCCAACTTATATACACTCCCAAGCTACCTGTGGCTAGCTGGCTATTGGCTTCTCCCTGGCTTCCCACATACCTGTCAACCCGTGGCTCCAGAAAAACGGGACCTGCACAGATCGCTTGTGCGCAGGTCGCTTTCCACGCATGCGTGGAAGTGCTACGTCGCTTGCGCAGCCCCACATGCGTGAAAAGCGTTTCCCCCCGCTGCCAAATTACGGGGTTTTGGCAGCGTGGGGTGGGTTATGACGTCAATCGATGTCAAATTACGGGGTAATCCCGGCCAAATTGGGATGGTTGACAGGTATGCTTCCCATGGGGGCGGGGGGGGGGGGTTAGGGTCAGAATCCTAGTATTCATTGGAGGGGCCAGGATCCTAGGATTGATTGTCTAGTTGGACGATTCTCCCTGGCTTCCCATTGGAGAGGGGCCAGAATCCCAGGAACTATTGTTCCCAGCACAATAGTACAGTAACGACCCTGCCTAGGTGGGGACGCAATCCCCTCCAGAGGCCATGACCTTTCGAGCTCAAGGCCTGTACATAGCAGGAATATTTATTTATTTATTTATTAGATTTATATCGCTGCCCGCTCGCCACAGCGACTCAGGGCAGATTACAGCCGACATACAGTCTTCCCCGTGTAGCAGCGTTTTCTGAAATAGTTTCCTTAAGTACTTTTTTCTTAAGGCAGAAAATCTAGGAACTAAGAGATCACTGTTTGGAAGCACCTCACATTTTTCAACACAGTACTGAGAAAAGGTCTGTACTGTATCTGTTAGAATCAGCCTGCTTTTCATCTCACATTGCTATTGCCAGAGAGATGCTCAACCTAGCAATCAGACTTGCAAATTAAGCCAGTGTTTATTTTTCCATGACCTATCACAACACAAAGCACATTAAACAGAAGATGTGCAGGTGAGGACAAACAGATATCTCTCACCAGTAGAGGGAACATCTCTTCTTACATCATCTGCTTTGATCCTGAGGTCTAAATTTAAAGACCTGAGCTCCCAGTGTTCAGTCAGTGAGCTGCTTTGTTTATGATATGCAAATGGTGTACTGGAGGCTATTTATATAATTTCTTGCTGTTAGCTGTAACCTGTTGTTTGCACTGCAGAATGAGGTCCTCATCTAGATGAGTTCTGTTTCAAAAGAGTGAGAACATATGAGGAACAAGGACACTAAAAAGATAGCAAACAGAGGGCTGATGAAATATTACCCTGGGCCAATGTTTGCTTTTCTCATCGGGAAGGGGAAGAGCAATGATTAGAAATACATGGAAAAACACATATCCCAGAATAATGTGGACTGAAGCTAGAGAGCAGAGGGGACAGCTAATATATAACTTAGGTTAGGCAATGAGGGGAATAAATAAATATAGAGCCATATTGCCCCTTGGAATCAGATCTGGAGTGCAGGGAACAGAGTGAGATCCTCATGCTAAGAGATATAGCCTGGAAGAGGTATGCGTTCCATTTTGTTCTCTTATAACTGTTGAGTGGAAACTATATGATGGTGATGATGATGCTCTTCTCACTTCTTAACATTGCTGGAGTGTGGGGTGGCGTGGGGTGGGGTGGGGTGGGGTTGGGGGAGAGACTAAAGGGCCAAACCTAAAAAAATTAGATGTCAAGCCCTAAAAGTTTGTGACTGAGATGACATCTTTCCTAAGCCAATGATGCTTGAATTCCAGGAAGCAAAGTAAGAGCTGTTGACAATTTGTTTTAAATTGGTAAGCAAAGATTTTTAAAAGATTCCAATCGTGAAGTTAGCATGAAGAGCAGGGCAAACTAATCTTGTTTCCATATTATGTCGTTGTCGTTGTCACCTGGTGATAGGAAGTAATTTTGAGTTTCTTGAATTACTTTTTATTACAATTTGTTTTTCCTTAGTCCTCTTTCATGCAAAATAAAGTGCAACCATACATTTATGTGGGTGCATTGTGCACTATCCAGCCTATGGCAGAGAAGTGTGCTGCACCCAAAAATTCTGAGGTGTATAATACCACTCCAGATTTATGCTCTAAACCACTGGGTGCAAAATTAACAATTTTTCTTTTGTTTGAAAAAAGTGACAAATATATCACCTTTATGTGGTGTATTATTCAGTAGCATTCATTCTTGCAAACATAGTTTGCAACATATGCTTTGTAGAAATCATCAACAACCCACCCAGAGTGATGTAGTCTGCAAAGAAATCTAAAGAGGATTAGTAAAAAGGGTAGTGTACTAGTAGTCTAATAACTAAACATTACTGGGGAAGGGTTGTGGGGGGGGGTGTACTCTAACATAGTACAGAATTTCTCACCACATTGGATTGATAAATGCAGTAAAAATAAATAGATTTGTCTGGGATAGAGAAAGAGAAAGAAAGAGAGAAATGTTCTTGGACAAGATGGAGAAACCCCCAAATCTTTAGCAGGTATTTATTAAAAAGAGACTGCGGTGGCTCATGTGGTTAAGACGCTGAACTTGATGACGGGAAGATCAGCAGGTCAGCAGTTTGAGACCCGAACACTGCATGACAGAATGAGCTCCCACCTTTGTCCCAGCTCCTGCCAACCTAGCAGTTCGAAAGCAAGAAATTGCAAGTAGATAAACAGGCACCACTTCAGTGGGAAGGTAAACAGCGTTCCGTGCACTCTGGTGTCGAGGCATGCCTTCCACATGTCCATGGAAATGTTTGCTGACACAGACAATGCTGGCTCTTTAGGTGTAAATAGAGATGAGCACTGAACCCTAGAGTCGGATATGACTGGCTTTCAAGCAAGGGCAACCTTTACCTTTACTATTTTACCTTTACCTTTACTATTTATTAAAATGGAGTGAACGAAATGTTATATATACAGCACAGTTCTGTGCTTGCCAACTTGGAAGGTCTAAATGCAATTCAAAGGAGCTAACTTCCAGATACATGAGTACAGAATGTTTCCCTTAATTAATTATTTCAGGCTATTCAGTTTGACACAAGAAGTTTTCAGGGTGCTCAAAGCTAATCTCACCTCCCATTCCAATTAAATGCAAGTTTGATGGATATTTTAATAAACCTGATAGGTTATTTTTTCTGCCTTATTCCCCAGTTTACTTTAGGGGCATTGCTATTCAACCTGCAAAGTAATTGGTCACAACTACTGTATAGTCACATTCTGAAGTAACATTTAACTATATTGTCTTTCAAAAAATCCCTTGTGCAATGGGCTCTTTCATTTTATTTGGAGTGCTGGAGAATCCAGAATCCATGGGAAGTTGATATGTGTATAGGCGTTTTCCTTATGGACTAACTGATGTAATTTATATCTTTCCTTTTGCCCCAAGACTCAAGACAATTTACAATACAGTTAAACACTACAGCATTTCAAAAAGAACCACAATAAGATCTAAATATTAAAATAGAATAAAAGATGGGACATGCACCCAACATATCAGCCACACTAGCTTGAATATCACGTGGGCTGGAGGGTTAGTCCAAAAAAGTAACTTTCTCAAACCTTAATATCGAACAGCTGAAGCTTACGTCAGCTCATTAAGTCTGTCTAAAGGTTGCATGCTTATTTGTAAATTCTAACTCGTCTCAACTGGTCTGAGCTTGCTTTTTAAAAAATCATTGGCTGAGGCAAGAAGACATTTGGCTGAGGCAAGAAGATCTGTGCGGAATGGTTTTCTCTTTTTGGAAGACATCAGTATGACTGTAACTAATAAATGTCAACTTTAAAATAAAGTAAGGGTTGTGATAGAGCAGCAGCTTCTATCTAAGCAACTTGACCAAGCAAAAGATTTTGGAAAGTTATGTTTTAAAAGTAATTAATTACAACCTGCAAAGTAATTGGTCACAACTACTGCATAGTCACATTCTGAAGTAACATTTAACTATATTGTCTTTCAATTACTTTGTTATTAAACTCTGGAAAATGAATTATTAAATAAAGAAAGCTTCCACTAATTGTGAATTTCACAGATGGGCCCAGATTTAATCTCTAGGCTATTTCATGGGGGAAAAAGAACAGAGCTAGAGAAGACTAGCTGAGATTTGAGTCCATGGCTTGATTAATCAAACAATGGTAGTAAAGTCTGAGAGTTGGGAGCCATTTTCTTGGACCCTTCTGGGGTCTACATCAGTCCCACCAGAATGGGGAAAAATATGATTACAGTTGTGTATAGAGCGAATAAACGTTGTGTTGATTGTATTGCTGTCTGCTGCTATTCATTCTCCAGATGCGAAAATTACAGAGTCACTTTACCCAGAAGAAGATCAAATTGCATTTCCCTATATATTTTGTTCTTCACATTGCTATTCTGAAGGGCTTTTGAAGCTACATGTATGATCTTGGTGAGCTACAAATGACCCTCATTTCTAGATCTTCAATAGAAAGCATATTGGTTTTTTCCTATTAGTTCTGGGCAAAGGAGGAATTCCTTTTCCTGGAGGTTATGTCTGGTCAGGTTATTCTGCTATGGTAATAGAGTAGACCATACTGCCAGTGACTCAATGCAGAGTATCAGGCAGCAGTTAACCAACCTGACAATTCTGAGGGCTAACAGCCTTGGGTGATGAAGTCCACAGGGAAAGGTGATGGTCCCCAAGTGGATTAAATCCCACTTGAATCCATGTTGATGAAAGGCAGGAGCTTCATCAATACTGGCCTGGGGATGAGGAGGACTTTCTGTGCCTAAAGGGCTCAGGACCAGAATGTGACTTGCAGAACTGGATCAGGGGTATGGGTGTCATGCTGCGATGCGGAAGGCAGACGAAAGGCCACTGCAATATATTCTCAGGACAGTCTTCATGGCTGATCACCATGAGGATCACCAATATTTTGATTCAAAGGAGGTTATGAGAAATATTAAACATGAAATGAAATACAAAATTTGCAGCTAACTTGACTTTGTGTCCTGCTTCACAGAGGACAGTTGTCAGTTTGGAGGGCTGCTCAGTCTAAGCCTCATTTAAAGGTAGAGCATTATTGGAAGGGAGAAAAGAGGGGTTGCTATTGTCCATCCACAGTTAATACCAGCACAAGAGTCAGAACAGGTATGCAGGTCTCTTGCCTACAAAGATAACAGACAACAAAACAAAAGTCAAGACAAAAATGTTATGGAATCTTAAAGAATAATTGCTTCTTCGGACATAAGATTCAGACTTTATGAAAATAATTTATCCATGGCCCCATGACCAGGTGGGGATACATATGGTAAATTAATACAGTAGATACAACTGCAAAACATTAATCACTGTGGTTTTTCACATTTGGTAATGAGCAAAGATAGATATTCAGATTTAATCTATCTACCGACTATTTCCTACTTGTTTGCACCCCAACAAAGCTTCATAGGAATAAATAAGTTGTGGGGTACCACAACAATGAGCTATGGAGACATTACCAATTTATGATCTGCATTCTGGATAAGATGAGGAGTAGAGCATTCAAACTGGGCCAGTATCTGATTCCTCTTAAAGCCCAATAGATTCTACAAAACTTAACTGGATGGGTGTTGTACAAGATGGAAATAAAGTAATTACCAACTCATAAACCCCCTGTTTATTATTATTATTTCTTTCCTTAAACAGATATTGCTGACCGCATAAACATGAACCCCAGAATGAGTTTGTTGTGTCTCCTTCTCTGCATCACCACTGCTGTCTGCGATCGAGTGTATGTCCATCCCTTTTATCTCTTTTCTCTTAACAACACAAAGACCAACAGCTGTATGGAATTGGAAGCCAGGGAACAGCTGGTAAAGACCTTTATCCCCATCTCCATAGAGTCTCACATTTCCTCAGCTTCCGAAGAGAGCCAGAATGAAGAGGAAAAGAAACGCTTGGGTGTGAACTTCTTGAAAGACCCAATTCATACAGTTGGTGCACGCTTTTACCAAAAGCTGAGGGAAATTGATAAAGAAGATAACATTTTTTTGTCACCCATCCATATATATGAGTCCTTGCTGTCCTTTTACTTAGGAGCTTCTGGAGAAACAGCAAACAAACTTCAAACTTTATTAGAATTTGGCCCTTCATCTGGTGACCCAAACTGTACCTTCAGAATTGATGGGCGCAAATTCCTCTCTGCTTTGAGGTTCATCATCAGTGGTCCACTCCACTCAAGGGAGAGTGAAGGCCTGCTCTTCTCCAAGCTTTTCTGTCTTTTCTCTGCCCCTGATGTCCGTTTGTCTGATTCATTTGTCCTTGAATTGGTCTTTTCTGATGTTAATTTCTATGTACGTGCAGTTGATTTTAGCAATCCTACACAGGCAACCAAACACATTGGGGCCTTTGTAGAAGATAAAAGCATGCCCAGAATTGAGAGTTTGTTGGCAGACATTGATCCAGAAACCAGTCTACTACTTGCAACATACACTCAGTTTAAAGGTAAATCAATCGTGCAACCTCAAATGAACCATACACCTTTGACAATTATAATTGCATGCTGTCAAGTCAATTTTGACTCGTGGCAACCCTTTCTACAGTTTTCTAGGTAGAGTACTCAGATGCAGTTCACCACTCCCCTCTTCTGGGGGCACCCTGGGACTGTGCAGTTTGCCTAAGGTCACACTCTGGCTCTTTTCCTTGGAGACTCTCAATCTCTGGCTCTGTAGGGAGATGCCCAAATGACTGAACTTTCCAGCCAAGCTAGATTAGGGGTTGGCAACCTTTCACTGTTGTTTCATCTGCAACTGAAATAAACTAGATGGTTTGGATAGTTAAGTTATTTCTTTCTACCTAGCTCTGAAACAGATGGTCATGCTTAATTGATAAAATATAGGTATGGCATTAGTGGTACTCAGCTTGTGGCTTTTTGAGCCCCAGAGGTTTCTGAGTCCCTCAAGAACCCTAATGTCAAAGTCACAGCAGTCACCCTATTTGATTAATTAGATTATGAAAATTATGACCATTACCGTATTTATTCGAGTATAACGCGCATTCGTGTATAACGCGCACCCCTAATTTTCCATGAAACCTCGGTATAAAATTTTCTCGGCTAGCTGCTCGGTTTCCATGCATTTCAGCATGATCAACAACTTTGAGCTTGAACGAAGCGTCATATGCACAACGTTTACGCTTGATACCCTGAGATGCCATCTAAAGGGGAACCAGTTATATCGGTGAAAAAGAGCACGCCTTAAAATATTGAGGGAGGGGGGGATAATCAGACCCACCTGTTGCAGAAAATGCAATCTGAAACGAGCACTTCCGACCTCCAGGAGCCTCGCTCGAACTGCGAGCTACCTCCGGGCCACGCCTCGTCTCCCGCGCCACCCAATCAGATCCCGTCAATTTCTTCAAAGCCACCCCCCGCCTCCCCTTCACCCGCCGCAGCAATAGACAGCCGACCCAATTCTAAAAAGGAAGTAAAAGAGGCTCGTTTATAACGCGCACCCAGTCCTCGTGTATAACGCGCACCCCAACTTTGATTTCTTTTTTTGGTATAAAATTTTGCGCGTTATACACGAATAAATACGGTATCTAGTAGGAGAATTTTGTTGAATTACACCCTGGCTGGAATTTCCAGGGCATCCTCCCATGGTTTTGCAGGCAAGGAGAAAAGGATGGGGCCAGTGGCAAATTATATTCTCCTTCCTATTGGATACTTTGGTGGGTAAAGGGAATGATTTGGTATTGGACCTTCATCTCTGATCTTAGAGGTAGAATCCCAATCTATAATTAATTCCTGGGATGCTGTTCCCGAAACTTGGAAGTTCTTGATTTTAATGGCTGCATTTGCACTTTTTATGCTTTGGATCTTTGCGTCTCTTCTTATAACCTGTTGATTTAAAATTGTGTCACTCTAAGTTACCTTGATCATGAAAGCACTATATACATATTTCAAATAAATATCACAGTATGCTTACTTGCAAGCTGCCACGTGTGCCTCAATTCAGTGGACTCAGTAAACTTGTTTTCTCTTGCCACCTCCCTGTTTTCTTCTCAGCCATTGTAAAGGGAGCTTCCCTGTTGAAGAAACCTCAGGAGTTTTGGCTCGATTCAGACACAGCGGTCTCTGTACCAATGATGAGGGTCACTGGGACCTTTGAGTACAAATGTGATGGCAACCCAAGTCTTTCTGTTGTGAAAATCCCTGTCGGCAAGAGCATATTTCTCCTACTTTTGCAGCCCACTAACAGCAGGGACTTGGCCAAGGTTGAAGATCAGTACTCCTTGATGCCTTCTGTAGAATGGATGCAGAAACTAGCAGCAAGGTACTTTTATGGATTATTAAGATGTTCCTAAGAACAGGCTTTGATAGACTGGAGACATTCTAGATGAGGCACCTGGGCTCAAACTGTACATTACCAATAGAAATTCCTTAAGTGCTGATAAAGTCTGATTGTGATAGCGGGAGCTTTTAATAAATATTGTAGTTTTTAATTAGCTTGTGTTATTTTGTGACTAGTCTTTGGGAGGTAAACACAAACTTCATTTACCAATACCACTGCTCAGTCATGCAAGTCTGCAGGAATCAAGTCTCTGGAGTACTAACTAATTACTCAAATGATGCAGTATCTATAACACATAGTTTGGATGTCCTGTCTTTTATGGGTTAAGCACAGTTGCTAGATAGAATGAGAGATGTCATGTCTCTAACATCTCATTTTGGGTATTAATGTTCTAAGCTGACTGGCTGGTAGCCTCAAGGGTTGAGGTTTCTGGCTGCAAAGCCAGAGGTTGAGAGTTCAATTCCTCACCGTGCCTCCTGTGGGTACAGCCGGCCTGTGTAGCCTTAAGCAAGCTACACAGTCCCAGGGTACTCCCAGAAGAAAGTGATGATTAACTACTTTGGAGTAATCACTACCTAGAAAACCCTGTAAAGGATCATCATTAGTACAAATTGACTTGATGGCACATGACGACAATGACAACGACGATTCTATCTACTACCATTTAATGAAACTTAAATGATAGTAATAGTGACAGGGTGTCCAGAGCTAAAGTGCTTGCATTTTTTAATTGGAGAAATGTCAGTATCATCTCTATAACCTCCTTGGGATTCCCTTTTCCTTTAAGCTTAGCTATATAGTCCTCCTGACAATGGACTTCCCTAGGAACAATTTCTTGATGTTAGTTGTACTTGAATGAAGAGCAGGCCTAGTCCTAATTGAATAACTGAAAACCTTTTAAATTCACAGACAATCTACTCCTCATAGAAATGAAACCTGCCAGAATCAATTTGTTGATATGGATCAATGGAGATGACTGTATTTTTTGCCTGTTCCTGAGTGTGTGACATACACATACTGTAGTCCTAATTCGGGTGCAACACAGGGCTTTTCCCCTGGCCATGCCCACCATACCATGTCCACAGTGTGGTAGTATTTTTTTTTTGGAGCCCACCACTGGATGGAAGGCTGAGTCAACCTCAAACTTCATACCACCACCTCCTCCTGCACTTTCTTTCTTTTCTTTTTTGGCAGAAGGGCATACCTGTCAAGTATCCTGGATTGGCCCGGAAATCTCGTATTTCACTGCTCCGTCATGCTCCTTCCCGTGGCCATCCCGTAATATGACCGGCCAGGAAAGGGGTTACTGCGCATGTGTGCAGGGTTACTGCACATGTGTGCAGGGGTTACTGCAAATGTGTGCAGGGGTTACTGGACATGTGCACAGGGTTTACTGCGCATGTGTGCAGGAGTTACTGCGCATGTGCACCACTGCATCTGACAGCTGCACATGCACAGTAACCTTTTTTCTGCCTGGCGCCTGGAAACTTACTGCGCATGCGTGCCCGGCTCCCGGATTTTGAAAACCGTGGCTTGACAGGTATGCAGAAGGGCTTTCCAGCCCTGTTGCTAAAACAAAGTTAGGCAATGTGGAAGGATTGCCTACCACCCTTAACAGACTGGTTGAGCGTAGGGGAATCTTACAAATGATAAAGTATTTTTGGAGGTCCCATCATGGGTGTGTTGGGTAAAAGGTCTCAAGAAAGCAAAGATGCTTTTAGATGAGTTGCTGTCAGAACTGCCATTCAAGTGCACCATTCAGTCATTCTAATCTTCTCTTCAGAGCATATTTCCTGTTGCAAGAATAAAGACAGATGTCGCAGAGGAGAACATGGGAGAATTACAAATGGAACTTGGGAGTGTCCAAGTCCCTTACAAAAATTATGTGTAAAAGTCAGGATAATGAAGCAATAAAAGTTTCATCTGGAAGCCCTCCTGGAACCAGCATCAGTTTCTGTTTTTGCAGCAACTTTATCCCCCCACCCCTTAATTCCCTTTTGCATTCTTCTTTTGCAGACAAATCCAGCTGACTTTACCAAAAGTGTCTCTGAAAACCATTTACAATCTTCAGGAGCTCCTGGAGAAACAGAATATGCCTCATGTGCTTGGAAAGGAGGCCAGTTTCAGACTACTGAGTGATACAAACTTGACTATTGGCAAGGTACACCTTTTGCCCAAAAGCACATTCTTTTCATACTTTTGATTTGTATATATGAAGTCTGGCCAGGTTATCTTGCTATGGTAATAGAGTAGACCATAGGGCCAGTGACTCAGTGCCAAGTGTCAGGCAGAAGTTAACTAACTTGACAACCCTGAGGACTAACGGCCTTGGGTGCCAAAGTCGACAGGGAAGGGAGATGGTCCCCAAGTGGATTAAACCCCACTTGAATCCATTTTGATGGAGAGCAGCAGCTTCATCAATACTGGCCTGGGACTGATGAGGACTTTGCATGCCAAAAAGGCTCAGGACCAGAAAGTGACTCACGGAACTAGAATAGTGGTATGGGGGTCATACTGTGATGCAGAAGGCAGATGAAAGGCCACTGAAAAGCAGTTGTTACCCATGACATGGGCCTTAAGATGCCCGAGGATGTTGCAGAGGATATTGAGTACCAGGCTCCGTCACTGACATTGAGCCTGGATGCCGTCTCTTAGGCTCCCTCAGATGTTCAGATACAATGTTTAATTTTATTTCAAGTTTTATGTAAGTTACCATCTTTGTTTGTCTGTAAACCGCTTTGGGCCACCAATAGGTGAAGAAAGCAGTATAAAAATATACTAAATAAATAAAATAATTAAATAAATAATATTCTTAAGACAGTCTTCATGGCTGATTGCCATGATAATTGCCAATATACAGATTTGGATACAGCAGCAGAAGTATATGATTGTGTGCATCCAGCACATTCTTTAGGGAAAGAGACCAGGTGAAATGTTGCAGAAAGCAATGCTGAGGAAGGCTGTGGGCCACTTCAGCCATACCTGTCAAGTATCCCGGATTGGCCGGGATTTCCTGTATTTCCGCGCCGATTTTCTCCATTTCCCGCCCGGAGCTGCCGCAACCCCGTAATTTGGCAGTGGGGGAAAGGAGTTACTGTGCATCCCTTCTGCCAGGTCCTTTCTACGTATGCATAGAACCTGTCTACTCATGCATAGAAGGCTTCTGTGCAGAAGGAGATGTGTAAAAGCCTTCTACGCATGCGTAGAAGGCTTTTATGCATGCGTAGAACGGACCTGCGCAGAAACGTTCTGCACAGGTCCCATAATCTCCGGAGCTGCACTTGACAGGTATGACTTCAGCAAAGTGGAAACCTAAACATCCTGAAGTGGATGAGAGGATAAAGGCTTGCAGTCTGAAGAAAATGAGACAACAGAGAAAACAAGACAATATAAATCCATAGAAGTGGCAGTTGTTTTTTTTAAAGTGAAAATGACTCTTAGGAGATGCAGTGATGAGTGAAAAGGGGCCCCATTCCCTGTGAACCATTCAGGTAAAAATTCCCATCCCTAACTTTCCTGCCTCTCCACTCCAAAAGATTTCAGTCATGTGTTTATAAATAAGCATTTTAATTTGTATTCAGCAAAATGAAGCTCAGCCATGAAGGCTGTCCAGTAAAAAAAGGGCCGTGGAGAGAATATTGTGCATCCTTTCAATCCCAAACTGCAACCTCCGTCCAAGTCTTTCATTTTTCAAAGCTGTCAAGGCATCACTGAATCAATTTCTCTCTTAAGTTGTGACTGTTCATTAAGCACTCTAATCATTTAAGAGCTCAAGGCAGGGCTACTCATGAATCTGATGACGTGTCTTTTCTTCTTTAAAATTTTTTTGCATTGGCCTAGCAGATCATTGAATCGTGATTATATGAATTCCACATGTATTTTATAAACATGCATCATTGTTTCTTCCTGGAATATTTTTTATTACCTATATACATAGAATTTTTCCCCCTCCAGTTACTTGGAATTTGTGTTTGTCAGTTCCAGATCATACTTGGATGCCTCAGTCTGTAGTTACATGGTCAGATATTGTGGAATTTGCTGTGCTTATAAAGCAATGAATTTGAAATATTTTTTTCTGACCACATGATACAAAGGCTGATTTGAATTCACCTACCCTTTTTTTCTCTGCCCCTGGGAGACCTACATATTCAAGCCAAAATGATTTGAATTGGCTTTTTCCTGTATGATTAGTTTTGATAGGTTCTTTTAAAGAGAGGTGGTGGTGGTCTATAGATGAAGTTTCAGTGATGTAGGTCTTTGGAACATGACATTCAGGATGTGGGAAACACACTTCCACATTATTTCCTCTTCCAAACAATCCTTTGAATGTTTATTATTTTTTACATATATGAGATTAGCGCTAGATCACCCTATCACCTTACTTGCTGGGTCATTGTAAAAACATTGACAGAGGTGGGACCACAATAAAGAAGCAAAGAAATGGAAGCTGTGGGATGTAATGTAATTCATTCAGTTCAAGTGGTGAAATCCCTAATCAATCTGCAATCCTTATGTGAGCCTGTGTGAGAGCCCTGGCTATGTGAGCAATGACTGTGATTTCAAACATAATGCATACAGGCTGTGAATCAAATCACTCAAATTTGCCTTTTCAATGTAGTTGCACCCTTAAAATAACTGACTCACTCTATTAATTTCTGTTTGCAGATCATAAATCAACAGTTTTTTGAACTCAGTCCCAGTGGTGCAGATCAAATTGAAGATCCTCCAGAAGAAAATGAAACACTCAAAATAACACTGAACCAGCCATTCCTTTTAGCAGTATATGAAAAGGTGTCATATACATTGCTTTATTTCGGCAGAATAACAAATCCCCTGAAAGGAATATAAGCATTTGTTAAGCAAGAAGGGGTGGTGGTGTTCTCCTTTAATTTTAATTTACCTTAGCTATGAATCAAGATGGATTCAAGTGGGATTTAGTCAACTTGGGGACCATTACCCTTCCCTGTGAACCTCATCACCCGCGGCTGTTAGTCCTCAGGGTTGTCATGTTAGTTAACCACCACCTGACACTCTGCGTTGAGTCACTGCCAGTATGGTCTACTCAGTTTGTTGTTGTTGTTGTTCTTCAGTCGCATAGTTGAGTCCGACCCTTTGCAACCCCATGAACCATTGCACGCCAGGCACCCCTTATCCATCCTCCTCAACCCACCCAGCTCTGTGCCCATTGTGTTGACAATACCATCTAGTCATCTTATTCTCTGCTACCCCTTTCTTCTTTTGCCCTCAACCTTTCCCAGCATCAAGGCTTTCTCAAGTGAATCCTCTCTTCTCATTTGATGTCCAAAGTGCTTTAGCTTCATCTTCAATATTTGAGTTTCCAAGGAGCAGTCGGGGTTGATTTAAGATCGACCTATTTGTTCTCCTCGCTGTCCAGGGTACTCTCAAAATTCTCCTTCAACACCACATCTCAAAGGCGTCTATTCTTCTCCGCTCAGCTTTCCTTATGGTCCAGAATAACCTGGCCAGACTGTCAACATCCTCCACAGTAGTGAAAAACAATTACAGTGGTACCTCGCTTAAAGAGTATAATGCGTTCCACAGGATTGCTCTTTAAGCGAGTTTGCTCTCTAAGTGAAACACCATTGTAAGTGACCAATTGTGACTTCTGAGGGGGAGGGCATTGTGAACCCCGATTTAGTTGTTAAGTGAGTTTTTGGTTTGTTTTAGTTGTTAAGCGAGAAAATTCTGCTCTTTAAGCGAGTTAGTCTCTAAGTGAGGCTCTCTTTAAGCAAGGTTTTACTGTATGTGTATTACAATTATTGAATAAAAGCCATTGAAAACAATTTAAAAGCATATTTAAAGGCATAAATATATATCTCCCCCAATTAATTTCCTTTCCTTAGCAACTTTCCTCCTTCCTTACTAGCAACCTCCTTATTTGCTTGTTGATGGGAGAAGTCCAGTCTGGGAGCATCTGCTGGAGTCTGTTCATAGCCAGATTAGACATCTCAAGGAAGGGAGGGACATAGTTCGTACTCGAGTTTTAACTGTGCCATCTGTCCTGTTTCTTGCTGTCAAATTGCAAAGAAAGTCACAGAAGCATGAAAACGGTGAGAATGCTTTAAGTAGCAAGATAATATAAAGGTTTTGGGCAGGAAGCCAGACAAGCCTTACCACTGACATCAGAGAGAACAAGGCATGTCGAAGCCAGGGTCAATGGTTCAAGACCAATTGGTAACAGAAACAACAAGAGTACTATGAGGATGAAACACAAGGCACAAGAATAAATAGTTCAGGTCCTTAAGGGCAGGGGTGCCCAAACGTTTCAAGCTGTGGGCTGGTCACATGGTTCAGGGAGCCGATCACTATGGCCCGGGGGCTGGATGCGGCCCCTAATGCCAATAAATCCGGCCCACAAAGCCCTTGTTGCCCCTGGAAGCGGAAGTAAAATGCGTTCCAGTGAGGGCTTTGCGGGCAGGTGAATTGGCATCGGGGGCTTAATCCGGCCCCTGGGCCATAGTTTGGGCACCCCTGCTTTAGGGTATTGCATCTGTATTGCTCCAAGCACTGAGGTCTTGAGAGCCAGCTGCTTATATACTACTAGAGGCTGCTGTTATTGGGAGGTTCAAATGTGATCCATCTAGCCTCAGGTCACCCTGTGAATACAGGGTCTCAGGGAGTCTACTTATTCCTGAGGAAGGCCTCATTCATCAAGAGATCTCTCCTTGGCACCAGGTGCTATACTCAAACCCCCATCTTTTCTTAGCATCACTCTTGTAGATTGGGAGGAGCCCAACCTCCTTACCTCAATTTGGAGCAAAGCCTCTTTTGTCTTTGGCTGCTGACCTTTGCCCCCCTGAGGGCCCAGAGTCCAGAGGAGCACCCCTACAATCCTAGGTTTATGGAACCTGGACTCCTTATTGAAGGATTCATTTGACAGGGCATGCTGGACATTGTTGAGCTCTGGGTATCCAGGCTCAAAGATGAATCCAGCAGCATGTCTAAGTTGCAAACCTGAGTTTCACAAAACCTATAAATCTCACCCACAGAATATGTAATCTCATCCAGTGCAGCTTGTGATTCCTATTTCCTGATTTGCCTTTTTTCTGATCTGGAGCATCTTTCTCTTGTCTGGACTCAATCTCAATTCATTCACACTCACCCAGTGTTGTAATGGTTCGTGGGAGTCGAGGTGCTGAACTCAAGGAAGGCGCATGAGACAGATGTGTGGTGGAAAAAGCCAGTCCCGAGTCCTTGGGTGGTCTGCATTTATTGACTACTTCGGAATCTCCCCGCACAGCCTGCGTGAGACCCCGTGACAGAAGGCTTGCTTACGTAGCATGTTGCTGGCTAAGGTACATTTGCCAGCCTAAGAAAGTACTGTGTGCCTAGGTTCGCCATAGGCAGAATAATCAGTAGATGTAGCGAGACTCACTGTTCCCGTCTTATCTCAGAGTCCTTGTAACTCTGGGGATCTATGCTTAGTTGTTTAGTCTAGCTGCGGTTTGCCTTTGCTCAGCTCAGTCCGTGGACGTGAGCCAGATACTGTATGCTGTTTATGAGAACCTGTGTCTCTTACCTCATGGCATTTGTTCTACTTCTCTCAGTGCCCCCAGCCAAGGAAACATGGAGTTACTATTGCTCCCTATTACTATTAGCCCATACCCAATTTCCTTTCCGGTCGAGCCAGGTTGGTCTCGAGCCTGTATGTATAGCCCGACAAACCCATTGAGAAAGGTTGCTGTCCAATCAGTGACCTGGGCAACCCACAATCCAGTTCATTACTGACACCACATCCTGGGTTAGAGCTGAAGCAGCTTCTCTGTATTCACTCAGAAATGAGGAGTCCAGTTGAGTGTCATTTGTGGTGGCAGTGAATGCCCAAACTCTAGGCAATCTCTCCTAGTACCGTTTCATGTGCATGTTAAATAGCCCAGCTCAGGAGTGGCCAAGCTTGGCGCTCCAGCTATTCTGCAACTTCAATTCCCAGGAGCCTTGATCAGCAGGTGTGCTGACTTGGACTTCTGGTAATTGAAGTCCAAGAAGACCTGGAGCGCCAAGGTTGGCCACCCGTCCTAGATAGAACAGAACCCTGAAAGAGCCCACAGACTAATAGCTAGCACATTGAACAACTTTCCACTGCAGGGGGACCAGAGCAGTAAAACTATACCTTCAAGTACCATTTCAGTTTATTATGATAGATGACACTGAAAGCCACAAAGGGACACTATGGAACCAACAGAGACCTAGGTCCCTGTCTAGTTTTTGGTGTAGATATTCCACCAAGCTATCTCTGTCACATAACCAAATCTGAAGCTAGAAGCATGTAGATCTTGATAATCTATCTCATCCAGGCACTCTAGAGCTGAGAAGCCACCAAATTGTCTGTAAACTTGCCGAAAATTGAATGTTTGAGATTGGCCACTAATTGTCCAACACAGTGAGGTTCAAGAAGGGCATTTTCAACATGGACGTTAATACTGCCTCTTTTGAGCAGGTTGGATCCTAGTATTGTTCTGGAAGCATTCACTATTCCTTTTGCTCACTTGGCTAGTGTCCAACCAAGCTGTTTTTTAAGAATCGGGAAAGGTAGAGATCCAGCTCACATCTTCTAAGATCCTGACTGCATCCTCAAGCTACACACACTAGAATGTATCCATTAGCTCAAGAAGCAAGGACTAGATCAGGGGTGCCCAAACTTTTTGGGCCACGGGCCGGTCACATGGTTCAGCAGGTCGGTCACGTGGTTCCTCCCACCGGAAGTAAAATGTGCTTTGCAATCTGTTTTGCAACAGGATGAGATAGATTTTAAGCTGCCATTTTCTCTGCTTAAACGAGGTGCCCAAACTACAGCCCGTGGGCTGGATCCTGCCCCCGACACCAATTCATCTGGCCCACACCATCCTCGTCGCTCCAGAAGCGGAGCGTACGGGCACATTTTACTTCCGCTTCCAGAGCAATGAGGGTGGTGCCGGCCAGATGAATTGGTGCCAGGGGCAGGATCCGGCACACGGGCTGTAGTTTGGGCACCCCTGGACTAGATTCACATCTGTGGAATCTGCATCAATTCAGAGCAAATCCAAACAATGTGCCATGTAAAGTGTGGAGCACATTCTTGACAGTGGGCTGTGTTCTCGTTTAGCACAACAGAATTTAGTCTTTACTTACTGCTGCTGACTCTGTTCAAATGCAATGGTGGTAATAAATGATTTTGCTGATGCTTACCAATGGTTTCGAAGCCTGTGTTCTGTTGGATCTGCTTTACGTTTTCTGCCATTATCATAGATGTGTCTGACTCATTCATAACTACCATCTCCCTAGTAAACCAAGGAAACAGTCTGGCTTCAGGCCACGGGAGAGATTTAAGAGCAACAGTACGGGCGCGTTTTACTTCTGCTTCCGAGAGCGACGAGGGCAGTGCGGGCCGGATGAATTGCAGTAAACCCATTCGTGTAGATTCACAGGGGGCTTGGGCTTCTGTGAATTGAAGTCCAAGAACATCTGGAGGTTCGCCATCACGGGCATATACCATTTGTGTGCAGGGCTTGAAGCCAGTTGTAAATAGGGCTACAACAAGCAATAGTGTGAGCTGGTTTTTTTTGCCTCTCTGCCCGCAGTCTCCTTCTAACAAATCAAAAGAAGAGACAGACTTCTGTTAGCAGGAGGGTTTTTGAACTCAGCCAAGGGCTATATCTGGACAAGGTTGCTCACCATCCCCCACACCATACTGAAAATACAGTTTTCGACCAGTGTCTTCCAAACACAAGTATTACTGAGAAAAATACAAACACACAGAACAGTTCTCTTTTACCTGTGGCAATGCTCCCTTTTTTGTCCACTTATCAGATTCAGTCCCTATTGCAAGCGCTACTGGCATTCGGCATTTTATCACCTGGGTCATTCCTTTTAATTATTCTTTCACCCGTTGGATTTGCACAGTAACAATATTAGATGAATATTTTAATGCAAGATTAAGTTCCATGACAGCTTGTCACCTGAGGTATCTACACAGTTACAATTCCAGGAATTCAGATTACTAAACAGCATTCAATTAAATTGTTAAGAGCAGAATTTTATATATTTACTATTTAAAGAACAAAAATAAAATCAAGTTTTTACGGTTTCAATTCTGAAACAACAGTTAGGGATTAAGAACAACGAGTCCCCTAAAAATATTGTTTCTTTGTACCCTTTCAGTTTCAGCAATAAACAGATTTCCTACCACTCTGGGATATTAGTTTGAATACAGATGGCAACAAAATGTTGTTTGTATGTGCAAGACCACACATGCAACATTCCTATGGTGTAAATATCCTGAAGATCACTCTGCTTTTCCACACAACTCTCTGTGTGGATTTTATTTTTTTATGGGCCTTCATGCTTGAATTAGGCAAACCTTTTTCTTTTTAAAAAAGTGGCCCTGAAGTGGCTTTGTGGTTAAGATGCTGAACTTGATGACTGGGAGCCTGGCATGACTGGAAGCCTGCATGACAGAGTGAGCACCTATCTGTCCCAGCTCATGCCAACTTAGCAGTTCAAAAACAAGAAATTGCAAGTAGATAAATAGGGACCACATTGGTGGGAAGGTAACAGCATTCCGTGCACTCTGGTGTCTAGTCATGCCTGCCACATGTCAACGGAAACGTCTGCAGACGCAGACAGCACTGGCTCTTTAGCTCTACACAGAGATGAGCACCAAACCCTAGAGTCGGATACATCTGGCTTCCGAGCAAAGGTGACTTTTACCTTTACCATAAAAAGAATGTTTTTTCTTGCTGGCTTCAGGCTTGAAACAGAACTCACTTATTTTTAAACTCTTCCATACATCTCAAACAATAAAAGATATGATACTGGTTCAAGATGCTGGTAAATTACTATCCTTGCATTCTTTACAGAATCAGTAATAAGAAAAAAGTCACATAACTTACATAAATAAAGCAGGTCTATCGTCCCCTCACCAATAATAAAAACATTACAAAGGAAGACAACTCTTTTCTAATTTGTTTTAATCATATTATTCCTTCATGATAAAGATTTACAATAAAAATTAAAAAACAACCACCTTCTATATCTCTGTGCAGAATGTTTAGAAATATATATATAAAGGGTCTTCCATATAATGGAAAACTAAAACAAATGCTCTCTCCTGTAAGGTTCTTCTTTTTGGTGTGCAACAAGTTTGTATGCCTCTTGAGACATGTCGAACTTGGCGTTGAAGCTGCATCAGGAAGCACTTCATTGCTACAGGATACTTTTGGGAGAGAAAAATAAAAATAAACCCTTTTTCAGATGCCAGGCTTCCTCCCCTCACACAAATGGAAAGCATGCTATGATTGTTCTGCTGCTATCTGATCCTTGGCCGCTTGAACAAACTCTGAGAGAGCAGAAAAGCTTTGGATGTTGCTCAACTCCAATCCCATCTTCTGTATCTGAAACAAAACAATGAGATTCTGTAGTAGTTTTGTAGCCAAAAAGCAGAAATCTCATAATCATTGTGCAATCAGAAGATGAAGAAAACAAACCCACAGAGTTCTGCCTTCTGTTGGCAATCGCTTTCAGTAATTTACATTTGACAGGATATTTTGAGTCATTCAGAATAGGTTATACATGATTATAAAATTGGTTAACAATAGCAATTACACTTATATACCACCTCAGAGCATTTAGGGCACTTTCTGGGCAGTTCACAAAGTTATTAGCATTTTTACTTCAGGATTTATGTTGATGTTTGCTAAACATGAGGTAAACTCCTACATAACTGATGATAACACCTGAGAAAGAATGTTACTTGAATATCTGCAAATGGACTGAATCTCTGAAAAATAACTGTTTATTCTATAGAATACTGACCCTTTTGTCTGCCTAATTATATAGTCTGTGGAGGGAAAGCCATTATAAAACTGGCTTCTAGAAGAAAGAGCAGGCCTTAATGCTAGTCGTGGTATCTCCTATTAAGTAATTAACATGTGTTTTTTTTTAAAAAAAATAAAAACAAAGTTCTAAATTTCATAGAGATGTTTACTACCGTGTTTCCCCTAAAATAAGACACTGTCTTATATTTATTTTTCCTCAAGAAGACACACTATGGCTTATTTTCAGGGTATGCCTTATTTTTATTAAGTATGGTACAACATGGTATGCTGCATAGCCATGCCTATCACTATGGCTTATTTTCGGAGTATGTCTTATATTGCGCAAATGCTTAGAAATCCTGCTACTGCTTATTTTATGGGTATGTCTTATTTTTGGGGAAACAGGGTAGCTGTGTTTTTCACAGTTTATAAGCTGCTACTGAAAGCACTTCATTATAATCACCGTGGTATCTTAACAGATAAAAACTTCTGAACTCAATATTATCATAGATAAAGGAATTCTGGATCAGAAAGAAGTACTGTATATGCAAATTTTCTAGGCTGTTCGAAGATATATAATCACTTGTTTAAGGCTCAGCAATCCCTTCCGTATACAGTGGTACCTTGGATAAAGTCCGATTCAGATAAACTTGTGGTTTTCATGCACACGTGATTAATCAATCAATCAATCAAACAATTTAATTTGTACCCCGCCTTTCTCAGCTGAGGCCGACTCAAGGCGGCAAACAACATATTCATACATGTAATGCATCGCATAAAGTCCAAAACCGCTAAAAATGGACATTATCCGAGGTATTTCGTATAGGAACCTTGGATAAAGTCCATTTTTGGACGTTATCCGATGCATCACCCATTTGATTCGGATAAAGTCCAAAATCAGATAAAGTCCAAACTTGTGGAACGGAGTTTGGACTTTATCCGAAGTTCTACTGTATCTCAATATATCCAACAAAAACATTTTTTTTGGTCAAAGCTAAATTACCTGATGTCCAAAATACTCTACATCTAAGGCCAACTGCAGGCGGATTTTGTTATCATCACTCATGCCTCCATTTGAAGTGATACTGTTGGCAGTCACAGTTTTTCTGGCCTGCTTCAGTCTTTTCAAACTTTCTTCCATTTTCTTTACAGAACTCAAAATATCTGATATCGTCTCAAAGTACCTGAATAGAGAGATCAATGAATGGGTTACTTCAGTAACCTCTTCTGGACTGAATTACTTAATATTTTGTTATTCATTTAAAATAAAAATTAATTAAAAATATAAAAAAGTAATTATAAAAATTTAAAAAAGGTGGAGGGCAAAAGAAGGGGGTGGACAAAATGAGATGGATAGATGGTATTGTAGATGCAATGGACACAGCGCTGGGCAGGTTGAGAAGGATGGTGGAGGACAGAGGGGCCTGGAGGACAATGGTCCAAAGGGTCGGAATTGACTGTGTGACTGAACAACAACAACAACAAATAAAACCCATTTTCTAATGCCGTCCTGAGTTGGGCTCCCTGAGTGGGTGGCATATAAGTGCGAAAATTAAATTAAATTAATTAATGTCCTTCACACTTTTGCTCTCCTTCGCACTGTCAATGGATGCAATAATAAGTACTGTACTATTATTGCATTTATTTATTTTTATTTTTTGATTGATTTCTACACCGCCCACTCGGCCTAGGCTGACTCAGAGCAGTTCACAGTCACAGATAAAACAACATAATTAAAACTAATTAAAAACTACCCACCCCCTAAAAAAGGGTGTAGGGACTGAAGGGGAAGGAGTTTCTACTACACCAACCAACCAACGGAGGTTACCCTTCCACCTGCACCCCATACTTGGCCCACCAGCCAGGTTTTGAGTTCTTTTTTGAAGGGCAGCAATTCTGTCTGGAGACGTAGCTCTGTTGGCAGGAGGTTCCAGAGGGCCGGTGTGGACAAGGAGAAAGCCCTCCTCCTTGTGGCGAGCCCCTCTAGCTGATGGTACAATTAGAGAGCCCCTCTGGTCCGCTCTGGTTGGACGGACAGACTTCTTTAGGGCAATGCGGTCTCTTAGGTATCCTGGCCTACTACCATATAGAGCTTTATTCACATCCTCATAACCTTTATTCAACAACCTTACTTTCTCCAAGCTTAATGAGTCTGGAACAATAGTTTTGGATACCTGTATACAATTACATCTGTGCATGGCTGATACATCATCTGCTAGTATATTTAACTTCTGTAAATGGCCGCAATTAAACTAGAGCAGCAAGGAAGGTGCTAAGCATTTAATAAAACCAACGGCATACACAGTGTATTAAAAAAACACAGAAAACATTTTGAAATTTAATTTATATTCTTGTATTAGTAACTACTGCAGTAATAACAAATGGTCACTAATACACACAAATGGATGTGGGGCAGAATAATGCCACATCTAGGTTTCTCCTAAGATCAGTTTGCTTCCTGCTTTCCATTTCCTAACAAAATAATAACAATAATTTTGTATCAGAGATTACTCTGGGTTGAAAGGATTTTTAGGGGATGCCCGAATGAGGCTCCTTTCATGTCCCCAAATGCAGCTCTCGGGTATTGAAACCCGACCCTCCAGTCACCAGCTCAGAGCCTTAACCACTAAGCCACCGGGGGAGCTGCAACAACAGAATGAAAAGTCTGAATCGTTGTAACAAAGCACCTCTATTTTGCTTTAGAATTAGGGCATCTTCAGAGAAGGTTTACCCTAAGTACCAGAAAAGGGTGAAATAGCTACTCAGTTAAGGACATAAGGACCTAGACTTCGATGTCTGGTCAATATAGCTCAGTGCTGTCTACAAACAACTGATAGGGTATCTTCAGTGTTTCAGAAAGAAATCTCCAAGCTAAACCTGGAGATACCAGGACAAAATCTGGACGTTTGATATGCAAAGCATCTATTACTGAGCTTTGATAATCAAACCCCAAATTTCTGTACTTTATAGGAGGTTATCATATCATAGCACCTGCTGACTTAGGTTAAGTTTTGTTTGATTTCTAATACAGTGAACTCCCGACTAATGATGCGTTCAAATAGCATCATTTTAAATTAACAACGCTACTGACACCCCCACGTGATATCCTGCACAACGACAAAAAAAATTGTTATTCTAATAACGACGGGTTTTTTATCGTCGTTGTGAGAATAACGACGCTTTTTTGACATTCTGGGGGAGATCTCCCATAGAAAACCACATAATGATGTTTTGCGCATGACGCTACTTGGGGAACTAAGCAACATCATTATGTGAGGGTCTATTGTACTGAGATAACCCTGTTGCTTTCATTAAATTTTCACTTACGTACTTCTGTGTGCTTATACTGACGGCTCCTTCAAGCCAGTGCTCAATTATTGCTGGCTTTAATATGTCTTTATACTCATTCTTCAGTTGGTAGAATGGCTTGAGGGCACTATCGACATAAGGCAACGCCTTGGCTGGCACCTCCTGGGCAGAGAAGAGGGAAAAAAAGAAGACTGTTAAAATATTTTGTGAATGGTCAACACCCTTGAAGAGAGGATAGCTCACATTCATTCCCCGCCCCCCCCAAACAGCTTTCACAAGATTTGAAAACATATAAATCTAATCCTATATAGGATGGATAGTAGGTGAAGAGTTTTAAGTATGAAGCACAGTTATAGTCGGGAAAAGCTTCTTCTGTGCTACAGAAAGCTGAAAAGGAAATAATAGGGAAAGGCTACTCCATCACCAGCTATCCATTGAGAAATACAGACTACTCTATGCACTTAAGTATTTTTGGAATGTGAAACAAATTACCTTATTGGTTCTCCTGTACAGCCTTGGGATTTCAAGAGCACTTTTCAGGCAACTGAGGCAAGAATCACTCAAATCCTGAACAACCTTACTGTTTAAGATTGGCCAGCAACCTTGTAAAGAATCTTTTGAGTCTTCTAGTGCTCCTATTAAAGGGGAAAGCGGTAGAGTCTGAGTTCCCAGAACAACAACAACAACAACAACAACAACACCACACACACACACACACACACACACACACACACACACACACACACACACACACACACTTGCTCCTTCAATAAAATGCACTGGCAATGAGAACCAAAAGAGACAGATATTGTATGCTATGTTGCATTACAACTTAGTATAGAGTGTGTGATCTCATGCAAACTCTCACATTCCATGCTTAGAAGGATCAAATTATAACTTTCAAAACTCAACATGTATTTATGCTTGTTCCGGCATTTTGCTACCCATCTCTATTTTTCAACCACAGCATACAAACATGACCAGAAATAGATTTGCACGTCACCCTTGCTCGAAAGCCAGTCGTATCCGACTCTAGGGTTTGGTGCTCATCTCTGTTTACAGCCAAAGAGTCCTCCCTCAGATTTTGGTTGATTACTTAATAGTTTCATTCTATTAGATATTTGTTTAAAAGCAGGTCTGTTCATCATGGTCACCGGCAGTTTAACACATTCTAAACATGCGACAAGAATATATCCATGTAACTGAATTCACTTTTACCTGAGATGCAGTCTATATTCTTGAACCCAACTGTTTCAAATTTTGGTTTGATAATTTCTAGTAGTTCTGGAAGCTGAATGAAAATATGCACATTATAGGTACAGTGAAATATATTCTCTTGGGATCTTCTACTAGTCTCCCACATGGTGAAGATTTTTCCCCCTCATGCAGAAATAATACTGTTACTGTCCTTCACTCCTGCCCCAAGAAACCACCCAGAAAAGGATTTTGCATTCAGAACCCTATACCATCAAAACCTATGTAACACAAAACATTAAAAATTAATGAGATATTTTAATTCTAAATAGTGCACTTGATCCTTGAAGCATTTAATTAACTCAGCACAGATCAAAGAGTAATACTCAAAGTAGACTATATTGCACACCAATGTGCTGTGTAGATTTAGAAATTCTGCCTTCCAAGGTTGATTCCATGTTTGGTACTCACTCTTCCATCCCTTCTCTTTTTTTAGCTGCAAACTCTTCAAGGAAAAGCCACATAGGAATCTGGCTGGCAAGGTTGAATTATAGATAAAAAAATGTACGTAGCCAAATGTTCACCCTTTTTTCTCTTTCATTCTCCCTCCCTCACAAACATACATAGTCCCAAAGAAACATTGAAAAGCATACTTCATACTCTACAAGAAGCTTTAAGAAACTGAAGAAGGAGCCATGAATATTTAGAACAGTCTTCTTTAGAATGTACTGCATTAGTCGAATATACACATTTGGTCTGTGGGTTTCTCCTGAAATTAGTCATAGAATAATATTTCACCATTCTCCTCTTCCACTGACAAAGACAGACATTAATGTGCATTTGCAGCCAATAGTAATCTTTCATTTTATCTAAAATGTATCTCTCCTATACCTTAGGGCCGTGATGGTGAACCTTGGCACTCCAGATGTTCTTGGACTTCAATTCCCAGAAGCCCAAACACCTTGTGAATCCACACGAATGGATTTACTGTGATTCATTCGGCCTGCGCTGCCGTTGTCGCTCCTGGAAGTGGAAGTAAAACGCGCCCATATGGAGGAAGGGTTAACCCGGAAGAGTCTTAACCGTACAGGTGCGTTTTACTTCCGCTTCTGGGAGCGACGAGGGCAGTGCGGGCAGGATGAATCGCAGTAAACCCATTCATGTGGATTCACAGGGGGGTTGGGCTTCTGGGAATTGAAGTACAAGAACATCTGGAGTGCCAAGGTACGCCATCACAGTCTTAGGGTCTTCTTCTTTCGTGTCCTGATCAAACCCTTGAATGGCAAAATGAAGCCATTTTCTTCACTTTGTCACTGCTCAAACTCAAAGTCCTTAGGGTGCTGAACATTTTAAGTTTCTGAAATTGAGCCCTACATGCACGAGCATTTCCAAAGTTCCTCCTCAAAGATAGATGAGCACACTGGCCTCAAAGCATTTTAGGCCCAATTCAGTACTTTACTTGAAATCGATGCAATGTACTAACCCATTCCTGAAAGTGATCCAGATCTGCAGCAATAAACACAAGCTGAGCGGTGGATATAGAAGGCAAAGATAGAGCATTCAGGCAAGATTCATTTCCTTGGTCCTCAGTAGAGCCTGGATAAAGCGAGGATTCCTTGCTACTGCCTGCCAATGTCCTTTTGGGGTCCTTTGTGCTTTCACTTGAGATAGGCCTGAGTAAAACCTATTCCATCGAAACAAAAAATAAATCAAGGTAGAGAGAAAGGCATGAATTACAGACAAACATGCCAAGATGTGCCTCACACTCTAAGAAGGCAATGGCCTGGTTCCATCAAGTTACAGTTAAGTATCATTATGTATATCCTTAAAGGTAATTTCTTAAAGTTAAATCCTTAAATATAAGTCGAGATACAAGAAAAGCTCACCTCATTAATAAAAAATGCATAGCGTGCTACAATTTGCAAAGACAGCTTCCACAGGCGATGTGCTAGCAATGGTAGAAATATTTGAGCTGACCAACATTTCTCCAAACTTGCCCATGCCATGTGTGTAGCCAACAGATGATACAAACTTCCTGCTGAAAAGAAGGAACAGAGATAGCTAAATTACTCATCACAACCTAGGAATGTATCTTAAACACAGACTATTATATGCTAAAAAGTTTATTTTTAAAGTATCCATATTACATATTAAGCTATATATAAATGATACTTTGGTCCCACCCACCCCTTTTATTTTCAGTCCAATATCCATCATTGTTTCCTGTCATCTGTACATTTAAATGTAAGATGAGGAAAGATATTGCTCAGGACCAATGCCTGATGGACTGGACCCATGAAATATAGAAGCCATCTTGTGGGTGGGAAGACAGTTTCTGCTTTCAAGTGCAATGTATTTTCATCCATTCTCAAAACACTCTCCCTGCTTGTGAATCCTGCTGCACATGAATCCAACATTGCTACCAAATTTCAAGCCAGCATAGCCATCAGCATGTTTTATATACTGCATTTGAATTTTTTTGGAATAGTAGCCGTGTTAGTCTGTGTTTCAGACATATCAGAGAATAAACAAAACAAAGCAAAAACGCTGTAGCACTTTAAAGACTAACTGTTATATTTCAATGTGAGCTTTCATGGATCAAGTCCACTTCATCAGACATGAGAGTGAGGCTTCTACAGTAAAACCCCGACTTACATATACCTCGAGTTACCTAAAATTCGACTTACATAATGATTTTTGCACTAAAGCCATGTCTCGATTTATATAAATGTCCCAATTTACATAATGCAATTTTCTATGGGTTTGCTTCCATTTACATAAATATAATTTTCCTATGGGTTTGCTTAGAGTTAAGTAAAAATGCATTTTTCCTATGGTTTTGCTTCAAGTTAAGTAAAATATTTATTTTTCCTATGGGTTTGCTTAGAGTTAAGTAAAAAAAAAATCATTTTTTCCTATGGGTTTGCTTAGAGTTAAATAAAAAACTGATTTACATAAAAGTCTACAGGACAGACTTTTTACATAAGTAGGGGTTTTACTGTATATTTGAAGTTAACTGGTTAAAAGGAGAGGGGAAAAGTACTCTTTTGTATTCCAATTTAAAAAATATATGTACGAGAAAAAGCACAGTACTGTATTCAACATAGAGTAGCTGAAGTAACCAAAATCCTATTACTAGAAGTATGACTATAACTCTTCTAACGGTATGGTAATGAAAAATAAATATTCTTCATTCACTATCAACACCTAAAGGCATACTAATTACAAAGAAGATATTTACCTGGAGCCTCTTCTAAATCGTTGGAAAGAGCTGCTTCAAAGGCGCCTGCTATTTCTCTAAACCTAAACAAAAACAGAATGGCATTCTCTGTGAGACTCCAGGAAAAATACCAATTTAATCATGTATTTGGCAACTTAGTGTGGAAAGCACTCGACACAATTCTCCTCAAACTGGAACACCACAGTATGTAGTCTGTACCACCAGAAGGAAAGCTTTCTTTCAGTTACACTACAGCCAGCCAGCCCAGAAAGGATCACTTGACATTTATGCCATTGTTTTATACTGTATATTTTTCGGATTTATTTAGATTAGTATTTTTCCTCTTCCCAAATGTTTTATGATGACATAACTGAGAATCTAACTGATATAATTGAGAATTAATGTTTTCTGGATATGCATTTAATACCCCACTGTCCTTAGGAAATAAACTGTTGTTTTACACTGATGAAGAAAAAAGAAAAAGAAGCAGAAGCAGAGGTGAGCCCCGATTCTTAGATTTACTTTAGTTGGCTTACGGCGAAGTCTGATGACCATGATATCAACAGTTTCCAAAATGTTTGCTGACGGACACTGGCACAAGGTTCTGCAAATAGTTCTAAGGGACAGAAATCAATAGTTCTTTCTGATGCTTTGAACTTTTTGGTTTTAAAAAAGGTACTCTCAGAAGCAGCCACATGTTTAGAAATACAGGCTTTCAACATAAACTGTGTGGGAGTTGCTACCATTTTTTATGGAAGAATACCACCAGCTGCATGGGGTCCAAAGAAGACTATAATGATGCTAAACATTTCAGACCAACCATGAAATTTGGCTACACTGATGAAGATCTCGCTTCTTAGGATTTGAGCAGCTTTTATTATGGGTACAGTTTTAAGTCTGAAATTTCTCTGGAGGCAAAAATGATGAACCTGAGGCAGTTCTAATATGGGTACATAACAAGAAAGCAAAATTATCTTGAAAAGATCATTACAGTAGAACCCCGCATAAGGAAAAAAAATATCCGTTCCACGGAGCTCTTTGCTATGCGGGTTTTTTTGTTATGCCGTTCCCTATGGGAGGTAATCTGCATAACGGGGAGGAAAGTACGTTAACCAGGGTTCCCATTAAGCGGGTATACTCAGATTACCAAAACCCCCATATAACAGGAAAAAAATTCGTTATGCGGGGTATTGCCATTGCATAACGGACACTTCGTTGTGCGAATTTTTCGCTATACATTGCATTCGTTATGCGAGGTACCACTATATGTGGAAGAGGTTGAAGGCAGCAGGCAAAGAGGAAGACCAAATGGGAGATGGAACCACAGGCTTGACTTTGCAAGAGCTGAGCAGCACTGTTGAAGACAGAACATTTTGGAGATCTCATTTGTATGGTCGCCATTAGTTAGAAATGACTTGACGGCACATAACTGCTTCATTTAGGTTGGTCACACAATTGGGAAAAAAATTGATGTCAGATATATGGCGATTTAGATACAGTATATCTAATTATAATTAGATAATTATTAGCTTCAACTATGGAGTACACAGAAAGAACCTCCTTGAAGATTGTGGTATTTCTGAACTACAATTGGGTGTACCCAGGGCAATGGTTACCTTGTGCCAGCTAATCTTTCTCACACTAGGTCAGGCAAAAAGAACTGCAGAATGAACTCCCAAAGGTGGCTTCATTTTGGCAGTTGCACGTCTGGCCTAGACATGGAAGAAGAAGCTTCAACTATATTAGACCCACTGAATCAATGGAACCTTAGCATTTCAACAATTAGCATTTCAACATGAGTAGAATTACAGCTAAAATCTGTCAGGAATTCAAGAGATCGTTACAATTCCTTTGAGTTACTTTTTATTGCATTCATTTATTCAGTAGTTATAGTCAGATTTCTGTAGGTTGAGAAAGCCTGATTCTCACAGAAAAGGGAAAGTGCCATGCCAGGAGCAGAACACCTGTGTGGAAGACATGACATCAATCTGACATCATTGGGAGAAACACCTGTTTGGGAAAGTCCCAAAGTTCTCACATAATCCACATTCTATAGGGGAGTGTGAGTGATTTGAAATTGTATATAAACCTCAGTTTTTTGAGGGCTTAGAGAGAACCTTTTTCCAGATGGGCGAGAGCCTATGCCAGTTTGGACTTCAAGAGTGGAACCCTAGGAAAGATCCTGTGGGAGCGTTCAGCCCAACACAGTTATTTTTCTAAGTGCCAAAATCAGCCAAGGCAGAAGAATGGTCTTAGACTCTGAGGAGAAGATGCTTTTTCTTAGAAATAAGTTAGTTCTTTTCTTGTTTTATTAGATTCTAAGTATAGTGCAGAAATAGAAGTCCATGCATAATGGGCTATGACAGTGTAGATGGAATTATTGCTTTTAGATTGCTACAATTTTGTGTCTGGATATTTTACCTTCTTTTTGGAAAATAAACATCTGAAAGACATCAAACCGTTTCATCCTTGGCTAAAGAACGGGAGGTTCTTCAGAACCATGCCACTGTGGAGATAAGCTTTGAGGGAAGAAGCAGGACTTCAGATACGATTTCTACACTGGGTAACCTTGAGGGAAAAGGGGGTGTATAGAGACGGAGTGAGAAAAATAAGTCTCTTTGCTTTGAGACAAGATAAGGGTTGCCAGGGTGATTCTGTGGGAGTCACATCTGCGCCCACAGTTTGAGGCTTGGGAAAAATAAACTGCTTGTGTTTCTCAGGACTTTGAAAGTCAAAGTAGCTCTTTTGAAGCGGTGTCCCAAAAAGGCTTTTTCTAGGTGTCATGATCTTGATGAACCAAACTCCATCCATTTTACTTTCTGACTCCATCTTAGGCTACTTGAAGTCAAAGACAGAGCAAAGGTGGGGGCCAGGAGTACTTGGAGAGTCCCCAAGACCCTAGCCAATCATGAAATACTCCACCTCTACCTGACAGGTGTAGGAGCAGATCTCTCTGATTGGGTATCCTTATCAAGTGGGAGGATAAATCTGATTGGAAACTGTTATCTGATATAGGAGTGGTTCACTTTCATAGGTTTCACTTATCTAGAACAAATCTCCAAGGTGGAGCAACTTTCCTTTTTAAGGAGCTGCATCAAGACACTCAAATCGGGTTCCTAGCTCGAGACCAAGAGTTTTGTTGAGGACAGGTAGTGAGAGGCTACAGTAGATGCTGCAGGAGGGAATGTGCGTGAGGCAACTTACTGAACCTACCCAGCCTCCTTACCAAGGTCTCAGTTCCGCGGAGGGTGCGATACTAGGAAGGTGATATTTAAAAAGGGACTGTTGGTGCCAGCTAGCTACCATAGCGAAAAGCTTCAGTTGAAGCATAGCCACCCTTCCAAGATCATCCAGATCTCTGTGGACTGCTACATGGCTGTTGAAACCCCAATAGACCCTCTGGCATGATGCCCAAATAGACTATAACAAAATCCAGTAGTAAATCACAGCTAGAGCAGGCTCTCTGAATCAATGGAACTTACAGAGAAATTGACTCACAAATTCAATAGGCCTAACTCTAATTGCCATGTATGATGGGACTTTGCTTACACGTGTGAATGCACTTATTTATACTGTTGCAGCACTGCATGGATACTGATTTTTTTAACATAAACCCATCTTGGCAACCAATAGATAAGCCTGACTCCTTTTATGCGAAGCTGCAGTTAAGAACCAGGTCCATTGCATATCCAAAGATATCTCATTATCATAGAAAGTTTGACAATTAAGGGTAAAAAAAATCACAAAGAGATCTAATACTTGTTGTCCCCACTACAAGCAATTGGGAACAGTGTACAACAAATACATTGGAAGAAGAACTTGGGAAAGCCCTGGGAAATATTTCAAATGCCATTATGAAAAGTTAAGACAGAGGTGTACTAAATTAATTAATATGAAGAAAATACCTAAGCAAGTAAAGTGCATGGCTTATAACAAAAAGTACTATTAGGTTTTACCAGTTCTTAACATTCAGAAGGCTGACAATAAAATTGTATTACCTGTTAAATGATTAAACAAGCACATAGGTGAAACTATCTGTTTAATCTACATGCTTCCTCACAAGAACACCCTGACAAAGTAAACAACTGCAAAACATTAAAGATGTGTAATAACAGAAAACTGGTCTACACCAGTCCTAGGACTTCTGATATGAGAGAGAGAGAGAGTGTGTGTGTGAAGTAAAACTTCATTGCATCTAGGATATGGGTGGCTTTTCTGACCATCAAGATGTACAGCAAGTTGCACAAACATATTACATGTCTTTACACTGCTTTTCATTTATAGCTTTGCATTTGCAATGTTTTCAGCAGACAGCAAGGAAATACAAGTCTCAAAGAAAGGTTCCAATTCAAGTAAAACTCAAAATACAGACCTTATTTGGAAATAAACAGGCAAATTCCACTTCTCATTAAAGCTCTGGTAGGAAGGGTGCAACCTCAGTCTTTTAACACTGGCTTGTGAGCCACACTGGCGTTCAAATTTTCTTACAAAATCCATGCTTATTGTGTATTTCTGAAGATGGAAAATATATATTAACTAGCATGCCCATTTTAAAAAATTCTGATACTGAAATAACAGTGCTAACTAATTGCCGTACTATTTTCTTTTATAATTACTATCTTTTTAAAAATCATGGCATGAGATTTTAATTAGCAAAGGAGTTAAAAATAACTCATGGTAAAGGAAAAACAATATTTTCAATGTAAATTGTCTCTAGCGCATTAACAATCTGATCATAGACATATCTGCACAAATACTGAATTAAATGGATAAAGGGAAGCAAAGAAGATTGATACAGGTTTTGTGGTCTTACAGTGCAGGCTGAAAGAGGACAAAATGTCTCCACATCCTTTTCTTTATTCCCCACTGGCCTGAATCTCTGTCTGCTTTTGAATTTGCATTTCTCAGTATGTATATATCTATGTATATGAATCACTATTACTTAAATACAGCCTGGCCAGGTTATCCTGCTATGGTGATAGAGCAGACCATACTGCCAGCGAGTCAACACCGAGTGTCAGGCAGTGGTTAACCAACCTGACAACCCTGAGGATAAATGGCTTTGGGTGCCGAAGTCCACAGGGAAGGGTGATGATCCCCAAGTGGATTAAATCCCACTTCAATCCATTTTGATAGAGGGCCGCAGCTTCATCAATACTGGCCTGGGGCTGATGAGGACTATGTGTTCCAAAAGGGCTCTGGACCAGAAAGCGACTCGCGGGGCTGGATTAGTGGTACGGGTGTCATGTTGTGGTGCAGAAGGCAGATGAAAGGCCACTGCATTATATTCTCAGGACAGTCTTCATGGCTGATCGCCATGAGGATTGCCAATATTCGGATTCAGATACGGCAGAAGAAGGAAGAAGAAGAAATAAGTATATTAAATGAACTTCATGACAAATCTTCTGGATAGTAAGATTGGAGATCTTCAGTTAAGAGAATCAGTTAAAGGCCTAGTACTAAAGCAGCCCATATGATGCTTGCTTAGGATCAATTTATGTTACCAAATATCATCTTTCCTTAACACTGAAGGTTAATCTTAGCATATAAATTAGAAGATGTGACATGGCTGTTGGCTACTGAAATTGAACAACTGTTTATAAACTTTCTTCTTCCAGTGTACTTTTCAATTATGTGGTTAATGTACATATTTAATATTACCTCATGAAATGCATCTGGGTTCCCAGGATTAAACAGCGATGGCAATTTAACTTCTAAACCACGAACTATCTCTGGCCACACGGAATTAACCAAAAAATCATATCCAGGTACAGTATTCCCCTTTTCACTGCAAGATTAAATAAACATTTATATTAAAATGTTTCAAATCATATACTGGTCCATTCTAATTGCTATATGTAATTAGTATTAAAAATATTAGATGTTAACTTCTGTTTAATAGTTCAGAAAGCTAAAGGCAGAGTTAGAAAACAAAATTTTGTTTCCACGGAACACCTACTGCTGGGAACTTGTACAGATCAAGGCAGATTTCTTCACATGAATGAAGGATTTTGCGCACATGATTTTAAAGTAGTAAGATCTTTTATAAAAACCCTAAAACAACTATTTACAACATTTAACAAAAAGATGGAAGAAAGTTTGCATTACCTTGAACCACCTCCTCCTGTTACTTCACGCAAGAGACGGCAATGTAGAGGAACAAATTCCAGCAATTTATTGTACATGGTCTGGAGACCATTAGGATGAGACTGAACATACTGATCTACAATTACCTGTCAAAGAATGTTTATCATCAGATTCAAAACCAATGAACAGAAGAGATCAAATGCACAGTAAAAAATAAGACATGTACCAGGAATGCCAACTCCATTGCTACTGTAGTCAAATTGCTGAAAATACCATTTCTTTCAACCATTGGCATGCATTATTCAACCAGTTTTCAATTTTTATGTGCTACTCTAAATACATGTGCAATCAAAAGCCAGTGGTAAATATCAAGCACAGTAAAACCTTGTATAAAGAGTGACTTGCTTAGAGACTAACTCGCTTAAAGAGTAGAATTTTCTCTGAATGGTCGCCTTGCTTAACAACTAAAACCAACCAAAAATTCGCTTAACAACTAAATCGGGGTTTGCAATCCCCCCACCACCAGAAGTCACAATTGGTCACTTACAATGGTGTTTCGCCTAAAGAGCAATCCCGTGGAATGCATTATGCTTTTTAAGTGATGTACCACTGTAACTTTCTTCTGCTGTAGCTTTACTGTGATTTATTTCTGAAATGCCAGGAAGAGTGTTCGAGATATGTACTGCATATAGAAATGTTATATATTTTTCCATAATACATTTAACCAATAATTTCACTTACCTCGTCTACATATGGTTTCACAAGCACTTCACCGACCAATGCCTCAGCGTCCCGTGTTTTATCTATTGTTGCATAGGTCCGCAAGCAATGTCGTATTATGTCTATATTGGATGTCTGAAGACCTTCTAGAAGTAGCCCTTCCAGAGATTGTTGCAACATTGCTGTAATTCCAACTATACGCTATCATTTGGAGAGGAAAAACGGATTATTAGCCACACTGAAGATCTACTCATTTTATCTTGATATTAAAGAGCATAACAATATCCACAAGGATCACCATATTAGATTACCTTCCATTCTAAAGATGATAAGAGAAACAAACTATTTTTACTGTATTTAAAAGAAAGGCTATCATTGTCTAGATCTACAAAACGAGATTCTTGGTAAACTATACTCCTAAGGTAAATGATACACTTAATTTGTAAATATATATATTCACGGTTTTTCTTAACAACAGGAATAACAATAAAAATAAGGAACAATTTAACGGAAGTTGTTTAACTATACTGTACAGTGATACCTCAGATACCTCACATAACGAACACATCGTATAGCGAAAAATTCGCACAACGAAGCGTTCATTATGCAATGGCGATACCCCGCACAATGCAATTTTTTCCTTATGTGGGTTTTTTGTTACTGGGGTATACCTGCTTAATGGGAACCCCGGTTAATGAACTTTTTTTCCATTATGCAAGGATTCTCCAATAGGGAACCACATAATGAAAAAAACTGCATAGCGAAGAGCTCTGTGGAACGGAGTTTTTCGTTATGCGACGTTCTACTGCACTTATAACAAAACAGACTTTTGTTGTTGTTCTTAGCGCTAAATAATGAGCATGAAAAATAACAGCAAATAAGTAAAAGCAAATATTGAAAGCAGAAGACATTCATTGATTCTAAAATATTGTGCCCAGCTCTGGGTATGTACTTTAACAATAAAAACTAAATGGGTAAATGTGGTGAAGCTATGTTCCTTCAGATACAGTCACAGCTAACATAGCAGCCAAAGATGATTTTAAAAAATTCTAACCAAGGAGGCTACAAGGAACTACTGATAATGTTGAATGCCTAAGAACTGTTGTTCAGTTGCACAGTCGAGTCCAACCCTTTGCGACCCCATGGACCACCGCACGCCAGGCTCCTGTCATCTGCCATCCTCCATAACTTGCGCAGGTCTATGCCCGCTGCATCAACAATGCTTTCTAGCCATCTCATCCTCTTCTCCTTTTGCCTTCAATCTTTCCCAGCATCAGAGTCTTCTTCAGTGAGTCCTCAATTTTCATTTGCTGGGCAAAGTACTTGAGCTTCATCTCCAGTATTTGTCCTTCCAAGGAACAGTCTCGGTTGATTTCTTTTAGGATGGACTGATTTGATCTCTTTGCAGTCCAGGGGACTCTCAAGAGTCTTCTCCAGCACCACAGTTCAAAGGCATCTATTCTTCTGCACTCAGCCTTCCTTATGGTCCAGCTCTCACAGCCATACATCACTACTGGGAAGACAATTGCTTTAACTATGCTGATTTTTGTTGGCAGGGTGATGTCTCTGCTTTTTATTCTTCTGCCTAGGTTTTCCATAGCTTGCTTCCCAAAAAGTGTGTCTTTTTATTTTATGGCTGCAGTCACCATCCGCAGTGATCTTAGATCCCAAGAAGGTGAAGTCTGTCACTGCTTCCATTTGCCAGGAAGTGATGGGGCCAGATGCCATGATCTTGGTTTTTTTAATGTTGAATTTCAGGCCAGCTTTTGTACTCTCCTCTTTCACCCTCATCAAGAGACTCTTTAGGTCTTCTTCACTTTTTGCCATTAGGGTAGTGTCATCTGCATATTACCAGATAGCAAATGTGATCTTTGGGGAGAAGTATAATTCTTTCCAGAGTTGAGCACCATTCACCCAGATGAACATTCATTCAGATGGCATAATTCAAACCTATTTCAATATATTGATTTATCATATGGTCCATAGTAAGCAAGAAAACTGGAACTCCCCTCCACCAAGAAATATACTTACTGGCTTCAGTTTGTCTAGAAGTGGCATTCCTTTGCTCTGCACTGCATGAAACTGTAGCTGGTTGAATTCTGTAGCAATTCTTTCTAAAATCTGTCCAGTTAAAAGTGGACTATCAAAAGAATACAAAAGGACAACATATTAATAACATAATGACAATAAAAGAATCTAACCCATACACACATTTTCCCTCTCACACACACATTGTGTTTCCTCCCTTCCTAATAACAAAAAGACAGTTTATAATAGTGATGGTGAACCTTTTAGAGACCAAGTGTCCAAACTGCAACCCAAAATCCGCTTATTTATTGCAAAGTGTCAACACGACAACAGGGGAGGAAGCACTCCCATTGGGCTGATGAGCAGAGGGGTGGGGTGAACTCTCTGCTGGGGGAGGAAGCACTCCCATTGGGATGCTGGGCAGAGGGGCGAGGTGAACTCTGTGCTGGGGGAAGAAGCACTCCCATTGGACTGCTGAGCAGAGGGACGGGGTGAACTCTATGCTGGGGCAATAGTGCGCGTGCCCATAGAGTGGGCTCTGAGTGCCCCCTCTGGCACATGTGCCATAGGTTCACCACCACTGGTTTATAACATTTTGTTTCCTCTCTTCATGTTCCTTTCACATTTTTGCAAGATTAAAAAACAAGTTACAGTACTTCACAGGGATGTGAGGAAGAAGCAACCCTGGATATTCATGAACAAAATTATCCAAGCAAGAATCACGTTAAGCTTTTGCCTCTCATCATAACACTCTTTCTCTTCCTCCTAAAAAATGGCTGACATTTTTTCACAGAAAGAAAAAGTGCTCTCAAATGCAGCACAGTACTACATTGGATTTCCAACGTCTGGTACCCTACAGATTGTGCAGAATGCTTGGTTATCTGCACTGCTGCGTAGATTTTAAAGGGGAAGAAAACACACAGCTAAGAAATAATAATATTCTAAAGGAAAGAATCATATTTCAGTGCCATACCTGCTTAATTCTAGCGATGATATTTCTTTAGAGTTTTGAGAGTTCAGAATTTTTTCAATTTTTTCAACTGATTTGATAACTTGAACAAGTCTCAAGACACATATCTGTTTTTTAAAAAAGGAAAAGTTAAGTTCTGCTTAACAAATTTTGGGTATTTTTGGAAACCATGTAACCCACAAACTAAGGAAAATAATTTCTAATTTTCTTGAAATGTAAATATTATGTAAATGTAAATATTAGTATGCAAGTACACATTGCACACACCTGCCCATATCTGCAGCTTCACTATCAAGTTTAATTTATCCCTAGAATCATATTCAACCAAAATCCCTGAAATACATACAGTAATACAGTACAGTGGTACCTTGGTTTACGAATTTAATTTGTTCTCCGGGATGTTTCATATTGCAAAAAAATCTTAAACCAAAACGTAGTTTCCCACAAGAATGCATTGAAAAACGTTTTTCTGACCTCTGGAATGGATTAATTGGTTTTTAATGCATTCCTATGGGAAACCATGTTTCGGTTTAAGACTTTTTTGCAATTAAATTTGTAAACCGAGGTATTATTTGCAATTGATTTTCATTTGTAAACCGAAAATTGCGTTAATTGAGGCATTCGTAAACCCGAGGTACCACTGTATATATGTATTTCTATGACACATTACCTGAGCTGGCTCTAGAGGCCTATATTTCCTGCAATGGAAAAATAAGGTGTGCTGTTTATTTGCATTTTTCAGGTATCTGCGGTAGATCTCAAAACACATTCTCTGCGTGTTCTCTCTCTCTGATAGTGAGTGAGACAGACTTGTATTATTCCACACTGTGCCAAAGTGACCCTGATTTTCCCATGCCAGCTGGATAACAGAAGTATCAATTTGTAATTGCATACAGTTCCCAGATAAAATTGATATTTGCTGCCAAGAAGCAGGCAGGCTCTTTCCAAGCAAATACAGAAGATAGTCAGAGAGTAAACAAAAAGACAAAAATGTTGTGGCACCTTAAAGACTAACTGCTGTATTTTAACGTTAGCTTTCACGGATTAAGTCCACTTCATCAGACACTTCAAAAATTGCAGAAGATAGTTCTCCCATTGTTCATAGTTAAAGGAATTCATAAGAAGTAAACAAGTAACCAAAAAAGAACTCCTACGCTTTACTTTAAGAACATAACATGCTTTGTTCAGGTCTACTAAATTTTAAATTTACTGCATTTGGACAGGATGAGTGGGAAATAGTTAATCCACAAGAAATGAAATCGTGCTCTGATTTGCTAATAAGACAAATCTGAAAATATGATTAACTGCCTTTTCATCTTGCTGCGCCAGGAAGTTGCATGTATTAACTCTTCCCTTGGTTAATGATCAGGTTTCAACATGGCATGTCTGTCTTTTATTCATCCATTTTGGCATTTTAATTGGAAAAGGCATACACATTTCCCTGCCATACCTTTTTCCTTCTGATATCTTCTTGCTTAGATAGACATTCATCAATTGCTTGAATTCCTTCACTGACACATGACTTAAGACACTGGAAATATAAAGAGGATAAACATTCAAACTCTTCTATTTTATACTACAAGAAAAATACCATTTTAAGACAATAGTTCTCCCAAATAGAAGTCACTAGTGCTTAGATGCAGGGATTGGTGTGTGTGTGTATTTTTCAGGAGGGGCAACAATCTCTCTCTCTCTCTCACACACACACACCCCCACACACACACACCTTTGTCCTGGGTCCAGGGGCGGCTGTTAGCTCAGGAGGAGCTGACCCCCCCCCCCAGCCACCCCCGGCTATGGCCCTGCTTAGATGACTGTAACTTTTAAAATTAATATAGTCATTTTATCTGTTTCCTTCCAGATAAACTAAATAGTTCTGCTCCACAAACTAGTCAACACTTCCCTTATAAGTAACTAGCAGAGGTTGCCCGGCGTTGCCGGGCTGTTTTAAATTGTGTTGGATTAATAAAAGAACAAAGTATGATATAATTTTTTCAAATTGTTTTATGTAAGTGAATAATGTTTTAGTTTTTAAAATTTTTTTAATTAGTTGTACCGTAGGTAATAATTTTAATAATGTAAAAGTAAATGTTTTTTACATTCAATGTTTTTAAAATGTGTTTAGATGTTTTGGGTTTAAATTTGAGTTAAAACTCAGCACAGGATTTTTAAAAGTTTCTATTGTATTTTATTGACATATGTTTGTGATTTGTGTTAAAGTGTGTTTTAGTGTAATTTTTTTGACTTGTTTTTATTGGTGTGACCTTTTGTGTAAAATTGTGAATTTGTGTTATGTTTTTGATTTGTTTTTACTCTTATGGCCTTTTGTTTGGAGCTGTTGTGTGTTTTTGAATTGTTTTTACTATTGTGGCCAGTAGGTGGTGCTGGTAGGGGTTATTGTATTTTGACTGTTTTTTCTCTCCTGGCCTCTGGGTGGAGCTTCTTCTGGTAAGTAGTCTCTTTCTTTATTCATTTCTTTTCTGGTCCTGGTGGAGGTAGGACATCTTTTGGTAAGTTTGCTTGTTTTCTTTCTTTTGTATTTTTTGTCTGTTTGTTTTGTTTTTGACTGCGTTTTTGTTTACTTCGTATTGTTTTTGGTGTTTTTGTTTTTGTGTATTTTTGGATGTTTTTGACTGTTTTTAGTAATTTTTAACAATTATTTATTTATTTGGTGTTGGGGAGGGGGCGTGGTCATTGGGGTTAGGAAGGGTGAGCTAGGTGGTGGGGAGGGGAACATGGTCATTGGGGGTTAGGAAGGGTGGGTTAGGTGGTGGGGAGGGGGCATGGTCGTTGGGGGTTAGGAAGGGTGGGCTAGGTGGTGGGGAGGGGGGGCGTGGTCATTGGGGTTAGGAAGGGTGGGCTAGGTGGTGGGGAGGGGGCATGGTCATTGGGGGTTAGGAAGGGTGGGCTAGGTGGTGGGGAGGGGGTGTGGTCAGTGGGGGATAGGAAGGGTGGGCTACTTGGTGGGGAGGGGGGCATGGTCGGTGGGGTTAGGAAGGGTGGGCTAGGTGGTGGGGAGGGGGCGTGGTCGGTGGGGGATGGGAAGGGTGGGCTAGGTGGTGGGGAGGGGGGCTTTATTGTGTTATGGTGCTTTGATTGTGTGGAGTCGTGAAAGTAGATCGGGGTTTCCCCATTAATATCAGTGGGTGGGGGGTTGCGACCCCCCTCTCCGCTGGCTCACCTGGGGTTGGGAGGTTTGTGGGGACAAAAGGGGTATGTCCCCTCCAACCCTTCTGGACCCAGGAGACCAGGGAGAGTGGATTGATTTCCCCCCCCTCCTTAAAACAACTCCATTTTTAAAGAGAAGAAACCGCTTGGTTTCTTCTCTTTAAAGACGGAGTTTTTTTAGGAGGTGGGGAATCGATCCACTCTCCCTGGTCTCCTGGGTCCAGAAGGGTTTGGGGGAGGGGCATACCCCTTTTGTCCTCACAAACCTCCCAACCCTAGGGGAGCCAAGGGAGAGGGGGATCGCAACCCCCCCACCCACTGATATTAAAGGGGAAACTCCAGTCGGGACCTTCAGGCACCGTTGGTGAGGGAAAGAAAGCCGGCTGGTGTTTGCTTGGCTGTGAGGCGGTGAGTTGTTTTTCTTTTTAATTTTTCGGGCGCCAGTTTCCTCAGCGTTCTGCACACTTATGTCGCGCAGGACTCTGGGGCTTGTAGTTATGGGTTTGTGGTTTGTGGTGCGTTTTTTTCCTGCGGCTTGATTTTGATTGGCTGCGGTGCGTTTTTCAATGTTCTTTGTGGTCGCGCCTCTCAGCTTGATTGGCTGTGATGCGGCGCGGCGCAAAGAACATTGGGAAAGGAAGTTGTTTCCCTTTTTCCGCATTTGTGGGGCTCTTGCCCCACTGGCGCATTTCTTAATCTTGCGTTTACCTGGGTACCCAGTTCGGGTGTATGCACGAATGGTGAGTGCAGGCTAGTAGGGCCTGGCTAAGGAGCCTATGCAAAGTTCCAACGGTTAACCCTCGATTTTATAGGTTAAGATCACAGCTCTTTACTACAATTCTAAAAAAAAATCTATCAAGGTACCTCAGTCCTCAAAAATGTATCCAAATTTTAGGTAAAAACATAAGAATATAAGAAAAGCCATGCCACATCATACGTAAAGGTAAAGGCCACCCTTGCTCGAAAGCCAGTCATATCTGACTCTAGGGTTCAGTGCTCATCTCTGTTTACAGCCAAAGAGCCAGCACTGTCTGCATTTGCAGACATTTCTGTGGACATGTGGCAGGCATGACTAGACACTGGAGTGCACGGAATGCTGTTACCTTCCCACCAAAGTGGTACCTATTTATCTACCTGCAATTTCTTGCTTTTGAACTGCTAGGTTGGCAGGAGCTGGGGTGGAGATGGGAGCTCACTCCGTCATGCAGTACTCTGGTCTCAAACTGCTGACCTGCGGACCTCACAGTCGTCAAGTTCAGCATCTTAACCACTAAGCCACCACAGGCGTATGCCACATCATATTATGTTCTTATCTACAGTAACATTCTGTTCACAGTAATGCACAGTTGTGCACAGAAAGCCTTTCAGCAAGATGTGAATAAAACAGCTATTTAATTTAATTTAAATTTAAATTAATTTTCAAATTTATATGCCGCCTTACTCGGGTGAACCCGAATCAAGGTGGCTCAGACAATGATCCACAAAATACAATATACACAATCATTGCAAATATAAGCAGATAAAAACACAGAGGATAAAATAAATAAAAAGTACCCTCATTGTTGTTGTTGTTGTTGTTCAGTCGCACAGTCGATTCCGACCCTTTGCAACCCCATGGACCATTTTCCTCCAGGCACCTCTGTCCTCCACCATCCTCCTCAGCCCGCCCAGCTCTGTGCCCACTGTGTCTACAATACCATCTATCCATCTCATCTTTGGACGTCCTCTTCTTCTCTTGCCCTCTACCTTTCCCAGCATCAGAGCCTTCTCAAGTGAGTCCTCCCTTCTCATTTGATGTCCAAAGTACTTCATCTTCATCTTCACTATTTGTCCCTCCAATGAACAGTCAGGTTTGATTTCCTCCAGTATTGACCTGTTTGTTCTCTTTGCTGTCCAAGGGACTCTCAGGACACTCCTCTAACACCACATCTCAAAGGCATCTATTCTTCTGCGCTCAGCTTTCCTAATGGTCCAGCTCTCACACCCATACATTACCACTGGGAATACCATTGCTTTGACTATGCGAATTTTTGTTTTCAATGTGATGTCTCTGCTTTTCACTATATTCCCCAGGTTTCTCATAGCTTGTCTCCCCATAATCAGTCATCTTTTTATTTCATGGCTACAGTCGCCATCTGCAGTGATCTTAGATCCCAGGAAAGTAAAATCTGTCACTGCTTCTACTTCTTCCCCATCTATTTTCCAGGAACTGATTGGACCTGTTGCCATTATCTTGGTTTTCTTAATATTAAGTCTCAAGCCAGCTTTTGCACTTTCCTCCTTCAATCCAATCAAGAGATTCTTTAGGTCTTCCTCACTTTCTGCCATTAGGGTGGTGTCCTCTGCATATCTCAAATTGTTGATGTTTCTCCCAGCAATTTTGATCCCATACTGTGATTCCTCCATCCCTGCATTGCGCATTATGTGCTCTGTGTATAGATTGAACAAGCAGGGTGATAAAATGCAACCTTGTCTCACTCCTTTTCCTATTCCAAACCACTCTGACATTCAGTGTTCTGTCCTAACAGGAGGCATATGATGTGCTCTGGTATTCCCATCTCTTTAATTACTTGCCACATCTTGTTGTGGTCCACACAGTCAAATGCCTTAGTGTAGTCAATAAAACAAAAGTACACTTGTTTCTGGTATTCCTTTGTTTTCTCCATGATCCAGCGTATGTTGGCGATGTGGTCTCTAGTCCCCCTGCCTCTTCTGAAACCAGCCTGCACCTCTGGTAATTCTCTCTCTACATGCTGCTGAAGTCTATCCTGTATTATCTTGAGCATCACTTTGCTGGCGTGTGGGATGAGTGCAATTGTTCGATAATTTGAACATTCTTTGGCATTGCCCTTTTTTGGGATTGGAACATATACTGATCTTTTCCAATCCTGTGGACACTGTTTTGTTTTCCAAATCTGCTGGCATATTGAATGCAGTAGTTTGACAACATCATTTTTTAGAGCTTTGAAAAATTCAACTGGGATACCATCATCTCCACTAGCTTTGTTGTTTGCAGTGCTCTTTAGGGCCTTTCTGACTTTGCTCTCCAGGATGTCTGGCTCTAGTTCAATTTTTTCATCATTGTGATTATCAGGAGTGTTGAGGTCCTTTTTGTAGAGTTCCTCTGTGTACTCTTTCCATCTTTTCTTAATCTCCTCTGCATCAGCTAGCTCCTTTCCGTCTTTGTCCCTTTATCATGGTCATTTTTGCTTTAAATGTTCCCTTGATTTCCCCGACTTTTTTGAAAAGATCTCTAGTCCTGCCTCTTTTGTTGTTTTCCTCCATTTCTTTGCACTGCTCTTTTAAGTAGTTTTCCTTATCTCTCCTTGCTTTTCTTTGAAATTCTGTGTTCAGATGATTGTATTTTTTTCTTTCTCTTTTGACTTCTGCATTCCTTCTTTCCTCTGCTATCTTAAGAGCCTCATCAGACAACCACCTTGCTTTCTTACGCTTCCTTTCTCTTGGTATGATTTTCTTTGCTGCTTCCTGCATGATGTCCCTCATCTCTGTCCATAATTCTTCTGGCACTCTGTCTACCGAATCTAAGCCATTAAATCTGTTCATCACCTCCACCGTGTATTCTTTAGGGATGCTGTCTAGGTGATATCTGTCTGGTCTCCTTGTTTTCCCTATTTTCTTTAGTCTAAGCCTGAATTTTGCAATCAGTAGGTTGTGATCTGAGCCACAGTCTGTTCCAGGTCTTGTTTTTGCTGACTGTATGGAGGTTCTCCATCTTTGGCTGCAGAGTGTATAGTCAATTTGGTTTTGGTGTTGGCCATCTGGTGATGTCCATGTGTAAAGTCGCCTCTTGTGTTGCTGGAAGAGGGTGTTTGCTATGACCAGTGTGTTCTCTTGGCAGAACTCTATCAGTCTTTGCCCTGCTTCATTCTGTGTTCCAAGACCAAACTTGCCTGTTATTCCCTCCACTTTTTGATTTCCTACTTTGGCATTCCAATCTCCTAAGATAATTTGTACATCATTTCTTGGTGTCTGTTCTATGAGGTGTTCTAGATCCTCATAGAACTGGTCCACTGTGGCTTCATCTGCACCAGTGGTTGGTGCGTATATTTGGATCACAGTGACATTGAAAGGTTTGCCTTGAATTCTGACTGACATCATTCTGTCATTTTTGAGGTTATATCCCATTACTGCTTTTCTCACTTTTTTTATTGACAATTATGGCTACTCCATTTCTTCTAAGGTTTTCCTGTCCACAATAGTAGATATGATGGTAGATATAATGAGTAGTAGATATAATGAGTACCCTCATTAAAACCACCCAAACCATGCTTAAAAAGGAGAAGTGGAAAAACTAGGGTTACTGTATAAGCCAACAGGCGGGGGAAACATTTCCATCTGGGCCCCACACCTGCCCCGCCAGCCAGGTTTTGAGACCTTTCCTGAAGGGCAGCAATTCCGTCTGTAACCATAGCTCAACCAACAGTGGCCACAGGACTGGAAAAGATCAGTATATGTTCCAATCCCAAAAAAGGGCAATGCCAAAGAATGCTCAAATTATCGAACAATTGCGCTCATCCCACACGCCAGCAAGGTGATGCTCAAGATAATACAGGATAGACTTCAGCAGCATGTGGAAAGAGAACTACCAGAGGTGCAGGCGGGTTTCAGAAGAGGCAGGGGGACTAGAGACCACATTGCCAACATACGCTGGATCATGGAGAAAACAAAGGAATACCAGAAACAAGTTTACTTTTGCTTTATTGATTACACTAAGGCCTTTGATTGTGTGGACCACAACAAGATGTGGCAAGTGATTAAAGAGATGGGAATACCAGAGCACCTCATATGCCTCCTGAGAAATCTGTACAGGAACCAAGAAGCAACAGTTAGGACAGAACACGGAATGACAGAGTGGTTTGGAATAGGAAAAGGAGTAAGACAAGGCTGCATTTTGTCACCCTGCTTATTCAACTTATACACAGAGCACATAATGCGCAACGCAGGGATGGAGGAATCACAATATGGGATTAAAATTGCTGGGAGAAACATCAACAATCTGAGATATGCAGACGACACCACCTTAATGGCAGAAAGTGAGGAAGACCTAAAGAATCTCTTGATCGGATTGAAGGAGGAGAGTGCAAAAGCTGGCTTGAGACTCAATATCAAGAAAACCAAGATAATGGCAACAGGCCCGATCAGTTCCTGGAGAATAGATGGGGAAGAAGTAGAAGCAGTGACAGATTTTACATTCTTAGGATCTAAGATCACTGCAGATGGAGATTGCAGCCATGAAATAAAAAGGCGACTGATTCTTGGGAGACAAGCCATGAAAAACCTGGGGAACATGGTGAAAAGCAGAGACATCACCTTGAAAACAAAAATTAGAATAGTCAAAGCAATGGTATTCCCAGTGGTAATGTACGGATGTGAGAGCTGGACAATTAGGAAAGCTGAACGCAGAAGAATAGATGCCTTTGAAATGTGGTGCTGGAGGAGAGTTTTGAGGGTACCCTGGACAGCGAGGAGAACAAATAGGTCAATCTTAGAAGAAATCAACACTGACTGCTCATTGGAAGGTCAAATAGTAAAGATGAGGCTAAAGTACTTTGGGCATCAAATGAGAAGGGAGGATTCACTTGAGAAGGCCGTGATGTTGGGAAAGGTGGAGGGCAAAAGAAGAAGGGGGAGGCCAAGGATGAGATGGATAGATGGTATTGTAGACACAATGGGCACAGAACTGGGAGGACTGAGGGGGATGGTGGAGGACAGAGGTGCCTGGAGAACGATGGTCCATAGGGTCGCAAAGGGTCGGAATCGACTGTGCGACTGAACAACAACCATAGCTCAATTGGCAGGAGGTTCCATAGGGCCGTTGCGGACACGGAGAAGGCCCTCCTTCTTGTGCTAGAGTGGAGAGCCCCTCTAGCTGATGGTACAACTAGAGAGCCTCTCCGGTCCGCTCTGGTTGGACGGACAGACATTCTCGGGACGATGCAGTCTCTTAGGTATCCTGGCCCACTACCATGTAGGGCTTTAAAGATCAAAACCAGCACCTTGAATTTCCTGCTCATGGTCCACAGCTATTGAATTAGAGAGGCATACAGCATCTGGTAGTGAAGAAAGTACATAGACCTCATGAGTGATCAAGTGGAGACTCACTTGATGTCGGAATGCAAGCCACTGAGTCTCAATCATGCAGCTGGTAGAACTCTTTAGTTATGGACCACCCTATCTAAACTGTATTCCTATCTACATTTTCTATTAAGTTCCATCCTTTGGAGAAAGAAAAAAGATGCACATGACAGGAAACTAGAGAACAGATAACCTTATTAGTTGGTAGTAGCCAAATTCTAAATTAATAAGATCAGGAACCAACTATAATACTGGAATATCTTCTGTCTGCCATTGAGAATTGCTTAAAAGCCTGGCAAATGTTATCTTTGCTGTATGAAATCCACTAGAAGAATCTATCCAGTAATTTCCACAGCTACATTTGTCTATAACACCAAAGTGACAGGGTTCTGTGGTGCTCTTGAGAGCATTCATCCAAACCTAATATCTCAGTGGATGGGCTATTTGTATCACACCCTCAGCAGCAGTAAAAAAAACATTCTGCAAGACAACTCTAAAAATGGGGGCACCTCAAATAAAAAGGTATAACTTTGAAACTTTATTTCAAATCAGCACCAAACCTGGTAAAAATGGGGCAGACAGTATGCTTTTGCTTTGCCCCAAATTAGGGAACACCTGGGCAAAGAGCTTTTGAGGTATGGATTTAAAAAATGTAAAACTGTTTTATTCCAGCACAGGAACAAGTGACCTTTTGTGTTCTCAGATTTAAAATAGCTCATATAAATTGAAAGCAAATCAAACAACAGCTGTTTCTTGTACTGTAGCTTGAATCAGATAATTTATTTTAAGAACGAATATATATTTTCCCCCTTTCTTGCTATATGTAAGGTTCTTAAAATACTTCTAAAGACATGCTGTATGCTGCACTTCCTACAAAATCCCCTTATTTGTACATGATAGAAAATCAGTTCATATACCATAGTTTCTTTTTCAAAATTTTACAGAGTCAGTCACAAGTAAATGGCAGTGATTTTATAAGGAGCTTATTTCAGAACATACCATAACTTCTTCTCGAAGCTGTCCCAAAGGTACTGAAAGCTGATTAAGGGCTTTGTCCATGCCAACCTAAACAAATTGCCAAAAACACACAATTACCATCAATGGACAGATGAAACAAACCCTTTCTTTTGTTTATGACTATGAAAGTGACTATGCTTTCTTAAGAGTTCACTACCATTTCTAAGCTAGCAAAATAGCACTCCTAAGATCACTGCAATTTCTGCAGCTCCCCTGGTTGCTTAGTGGTTAAGGTGCTGTGGTGGGGACTGGAAGGTCAGGTTTCAATACCCAACAGCTGCACTTGGGGGCATGAACGGAGCCTCATTCAGGCATCCACTGAGCCGAGTTTCTCCAGCAAAAATCCTTTCAACCCAGAGAAATCTCTGACACGAAATTATTATTATTGCAGTTTCTGGAGGGCTGAACATAATGCAGTCCCAAGTCACATGTAACTAAGACTGGTGAAATCAAAGGGACACACATACAAAAAAAAATCCTGTTAAGTTGTTCAGAAAGTATTTGAACAGCTTATACCAGTGATGGTGAATCTTGGCACTCCAGGTGTTCTTGGACTTCAATTACCAGAAGCCCAAGTCAGCAATCCTGCTCATCAGGGCTTCTGGGAAATGAAGTCCAAGAACATCTGGAGTGCCAAGGTTTGCCATTACTGGGCCTTATACATTGAGGGAGGTATCCTATCCCTGCCCCTTCTATCACCAATTTAGTCATTACATTCTGGACATAAACAGAAGCTTTTGTGTCCAACTGTCACACATTTTATTCAGCCCCAAGGAGACTCATTTAAAGTTTCCATCCAGTTAGGACATTCACTTGCTGTGGAAATGAAAAGTCACCAAATCTCGATCCGTGCAGAGTAGAAGGCACACGACAGGTGGAGAGAAAGACCAGCAGAACTAGTCTAGAACAGAAATGTGGATTCAAACTCCTGAGCTATAATATGTAAAATAAAACTCCCCCTAATGCCATTTGGTGGATGGTTAAAATGAAAGATAAATCTGGCTAGGAGACCAAAAACACTTTCGCACTTACAGTATATGTATTACCTCACTTCTCTCACTGCAACCTGCTTGCCTGAGTAAACCAGATGGCCACTTACCGTGTCCCTGTCTAGAAACCATCACTGTCTTCTTAAAATGTTAAGGGCTTCTCTACTTACAACATATTTAATCCAGAATCTTGGTGTGCACATAGAATATTTTGAGTATATATACCAATGATGGCAAACCTTGCCACTCCAGATTTTCTTGGACTTCAATTCCTAGAACCCAGGCACCCTGTGAATCCACATGAATGGGTTTACTGCGATTCATCCGGCCCACGCTGCCCTCGTTGCTCCCAGCGTTCTACTTCCGCTTCCGGGAGCGACAAGGGCAGTATGGGCCAGATGAATCACAGTAAACCCATTCGTGTGGATTCACAGGGTGCTTGGGCTTCTGGGAATTGAAGTCCAAAAACCTCTGGAGTTCCAAGGTTCGCCATCACAGATATATACTATACTGGATAGTCAAACTTTACACAAAACACCCAATACGAAGACTTACTAGATTGGTAGAGAGATTAACAAAGTCTGCATAATCTTTGTTTATGAGCTCAATCATTGCAGTTTTAAGCAGTTTGTAGTAGAGTTCAAGATCATCCCGAAGCTCTTCCAGTTGAACACGTTTTCTACACTCAGACACAAAGTGATCAACGTCAAAGTCCGGCTGTAAAAGAAGCATGGAGGAAACGTACTTTCAGAAATTGCCCATTACAGATTGTAACCCTTGGTAGGTTTACATTTAGACTACTGTAGTAAATTAGGTATCTGGCTACAGAACCAAGGGTGGTTCTGTGCCTCCCAGGAGAAGAGCCAGCCTTGGTAGCCTGCAATCCCAGGGCGGCCTCAGAAGAAAAGAACAACGAACCAGTTCTATTATTTTTCATTTAATATTTATTTTTATTATTATTTTAGAAAGAAAAAGTAGTACACAAAGAAAAAGACATCAATACATAATAAATACAGCCCATGGGCCGGCCCTGACCCATGGCACCATTTCATGTGGCCCACCCCCGTCACACCTGGAAGTAGAAGCGAGCATGTTTATGACAGCCGTAAAATGTGCCTGCATAAACACGGTTACGTCAGCCGTAAATGCACCCACAGCTGTCGTAAATGCAGAAACGGGTGCATTTACTTCCGCTTCTGGGAACGTGGTCTGGCCCACTCAGCTGTCTGGGGGAGTGGTCAGGCCCACAGCATAAAAAGGTTGGAAACCCGATCTAAGCTGATTCTCCACTGGCACAGAACACTTAAACAGATCAAACCTAAATTAGAGTTGGAGTGAGAGGGAAATGCAGATCGTCTGCTATTTTGAAAGCCATGCTAACTTAAAGCGTTCAAGCAGCTGGCAAAGGAAATACCTTATCCTCTCCTTTCATTTTATTCTCCAGTTATCTATGTCAGCCAGAAACGGACTTAAACAAAGGCCTAGATTTTGCCCCCTTATCATGAAATGGGCTGCCTAGATAGCTCAATGGTTTAGGTATCTGGCTGCAGAGCCAGATGCTGGGAGTTCAATTACCCACAGTGTCTCCAAGGAGAAGAACAAGCCCACGTAGCCAGGGGCAAGCTAAAAAATCCCAGGGTGCCTCCAAGAAGAAGGCAACGGGAAGCCACTTGGGAGTATTCTCTACCTAGAAAACCCTGGAAAGAGTCACCATAAGTCAGAACTCACCTAATAGCACCATATTGTTGTTGTTATTATTTTTGTTTTTATTTATTTATTTTTCACGCTTATATACCGCCCACTCAGGTACAACCCAACTCAGGGCGGTTTAAATAGCGGACAGTAAATACATAAAAAGACACATGACAAAACAAAGTTAAAAGTTACAAAACCCACCCCTAAAAGGTGCGCAAGTACCGAAGGGACCTTGGGGGAAGGCACACTTCCCTATACCAACCACCCAACGATACCCCCATCCCCACCCGCACCCCAAACTTGGCCCGCCAGCCAGGTCTTTAGTTCCTTCCTAAAGGGCAACAACTCCATCTGGAGACGCAGTTCCACAAGCAGGAGGTTCCAAAGGGCCGGTGCGGACACGGAGAAGGCCCTCCTCCTTGTGCCAGAGAGGCAAGCCCCCCTGGCTGATGGCACAATTAGAGAGCCCCTCCGGTCCACTCTGGTTGGACGGACAGATGTCCTTAGGGCGATGCGGTCTCTGAGATACCCTGGCCCACTACCATATAGGGCTTTAAAGGTCAAAACCAGCACCTTGAATTGCACCCGGAGACAAACTGGTAACCAGTGCAGCCCCCGAAGCAGTGGTGAGGCATGGGCATAACGTCCACAACCCATCACCACCGGGGCCGCGGCATTCTGGACCAGCTGCAGCCTCCGAATGGTCATCAAGGGCAGCCCCATGTAGAGCGCATTACAGTAGTCTAGTCTGGAGGTCACCAGAGCGTGAGTGACCATGAGTAAAGAGTCCCGGTCCAGGAGCGGGCGCAACTGGCGAATCACCCGAAGTTGGGAGAAGGCCCACCTGGCCACAGCCGCCACCTGTTCTTCTAGCAGCAGCAGCGAACCCAGGAGGACCTCCAAGTTGCACACTGGGTTGGTCTGGGGCAAAACAGCCCCATCCAAAACCAAAGATGGTAGCTCCCGGGTTAACGCAGGACCACCTATCCATAGCCACTCAGTCTTGCTAGGATTCAGCTGTAGCCCATTTGCCCCCATCCAGACCCCAACAGCCTCCAGACAGCTGGAAAGGACTTTGACTGCATCACTGGGGTACCCACGGGCCGAGATGTACAACTGTGTGTCATTGTCAAAGCTCTACACAGTCCACTAGATGTTGGGACCAGAGTTTTGGAACCCAACTATCTCTCTTTTTCTTCCATCCAACCATTATATCAAACAGCTTAACCAAAAAAAATTCAACCACAGTAATGTCTGGACTGTTGTGTTCAAGCTTATCATCATCATCATTGTGGAATCAAGGAGGCCTTTGACCCAAAAACACTATAGGCCAGAGGTTGGCAACCTATGGACCATGGGCAGGATCCAGCCCAGGTCACCAAATAATCTGGCCCCTGCCCTCACTCCAGCTGCCGCTGCCACCACCAGAATCGGCCGCGGACATGTTTATAGCAGCTGTGGATGTGTTTGCGCCAACTGTAAACGCCAGGGGGACCACCAGTCCGGCCCCCTCAACTGTCTGAGGGAGCGTGACCCAGCCCCCGACTTAAAAAGGTTGGCTACCCCTGTTATAGGCAATATATTTATACAAAATGGGCTTTTCCACAAATAAACTAGGACCATGATGGTGAACCCTGGCACTCCAGGTGGACTTCAATTACCAGAAACCTAAGTCAACACTCCTGCTGATTAGGGCTTCTGGGAATTGAAGTTCAAGAACACCTGGAGTGCCAAAGTTCATCATCACTGCACTAGGAGCTTTCCATTTAGAGTAGACCTTAGCTGATCTCAGACTTCTCTACTATTATAGCAACACTTTTGTCCCAACTTCATTTCCACCCAATAAACTGAAAATATTAGCACTGCATGCATAGTAATGTGTTATTTACATTTATCTTGTTTGCAAATACTAAATTGGTACTATTAAACACAAAATATATTAAGATCCACTATACAGTGCTAGTGAAGCACCACAAAGTGAAACTTAATGTTTTAATTCCTGAAAATGGCACTTATCAAAATACAAATATACAAAGTCATCTTTATCTAGCTAGGCCATTAATTTTAAATTACAAAATCGTTAGACTTTATTGTCACTTACTCCCTTGTGAGAAATTATTTCTAATTAAACATCAACACAGAAAATTAAAACAGATACTACAGAGTATTAAAGACACCTAATATATTCCTCTATTAAATATAATATAAAAAGAGAAACCTGGAATCCTCCTTGAGATTTTCACTTTCCATTAAATTTTTAGAATGGCAGAGAAGGAAGTCTCTTACTACCACTATGCACTTTTGCACCTAGTGTCAAATCTTTTCCTCCAAATTTCACCTATAACCATATCCTGTAGATCCTTACTTTGAGTCTCGGGGCATATACCAGTATGTACCAGGGTGGAGGGAGTTTAACAGGTTGACAGTGTAGATATACTTCTCTCTCTCTCTGTCTCTAATAATCTTTATTTCTCATGTGCTTTTTAAAGTATTAAAATGTTGTAATCCAATATTGCACCAATTGGGTGTGGTATGTATGTACGTATGTGTACTTATGTATGTATGTACTTATGTATGTATGTACGTATGTATGAATAACAATTACACTTATATACCATCCCACAGGGCTTAGTGTACTCTCTTGGAGGTTTCACAAAGTAATTAGCGTGTTGCCTCCAACATGCTTGGTACTCATTTCACCAACCTAGGAAGGATGAGTCAACCTTCAGCCCCGCCAGCCTCGAAGTCACAACATCAGCAGTGGAAATTAACTTCCAACCTCTGGTTCCATAGCCAGATGTCTTAACCACTAAGCTCATTACTTAGGCTACGGGTGCCCAAACTACTGCCCATGGGCCGGATCCCACCCCTGACACCAATTCATCAGGCCCTTGCCGCTCCTGGAAGCGGAAGTAAAATGTACCCATACGGAAAACTTCATGCCAATTTCAACATCACCCCATCCAATGAAAATAAAAAAGATTTGCTGCTAGATATTATTAGATGCTTTGGTGCATGCTAGGATACCAGGATACCATTTGCTATACCAGGATCAAACCAAGGAACAATACTCTTTATTTGTTTCAATCTGCATGACAGTTCTGCAATAGATCTAACATGGAAGAAACTCATAGGGAAATAATCAAAGCAAATCGTACTTCCCTGTGCCAATGAATAAGGAAAGAGCTTGTGTTATAAGCACAATGGGATACAAGGCATAGACTTCTGGGTAGATAAAAATCAATGGTTTTTAAAAAAATATATCAAAAAAACCCGGATTTTTAAAATTTTAAATCAGATTTTTTGATTTACATTTTTTTTTATTTTATTCAAATGCTTTTTGAGGAAAAATCTCTCTAAAGATTGTGTTCTAGTTAAGATACATTATAGTCCAAATGTTATTCATCATGAAATTAGCTTTTAATTATGTGGCATAAGGCTGTATTAATCCATTCACAATGTCATGCTCTCCCAGAGATTTCTGATTATTTTGGGCAATTTTTCTATTTAGAAGATATTATCAAATCAAATGCTTGGTTTTTCTGTTTTCAAAACTGTGCATTTGGATCTGCAACGATAACATGCCTCCTTCATTCATAGCAAAAAATGTTATAAAATAAACATCAGAATTGAGAAAAAGACCTTAATCCCATTGTTCCTTTGCAAATCTTACACAGAATTAACCCCCTTACCTCTTAAGTGCTGCTACGTTTCAAGAAGTTCAATGAATAGAAGGTTGTTTGGAATGGAATAGCACAAGGAGCAAAGTTTGAGGAGGGAGGGGCAAGCAGTAAAATAAAAGTGAAATCTTTTGAGGGCAGAACTCTGCATCTTGAGATCTTTATTTGTATAGCAGCCTGAAGTTTATCATACTATTCTCACTCTCTCCCTTGAGGAGAAAAACCTGTAATGGCAGCAGGCCGTAAAAGAGACCCAATTTGGGAATATTTTAATGAAGTTCCTAAATAATGTTATTGTTTTGGTTAAAAAAAACTATTTAAATGTTAAGGTAATGATTTTTTTCTCCTTCCAATAAAGTACAACAGAACAGTTGTCCAAATATAAATGATTAACCTATTAAACTGGAGATAGTTCACCTTGCAGTAATTTCATAAGTATCTATCTATGTATTTCTAATGGTATATAACCACCAAATCTGTAATTTTCTGATATACTGTAACTGTAAAACTACTGTAATCTGAAAAGTTATTATTCTAAAAATGAAACCTTTATCTGGTTGTAAATATTAAGATTAAAACAACTCCAGCAAAAATGAGTCTTTATGTAGAAAATCATGATTTAAATCGAGCCTTACTGACTAGTGATTTAAATCATGATCTAAATCAAAGTGATTTAAATCAAATCCACCCAAGTTGTGTGTAAGCATGATATCAAATAAGAATTTCTTAAAACAACTATTTATTGACATAATTTTATACTATTTAATACAGTAACATTTCCATGGGGTTTACATTAAAATGCATGGATTGCAGTGGCTTGGTGATTAAGATGCTGAACTTGACGACTGGAAGGTCAGCAGTTCAAGACCCCATGGCAGAGTGAGCTCCCATCATCAATTCCTGCCAACCTAGCAGTTTAAAAGCAAGAAATTGAAAGTAGATAAATATGTTGTTTATTTAAACTTGGCTGCATCCTAACGATTGCATAGCAATTGATAAAGATCTCCTCTGAACATCAGAGTTTGAGCAGGATACAGTACATGCGCAGGACATTAGCCTACCAGGGACATCGTCAAGAACTACAACAATAAGATCTGAACTAAAAATGCAGGGGTCCCTAGTTCCTACTTCTGTTTTAAAAAAATCAATCTGTATACTGGTTTCTTTCAGGAATCCACATTTTAATTATTATATATTCTGGTGGCACAGGAGTTAAATTGCTGCATTGCAGCCAAAATGTTGTGAGTTCAATCCTGCTGGGGAGCCTTAAAGTTGGCTCAGCCTTTCATCCTTCCTAGGTCAGTAAAATGAGTACCCAGCATATTGGGGGGAAATGCTAATTACTTTATGTATTGCCAGAGAGTGCACTAAGAGCTATAAGTATTACTGCTATACAGGTGAAACTCGGAAAATTAAAATATCGTGCAAATGTTCATTCAGTTCTGTAATGCAACTTAAAAGGTGAAACAAAATGAGATAGACTCATTACATGCAAAGCGAGATAGTTCAAGACTTACTTTGCTATAATATTGATGCTTATGGTTTACAGTTTATGAAAACCCCAATCTCATGTACCCCATAATCATCACATAATCTCGTGTACCATTATAATGAATTAAGGCATGGCATCTCTCGCTTTGCATGTAGTGAGTCTCTCATATATTTGTTTCACCTTTTAAGTGAAATGAATGAACATTTGCATGATATTCTAATTTTCCAAGTTTTACCTGTATATTCTGAACTACAGGTCAGTCAAGAGCACTGCAAGTCTCCAGACATTCAAAGTTCAGTGCATGTTAGCTTGATTACAAAATCCTGCTTCTAAACGTGACAGTCAGTCCTGTGGCATAGGTAGTTTACAAGCTACAAGGAAGGATGTTTTGCATCATGTGCACATATGCTACAGGAATGTCAATTCCATATGGAAGCTCCTTTGCTCCCTGCATCCACATTGCGCCTTCATGTGTGTGCAACATATGTTGACGTTGAAATTGGCATAAAACAATCTGGACAGTCCTAAAGACCTAATGGTTAAGACCAGGGATTCTCAAACTGCAGCCCATGGGCTGGATTCGGCCCATGGCACCATTTCATGTGCCACCCCTCGCTTCCACCACACCAGGTGCCATGTGGTGGAGGAAGGGCAAAATGGCCATCTGACCCCTGAAGCTGTCTGAAGGAGTGTGATCCGGCCCCCGGCTTCAAAAGGTTGAGAACTATGAGCTGGGCGACCGGAAGGTTGGCAGGTCAGCAGTTCAAGACCCGACTGCTGCACAATGGAGTGAGTTCCCGTCCCATGTCCCAGCTCATGCCAAGCTAGCAGTTCAAAAGCAAGAAATTGGAAGTAGATAAAGAGGTACCATTGCGGTGGGAAATGGTAACTGGCGTCTAGTCGTGGCTGCCAAATGACCACGGAAACAGACGCAGACAGCTGCAAACAGAGATGAGCACCGCACCCTAGAGTCCGACACGACTGACTTTCGAGCAAGGGAGACCTTAACCTTTAAAGACCATCACGCCTCCACGTTATATATTTAATTTCATTAGAAAAAGCAATAGCCTGATGGCGTGAAAACTGCCAGTAAGACTCTTTGCAAACACTGACATACCTAGGGGAGGAAAATATGACTTTTCGTGCACCTGCCCGAGACAAGCCACAGAGAAACGACAACACCCATCATCCCCGCCTGACACCTTGATCCCTTTTACAAGGAAGGAGCGATTGCTATTTTGCGGGTTAAGGTGGGAGGGATGCGGGTCAAGCAGCCCAGCCCACTGGCCGGGGGACTCCCTCACCTTCATAAACTCGTCCTTGTCGAAGCACAGGTTCTCGGGTCCCCGGGGCAGGCTCATCGCCCACGTCTCCATGGCGGGCGCCTCCACTCGTCCACGTCGACTCCGTCTATTGACTCGCCGTTTCGGCTCCTCCAGTCGACACAAAATGTACGCGCGCCGCACTTCCGCCAGCACTGAGGCGACTGCGAGGCCGGGCAGCAGCGTCGGCCGCCTTCCTGCGCTAGCGTGCGGCCTCTAGCGGCTGCCTGCCTCCTTGCAACTCTGCAGGAAACCCCCGAGGAGGCGAAGGAGGGAGGAGGTGTCGTAAAACAGGGGTGCCCAAACTTTTCGGGCTGTGGGCCGGTCACGTGGTTCAGAGGGCCGGATCCAACCTATGACACCAATTCATCTGGCCCACGAAGCCCTCGTTGCTCCCGGAAGCGGAAGTAAAACGCGCCCGTACGGGCGCGTTTTACTTCCGCTTCCGGGAGCAACGAGGGCTTCGTGGGCCGGATGAATTGGTGTCATAGGCTGGATCCGGCCCACAGGCCGAAGTTTGGGTACCCCTACATACCTGTCAAGTATCCCGGATTGGCTGGGATTTCCCGTATTTCCACGCTCATTCGGCCCCTTTCCCGCCGCCATCGTATTTTCAACGGCGGGGAAAGTAGCTACTGCGCATGCGCGCAGCTGCCTCTGACAGCCACGCATGCACAGCAACCCATTTCCTGGCCAAAGGGGTTTCTGCGCATGCGCACAGAGGTTTCTGCGCATGCGCACAGGTTGCGTTTTACTTCAGTTTCCAGGAGCGACGAGGGCGGTGTGGGCCGGATGAATCGCAGTAAACCCATTTGTGTCGATTCACGGGGGCTTCTGGGGATTGAAGTCCAAGAACATCTGGAGTGCCAAGGTTCGCCATCAGGGATCTATTCTCAATCATTCCTGATTCTGAATGTAGGACATATAATGATGGGCTCAAATTACAGCAAGCCAGATTTTTGTTGAATATCAGGAAAAACCTCCTAACTAATAGAAACGTATGACAGTTATCTGGGGAGGTGGTGAGCTCCAACACTGGAGGCATTCAAGAGGAAGTTAACAGGCATCTGTCAGATATGCTTTAACTTGTGTTCCTGTATTGAGCAGGGGTTGGATTTGATGGTTTTAAAGGCCCTTTCCAATTCCATTTTTTCTATGATTCTTATGATTTTGTAAATTTATATCAATCTTAGTAGGGCTTTCAATTGAAGCAAGTAACCACTACGCTCCCCCCGTGGCTTAGTGGTTAGATGCTGAGCTTGGAGACTGGGTTTCGATAACCGTGGGCTGTACTTGGGGACATGAAAGGAGCCTCATTCTGGCATCCCCTGGACGGAGTTTCTCCGGAAAAAATCCTTTCAACCCAGAGTAATCTCTGACACGAAATTATTATTATGATGTAAGCAAGGAGTGATTTTAGCAGTGGCAATCCCAACTTCATCCCACTCCTTGAGTTATTTGGCCAAGTTGAAACTTAAATGCAAATTTCCAGATGTACTAATAGCCACACCCAAAATGGTAAAGATATTTGGGAAATGATTCTGCAAATCGCTCTTCTATTTCTGGAGGAGTTAAAGGGGGAAAATCTCAAAATGTTTCTTGGATTAAATGTCTTTCACAAACATTTAACACTGTGATCTGATCAATTCAGAGTCCAGCACCTTTCCCCAGCCTTCTAAATGCTACATTTTTTACGCCAGTGGAGGGTGCATTTCATCTCTGCTGCAGATGCTCGTAAGTTATTTCCCTCTAAATTTTGTCTGCAAATATGAGAAAAGGCAGAGTTCCATCCACCCCAAGGAAAAAGATACCCCTAACCTTTAGTTAAAACCTAAGCTTGGATATCTAGTGGAGAGTTATTTCAAGAATGTGCTAAGCTAAGGCACAGGATGCCACGGATATATGATACTGTAAACTATCTACCTGTGATCAGTCAGTATTTGCATGTTGTAATTAATGTAGTTGTTGGTGAGACAGGATGTCAGGATAGCACCTGTTGATTTTTTTCCTGTAGTTAACAAAGGTATAATATGTGTGTGACAAGGAAAGTATGAGGAATGATTTGAGTCAGTTGTCTCTTAAGCAAGAGCTACTTGTGTACTCCATTCTGTAGGAATTTTTTAAGAGGAGTCCTTGTCTTTGTCTTGCCCCCTTCCCTCTTTCTTCCCTATCTCTCAAGATGTTTGGCTTTCACCTGCTGAGGTGTTAGAATGGCATTTTTGCGACACCCATGATGCACCAGAATTTATCTTCCCATTTCCAAGAGTTTATTTCCCCCTGACAGAGACTTCCATCGTACTTCTCCAGGCCCTTTAGAACTTGGTTGTATTTCTGATCTTACTATAACAGTGTAAGTGGGTTGCATTTGCTTTTTCTTTCTGTTACACATTTTTTGTAGATTGCTATGCAGCTTCCCTGGTTGCACGCACCTCCACATGTACAAAAGCTGCTGCTGCTGCTTCAGCCATATCCGATTCCAAATATTGGCGATCATCATGGCGACCAGCCATGAAGACTGTCCTGAGAATATAATGCAGCGGCCCTTTATCTGCCTTCTGCATTGCAGCATGACCCCTGTACCACTGATCCAACTCTACAAATCACTTTCTGGTCCTGAGCCCTTTTTGCACGCAAAGTCCAGGGCCGTAGCCAGGTTTCTAGATGTGGGTGGGTTAATATTTTTTAGGGTGGGCAACAATGCCTCTTTTTTAATGCATTCCCATGGGAAACCATGCCTTGCCAGGATGGGCAAACTGCTAACTCAGGGTGGGCCAAGCCCACTGTGGGCCCCCTCTGGCTGTGGCCCTGGCAAAGTCCTCATCAGCTCCAGGCCAGTACTGTATTGATGAAGCTGCTGCCCTCCCATCAAGTGGGATTTAATCCACTTGTGGACCATCATCCTTCCCTGTGGACTTTGCCACCCAAGGCCATTAGTCCTCAAGGTTGTCAGGTTAGTTAACCATCTCCTGACACTCCGCATTGAGTCGCTGGCAGTATGGTCTACTCTATTACCATAGCAGGATAACCTGGCCAGACTTGAAAAGTTCTTTGGGAGAAGTTATAATGACGATTATGAATATTCTCCTTCCCAAAGATGTTTGTTAGTAAGTCCAGTGTCACCTAAGCAGTTCCTGTCACTGCCAGTCATTCAGTGACCTGGCCCTTTCTTGCGGCTCTTCTTTATTATGAAGCTCCTTCTCCAGATGGTACAGACTCTTCTACCAGCGACAACGCAGTGGAGTCAATGAAGGTAGAGTAAGCCAAGGAACCTCTGGTAGGACAACCAGACTGCCCTGGACTTTAGTTGCAAGGTGGGAAGCTTGAGAGGCAACAGGTTCTTCTGACTTCCAGTGAAAGCGAAGGCATGCACAGACACTTAATCACCAACATTAATGTCTCCCTCATTCAATTTTATGGAAATCATCAAAATTCTTAATGGAGAAATTTTCTGCATGCACTGATACAAACTGGATCTGCCTGGTCTGTGTTCATTTTTATACCCCAACCTGCCGTACCTTTTCTCTACACTCTGAGAAGCAAAACATTAAGTATTTAATTTAGTAATTTTCAGTTTCTTTCTGCCACAAATTAGTTCTGATTCACCTTTATGACTTAGCCCTGCATGCTTTGTTACATGCATTTATCTACAGGCTCAGCTGTATTCCATGGAGAAATCTCACCTTTATATAATACTTCAAAATCTGTGTTTTTTAATTAACTGCTAGTTGATTTTCCAACTACCTGTACTTCATCTTCAGTCATTGAATGACACAAGATCAATAGGTACCCATCCTTTTGGAAACCCTTGAGGAGACCACAGGTGGAGATGATTTTCTCCACTCAGTCCAAATTAAAGTGAAAGCAAGACAAGAATAACAAACAATCTGCACTGTACTTGCTTTAAAAGATTGAAAGCATTTTATTTCTAAAATAGGGTCTCAATAAATTTACCTTGATATGGTAATAATACCACTCTTGCATTGATCATTGACGCATTCCTCTCCTGAGAGCTTTGCATGCTAATCTACTATCCTGGAATGATGATTATGAATATTCTCCTTCCCAAGATGTTTGTTAGTAAGTCCAGTATCACCTAAGCAGTTCCTGTCACCCCCAATCCTTCAGTGACCTGGCCCTTTCTTGCTGCTCTTCTTTAGTATGAAGCTCCTTCTCCAGATGGTACAGCCTCTTCCACCAGCAACAACACAGTGGAGTCAATGAAGGTAGAGTAAGCCAAGGAACCTCTGCTAGGGCAACCAGGCTGTCCCAACTTTGCTTTGGTCTTCCGCAGGTCTAGTAGGCATTGCATCCAGCTATGGTGAACTCATTGGGTGCTCAGTTCTTGAGGAGAGCACTCTGGTCAGGATCAATGTAGTTGTAGTGGGAAAGGATCTCTGGCATGTCTGGACTGGCTCCCCGTTCCTTTACTGTTTCAGGCACAAGGTGTTGACACAAACATATAAGTCCCCATATGGTTTAGGACATAGTTATCTTTTAGAGAGTTTCTCCCACAAAATGTCTACTCACATCACTCATGTATCTCAAACTGCCCAGCTCTATCTACCAACATTGAAAATGATGGCAACAACAACAACAAAAAACCAACTGTTGTGGCCCTGGACTCTGAGTCCAGGGATGAAAGCTGGCAGACAGCGCCTCAGCCCGCTGTCAGCATCTGCCTCTCCTTGATCAGGAAATGACGGAAGTACAGCCAGCAATCTCCGATGACAGTGATGGAGCTGTGCCATTAACATCAGAGCATTGTAGATTACAGCTGCAAAACCAACTCCAGGTGCGGAGAAGGGAGGCAAGAGCTCATTTCCAGAGACCACTCCCACCTGTGGAGCCTTGAAGTGCTCTTAAGAAGGCACGTGTGCTTGCTCCAACTTTTGTTGGAACAACATTTGTGCTTCCTGATGCTATGACACTCTGACCTGTAAAACCTGCCTGCTTGATTACCTTGGACCTTCTGCCTGGAATTCAACTATGATCTTGGATCTCCCTCTGGACTCTGGTTACCAACGACTGGCTACTGAACTTGGCTCTCCTTGACAATCGCTTCTGCTTCAACCACAGGGCAATTGTGAGATTTTGCCTCTTTGTCCCTCCTCTGTGCAATAGCAGTTAGGCTAGCCTGCTCCGCCTTGCAGGGGAGGGGCACGCACACCAACAAAAGGAGTAGGGCCTTCTCGGTGGTGGCTCCTACTCTTTGAGAATTCTTTGCCGCCTGAGCTGCACCAGACACCATCCTTAGGGATATTTAAGAAACAACTAATAATCCTACTTTTTAGAGAGGCTTTTCAGGACACCCTCCCAATGCCATTTAACTTTGCTTGGATTTATTATACAGTGGTACCTCATACAACAATTTTAATCTGTTCCATGGGGCTCTTTGTTGTACGAAACAATTGCTATATGATACATTTTTTTGCTAAGTGGTTTTTTCCATTGAAAAATTGTTGTACGTTTTTTTCCATTGAAAAATTGTTGTATGTTTTTTTCCATAGGGAAAATTGTTATGCGAGATGCCATTTCCCCCCAAAACCTAATTGTTATGCGATTTCGTTGCTATGCGGGGCAATTGTTGTATGAGGTTCCACTGTATAGTAAAACCTCTGAAAGTTCATCACCTGAGGGACTGAAGGAAAGTGGTCAACATACGGAACATGATATGTACACATGCCTCATTTTATTTTTATTAGAGAATATCATACAGAAACACAGATAGTGAAAACACAGGAAAATCATTCACACAGCACTGTATCATACAAAATCAATACATCTACCTATGTAATGCTTTTTAATGGTTTGATCATTCTTTGTGGAGAAAAGGAGTCAATTTTAGTCTTTCTTATTTTTTATGAAGTTAAGAGGAGACAGCACTCTCAAAGCTGGCTATACCACTTTCTTGTTTTTCTTTCTTTCACAATGGTTAGATCCATTGTTGATCACATGGTGTTAATCGCACAGCTCGCATGGGTCTGTGTTGTGTGTGTATTGTTTCATTCTACCATTGGCTATTTTTTTATCAATCCAGAAAAATGAAAAAACTTTGAAGTGGGAAAAAAATAATTCTTTGTGAATCCACAATCATTGTTGTTAAACTGACAAATCAAAGTAAAAACATTTTATTCTTTTATATTCTTCTTGAAAGAAATTCATTGCTATTAATTCTGCATTTCACTTTTTTTCCCCTTGGTGCAGACTAGACTCAACTGGCCAAGTTATAGAGAGTAAATTAATACTGTATGTCAAGGTCCAGGTGATCAAGATACACCTTACAGAGGTGGTCAGTATAGAGATATTGGCTTACCATTTCTCCTGCCAACCTAGCAGTTCAAAAGCAAGAAATTGCAAGTAGATAAATAGGGACCACTTCGGTGGGAAGGTAACAGTGTTCTGTGTGCCCTGATGTCTAGTCATGCCTGCCACATGACCACAGAAATGTCTCCAGAAGCAGACAGCGCTGGCTCTTCAGCTATGAAACAGAGATGAGCACTGAACCCTAGAGTTGGATATGACTGGCTTTTGAGCAAGGGAAACCTTTACCGTTACTATTTCTCTTATCCTCCTAAAGGGATGTATGTCTGATCTTTGAAAATTAGGTCAACTTATGGAGGTGGTCAACTATGTTTTCTTTTACTGTATTTAGTTTGCTTTTTGTGTACATTGCCTTTGGAATATTTTTGTTTTCAATCTTGGAGTCTTATTTATATTCCTATATTTTTGACATTATACTTTCATTGTTTATTCAATGTTGCACACCTCCCAGAGTGGGTAGACCACCCAGATGGGCGGTATATGAATGTAATGAAATAAATAAATGCAGGAGGAAGTGTATGGATCACGTGGCTGTCCTTGTTTATGAAATAAATAAATATAAATAAACCTTTCAGAATAAGACATTATAAAGACATTGCTCATGTCAATCAATGTATAAAATACATTCCCAGCCAGGACTAGAAATAGGTGCTCCAGTGCACCTAAATTTAGAGAGCACCAAAAGCGAGAGATAAATCTACTGATAAATGTTAGCAAACTAAAGAACAACACCTCCTGGTCTGTCTGTCTCTTTCTAAGTATAAACTTTTTCTTTCTTTCTTTCTTTTTTGGTGTGTGTGTGTGTACCCCATTTCCTCCTTTTTCTTGAAGGGCAGGGATACCTATGTATCAGGGTGGAGGGGTTGAGAGATGGTATGCTCACCCTGCAATCTTTGCCCCCAGCCTTGGTTTCATGCCTAAGTGACTTATATCCTGCTTCTGGAAAAGGTGCTTCACAAGAGACAGCTTAATTGGAAAATATGATAGACCAGAAATGTAACTTAATTGGGAGCTATTGATACACCAGAGGTGCAACAAGCTAAGGTGAGTGAGGCAGTTTTGTGTAGCTGTGTTCAGACCCAACAAGACTGAAAAATTGCTCTGGAAAAGGTGAAGCGATTTGTGTCATAACAAAGCTTACTGAAAATAGTGATGTTCAAATGGGTGTAGCAATCAAGTATTTAAGCAACAGAAAGCCAGCCAGCAGAGGTGGACAGCCTCTTCTCACAAGAAGACAGCAGGAACATCTTTAGTCTGGCATGTGGGAAGGGAAAGCAGCCCAGAAAGCAGAGATACAGCATAAACAACATTATCATAGAAATGATTTCTTAGACAAGGATGCGATGCATCCCCGGTGGGGGTGGGGGCAGTGCTTTGCCTTTACAGTATAATGAACATGCATACATACATAACAATAGCCAACATAAACCACAAGAAAAAAAAGACATGTAACACTTAATGTTTCCTAAATGTGTTACTACAGACTACAAATCAGGGCTATTTGAAGACATTGGGCCAGTGCAACTACCCCCTGGTCACAGACAGGGTTAAGTGGTGCTCCATACAGATCCTTTGTGTTTAAAATGGTACTCTTGGAGTTAAAAAAATTGGGAAACAACATGTGCCACAGGAGGAAAGGGAAACTGAAATTAATATATAGTATCTGGAAGACAGATACCCAGTGGAGTGGAGTCAGTGTGGGACTAGGATTCAGCCTGAGACTGACAGCTGAAATCTTTGATAAAGCCCAAGACCTCTCCTAGACACCCCAGCTATTGATCTGATATCGAGGGGCTCAGAGTGAGAATGCCAGGCCATAGCAGTCGCTGTCCAGATTTGGTTTTCACCACAGTGCAAATTCAGGGACTGTCATGGGTGTAGCATATTACTTGGGCTTTGCCTTTCTCCTTCTTTTTAATAAATGTGTTGGCTATACTAATAGGACTGAACGGGTGGCTACGTGTGTGTATGCAGATGAATGCTTGTGTTCTTGTGTTTAGTTCAGAACTTCACTTTACAACATTATTTTCTGCATTTCTTCTGCCTCTTTGTTTTCTCTGTTCTTGTTGTTGGTGTCACTGCCAAAGTTCATAAATATCTGTTACCACCTTCTCTCCCCTCCCCCACTCCCGTATTCTCTGGGCTGTAGATGAGCGAATAACCCTGCCAAAAATAATTCTAATGGCACTGTGTAACTTTCACGCCCATCCTAGACATAGCTAATTCTATTCATTGAAGAGAAAGAGGTAGGAGTGGGGAGTTGGAGTCTAACCATTCTGGTCATAGCCTGCCTAGATAAGCAAGAGCAATAATACCAATATTCATGGCTTTTTTAATTGCATCAACACTGGCTGAAGGAAAACAGGCAGCCGGAGCAAACCTAAGTAATTCAACAAGGTAAAATCAGCTGAGGTTTTGGGTGACACTTTGCCAAGCTCATTAAAGAACAGGACATAAACATTCAATCACACATTGTTAGCTCTTCAGTAGTCAGCCACTGTTGTCTCAAGAAGTGGATCTAATGACAGTTTTTGGGCTTGTTAAGGAAGGCAGTGGATTTGGCTGTTTTTCTCTCACAATCCATTAAAATTTTACTTTATTATACTAAGCAAAGATTATATAGACCTCTGCATATTCCAGAATACACAAAAGAGTTCTTATATGCCCCCTGGTTGCATGACAACGGGTTGGAAGGGGATCATGCCTTTGGGGTCTTTAGACATGGCCATTTCTAAAGATGTAGTTGAAGGCCATCAATAGCATTGTCTAAACCAGTGGTGGTAAACCTATGGCACACATGCCAAAGGTGGCACTCGGAGGCCTCTCTGTGGGCCCCCGTGCAGTCACCCCAGCACAGAGTTTGCTCTGCCCAGCAGCCCAATGGGAGCACTTCTTATACCCCCAGCAAAGAGTTTGCCCCTCCCCTCTGCCAAGCAGCCTAATGGGAGCATTTACTTCCTCCCCTGTTGTTGTGTTGTCACTTTGGAATAAATGTTTTTTGGGTTGCAGTTTGGCCACTCAGTCTCTAAAAGGTTCACCATCACTGGTTTAGACCAGCGTTTCCCAAACTTAGTCTATTGTAGAACACCTAAAATTTTAACTGAATACAGTACTTGGTTTTTGTAAAAGAAAGATAGGTTTGGATTTTTCAGCTACATTAGAGAGTAAACAAAACAAGGTACATTACAGAATAAATTAAACAACACAAAAGACAAAAAGTTGTGGCATGTTAAAGACTAATTCTACCAAACACCAGTGTTCCATCATGGAACATAGTTTGGGAAACGCTGGTCTAGACAAGAAAACTAAAGTGCAATAAAGCAGACTAATGCATAATTTGAGGTCCCTCCCTTCTTAGTCCACAGACTGTCTCTGGATTGTAATTTTAGTCCAAGCCCATATACAAAAACTATACATGGACAACAATTGGGCCTTGAGATGCACACCATCCTTCATAGCCATTTGATAACTCTATGTTGCCATTAAAAAGTGCTGTTGCTGCAGAAGTCTCAACTGTTTTGCTAGGAAATAGGCTTCGTGAGGGTTGTTTATTTTACTGCAGAAAGAGGATCAGGATGCCAATCAGCTGTTTGTTGCTCTAATTCTGAGCTGAATCAGGCTTCAGGCTGGATAGGTGACAGGGCTGGTCAGAGGGCCTGTTTCAGGTGGGGAACTAACTAACGAACTATGTACCATCACAACACGTTGATTCTGCCTTATGACAACTCTTCCCATGGTTTTCTAATAGTTTATCACCCACTTCATCTAGGGACATTCTGGAACTGCACATTTTGGCCATTCTACACAGACTAGCTCTTCCTCTCTGACAAACAATGAGGAAATGGGTTATCAGTCTTGGGCTCCAGAGCAAAGTACCCAACCCACAGACCTATCTAGCCAGCCTAAACAAGTCATGGTTGTTTTTTTTATATCCTTTTTTCTCAGCAAAATTGCTAAAATTCCTTGAGTGAAAGCTGTAGGAATCGGGGCCACTGGGGTGGCCTTAAGGTCCCGGAGGAGACTGATCAAGTGACGACACGAGGCAAATGGAGCGAGATCAGATCAGTACTTTATTGGGAAAAGGCAACATCATTTATAGGGGGGAAAGCACAACGGTGGCGAAACCGTCATCGGACAGGAAAATTACCCAACCCACGTACCCGGGTTAATGGGGAACCTCTCAAAGGGAAGTTAATTAACTTGGACAAACACGGGGCGAGGGAGACCATTGTTTAGGGCTTAGGCAGGGGTAAATATGGCCAATATTTACACTGGGGATTACCTTGGCCAGGGGATGAGTGATTACTCTAATGGGTAACTGAGGTCTGCGAGATGCTTGCTTGGCAGAATCGTCGGTCAGGCTACAAGCGGCCGAATTAATCCCTATCATTAATTCACCCCCCTTACGCCCTGACAAGGGCCAGAGGCCAGGAGTTTGCTCGCTGGTTTAACCTCTGCCAGAGGCCACTGATGCCCAACCGGGCACGGGGAATCCTCATCTCCCCTTACTTTTTTATATTAAGAGCCTGACTGGCGACTCTGCGCAGAAGCGGCATCAGCTGTTGATCGGGAATGACGCTTCGGGGTTCCTTCTCGGGGCGGCACTTCGAGATCAGTGAGGGAATACATTGCGCAAAGCAGCATAACGCTATGCCTAGTATAGTCACCCCCACTACCACCTTGAGTACCGTCTGGAGCCACCCCCACGGAATCCACGACCACATCCAGTTCCACAGGGAGCTCCACCAGGCCCCCCACGCGGAGCCTTCTGTGATGCCCGCAACTATGGTGTGGAGATCCGTGATCTGGCTTTGGATTTTCCGGGAGTTGTCAGTAAGATTGAAGCAGCACATACCATGAAGGGATTCGCAACCCAAGTGGTGCAACAATAAGAGGTAGTCGATAGCCGCTCGATTATCGAGAATGGCATGGCGAAGTCCGCCTGCTCCTGATTGAGGAGCGCTATCGCTGTGGAGGTATGGTTGATGGCTTTTGCCAAGCCGCAAGCCAAGCGGCCAATTCTCCGTGCGTTGCCGACGGCTAAGCCTGGCACGCCAACTATACTGACTGATAGTGAGACGTATTCGGCTGGGCTTAGGACTCTAAAGCTGCTATCACATGAGCTGTCTAACTGGGTGGTGCGAGTGTGCCTGATGGGTGCAGGAACATTTGAAGCATTTGAAACATTGGGAACATTTGTGCTTGGGGTAACCATATCCCTAGTGGGGAGCAGCAGTGTCAACCGACTAAGGCAACATGTGGAATCTGATACATTTGCGGGAATATAGTTAAAAGTATACTGATTACATGTAAAAAACCAACCAGATGGTAATGTAACATGAGCATACATAGAACCAAGTGTCTCTGGTTTATCACAAGTCCAGTTGCTGCTGCTGGTATCGAGGCAGCGGCGCTGAGTTCGGCCGACTGCAGCGCAGCCGACTATTCGAGCACAAGTAGAGTTCGGGCTGGCCGCCACTCGCGGGGTGTGAAGAGTGGCTGCGTCAGCCGGCAAAGTCATGGTGAACCGTAATTTCCCCCAGCGAGCGTAAGCTGCAAAACTCGCAGGGAGATGCGGTCCGAAAACCTTCTTTAACAGCCAGTCACCATCCCGGGCGCGTGCGTCTAGAGTGTGGCACACTGGGATGAGACAGGTGCTGAGGATCGAGGCAGAACCAATGTCCTGCTTCAGGCAAAAATCGGACTGGTTGACGAGACCCGCCAACCTTGCCCACAAGTTGTAGTGCATCCGTGCTGAAAGGTCTTCACCGGGCGCGAAGCGGCCTGAGCGCCTCCCCCCAGAAGCAGGGCAAGGGCCAGGATGATGGTGAAGATCACGGAGTTGGCATTAATCTGGGCAAAGACTGCTGCAACGAAGTTCTCCGGTGTTGGCTCCTTCTCCTCGCGCTGGAGGGCGTCCTGGGCCACACTACAAAGGGTCTTGACCATCCCCCAGGTGATCCTCTGTGCCGGGGTCCGCAGCCGCCGTCTCTCCCGGTGGGTCTCCTCGGTCAGAGTGAGGTCCTCCATCTCCGGGATCGGACTCGGGTCGGTCTGGGTCCACGCCATGAGGTTCCAAATGAGGCTTGACGCACCGAGCCGGAATCCAAACGACACCTGTAGGAGACATAATTGCAGCATACCCTCTCCCCCAGGTTATGAGTGGCACCGGGCCCCTCCAAGAAGGGTCCGGTGGCACCCGGTACCGGACCATAGGTCGCGGGAGAGCTTCCGAGCGGCGGAAGTGCCTCTCCTGCGGCGTGCAGTCCGAAAAAACATTGAGGTGATTGTATGTGAACAATACCTTATTCAGACAAAACTGTGCTTGTCCCTGTGATGTGGGGAGGGCTGGTGGCTCCCCCCTTTCTGTTTGTTTGTCAATATAGGACTTTAGCGTCCGATTGACCCGTTCTACAATCGCCTGCCCTTGCGGATTGTAGGGGATGCCAAATGTATGCTTGATGTCCCAGGTGGCCATGAAGGCGGCCAACTGCCTAGAGCAGTAGGACAGGGCGTTGTCCGTTTTCACGTGCCGCGGCTTGCCCATTGCCGCAATGCAGGACAGGAGATGCTGCTCCACGTGGGAGGAAGTCTCCCCCTTCTGCGCCGTCGCCCAAACGAACTGGGAAAAAGTGTCTATGCAGACGTGCATGTACTGCCATCTGCCAAACTGCGGCACATGCGTGACGTCCATTTGCCACACCTGATTGGCCTCTGTCCCCCGTGGGTTAACCCCCCACGAGGGCCCCCCCGGCGCCCCTGCGCAATGCTGGCAAGAGCGTACTATACCCTGGGCTTGAGAAAGTGGCAAATTGAACTGTCTGGCGAGTGCCTTGGCGTTTTGGTGAAAAAAGGCATGACTTTGAATTGGAGTAGTGAAAACTCCCAAAACTGAACCTTGCTGGATTTCCTTTGCCGCCGCATCCGCTCTGCTATTGCCCGCGGAAATCGGACCCGGTAGGTCTTGATGACTTCGGATGTGGGCAATATAGAGCGGCTCCGTGCGGTTTCGCAAATGAAATTGAGCAGTGAGAAACAGGCTAAGCAGATTCTTGTCTATCGCGGGAGTGATGTATGCTCCCGGTAGACTGTGAAGCAAATTCCTAACATACAGACTGTCGGTTATGATATTTAAACGTTCCTTGGCGAAGGTGCGCAAAGCAAGGTTCACGGCTGCCAACTCCGCCCGCTGCGCGGACTTCTGTGGGAGAGTTAACAGCGTGTGCCAAGCTCCGCCCTCCTGCCAGGTCAGGACACCATAGGTGCGTCCACCATCAGAAAAAACTGTTCTGGCCCCCTGAAGTGGGACCAGCGAGAGCAATTCGAACAAGCTGACCGTTCCTGTTTGAAGCGAGACAAGTCTGGGGTCTTTAGGCAAGTGGTATGCCAAGCTTCCAGTGAACCCTTCCAAGGCTATCGGAAGCGAATCACCTAGCTGCATCAACTGCTGAATTTGTTCCTTGGTGAACGGGACCACGATTTTGGCTAAATCGTGCCCCGAAATGTCCCTAGCTCTCAGCCTCCCGCGGTAGATCACCGCGGAGACCAGTTCTTGGGGCGGAACAATGTTCCGAGATGAGGTGTTAGGCAAGTACACCCACTCCACGATTTTCGCTCCCTTCTCTGAGTCTACTCCTAGTGCCCCAGTGAACATGGATCCCGACCGCACGATGTACAGATTCAGGATTGGGGCATATGGCCCCTGGGCGATCCTATCTACCCATCTTTGGCTGAGAGCTTGGTTAACTTTCTCGAGCGCCAAGCGCGCGTCTCGAGAAATTTTTATCCGGTCTGCCGGCTGCTTACCTAGCGTTAGCAGCGAGAAGAGCGGTTTCAGAAGATCCGTATCCAATCGAAAATACGGTCTGGCCCAATTAATATCCCCTAAAACTTGCTGCAACTCTACAAGGGTGACTGAGTCCTGTACATTGATCTGAGGCAAAACTGGTGCTGCGAAGGAGCGGAGAAGCCGATGGCCCAAGTATGAGAAGGGCTCGGTTCTCTGCACTTTCTCTGGGGCAATGAGTAAACCTTTGTCCCCCAGGCTGGCCTGGAGGTCAGAAAACACTTCGCTGCCAAGCTTTGGCAACGCTACCAAAATATCATCCATAAAGTGACAAACTAAGGCTTGTGGGTAGAGGTTTTGGAACTTTGCCAGTGCGTCGTGAACGTAAATTTGGCACAAGGTGGGCGAATTGAGCATGCCCTGTGGCAAAAATTTCCACGCGTAACGCTGCGTAGGCTCACTGTGGTTCACGACCGGCACCGTAAAGGCAAACCTCTCCCGGTCCCTGGGGTCTAAGGGGATAGTATAAAAGCAATCCTTGAGATCTACGACGAGAATCTCCCCACCCTCGGGAATCATGTTCGGATTCGGGATGCCGCATTGAAGCGGACCCATTGGCTGTATGCATTTATTGATCTCTCTGAGATCGTGGAGGAGTCGCCACTTCCCCGACTTCTTCTTAATAACAAAAATTGGCGAATTCCAAGGACTTGTGGACTGTTCTATATGTCCTGCGTCTAGCTGTTCCTTAACTAGCTGCTTGAGAGCAACCAATTTCTCCCCCACTACCGGCCATTGTTCTACCCAGACCGGAGTATCGGTGACCCATTTAAGTGGCAACGCCATTACCCAAAGGTAAGGGTGGCACCGTACTGCTGCAGAATGTCTCGCCCCCAAAGGTTGATGTGCACGTCAAGAATGTGCGGTTGAATCACCGCCGTGCCCTCAGCCCTTGGGATTGTGACTTCTACCCACTCTCGGCTCCTAAACGCTTCCTGAACACCGCCTACCCCCCACACATCGGAGACTGGCTCAGTGGCCCACTCCCTTGGCCACTGGCTTCTGCTTATCACACTGACATCTGCTCCGGTATCTAACAGGCCTGAGAATGATCGATTATTCAGAAATACCTCAATAACTGGGCGCTGTTTCCACTCAATGTTGGTCTCCACTGTCGCTAAGACCTGGTATCCTTGCGCTGCCTCACTGGCGCTCGAGCGGTCCTCTGACTGGGACTCGAAGCTGTCACTGAGCCCTCCCTGGCTCTCTGCTGGCGAGCGACAAGGAACCATGATCAGTTGCGCTAAGGTGTCTCCTTTAGGGATGGTTTGGGGCAGGTGTGTCCAAAGCTGAACTTGGAGAACGCCTGAAAAATTTGAGTCAATGACTCTTGGAATTATAAAAATTCCGCGTGCACCAGCTACACTACGGGGCAAAACTAAACCTATAAAGCCTCTGGGCAGGGGTCCCATGTACTGGGAATCGACCAGATAGACTGTGCCTGGCAGGTCGCATGTAACGTCCGCCTGGCAAGTCAATTCTAGTCCCGTGCTGCCCTTGGGGCTGGCCTGCGCCCTCGCAATGTCTGGGATGGGGTTGGACTCTACTCTAGCTCTGGTGAGTTCTGGGTGAAGGACGCCTCTGTTTGGACTGGGGCCAGAGACATGCCCATGCTCCGGTTTCCCAAATTCTGGCAATACCTGGCCCAATGATAGCCTTTCTTGCACTTCGGACAGAGGGTGTTCGGAGCCTTGGGACGGCCGGACTTTTGTCCGCCTCCCCTGGATCGGCACTCCCTAGCGAAGTGACCGATCTTGCCACAATTGTGGCATGCTCCTTTGCTCTTACTGTTAGGTCTTTTCCCTCCTTGCACCGCTGCCGCTAGCAGACCCATCTTATAGGATTCTGTGCCAACGTCGGCGCAAGCTCTAATCATGTCCGATAGGGTCAAGTCAGGACGATTGCCTAGGGACTGCAAGATTCTACGGCAGTCCAAGTTGGCATTGTCCTTGGCTAACTTAATCATGAGCTCTTCCTGGGCTTGCTCATTATCAATCTGCCTGCTAATGGCTTCTTCCAGGCGATTGATGAAGTCCATGTAGGGCTCCTGGGCTCCCTGCTTGATGGAGGTGTAATTCTTAGCCGCTTTGCCAGTGGCTGGGATCTTAAAGTAGGCCCTAAAGGCCGCCTCGGCTGACATCTCGAGAGTGGCGAGAGGCAGGTTGATCTGAGCATTGATTGACTCGAAATTACCGGAGCCATACAGCTGCTCAGGAAGCACCGCGCCTCCCATCCTGGCAGCCCGAGTTTGAGCCTCTAGGCGGAACTCGCTGTCCCAGATCATGTACTGGCTAGGGGTCAGCATCATCCTCATGACGGCTTTCCAATCATGAGGAATCCACATGGTGGTTTCGCACACTTGCTGAAGCGTGCCCCTAGTAAAACGACTTTGGAGCCCTGTTTCTGCAATTGCCTTCCGCATAGCCATGAGGAGCTTATACGGGACTGGGGAATGAACGATCTGCTGTGCGCCCGTGAGCGCGTCCATTTCCATGCGGATTGGACATATCTGTCTGAGCTCAGCTAGCTCCTCTACTGACAGATCCCCCTTCCTAAGCTCTTCCTCAGCTGTGCGCTGAAGGGCACTCTTGGTAACTAGGGAAGCCGAAGCTGTCAGAGGAGCGCCTGCGCTTCTCATGCCCTGCATTCCCTCGGTGACGTCTGCAGCTGTCACCGCGGGAAGGCTCCCTGCGCTACTCTGCTGGTACTTGAATGTCGGATAGAGTGTGGTGGGCGCAGTCGGCTCGACTGGCTGGACTGATGACTTATTTAACGGGGGTTCTTCCGCTTCTATCCGGACTGGTTCGATCTCAGCTAAGAGTTTCCTACACTTCCTCCATGTGCGAACTATCCCTCCTGGGGCCTTCGGGGGTTGCTGAATGCAGTCTCCTATCCGATCCCAGAGCTGTAGGGTTAACATACCTACTTCTGGGTAAAGCAGGCAGTGTTCCCTAAGGTACGCCAAAAGTCTCGCTAGTTCCCTGCTGTGAAAGCGTAACTTAAATACCCTGGCCAGGATTTTAAACTCTTCCTCACGAGTTTTTTGGCTAGCGGACGGACTCTGTCCCTGAGAACAAGTCCCCATATTACCTGCGAGTAGTCCTCTGAAGTTTCCTCCTCGGGACGGGTTGACGCGTCTGGGGGCAAGGTAACTGGTTTTGGCGACGATCGTCTGGGTGGAGCTCAGAGCGTGGCCTCCTGCCACGGGCCCTCGGCGGCCTCTGCGCTGTCAGGGGCTCACAGCTGCCCTGAGCGGAACGCGTTTTTCCCTTTAGCGCAAGTCTCCCCGAAAGCCGGGAGCAAGGTGCAGGAATGCCTCTCTTGGAATGCCTCGCCGCAGGCCGTCCTTCTGACCGGCTGGCTGCCGGCCGGAGCGCCGCGCTGTCCTCCGGGCTGACGGGTCGCGGTTCAAGCGTAGAACCGGACCGCGTGGATCGCTACTCGTGAGTAGACCTCTCCTGGGTCGCTTACTCACGGGTAGATCATGTCGGGGTCACCAGATGTAGGAATCGGGGCCACTGGGGTGGCCTTAAGGTCCCGGAGGAGACTGATCAAGTGACGACATGAGGCAAATGGAGCGAGATCAGATCAGTACTTTATTGGGAAAAGGCAACATCATTTATAGGGGGAAAAGCGCAACGGTGGCGAAACCGTCATCGGACAGGAAAATTACCTAACCCACGTACCCGGGTTAATGGGGAACCTCTCAAAGGGAAGTTAATTAACTTGGACAAACACGGGGCGAGGGAGACCATTGTTTAGGGCTTAGGCAGGGGTAAATATGGCCGATATTTACACCGGGGATTACCTTGGCCAGGGGATGAGTGATTACTCTAATGGGTAACTGAGGTCTGCGAGATGCTTGCTTGGCTGAATCGTCGGTCAGGCTACAAGCGGCCGAATTAATCCCTATCATTAATTCACCCCCCTTATGCCCTGACAAGGGCCAGAGGCCAGGAGTTTGCTCGCTGGTTTAACCTCTGCCAGAGGCCACTGATGCCCAACCGGGCACGGGGAATCCTCAGAAAGCAACACTTTTTGCTTGAGGGAGTGACATGCCCTGATGGGGACAATGTAGCCCCCAAACCTGAGAATTTACCCAACTCTGCTATAGGCCCATAGTGAGCAGAAACCTAGAAAGCAAGAAAAGGTTTGGAAATTACTTCTTTATGAATGGAAAGTATTCCCACAGCCTCAGGGACAAATCCCTTTATTTATATCGGGAGTAACTCCCCCCACTCAGTTTATGCCATTTATTCAGACCAATTGTTGACCTCTGTGTTGATCTCTGTGTTGATCTTCCTCACCCAAGAAAGATATCTATGACTGCAAAGCTAACTCCTACATCAAGTAGCAAATTGGAGCTACTGGCCTTTTCCCTTTCCTTATTGTTAAATAACCCTAATTTCAGTTCCTCTAATTAGATTTATGATATGGCCTTGCCAATTAATATGAATTCTCAGCAATAAATTGAGAAAAGGCTCTAGGGGGGTGATTAATCTGCCTTTATGCAGCCAGTCTAACTTGCAATAGCAAGATTGCACTTTTCAGAGTCAGAAAAGGATCAAAAGGGCATTGGAAAATGTCTTTGTCAGGCAAAAGAGAAGAACGAGAGGGTACTTCATGTTCCAGCAGACAGAAGAGAGCTGTCTTGAATTGATATGTGAGCTAGTGTTCCTTAAAAAAAGAAACAAACCTTTGTATGCCAGAAGCCTCATCTGAAAACCATTGGGTTTCATCTCCTGATAATGCACGGACAGCTCTTTTTCTTCTATTCTTTTAATATCTGCAATTTCTGAAAAGAATTCTCTAATGCTAAAAGGTTGGGAGCATGCTCTACAGATACTGATTGGAACGGGAATTTTGGTTATTATAAATTATCCAAAGAATGTCTTTCCAGGAGTAATGGACAAAAGCAATGCTGCTCATTTTGAAAACTATATTTTATTACCCATGTATTAATTAGGAACTAACAGATGTATTGTGGTGTAATTTTTTGTGAATTAGATTTTATTTCTTCAGGTACATATGATGAAGTGGGCTCTAGTTCATCCAATGTAAACTGTTGGACTTCCAGGTCTCATAAAACTAATTACAGTTTTTGTTCCTCTCTAGCAAAGAGGAATTGCACTCCAAACTCAAAGATATGCCAACTGTGATGGGTTTGGAAGAAGCAGAAGCTTATTGTGCCAATGCAAGTCCCTTTGTGGTGTTTGTGGGTAGAATAATGAACTCCAAGAAGAGGTGGAAAAGGGAAGGAATGGGAGGAGAGCTGAATTATACTAGATCCAACCCTTTCTCAAGACCAGACTCATACAGTCGCTCTACTGACACAAACTTTGGCCAGGACAAATAGCCCTAAGAAATTTCCAATACAGTATCTTAAGCTGAGAGAGGTTTGGATTCATGTTGGGAATAACCTTATATTAGATACAGTATTAGTTTAATGGTAACTGCTTTAAGTTTTCTATACTCTTCTAAAAGGGGGTCTCTGGGCCAACAGGGTTCAGTACATGGCTGCCTGGTGGAAGATGGTACATGTAGTCCTTTGTCTCTTCAAAGATCTCTAATCTCTGGCCTCCTGAAAGTGTCTATTTGTATAAACCAGATGCCAAGACTAGGTGAAATGTTCTATGTGAAAAGTTAGGTCAAGTCAGCTTCCGCCACCCTGGTGCCAGATAACAAAGTGTATGCCTTCCTATGCCTTTGCCTTTACCCCGGAGAAATTGCTTGTTATGACTTTTGCAATAGCATGCTCCGTAGTTTTTTGTGCAAATCACATGATTGCCTTATCTACATGTGATTTTAGGAATAAATATGGGCAGGCTTCCTCTGTTGGTTGGTCTGCCTTTTGCACCCACATCCCTGTGTGTGAGTTCTCTACAGATTCATGACAGCCTTAGCAAGCTTAGTATCAGCTTAATCTGCCTATAGTCATTTTGGTTACTTAGGACTGTGTCCTAATAATACTACCCAACCTGAGTGTGAAGGCAGTGAATGTGCAGTGCCAGATGAAGAGATGCTGGTTTCATCACCGAAGAAATATTGTGAAAACTGCAGCTGATAATACAGCTGGGAGAACTTTATCTCACATTTGAGATGTAGTTGTACAAACAACAAACAACCACAAAGTTTTTTTAAAAAATCTGTGTCAGAAGCACACAAAGGTGCTTTCTGGGCTGAAAAATTTTTTTTTTAGGAACTCCATGCAGGGGAAGCCTGAATGAGCCTCCTTTCATATCCCCAAGAAGAAGAAGAAACCACAAAGTTAAAACAACAACAAATCAAGTTTGGCCATGTTCTTCCTGTGTAATTGATTCATACAATCATAAAATAGTGTTGGAAAAGGCCTATAAATCTATCGAGTCCAACCCACTGCTCAATACAAGGATCCAAGTCAAGGTATACCTGACAGATGGCTATGTGATGTTCTCTTGGATGCCTCCAGTACTGGTGCACTCACCATCTCCTAAGGTAATTGTTTTCATTATTGTAGGACTCCAACAGTTAGGAAGTGCTTCCTGAAATTCAACTGAAATCTGGCTTCCTGTCACTTGAACTCATTATTATGTGTTCTGCACTCTGGGATGATTGAGAACTGATATTCATCAAGATCCCCAGCTTCTCACCAGATGGAAAAGGAATAGTAGTACCAGTACTGTGAAAAGAGGATGAGATATTGGTTAAACCAATGGGCAAAATATGGGATAGGAATGGAGAAAGGTCATAGGGTGCAACTACACTAGAAAGGGAAGGAGGAAGGAAGGAAGGAAAGGAGGGGGCCTGTGGGCTGGAATCAAATCCAGGATGAAAGGTGAACTCCAGAATCAGTCCAAAGTTTCTGTGTGAACATTGGTGCAATTTTGAACATAATAGTGTTTACCAAATGAATTGTAACAATTCAGCTTTGCCACAATTTTATTTGTAGATGCTGTTATGTTTACCAGTCTGGCCAGGTTATCCTGCTATGGTAATAGAGTAGACCATACTGCCACTGGCTTAACGCCAATTGTCAGACGGTGGTTAACTAACCTGACAACCCTGAGGACTAACGGCCTTGGGTGGTGAAGTCCATAGGGAAGGGTGATGGTCCCAAAGTGGATTAAATCCTACTTGAATCCATCTTGATGGAGGGCAGCAGCTACATCAATACTGGCCTGGGGCTGGTGAAGACTTTGCATGCCAAAAGGACTTAGGATCAGAAAATGATTCGCAGAACTGGATCAGTGGTATGGGTATCACACTGTGATGTGGAAGGCACATGGAAGCCCACTGCATTACTGTATATGGTTCCCAGCACAATCTTCATGGCTGATTGCTATGAGTATAGCCAATATTCGGAATCAGATATGGCACTTGAAGAAGTAGTAGTTATGTTTACATCATAGTCAGTGATCACACAGGGATGGTGGATTGATTCAGGAGTTCACCTTTCATACCGGATGCAGTTCCAGCCCACAGCCCTTTCATTCCTTCCCCTGGTCCCGCCTTTGCCAGTCTTTTCTTCCTCTTTGCCAATAATTTAATGGTTTGCTGTCTTACCGGTTTTGTGTGTGGAGTTAAAGGAAACATTAAAACCACAAAAGGGAACCTCCTTAGCCATGTTATTCATACCAGCCCAAGAATATTTTTAAAAATGAATCACGAAGGGAAAACAGTCAGGGCTTAATAATAATAATTTCGTGTCAGACATTATTCTGGGTTGAAATATTTTTGCTGGAGAAATTTCACTCTGGGTATGCCTAAACGAGGCTCATTTCATGTCCCCAAGCACTGGGACAGAGATGGGCACTCAATCTATCATGCAGTAACCGGGTCTTGAACTGCCGACTTGCCAGCCTTCCAGCTAACAAGGCGAGCTCCTTAACCACTGAGCCACCGCAGTCCCAGGGCTTCATAATGTACATGCACATACTTGGAATTCTCACCCATCCCAGTCAGTTCTCCCTGTTCACAGGCTGAGCACCTTGGATCTCTCTCAGGGCAAGATTTGCTGAAGGTATCGCTAAATGCTCAGTCTGGTCCCCCCTTATCTCTTCTGGGTAGCAGCAGAACTAAGTTCCCCTTTGTTGACACTTGGTCGGGGTTGACATTCTCGGCAGGAACAAATTCTCATTATTAGTTATTCACACTCACACTCACACTCTTATGGCAATACATACACACATGAGGGCATACATATAATAATAATAATTTATTTATTTTTATTTATATTCAAATTTATATGCTGCCCAATCAGGTAAACCCGACTCTGGGCGGCTCACAACAAGTTAAAACACACATAAAACAGTACAGCCAATTAAAACCAATTAAAACCCAACATACCCACCCACCTACCCCATTCCTCTTAAAACCCACATAAACCCACATTAAAAAAAGACAATTAAAAGAAATGGGGGCTTAATTTATAAGCCAACAGGCAGGGGCCACTCTTCCATCTGGGCCCCACACCTGCCCTGCCAACCAGGTTTTTAGGTCTTTTCTGAAAGGTAGCAGCTCCATCTGCTCCCGCAACTCTACAGGCAGGAGGTTCCACAAGGCCGGTGCGGACACGGAAAAGGCCCTCCTTCATGTGCCAGAGAGAAGAGCCCCTATGGCAGATGGAACAATCAGGGAGGCCCTCCGATCCGCTCTGGTTGGACGGGCGGACACTCTTGGGATGATGCGGTCTCTAAGGTATCCTGGCCCACTACCATGAAGGGCCTTAAAGGTCAAAACCAGCACCTTGAACTGCACCCGGAGCAAACTGGTAGCCAGTGCAGCTCCTGAAGTAATGGTGAGGCACTAGCATAACGCCCGTGCCCCATCACCACCCGGGCTGCCGCATTCTGGACCAACTGCAGCTTCCGAATGGTTGACAAGGGCAGCCCCATGTAGAGCGTATTGCAATAATCTAGCCTGGAGGTGACCAGAGCATGTGTGACCATGAGCAGGGAGTCCCGGTCCAGGAGCGAATGCAACTGACGGATGACGCGAAGCTGTGAGAAGCCCTCCTGGCCACAGCTGCCACCTGATCTGCTAGTAGCAGCCCCAAATCCAGGAGGACCTCTAAGTTGCGTACCGGGTCTGTCTGGGGCAAAGCAGCCCCATCCAAGACCAAAGTTGGCAGCTCTCTGGATAACGCGGGACCCCCTATCCAAAGCCACTCAGTCTTGGAGGGATTCAATTGTAGCTCGTTGTCCCCCATCCAGACCCCAACCGCCTCCAGACATCTGGATAGGACATTGACTGCATCACTGGGGTCCCCATGGGCCGAGATATATAACTGGGTATCATCAGCATACTGATGATACCTTACCCCATGGGAACAGATAACCTCGCCCAATGGCTTCATGTATATGTTAAATAGGAGAGGAGAGAGCACTGAGCCCTGAGGCACCCCATACTGTTGGGCCCTAGCGCTGGACCTCTCACTCTCCAACCATACCGACTGGGTACGACCCTCCAGAAATGAGGAAAACCAGGACAGCACAGTGCCCTGGATCCCCAAACCTTTGAGCCATTCCAGAAGGATACCGTGGTCAATGGTATCGAAGGCCGCTGAGAGATCCAGAAGAGCCAGGATGGATGGATGACCCCCGTCCCGCTCCCGCAAGAGGTCATCAACCAGTGCGACCAATGCAGTCTCAGTACCATATCCAGGCCTGAAACCTGATTGATAATAACCATGACTCAGTGATTAGCTGATAGGATGCACTAGCAGTGATCTCTTATTTGTTATATAAATTTTATTTTACATTTTGTATACTGTATTTCTGGGGATCTTACTTATTGTTATTATGATATTGATGTTATGGATTAGACTTTATTGTCTTGTATTTATTTATTTTGTATATTGCTGACTACTGTATTGCTATTGCTGCCTGTTCAGATTTTATATTACTGTATTTTGTTGTATTCTGTATTTTATCGTTGTAAACCGCCTTGAGTTGCCTGCTGGGAAAGAAAGGTGGTATAGAAATAAACTTCTATCTATCTATTTCAAAACATATAAAGAAAAAGAGAAAACAAAACAAAAATACACATATAGAAAAAAGCATAGCAAAATACATCAATATTAACTTAATACAAAGTTTGTATTAATTATTCATCTTTGTTTATGTTATAAAAGCAAATAAACAACAACTACATTTGATAATTGACATGTGCATCCTCCACCCTCTTATATCTCTTCACACACGCCTTCACAAGAAAAATCACAATGGAAAAAGCCTTTTTGGATCATTCAGTCTTGAAAAAGTAGAAGTAACAGATAAACAAGAAGCAAAAAAAGTGTCAGATGGATTTGATTCAGCCTTTGATTTATAGGGACAATAAAATAAATAAAAATCAACTATTTTATAAGCAGAGAAAATCCCATGGGCTCTTAGACATAATGTCTGATAATTTAGAAATATTTTTTCACAACAAGAAACATCCTATCTGTTGGAAATATACCAGGGGGTGGGAAGTGTAGTGACAGTTTCCTGATATCCTACTATTGTAGAAATTTTATTTCTATTTTCCCCAGCTGCTACACACAAAAGGACTCTAGGCATAATATCTTAAAATATTAAGTAGCTTATTGTAAGCAAAAGTCAAATAAAATCTGTAGCGATGTCTGGCCGCTAGGGCGGCGTTGGAGCCCGGAGGAGACTGATCAATGACAACACGAGGCAACAGGAGCGAGATCAGATCAGTAGTTTATTGGAAAAAGGCAACATCATTTATAGGGGAAAAAGCGCAACGGTGGCAGGCTGTCACCTGACAGGAAAGTTACCTCACTCACGTACACAGGTTAATGGGGAATTCTTCAAAGGGGAGTTAATCAACTGGGGCAAACATGGGTTCAGGGACCTCATTGTCTTGGGGATTAGGCAGGGACAAACATGGCTTATTTGCGCCAGGGATTTCCCGAACCGGGAGATGAGCTATGCACTTAATATTTGACAGGAGTCAGCTATCTGCTTACTTGGCAGCGTCGCAGGTCAGGTCACGGTAACTGGGTGAATCAAACCCTATATTTTATTCACCCCCCTTAACTTGGCTGCCCGCAGAGCCCACGGCTCAAGGAGCGTCCTCCTGAAGCGGCCTCTGCAAGGGCCGTTTCCATGCCCGATGGGCATGGGGAAACCGCAAAAATCAGAACACATTATATAAAGTACAATACCTTAATAATAAAGAGATGCAAGCAATATTAAGATTGGCCAATAATATAGAAATTTGGAGCAAAGCAAAGGCAGGTTCCCAAAGGGTCCCATGTTGGTAATGCCCACTTGCCTGTCTTTTCTCCTCCCTTACAGTATATACCTTCTGAAACTGTCTTTTTTTTAGTACATTAGGTCATGTCACATTTTGCGGTTAGCATTGGTCATATTTTGTGGTCAGAATGAGGCACGTGTGACTCTGTCCTGAGTCACCTGCTGAGGTTCCTCTTTTCTGTCAGGTCACTGTGACCTAATCACAAAGCACATTCTTACTCACGTGATGACACCCTTTATATCGTTTTGATTCTAATATGGCTGCACTTCTGTCAAATAATGTGAATCAAAATTTCTCTTTCACACTACCTTTCCACATTCAGGGAATTCATAACATCAAGGGCTTTCTGTCCTGTATTACCATTAAGACTATCATGCTTTGTTTGGCTTAAGCTTTCATGGACTGCATGCAGTGATGGCAAACCTTGGCACTCCAGATGTTCTTGAATTTCAATTCCCAGAAGCCCTGTTCAGCAGGAGTGCTGACTTGCGTTTCTGCTAATTGAAGTCCAAGAACACCTGGAGTGCCAAGGTTCGCCATCACAAGCATAGTTCCAGTAGTAGATAGGCTTTTAGATTGTAATGGGAAGGTTAGGATCATGAATTGTAACACCAATGGAACTGCACAAGGTCTGACAGGGTGTTGTATGGTTTGTTACCTCTTTCTGTGGTGGACCTCTGGTACCAGCATTTCCATTGTATCCACTGTAATTCATGTTCTCCCCTTCCCCATTATTGTATTAATGCCTCAGCTACCCTCTATACATCTGAAGAGGTGGGTCTCTAGAAGGAGCTTTCAGACATCATTGGTTTTGTGGTTATGCCCTGGATTAATTAAATGCCCCATTGCAGCTAGATGGAGAGCTGAACCCATGCAACATTCCATGTACAAAACCATGCTTCTTCTAAGGAAGTGCATGCTTATATTGATCAGATGGCAAAAGAACCCAAGCCACAATTGGTTAATTATATTATTAATTAGACTATTTCTATTCCATTAAAATACACTGCTTTTTGCCCCCCCCCCCCCCCCGGTACCCTGTGCTGCCTCCATCTCCATTTTCCAGCAGTGGCATGCACAGAAGGTTTGGTGTACTGGAACCAAGACAATAGAAGCAGCCGAAGTCTGGCTTAACGCATCTTTATTGGCACACCAGTAGACTGAACATGTGGTAATGGCGGAGGTACAGCTCCTTTTATATTGCAAGAATACATTTGAACATGGTTACACGGTAGCGTATTGGCTGCTACCTGCGTGACGTCATTCTGACTCACGCCCTTCTTCTCCAGATGTTCCTTGCACGGGAAGGTTCCCGTGGCTGACAGTAATTGGGGAATTTGTACCATGTGAGCTGAACACTCGCAGCTGCCCTCTATGGGTAGCTAGCTCGCGTTCCATTAAACAGCTGAGATACATTGTGATCATTGTTAGGTTACATTTGGGCATTGCAGTGGCTACATTCATTCTTAAAGTGATACAGTTTCATACACAACAGAAGGACACAGAAGCCCAACCACTTCCAATGGAGGGAGAGGGCACCTCAATTCCTGAGTCTGTGCAGTTCAGCAGAGTGGCACGGCATCTTTCACAAGCTGTCCAAAACCACCTGGTGCAGCAAGGAAGGCAGAAGAGACAGGGAGCAACACATTTGCCATTGCCAGTTCTCTACGAGCCCTGCTCCAAAGATGTGTTCCTTCAAAGCTACAGCTGCTCTCCAAATTATTTGGTAAGTAGGATCATATGGGGACAAATTTCTAGCCAATGGTTGATAGGACAAAAAACACGCAAATAATATCTTTCTTCTTTGAGAAATGAATCAAGACATTCACATAGAATCTGTTCAGCTCTCAAAAGCTGAAGTGGTTTCTCATGCTTTTAATAGAAATATATTTGTATCATTCGTTATGTTCATTTGTCTTCCCTTCACAGTCCAACCCCCTGGATGTGGTAATGACTCAGATGGGCACCCCATGCAGCTGAGTCCATGCAGTTCTCTATTCCCATCAGGAAGTAATGTCTCTCATATTATGCTTCATTTTCCACCATCTTCCTCAGTTCTCATGCAGAAAGGGGCCATCTGTGTGCACATGCCAGCACCCTCCTGCCTGAGAAACTGATGGTAGGGAAAGAAGTAACACTGGGTTGGTTTACTGCCTGGTATAAAAGGGGAGATGGTTTTACCTCCCTATTCCTTATATACAGAAGCTAAATGGATTGTGCCAATGGGACCACCCACCACATTTGATGACAATGGGCTGAGCTTAGGGAGCCCAGGAAAGACTATGTGGTATATGTGGCATTGTCCTCCACACCGTGAAATGGCTGAGGGCTTCAGAAGAACTGCTGAGAAGCTGTCCTGTTGTTCCCTTCATCTGCTGTCTAAGGCCATGATGGTGAATCTTGGCACTTCAGTTGTTATTGGATTTCAATTCTCAGAAGCCCAAGTCCCTGTGAATCCACACAAATGGGTTTACTGTGCATTCATGTGGATTCACAGGGATTTGGGCTTCTGAGAATTGAAGTCCATGAACAGCTGGAGTGCCAAGGTTCACCATCAACTTATTCTGCTTAATGCCAGGGAAGATTCTGAAGAAAAAGCACATTGTGCACCTTCAGTGGCAATCTTAACCTATAAAACCAAGTGTTCACCATTGGAACTGGCTATAGGTTGCTATGCGTCGCCCTACTGACCCGCACCCACCCTTCGTGCGCACGGCCGAATTGCCTACGCAGGTCAACGAAGGATTTAAAAATCCGGCGCGGGGGCCTCAGCCCCACAAACGGCAAGAAAGGGAAAGAACTTCACTTCCCAACATTCCTTGCGCTGCGCCGCGCCAGAGCCAATCACGCTGAGAGGATCTCGCACGGCGCAGCGTTCGGACATGCGCCGCAGCCAATCAAAAGAAACGCGTTTTAAAAAAAACCAGCAAAAACACAAAGCACCAACCCATAACTACAAGCCCCAGCGTCCTGCGCGCCCACGCAGAACGCTGAGGAAAACGGCGCCCGGAAAATTAAAAAGAAAAACAGCTAAAAGGCAAGCAAACAGCAGCCGGCTTTCTTTTACTCACCCGCGGCACCTGAAGCTCCCGAATGGAGTTTCCCCTTTAACATCAGTGGGAGGGGGTGGCGAACCCCCTCTCCGCTGCCTACCCTATTGTTGGGAGGTTTGTGGGGATAAAAGGACTATATTGCCCCAACCCATCTGGAAACAAAAGATGAGGCAGAGAGGATCGATCCCCCACCACCCCTCCTTAAAAAAACTCCGTCTTTTCTTCTCTTTAAAACCGGAGTTGTTTTAAGGAGGGGGGAGGGGGATCGATCCTCTCTGCCTGTTCAAAACCACCCAACACTAGGGAAGCCAGCGGGGAGGCAGAGAGGATCGATCCCCCTCCCCCTCCTTAAAAAAACTCCGTCTTTTCTTCTCTTTAAAACCGGAGTTGTTTTAAGGAGGGGGGAGGGGGATTGTTCCTCTATGCCTGTTCAAAACCACCCAACACTAGGGAAGCCAGCGGGGAGGGGGATCACAGCCCCCACCCACTGATATTAAAAGGGGAAAAACGATCTACTTTCACGATTCCACAAAAACAAAGCACGACTCCACAAAAACAAAGCACCATAACACACTACAGCTCCCCTCCCCACCACCTAGCCCACCCTTCCTAACCCCCAATGACCATGCCCCCATCCCCACCACCTAGCCCACCCTTCCTAACCCCCAATGACCATGCCCCCCTCCCCACCACCTAGCCCACCCTTCCTAACCCCCAACGACCATGCCCCCCTCCCCACCACCTAGCCCACCCTTCCAAACCCCCAATGACCACGTACCTTCCCCACCACCAAACAAATAATTTTTTAAAAATTACTAAAAACACTCAAACACAGCCAAAAATACACAAAAACAAAAACACAAAAAACAATACGAAGTAAACAGACACAATCAAAAACAAAACAAACAGACAAAAATACAAACTCCAACACCCCCCGCCCCCCCCCCCCACAAAACAAAGAAAACAAGCAAACTTACCAGAACACGTGCTACCTACACCAGGACTGGAAAAGAAATGAATACAGAAAGACCCTACTGACCAGAAGAAGCTCCACCCAGAGGCCAGGAGAGAAACAAAAGTCAAAATACAATAACCCCTACCAGCACCACCTGCTGGCCACAATAGTAAAAACAATTCAAAAACACACAACAGCCCCAAACAAAACACAAACTCACAATTTTACACAAAAGGTCACACCAAAAAAAAAAAACAAGTAAAAAAAATTACACTAAACACACTGTCACACAAATCACAAATATATATATGTCAATAAAATACAATAGAAACTTTAAAAAAAATCCTGTGCTGAGTTATTATATCATACTTTCTTCTTTTATTAATCCTCAAAAAAAAAACCCAAAAAAGCAGATCACAGTTAATAACAGCCAAGCCAAACAAATTTAACATAAAAAAACATTTAAAAAATTAAAATTACAGACTAAGCAATTTTTTTTTAAAAAAAACACAATTTAACCTTCCAACACAATGTAACACTATTGCAAAAAAAGGCTCATTTTTAATTAAAAAACACGGGGGGGGGGGGGGGGGGGAAGCCCGGCAACGCCGGGCAACCCTTGCTAGTTATCTATACTAAAGCAGAGGTGTGGGTGCGGTATCCGGAATGGGCTGTCGCACCCCTTGACCAAACTCTGTGAAATACGGCACACACGTACCTTGCACTCGTGAGCAAGTCACTGTCGGGGTCCCAAAGCCCATGGGGGGTTATGCCCCCCAAATTGACCCTTTAGTCCTCGACCATACCTGTCAAGTTTCGGGAAATTTCTGTCAAATAAGGGAAATTTCTCTGCCAAAACAGGAAACTGGACAGCTATGCTTATCCTGTGCTTGCCTCCAGTCTAACTCCAATCTAATTGCAGTCTAACTAATACGGGATGATGGCAGGAAAGAGTGTAAAATATGGGGGTTTGACAGAAATTCCCCGAAACTTGACAGGTATGTCCTCGACCAATCACAAGGGCTGACCAGGTCTGGGCCTTTGTGATGTCATGTCCTTTGTGATGTCTTGCCCAGACCTGGTCATTCCTTGGGAGTGATCAGCCAATGTGACATCACAGGGCCCTGCAGGGCAGGGCAGGAGTCCAGTGGACAAAGGTCAGCCCAGGTGAAGGAGCACTGGAGCAATGCAACCCCGGGAGCTAGGACAGCGGCCCCTGCAAACCCCAACCAGGTGAAGCCGGGCACCCCTGCTAGTGTGTGTGTGTGTGTGTGTGTGTGTGTGTGTGTGTGTGTGTGTGTGTGTGTGTGTGTGTGTGTGTGTAACTGCAACTAGCTAAAATGCTTCTTTGTTCTAACTGTACTCCCTAATTTTTAATAAAGGGGTTGATAATAGTTCTTGCAATTAGGCAGTGTTTGTTTCTCTCTCTATGTGCCTTAAACCTTTATATTTTCCCTACAGTATCCTTACACTAAGCATGGCTATAAATCATCAGTGCTTTAATATTGCATTGGGCAGAAAGTCTTCGAAACTTTAAAGGGTGTCCTATTGTTAGAGAGGTGATTATGGAAAGCCATGGTAAGCATGCCCAACTGTCCTGAGAGGCAATTCATATTACACTAGCAAAAAACAATTCTCTTTTTCCATTTCATTCTTTCAGAAATTGAATACATCCTTTGATGTTGGCAAATCAATGCCTTGCTTCCTTGATGACTATATGTTCAGCTTCAGAGGCAGCAGTCCTCTCTTTAAAGAGGCTTCAAGTCTAACATCTGATTAAAAGGACTGCTAGCAAAGGACCTTGATGTTGCCCATTGACAGCACCTGGCCAGGCTTTTGGACTGATATTTAAATTAGATCAATGGGGTGAAGTAATGTTGGTGGAGCTATGCCACCCGACTCAGACAATGTCATCAGCCATGGCTATGCCAAAGCTATTTGAGGACACTGAAAAACCTCCTGGTTCCCCTTCCACCAGGTTCTTGGGACCCCTAGATGGGAAACTTCAAGGGCCTTAAAATAAACCAGGGAACAATTTGAACCCTGACAATTGCTGCTGTCAGTTCCAACCCTGCTGTAGCTAATCATGTCATCCTTGTTGCCCAACATGAGTTACCCGACAGGATTTCACCCATTGTTTCTAAATTTCTAACTGCCTGTATACGTGAGCACATTAATTGTACCCTTTAGTGTATGAGAGTCAAGACACAAGGCACAGCCAAGGGCTGGGTTAACTCAGGTTTATTGCATGGTGGACAGAGGGAACATGAGGTAATGGCGGACGAACAGCTCTATATATATGGTAGTAACGTATTTGAATGTGGCTCCACGGTAGCCCGTTGGCTACTGGTCCGCGTGACGTCATGGCTGGTCACGCCCTTCTTGTCCAGGTGTAGGTAGCGGCGGGAAGCTTCCCGCGCTGCGGTCTTTGATGGGTTTGAACCAAGAGAGCTTGGACGCTCGCTACTGCCAGCTGGTGGTCATTAGCTCGCGTCCTATTACAGGGTTTATGTGATACAGCTGAAGGTTACATTGTTACTCATTGGCAAGGTTACATTGATTCAGATACATTGATATCACATGTAGAAGGTTACACTATTAGGACACAACACTCCTCCCCCCTAGGATGAGACGAAGTCTCTCAGCCAAGATGGCTTATTTCGAACACGCTGGGGTCTCGGCGCGGGCTGCCCTGCCCCGGCTTCGCTCCCTCCTCCTTGCTCCCTGGCTTCCTGCCCTGCAATCGGAGAGGATGACTTGTTAGTGGTTTGCCGCGGCTCTGCGGCTTTGCTGGGAGGTGTGTGCTTTGTTTGGGAAGAACCGGGGGCACTGGGGGCTAACGAAAAACCCCTCTTCTCGCTTGGATGGGTGGGGGAACACTCCGAAAACCCCCCCCGGCTAGCAAAATCAAAATCAAAATCGGATTCGGGGGAAGCGCACTCCTTTTCCCTCCCCCCGGGCTCGGATAGAACTGGGGTATCAAAAGGATACGAGTCGGGCTCGCTGCTTTCCCCCTGTCTCCCCCTTGGGCTAAACGGGTGGGGGAGAACCCTATCGCTGAATCCTGTCGCTGAGCCCCACTGGTCGGCCCCTCGCTCACTCGGTGCCTCAGTTGGTCAGCGTGCCTCCTCCAGAGGAGGCCGGTGCTAGTTTCCACCCGATAGGACACTGGCCCCGTCTGTTCTATTATCGTCCCTGGCACCCAGGCTGGGCCTGCGTTGGCATAGTTCCTGCAGTGTACAGGATCGCCTACGCCGAACCCTTTCGAGACCGCTAACCCTATGTTCTTCCCTTTGTCCTCGACCCTCGACGGGTCTAGCCTGGACAAAAGCGTGGTCAGTTTCCTCCGCATCAGCAGCTCAGCCGGCGAGTAACCAGACGCTAAGGGGGTCACTCTGTACGCTAATAGAAATTGACAAACTTGGTGATTTAGATCTCCCGAGCCCATGCGCCGCAGCGCATCTTTTGTGGTGCGCACCAACCGTTCCACCTGGCCATTCGTGGCCGGGTGAAACGGCGCGGATGTGACATGCCGAATTGCATTCGCCTCCATGAATGCTGCGAACTCAGCGGATGTGAAACAACTGGCGTTATCGCTGACCAAAGTGTCGGGTAAACCGAACGTGGAAAAGACCCTCCTTAGCTGGCGAATGGTAGTGGCGGAGGATGTGCTCTTTACCGGAATGACCTCCAGCCACTTTGAGTATGCATCCACCACCAGGAGAAACATGGTTCCCCGGAATGGGCCAGCAAAATCTACGTGCACCCTGGACCACGGTCCCCTTGCTGCGTCCCATTCCCTATGCGGTAGGCGGGCCACCTCCGGTCGAGAGCATTGACATGCCTCACAAGTGCCAACCATCTGCTCTATGTCGGCGTCCAGCTGGGGCCACCAGAAGTAACTCCGGGCCAACACCTTGGAACGGACGATTCCCGGGTGGCTGACGTGCAACAGCTTTAGCACCTTCGGCCGCAGGGACGTAGGAACCACCACCCGTTGGCCCCACAAAAGGCACCCCCTCTCTAAAGACAACTCCACTCGCTTTCGGAAGAATGGGTCGAACTCCATGCCTGGGGATGACGCCGGCCACCCCTTCTGCACCCACGAGCATACCTTGTCTAGTGTTCTATCCTTTCCGGTCGCCCTGGCAATGTCGGCCGGTACTATCGGGGGTGACTCCAAGACCTCTATTAGCAATACCTGGCGGTCTCTTCTTACCCCTGCCTTCTGGTCGCCCGACAATGGTAACGGCGACCGTGAGAGCGCGTCTGCATGGCTGATTTCCTTCCCTGGCCGGTATTCTAACTCATGTTGATATGCGTTAAGAAAAATAGCCCACCGCAGCATCCTCGGGGACAGGATCTGTGGCGTGGGCTTATTTGCAGTGAAGATTCCTAACAGGGGCTTATGATCAGTAACGATCTTGAACGGCCGACCATACAGAAAATCGTGAAATTTCTTGGTTCCCGCTACTATCGCTAGTGCCTCCCTATCGGTCTGTGCGTAATTCCGCTCTGCTTGGGACAGGGACCTTGAATAGAACGCTATCGGGGCCTCCCTTCCGTCGTCTAACACGTGGCAAAGCACCGCCCCCACCCCCACCGGGGATGCATCGCAGACCAAAACTATGGGCCGTTTGGGGTCGAAATGAGTCAGGATTGCCTCGGATGTGAGGAGTTGCTTTAACTCTGTGAACGCTCTTTCTTGCTCGTCACCCCACAGCCATTTTCCCTCTTTTTTAAGTAACCGATGGAGCGGCTCGGCAACAGACGCCTTCCGTGGAAGGAAGGTATGGTAGAAATTGAGAAGCCCCAGAAATGACTGAAGCTCAGTTTTGGAAGTGGGGCGAGGGGCTTTCTTAATGGCGGCTACCTTAGATTTGGACGGCCTAATTCCCTCGGGCGTGACACGGAACCCTAAAAACTCAACCTCTGTTTCGAAAAATACACATTTGTCTTTCCTCAGTCGCAGCCCCGCTTTCTCGAACACGGCCAGGACCTTATCCAATCTGTGGGCCAGCTCGGCCTTACTCCCCCCCGTTATCAACACGTCATCAAAATATGGCAACACCCCCTCCAACCCCTTCAGGAGGCGTTCCACTAGCGATTGAAAAATGCCAGGTGCCGAGTTCACGCCGAACTGTAACCTCGACACCTGGAACGCCCCCTTATGTGTGACTATTGTTTGTGCCGCCGCTGTGGCGGGGGTTACCGGGAGTTGCTGGTAGGCCTGTGCTAAATCGAGTTTAGCGAAACACTTTCCCCCATTCAGCCTGGCCAGAAGGTGGCTGACCACTGGCACCGGGTATGCGTTAGGGCGGATTGCCTTATTAATGGTACACTTATAATCAGCGCAAATGCGCACCTCCCCGTTAGCCTTCAGTGCTGTTACAATTGGGGTCTCCCACTCCGCGGAATCCACAGGAACGAGAATTCCTTGACCCACCAGTTTGTCCAGTTCCGCCTCTATTTTGTCCTTAAGCGCGAACGGTACCCTGCGCGGTTTAAGTCTTATCGGGCGGACCTCCGGGTCTAAGTCGAAGGCTACAGGGGGTCCCTTGAACTTTCCCAGTCCACTTTTAAAAACGGCGGGGTGTGCGTCACACACTGCTTGTATTGGGTCCTCGCCTACGGCATGCACCCCCCCTATGAACAGGCCTAAGGGCTGAAACCACTGTGTTCCGAGGAGGCTACAACTCCCCCCTTTTAGCACCACTAGGGGAAGTTCCGCAGAATGTCTCTTAAAGCGAACCCGGAACGTTCCGACCCCCAACACTGGAATGCTGTTCCCCTGAACGTCCCGTAGTGTGGCCCTCAACGCTTTAAGTTTGGGCCGCACGTGGGGGTCGATTTTCAAGAACTCTCTCTGGGGGATTATAGAATAGGAGGACCCCGAGTCAACTTCCATCCTAATAGGGGTCCCTTGTACTAGTACCTCAACAAAGTAATGGGGCTGTCCCGCAGACACGTTGAACACAGGAGCGTCGCCCTCGCTGTCGTCCGAGATGCGGCCCACGCCGTCCTGCTTCCTCGTGGCCCGGGCGCCATCTTTGGACCTCGCTGGACGGTCCGGTCTGGCTGAACGGTCTTGCGACTGTCTCCGGCCCTCTTTCCATTTCCTGCACGCCTTGGCGATGTGCCCCCGACGTCCACAGTTGAAACACTCGGCTTTCCTGAATGGGCACTTCACGCGCTCATGGGCCGCTCCGCAACCATCGCAGCGGCGCCCGCCTCTCCGGACCTTCTGGACCTCCTCGCCATCGCTGCTTTCTGAAGACGATTTCGAGGTCGGTCGGGTTGCATGCACCGACTGACCGGACTTCCCGTGCGACGAGTTTTCCGCTTTGCCGGCCCTCGGACGCCACTCACGCCACTTGTGCATCTCGTCTACTCCAGCATTCGTGGATTCCGCGGCTTCCGCGGCCTCTACAACCTCTTCCAGTGTGGGTGGTGGCTCCTTGTTCATCAAGCTGCGCTGTACTTCCTTGTCCTTCAGGCCACACAGCACTCCGTCCCTGAGGGCCATCTCTAGGATGTGGTCCCATTTGCAGGGGGCGGCTGCTACCCTCATAGCCGTTACGAAGGCTTCCACCGACTCGTCCGGCGCTTGAACTCGCCTCCAAAACGCACTCCGAGCGGGAAACATTGCCCTCGAGGGTCGGAAACGCTCACGCAGCATTTTCATGATGTCACCGGCTTTGAAATCGCTCATCTTCTTCGGTGCAAGGATGCCCACCAGCGTCCGCTTGGTTTCCATCCCAAGCATGCGGGTGAGGATGGCCCTCTTCCTTTCCTCGTCGTCTTCTTTGACTTTGAGCTCCACCAGTGCCGCCTGGAAGTCCATCTCAAAGAGCTCCCAGTCTTGCGGTTTGGTGATGTTGAACCCGCTCTGTGTCCTGGCTCCGTGGGGATCCATTATCCCACCTTCGTCGCCAATTTAGTGTATGAGAGTCAAGACACAAGGCACAGCCAAGGGCTGGGTTAACTCAGGTTTATTGCATGGTGGACAGAGGGAACATGAGGTAATGGCGGACGAACAGCTCTATATATATGGTAGTAACGTATTTGAATGTGGCTCCACGGTAGCCCGTTGGCTACTGGTCCGCGTGACGTCATGGCTGGTCACGCCCTTCTTGTCCAGGTGTAGGTAGCGGCGGGAAGCTTCCCGCGCTGCGGTCTTTGATGGGTTTGAACCAAGAGAGCTTGGACGCTCGCTACTGCCAGCTGGTGGTCATTAGCTCGCGTCCTATTACAGGGTTTATGTGATACAGCTGAAGGTTACATTGTTACTCATCGGCAAGGTTACATTGATTCAGATACATTGATATCACATGTAGAAGGTTACACTATTAGGACACAACATACCCAGATTACTATTCTCTTTTATACAGGAACTCAGTTTTAGGAACATGATTCCTCTTTTCTTTTTTTGGCATAAGTTATAACCCTAAATTCGTGCAACAAATGAAATCAAAGAAGGAGGCCACCCTGCTTTCTCAAGCCAAGCCTTTGCTTTTCTCAAGGCAAACCTTCTGAGCTTTTAGCACATGCTATTCAGTCATTCCCAAATTGTTGACCCATGCAAAATAAATAAATAAATCCATTTTGAGATTATAAATGCTGTAGGGCTTTAAAAGAATTTTTAAAATAAAATAAATAACATAAATTAATATAATGTTGTCTGTTTTAGTATTTCAGTTTTAATAGGCAGCATGGATTATGGAGATGATGAAGAAAAAGAATAGCAGGATGTGGTGTCTGGTCTGGATACATGGATACATGAACCCTGAATGACTCTTCTGGGGTTGGGGCAGGAATTTGGAGGAAAGTATGGGCTGTCTATTTAACTATTCATTAAGGAAATGAATATCCTGTAAATAATCCAAATACAGTAAAACCCCGGGTTACGATTGCCCTGGGTTACGTTTGCCATGGTTTACGACAGCAAATTAAATTAAAATATTTATTTTATCTTGTTTATTTATGTATTTTAATTTTTTTAGCTGCCCCCTCGCTGAGGTGACTCCAGGCAGCTTACAACACAAGGAACACCCCCAACATAACACACTCTGACAACCCATACATATCAATAACACACCATAAAATCTCTGAAATCTAAAAATCTTAAAATCACAAAATCTCAAATCTATAAATTTAAAATTCCCATAACAAAAATTGTCAGATGGTCATATAAGCCAGTGGGGTGGAGAAGATCCAACAGCAGCACCCCACACCCACTGGGCCAGCAATGTCTTCAAATCTTTCCTAAAGGCCAGCAGTTGTGGTTGGAGGCTGAGGTCCATCAGCAGGAGGTTCCAAAGGGGCGGGGTGGATACTGAAAAGGCCCTCTATGTAGTTGGTACCCGTAGAGAGCCCCACCGGTCCACCCTAGTTGGATGGGCAGATGCTCTCAGGGTGATGCGGTCTCTTAAGTAACCCGGTCCACTACCATGTAGGGCTTTAAAGTTCATAACCAGCACCTTGAATTGCACCCGGAGGCACACCGGTAACTAATGCAGCTCCCGCAGCAAGGATACGGCATGGTCATAACGGCCACTCCCAATCACCATGTGGGCCACCGCATTCTGCACCAGTTGCAGCCTCCGAATGGTCATCAAGGGCAGCCCCATGTAGAGTGCATTACAATAATAATGCCCCGGTTTATGGGTTTGTTTTTCCCTGGTTTACAACTGAAAATTGTGCTATTTTAAACTCTAAAATGGCGGCTGGTGCATTTTACAGTTTAAAATGGCACACACCCCTCTGCTGGAAGTTGCAATTCAGCACTTATTGCTGCGGAGGTGCCATAGCTGTCTCCGTCTCCATCGTTTCTGCTGCTATATCCAGACTGTCTGTCTCCTCTACCAGCAGCGGGAGAGTCTGGAGACCTTATTCACTTGGTTCCAACCTTCGTCCAAGCTCCCTGGGCAGCACTACAGCTGAAAATGCAAGCCTCCCCTAGATAGGAGGCTGATTATTAATGCCACTTGACTCTTCTCAGTGGGATAGGCATCTGGACATAACTGGAACAGCAGCTAGTTCATGAAGCCCTGCAGGGCATGGTGCTCTTCAGAAAAGCAAGCTGGCAGAGGGGCTCCCAGAGCACAGTGAGACACTGGGTCTAAGGCTGCACTGCAGAAAACAATGAGGTCCCTCTGCAAGGCCTGCACTTAGGCCTGCAGAGCTAGAATGTCATCTATCACCTCCACACTCATGACTGCCTGGGTCAGAGTGCACAGTTTTCTGGCTTCAGCAAACTGTCAGGGTCCAGAGAATGGGCAGCTGAAAGATAACACAAATACCAGGATAACCCGAAAAAAGTCAAAACATTATTTTTTACTTTTAATACTTCAATAGAGAAAGGGGAAAAGAAATTAAAGGTTCAATGAGGCTTTTTAACAATGTATTTTAAAAAGGTTAATGTATCGTTGGCTGCGGGGGCCCCCGCTCGCCCCCGCAGCCACACCATCGCTCGGGGATCGAGCACACCTGCGCCCGCCGCCGCCCCCTCCAAGCCACGCCTGGCTGGAGGGGTGAAAAGAGCCGCCACCACCACCACGCAGAGAGACCCACGCTCGCCCCCGCAGACGCACCATCGCTCGGGGATGGAACACACCTGCGCCCGCCGCCGCCCCTCCGAGCCATGCCTGGCTGGAGGGGTGAAAAGAGCCGCCGCCACCACTGCGCAGAGAGGCCCCCGCTCACCCCTGCAGCTGCACCATCGCTGGGAGATCAAGCACACCTGCGCCCACCGCCGCCCCCTCCGAGCTACGCCTGGCTGGAGGGGTGAAAAGAGCCGCCGCCATCACCGAGCAGAGAGGCCCCCGCTCACCCCTGCAGCCACACCATCGCTGGGGGATCGAGCACACCTGCGCCCGCTGCCACCCCCCCCAGCCTCCTTGTGGCTGCCTCTCTCTGGCCCCCTTCACCGGCCAAGGGGATCCAAGGCACCTGGGCTGCTCTCCTCCGACCCCTGCCTCCACGGCTGGGGTCCTCATTATGCTAAAGGACTCCGTCTCTCAGATTCTATTTTTTATGTAAGCGCGGGTTCTTCTCTTACTTAATTGTGTATTTGGGGCTCTTGACTATACGTATTTTGAACATTGTATTTTGTACTTGTTTATGCTTTTATTGTATTGTGTTCTGATGTAATTTTTATATCTCTATTATTGTATACTTTTTTGCTGCTGTCTGCTTTCAGATAGCATGCACCTATGTAAACCGCTCTGAGTCTCCTTCGGGCAGAGTGGAGCGGTATACAAAAATAAAGTGGAATGGAATGGAATGGAGAAATGGGAACAATTATATTTTAGGAGCTATAGCTATAGCTCCCAAAATACCTTTTGCAGTTTGGATAATTAACAGCCCAAAAGTAGCTTTTTGCATCTCTGGTCTTTTGGCAAAGGAATGATGCACAAGAGCCCTTGTCAATATAATTGCATGAGTTGAAAGTTTCATTAGGTGAAGGAAAAGAGAGTACTCAGCAAATAGGAACATTTTGGCAAAGTGCTAATTTTCAGCTGGCTGCTTCATTTCTCACAAAGCTGGAATGTCTGGGACCAGTTTCCGGCAATTTGGACCTTTAAATAATTCTTGGCTACTAAATACAATATCACTCAAAACACATTACTTGAAGGGGGAGGAGGAGAAGAATGTTAATCGTGTTAACACTGGAGCTTCATTTTGTTCCTAATATTATAATGTTACAAAGTGTTTTGGGATAGATGCATTCTTCAAATAGAAGAAATGAAGGAACTATTGGAGAGCAGGGATGGCTCCATCATCAACCTAGATCCAAGAAACCTGTCGAAAAATCTGAATTTTAGGTCAGAGGTATAATGACTATATGTCTGGCCAGGTTATCCTGCTATAACCAGCAACTCAACGCTGAGTGTCAGGCGATGGTTAACTAACCTGACAACTCTGAGGACTAAGGCATGGGTGGCGAAGTCCACAGGGACAGGTAATGGTACCTAAGTGGATTAAATTCCACTTGAATTCCTCTTGATGGAGGGCAGCAGCCTCATCAATATTAGCCTGGGGCCGATGAGGACTTTGCGTGCCAAAAGGGCTCAGGACCAGAAAGTGACTCGTGGAACCAGATCAGTGGTACGGGTGTCACGTTGCGATGTGGAAGGCAGATGCCACTGCATTATATTTTCAGGACAGTCTTCATGTCTTATTCCCATGAGGATAACCATTATTCAGATTCAAATATGGCAGAAGAAGAATATAATTACTAGCAACTGTTTTCCTTTTCTGCATATGTATATTTAGATCCTCAAAACACAATCCTGGCTTGCTGTGGACAGTAGGTGAAAGGTGAAAAAACAACCCATACTTTGCCAGGCTCTTTCTTGCCTAATTATAGGAAATTGCATTGCATTGCAAAGAGTTTAGGAGAGGGAATACTGCCAGTTGTGCAGCAAAATGTTTCTGCAAGAAAATATCTTAGGATTTTATCTCTGTCTGATTCGTTAGGACTATGGAGCCAGTTTCTGCTTCAACCAGGAGTGGGTAAAGTGTTCTAGCACTGCAGCCCCCAACATGCCTCATACCCTTAAAACTTTAAAAAAATGGCTCAAGAAAGTCTTCTTGGACATATGTGATAACTTTTGCCATTTTGGAATGAACACTCTCCACCCCCCTCGGGTGCCTTTTGCATCTCAGGTCACCAATTATTTTTCTAAACAAAAACACCTAAGAAGGGGGCCTTCTTAGTTTTTTAAAAACTATATTTCAAAAAGAATATACCTTAGGTCAGGCATAGGACAGAGGTGGATATAGCTGCCCAAGATCTAGGGACCTCTGGAAATTGTCTCCACCTGGTTTCAATGCACCTGTCTTTTCCAAAGCATACCAATCTTGCCAAAGAGTACAGAACAAATACCCTCTTCTCCTATAGCAATGCTGACTGTGACTGATGGCTGTTGTAATTCATAAACCTCTAAAGCGCCATAGACATTCCACCCTTTTTTTATTCCCCTTACTAAAGTTCCCAGATGTATTGTTTATTGTTCTGTTGTTGTCATGAGCAAACAAATATTATATAAGATGCTTTCCATTTAGCCCATGATATCATTGATGCAGCTTGGTGGCTCTTTTTATTTCAGTTTAAATTCATGTTGAATAGTTATGTGAGGCAGACTTTTTCCAGGGCTTTCCTTATTTATGAATAGATTCTAGCATTAGGTCTCTAATTTATTTGCTGCCTTTGGCTATTTTTTGCAATTGTGGATTCAATAACTCTTGATTTGAACTCTACAGATTTGAACTCCTCTGTGCTAGGCAGAGCAGTTGAGAAGCTTTGCCATATAAATCTTGCAAGAAGTCTGGAAAGACATTTCAGTGACAGAGAGACATTGGGGATTTCCCCCTTCTTATTTTGCTTTCATTCTACTTTTGTGTAGATTTCAAAACCAAGAAGATTTGTAGGGTTGATGTTCCTGGAACTGGCAAAAACAGACATCATTATTGTCCACAGGAAAGAGTTTGAACTCTCTTCCCTGTCATAGATATTCACGATATTGAGTTGAAATGTCCCAAGTCTTACTTTAGAATGTATCTCTGATTTTAAAAAAAAACAAACAAACCTGTATTCTATGACTGGGATGTGATTGCAAATGTATCAAGGTCAAGCATAAGTCTTTATAAAACAAAAATGCTATATTATTAATCAATAGAAAAGATATTGCTTTGCTATTGGTGTGGTTAATAATTACTTGGCAAGGACATTAATCATTCCAGCAAAATGTAATTGACTGAATGATCTTTGATTATGAATGTTACATACCATCAGGTCAATTATGATGCATTTCCAGGTTGTTCTAGGTATAAAACACTTAAATGTCTCACAATTCCCTTTATCTAGGGGCCGTCTGGAGCTAAGCAGCTTGCCCAAGAACACACGATATGGCTTGTCTCCTACAAGGCACAAGTGGGGAATTGAACTTCTGTACTTCTGGCGGTGGTTTAGTGGTTAAGACACTTAACTAGGTGACTGGAAGGTTGACAGGTCAGCAGTTTGAGACCCAAGTGCTGCATGATGGAGTGAGCTCCTGTGTCTGTCCCAGCTCCTGCCAACCTAACAATTCAAAGGCAAGAAAGTGCAAGTAGATAAATAGGTACTACTTAAGTGGGAAGGTAAACAGTGTTCCGTGCACTCTGGTATCTAGTCATGCCTGGCACATGTCCACGGAAATGTCTGCACACGCAGACAGCGCTGGCTCTTTGGCTATGAAACAGAGATGAGCACTGAACCCTAGAGTGGGATACGAATGGCTTTCAAGCAAGGGAGACCTTTATCTTTACATCACCTCTGACTCCACAGGCAGGTAGGCAGAATTAAATGCAACTCTATTTTGATGAAAGAGATGCAGGGACCAGTTTAAGTTTTCTTTTAAAGAAATCTGCTGTTGTCTATGGTATTTTATTTTTAAAAAACTAGGGTATAGAAAAAAGAAGGCTTATACGCAGTAGTGGGCTCCAAATTTTTTTTTTTACTATCACACTGTGGGCATGGTATGGTGGGTGTGGCCAGGGGAAAAGCCCTGCATTGCACCTGAATTAGGACTACTTTATTTCAAAACTTGGATGGGTGGGACCAGCCAGAATTTCTGCTACTAGTTCTGGCAAACTGGTGCAAACCTGCTGATGCCCACCACTGCTTATATGTTTTTTTTGTTTTTTTTAAAAAAACCTGTTAGTTTCTAATATTTAAAAGAAATACTAGCAACTATAGTTTGTGTGACATATGGCATAGCAAACAGCCCTTTCTATACTATTTCTAACAGCTATTTGACTAAATGATCTGAGGCAGACACATTCTCATTCTTTTCTTATAAGAACCTGCCTTCAAGAACCAAACACCAGCTACCTGTTATAGTCTTGTACCATGTCTGGTTCAGTGTCTCATATTTATGGGACAGCTAGAGGTTTCAAGAGTTCTTTGACATGGTCTGGTGGACCCTGATATCTTATTTATTTTTTATTTTATTTTATAGTCAAATTTGTATATGCCGCCCGCTCAGGCAGAACCCGACTCAGGGCGGCATCACAACAATTCACAAAATACATAAATACAATTATAAAAAAAGTATAAACCCCCCCCCCAACCCACCCCCTTTAAAAAACCCTATGTCCCACCCACCCACTATACAAAGGAGGAGGAGAAAGTTCTTATACAAGCCAGCAGGCGGGCACCATAGTCCCATTCGGGCCCCACACCTGCCCTGCCAGCCAGGTCTTCACTCCTTTCCTGAAGGGCAGCAGTTCACTTTGGAGTCTTAGGTCTATTGGCAGGAGGTTCCAGAGAGTTGGTGCGGACACGGAGAAGGCCCTCCTTCGGGTGCTAGACAAATGTGCATCCCTAGCCGGTGGCACCACTAGAGAACCCCTCCTGTCCGCTCTGGTTGGACGGGCAGACACTCTTGGGACGATGCGGTCTCTAAGGTATCCCGGCCCCCTGCCATGTAGGGCTTTAAAGGTCAAAACCAGCACCTTAAATTGCACCCGGAGACAAACTGGTAACCAGTGCAGCTCCCGAAGTAGGGGAGAGGCATGGGCATATCGCCCACACCCCATCACCACCCGGGCCGCCGCATTCTGGACCAGCTGCAGCCTCCGAATGGTCGTCAAGGGCAGCCCCATGTAGAGCGCATTACAATAGTCTAGTCGGGAAGTAACCAGAGCATGGGTGACCATAAGCAAGGAGCCCCGGTCCAGGAGTGTGCGCAATTGGCGAATCACCCGAAGTTGGGCAAAAGCCCTCCTGGCCACAGCCGCCACTTGTTCTTCCAGCAGCAGCCGCAAGTCCAGAAGAACCCCCAAATTGCGCACTGGGTCTGTCTGGGGCAGAACGGCCCCATCCAGTACCAAAGATGGTAACTCCCTGGATAACGCGGGGCCCCTTATCCACAGCCACTCTGTCTTGCTGGGATTCAGCCGAAGCCCATTGGCCCCCATCCAGACCCCAATGGCCTCTAGGCATCCGGATAGGATTTCAACAGCATCACTGGGGTCCCCACGGGCCGAGATGTACAACTGTGTATCATCCGCGTACTGATGGTACCGCACCCCGTGGGAACGAATGATCTCACCCAGCGGCTTCATGTAGATGTTAAATAAGAGAGGAGAGAGCACAGAGCCCTGAGGCACCCCATATTTGAGGGGCCTAGGGCTGGACCTCTCACTCTCTAACCATACCGACTGGGTACGGCCCTTCAGAAATGAGGAAAACCCCTTCAAAGTTCTGGCAGTTGTGCCTATAAAACATCTTTTTAACAGCATACAAGGGACCAAAAAGAGATGCTGAGACAGGTATTCTGAGCATTAGGTGAAGGTCAAGGTCACCTTTGCTCAAAAGCCAGACATATCCAACTCTAGGGTGCGGTGATCACCTCCATTTACAGCCAAATGTCTGCAGACCCATACTATGGGATGGGTCTGCAGACATTTCTGTGGCCATGTGATAGGCATGACTAGATGTCGGAGTGCACAGAATGCTTTTACCTTTCCTGCCAAAGCGGTACCTATTTATCTATTTGCAATTTCTTGCTTTCGAACTGCTAGGTTGGCAGGAGATAGGACAGAGATGGAATCTCACTCTGTCATGCAGCAACTGGATCTTGAACTGCTGACCTGCTGGCCTTCTGGACGTCAAGTTCAGCATCTTAACCACTAAGCTACCATTGTATTATATTCCAAGCAATGCTTCTAGTCGCATGTAATTAGAAATACAAGGTGTGTGTTTGAATCAGTATGGCAAGCTGCTTTTTAACAGCTGTTCTTGAGGCACAGATCATTTATTACCAATTTAGGATACCTTTTTAACACACTGCCAACCCACGCTGTGGATCTAAAGTTAGGATCCTGTGCTAATGTGCATGCTACATTTGCTTACTTACAAAGGTGTAAATGCCACTGACCTCAATAGAATTTACTTTCTTGCAAGTAAACATCACTGTTGGTGGGATTGTATGAATCTATGTGTTTTAAATTAAAATCCCATTAAAATATGTAATAATTAGTTCCATGTAAACTTGGGCATAATCAGATCATGAGAAAGCTTTCACTTTTCTTCAGGCCACTGCTTAAGTTGGCTGGAGGTTCCAGGGAAATATAAATTAGTATCTTTCCTAAGTGCTGGATTAGGTATGGGTGGTGTGTCCAGAATAGGCTGCCGCACCCCTTGACCAAACCCCATGAAATTCAGCACACACGTACCTTGCACATGTGAGCAGGTCTCTTTTGGGGTCCCAAAGCCCATGGGGAGGTTATGCCCCCCAAATTGAGCCTTCAGTCCTTAACCAATCACAAGGGCCAACCAGGTCTAGGCCTTTGTGATGTCATGTCCTTTGTGATGTCTTGCCCAGACCTGGTCAGCCCTTGGGTGTGGTCAGCCCTTGGAAGTGTTCATCCAATGTGACATCACAGGGCCCCGCACCTTAGCCAGGCAGACCAGCTGGCAGGGCGAGGCAGGAGTCCAGTCCACCAGTGGACACTGGTCAGCCCAGGAGAAGGAGCACCTGGGCAACACAACCCCAGGAGGTAGGATAGCGCTCCGGTGTCTAGTCATGCCTGCCACATGACCACAGAAACGTCTACAAAAGCAGACAACACTGGCTCTTCAGCTTTGAGACAGAGATGAGCACTGAACCCTAGAGTCAGATACGACTGGCTTTCGAGCAAGGGAAACCTTTACCTTTACTACTTAATACTATGATTCTCTACAACAGGGGTTCCCAACCTAAGGCCTGTGGGCTGGATCCATCCTGTGGCATGATTTCATGTGGCCCCCACCCCTACAAGGGCATTTGAGACTCAAAATGGCTGCCCCTTTGAAGCTGTTGGGACAAAATGGCCACCCCATCATGCAGGCAGGGCAAAATGGCGGTCCAGCCCTTGAAACTGACTGAGAGAGCATGACCCTGTCCCTGGCATGAAAAGGTTGGGAACCCCTGCTCTACAGCCTATGCTTACATAGAACTGTTGCTATCTAATATTCACATCTGGCAAGCCGCAGCAATATGTTACAGAAATCTTTGTTATTTAGTGTACCAGTTACATCCATTCTGTGAATGTAGACAAGTGAATTGATGCATGATCACAGTACATGCTGTGCAAAATGAGGAATCAATAATATCTACTTTGAAACTATTTTTAAACTATCGCATTCATATTTACATTGCTGCACAAGGGGCATCAAGTAAGTAAACCATTCAAAAATGAGAACACAACACTTTAGAAGGATAAGAGAGATAACAAATATTAAAAAAGAAAAATATATGGATCACACAGGCAGTGAAATGTGAAATTTTAAACGGTGAATACATTCAGCGTTTTCTGAATCATCTCCAACTTGGATGCATAAACAAGTCCTCCAGATCATGAAAATTGCATATGTACATATAATTTACTGCAGGAATATGTTATGATCTCAGTCCTAATTTTAGCTCTTGCTGTAGCAAAGATAACAGCCATCTTACTTACTTTTAGCTCTTTTGTGTTAATTTTTTTTTTTAAAAAAAAATCTCTATAAACAGGAATTCTGCATAGGTTGGAGTGCAGAGAGTAGTACAATTCCAGAACTTTCCTTTTCTTTTGCCATGCAGGAGAAGTAACATTTATTTGCCTTAATACCATGTTAATTAGCAAGTCCTCCGTGGTCTGGAAAGTGAATTAGATGCTAATGAGGCTTGCGAAAGTTTATATAGTAGCACTTCTTAGTAAGATTGCTTGCATTTGGCATTGGAACATAAATATTGCAAATCAGCTAACTAAAGATATTTTGTTAAAAGGAAGTAGTCAAAATCCTGTTGTCATCATTGGCTCTCTGGGTACAAGGCTGATGAGGCAAACAGCTCCTGTGCTTTTATTTCTAACTTAACATTTCTGATCCTTACCCCCATGCCAGGTTTTGAGCATCACTTTCAGTCTGAGGAAGTCTTTAGAGGCCTTGTGAAAGGGACAGAAATATTTTATGTCCAAAAATACTACCACTGAGACATTAAAGATCTCCCTCCTACCCTGAGATTCTCAAAGTCCTCCTCAAGATAAAAGAGAGAGCAATAGCAAATACACTTCTATGCCACCCCATAGCACTTAGGGCACTCTCTGGATGGTTTACAAGTTAATTAGCATTTTGCCCTCAACATGCTTAGGTTCTCATTTTACTGACCTTGGAAGGACTGTAGTGGTTTAATGGTTAAGATGCTGACCTTGATGACTGGAAGGTTGGCAGGTGAGCAGTTCAAGACCTAAGTGCTGCGTGATGGAGTGAATTCCCATCTCTGTCTCAGCTTCTATCAACCTAGCAGTTTGAAAGCAAGAAATTGCAAGTATATAAAGAGGTACTGGTTTGGTGGGTAACAGTGTTAGGTGCACTGCACCAAGCATCTAGTCATGCCTGCCACATGACCACAGAAATGTCTGGAGACGTAGATAGCACAGATTTTTTTGTTGCTATAAATGGATATGATTGTTGGAAACCCTACAGTTGGATACAACTGGCCTTTGAGCAAGGAAGATCTTTACCTTTACCTGGAAAAGGAAAGGAAAGTCTTTACCTTTTGGGGATTGGTGAGGATTTTTTTGGTTCATTGCAGTTGCATTGAAATTTTAAACTTCAACTCCAGGAATTCCCCCACTGGTAAATATGTCTAGAAGCCATGTTGGCTAGAGAGTTCTGGAAGCTTTAGCCAACAAAAGGAACTCTTTTAAGCTCTGGTTTGTTATTTGGTAAGAAATTAACAGAGTCCTTGAATGGCTTCATAAATAGGATGGAAAGAATCTGAAATTGGGATTGATGGTGATCTATTTTTATTCACGTGAGGTGGGAAGCAAAATGGCCAATCCAAACTGACTTGCCCGATTGGGTAAGAGGTGAGCAATTTTGACAGCAGTCCAGAGGCCCAGTTATTTCTCCTAGCACTTGCCCCAGGCTTCAGCAAACCAGGAATTAGTTATAAATGGCCAGATTTAAAAGAAATAAAGGCCTCGCATGCCGGACTTTCCACATCTGGTTTTCATATTGAGATCTGGCTGACCTTGGAGGAATCCTAACCTCATTGTAGATATTAAAAAAATACTGTTGCTTCTGGAGGAGAAATAGCCATTCGGTTCACCCTTACAGCTGTTACTGGTTGGGGACTCTGTGTGGCCTCAGGAGCTACAAAAGTACTATTACGGGATGTCATACAGTCCAAAGCTAGCACTTTGTTCCCTAGGCAGAAGGCTTTTAGAACTTGGTTTATGAAACTCTAGTTTTAAATTTATGTAAACAACCATGTTTATGGTCCTGAATTAGGCTGACATCTTTTTTCACATTAGGAATGTCTGTGCATAGTGAATTTGGCCTGAGCAAGGGGGGGGGGGGGGTAAGCATTCCATTTGTTATCAGATGTAGGAATTGGGGCCGTGAGGAGGCCCTTAGGATCCCGGAGGAGACTGGTCAAAGGAACGACACGAGGCAAGATGGAGAGAAGGCCAGTGATTTATTGAGGGAAAATCATCAGTATATATTATGTCCAAGGCTGCGCATGGTAGAATGGTCAGATGACAGAAAATTACATCACCCATTTACCCGGGTTAATTGAGAACCTCTCCTGGGGAAGTTAATTAACTAAGACAAACACTGACCATTGTCTGAGGCTTAGGCTAGGGTAAATATGGCTTCTATTTGCACCAGAGATTAAGCTTAACTCAGAGTGAGTAATTGCCTAATACGTAACAGAGGTTAGAGATTTGCCCTCTCAGCAGAGCCGTTGTTCAGGTCAAGGAATTGGGTGAATCAAACCCTATCATTTATCCACCTCCCTTAATTTCTCTCTACTGGCAAGGGCCAGGGGCCAGGAGCGTGCTCGCTAGGTTTAACCTCTGCCAGAGGCCATGCGTGCCAACTGGGCACGCGGAATCCACAATCAGACATAAAGACTTACAGTCTTTCATCATAAATGGAATGCAAACAATTGCAAATTTAAAAAGATGGGGAAATCAATAGTCACCCTTCCCTAGTTTGTTCCATTACTCTAACTCAAGGGTTCTCAATGTTTTTCAGCCATGGGCCAGATCATGCCTCCTCAGATACCTGAGTGGGTTGGACTGGTAGTTCCCCTACCATAAACACTGCGGTAAAACGTGTCTGTGGCTGTTGTGAGGTTTTGATGGCCGTAAATGAGTCCACAGGTGGTGGCAGTGGTGGAAGCAGCGGCTTCAGGGGAGGCTGGAGCGAGGTCAGGGGCCAGATTATTTGGTGCTACTGGCCTGATCTGGTCCTTGGGCCATAGGTTGAGAACCCCTGCTCTAACTGGTGGTCAGGAAGTGGACTGCAACCCTGTCATTTTGTGCTGCAGCAATCAAACTGCCACTGTGCATTTATGTGGTAAAACAAGAACCTACCTGTTCTCCAAGTTGATTCAAGGGGGAGATTATAAATGGCAGAGGTGGGTGGTTTATATCAGGAAAAGCTTAAACCTGCGCCCAACGTTGCCAGGGATGCAATATTCTATTTACTGTTTTCAGGTCTTTTCTCACTATTCAAACACAGGCAAAGTAATTATCATGAAAGTAGGATGTGATATGCAGTCATCCATTAGAATAAGACAGATTTAGGTTTAGCTGGCTTGCAGCAGTAAGATGATTTCCTTTTTAAAACATTGACTTCAGCAATGTTGCTCTGAAAGAAGTGGTTTATAGTAGACACTTAGTAGATACATAGATTTCATTTTTTTCTTTAACCATGCACGCATGCACACATGCACACACGCCAATGGGACCTATGACCACAATCAAGCCACCTTTATAAACTGGACCACCCATCTAAAATTTACTTTAACCCATGAAAAAATGTTTTGAAATTCATGTACAAGTTTCCATTAACCTTCTTATTCAAACTGCATTTCAGACAATGGTTTATCATTCCAGGAGAGCTGTCCAGGATATGTTTGAAAAATATCACCTGGCAGAAGGGGTATGTAAAGCTCATGGAACCACTTTGCAAAAATTCCACTACAGCATTGGGACATTTTCCTGGGTGCTCTACATGGGGCTGCCCTTGATGACCATTTGGAAGCTGCAACTGGTTCAAAATGTGGTAGCCCACATGGTGATGGGGTGTGGGTGTTATGCCCATGCCTCATACTTGTTGTGGGAGCTGCATTGGCTGCCGGTGTGCCTCCTGATGCAATTCAAGGTGCTGGTTATTACCTTTAAAGCCCTACATGGTAGTGGACCAGGTTACTTAAGAGATTGCGTCACCCCAAGGATATCTCCCTGTCCCACCAGAGCGGACTGGGGGGGGGCTCCCTAATGGTACCAATGGCTAGAGAGGCTCACCTCTCTACCACTATACCTCCAGTCAGAGTTATTAGCCTTTAGAAAAGGCCTCAAAACTTGGCTGGCCCAGCAGGTGTGGGGTGCTGCCTGTGGAGCACCCCCACCCACCCACGCACGCACACACACACTGGTTCATATGAATGGCCATCTGGGTTTTAGTTTTTAACTGTTGTGAATGTGGAGGGGTATTTTAATATTTTTAAAATGCTTTTATTATTTTAATTGTTATAGTGGGGATGGTTTTATATTTTAGTATTCTTATTGGTTGGACAGTAAGCTGCCCGGAGTCGCCTCGGCGAGGGGGTGGTGATAAAAGTCAAACAAAATAAATAATGAAATGCAGTGGAAATGGAAAGGGACCACATGCTGTTTTAGTGTCTGCTCATTTTCTAAACGTAGAGACACACAGTTTCTTTTTATGATATTTAGAGTTATTGTAAGAAACAGTGTCATTAAGTGAATAGAATACTGGTCAAGGACTCAGAAGCCCTGGGTTGCAGGACCTTTGGGGTAATTCATCCTTGGGTCTGTACTTTCTTTTTTTTATAAGATAAGATAAGATTTATTTATTTGTATATTTCTATCCCGCCCTTCTGATGAAAAACATCACTCAGGGCGGCTAACAGCATATACAAAATACAGTAAAAACACAAGTAAGACAATAACATTAAAAACCCCAACCCAACACACTAAAAAACAGCCTAAAATATATAATAAAACTACACAAGATAAGATAAGATAAGATAAGATAAGATAAGATAAGATAAGATAAGATAAGATAAGATAAGATAAGATAAGATAAGATAAGATAAGATAAGATAAGACAAGACAAGATAAGATAAGATAAGATAAGATAAGATCGGATAAGATAAGATGAGAAAAGATAAGATAAGATAAGCTAAGATAAGCTAAGATAAGCTAAGGTAAGGTAAGGTAAGGTAAGGTAAGGTAAGGTAAGGTAAGGTAAGGTAAGGTAAGATAAGATAAGATAAGATAAATCTTTATTGTCATTGTCCCCTTGCAGGAACAATTAAATTTCTTGGTTGCTATATATCAACTCAAAAAGGCAGACCTCATATTTTAAAACAGCTACAGATACACTAATTAAGAAAGTACCATACAGTACAATATAAAAATTTAAAAATTTAAAATAAGATAAGATGACTTTAGAGTCCAGAGTTTCCATTTAAGGCCAAAATTGCTCTGGAGAAGAAACTCTTCTTGAGATGGCTTGTTTTTACCTTCATTGTTCTATATTTCCATCCCAATGGCAGAAGCTCAAAGAAGCAGTGGCCAGGTGCGATGGGTCTCCTAATGCTTTTCTGTGGTACCTGATGGTGTAAATTTGTTCTAAAGTAGAGAGTGGACAGCCGATAATACTCTCCGCTGTTTTAATAATTCTGTGCAACATTATCCTATCCCAATGAGTACTACTCCCATACCACACACATAAGCCATAAGTGAGCACATTCTCAATAGCGCAGCGATAGAAGGCAAGCAGCAGCTTTTGCGGAAGATGGTTTTTCCTTAGAGTTCTCAAAAAATACAGTCTCTGCTGCGCCTTCTTCACAAGCCCCCTTGTGTTGGCTCTACCAATGGAAACTGTGGCCATTTTGACTAGGACTGGAGGGTCAAATAGGTTGACAAATTTTGAACTAGCTTTTATGATTTTGTAATGCAGTGCTAGTGTCATCTGCTTTCTTTTTGTAGTAGTTTCTTTATTCATGTCAGAGGCGTCACCAGCATATAATAATGTACAAAGCTAAAATCAACACATCTAAAACAAAATAGAATTAAAAAGGGCTAGATGACATCCACCCAATATCAGGCCACATCAGCAGCATTTCCTCTTGCCAACATAAGGTCCTCCTCAGTGCACATTGAGGGGCATTGTATGCATTGTAACATATGGGAGATAGTTTGATCTCCACATTCACCCAAGCTGTCATCTACAGGGAAACCCCATTTTCTCAGATTAGTCCTTGATCTTTCTACCCTGACACGCAGTCTGTTTAAAGCAGGAGATCTCAGCCTTTTAAAGCCGGGGGATGGGTCAAACTCCCTCAGACAGCTTTGGGGGCTGGATGGTCATTTTGTCCTTCTTACACCACATGGCACTTCCTGGTGTGGTGGAAGCAGTGAGGGGGGGACATGTAATGGTGCCATGTACGGGTGTGTCTTACTTCCGCTTCCGGGAGCGACGAGAGCGGCGTGGGCCGGATGAATCGCAGTAAACCCATTCATGTGGATTCACAGGGGCTTTTGGGAATTGAAGTCCAAGAACATCTGGGGTGCCAAGGTTCGCCATCATGGTCATAGACCATGGTATGACACAGCACTTCACGCACATATACAGTCACAGACAGACAGAGACACACACATTACAGCCATTTAAACACCTTATGTGACGTTTGAAGATTGATTGTGACACTTGTTTTCATAACCTTGGCAATTTCAGTGCGATGATATATTTGTGCCACTCCAATTTACTCCGATGTGAAAGTGACTTGAAGACCTGCCACGTGTGGCCCGCAGACGCTATTTCCAAGGGAAGTGGATGTGACAGAAGGACTATTATTGCCAGCCCATGGCTCTGCACCGCTGTTTGTGAAGAGGGGGGACTTGCAGCCTTCCCTCCCCCCCTCCCCCCTCCCCTAATTCTTTTTTTGGCTCCTGGCACTGTGTCCGCTGGGTCCTACTGCCTGTCGAGTTCCTCTTCCAAGTACAGTACGTGCGAAACATTCCCTCAGCTACAGGGCTTCAGTACCAAAATGTGTGGACAGCTCCACCCGAACGGGATAAAGAAGAGATCCTGTACCTTGCAGAAAGCTGTTTGGCCACAGTCTCCACATTTCCTCTTAATCGCTTGCACCGAAAACAAGGCAGCCCTGCTAAGGCAGCTAACAGATTGATTACCTTGTTGTCTGAACGCATGCGAGACAGGAGCTGCCTAGCCTAGGTGAGGCACAAAACTGGCTAGGATAATTGTAGTCATGAGCCATCCACTTGCTTTCAGGTTATGGCGATCCTGATAGGGGTTTCAAGATTTATGAGGAGTCTAAGGAGTGGCTTAGTGGTTAAGATGCCGACCCTGACGACTGGAAAGTCGGCAGGTCAGCAGTTTGAGACCTGAGTACTACACAACGGAGTGTGCTCCCGTCCCTGTCCCAGCAGTTCAAAAGCAAGAAATTGCAAGTACAGTAGATAAATAGGGACCGCTTCGGTGGGAAGGTAAACAGTGTGTCCGTGCACTCTGGTGTCTAGTCATGCCTGCCACATGTCTGCAGAAAGATCTGTAGATGCAGACAGCACTGGCACTTTGGCTGTAAACAGAGATGAGCACTGAACCCTAGAGTCGGATACAACTGGCTTTCGAGCAAGGGCGACCTTTAATTTTACCAAAGGAGCAGCTTATCACTGCCATCTCTTTTGGGGGTGGAGGAGAAGTGATCATGCCATTTGGTATGATTCTCACATTCAAGTGGCATATTGACCTCAAGCAACCCACCATTCCTTTTGCTGTCCTTTGAACACTTTCCCTGCTCCTCTGTGGAGGGGCGGAGGAAGTAAATTATTATCTTTGCTTGGGCCAGAGCTGGTGTTTCCCAACATTTGATTTTTGGGCTTCAGTTCCCAGAAGTCTAAGTCAATGCCCCAAAGCACTGATCAGCCAACATACTTACGTAGGCTTCTGGGAATTGAAATCCCCCTGTGGAGCATGTACCCCATGTTGGGAATCTCTGTCTAGGCTATCACTGAGGCACTGAATCACATATGTTATTTTTTTAAAAAAAAATCATTGTGTATGATGCCAGTTGAAACACTGCCTGCAGTTGCAGTTTCAATCAGCACTTTTTGTTGTTCAGTTGCACAGTCAAGTCTGACCCTTTGCAACCCCATGGTCCATCGCATACATGGCACTCCTACCCTCTACCATCCTCCTCAACCCACCCAGCTCTGTGCCTACTGCGTCAACAATAACATCTAGCCATCTCATTCTCTGCTGCCCCCTTCTTCTTTTGCCTTCAACCTTTCCCAGAATCTAGGCCTTCTCAAGTGAGTCCTCTCTTCTCATTTATTTATTTATTTATTATTTATATTCAAATTTATATGCCACCCAATCAGGTAAACTCGACTCTGGGTGGCTCACAAAAAGTTAAAACACACATAAAACAGTACAACCAATTAAAACCAATTAAAACCCAACATACCCACCCACCTACCCCATTCTTCTTAAAACCCACATAAACCCACATTAAAAAAAGACAAAAGAAATGGGGGCTTAATTTATAAGCCAACAGGCAGGGGCCACTCTTCCATCTGGGCCCCACACCTGCCCTGCCAACCAGGTTTTTAGGTCTTTTCTGAAAGGTAGCAGCTCCATCTGCTCCCGCAACTCTACAGGCAGGAGGTTCCACAAGGCCGGTGCGGACACGGAAAAAGCCCTCCTTCGTGTGCCAGAGAGACGAGCCCCTCTGGCAGATGGAACAATCAGGGAGCCCCTCCGATCCGCTCTGGTTGGACAGGCGGACACTCTTGGGACGATGCGGTCTCTAAGGTATCATTTGCGGTCTCATTTGATGTCCAAAGTACTTTAGCTTCATCTTCAATATTTGACCTTCCAAGAAGCAGTCGGAGTTGATTTCTTTTAAGACTGACCTTTTTTGTTCTCCTTGCTGTCAGCACTTTACACAAAGGTAAAGAAAATACCCTAAGTGATTCAGCATGACTGTGATGGTCTAATTAGTTTTTAAAAATCACTTCCTCTGCCTCTCCACAGAGGAGCAGGGGAAGTCTTCAATTTGCCACTTCAATTAAGCCATACTAGAAATTGATGGCGGAAGGAGTCTTGGCAGCTTTGACAGCTGCAAGGCTCATGTGTGGTCTAATCCCAGGAATCATACCAAAAAAGTAGAAGGCCTTGACATGTGCTCAAAAAAGTGCAGGTAAGGGCTTTGTAGTGGGTATACGTCAGCTCCAGTGATTATGTTGTATAACTGTTAGAAAAAGAGTCAGCCAATCTATCCTTGAGGTGCACCAAACAGCGGGACAGATACCTCAAATTCCCATGTCTGGGCAAACATTTCAACCCAGCTCTCTTCAAGGCTACCCACACTGGCTCTTTTTCATAATAATTATGCTGAATACATTCTCTTCCACTGCCCATGTCCTTTTGTAAAGTTGAAGAGTCATTCCCTTCTGCCCTATCTGTTGACTCATTTTATCCATCAGTGACCTTGTGGATTCTATCTATTTGTCTCTGTGTTTTAATTATATAAATATTCCCAACCTATGAATACCATGAAAAATCTCCTTTGTGTTTTTCATTACTCATGTGTTTTACTCCTGGAATGTGAGATTTTTAAAAAAAACATTGTAGTGCTTTGCAAAGAAACACATGCTATTGGAAACAGAGCATGTGTATGTGTGTTTTATCAAAAGGAGCCCCTGGTTCTTTGATTCTGGTGGATGTGATGCAGTGTTTGTTGAAATATAGGTCAGGACTGGGTGAGAAGCTCTGTGATGGGTGGGGTGGGGTGGGAGCCTTTTCCTGGGGTGTCAGTGCCGAGTGGTCCATGGGCTCCAGAATGTTACTCATATACATATATGTAGTTAAATAAATGGAAAAAAGAAGCTCTGTTACCATTATTGTCTCACTAACTAATGTAAAGGTTGTAGACCTATAAAATAAGTCATTGCATGCATGCTGGATCATGAATTTTTCTTGGGGAACTCTGGAATTTTGGCAAGAGAATCTGGAATCTTTTCTTTGGGTTAGAGAGAGGTAGAGTCAGCTGTGTGCTTTACATAGAGAACTCTGAGCCCAATCCTAAGCTTCACAAGGGGAAAAGTCAGGTCTGCTTTGTGCACGTGTGAATGTTTCTTCCTTTAAAAGGACGAACCCATGTCCCTTGGCTTGGGATACAGCACAGCCTTTATAGCAATAGCAAGTACACTTATATACAGGTGAAACACAGAAAATTAGAATACCATGCAAATGTTCATTCAGTTCAGTAATGCAACTTAAAAGGTGAAACAAATATATGAGATAGACTCATTACATGCAAAGCAAGATAGTTCAAGCCTTACTTTGTTATAATATTGATGCTTATGGTTTACAGCTTATGAAAACCCCAATTTCATGTACCCCATAATCATCACATAATCTCATGTACACTGTACGCCATGATAATCACAATTATAACGAATTAAGGCATGACATATCTCGCTTTGCATGTAGTGAGTCTATCTCATATATTTGTTTCACCTTTTAAGTGAAATGAATGAGCATTTGCACGATATTTTAATTTTCCAAGTTTCACCTGTACTGCCCCCATAGCACTTAGTGCACTCTCTGGGCGGTTCATAAGGTAATTAGCATTTTATTTATTTATTCTTTGAATTTCTATTGTTGCCCAACTCGGCAATGACTATGGGCTGCTAACAACAATTAAAAGCAACATCAAACTAATTAAAAAGCCCTTAAAACCCCCATTAAAAATTCTAGATAATTTACCCACTCACCCCATCCATTAAAAAAGAGAGAAAAATATTTATATGAGCCAGCAGGCAGGGGGTCACCCCTCCATCGGTGCTCCACACCTGACCTGCCAGCCAGGTTTTCAGTTCTTTCCTAAAGAGCAGCAGTTCTGTCTGCAGTTGTAACTGCCCCAACATGTAAAGGTTTCCCTTGCTTGAAAGCCAGTCGTATCCGACTCTAGGGTTCAGTGCTCATCTCTGTTTCAAAGCCAAAGAGCCAGCGCTGTCTGCTTCTGCAGACGTTTCCATGGTCCTGTGGCAGGCATGACTAGACACCGGAGCACACAGTGCGCTGTTACCTCCCCACCAAAGTGGTCCCTATTTATCTACTTGCAATGTCTTGCTTTCGAACTGCAAGGTTGTCAGGAGCTGAGGCAAAAGCCGGGAGGAGCGCATTCTGTCCTGCAGTACTTGGGAATTGAACTGCTGACCTTCCACCTCCCAGTCAGGGTACTCATTTTACTGACCCCGGAAGGCTGGAAGGCTGGGTCAACCTTGAACCCTGGTCAGGACCGAACTCACAAACATTTGGCTGCAGCACAGCAGTTTAACCCCTGTGCCACCAGGGCTCTGTCTTTCAGAGGATGCCTACCGACCAGGTATAACTGAGGGGGAGGGGGAGATGTTGTGGCGCACCCCCCCCCCAAAGTGAGCGCTGTCACTTTAAAAGGCGGAGACCCACCCGCAAGAGGGGGGCGGACCCAGGGCATCGGGCGAGCGCATATAAAACCCCACCTCTCCCGAGCAGGGTAGGGCGGAGCTATCATTGGTTGGCACTGGCAGAGGCAGCCGCCGGAGCGATGTTGAGTTGGCTGCTCCCCCCGATGGCTCTGCAGCAGCAGCAGCAGCAGCAGCAAGCGCACAGGAGCGGGTTGTGCCGGGGCGAGCAAGAGGCTGGGCTCCGGGGCGGTGGCGGCGGCGGAGGAGGAGGAGGGGAAAGCGAGAGCAGCGGCGGCGGGGCTTGCCTGCCTCCCTCGGTCGCCGAGCCGCTGCTGCTGCTGGGCTGCTGCCTGAGGCCGGGGGACCCCCCAGCCGAGCGCGGGCTACTTCTGGCCGCCGCGCCGCCGGGCCAGACCATGGCGGAGGGCGAGGCACCAGGCGCGGAGGGCCCGCGGCGCCGGGCGGCGCCGTCGCGGCTGGAGGCGGCCCGCTGCCGCTACGCGAGCCTGCAGATCTCCGACGACGTCTTCGGGGAGTCCGGCCAGGATAGCAGCGGCAACCCTTTCTACAGCACCACCGAGGAGTCCCGCTCGGCGTCGGAAGAGGAAGAAGGAGGAGGAGGAGGAGGCAGCGATCCCCGAGGAGAGCGGCAGTGCCGAGCACCGCCGGGAGGAAGAGGAGGAGGACGCCTTAGCCAGCGGGGCAGGACTGGGGGGTGCGGAGGCTCGAAGGCGGCGGCGGCACCGCCGGAGGAGGAGGAAGAAGAAGCCGGAGTCATGCCGGGCGGCGCCTCCTCGAGGGCGAGCTGTCCCGGCCTCAGGGAGCAACAGCAGCGGCGACTGCTGGAGGAAGAAGAGGAGGAGGAGGAAGGCAAGCGGGGTTGGAGTCGCAGCCTGCGAGACACGTCGACCCCATCCTTCAAGGACAGCAGCGGTAAATGGGCTCAGGCCTACGTGCGCGCCTGCGCCGTGGGGGGCCGGGGGGGGGGGCTCGGGGTGAGCCCGGGTGGCTGGGAGACGGACAAAGGGGGCTGGAGGGGTGGGGTGGTGGCTGTCAAGGAAGTCTTCTCTTCCCCGGCTTCAACTGAGCCGTGGGTGGGGTTAAGACGGGAAGGGGAGCGGAGTGGGGGTCCCTTGTGGTCTTTGCCCCTCAGCCTTGGGAACCCCCCCCCCCGCTCCTTGGACGTCGAGGGGAAAGCCCCGTAGAGGGGACCCCCCCTTGCTCCAACCGTCTGAAGTGGCGCGTCTGGAAAAGAGGGGGGGCTGTCCATGTGAGTGGGTTCGTGGTGGTCCGCTCGACGGGCGCGTTTTACCTCCGCTTCTGGGAGCGACAAGGGCGCCGTGGGCTGGATGAATTGGCATCGGGAGCCAGATCCGCCCCCCCCCCACCCCCGCTGTAGTTTGGGCACCCCTGTTCTAGCAGGGTCTGGGGAGAGACGTCGGAGGCGAGCCAGGCTGGCCCCGACGAGGCTGAGTCCTTTGCTGTGTGAGTTGGAGCGGAAGAAGGAGAGGAAGTCTGCGGATCTGTTCCGTCCGCAGTCGGTGGGGACCCAATTGGGACGGAGGTGTAATGAAATGGGGAGGAGGAGGAGACGAATCCGTGCTGCTCCCTTCCCTTCCCCAGATCTTGTTGTAAGGCAGGACGCACTCAACGTCAGATCTACTAGATGGGGGTGCCCAAACCTTTCAGGCCATGGGCCGGTCACATGGTTCAGGGGTGCCCAAACTATGGCCTACAGCCAGATCTGGTCCCCGATGCCAATTCATCCATCCCACGCTGCCCTTGTCGCTCCCAGAAGCGGAATGGGCGTGTTTTACTTCCGCTTCTGTGAGTGACAAGGGTGGTGTGGGGTGGATGAATTGGCATCAGGGACCAGATCCGGCCCCTGGGCCGTAGTTTGGGCACCCTTGTTCTAGATGGAACTCCTCTGGGTAGACCAGCAGGGTCTGATCTCTTCCGAATTCCAGGCAGCCTGCGGTGTTTGTGGTAAAAATAGCACCCTGGCTGCAAAAACAGCCGTTGCTGTACCAACCCGATAGGTTTGGAAATGTATCTCTGGAGTCTCTGCCTGGGCTTGCGGGTTGGGGCCTTCAGCACCTACCTTAAGCTCTGGCAAAGTGGGTCTTCTTCTTGAGGTAGCCAAAGGCATGTCTACAAGAGAGGTTGGATTCCCAGAGCTAATCTTGGGAGCCCAGCCCTGAATTTTCGACTTCATTCTCGGCTTCATTTAGTGACTGGACTGCAGTGGTTCAAGTGGCTAAGACGCTAACTGGGAAGCAGAAGATCAGCAGTTCGATTCCTGAGTACTGCAGGACAGAATGAGCTCCCATCTTTGTCCCAGCTCCTGCCAACCTAGCAGTTTGAAAGTAAGAAATTGCAAGTAGATAAATAGGGACCACTTCAGTGGGAAGGTAACAGTGTTCCGTGCGCTCCGGTGTCTAGTCATGCCTGCCACATGACCACGGAAACGTCTGCAGAAGCAGATAGTGCTGGCTTTTTGGCTTTGAAACAGAGATGAACACTGAACCCTAGAGTCGGATACAACTGGCTTACTGCCACCATCACCACCCAAGGTACAAAGTTCGTTTGCCCTTTTCCCCATACATGGTGTCCCAAACCTCACAAACACTTCTCCCCATTTTGTCAATTAATTTTACATTAACCAACCAACAGGTTGCCACCTTTTCATTGTCAGGAAGGGGCATAGCTGTGTCAGACTATCACAACAGCACCCCTTGGCACCTTTAAAAATAGCAACATTTATTTGACATAAGCTTTTATGAATTACAGTTCAGATGCTTTTCTAGCCATTCCTAACATGTTACCTGAGTCATTTGCCACCTCCACACTTACAGCAGAAATGGCCCTGATAGCTGGTTTGGTGTGTTGCTAGAATGGTACAGATTTATTTGATTAAAAAAAAAAGCATTTGCCATCAACCATTTTAGGGAGTGTTCAGAAGTGAATGTTTGTGATTCAGTAACTGCAGCATCAGGTGATGGACTGCATGTGTGGACCAGTCACATACCACACCCTGTGAAGCCAGCTTTTCTATCAAATAACATTCCATCCCTGGTTTTGCAACCAATTCTTCCTCCAGTTTGAGATCCAAAACAGATGTTATTGTGGAAGAGTTAGAAAACTCCAACACTCATTCCTGTCTTTAGACCTAGACTCAGAAATAATAAATGAAATAACATAACTTTTCTGCCCTTTTGACACCCAAGTATCTGTAACCTGAAGTGTCTGCTTCGTTTTGTCTAATGATAGGACTGGCTCCACTTTGTGGAAGGCAATTCATAGATTCAGCTGGGCGATGAGTTCTGAACGATGCCTGTATGCATGCAAATGCATACCTCCAAGCAGCAGAGCGCATGATGCAAGGTTTTGCAGTTTGCACAGACCACAGGTTCTGCTTGTTTTTTTGTGTGGGCAGCTATCACTACCATCAAAACAGTATGTGGGCTGACTTCTGGTGAATGATAGAGACTGTCTATGTCAGTTGTCATGGTGGCTTGAAAAATCCAAAGCTGGTCAAAAATTAGGCAATATTGCTAACCAATGTGTGCTGTTTAAAAATGTGCAGGATCAGGTTTTATGCATGCAGGACTGTGGCAAGTATAGCTTTTAGGTGTGTTCTTACTGTAGCATCTTGCTGCTTTTTAATGCAGAAGCCCTTAACATTACTGGAAGCAGTGACATAAGAACATAAGAACATAAGTAGATAAGGAAAAACTGTTTTCCCTATCGCATAACACTAGAACTAGGGGACATTCCATGACAGAGAAATAACAAAGACTTCTTTAAGTACATTAGAAGTAAGAACCCAACTAGGAAGGCCATTGGACCATTAGATGACAATGGAAGGCAAGGGGTTATTAAAGAGGAAACAGAGATTGCAGAGAGACTCAATGAATTCTTTGCTTCAGTATTCACTGAAGAAGACAGAGGCCACATGCCCAAAACAGAGCCTATCTTCGTAGGGAGGGAAACTGAAGAATTAAGCCAGATAGAAATAACCAGGGAGGAGGTCCTTGCATGTCTTGTTAAACTAAACACTAACAAATCACCAGGACCAGATGGCATCCATCCACGAGTTCTCAGGGAACTTAAAGATGAAATTGCTGATCTCCTAGCCAAAATATATAATCTTTCCCTCAAATCAGGCTTTGTGCCTGATGACTGGAAGGTAGCGAATGTAACACCAATTTTCAAAAAAGGATCCAGGGGGGATCCAGGAAATTACCGACCTGTCAGTTTGACATGTGTCCCAGGTAAAGTGATGGAAACCATCCTAAAAGATAGAATTAATAGGCACATAGAAGAGAAGGCGCTGCTAAAGGAGAGCCAACATGGCTTTTGCAAGCGCAAATCATGCCTCACTAATCTGTTGGAATTTTTTGAGAGTGTCAACAAGCATGTGGATAAGGGGGATCCAGTTGACATTGTTTATCTGGACTTTCAGAAGGCTTTTGACAAGGTCCCACACCAAAGGCTCTTGAATAAAGTTACCAGTCATGGAATAAAGGGACAAGTCTTGTCCTGGATCAGCAACTGGCTAAGGGACAGGAAACAGAGGGTAGCACTAAATGGACACTTCTCCAAGTGGAGGGAAGTAAAGAGTGGGGTCCCCCAAGGTTCAGTACTGGGACCCCTGCTTTTCAACCTCTTCATAAATGATCTAGAGGTAGGAGTCAAAAGCAAGGTAGCCAAATTTGCTGACGACACTAAATTATACAGGGTAGTGAAAACTGTGAGAGATTGTGAGGAGCTCCAGAGGGATCTCTCGACACTGGGGGAGTGGGCAAAACAGTGGCAAATGAGTTTCAACATTAGTAAGTGCAGAGTGATGCATGTTGGGGCAAAGAACCCCAATTACATTTATAAACTGATGGGGTCTGAACTCTCTGCGACAAACCAGGAAAGGGACCTTGGTGTCCTGGTGGACAACTCAATGAAGGTGTCAACCCAGTGTGCCTCAGCAGTGAAAAAAGCAAACTCAATGCTAGGGATCATTAGGAAGGGTATAGAAAATAAGTCAGCAAGTGTCATTTTGCCTCTTTATAAATCTATGGTGAGGCCCCATCTGGAATACTGTGTACAGTTCTGGTCGCCATACCTCCAGAAGGATATTATGGAGCTGGAAAAAGTGCAGAGGAGGGCAACCAGAATGATTAGGGGACTGGAACACCTTCCTTACCATCTGAGGCTGCAACGGTTGGGCCTCTTCACTCTTGAACGACGACGTGTAAGAGGTGACCTGATTGAAGTTTATAAAATCATGCACGGTGTGGACAAAGTAGATAAGGAAAAACTGTTTTCCCTATCGCATAACACTAGAACTAGGGGACACTCCATGAAACTTTTGGGTACTAGTTCTCAAACAAATAAGAGAAAGTACTTTTTCACCCAGAGGATTACTGGTCTATGGAACTCCCTGCCAGAAGAAGTGGTGACAGCTGTCAGTCTTGACAGCTTTAAGAAAGGATTAGACAAGTTCATGGAGGACAAGAGTATCAATGGCTATAATTATGGATACTTAAGGACAACCTCCGGGTTGGAGAGATAGGCAGGATATCTCTCAATATCATTTCCAGGGAATCCTAAACAGGTGAAGGCATCTGCTTGGGAATACCCTGAAGGAAATGGTGAGCCACTGTGTGAGACAGAATGCTGGACTGGATGGGCTGTGGCCTGTTCCAGCAAGGCTCTTCTTATGTTCTTATGGAGTTCTGCAGACCCACTATATCTAGAGGGCCACTGTTTTTAGGTACTGCAGTGGCTCAAGTCGCTAAGACGCTGACTGGGAAGCGGAAGGTCAGCAGTTCGATTCCCGAGTACTGCAGGACGGAAATGAGCTCCCGTCTTCATCCTAGCTCCTGCCAACCTAGCAGTTCGAAAGCAAGAAATTGCAAGTAGATAAACAGGGACCACTTCGGTGGGAAGGTAACAGCGTTCCGTGCGCTCCGGTGTCTAGTCATGCCTGCCACATGACCACGGAAACGTCTGCAGAAGCAGGCAGCGCTGGCTCTTTGGCTTTTATACAGAGATGAGCACTGAACCCTAGAGTCGGATACAACTGGCTTTCGAGCAAGGGAAACCTTTACCTTTACCTGGCTGAGTGTTCAATGTGTTTAGTGTTAGAACTAAAAATTATTATTATGAGAGTTGCAGCCCAACCTATGGCCCATGGGCCAGTCCCAGCCCCAGACACCATTCCATCCAGCCCATGGCGATGCTGCTGGATGCAGAAGCGGATGTGTTTACAACAGCCATAAATGCACCCATGCATGCGCAAATGCACCTGCCACGGTTTACGGCAGCGTTTGCGGCAGGGGAAAACCACATGTCCAGCTCACTCAGCTGTCTGAGGGTGAGTTGTCTGGTCCATAGTGAGAAAACCTTGAGAACCCCTGATCTTGAGGGTCAGAGCACTCTGCCCCACCCTGGTGCTCTAATGGAGGACCTTTCAATATTCATGGAGCTCATGGGTTGCTTCTTTGTGTACAACAGCACATGGTCAGATTACTGCAGCAGATTTTACAGTGGTAGCGCTCCAAGTGAGTAAATATTGAACAAGATACAGAATGTTGTGTTCATTAAGCCTACTTCCAGGCAAGTGTACCCAGTGTCCTAGCTTAAAGAAGATACAACCACACATACAGTTTGAAATTATTGAATGCAATTTTCCGGAAACAGCAGATAGCCATAAAGAGTTAAATTCCCTAGATGGCCTTGATATCATCTGACTAAGCAAATTAACCGACTCTCACCTACTCCAATTAAGAAGACTAAACAGCTCATTAAGTCTCTTTTCTGGAGATGAGTTTATGGTCATCTTTTAGAAAATATTTGTGTGGATTTTAAGATCAAATGAACAGATTTCCTTACTATCCATTTTATGTTTGTTCAGTCTTAAATATGAGAACACACTTCTGGGAACAGAGGCTAAGAAAAAGATTACTAGGAGAAAGCCAACACAAGTAGTGTGTTTGGAGAAACTCTATCCTTGCTTTTGGCTTTTTTGTATCTGGTTCAGGTGGGTAGTCTTGGGGTTTCAGTAAAACCCAAAGAACATCCATGACTGACGTCCATGCAGCTGTGGTTTTCTCCTCATGGATAAGGGTGTAAATATTCCATATCTTTAGTGTATTGGCTTTGAAAATGAAATGGTTACGTAAGAGTAAACATATGTATAGTTCTTTCTATGCGATTATTTTGAAGTTAAAGATCAAGTTGGAAATTTAAAGTGCACCATTCTGAAGGAAAATAGCTTAATTACAGTGGGCATATTTGTATAAATGGAGTGTTAAGATCTGTCCTGCAATTTGATCATTTTTGCCTTGTCTCCTACCATAAATCTGATACTATCTACAGGGTGGCCTGTAAGTCCCTATTGAATCTTTCTTTAAATTTGCCACTTATTGTATCCAGGGTGTCACCAGTATTCTTATGCTCATGTACTTATGCTCTTCAAGTGTAAATGGGCTTAAATCAGCCATATTTCTCTGATAAAAAGGGAAAAAAAAATAAATATGGATGGGTAGGGACTTACAGGCCACCCTGCATGATTGAGAAAGGGTTCAGAACTCGTTACTCAGCCCAGGATTTGTTGCTACATGTGGATCATACAATTACTCTCCTATTTAGAATATTAATGGAATATAAAGAATGAGTGGGATGTGGTGATCATTACATCTAGATTTAAAAGTATTATTCAGTATATAGCAAACACAGTAAAGGGCATCTCTGAGGAAAATGCACCTCTTCCAACACTGCTGGGTCTAAAACTAATATAAAAAGGCAATAGCCATACCCGTCAAGCGCGGCTCCCGAAAATATGGGAAATTACTGTGAATGTGCAGGCATGCATGCACAGAACCCGTTTGTGCATGCACAGAATAAATTTGTGCATGCGCAGTAACCCCTTTCCCTGCTGTTCAAAATACGGGACGGCAGCAGGAAAGGGGAGGAACGAGCGCCAAAATACGGGAAATCCCAGCCAATACGGGATATTTGACAGGTATGGCAATAGCAGCTCTAGGAGAGTCAAACTGCAGACAAACCAAGAATGTTGTAAAATAAAAACATGTTTATATTTTTCTGAAGTGGTAGAGAAATAGGGGTTACTTCACAAGCCTAGGTGCCACAACCAAAAGATCCAGGCTTTGGGGCCCAGCCTTCTAGACTTCCAAACGCAATGGACATGGATAAAGGGGCATATTTATCTCACAGAGTAAACTGTAGGTGAATCTTATGAGGACAAAGACATAGGGGCTTATGGAGAAAAATGTTGAGTTTAGCTGATTTAACTGTGAAAGTGGCTAAAGCCAAAAATGTTCTCCTCAAGCCCCCCCCCCCCCATACAGTATTTGCCATCCTGAGTTGCCCTAAGGCAAGTGGGTGGGATATAAATCCAAATAAATAAATAAATAAAATACAGTATTTTGTTTCATTCCACCAAATCTGTAATGGCTTAGTAACTAACAGGGATTCAAAGCCATAAAAATAGAGTTAGACAATAAAGAAAAAAAACAGAAGATTGAGACAGATTTGGCAAATGGTCATGGAGTTCACAATAAAAAAAGACAAAATTATTTCCTTTGAAAGAATTAGTCATGGAACTATTCTCTCTACAATAATAGCATTAGTCATCCTCTGCCTAAAGAGATGCTTTAAAGAAGTTGATTAGGAGTTTTTATATCTATATCTATATCTATATATATCTATATATATCTATATATATATCTATATATATCTATATATATATATGTCTATATATATATATATCTATATATCTATATATATCTATATCTATATCTATATCTATATCTATATATCTATATCTATATCTATATCTATATCTATATCTATATCTATATCTATATCTATATCTATCTATCTATCTATCTATCTATCTATCTATCTATCTATCTATCTATCTATCTATCTATCTATCTATCTATCTATATATATATATATATATATATATATATATATATATATATATATATATATATATATATATATATATATATATATATATATATATATATATATATATATATATATATATATATATATATATATATATATATAAAAGTAACTTCTCCTATTCTTGGTATTTCTCTGAAATTTGATTAAATCTTCCCTGTACTCTTTTATGGCTGGTTCCTCAGGCTTACTCCTTTGAGGAAGCATCTGCCCAGTGGGTAAGAGAAAGCCATATAAAAGTCTGAATGCTGGCTCTTTGGCTGGAAATGGAGATGAACACTGCACCATAGAGTCGGGATATGACTAGCTTTCAAACAAGGGAGACTTTTTTTTTAAAATGATACCAGATGGGAATAGCTTGGTCCATGAACAATTGTTTTTGTGGGCAATTGAGTTCTTCTCTCCCATTCTCTTCTAGAAGCCTCAGTGGTTGGGTAACGGTGCTCCTCTAAAGTAGATGCAGGGTTGCCTTTCTCTTTTTTCAGCAACATAAGAGAGATTTTTGAAGAACCTGCGAGTAGTTTCATAGGAGGAGACTGATGCGCCTGTGAGTAAGTAGAAAGTGACCTCCATATCCTCAGAGTGTGCCCACACTAATCTAGGTTGTAACCTGTTGTAACTGCATGGCTTAGTGAGGTTGTTGGAAAACAAATGTGAACTGATGATAAGGAAAGAAGAAAAATAATTAATCTTTCAAACAAATAATAATTCCCTTAAATGAATTAGCAACAGGAAACCAGCCAGGAGAACAGTGGGTTCACTAGATGCAAAGCTGTGGAAACTTATTATCAAAGGAAGATGCAGATTGTATGGAAGCTAAAGGAATTATTATTTTTTTTTTATTTTTTTTATTGAGTTTTTAATAGACATACAGAAAACGAAAGGAAAAAAAAACATTAACAATACATTAACGATACAATACACTAACAAATTCTTAATATCATGTTAACAAACATTACTATATGCTAGCACATAACAATATCTATACTCATTAACTGCTATTTAACCACCAAATATTAAAAACCATTATTTCAATATCCAAAATGATAAAAAAAAAAAAAAAACTTTCTGTACTAGCACTAATCTTTTTTAACAAATAATAATCACCCAGTGTATATATACAATGCCCGGAGAGTTTATTTTTTACTCAGGAATTATTTTTATTACGCTCCATAGCAAGTAAAGCCGGACACATGCATACAGTTAAATGCCCCCTTCTATCTCCCAAGGAGTGGGTGCTCTGCTTCATGCCACAGAAAAGGCAAAGAGTGTTATTCCTAGCTCTAAATGACAAAGTAAAGAGAAAATCGTTGGGGGAAAGTATCATATATATTTGGGATTTCTTAAAACTCAGATGGGAATTGTTGCGCTACCTAAACTATGCAGCTCATCAATAAAATGGGACTTCTTACAAGTAGGGAGTGTGTGAAACCATTTCAGTTTATTGTAAAGGAGAAAAGAAGTTGCAAGCTCACCAGCACAATATTTTCCACGAGTAAACTGAAAGCTACTTCCTGGGGGCGACGCTTCATCGTAGGGAGGCAGGGCCTATTAGAATGGCCCGCCCTCGGCGACTAATGGATCCAGATGGATTCCAGAGGGAACTAGGGGATGTTCCTCTGGATCGGCTCCATGATTCACCCGAGGCACTTGTTGACCTGTGGAACAGGACGGCAACAGCAGCCTTGGATGAAATCGCGCCACTGCGGCCTCTCCGCGCCCGTGGGGTTAGGTCATCCCCGTGGTTCACAGATGAACTGCGGGATCTCAAACGGGCAAAGAGACGCCTAGAGCGCCGCTGGGTGAAGACCCGGGATGACTCCGATTGGACACTGGCTAGAGCTGCTATTAGGGCCTACCTAGTGGCGATGGGGGTGGTGAGGCGTCAATACTTCACCACCCTTATTGCCTCTGCTGATAATCGCCCAGCCGCTCTGTTCCGGGTAACCAGGTCCCTCCTCGGTAGGGGGAGATCGGTGCCCGGTTGGCAGGGTTCGGCTGAGGACTTTGCTGACCATCTGGTGGAGAAAATCGATTGGATTCGTTCAGGACTGAGTCCCGGCGTGGATGGGGAGGGTCGGGGGGGGGGTGCCGGAGCACAGTCTTGCTGTACGATCTGGGATCAGTTTGATCCTGTTGTCCCTGATGAAGTGGACAGGCTCCTTGCAGCTGTACGTGCCACTACATGTCCTTTGGACCCCTGTCCCACCTGGTTGGTGAAAGCCTCCAGGGTGGGGACAGGTGGCTGGGTTGGGGCAATAATAAATGCATCCTTACGGGAGGGGGTATTTCCTGCACCATTAAAACATGCTTTGGTGTGCCCCCTCCTGAAGAAAATATCCCTTGACCCAGCTGTCCTTAACAATTACAGGCCGGTTTCCAACCTGCCCTTTTTGGGTAAGGTTTTGGAGAAGGCGGTGGCGTGCCAGCTGCAGAGTGTCCTGGAGGAAGCGGATTATCTAGACCCCTTTCAATCAGGATTCAGGCCCGGGTATGGTACGGAGGCGGCATTGGTCGCACTAATGGATGATCTCTGGCGGGAGCGGGACGGGGGTTATCCATCCGTCCTTGCTCTTCTTGACCTCTCAGCGGCTTTCGATACCGTCGACCACGGTATCCTTCTGGAACGGCTCAAAGGATTGGGGATCCAGGGCACTGTGTTGTCCTGGTTTTCCTCTTTTCTGGAGGGCCGTACCCAGTCGGTGTGGTTAGAGAGTGAGAGGTCCAGCCCTAGGTCCCTCAAGTATGGGGTTCCTCAGGGCTCGGTGCTTTCTCCCCTCTTATTTAACATCTACATGAAGCCACTGGATGAGATCATTCGTTCCCACGGGGTGCGGTACCATCAGTATGCGGATGACACCCAGTTGTATATCTCGGCCCGTGGGGACCCCAGTGATGCTGTTGAAATCCTATCCGGATGCCTGGAGGCCATTGGGGTCTGGATGGGGGCCAATGGGCTTCGGCTGAATCCCAGCAAGACAGAGTGGCTATGGATAAGGGGCCCCGTGTTATCCAGGGAGTTACCACCTTTGGTACTGGATGGGGCGGTTTTGCCCCAGACAGACCCAGTGCGCAACTTGGGGGTCCTTCTGGATTCACGGCTGCTGCTGGAAGAACAAGTGGCGGCTGTGGCCAGGAGGGCTTTTGCCCAACTTCGGGTGATTCGCCAATTGCGCACGCTCCTGGACCGGGGCTCCTTGCTTTTGGTCACCCATGCTCTGGTTACTTCCCGACTAGATTATTGTAATGCGCTCTACATGGGGCTGCCCTTGACGACCATTCGGAGGCTGCAGCTGGTCCAGAATGCGGCAGCCCGGGTGGTGATGGGATGTGGGCGATATGCCCATGCCTCACCGCTACTTTGGGAGCTGCACTGGTTACCAGTTTGTCTCCGGGTGCAATTCAAGGTGCTGGTTTTGACCTTTAAAGCCCTATATGGCAGTGGGCCAGGATACCTTAGAGACCGCATCGTCCCAAGAGTGTCTGCCCGTCCAACTAGAGTGGACCGGAGGGGCTCTCTAATGGTGCCATCAGTTAGGGGTGCACATTTGTCTAGCACCCGAAGGAGGGCCTTCTCCGTGGCCGCACCAACTCTCTGGAACCTCCTGCCAACAGATCTAAGACTTCAAAGAGAATTGCTGCCCTTCAGGAAAGGATTGAAGACCTGGCTGGCAGGGCAGGTGTGGGGCCCGAATGGGATCATGGTCCCCGCCTGCTGGCTTACGTAAAGAATTAAGAACTCTCTCTTCCTTTTTTAGAGTGGGTGGGATGGATGGGTGGGATAAGGGGTTTTTAAAGTGTTTTTATATGTTTTTAGAATTTGTTGTAATGCCGCCCTGAGTCGGGTTCTGCCTGAGTGGGCGGCATATTTAAATACGACTAAATAAATAAATAAATAATAAAATAAAAAGAATAAGCCTGTTAAGGAAAAACCAGCATGGCTTATGTATGAGACTGTAGATGAGGAAGTAGATGAAAACCAAAAGTTCTCTTTAAACTCATTGAAAGGGTTACAAAATGGACACAGTCCAATGCAAATACAGTAAAACCCCTACTTATATAAAAAGTATGTTCCGTAGGCTTTTGCATAAATCGGTTTTTTACTTAACTTGAAGCAAACCCATAAGAAAAATGAATTTTTTACGTAACTCAAAGCAAACCCATAGGAAATTGTGTTAAGTAAATCGGGACACTTAGGTAAATCGGGACATGGTTTTAGTGCAAAAATCATTACATATGTCAAATTTTACATAACTCGAGGCATACGTACAGTAAGTTGTGGTTTTACTGTAAGTGCAAAAAGTTGTATGTTGAAGCTCTCCACTACTATTAATTTCATGAAGCTTTATTGTAGTGTAAATTTGTAAACCCTAAGAGCTTCAAGGAATTTTGAAATAGTAGCTGTAACTTTGACATATGAGATGATGCTGGTGAAACTAGTATTGTGATGATACTTGTGTGAATGTGCTGCCCTCTTACAGTCAGGAATACTATCATAGACTCCTGGATTTAAAAAAAATCAGAAATACTTAACTTGTGGTTTCTCTAGTTCCATTCCATTCCATTCCAAGTTTAATTTGTATCCCGCCTTTCTCTACCCAATGGGTGACTCAAGGCAGCCAACAACAAACAAAATATACAATGAAATACAAAAAGCAATACACAATTAATACAGTTAAAATATCCAGCATAAGCAAAAATACAATACAAGATATAAATAAAGAATTAAGCAATGTCACAATACACAATAATCTACACAATATACATAGTCAATACACTATCCCAAGACCACATACAATAATACAATAAAGCTCCACAACACAAACCCTTCCAAGTCCAGTCCGGGCGAGGGGGGTGGGTGGGAGCACCGGCAGATGAAGTGGTCCAGGTGCTCGTGGCCGGCAGGCCTCTTTGCCCCACTCAGGGGCAAGTCCGAGGGCAGCGGCAGAGAATCCATCCGTACGCCACCACAGCAGTCTTTTAAGCCCGGTCCAGGGGGCGGGGCCCAGGAGCACCAGCAGATGTGACAGACCAGGCGCTTGTAGCTGACGGGCCTTTTCGCCCCAGCTGGGGACGAGTCTGAGGGCGGGGCGGCGGAGAGTCCCCAGGGCCTGGACTCCATGCACCCCAAAACATGCACCCCTGGGCTCCAGGGCTCCTAGTTCAGTGTTTCCCAACCTTTGGTTTTTGGACTTCAATTCCCAGAAGCCTAAGTCAATCCCTCAAAGCACTGATCAGCCAACGCACTGACTTAGGCTTCTCGGAATTGAAGTTCCCCTGTGGGACATGTGCCCCACGTTGGGAACCACTGCTCTCGTTACACATATCTGAGGATTCCCAAAGGTGACTTTTTGTCTGCTTCATGATTTCAGCTATCAGTTGTCCATTTGTTTTGAGGACTTAATTGACAGCTGTTAAAATAAGGCTGAATATTGTTGCAGTGTACCCCAGTTAGCTTTTGCTTGTTTGTTTTTATGGTTGCTTTTTTATTTATTTAATGTTGAGTTGTGGCTCCAAAAGAGGAGAAAGAGCTAGCCACAGAGGTCTAGATTTCAAGGCAGGGAACAAATGGAGAGTGGGGCAGAAGTGGCTCCCAAAGCCTTCCAGATTGGGCTGCTACTTTTTCTCCCCTCAATTTCTCCCCTTCCTGGATTTTCATTGTAAGATTTTGTGGTGGCTTGCTGGAATTGCCATGTCACTCATCTCAGTTTTTTGCCCTGTCATGTTGAGCTTCTTTGAGCAGTGTTCATTGTTTAAAGCAGTCTTTGAGCCAAATATGGGGAGAACAAGAAGGACAGACACTTTTCCTCTGTTCCTTGGCATTTTCTTGTGTCTTCATTGGAGCTTTTCTGAATGGTGAATAGCATGCTGCATCTGCCTGGAGATACCCTTGTTCATAGCCTTGGGGGGAGGTCATAATAAAGTTATTCATGACTTTCTCAGTGTAGCCTTCATAGTTGATGCAGTTCCAGTGGTAAAGGTGTCATGAGAGCCATCAGTGACCTAATTCCATCAGAAAGAGTTCAGCTGTTGAAGACCAGGAGTGTGAACAAGGGGCATTAAGCTAACCACTTATATGTTCACTCTTTGCCTCAGGGCAGGTGAGAAACAATGGATCAGCTTCAACCAAAAATTACATTCCTTCAATATACAACTGAAAAAGATCACAAAGAGGAACATAGTTTCATGCCATTGATCAATTTTTCCTGGGCTCATAAGTCATTGGCTTGTAAAAGAGTGAACTGCATTATATGTAGTGTAAGCAGCAGTGGTGGTATAACTTCCATACCCTAATTTCCAATGCAAATACTACAAGGAGTCTGAAGAGAAGAGAACCCCATTTTATTTGGCATAAGCTTTCAGATACCAGAGTCCATTCCTTCGGGTGCCTGGATCAAATCTTCATTGGTTAGATTTCTGTTGTTGTTTAGTTACAAATTGAACAACCAACGTGGCAGACTGGCCTCTTTCCTCAGCCTAGTCCAAATAGTTTGTCATGTCATTTGTACCTTTTCTGGAGTGACTTAGGAGAAGTGCCAGCACGGATATGTACAAAACAGAGGCACTGCCATTAGGAGAGGAAAATCTTCAAGGGCTGCTCTTCAAGGCCAGTGATGGAGCAGGAGTTTGCAAATTAAACTGCTTTGCTTTGTGATTGGTTTTAAGGGTTTGAGCTCAGGTTTCCTTAAGTCCTGATTGCTTGAATACAAAAGCTTCTTGAATCACACCTCTTCTACACTGACATGTTTGCAGCTGTATAGTTGCTGTGTCTTCAGAATCTCTCAGCACATGTTTCTTGGCCCCCAAAGTGTAACTTTTTCAAGTTTTTGCTTTCTGTTACCAATTCTTCTTGGTCCTTCATCTCCAGTTAGATCATTTAAATACTGAGAATTAAGCTGGGATGTACTATAATGGCATCTAATTCCCATTGAATCAAACAAGAGCCAGCGTCTATTCTCTACTTACTTCTGTTATAGTATTTATTCAAGGAATTCTGTATACAACTGTGGCTCATTTTTGTAGATAATACTCTAGTTTAATCCAGGATGAGTCTGAATGAGTAATCTTTCCCTTATGGATAATCTGTTCAATCGTTTCAGCTTCTAAAATGCTTCTGCATGAATACAGAATCCTGAAGGACAACAAAGAGTTCCAGTGCTTAAGATATAAGCAGTATAGTGATTGTGACTGATTTCTGGATAGAGGAGGGTTTTTTGTTTGCTGTTACTTGCTGTCAAGTCACCTCCCCCAATTTGTGGCAACCTTGGCTAAGATGCTGACTGGAAGGTGGGAGGTCAGCAGTTTGATTCCCGAGTACTGCAGCACGGAATGAGCTCCCGTCTTTGTCCCAGCTCCTGCCAACCTACCAGTTCGAAAGCAAGAAATTGCAAATGGATAAATAGGGACCACTTCCGTGGGAAGGTAAACAGCACTCCGGTGTCTAGTCATGCCTGCCACATGACCATGGAAACGTCTGCAGAAGCAGACAGCGCTGGCTCTTCGGCTTTGAAACAGATGAGCACTGAACCCAAGAGTCAGATACGACTGGCTTTCGAGCAAGGGAAACTTTTACCTTTACCTATGAATGAGCAATTTCCAAATGTTTAGATCTTGTAAATTCAAGGTTATCATTGCCCTTTTCAGAGAATCTTGCCTTCTCATAATGTACCCAAAGTAGGACAGCCTCAATTCCATCATTTTACTTCCAGAGATAGTTCACGTTTGATTTGTTCTAGGACTCATTTGTTTGTGTCTTTGACAGTCCTGGATTTCTGCCAAAGCTCTCCTTCACTACCATCCTTTAAATGCATCAATTTCCCCACCCCCTGCCAATTTACTGTCCAGTTTTCATAGCCATATAGCACCATCGCAACACTGTTGAGGGTGGCTCTCCCTAAAATGTTGGGATGAGGCCCCCACCTGTCCTGGTCCATGAGTTGCTCCTGTACCCTTTTAAAAAAGCTTTTAAAGGTCTTTGTTTTATTCTATTTTTTGGATTCAAAATGGTACTCAAAGTGAGCCAGGGATAATCAGGTTGTTCACTGTCTTATTTTTATTTATTTATTGTATTTCTATACCGCCCATTTGGGTGGTATCCCACTCTGATCGGTGAACAAACAGATAACAAATAACAATGGAACACACAGCAGATCAAAACAAACACATGATAAATACGTCACAAAATAAAATAAAGTAAAATAAAGTAATTGGAATCAGAGGGCATAGGGACTTGTTTCAGGTTTTACTTCTGCTTCTGGGAGCGACGAGGGCTTTGGGGTCCAGATCTGGGCCCCAGGCCATAGTTTGGGCAATCCTGGAGTAGACCATACTGCTAGCGACTCAACGCCAAATGTCAAGTGGTGGTTAACTAACCTGACAACCCTGAGGACTAATGCCCTTGGGGGGCAAAGTCCACAGGGAAGGTTGATGGTCCCCAAGTGGATTAAATACCATTTGAATCCATCTTGATGGAGGGCAGCAACTTCATCAATACTGGCCTGGGGCTGATGAGGACTTTTACATGCCAAAGGGACTCAGGACCAGAAAGTGACTCACGGAACTGGTTCGATGGTACAGGTGTCATGCTGTGATGTGGAAGGCAGATGAAAGGCCACTGCATTATATTCTCAGGACAGTCTTCATGGCTGATCGCTATGATGATCGCCAATATTCAGATACAGTAGAAGAAGAGCAAGAAGAAGATTATACAAAGAAAAATAATTTTTGGGCTCAAATCACCAGAGACCACAAGTTTTGGACTCAGTCCACTATGGAGGTCTCCTGTGCTGAACAGAAATTTAACTTATCAGTGTGTCCGCACACCTGCCTTTCTTCTGAGGAACTCAGAAATTGTTATGTGGTTCTCCTCCTCTCATGCTATCTTGACAACAGCAGCCCTGTGAGTCAGGTTGTGCTGAGAAATTGAGTGGCCAACCTCCAGCTCAACATTTTACCTGCTACCTGCATTGCTACCCCCCCCCCCCATTGTTAAGGGTTTGTCATTGGGTCACATATGCAGAAAATCCCATCTGCTACAGAGATGGTAATCAAGCGCGCATGTTCTGCAGTTGCCCAGTCTCCAGATGCTTCTGCCAGGAAACAGAGGAGATTACGTGATTGATGCAAAGAGCTGGCCTTCTCTTTTGGGAGCTTGCCAGTGCTATATTTGCTTGCTCTGCACTGCACTGCTGACCAAACAGAGAAGGGAGCATTAAAGGGTTTCACTTTAAAATAATGTTTTCTTTCTATAATGGATCAAAGGGAATTTAAAATAATAGATGAGTTGGAAGGATTCTTTCCGGGTGGGCTGTAAAACAGCTTTGCTCTGTTTTCACTACAATGCACAGTTGGGACTTTTTATTGATTAAAATATTCTGAATGGCAATGGAAACACTGAGCGAGCATATAGGACGTGTGTTCTTTGTCCTTCATTATGCATGGAACTTAGTCTTTAATTCATCAAGTGCTCTCTTGGAGGAATTTCACTCAGTTCCACTTGACTGCAAGTAGCCAAGGGATGTTGGAGCAAAGCCTTCCGTGCAATGTTAGTAACACTATCTAGAGTAAACCGTTTGCATTTGGACAATTTTATTTTCTGTATACAGTATTCTTTGATGTATGTGTATGTAGCCTAGAGGTACAGGATGGTGGCTGAGAGTAGAGTTATGCTGTAAGAAAGTGAGTATAGATAACGATTACTCCAGAAATTAATTACCAGTACCTGGTTGACATGGATAAGTTGCTGCTACCATTTGCTTTTTCTGTTTAAAAAGAAAGTCCATTAAGTGCTTTTTAAACATAGACTCACATTTGGTTTCTTCATTAAAGGAGAGGGTTAGGGTAAAAATTTAAAACATCAATACAGAACAAACAATGCAAGCCTAGAACTGTTTACTTGGAAATAAAGTCCATTGAATTCAGTGGGTGGAAGGAGCTCACTGGACAAGGAACAACATTAAAGGAGGATATAGATGAGGATCTCAACCTGCCTTATGTCACTTGGAGGACCCTGAATAGGCTGAGGGTCAGAGTCCCTAAATGCAAGACCAACATGGTCAAGCGGAAGCTGCTGGCAGACAAAAACTCACGGTGTGAAGGCGGAGAGATACAGAATCCGGCTCATTTACTCTTCTGCCAATTTCTTTCTTTCTTGCTTGCTTTCTATTTATATGCCGCACCTATCGTTGAAGTGACTTGGGGCAGCTCACAATTCATTATCCACAATCACAATAAAATGGTCTGCTATAATTAAAAACTGTATACTAAAGAAATAAGGACCCTATTAAAAAAACCATTATCAAAACACCCATAATGCTAAAATCAGAAAATCTAAAATCCAAAATCTAAGATGACAGTCATTCTCATGGTCATATAAGCAAATTGCTGCCAGAGAATGCACTGATGAGGACTAGGGTTTAGGCAATGACAAAGTGAAGAAAGTGGCTTCATTTTGGCAATTCAGGATTTGATTGGGACACAAAAGAAGAAGTGGGTGTTACTTGAGTTGGGTAGGACTTCAGCCTAAACTAGGGGCTTGCAACCTGTGGCCCATGGTGGCAGCAATTCACCCGGCCCATGGTGACGACCCCAGAAGTGGAAGCAGGCATGTTTATGACAGCCATAAATGCATTCATGCATGCGCAAACGCACCTGTGGTAGTTTACGGCAGCATTTGTAGCAAGGGGAACCCACAGAAGACTGCATGTCTGGCATGCTCATATGTCTGAGTGGGCGTGGTCTGGCCCATGGCACGTGAACGTTGAGAGCCCCTGGCCTAAACAGTGGCAGATTCTGCATAAAGTCAACACTATAGAAATGCTAATAATATAATAGCTATTTGGCTTTTGATATATCAGTAAGCTGTTCAGCAGAAAGAGAAGTTTTCAAAGAAGCTGCATTACTCTTTCAACTCACATAAAAAAATTATTATAGCATGTTGAAAACTGACAGATTTTTTTCAGTGTAGGCTTTTGTGGGAGTAAACTGTAATCCTCAAAAGCTCACACTGAAATAATACTATTAGCGTGGAATCCTACTGGGCTTTTACAGGTGTACAAGAGGAATTGCAGAAGCAGTAGCTGGCGACAGATGAGAGATGAGGTGCTGATATTATGTTGGTCACGTGCCTGGCATATGCTCAGCACTTTGTTCCTTGAACACAAACAGACAAGGCAGCTTCTGTGATTTCTCCTGTATGTGTCGAAGAGCCCAGTAGGGTGCTGTCCTTAGTCTTGAAGATGCTGGAATACATGTGTTTTTATTTTTGTTTTGTTACATATGTTCAAGAGAAAGTACTGACTGAAATCATGTTGTGCAGTTACAGAAATGACACAACTTTGGGAAGCAGTTGGTGTTAGTTAATGTTATGTGTTGCATACAAAGTGGCATCACTTGGTTGATATGCAACAGATAAGGTCTATGGAGAGTCTTAATTCATGATAATTCACCTCTAAAACCTAGGCAATTTGGGTGACTGTGCAATAGGATTGTAGCCATTGTTTATTGTAGGCACAAACAGCCTACCTCCAGCAGCATGTTGGCCACCCTGGTGGGTTGTGCTATGGAGATTTATACCTTGTTAACTAAATTTCTTACTGACTTGGTCTGAAATCAGATAAATTGTCTCAGTCAGAAACGTATGTCATCATATATACTGGTACTGATTACAACAATTTGCCAGCAAGGCTTACCCAATTTATCTTACACAAACATAAACTAACAAGAGCTTTTTGGCAAATAATTATACTTAGTGATGAACCTGATTAATTCTGTGTTCTAGCGTGTATACTCAATTGCATACTGCAGTATTAAGTTTAAAAATGGGAACAATAAAATGAAGATTATTATTATTTTGTCTAGATTTATATGGAAAGTCAAGCTCCTAGCTAGAAAGAGAGATGCACAGAGAACTGCAGAAAGAACATTCTGCCATGCCAAGATGCTAGAATGTGTGAAAATGACTAAGGAGCAGAAATGATAAGCAGAAAAGCAGTCAAAGAGTTACAGAAATGATGAGCACTGAGATTTCAAATGCTGAAAAAACGGCATCACACAAGGAGCTAGTGAATATCTTATCTCAGTACAAGTCATTCCAACCAAACATATGGTGCTGCTGGTAATAACAATAAAAATAACAAAAACAATAGCAACAGCAATAATAAAGGTAAAGGTCTCCCTTGCTAGAAAGCCTGTTGTATCTGACTCTAGAGTTTGGTGCTCATCTCTGTTAATAGCCAAAGAGCCAACACTGTCTGCATCTGCAGACGTTTCCATGGACATGTGGCAGGCATGACTAGACACAGAACACTGTTTACCTTCCCACTGAAGTGGTACCTATTTATCTAGCTGCAATTTCTTGCTTTTGAACTGCTAAATTGGCAAGAGCAGGGACAGAGATGGGAAGTCACTCAGTGGTGCAGCACTCAGGTCTCAAACTGCTTACCTCCCGACCTTAACCACTAACCAGCATCTTAACCACTAAGCCACTGCATTCCCAACAACAATAATAGTGTGTATCAAATCAGTTCTGATTTATGCTGACACTATCCAGGGTTTTCTAGGCAGAGAGGAGTCAGGAATGGTTTGCCATTCCTTTTTTCTGGGAGATATCCTGGGATTATGCAGCTTGCTCAAGGCCACACAGGTTGTCTCTTCTCGCAAGAAGGAGTTTTAACTCCCAATCTCTGCTGAGTTATCCAGCCAGTACAGTTCCCAAGTAATACCAGTAAGACAAGAGTGAGGATTTGTATTTTGCAAGGAAGAAGAAAAGTACAAAAGAAGGCACAGATATCTATGAAGCAGTTACCTGTAGATGTATGTGTAAATACATGGAATATTATAGCCTTACTCAATCTGTTGTCTAGAAAATCTCCTCCATTTTAAGGGTCTTTGATACAACTTGGAAAAGGCTACTTGTTTCTATTATTCCTAGAACCCCCCAGCTTTTATGGCTGGGGAGGTTCTGGAAGCTGTTCTGGAACTTTCAATCTGCTAGGATAGCAGGAGCTTGCTCCATTGCGCAGTGCTCGGTCTTGAACTGTTGACGTCAAGCTCAGCATCTTAACCACTAAACCACTGTGGCCCATACCTGTCAAGCACGGCTCCGGACAATACCCTTCTGTGCATGCGTAGAAGCCTTCTGCTCATCCCCTTCTGTGCAGAACCCTTCTGCACATGCGTAGAAGGGTTCTACACATGCGTAGAAGGGTTCTATGCGTGCGTAGAAGGGTTCTATGCATGCGTAGAAGGGTTCTGCGCAGAAGGGGATGCACAGTAACTACTTTTTTCCAGGCCGTCAAATTACGGGATGGCAGTGGCTCCAGGCGGGAAAGTAAGAAAAGTGGCGCTTAATTACGGGAAATCCCGGCCAATACGGGATACTTGACAGGTATTCTGTGTCCTTTTTCCTGGTCCTTTACCAGACCACAACTCTCACTTTTCCTTAGGAGTTATCAAGTTGATAAACTGTGCAGTGTAGATACATCTGTAACTCTCTGTAACTGGGGATTTCTGAAAGAACTAAGAAATCAGCTAATCCAATAGCCCTCTCATGTACATTTAGAATCATCCCCGAAGCCTTCTTGCTGAATCTGGAATAGACGGAGGTGGAGTAGGAAGGTGTGTGTGTGTGAGGCTGTTATTTGCATTCCCACAGTTTCCCTATGCCTTTTGTCCTAAAATGGACTGCAGTGGCTTAATGGTTAAGATGCTGAACTTGACAATTGGAAGACCCATGTACTGCTCGATGGAGTGAGCTCCTGTCCTAGCTCCTGCCAACCTAGCCGTTCAAAAGCAAGAAATTGCAAGTAGATAAATAGGGACCACTTCGGTGGGAAGGTTAACAGCGTTCCGTGCACTCTGGTGTCTAGTTATGCCTGTCACATGCCCACATATACGTCTGCAGATGCAGACAGCACTGGTTCATTGGCTATAAACAGAGATGAGCACTGAACCCTAGAGTCGGATACAACTGGCTTTCAAGCAAGAGTGACCTTTGTCCTAAAGCACTTGTCCTCACATGTCTTTTGTTTGCCTGCAAAGGGCTAACCAATGGTCAAGCCATTGTGAGCAACTGTTTCAAACAGTAGCATCTAAGAAGATAACTCAGTTACTCAAGCCAGGTAAAATAGCAATGTGCTGCTGTTTTATTGGAATACAGTTTTCTCATAATTATTTGTTTCTAATTACACAGGTCTGCAACCAAAAAACTGCACAGGATTTTTTTTACTGTTTCTTATAGATTTTTACTTAGTGAAACTGAGAAAAATACTTAAATTCCATCTCGTCAAATTTTCTTGCAAAACTTGTGTTTTTAGTTTAATTTAGTGTGAAGTTTGCCTTTAAACCCAAAATCTGATATCCTATTATTGATTCTAAAAACCCTATCCAAAAATTATTTCTTACTTTCATTTAATATTTATTAGAGCTAGAATCAAGAATATTGCAAATAGAAAATAAGAGGAGTGGTGGTGGTGTGTAGTCAGTGGTGCGCATCAGCAGGTTTGCACCAGTTCACCAGAACCGGTAGCAGAAATTCTGGCTGGCCGCACCCATCCAAGTTTTGAAATAAAGTAGTCCTAATTTGGGTGCAATGCAGGGTGTCCCCCTGGCCACACCTACCATACCATGCCCACAGCATGGTAGTAATTTTTTTTGGAGCTCACCACTGGGCGTAGTGTAGGTTTAGTGGTGTGAGGAAGCTCAGATGATCATGTCCCAACAGATTTATTTTGTTTCTAACAAAAGGTGAACATATCCAGGAATCTTACTGGCTGGGTTGAGCATGTTTCGACATGTTCTCTGGGGTATTATAAATGAGTATAAACATGCCTACTGTCAGATTTGATCATGTTTCAATATGCTAAATAAATTCAGGATCTTGGCATACCTGTCAACCTTCCCGGATTGGCCGGGATTTCATGGTTTTCAGCGCCGATTTGCGCCATTTCCCGCCCCGCGCTGCCGAAACCCCAGAATTTGGCAGCGGGGGAAAGGAGGTACTGCACAGCCCTTCTGCACAGGTCGCCTTCTACGCAAGCGGCATAGCCTTCTACGCTTGCATAAAAGGCGACCTGCGCAGAACCGTTTGCGCAGGTCCCGTATTTTCTGGAGCCGCGGTTGACAGGTATGGATCTTGGTTGCTGTATGAGCCACACTCAGTTTACATCCTACATTCAAACGTGACTGTGCTCGTTTTTAGTTCTGTATTATGGCTCCAAGAAGTTGTGTTATTTCTCTTGACAACTTTTGTTTTATTTGTGGTGAAAACACTATTAAAAGTCAACAAAGAAACATAAGTGATTTTGTGAAGAAAGAGTATTTTGCTTACTTCAAGTTGAAACTTGAAGACAAAGCATGGGCACCTCATAAGGTGTGTAGAAGGTGCGAAGAAGATCTTCATTTGTGGTTTAAAGGTAAGAAAACCTCATTCCATTTTGACATTCCTATGATGTGGCGTGAACAGCAAAACCACACTACCGACTGCTTTTTCTGCTCAGTAGATGTGAAAGGCTTTAATACAAAAAATAAAAAGAAGCTATCTTACCCAAACCTTAATTCAGCTATTCGTCCAGTGCTTTGTAGCTCTGAAATACCAATTCCACACCCATCTTTCAGTTTGGATAATATCCTGAGTGATTCGGAGAACAGAGACACATTGCCTTCCCAGGGCGAATCTAGCTCAGATTTTTCTGTTGATGAGGCACCTCAATTTTTTCTCAGAGTGAGCTCAATGACCTAGTTAGAGATTTAGGCCTTTCCAAAGATTCAGCTGAATTTTTTATTTATTTTTATTTTATTGTCAAATTTCTATACCGCCCACTCAGCCAAAGCCGACTCCGGGCGGTTCACAACAATGGGTAAAAACATATAAAAACAAATAAAACAGATAAAACCAGCAATAAGAACCCACCCCTAAAAAGAGAGGGGTGCAGGAACTGAAGAAACCGTGGGGCAGGCATCCTCCCCTATATTAACCACCCAACGGAAGCCACCCCTCCACCTGCACCCCAAACTTGGCCCGCCAGCCAGGTTTTTAGTTCTTTTCTAAAGGGCAACAACTCCATCTGGAGACGCAGTTCCACAGGCAGGAGGTTCCAAAGGGCCGGTGCGGACACAGAGAAGGCTCTCCTCCTTGTGCCAGAGAGGCGAGCCCCCCTGGCCGATGGCACAATTAGAGAGCCCCTCCGGTCCGCTCTGGTTGGACGGACAGACGTCCTTAGGGCGATGCGGTCTCTAAGGTAACCTGGCCCACTACCATATAGGGCTTTAAAGGTCAAAACCAGCACCTTGAATTGCACCCGGAGACAAACTGGTAACCAGTGCAGCTCCCGCAGCAGTGGTGAGGCATGGGCATAACGTCCACACCCCATCACCACCCGGGCCGCGGCATTCTGGACCAGCTGCAGCCTCCGAATGGTCATCAAGGGCAGCCCCATGTAGAGCGCATTACAGTAGTCTAGTCTGGAGGTAACCAGAGCATGAGTGACCATGAGCAAAGAGTCCCGGTCCAGGAGCGGGCGCAACTGGCGAATCACCCGAAGTTGGGCAAAGGCCCTCCTGGCCACAGCCGCCACCTGTTCTTCTAGCAGCAGCCGCGAATCCAGGAGGACCCCCAAGTTGCGCACCGGGTCGGTCTGGGGCAGAATAGCCCCATCCAAAACCAAAGATGGTAGCTCCCGGGATAAGGCGGGACCCCCTATCCATAGCCACTCAGTCTTGCTAGGATTCAGCTGTAGCCCATTTGCCCCCATCCAGACCCCAACAGCCTCCAGACACCTGGAAAGGACTTTGACTGCATCACTGGGGTCCCCACGGGCCGAGATGTACAACTGTGTATCATCCGCGTACTGATGGTACCGCACCCCGTGGGAACGGATGATCTCACCCAGCGGCTTCATGTAGATGTTAAAAAGGAGAGGAGAGAGTACCGAGCCCTGAGGCACCCCATATTTTAGGGACCTAGGACTGGACTTCTCGCTCTCCAACCACACCGAATTGCTGGGTCAAGACTAGCAAATAAAAACCTGCTGTCACCTGGAACATCATTTTCGTGGTATAGGCACTCAGTTTTTCTCCAAAGATGGAAATCTCGTTTATTGTAATGATGTTCAAGGGCTAATGAAGTGCTTTGAAATAGAATATGATTCATCTGAGTGGTGCCTATCCATTGATTTGTCTAAAACAAGCCTCAAAGCAGTCTTGCTGCATAATGGAAATACATTTAAATCACTTCCTATAGGACACTCAGTGCATATGGATGAAAACTATAATGATTTAACTGTGATTCTTGACAAAATCAAATATCAAGAACATCGCTGGATGGTTTGTGGAGACTTTAAAATACTAACCATTTGTTAGACCAGCAAGCAGGTTATACAAAATATCCCTGCTTCCTATGTTTGTGGGGCAGTCGAGCCAGAGTCCTCCATTGGACAAAAACTGACTGGCTACTTAGAGATGCCTTAATCCCCGGTGAAAAAAACTGTCATTAATATGACCTTGGTTCTAACAGAAAAGGTTTTATTGCCACATCTTCATATTAAATTAGGGCTTAGGAAGCAGTTTGTTAAATCACTGCCAAAAGATGGGGAATGATTCAGATATCTGTATTCTAAGTTCCCAAAACTGTCTGAAGCTAAGTTGAAAGAAAGAGTTTTTACTGGCCCCGACATACAAAAACTGTTATCCGATCCTGTCTTTTTAGAAACAATGGGAGAAAAATAAAAGGAAGCATGGGACTCTTTCAAAGATGTAGTTCACAAGTTTTTAGGGAATACTAAAGACCCTCACTACAAAACCATTGTACAATGCATATTGAATGCATATAAAGCTCAAGGATGCAAGATGAGCCTAAACGTTCATTTCTTATACTCCCATGTTGACTATTTTCCTGAAAATTTGGGAGCCTACAGTGAAGAGCAGGGTGAAAGATTTCACCATGATGTCTGTGATATCGAGAGATGCTACCAAGGAAGATGGACTGTCAATATGCTAGCTGACTACTGTTGGATGCTCATACGGGAAACAGAAAATGGAAAGCGAAAGTGTGTTTGGAAGAGCACAAAAGAGAAGAAGAAAAGGTTTCACAGACAAAAAGAGTGAACATGGAATGTTAAGTATATATTATGAAGAAATTGTTTGTTTAATTATAAGAAATAATATGTTTCATTCATTGTAATAAAATAGTGATTTTTCTCCTCACTCTTATGCTTTTATAATACAAAACCCTCATATTTTGTAAAAAAAAACCCCAAAACTGTACATGTTGGGGGGAATTGAGGTCATTTTTGGATTCAGCACACTAGAAAACATATAATTTACCAAAAATATCCTGTGCAGCTGATTTTTTCCAGACCTGTGTTATTGGAAAAGACTGTTGGCTCAATTAGAGTATGTTCTATCATTTACCTTTTCTTTATTTGCTTTCTGTTTTAGATTAGGCCTTCTCCAAATCTATTTTATAATTGCTCCATGATGGAAAGGAGGGACAATAATTCATCATAAAGAGTGTTTATTATTATATTAATGAATGTATTTTAAAATACAGAAAACCATATTTTTAAGTCTTAGCTTACACACAAACATTATCACCTTGTGTGTAAGGCAAGCTGCACTAGAGTCTTTCATATTAATCACAATTTGTTGTGCTTCTACCCACAAGTACACCTTATATGTTGCCATCCTAAGTGCATTTAAAATTGTTTCAGAACTGGAACAGCACAAGGTAAACAAGAGACACACACAAGCTCATTTTCCAACAGAGAAAACCACAAAAGATGTGGATGCAGACAGCAAAGGAAAAAGGAAAGGAAAGGCAGATCTTTTGCTTAAAATGGAAGAAAAGCTTTATGTATTGTACACTGATTTTTTTTTAAAAAAAGTCTGAGCAAAAGTGACCTTGCATTATGCCCATGCTATTTAGAAAATTTGCCATGCTATTTAGAAAAAAGGAAAGTGAGGGAAAACATAAAAGTGGGATATAGTATTAAACATGGTATGAAAGGAGGAGATAAGGAGAAGGCTTTATGACTTTCTCATAGTACTAGAACCTGGGCTCATCCACAAAAGCTGAATGACAGAAAATTCAGGACATGCAATGGTAAGCACTTCACAAAGCACAAACTGAAAACCTGAAATTCACATTCACATTTTACTTTACTTTACTTTACTTTACTTTATTTTAACCCATCTTTTACCTATAAAGGATCCAATGCAGCTTACATAATTAAAAAGACAATATAAAACTAAAGACCATTTTATAAACTATATTATTGCAATATTAAGGGACCTAATATTTCGGCCGGGAGAGGAGGAGGCGGGGAGAGTCATCTGCGGCACCTGGGATCGCTTTCATTTTATTTATGTATATTGTATTCTGCTTATTATTGTATATTGTTTACTGTTGGAAGCTGCTTTGAGTAGTGTTTCACACTAGAAAAGCGGGGTATAAATAAACAATACAACACAATACAATACAATTAAAAATAGTGCATAAGAACAATGCCAAAACATATTTTAAAGCAATGAGGCACAAGAAATACCATTGTAAGAACTTGGACAACTCTACAAGGGATGAGGCAAATTCATGGTGTTTGGGGGCATGTCATTGGATACTGAGGAGAAGAGCTGTCACTAGAATGGGGTGACTGGGTCTTTAAGCCAAAGTACTAAAATGTAAAATATAAAAAAGATGCTCCCGGAAAGGTTTGAACCCACCAGTTGGAATTTGTTGCTGAAAAAGACACAAGTAACTACCCTGAATTTGTATCACCTCCTGCCATGCTTCCCTGGTCAGAAAGAATCAGTATGGGAATTTCCATCCAACATAAGCCAAGCTTAACAAAGAGGGTAGCAAAGTCCTGGTGTGCTATATGATTTGTTCCAGCCCAACTAAGAAGAGCTATCTACCAACTGCCATGTTGGTGAATGTGCTTCTATGTACTGTATATCAGTTGTTGAGGAACATGAGATTGAAGGTACAATGGCGCTCGATTGTCCTGCTGCAGGCTTCCCGTAGGCATCTGGTTAACTGTGTGGACACAATGTTGGGCTTGAAAGGCCTGTGGTCTGACCCAGCAGGGCATTTCTTATGTTCATGCGTTCTTATTTGGGAGCATTTGGGAGGCAGCATTTCACTGAAGTGTTCTAGGGCAAGTGAGCTTGCAGTCTTGAAAAACATGTCTCTGACACTCATCTGGAAGAACCCTAAAGAACCTAAATCACATTTTACGACTAGGATTCCTCAGTTTCCATGATCCATGACAATGCTGGCTGAAGGAGTCCAAAAAAGTATATTTTCTAAGCCTACAAATATTATAGAATGAGATGACAATATCTAAAGTTGATGGCCCATAATAATTTTAACTGCGTGAAATATACCATTTTTAACATTCTCTTGTTTTAAAATAAACAAATTAACTCCTGCCCTCTCAGAGTAATGATAACAAATGGAATACGTTAGCACAGGGGTGCCCAAACTACAGCCCAGGGGCCGGATTGGCCCCAACACCAATTCATCTGGCCTGCAATGCCCTCATTGCTCCTGGAAACGGAAGTAAAACGTGCCCATATGGAGCGATGAGGGCTTTGTGGGCTGGGTGAATTGGTGTCAGGGGCCGGATCCAGCCCCTGGGCCATAGTGACCAGCTCCCTGAACCATGTGACTGGCCCAGAGCCCAAAAAGTTTGGGCAGCCCTGCGTTAGCAGGACTGTATGACTATCTCGCAGAGTAACTTTGGATGCTTCATTTCTCAAAGACATTTAACTTTACACACACGTATAACTGTTATAAAATAGCAAGATCGGAGTTAGCATTTATCTTCTTTTCATACAATAACTATTATTGACCCAATCAATTAAGGTTACAATTCAGCTGAAAGCCAGCTGACATGCCACTTCATTTAATGATAAACCTCTGAGTCATCATGAAATATATATACATGGATTCAGCTCTTTGCTTCAATTTGAATGCTTTTTCCTATTCTGCTATGGAAAAAATTAAACATCTTAAGAGGCCATTCAAAAACTAGTGCTAATTAATATTCTGCAATGTGTATTGGGAAGAAAAGCTAATGCAATGTTTTTCTTTCTCCTCCAGTAGTTTACCATTCCCTTCTTCTGGTGGGTATCCTCAGACTGTGGCTTGTCCATGGCTACACAGGCTGATTCTTCTCCCTGGAGGCACAATAGGGAATTGGACATCCAACATATGGCTCTGCAGCCAGATGCCTAAACCACTGAGTTTTAGCAATTCACATTTAAAAATCTCCATACAGTTTTGTGTGCGCTATATATCTCCTAAATTGGCACACTCTTTAGGATCAATGTGTATTTGTTTTGCAACTATTAGAGTTGGAAACACACTTTTGTTTGAGACTTCTGATGACAGTGACTTTTATTTCATCTTTCCCTCTTCTCAGACGGTAGTGGAAAAAGACCTACTAGATCTTACAGATTATTCTCTCATGCAGTTAAAGTAAATGGGAGAACTAATATGAAACGAGGAAATGCTCCTAAATGGTTCAGGATTTGTCCTCCAGTTCTTGGCCAATTTCCCCTTTGCGTCACAGATCTCTAAGGCACGACCCATGGTATTTTACAGGTGTACCACCACCACCAGCACCCAGAGAGTTCAGGGGGAGGGTTTCAGGACAGAAGGAAAAACATCTGCCCTCTTATCTTGCACTCTGCTGCCTACCACCCACTGTTTTAATAAATAGGGCCAGACATACGTAAGAGGACAGATGGGCAAGAAAGATGTGAAAGGAAAGCAATAAAAATAGACTCCAGTAAAAAAGCAGATTAAATGAGTATTGGAATAGATTTAGAATGTAAGAGAACAGAGATAAGTAATGTGGATGGTGAACGGTTTTTTTAAAATATTTATTTTATTTTTATCCTACCTGATTAGTGGGAACACTACTAATTTTATTGGCTTCCAATAAAAATAAAACATAATAAACCAACAAATATTGTAAAAACCCTATAGACAATTAACAACATATAAACAACAAAAAAGCAGAATGGAATATATTTCATAACTCCCCCTCATCATTTATTTCATTATCCCATATTTTCTTTGTCCTATGGTTCTTGGAAGGAGCTCAGAGTGATATTTCCTTTTCACTCTTACTCCACACGTACTGCCTTCACAACATTCCTGTGAGATAGATTAGACTGATTATTAGTCCCAGCATATCTGGAGAGTGCCAGATTGTGCAGTGCTGAAAGAGAGAGGGTTTTTTTGTTCTGTTGTTGTTGTTGTTCAGCTAGTTCCATGTGCTGGTGCTTGTTAGTTGAACACGGGGAAAATCAGATTTCCTATATCACCTTTATTTGCTTCAAGATAAATTAATATTTATCAATTTTGTTCAATTTGTGTTCTGTTTTTGCAAAGATTTATATAAATGTCCATGTTTGCAGGAAAAGGTTATTAGAAACGAGAGCCGGGGCATAGCTAGTTGCTTATGGTTAATGAGAGTGGACAGTAATCTTTAATTGCTTTCAAAAGGTGCTTTTCAATTGCATTTAGAGGCATCTTGACAGATGTCAGATTTTCAGCTTTTCTCCTATCAAGCCCAAATGGCGAAGGTGGTACTGATGTGTTTCAGCTTTTGTATTTTTGTAAATATTTACAAGATTCAATATCAGAACTGGCCATTAAAGGGCATTTACCAGAATTTTTACCAGCACTGGGACTGTGGTAGCTTAGTGGTTAAGATGCTGGACTTGACGACTGGAAGGTTTGCCTGCCAACCTAGCATTTTGAAAGCAAGAAATCCCACTTTGGTGGGAAGGTAAACAGCATTCAGTGCACTCCAGTGTCTAGGCATGCCTGCCACGTGTCCACGGAAAAATCTGCAGAAGCAGACAGCTCTGGCTCTTTGTCCGTAAATGGAAAAGGGTACCAAACCCTATAGTTGGATATGACTGGCTTTCGAGCAAGGTCAACCTTACCAGCATTTTTCTGTTTTACTGGTCCCTGGGCACATTAATATAGACAATGGGGTGTATTCATACCTGTCAAGTGCGGCTCCAGAAAATACGGGACCTGCACAGAACCCTTCTGTGCAGTAACTACTTTCCTTGCCGGCCAAATTACAGGATGGCGGCGGGAAAGTAGAGTTAGTGGCGCGGAAATACTTGAAATCCTGGGCAATCCAGGATCCTTGACAGGTATGGGTGTATTACTTCTGAGAGTGAAGCAGTGATAACAACTATTCCAATGTAGTGAGCAATAAAATTCCTTTTTAAGAAACAATGTTCCAAGCTCTGTCAGAAACATCGGTGGCAAAGACCTCCCTTGTCAAGAGGTTCTGGAACTTGGGAGTAGTCACAACATAAAAGGTCCTCACCTGGGTTCCTGCCAAATGGCCTCCTGATATGGGCCAGTAAAAGCAGAACCTCTCCTAAGTGTCCTAAATCCAGACTGACTTGTCAGAATGTGGTCTTTGAGAACTATGGCCAATGTTGTGCTTCAACATTATGAGTTCGATCCTGACAGGGATCAAGGTTGACTCAGCCTTCCATCCTTCTGAGATTGGTAAAGTGAGTACATAGCATGTTGGGTTGCAAAATGCTAGTTATCTGTAAACTGCCCAGAGAGTGCCTTTAGTGCTATGAGGTGGTATATAAGTCTAAGGGGCCGTTCAACAATTATGTGATCCTCGAGGGGTGGGTCTGCCATCTGAATTATGGAAAATTATGTGGGAGCGGGGGTATCAGGTCAAAGATTACATAATCCATTTGACACTGTTGTGGTTTCGAAACATGACACTTTTTTAGGTTTAAAAATGATCTCTGGGAATTATGATCCAATTTAAGATTATTGAATTGCTTGTGCAGTCTATTTCTAACCGACACTGTTTCCTTTATATTTTTATTTCTTACATTATTTTTTGTTTAATATTAATTGGAAGCAATAAATACTTTAAGCCTTGAGAAAGCTGTGTTTTAGTTAACATTACTCGTAATTTTTATGACTAAGTGAGTTAAAATTCCCATGAGTCAAGGTTCACTCGACCGTTTCATTGTGTCATTAATGTTCAAACTATCAGTAAAATGTTAATCCTAATAAAGAAAATAGTAGAAGAACACGGAATTTACCTGACATCCTCATTCCTCTCTGCAAAAAAATAAAATAAATCTCTTCATAAAGGGTGTGATGTATTGAGAATCCTCACCGATACGTTCTGCATTAGGCACCATTAGTGAAGAGCTCTAAAAATTAAAGTTTGATACAAAAACTCTGGATTAAGTAATTTTAAAGAGGGGCGTCGAAACGAAAATTACGGTTGGATTACTTGGGGGAGGAGGTCAACTTCCCCCCAAAAAATGGATCACGTAATTGTTGAATGGCCCCTAATTGCTATTGCGGTGCTTATGACCTTTCCAATTACTAAAGGTTTCACCTGGACAGCCTCCTACCCTATTAACACTGCTCTTTCCCCATTGTTTCCTTGTTGCGCTTTGATGCCCACAAAAGTGTTAAGTTATTAAATGGTGGAGGGAGGAATGGCAACAGTTTTCTTTTAAGAGCCATAGGGGAAAATATTTTTTGCCTCCCACAAATTCAATAGAAAAAATGGCAAGATGGTGGAATACTAGCAATTGCAAAAAATGCAGAGAAATCCATCTAGAATGTCAATGTTTTGAATGATAACTCAAAATCCTTGCTTCAGGAAACAAATACTTTATTTCTTCTTATAATAGAATCATTGTAGACTATATAGAAAACCAAAGCCAATCTGGTATAAAAATGGCTTTTCTTGACCTGTGGTTTGCCCGCTTTCATGAATTGGCCAAAACCTTTCCCGATGGGTTCGCTATACTTATACCATACTATACTTATTACAACATGTAATAACATAATGAACCTAATAACTCCTGATTTATATAACTATATGCAACTATATACAATTCCTATGAACAAGTCATTAACTATAAGAATTCTTACCTTATCATAGTACTGTATTATTAATATCAATTATATGATTTTTATTCACAATATTCCTTAGCATCACGGCCTCTTATGTGCTTTCTTTTAGTGCCTAAGACGTCAAATCTATTCAAATTTCCTCCAACATTTATCTGTGAATAAATCCACAGCTGTTTCTTATTTTCTCTCATTCAATGAATTAATATTAAATACTCATTATGTTCAAAAGAGTCCGTGTTCTCCCATGCACTTACTGATCAATCCCTTGATTTTAACAGTTCCCCTTAAAGTGAACAGCATATCAGAGTCTTACAAGAAACAACTTAAATCCAGATCCTGATTTAGCCTAGAATGAACACAACAATGAGCTGTTCGGGATATCATCCTCAAGTCAATAATTCCAAGGAGCCCAAACAATTAAACAATTATTTTTGTGTCATCCTTAAATGTTACTGAATTAATAAGAGCTGCTATATATGCCTAGCTTGCTTTACACTATTAGCTAATTCACATTTCTACTCTCAGGAACTTAAGAACATTGATGACATTAGAAATAGGAAGGAGCCAACTTTGTTTCTAAATGTATACTTTAATATTTTTTTAAAGGCAAAAGTTGGTGGCAACTTCTAGTTTTGGACCACGGCCTGGACAGTCTTAGGCACAATGCCTTAAAGGAGTGGTTTCACTTCCCTTGCTTACCATTGCTCTCTCGTTCTCCTACTGCCACCTTAAGAATTAAGGTCAAGGAAAGAAGTAGTGATAGTGGCAGAGGGTGAGACTCAGCTAGCAAGAATCAATTGTAAGATGAGTACCACACAAAGAGGGTGTTCCAGGAGTCAACAATGTCTGTCCTTGCTGCTGAACCAATTTCCACAGCACAGTCTTGTGAGACTAGCCTCACCTTCATTTTTCCAGCACACTCTTATTTCTGGCAAGCTCTCGGCTCCAATATTGAGTGCCTGCCCATCCCCTTCCCACCCCACTCCCCCACCCTGGCAGGTGGTGTTCTTTTATGCCTTCTGTACTCAGTTACTGTTGAGGATTTTGGTCCCCAAGGGACCCTGGTGCTATTTTTAGGCAGAGCTCTGACTTTACTGAGATCTTGGTCCATGATTTATTTTCCTATTCATTCTCTCCCTCCACCCCTCACAAAAGTATAAAGGCTTCCTCCAGAAATCCAGATATCGAGTGCTCTTCAAAATGCTGCTGCAAACACCTGAATATTGCCACAAATACTTTTTAAAAAAAGAGTGGAGGTCTTTCAGGTCTTCCATAATCACTCTTACAAGTAGAAGGAAAGATGTTTTACAACCCAATTGGAAAATTCAGTCCTAAAATGATGCCTGTCTATTTCATTCCTAGCTGCTGATGGCTGTTATAAGTAAAATATTATAATAGTTCTTAACATATATAACCTTCCAGGTCTGGAGTGAGAGAGATGACCGTCTGTATGTAAAACAACCCACCTAGATGCTTCTGTTGGTAGGACTGGCCATCTTCATGATCAAATATTTGGGCTACTGGGAGGAAGAGACAGAGAAATGTCTACTTTTGAATGACTAACACCCTTGTTGTCCTTTGGGAACTGGTGCAGTCCTGGAGCTTAACAACCACTGGTGTAGGAAGCAGAAGTTCCTATTGCAGAGAATGGAGAGTTGGTTTCATATGCAAACAGCAGGTACAGTAAAACCCTGACTTACATATGCCTCGAGTTACATAAAATTCGACTAACAAAATGATTTTTGCACTAAAACCATGTCCCGATTTACATAAATGTCCCAATTTACATAACATAATTTCCTATGGGTTTGTTTTGAGTTACTTTAAAAAATTGTTTTTCATATGGGTTTGCTGCAAGTTACATAAAAAATCATTTTTCCTATGCGTTTGCTTCAATTTACATAAATATCATTTTCCTATGGGTTTGCTTTGAGTTATGTAAATTCATTTTGCCTATGGGTTTGCTTCGAGTTAAGTAAAAAACTGGTTTACATAAAAGCCTACAGAACAGACTTTTTATGCAAGTAGAAATTTTACTGTATATGGATCAGTCTAGATAAGGACCACAAGGTGAGGAAAGGAGATAGAGTCCCCATCCCCAAAAGAAAAAAGTACTGACATTGTGACATGCTATGAATTAATAAAATTTGTATTTTGGTTCTTCTTCCTTCTTCACGTGCCATATCCATTCCGGATATTGGCTATCATCATGGCGATAGTCCTTCTGTTTTTAACTGTTCCGAGGACATGCCATATCAGTCTTTCAGGTTCTTCAGACATGAAGTCCATCTACGCCCAGAGCCTCTCCTTCCAGGGATCTTTCCTTGAAGAGCGAGTTGGAGTTTTATGTCAGGGGTGCCCAAACTATGACCTGTGGGCCAGATCCAGCCCATGGCACCAATTAATCCACCCCACACCACCCCTTTGCTGCTACAGGAAGCAGAAGTAAAATGTGCATGCATGTGTGCAGAACATGCCTGCGCATGCGCAGAATGCTGTCATAAGTGACCCATGGCTATTGTAATGCATTTGCGACAGGTCATTTACAGCAGCATTCTGCACATGGCGCAGGCATGTTCGGCACACACGCATGCATATTTTACTTCCAGTTCCAGGGAGGAGGAACCACATGACCGGCATGCTCAACCACATGACCGACCCACAGCCTAAAAAGTTTGGGCACCGCTGCTTTACGTTGTTCCTCATTATATGGCCAGGGTATTGGAGCATTCTTTGCTTAATGGTTTTAAAGAGTTCTTGCTCTCTATCCATTTGGCAAAACACTTCTACCTTAGTGACATGGTCAAGTACATGATGTCCTTAGCAACCATTTGTAGATCCACATGTCAAAACCTTTGATTCTCTTTTCAGATGCTTTAGTCAATGTCCAAGCTTTGACAGTTCTATTTTGGTTCTATGACCAGAGAATAGGTAGATGGATAGGAATAAAGTAAACGTTTTACTTGAACAGTGGAACAGAGAAATGTTTGTCCCACAAGTAAGACTGAAAAGGAGGCAAAATTGGAGCAAAGCACTGCTGGTACTTCTCTGGGAATCTGATGAACGATGATAGTGCATATGCTGCTCCTTCCATTTTTCTTAGAAAGCTAGAAATTTTAACTTGTAATCAATACTCCTGAACATCTGGCTTCCCCCTTCCTACCATATGTTTATTAAGTGGTGTGTGTGTGTGTGTGTGCTTCAAATACCTTCTGCTGAGCTCAAAATCAAATTGATGGCCTTTTACAGGTTCTTATTGGGAAGCAAGAAAAAAAAAGCAAAATCCCCATTTCCTCGTGGCTTGGTGTATTTTGCATATAAAATAGGTATTAACCCCAAAGCTTTCAGTAGCGGTATTAGAGGTCACTCAGTTGCTGTCTGTTATTTCATGAATCATTTCTATTTCAGCACTATGATTCCTAACATAGAGTCTTTGCACATGATAATTATTATTTCTTTGAGTAAAAATAGTTGGAAATGCCAGAAAGGGGTGGATTCTTTTTATTTTATTTTTAAAGATACTATGAAAAATTGGTGCTTGGAAGATTTGCAGTTGGTATACTTCAACCAGCCATTGTTTAATAAACCATTTTGTCAGGTTCAGATGTAATGGTTATAAAATGGACACAAAAGCTTCCAGAATCCTTGTGGCTATGCTGCTGATGGGGCTGAATGAGCCAGAGATGGTATGGACTTCTTTGTTTATATGTGTTTGTCATATGACACGAAATTATTATCTTACAGTAAACCTACTAGTTTTCAAAATAGGTGAGATATTTAAGGAGTGGATTTGCCAGTGCCTCCTTTCCAGTGAGTTTCCATGGCCGAGCAAGGATTTGAACCCACATTTCCTGGATCCTAGTCTGTCAGCCTATTCACTGGATATAAAGGTAAAGGTTTCCCTTGCTCGAAAGCTAGTCGTATCCAACTCTAGGGTGCAGTGCTCATCTCTGTTTCAAAGCCAAAGAGCCAGCGCTGTCTGCTTCTGCAGACGTTTCCGTGGTCATGTGCCAGGCATGACTAGACATCGGAGTGCACGGAGCGCTGTTACCATCCCACCAAAGTGGTCCCTATTTATCTACTTGCAATTTCTTGCATTCGAACTGCTAGGTTGTCAGGAGCTGGGACAAAGATGAGAGCTCATTCCGTCCTGCAGTACTCAGGAATCGAACTGCTGACCTTCCGCCTCCCATTCAGCGTCTTAGCAACTTGAGCCACTGCAGTCTTTGGATATACTGGATATACTACAGTTACTGGATATACTGGGTATTTAATGTGAATATACTGCAATATTTGAAGAGGCAGTTTGAGGTTAGAAAAGAACCATGATCCCACTAGGCTGTGAAATTCAATGGGTGACTTTTGGGCAGGTCTTGGTGTCACAGCAAACTGGGACATAGGAGAAGCCTATAGGCTGCCTTGAGTTCGTTGGAGAAAAATTTAATCCATCAGTGAAAGAGTCAGTCAAGCAACTTTGCCTGTTACTGCAAGTTCTGCACGTTGTTGTTGTTGTGAGTTTGCCCTGTCATATGTTGCGTCCAGCACATGATCTTACCCTTAAAGCACAGGCATTAGATTGGCTGCCAGTCGTGACACAATTCACTATAGAAGACCAATGTGCATGTAATTAATGGTGCAAATACTTTTATTTGTGATATTTTGTTTGTTTTCATTTCCCCTAGCTCGCCTGGCACAGTGTGAACATTTAGTTTATTCCAAGTATTCAGGCTCTGTCTTAAATTCAAGGGAGAAATTATTTTGGCGAGCTGGCATGCCTACCTACATGAGGAAAAGAGAAGTTTAGCAAGTTTATCTTTTCTCTATCTCCATGTAGTGCCCTGCAGTGATGTTTTTATGGTAGCAGAAAGATAAGAACTGGAATGTTTAGCCCATACCTGTCAACCCGCGGCTCCGGAAAAACGGGACCTGCGCACATTGCTTATGCGCAGGTCGCGTTCCACGCATGCGTGGAAAGGTTTTACCCCTTCCATGCATGCGCGGAAGCGCTATGCCGCTTGCGCAGCCCTTACGCAAGCGACGTAGTGCTTCTGCGCATGCATGGAAGGGGTAAAACCCTTCCGCGCATGCGCGGAAAGCATTTTCCCCACTGCCAAATTACAGGTTTTTGGCAGTGGGGGCCGGGTTATGACGTCAATCGACGTCAATTTACGGGGTAATCCCGGCCAAATCGGGAAGGTTGACAGGTATGGTTTAGCCTGGTGGAACAGAACTACCAGTAATGATACAGCACAGCTGAGTATCAGATTTTGCACATGTATTTTTACAGTCGGCTCTTGCTTGCTTAAGATGATTGTAAATTTTCATAAATTGATAGTCCCTGAGATGTGTGGGTCACTTTTGCTGCTAGCACTGTAAAAGATATGATCTGATTTAATTTCATGGGCACAACAAAATAAATTCATAAAGATAGTCTCTATGCATTCTTTTAGCTCAGTGTTTTAGTTATCTGGCTGCAGAGTCAGTGGTTGGGAATTCAGGACTAGAGGAAGAAACTAGTTTGTTTGCAGTTTCTTAATGTAATGGTAATCCTGCAGGAGGCAGGATTACAGAGGAAGTACCATATTTGCCAGTGTATAAAACACACTTCCCCCTTAAAATACACTGGAAAAACGGAGTGCGTTTTATATGCCGGTAACAGTTCCCCCTGCTGGTGCGGTTCAGCAGCTGCTGTTGACCACTATGATCTGGGCGACATCTTCCAAAGGAGTTCTCTTGCCCAGCTGATCCCACCCTCCCCACCTCCTGATGGTCAAGATTTTGCAGTGGGATGGGGTGGAAATGGGCTTAAAGGACCCTTCCTTCCCCCCTCCGTCCCACTCTCCCTGGCTGGTGGTGGGATGGGGGGAATGGGCTTAAAGGATCCTTCTCTCCCACTCATCCCATTCTCCTCGACTTCTGATGGCCAGCAGCAGTGGGATGATGGGGAAACGGGCTTCAATGGAACCCTCATCCCCACTCCATCCCACCCTCCCCGACTCCTGGAGTTAATTATGGAAAATCATGAAAAAATATAGAAAATTATTTTTTCCTTTAAAATGTGGATAAAAAACAGGGTGTGTCTTATACTCCGATGTGACTTATACGCTGGCAAATACGGTACCTAATAAGCTGTAGATAAGGGCCAAGTGTCAAATTCCTCCTCTCATTCTCATTTTAACTGCAACTTACTCTATTTTAGAGTAAGTGCCCAAGTGCAACAATGCTGGAACAAGCTGGGGTTTTAATGGCATTTTTAAAAAATACCAGTTAAAATGGCATTAATGCTCCTCCAGTCACTGCACCACTAACAACCATAGGACACACTTGTGCATCTGTTCATGTGAAAAAATTAGAAGCCCTGGTTACAGGGGAAAATTGTTGTTGTTTTTTTTTGGGGGGGGCTGGACTTTAGACTGATTCACATTTCTTTTTCATATACTCAATCAAAAATTTGTGAATCTCAATCCCATATAATTTCCTACATTTTGTCAATATAATTACATCCTCATTACATAGCAGCTTTCTGTCTCTCTACCCATTTCTTGTTCTTTCTTCCGTCTATAGATGATGGTTGAGACTATAAGAACATAATGCCACAAGCATACATACCAGGAATCTGGTCCGCTGTTTGATGACCAGTGTAGATCTCCACAATCATTTGGTGCCCTTTCTTGTACACTGATTGTGCACTTAGCTGTCTAAACAGAGATATTGGTATTTATGGTGGTTCTTTTCTTCCCATTGCCAAGTCTGTTTCTTCCATGACAAGTGTATATACTAGACTACAGATGAATCACAGCCACCGAGTTGTGTTTTGCTTGAGTGTCTTAATATGCTACGCATTAAGGCCCAAGCAAATCCTACCAGTTAAAGGAACATTATTTTGACCCTATTCTGCACCATACTGTCCATTCAGTTACTACTGAGGATCATGGATAACGCTTTAATTCACAAACCATGTCAAACCACATAAAAACTCAATAACGCCTGTTCTGTAGGTTTGTTTTTAATTACTAATTAATGAAACCTGTTACTGGCTGCCAAAGGGATAGTTTGAATGAATGCCAACCACAGTGAGGGTTTTAGAAGAGACTGAAGTACCTTGGCTCATTCTTATGGGATGAATACATGTATCATTGGAAGAAGATTAGAATCTTGTCTGATAGAAAAATGTTTACTGGAAACTTTAATGCATTTGTTTCCCATTATTCTTCCTCCCTGTTGCCTTAAGTCCAGAGCTATATCTCCTCCAGAATAAAGTCTGGGAACACCAAGACATTAAGGCAGCTTTTACAGATTGTTAAAGGTGGCGTAAGAAAGATAACATACCTTAATTCCTGCAGTCATTTTTGGAAAACAGGCTTTCAGAAGATTTGGCAAGATGGCACAGTTGATCAAATGCCAATTTGATACCGTATTGGCATTCCCCTCACCCAAATATGATTCCTTGTATTTGAGAAAAAACACCAAAACCTGCTTAGGTGCCTCTGGTCTCCTTTTGAGAGGACGATGGTTTTTAAAAATATGGGAATCCTGTACTTTGGTTCTTGTAAGTGTCTCTAGAAAGACTCTGGGGGTTGTGGAAAACCTTCCTACCCCCAGTTCTGTTTTTATGTAAAGGTTGGCTGATAAAAGAGGACCAGATCAATACAACAGATTGTATCTTCAGGACCAATCACTTACAGAACTCAACAGTCATTGCACTTAATTATTATGATTTGTGAAGGTACATCCTCCTAAGCTCCTGATGAGGTTCTGTATTTCATTTCTGAACAGTTAATGCTGGCTGACACTTGGGAAGTACAGTACAGTTTGTTCTTCCTCCTCTTTCCGCCAGCTCCCCACTCCCCTACCCCGCACCTCTAGATGCTGGATCTAGCAAGACTGCTGTAGTAAGCAGCCATGCTTATCGAAGCCAGACCGTGGTGTACAGAATACTGGCGCATTAGGGCTCCTGTGTTGTCTGTTCCTGAATTTAAATCAGCAGAGCCTTCAATAGCATGTGGCCTTCCAATGCTGACTTCACAACTGGTGAGCTTTGTTGAGGAGCAGGCAGGAGCTGGGGAGGAAAATTAATGGTTTGGCCCCCCCGTTGAATGACTTGAAGAGAAATGTTGCTTCCCTTTCATGTTCAAAAATGTGCCTAGCTCAAAGACGCTCACCATTATGTAAGACAAGTGTGCCGAGTTGAATAGAAAAGGGCTAGCTCAAAGAAGCTCACCATTATGTAAGACAAGCGTGTGGACAGAGTCTAATAGGAAAAGGCACTTGCATCTCTGAGGGAGAAAGAGATGGAAATGGTTGCTTTGGAGACTTAGATACTGTTTTACTCTTTCAGGTGTTTTTTTTTTTTTTGCAAAATTGTGCACACATCATTTCAAAGTGTCTGTAGTATTGCAGTAGACTCTTTCTGGAGATAAAGTTTTATTTTAGCCAGACCAACTCTTGACATGGGAGCAACTGCAACATAGCTGGACTCCAACGAAATGCAGTCATTTGTTGTTCACTCCAGTGGCCAGGTGTTCCCAGACTCTCTTCTGCCTTTTACAAAGAGCAGGCTTCTATCTGAAGGGGGCATGCCTCCACTTGAGAGATTGGAAATAGAATAAAACCCCTAAAGGTAAAGGTCACCCTTGCTCAAAAGCCAGTCATATCTGACTCTAGTGTTCAGTGCTCATCTCTGTTTCAAAGCCGAAGAGCCAGCATTGTCTGCTTCTGCAGACGTTTCCGTGGTCATGTGGCAGGCATGACTAGACACCGGAGCGCACGGAATGCTGTTACCTTCCCACCAAAGTGGTCTCTATTTATCTATTTTCAATTTCTTGCTTTCGGACTGCTACGTTGGCAGGAGCTGGGACAAAGACAGGAGCTCATTCCGTCCTGCAGTACTCGGGAATCAAACTGCTGACCTTCCGCCTTCCAGTCAGCATCTTAGCCATCTGAGCCACTGCAGTCCTACTTATGTAAAAGGTCTGTTCTGTAGGCTTTTATGTAAATCATTTTTTTACTTAACTCGATGCAAACCCATAGGAAAAATGAATTTTTTACTTAACTCGAAGCAACCCCATAGGAAAAATAAATTGTTTATGTAACTCAAAGCAAACCCATAGGAAATTGTGTTATGTAAATTGTGACATTTATGTAAATCGGGACATGGCTTTAGTGCAAAAATCATTAGGTAAGTCGAATTTTATGTAACTTGAGGCATATGTAAGTTGGGGTTTTACTGTAGTTAAATGATTTCTCTCCCCTATTTATTTTTTTAAAACTTCCAACAATAATTAAAAGAAATTGTTTTAATTGTTAGACATGGTGTAATTTCTTTTTAACATTTAAAACTTTTGTGTTCATGCCTATCAATGTAGCAGATTCATTTTGAGTGTTAGAAATGTCAAGAAGTTTCATTATTTTCACTGTTTAGGTTTGGACAATCTGTCAGGAATTCTCAACCCCCACCCCCCTGCAAGATCTCATTTTCTGTGTGCTAATGAGATACTGAGCACATTTTTCTTTGTGTTTTCTGCAAATTGTACAAAAAAGTGTCTTCAAGCAAAAATGTATCTTCTTGATTGGAAGGTTTAAGCAAGACACACAATAAGTAGAAATAGATAGCATGATGGAGCACAAAGCCACAAATAACCCATCCATTGCTACTAATTTGACTAGCCCATCCAAAAAAGCAACATTTTCCCCCTCCCCCCAGTTTGAAGCTTTACATGTTTATGGATATGCACAAAATTCATTTTCACCAAAGATTTGCACTCTTAGTTTGGATAAATGCTAACATTTCCAAGATCTGCTCCATTTGGAATGGTGTTCTATATGATGGGGTGAGCAGCCTGTTGTGTTCTGTTGGTTTTATTGTACACACGGATTACAATGTATCTGAGCCAATGTAACCTTGCCTATAGCAACAATGTAACCTTCAGCTGTATCATATAAACCCTGTAATAGGACGCGAGCTAATGACCACCAGCTGGCAGCAGCGAGCGTCCAAGCTCTCTTGGTCCAAACTCATCAAAGGCAACAGCGCGGGAAGTTTTCCCGCCACCACCTACACCTGGACAAGAAGGGCGTGACCTGCAATGACGTCACGCAGACAGTAGCCAATGGGCTACCATGGCACCACGTTCAATTGTGTTACTGCTGTATATAAAGAGCTATCGATCCGCCATTACCTCATGTTCCCTCTGTCCACGATGCAATAAACCTGAGTTAACCCAGCCCGAGGCTGTGTCCTGTGTCTTGGTTTGCATACACCAAATTGGCGACGAAGGTGGGATAATGGATCCCCACGGAACAGCCAGGGCACAGAGCGGTTTCAACATCACCAAACCGCAAGACTGGGAGCTGCTTGAGATGGATTTCCAGGCAGCCCTGGTGGAACTCAGAGTCAAAGGAGAAGACGAGGAGAGAAAGAGGGCCATCCTCACCAGAATGCTCGGGATGGAAACCAAGCGGACGCTGGTGGGCATAATCGCTCCGAAGAAGGTGAGCGACTTTAAGGCGAGCGACATCATGAAACTGCTGCGAGAGCGGTTCTGCCCCTCGAGGGCAATGTTTCCCGCTCGGAGCGCGTTTTGGAGGCGAGTCCAAGCGCCGGATGAGTCGGTTGAGGCATTCGTGGCCGCCATGAGGATAGCCGCCGCCCCCTGTAAATGGGGCGATATCCTGGAGTTGGTCCTCAGGGACGGCGTGTTGTGTGGCCTGAAAGACAAGGAGGTACAGCGCAGCTTGATGAATAAGGAGCCGCCACCCACGCTGGCAGAGGTCATAGAGGCCGCGGAAGCCGCAGAGTCCACGAATGCCGGAGTGGACGAGATGCACCAGTGGCGTGAGTGGCGTCCCAGAGCCGGCAAGGCGGAAAATTCGGTGCACGGGAAGACCGGACAGTCGGTGCACGCGACTCGACGGGCCTCAAAGTCGTCTACGGAAGGCAGCGACGGCGAGGAGGTCCAGAAGGTCCGGAAGGGTGGTCGACGCTGCGAGGGTTGCGGAGCGGCCCACGAGCGCGCGAGATGCCCGTTCAGGAAGGCCGAGTGTTACACCTGCGGCCGTCGGGGGCACATCGCCAAGGCGTGCAGAAAGAGGAAAGAGGGCCGGAGGCAGTCACAAGACCGCGCAGCCAGACCGGACCGTCCAGCGAGGCCCAAAGATGGCGCCCAGACCACGAGGAAGCAGGACGGCGTGGGCCGCGTCTCGGACGGCAGCGAGGACGACGCCTCAGTGTTCAGCGTGTCCGCGGGACAGTCCCATTACTTCGTTGAGGTATTAGTACAAGGGGCCCCTATTAGGATGGAAATTGACTCGGGGTCCTCCTATTCCATAATTCCCCAGAAAGAGTTCCTGAAAATCGACCCCCACGTGCGGCCCAAGCTTAAAGCGTTGAGGTCCACACTACGGGACGTACAGGGAAACAGCATTCCGGTGTTGGGGGTCGGGAAATTTCGGGTCAAGTTTAAGAGACATTCCGCGGAACTGCCCCTAGTTGTCCTCAAAGGGGGAAGCTGTAGCCTCCTAGGGACACAGTGGTTTCAGCCCTTAGGTTTGTTCATAGGGGGGGTGCATACCGTGGGGGGGGACCCAATACAAGCGGTTTGCGATGCGCATCCCGCCGTGTTTAAGAAAGGACTCGGAAGGTTCAAGGGACCCCCTGTAGCTTTCGACATAGACCCGGAGGTCCGCCCGATAAGACTCAAACCACGCAGGGTGCCGTTTGCACTCAAGGACAAGATAGAGGCGGAACTGGACAAACTGGTGGGCCAGGGGATTCTTATTCCTGTTGACTCCGCGGAGTGGGAAACTCCAATTGTAACGGCTCTAAAGGCTAACGGGGAGGTGCGCATTTGCGCTGATTATAAGTGTACAATTAACAAGGCGATCCGCCCTAATGCATACCCGGTGCCGGTGATCAGCCACCTTTTGGCCAGACTAAATGGGGGAAAGTGTTTCGCTAAACTCAATTTGGCACAAGCCTATCAGCAACTTCCAGTGACCCCCGCCACGGCCGCGGCACAAACGATAGTTACACATAAGGGAGCGTTCCAGGTGTCGCGGTTACAGTTCGGCGTGAACTCGGCACCCGGCCTTTTTCAATCGCTCGTGGAACGCCTCCTAAAGGGCCTGGAGGGGGTGTTGCCTTATTTTGATGACGTGTTGATAACAGGGGGGAGTGAGGCTGAACTGGCGAAAAGGTTGGACAAAGTACTGACCGTGTTCGAGAAAGCGGGGCTGAGATTGAGGAAGGACAAATGTGTTTTTTTCGAGACCGAGGTCGAGTTTTTAGGCTTCCGGATCACACCCGAGGGGATTAAGCCGTCTAAATCCAAAGTAGCAGCCATTAAAAAGGCCCCTCGCCCCACATCCAAAACCGAGCTGCAGTCTTTCCTGGGGCTCCTCAATTTTTACCATACATTCCTCCCGCGGAAGGCGTCCGTGGCCGAACCGCTCCATCGGTTACTTAAAAAGGAGGAGCCATGGATGTGGGGTGACGAGCACGAGAGGGCGTTCAAGGAGCTAAAGCAACTCCTAACATCTGAGGCAATCCTGACGCACTTCGACCCCAAACGGCCAGTGGTCCTAGTCTGTGATGCATCCCCGGTGGGGGTGGGGGCGGTGCTTTGCCACGTGTTGGAGGACGGAAGGGAGGCCCCGGTAGCGTTTTACTCAAGGTCCCTGTCCCAAGCGGAGCGAAATTACGCACAAACCGACAGAGAAGCGTTAGCTATAGTAGCGGGGACCAAAAAATTTCACGATTTTTTGTATGGCCGCCCGTTCAAAATCGTGACCGATCACAAGCCGCTGTTAGGGATTTTCACGGCAAGCAAGCCCACGCCACAGATCCTGTCCCCGAGGATGCTGCGATGGGCTATTTTTCTCAACGCGTACCAACATGAGTTGGAGTACAGGCCCGGAAAGGAGATCAGCCATGCTGATGCGCTCTCGAGATCCCCTCTGCCCTTGTCGGCGGACCAAAAGGCGAGAGCAGAAAGAGACCGCCAGGTGTTGCTAATTGAGGTTTTAGACGCACCCCCAATAGTACCAGCCGACATTGCTAGGGCGACAGGCAAGGACAGGACGCTGGAGAAAGTTAGTTCATGGGTGCAGAAGGGGTGGCCGGCTTCGTCCCCGAGTACAGAGTTCGACCCATTTTTTAGGAAAAAGCTTGAGTTGTCCCTAGAGAGGGGGTGCCTTCTGTGGGGCCAACGGGTGGTGGTCCCTGCGCCCCTGCGGACGAGGGTGCTCGAACTGCTGCACGTCAGCCACCCGGGCATAGTTCGTTCAAAGGCGCTAGCCCGGAGTTACTTCTGGTGGCCACAGCTGGACGCGGACATTGAGCACATGGTCGGCACTTGCGAGGCTTGCCAGGAATCCCGACCTGAGGCGGCCCGTCTGCCGCATAGAGAGTGGGACACGGCAAGGGGGCCGTGGTCCAGGGTGCACGTGGATTTCGCTGGCCCGTTCCGAGGAACCATGTTTCTCCTGGTGGTAGATGCGTTCTCCAAGTGGCTGGAGGTTATCCCAGTAAAGAGCACGTCCTCCGCCACGACAATTAGCCGGCTAAGGAGAGTCTTTTCCACGTTCGGTTTACCCGACACTTTAGTCAGCGATAACGCTAGTTGTTTCACCTCCGCTGAGTTCGGAGCATTCATGGAGGCAAACGCCATTCGGCATGTCACATCCGCACCGTTTCACCCGGCCACGAATGGCCAAGTGGAACGCCTAGTGCGTACAACAAAGGACGCGCTGCGGCGCATGGGCCCGGGGGACCTGAATCACCAGGTATGCCAGTTCCTTTTAGCGTATAGGGTGACCCCTTTAGCGTCAGGCTACTCGCCGGCGGAGCTCTTGATGCGGCGAAAATTGACCACGATCCTGTCCAGGCTGGACCCGACGAGGGTCGAGGATAAAGGGAAAAACATAGGGTTGGCAGTCTCGAAAGGTTTCGCCACCGGGGACCCTGTTCACTGCAGGAACTATTCCAGCGCAGGGCCGGCCTGGGTACCAGGGAAGGTTGTAGAACAGACGGGGCCAGTATCGTACCGGGTCGAGACTAACACCGGCCTCCTCTGGAGGAGGCACGCAGACCAACTGAGGCACCGAGTGAGTGGGCCAGTCAGTGGAGCTCAGCAACAGGATTCAGCGTTAGGGTTCTCCCCCACCCGCTTAACCCAAGGGGGAGACAGCAATGGACCACAGTCCCAAACAAGGGGGGAAGGAAGCAGAAGCAGCGGCCCCGACTCATATCATTTTGATAGCAGCGACCCCGACTCATATCCTTTTGATACGCCAGTTTTATCAGGGGCCGGGGAAGGGGGAGAGGAGTTCGCGACCGCTGCCCCCGATAGTAATTTTGAGTTTGATTTTGCGAGCCGGGGGGGTTTTCAGGAGTGTTCCCCCACCCATCCAAGCGAGAAGAGGGGTTTTTCGTTAGCCCCCAGTGCCCCCGGTTCCTCCCTAAGAAAGAGCACACCTCCCAACAACGCCGCGGAGCCGCGGAAAGTCACTAACGAGTCTCCCTCTCATATTACAGGACAGGAAACCAGGGGACAAAGAGAAGGTAGCAAACCCGGGGAGAGGCAGCCCGCATCGAGACCCCAGCGTGTTCGAAATAAGCCATCTTGGCTGAGAGACTTTGTCTCCTAAGGGGGGGGGAGTGTGTTTAAGTGTGGGCTCGAGACTTTGTCTCGTCCTAGGGGGGAGGGGTGTTGTGTTCTGTTGGTTTTATTGTACACACGGATTACAATGTATCTGAGCCAATGTAACCTTGCCTATAGCAACAATGTAACCTTCAGCTGTATCATATAAACCCTGTAATAGGACGCGAGCTAATGACCACCAGCTGGCAGCAGCGAGCGTCCAAGCTCTCTTGGTCCAAACTCATCAAAGGCAACAGCGCGGGAAGTTTTCCCGCCACCACCTACACCTGGACAAGAAGGGCGTGACCTGCAATGACGTCACGCAGACAGTAGCCAATGGGCTACCATGGCACCACGTTCAATTGTGTTACTGCTGTATATAAAGAGCTATCGATCCGCCATTACCTCATGTTCCCTCTGTCCACGATGCAATAAACCTGAGTTAACCCAGCCCGAGGCTGTGTCCTGTGTCTTGGTTTGCATACACCAAACAGCCCAATTCTGGTTTAAAGATAAAGAGCTCGAAGAAGGGAGAATAGTAGTATTGACACTGTATGCACCTGGACAACAGAATCAGTGGACATACGCAGAACTTAGTCCTGGTCTTGCCTATGATGCTAAGAAGTATTGTACAGTTTTTTTACAATTATAGTTGTTATTCTGAATCTGTATCTATCTGTATACATTATGAGGTGCACATTTTGTGCTGGCGTATCTTGAGTTGTATTGGTCATTTGATAGAGCATGCCCTGATACGTTATTGCAGAGGAAACAAGCCTTTGGGGCCATTCATATAGATAGAAATTGTTAAACTGAGGGAATATATCTGAATAAGTGAGTTGTAACTATTTCCACCTGAAAACAATTACAGTGGAACCTCATACAACAATCGCCCTGTATAACAACGAAATCGTATAACAATTAGGGTGGGTTGTTGTTGTTGTTTTTTGGGGGGTGGCGTCGCGCATAACAATTTTCCCTATGGAAAAAGTTGTACAACAATTGTACAACAATTTTTCAATGGGAAAAACCACTTAGCGAAAAAAATCGTAGATGCATCCCATAGGGAAAATTGCTATATGATGCATGCATCGTATAGCAATTGTTTCATACAACAACAAGTCTCGTGGAACAGATTATAATCGTTGTATGAGGTACCACTGTACACACTTTATTGAGTACTAATGGTTGAAAATATAATTATGAGGGAAAGGATGGTGGTGGAGAAAAGGTTCCCTTAATCTAGTGCAGGCATCCTCAACCTTTTAAGTCGGGCCCAGGTCATACTCCCTCAGTCTATTGAGGGGCTGGACTGGTGGTCCCACACAAACCCCCAACCCCCCCCCATTCCCCTGCTTACCAGCCTGGAGAAGCTGCGTCGTGCGGGTGAAAGAAACACGCCCATGGTCACCAGAAATGCCCCCACAGCTGCTTTTGCTGCCACTGCCTCAAGCCTTGTCTCCTCAACTTGGCTTGGCATGTCCCTAACAGCACTCCATAGCAGGGCCTTATTTATTCAATTTGTATAGCTGCCCCAATCGACAAGCGACTCTGGGTGGCGTACATAAAACTGTAGAAACTCTTAAAATTTATTCAAAACCCCTATCTAATTAATAAAACATCTTCTCTTTTGAATGGCCTCAACTATAAACTTGACAGTTCTAATATTTACACATTTATTTGTGCCCTGAAGGAAGTACATTAGAATCTAAGTATTTCATTTTATCCAACATTCGCTGTAGTTACTGGACTTTTATTGTGGCATATAATTGACAGAACATGTGCAATATTTTCTATTTCTGGTGTTCCACAGACTCATGTTCTCTCAGAGTATGGGACATGGTTAAATCAACCATATTTAACATAAAGTCCAGCTGCTCAAAACTTGCTCTAGTAAATGCTATTCTGTGATACTGAACCAGAGCCATTGTCAAGTATTTCTCGATTTGAAAAAACGTTTTGCTTTCCACCAACCATTTCAAAGATCTAATATTTGTGAGTGACTCAATATCAGTTTGAGCGTTAATGTCCTTTGTTAGGAATAGTGTCTTGTAAATATGAACTATCTGTCTTGGAAAATGTCATTCATTCTTTCCTAAGATAAGCAAATTTAACTAACTTTTCTGTGTGTGCTTACACATACAGGCACACAAGCTGCAAAGAGTAGGTTATAGTGGCTTTTTCATATAAGTTGCATTTGGGGAACAAGATGCCTTCTGGGTGTTGGTGGATGTCAACTCCCATCAAGTGTAGCGAGAATGGCTGGTGATTAGAAATGACAGGAGCTATATTCATTTAAAAGGCTGCACATTTCACATCCCTAATATAAATCTGTGTAAACTCTAAACTACTCCATGTGTTTTGTTTTCAGTCAGGTTTACAGACGGTGCAAACACTCTACAGGTATAAAAAGCATAGGCACAGTTAATTACCAGATAATGTATACAACTAGATCTTACAGTAGCAATCTAAATGTTGGTGGAAGGGAGCAATAATGTTCCTTTTAAAAGTGGGAAAATAACAAGAAGTGCATAATCTAACTAAAGAAATGGGTGTTGGCTTACACAGCATGGTTTCTTTTAGTTGGAAGAAGGGCTTTGGCCCCTATGTAGTTGCTTCTTGCCTCTGCTGCAATAGCAAAGACAGAATGGACTATGTTGAATTATAGAAATGCCCAACTTCTAGAAGTATAATTCTAAACAGGTCTCCTTAGAAATTAATCCCACAGTTCCATGCATACCTGTCAAGTTTTGGATTTGAAAATAAGGGAAATTTCCTGGCCAAAACGGGAAACTTGACAGCTATGCTTACCTCCATTGGCAGCATTAGGGCATTGCAGTCTAACTAATATGGGAGGATGGCGGGAAAGAGGGTAAATACGGGAGTTTCCTGGCCAAAATGGGATATTTGACAGCTAATGTTCCAAGAGAGGTACTCCTAGACAGTGTGCATAGGAGAATGGTACCTCCAGATCTTGCACTACAACTCCCAGCATGCCTCACTATAAGTTAGAGCTGATAGGAGTTGCAGCCAAACATCTGGAAGGTCACAGCTGCCCACTTTATTCATACACACTTATTTCATGTATGCCCTATTGAATTCAACAGAGTTTATTTCTTAGTAGGTGTGCATGTCAGCTAGCCACATGCCTTATTTGGGCAGAAGGCATTCCTCTATTTAAAAGGTTGACAGAGGACAATTGTCTCTTTGAAAAAGTGTCCTCTGTTGGAAGGTATGCCTGTTCTGTAGCTTATTTAGAAATCAGGAATCATAAAAAAAAACCTTGAAAGTACATGGACAGCATGATAAACAAATACACAGGCCACTCAGTTGCAACCATCACCTTTATGCTATAAGTATTGTATTTCTATTTTAACATACAATAATTAGTTCCAAATTTGCTTCTGAATATGTCTGTTAGTACTTGACATTTTATGAAGATGTGTATCCTCTCTTGCTTTCTTTATAGTGATGGGCAAGTCTCTCTACTAAAGTACGGTTGGGCAAAATAAGACATATTATGCATATAATGGGCGACCCAAAGCAGCCTGTAAGCCGCTTTGGGCCACACATTGGGTTGAGGAAAGTGGGATATAATAATAATAATAATAATAATAATAATAATAATAATAATAATAATAATAATAATAATAATAATAATAATAATAATAATAATAATAATAATAATAATAATAATAATAATAATAATAATAATAATAGGTTAAAGGTAAAGGTTTCCCTTGCTCGAAAGCCAGTCGTATCCGACTCTAGGGTGCAGTGCTCATCTCTGTTTCTAAGCCAAAGAGCCAGCGCTGTCTGCTTCTGCAGACATTTCCGTGGTCATGTGGCAGGCATGACTAGACACCGGAGCGCACGGAACGCTGTTACCTTCCCACCGAAGTGGTCCCTATTTATGTACTTGCAATTTCTTGCTTTCGAACTGCTAGGTTGGCAGGAGCTGGGATGAAGACGGGAGCTCATTTCCGTCCTGCAGTACTCGGGAATCGAGTACTAGAGGAATGCCTTCCGCTTCCCAGTCAGCGTCTTAGCGACTTGAGCCACTGCAGCACCTATATTATTATTATTATTATTATTATTATTATTATTATTATTATTATTATTATTATTATTATTATTATTATTATTATTATTATTATTATTATTATTATTATTATTATTATTATTATTATTATTATTATTATTATTATTATTATTATTAAATGCACTATATTCATATATCAGTTATAACATCTAGCTTTTCTTGATTCCATCTCTGAATTGCCTTATTTGATTATTGTTGTTGAAAATTTAACTATGGGTACCTTGCACCACTGGCTTCCATTTATTGTGACTACTGTAGGAACCATTTCTGCATTTGAGAGATAGACAGGATGATTTAATAGTCATTGTGCCATTTTTGGTTACTGTAGTAGTATTAGGAGTAGTTTGAGGAAATCAACTTAAGATTTTACTCTTTTCTCCTAGGTCCAACTTGCAAAATGCCGCCAACTGCCAGTGCGATGGACTTCTTCCAACTCTTTGTTCCTGACAACATACTAAACAGCATGGTGGTACAAACAAATATGTATGCCAAGAAGTTCCAGGAGCGGTTTGGGAGCGATGACACTTGGATGGATGTCACCCTCACAGAGATCAAGGCATTTCTTGCTTACATGATATCCACGAGCACACACCATTGTGAGTCTGTCCTCAGCATCTGGAGTAGTGGTTTCTATAGCAACAAGAGCATAGCATTGATTATGTCTCAATTGAGATTTGAGAAGATCCTCAAGTACTTCCATATTGTGGCCTTCCGTTCCAGTCAAACGACACACGGCCTATACAAAATCCAGCCATTTCTAGACTCTCTCCAACATAGCTTTGAGTCTGCTTTTAAGCCTTCCCAAACCCAGGTGAGATGTTGCTTCTTAGCTGTGGAAAATCATAACTTATTCTAGGCTTGTACATCAGCAGCCTTTTTGTACTAAAGCAGCAGTACATATACTTATCTATCTGCTTTGGCAAAGAGATGTTCAATGTGGTAGGAACTCCCACTGCAAAATAAAACTGTATCACAGGAAGAGAGTGCCTTCACAGATTAAGTTTGTGAAATGTACATCTATGGGCAAAACCCTATTAAGAAAAACCATATTACAAGGACAGTCATGCAATGGCTTTTCTTTTCTAGTTTGTTATCCATCCATCCAAATATGCAGATCAGTGCATGACTTTCTCCCTGAACCAAGGAAGCAGAGGAGTAAAATAACTGGCTTTTAATGCAATTAGACACACTCGTAGAGTCTGGCCAAGATATTTCACAAGCATGTGTTTGCAAATACTGTACATGTACCTTGGGAATAGCAGCATTCTCTTATTGACATTACAATCAGTGGCATATCCAAGTTGGTAATATGACAAAGAACTCTTAGAAATATATACCATTGAATGGCATAATGTCCATAACAAAAGCAGTTACATTGCTTCCAGCATTCAGCACATTCCACTTGGGTCTAGCATGATCCATATATCTTATGTCTTTCTCCAGTTCTGCCATGCTGGTCCAATTAGTCAGCTTTATACATCTGAGAGAGACGAAGGTGAGGCTGGAGGTGAGAGAGAAGGCAGTGAAATGTTTGAAGTGAAGCAGAGAAGCAGCCTTTAGTCCCCTTTCCCATGATTAGACTTCAGCAAGGCATTCTACCACTGAAGTAGGAGGACAAATGTTGTCTTCACAGCATTCCTCCTCTTCAATACCACTTAACTTACCTCCCTCAACCATTGCTGAGTTTGAAAGGACTTCTCCTGAGATGTTCTTCTGCAAAGTGTGACATTGTCATAGTCATGTCGATAGAGACTGCCTGTGCTATTCATTAGAGCTTCATGTTGGAGAAGTTGTTCAGCTTCTTCCAAGCAATCACACTTTCTCCTAATGAAGATTGGCCATCAAGGATTTGTTGTTGTCCAAGGAGTGGCCATCAAGGGTAATTTTGCCCGCCATGGTTCTCCTCTCCTGAAGGCATCACCTCACTTTTTCTAACAGATCAGCCCTGATTAGAATAGGGTAGGTGGGACAGAGATCCTGATAAGGATACTTTGTGCACTACTCACAGGGAGACCTAATTGTGTCAGACCACCCAGAATGACTGAGAATGTTAGGTTCTTCTCCAGATGACAAATTATTTTATCAGTGGGATACATCCTGAAATATTCTGTACCTTCACAGTTCAGCACCAGTTTAACCATCTGGGTATGTATGTAGCCATTATGTAAGGCCGAAACAAGGCTTGACCATTTTACAAGCTTTTATTCCTGCTTCTAAAACACTTCAAAGTTGTGAAGACATATACATTTCAAAATGACTAGCATACTTAATATTAGTCTAATGTTTAGATGCTGCTTCATTCAAGTTGTTTCTTCTTTAGCATGTGATCCACAGTAATTAATCTTCTTAATTTTAAGACCAGGGTAGTTAATGAGTGAATGTGTTTTTAGAAGGTTCATGTTTCAATTATTCTCCATAGCTGTCATTAAGTGATGTTGTATTTTAAATATGTGTTGGGGCAAATGATTCTGATAGAAATTACTTCTATGCATGAAATGGGTTTTTGTCAAGTACCTCTGTTGTGAGCCACATGGACGTACAAGAGACCTGTGCCAATCCATGGTAAGCTTCAGCAAATACTTAATTCCATTACAAAACAAGACAAGTCTAAAGGTTTAAAGTTCTTATAGGTTGTTTTGTTTCCACTAAGTTGATTGACTAATCCCTGTAATGTAATTAAGAGAAGCCAGTTGTGAATAAACAAGGAAACCTAGCACCAGAAAAATGCGATAGCACAAACAACATATTTTAATTGTTGGTAGTCATAAATCACAAAGTTGCCCTAATTTACTTTATTCTGACTAACTGTATTATTTCCCTTTATCACTAATTATTAAATTAAATTGAAGAAATGAGAATCCTAGCCTTTAATTATATGCTTTTTCTGCTTGAGAGATACAACCTGCTTATTAAGGAAAGAATATGCTCTGAAGGCTCTTAGCAAGGTAAAGGTAAAGGTTTCCCTTGCTCGAAAGCCAGTCGAATCCGACTCTAGGGTGTAGTGCTCATCTCTGTTTCCAAGCTGAAGAGCCAGCGCTGTGCTTCTGCAGACATTTCCGTGGTCATGTGGCAAGCATGACTTGACACCGGAGCGCACGGAATGCTGTTGCCTTCCCACCAAAGTGGTCCCTATTTATCTACTTGCAATTTCTTGCTTTTGAACTGCTAGGTTGGCAGGAGCTGGGACAAAGACGGGAGCTCATTCCGTCCTGCAGTACTCGAGAATCGAACTGCTGACCTTCTGCTTCCCAGTCAGCATCTTAGCTACTTGAGCCACTGCAGTCCCTTAGCAAGAGCTGGGAGTATATGATGTTGATTTAAAAGTGGCTCATAAATGCATATTTTCATGTGACATACATGGTATCAAATGGTTGACTTGCATTTGAGAATTGACCACTCTTCTAGAATGGTTTTATCTTACCTTTATTACAATGAGCACTGTCTTAATCATGACTTGTGTTCAGACTAGATGCAACTAGAGTTGCCATATGTCCTGATTTCCCGTGATTTTCCCGGGTTGAAACAGTCCCAGCCAGTTCAACAAAAAACATGTTAAAATCCTGGAAATAAAGGGTTAATTTCAGAGTCGCTGTTCCTAGAGAGAGAGGACAGAAAGTGAAGAGTTGTCTGTTGCAAAATAAGTCCCATCCTGTCTCCTGCTTTTCTCCTTACGGAGGCTCCATGGGCTTCATTGCTGTTCTGGGCCCCTCCTTAGAATTTTCTTCCAAGGGATCCTCTTGTGGAGTTTGGGGGTCAGTCTACACTTCAATGGTGTGTGTGTGTGCGAGAGAGAGAGAGAGAGAGAGAGAGAGAGAGAAATTTTAAAAAGGTAAAGTTCACCCTTGCTCGAAAGCCAGTCGTATCCAACTCTAGGGTTCAGTGCTCATCTGTGCTTCATAGCTGAAGAGCCAGTGCTGCAGACGTTTCCATGGTCATGTGGCAGGCATGACTAGACACCGGAGTGCACGGAATGCTGTTTACCTTCCCACCAAAGTGGTTCCTATTTATCTACATTACTTGCAATTTCTTGCTTTTAAACAGCTAGGTTGGCAGGAGCTGGGGCAAAGATGGGAAAAGAAATAAAAACAGAACCACCAAGAATCATCTTTTGCAAGAAGAAATATGGAAACGACCTCTTGACTACAGCTTTTTTAAAAAAAACTGATGGTGGCTGCCCGCCCTGGATGGGGATTCTGTGGGGTCTTAGAGCTGCGGTCTCCGTGACACATGCATAGTTTGAAGAATGCAATGATGTCACATGGCTGTCCTGGTTTGGTGGGAGAGAATTATGGCAACCCTAGATGCAACTCAATTTGCAATTATACAAATAGTTGTTTTTTTTAAAAGAGAGAGGCATATGGGGGGGGGGGGGACTCTAACTTTTTAAAAGCCTCTGCATGATTCAGATATGCATCATCATGCCCTTCTCCCAGCTATTTGCACCAAGCAATAAATTCCCTTTAGCAGTGGCAGAAATTGGCTGAAGTCACTGGAGGCTGTTTGTTTGTGAGCCAGGTATTCATGTGTTTGTTTGTTCAGTTTTTATGTTGCCCATCTAGCTAAAAAGCTGTGAGACAATGCAGCCTTTGAAAAAAACCTCTCTCAATTACCATGTGTCTCACTTGAGTCAATGAAGGCATCTATGGGATAATTGCATCGTCACAGAGGCAGGCTGATATGAGAAGCAGCAGCCTTTCAGGTATTTGAGTCTCATGCTATAATGTGTCCTGTTCCCAATGGCTAATATGGAATGAGGTGTCATTGGATTATAATGATAACAGGTAGCTGCTAATTCCAAGGCCAGCAAAAGGTAGACAGAGTGGCTTTGCCAAACCTGTCTTGTACCTGCCATTCTTTCTAGACGTGGGGAACATTTGCTTTTGAACTCCAGCTCCCAGAATTTCAGAGTCAGGGTATGGCTGAAAAACCCAGATGTTGTTTATTCCTGACTCTTTCCTACAACCCAGTCCTACCACCACAGGTTTAGCAGTGTTTGTTTGACATCATACTATTCATGCCCATGAAGCTTCTGGGGCCCAGTGGAGTTTCTGGATTGGTTTCCATTGTGAACTCTTCTTGCCAAGTCTGTGAGCCAGGTCATAAGGATAAAAGAAATCACTAGAGAGAGAGAAACCAGTTCAAGTCTTTGGTTATTTTTCTGAACATGGAAAATTAATCCAGCCCTTTTCCATACTAATTATCAGGTATATTATGTGGATTCTCCCATTAACTAGCATTAAGTGGAGTTGCCAGTCTCAGTGGTCCTTTGGTTGGTTGGGTGAATCAAGATAATTAAGATTTTCAGAGAGAGAGAGAGAGAGAGAGAGAGAGAGAGAGAGAGAGAGAGAGAGAGAGAGAGAGAGAGAGAGAGAGAGAGAGAATCAATATACATTTCTCATTTAAATCTTTTTTCTGTGAATGCTCTTCAAATTTTTGAAATGATAATTGCTGTACTAAGTCATGAGGTGCATTGGAAGAGGTTAATTGCCACACAGTTAACTTTCCAAAATAGCCTATGTTTTGAATGGGCAACCGTTTGTTTTCTAAATGTTTGTTTGAAGGCTTTGTGTTATTGGGTAGCCAGGGGAACAGAACAAGACTGGCAAGAACCAAAATGAACTTGGCCAAAGATTAACATTCTGCAGGGAATTAAAATTACCAAGACTGTGTTCTCAAGGGGGGGTTGGATGTTATGAGATGTTAGCTGTTCCTTGCTCTGCCTGAAGTCCACAAATAAGGGCATGAAGGACTATAGCCCAAAATAGATTGAGATTGGAATTGTTTGTAGAGTTTCATAATTCCCCCTGCCCAATAATGGGTTGGGTTATTGCTTTCAATGATTGATTTCAATTGATAGATTCTAACCCAAGCAGCCTGTCTCTAATCATAGTTTTTATTAGTCCATGGGAAACCGGAGGTGACAGATGATTCTCCATAAAGGTCAAAAAAGTAAAGCAGAAGAGGTGGGGGAGATACATCTTTTAGTTATATCTTACCATGTCTGTGATCCACTTTCCTCAGAATTCTTAGGGTTATATATGGTGTTCTCCTCTGTTCTTTTCACTACAACCCTGGTATAGGTTATGCCAAAAGGCAGCAAGCTGCTGACAACAATCTGACATCTGGCAGTAATATGGTGATTAATCCAAACACGGCACATGGTCTACTTTAAATTTATTGTTTCACGATGATGTGCAGCTGGGTAATGGCTTTTTATTTAGTGTGGATGTTTTCTGTTAAGGTATTTGGTGTTAAAAGTGCAAATTGTCCAGGGTAGCAATACTTCCCACATGGGTGATATAGAAGTTTAATAAACAAACTTGCTTTAGAGAAATTCAGTGCACAACTTCCAATGACTGAATAAAGGGGGGCTTATTACATTTGTAGGTCCTCCATGAACCTCTGATTGATGAAGATCCTGTCTTCATTGCCACCTGCACAGAGCGAGAGTTGCGCAAGAGGAAGAAGAGGAAATTCAGCCTCTGGGTCCGGCAGTGTTCGTCTACCGGTTTTATCTGCCAGGTAATTATTCTTAGACCCATTCAGTTATCTATTTCTCCAAAGTTGTATATTTTTAAAGAGGAAGAAGAGACTTCTTTTTTAAAAAAATCTTCTTCTAAAAATATTTTTGTGTTGTTGGGACATTAAAGTGGGTGCAGCTGTTGGATCTCTAGAAGTTGCCAGTCCCTGATCTAAACCCAGGTTCAAATTGCTGGATATGGACCTTATGGCAGGCTGCAAAATACAACAAGCTTTTGACCTATAGCAAAAAGGGAAAAAAGTAAGAAAACAGACTTCAGTCTCATAAGTTGTGCCTACATGACCAGCTGAAATGTCCCAAAGACCCTCAGTAAGAAGAAAAATGTTTAGTGTATCTTCTCTATAATCATTAATTAATTGATTGATTGATTGATTGATTCGATTTATATGCCTCCCACTAAGCATATGCCGACACAGAGCAGCTCACAAAAATCACAACATAAATCAACAATATACAAAGTAAATATACAATAATACAATATACACAATTCAATCTACAAAAAACAACACATTAGTAAACACAATATACAATATAAACAATAATTATCCTACAAAAGCACATATCAAATATAAAACAGTACAACAATACAAAAGTACAATGGCCTCTCCACTCTGGCCACAGGCAAGTCCAAGGGCGGCTGCACTGAAGTCCTGCCATGCACCGCCATAGCAGCTTTTTGTGCCCAGACCGGTGGTATTGGAGGGTCCCGGCGCCCGGCGCCACAGCGGCCTCTCTGTCCTGGCCGCAGGAAGTCCAGGGGCGGTGGTGTAGTCCTGCCACCATCGCGACCTTTTGTGCCCTGGCCCGGGGCGGGCAAGGCACAGGATGCCAGCGGTGTTGGAGGGTCTTGGTGCCCGGCGCCGCAGCAGCCTCTTCGTCCTGGCCGCAGGAAGTCCAGGGGTGGTGGTGGAGTCCTGCCGCCGTCAGGGCCAAAATGCCGGTGGTGTTGGAGGGTCCCGTCACCCGGCGCTGCAGTGGCCTCTCCGTTCTGGGGAGAAAGGTATGGTGTTTGTAACCAAAAGCAAAGAAAAAACTAACCATTCTGTAGCAGTCCATTGCCAGCCCTCTCTGCCAGTTTGCTCTACACAGTCTTCCTTTTTCAATATGTGGGTGGTTTTCAGGTCCTGTGCTGCCTCTTGATTAAACAAGTCAGGAAAACAGCATGGACATCTATGCAGGATGGGTATTTCTGAGATACAGTGCCTCTCAAAGCTCTGAAGTTGAGGCTTGCAAACCATTTGATACTTGCAGCAAATCTTTCCTGCTACCATTTCCCCATCAGTCACATGGATATATTATTTTGGACAAGGGACTGGATCAAAATGAAGGGCTAGGTATTAGTGATAATGATAAATCCATTAAACTGAGGCTCTAATTGCTCTGTGTGCATTTCTGAAATTTTCTGTCATCATCAGCTACTTCCTGGGATAGCATTGCTCTATTTCTCACCAGCATAGGAAGTACAGTACCAGTATCTTGAACTCTTTCATCACAGTCTCAGGTTTCTTCTGTTCCTAGAGCATTGCTGGCAGAAGACATGCTGTGCCAATTCCCATGGCACTGATATATTATAAATATGAGCTTTCATGACCCATACGCACCTTAAAATTGAAGAACTGGTATAGTAGGAGCTTCACAGATCATAAAGCAAATTTCTTCCATATGTAGATGTGTCAGAGAGATCCCAGAGAGACTGAGGTCTAAATAAATTTTATTTTCTGCCCTCAGTCCACCTCTATTAACATACATCTTCAAGCTGTCAAAGTCAATAAAAATGGATGATGCTCTCGGCACATCACCAGAGCAAGCTCAGCAGCTTGACTGAAATAATGTAATTGACACATGTGTTTGACTTGCATCCAAGGAACTTTCAGGACAATCTCAAGAGCCTTTGTCTGTGGTCATCTTGACAGCTGCCTTTCTAACCCAAATGGCCAGATGAGAACAGGTTCTTAAAAAATGTGAAAACAAACACTTCAGACTGTTAATCCTTCAGTATCATGGGGCTGCAGGAACAGATGCAAGGTTTTCTCTCCTCTGACTATAGACTTAAAAAATCACATAGGTTTATGCCAATACCCTCCCTGTGCATTGCTGCAAAAGCAAGGGGGAAGTCAGCCACTTACTCAGAGGATGCCTGTTGTTGATGAAGAAAGAAAACAATAATTTGCTTAGTATTCCAGAAAGAGGCTTTAGTGGAGTCTAAATCATTGGTTCCTATAAAGCAGTGGCTCCCAATGTGGGTCTCACACCCCACAGGGGAACTTAAATTTCTAGAAGCCTAGGTCAGTACATTGGCTGATCATTGCTTTGGGGAATTGACTTAGGCTTCTGGGAACTGAAGTCCAAATACTAAAGGTTGGGAAACACTGCTATAAAGAGCATTTTGGAGAGTAAACAAAACTGCAAAAAAAAGGCAAAAATGTTGTGACCCCTTAAAGACTAAGTCCTGTACTGTATTTAAATGAGAACTTTCGTGAAGCAAATCGAAAGCTCACATTTAAATGAAGGAGTTAGTCTTTAAGGTGCCATAATATTCTTTCTCTCTTTCTTTCTTTGCTTTTTTTGTTTACTCTCTGATATGTTTGCACAGACTAACACGACTCCCAATTCAAACATTTCTGCTATAAAGAGATAATTGATCTAAATGAGAAGAAATGGTAGTTTAATTGATCTAAATGAGAAGAAATGGCAGTTGCTTATTCTAAACAAAATGGTCTCTACAAACATAAACTTAAATCCAAATTTGTGGTCTTGGTTGTCCTTGTCGTCACCGTCATCACCTTTAGATGTTACTTTGTCGTGGTGTAATCACTGTGCGACTGAACAACAACAACAATCACTCTTAATTCACTTTTATTCACTTTTATTCTTTTTAAATGGAGTGGGGGTAGGAGGGTGGGTAGGTGGGTGGGTGATTTGGGGTTTTTAACCTGTTTTTATATGTTTTTAATTGCTGTACGCTGCCCTGAGTTGGGTTTGCCTGAGTGGGTGGCATAAAAATTTAAAAATTAAATTAAATTAAAATTAAATTAAAGCAGCCAATGCCAAGTACAAATTAAATAGCCATGTAAAATATATATTTTCCAGATTTGCATTGGTGTTCATGTAAAGTTTGCCTAACTTGCTGTGGTCAAGTAATGAGAGAGGAGGCACATCTCCAGTCAGGCATGTACCCAGTATATGACCAAGATGTACCCCAGCTAATCTATACCTATAAATCCAAGGGTTAACCGTTGAAACTTGCTATACATTTCTGCACCCGTCCATCCTATCCCGTACTGAGCCTCCTGCACTCGCCCAAACCTGGTCCGGAGGTTAACACAGGGTTGAGAAAGGCGCCAGTGGGGCAAGAGCCCCATGAACATGAACAAAGGGAAACAACTTCAATTCCCAACGTTCTCTGCGCCGCGTCGCACCACAGCCAATCAGGCTGAGAGGTGCAAGCAAAAATAACGTTGGGAAATGTGGCGGCCAATTAAAATCGAGCCACAGGAAAAAAAACACCGCACAAACGCAAACCACAAATGCAAAACTACAAGTCCCAGTGTCCTGTGCACCGTGAGCGTGCAGAACACTGAGAAAGCCGGTGCACAAAAAATAAAATTACAAAACGCAACGGGAGCGCAAGTCCGCCGCAGGCAGACGCAGTGCCTCACAACCTCTCAAAACAAACACCCACAAAACTCCACCATGAGACACCCGCCGGCCTTCTTTCATGGAGCAACGGGGAGAAGAGGGACTCCCTCTCCTCCACGCTACCCCACCAAAGACACAGTGAGACCACCGCCAGCCTCAAGGAAAGTTGAGCCTGGGTGGAACCCCCCCCCCCCCCAAAAAAAAACAGGCAGCAGTTCGTCAGGGGAAGCACCCTCCCTTGTGGATGACTGGCTGCTGCCTTTGTACTACCGACAGAGGTAATACAAAAACAGCAGCCAGCAATCCACAAGGAAGAGCACCACCCCTTACGGATCGCTGCCTGCCAATCTCCGGTTAGGTAAGCCAGGAGAGAAAGGAGACAGAGACGAGAGAACCATCGTCAGGCAGAGATAGCTCTTCTCTGCCTCTTTCTCCCCTGACCTACCTAATGAACCTTACCAGCCAGTGGAAGAACGGGCTGACTGCCTCCTCCTCCTTTCCCCCATTGCTGCATCAAACCCAAAATTCGAAGCAGCAATGGGGAAAAGAGGAACCGACAGGCAGCCCATTCTTCACGCAAACCTACACACCAACAACAAACACCAAAATTAATAAAACAAAAATAAATAAATAAAATTTAAAAACCATTAATAAACAAAAGAAACACAAAATACACAAACAAAGACATCCACAATACCACAAAAGCACAGACAAAACACCTAACTACAACACAAAATACCTAACTCTAACAACACAACTACAACAAATTACACAAATAAACAACAATGAAATAAAAAATAAACAACACCAGAAATAAACAAATCTAAAGTCCAACCAAAACAAAAAAGAACAAGCAGAAACTCCTTCCAGCCCACCACCACAAAAACAAAACAAAGAAAAACCCCAGAAGAAATAAACCCAGAGAACTCACCAACATGTCCTCCCTCCCTCCACGAGATCCGAACAGAAATGAAGAAACAAAGACTACTTACTGGAAAAAGCCCCACCTAGAGGCCAGGAGAGAAAAAACATTTGAAATTAAAACAAAATCATTAACAGCCCCACCTGCAGGGCAGAATAGTAAAAACAACTAAAAAACAATAAAGCCCCAGCTAGAGGCACAAGAGTAAAAACAAGTCAAACAAATAAAAATACATCAAAAATTTACACAAATAACAAACATATGTTACATAAATAAAATAATTTTTTTATAACAACTCAAAAACAATAAATCCCCACCTAGAGGCCACAAGAGTAAAAACAAGTCAAACAAATAATACATCAAAAGTTTACACAAATAACAAATATAAGTTGCATAAATAAAATAAAAAAATTTAAAGCATTTTCTGTTGATTTTTAACTGAAAAACAAAAAAACCCTTCCCAAAAGCAAAACATACTTTAAAACAGCCCAGCAACACCGGGCAAACTATGCTAGTAAGTAAATAATAATAACAATTGTGTGCCGTCAAGTTAATTCTGATTCAAAGATAGAGAATGCCCATAAGTGACTTACCATTCCCTTCTTCTGGAGCCATCCTGGGCCTGTACAACTTGCCCAGAGCCACACAGATGGACTCTTCTGCTAGGAGACACAGTGGGGAATTGAACTCCCAACTTCTGGCTCCGCAGCCAGATACCTAACTCACTGAACTATCTCACCAGCCTTACATGAACACCAATAATAATAATGATTTCATGTCAGAAATTATTCTGGATTGAAAGGACTTTTGCTGGAGAAACTCCGCTCGGGGGATGCCCGGATGAGGCTCCTTTCATTTCCTCAAGATCTTTTCCCACCGAAGTGGTCACCATTTATCTACTTGAAATTTCTTGCTTTCGAACTGCTAGCTTGGCAGGAGTTGGGATAGAGATGGGCGCTCAAACCATCATGCAGTACCCAGGTCTTGAACTGCCAACTTGCCGGCCTTACAGCTAACAAGGCAAGCTTCTTAACCACCTGAGTCACCACACCAATAGAATTCTGGCTATTAAAATTAAACTGTTCACTGAGAGTTCACACTAATATCTAACACAAGGAAAAATTCCCCAGGCTGGCCTACTCCTTCCTGTTATTCTGCTGACAATGAAAGATTTTTCTATTCAAATAGGCTTTTCACAAGTGAGTAGTTGCTAAGGTTGGGATTTTAATAGGGCATGCTGTACTATTTATTTTTAAATTGTTTTCAGTAGTCTTTGTAATGCTTTTAACTATTTTAACTTATTATATTTTTAGCAGCGTTTATCTTCTAAATATAGGTTAAGGTGCCTAGAGTTCCATTATTGTGGGAAAAGAAAGATATAAATGAATGACATGAATGAATGAAAAATCCAAATCACAGCAAAATAATTGATTTTACTTAAAGTGAGATTATTGCCCTAGTTGCAAGCATTAAAGAAGCTCCTCCCCCTGGTGACCTCTAGACACCGCCAGCTGCTGATGCTACTGTTGTAGCTGAAGTCAATGGGAGCCAGAGTTTGGGGAAGTTACAATATCTGTCAGGGACTCAACTCTCCTTGATGAGCTGCTGGAGGTTGGAGGAAAAGGGTGCAGTGTTTTCTTTGCTTCCAAGAGAATTGTCCAATTTCTTTCTGATCTGGTCTTGCTTTTATCTGGCAAAATATTGAGGCTTAGGAAGAACTAAATATGAACCATCAAGTGAAACCGACTCTTGCCTGGAGCAGCTATAGGACTCATGCCTTAACTTTCTCTTGCTGTTCACCCAACAAGGAAAGTGGTACTTTAAGCAGCATATTTCAGCACACAGGACCAGACTAGACATGACACCAAGCTCATAATTAGCCCAGTTACTCCTAAAGTAATTTAATTCATAGAATCACAGAATTATAGAATAACTGAGTGGGAAAGGGCCTTTTAGGCCATTAAGTCCAACCTTCTGCTCAGTGCAAAAATCCAAAATCAAGGCAGATCTGACAGATGGTTGTCCAATTCTCTCTTGAATGATTCCAGTACTGGAACACTCGCCATCTCTTGAGGCAGTTGGTTTAACTGTCGTACTGCTCTAACTGTTTCCCTCATATTCAGCCTATATCTGGCTTCCTGTAGTTTCAATCTGTTATTACACATCCTGCACCCTGGGATGATGGAGAACAGATCCTTCTCTTCCTCTTCATGATTATCATTCAGGTACAGTATTTGATGAGTGCTATCATATCCCTTTTCAGTCTCCTTTTCTCAATGCTAAACATGCCCAGTTTCTTCACTCTTTCCTCATATGGCTTGGTTTCTATTCCTCTGATCATCCTTGTTGCCCTTCTCTGTACCTGCTCTAATTTGTTTCCATCTTTCCATGCCCAGAATTGGACACAGTCCAATAGATGTTGTTTTTAGGGGAAGTAAGTCTTCGCCTCACACCCTAACTGGTTGTGTCTGTGATGCCTTTAAGACCCTACTGCAGGGGCACACAGGTGCTGGGACTTTTCCCTGATGTGCTCCATGGGCCAGAGCAGGATGCAGACTTCTAGCTACAATGATCAACCTTCCTCTGCTGGCACTCTGGACGAAGATTCCTGCGTCTTCCAGAACCTGCTACGAGGAGCGAATCTTTGCACTGATCCTGATGATGGCTTTTGCCTGATATGCCATCTGTGCTTCCTGGACAAAGAAGGACTACTTGGGGTACGCCTCCACCAGGAGGACAGAAGCTGCAGAACTCTTTGGCTTTGTCTGTAATTACAGCTTGCATTTACCCTGCTGGACTGGACTGCTACTGAACTGTATGGACTTGTATATAGCACAACTGAACAGTCTCAGTGAAGTCAACTGAGCATCCCAAGAGAATACAGTATATCTGTTTTCTGTTACAGTTGTTGCACTGTATATACTTGCACCTTTTAACTTTCTGAGTAAACCTACTTTGATTTTTCTTCTGCACCAAGATCTGTCTGCCTGTTTTTCTCACAAGGGACCACCTTGCCAGGTGCAAACCTCTTGCTGGCCACTGTGTACTACTCTGCTAATCATTTACATCAATAGTTGTCTAACTAGTGCTTAATGGAGGGAGACAAGTATCTCCTTCATGCCTGAGGAGTTGGACAGGCTGTGACCCTGAACTGCTATTATGGTTACATCCTTGGACATCAAGTGGGTTGGCTCTTGTCACGGCCAATATCCACCATTGGACACAGTAGGGCAGCTGCCTCAAGGCGCAAATGCTGGGGTTGCAGCAGCAATTTGACTCCCCCCCCCCCTGATCACCCCAGATCCCTCTCTTACAATAGAAAAGAAGAGCCCCACAGAGTGCAATGCAGCCTGTCTTCAAAATGTCCTGGTAGGTTCTGTTGCAGGAGACAGTACCCCACTCCATTGCCAGCCTTGAATTAAGATCCAGGGCATACTCCACTTCTCTTCTGTAAAAATAAAGGGGGAAGAGATGCAATCTTAGCTTTCTTTTCAAGTAGCAAAATGTCTCAGATTGCCCTGCACCCTCTCCTGTCCTTGGTGGGCAAAAGTGAACAATTATTATTTTTTCCTCGAACAACCCCCAGCTGGTATATTTCTATATACTGTACAGTATTTGAAAACTGCCCATTCTTAATCTCCTTTTCTCTAAGCTGAAAACATCCCATTTTCTCCTGCTTATCCTCACAGGATTTACCTTTATCATCTTTGCAGCTGTTCTCTGATTCCATTCCAGCCTGTCAACAACTGTGGTGCCTAGAACTGAGGAAAATATTTTGCTAACCAAAATAACAACTCTAAAATAGGTATAATCTCAGTACAGCAGGAATGAACAAGGTACAGCCTGCTGGCTGCATGTGGGCCTTCCAGGAGCTCAAGTGCAGCTTCCTGCCTCCAGGGAACCCCAATTTTATTATTGTTTTCATTTTTAAAATTAGCATACTTTCCTGCACCCTCCCTAAAAGATCCAGGATTAAGGTCACTGTATTTGTGTTTTCCCTGAGCTGTTTGAGGAAGGGAGACTTTCTTCTTCTTCTTCTTCAAAATAATGAGTGGCTCTAGATTACTTCTGGTTTTAGAAAAATTACCCCTCCCATTAAAACCCAGAGTTAAAACAGTTTAGGAAACACAAAAAGTATAGTGAAACGGCTTTGCCTGATAATAGCAATTATACTTGCAATCCGTCCAATAGTGTTTAAAGCACTATCTGTTTGGTTCACAAGGTAATTAGCATTTTGCTTAGTGTACTCTCTGGGCAGTTCACAAGGTAATTAGCATTTTGCCCCAAACATGCTGGGTACTCATTTTACCAAACTTAGAAGGATGGAAGGCTGATCCCTGTCAGGATCAAATTCAAATTTTGAGCAGAGCTTTAGCTGCAGATAACCAATACACCACCATAATGAGGATAAGGGCCTTTTTTGAGCTTTAAAAATGTTGCAAATTATGGGGCTGGCAGATATAAGGAGGCAGAGAAGACACTACCATTCCTGGATTGGACATGTCTGACCTCAGGACCTCTTGAATCTATCTATTTCTGCAAATGCAAAGCATTCAGCCCTTCTATACTGTATTTCTATTTCTGTTAAGCAGTGTAAAGATTTGGGTGAGTCTGCTTTATGGCTCTACCACAAAATGGTGGCTTTCAGTAAGCAAGAAGCCATCAGGGAGTGAGTCCTAGAAAGAATCTAATCTTTTCTTTTCATGGTATCAACAGTGCTGATTTGAGCTAACGTCCAAGCAAACACCAAGTTAATATAAATACTGTTACAATAATATAATAATACAAATACACAACAAATAACCAATACAGTTACAAAGAAAGAATATTCCACAATGGTACAGAGTATCAAATACACAATATAAGAGCATATCAAAGGGAAAAGGGAAAAAAACCTCTTTTCAGAAGCCCCACACGTCCAGGCACAGTAGAACTGCCTCAGAAATAGTCAAAGTCACCCGCCCTTGTCATCCTCCTGGCCGATAAAGGGGCCAGGAGGCGCGGCATCTCACGGCGGTGGCGGCTTCAGAGTCTCCTGGGCCGGGGGAAACTCCCTTAATCTCCCTGCTGGTGAAGGGGGCGGGAAGAGCATGGCGGCTGCTGCTGCTGTGGTGGCGGCGGCTGCTGCTGCTGCTGTGGTGGCGGCGGCAGCGGCAGTGGCGGCAGCATTTGCGGCAGCAGCTGCGGCAGCATCTGCGGCAGCAGCTGCGGCAGCATCTTTAGAGCCTCCCAGGGCAGGGGAGACTCCGTTTATCTCCCCACCGGTGGAGGGGGCAGGGAGAGTGCAGCGGCTCATGGCAGTGGCTTCAGAGTCTTCCAGGCCAGGGGAGACTCCCTTTATCTCCCCCACCAGTGGAGGGGGCGGGGAGAGCGCAGCGTTGAGAGTGTCAACAAGCATGTGGATAAGGGGGATCCAGTTGACATTGTTTATCTGGACTTTCAGAAGGCTTTTGACAAGGTCCCACACCAAAGGCTCTTGAATAAACTTACCAGTCATGGAATAAAGGGACAGGTCTTGTCCTGGATCAGCAACTGGCTAAGGGACAGGAAACAGAGGGTAGCACTAAATGGACACTTCTCCAAGTGGAGGGAAGTAAAGAGTGGGGTTCCCCAAGGTTCAGTACTGGGACCCCTGCTTTCCAACCTCTTCATAAATGATCTAGAGGTAGGAGTAAAAAGCAAGGTAGCCAAATTTGCTGACGACACTAAATTATACAGGGTAGTGAAAACTGTGAGAGATTGTGAGGACCTCCAGAGGGATCTCTCAACACTGGGGGAGTGGGCAAAACAGTGGCAAATGAGTTTCAACATTAGTAAGTGCAGAGTGATGCATGTTGGGGCAAAGAACCCCAATTACTTTTATAAACTGATGGGGTCTGAACTCTCTGAGACAAACCAGGAAAGGGACCTTGGTGTCCTGGTGGACAACTCAATGAAGGTGTCAACCCAGTGTGCCTCAGCAGTGAAAAAAGCAAACTCAATGCTAGGGATCATTAGGAAGGGTATAGAAAATAAGTCAGCAAGTGTCATTTTGCCTCTTTATAAATCTATGGTGAGGCCCCATCTGGAATACTGTGTACAGTTCTGGTCGCCATACCTCCAGAAGGATATTATGGAGCTGGAAAAAGTGCAGAGGAGGGCAACCAGAATGATTAGGGGACTGGAACACCTTCCTTAGCATCTGAGGCTGCAACGGTTGGGCCTCTTCACTCTTGAACGACGACGTCTAAGAGGTGACCTGATTGAAGTTTATAAAATCATGCACGGTGTGGACAAAGTAGATAAGGAAAAACTGTTTTCCCTATCGCATAATACTAGAACTAGGGGACACTCCATGAAACTTTTGGGTACTAGTTCTCAAACAAATAAGAGAAAGTACTTTTTCACCCAGAGGATTACTGGTCTATGGAACTCCCTGCCAGAAGAAGTGGTGACAGCTGTCAGTCTTGACAGCTTTAAGAAAGGATTAGACGAGTTCATGGAGGACAAGAGTATCAATGGCTATAATTATGGATACTTAAGGACAACCTCCGGGTTGGAGAGATAGGCAGGATATCTCTCAATATCATTTCCAGGGAATCCTAAGCAGGTGAAGGCATCTGCTTGGGAATACCCTGAAGGAAATGGTGAGCCACTGTGTGAGACAGAATGCTGGACTGGATGGGCTGTGGCCTGTTCCAGCAAGGCTGTTCTTATGTTCTTATGTCTGCAGCGTTATCGTCTTCAGAGCCTCCTGGGCTGTGGGAGACTCCCTTTATCTCCCCGCCGGTGGAGGGGGTGGGGAGAGCGCAGCGGCTCATGGCGGCAGCATCTTCAGAGTCTCCTGGGCCGGGGGAGATTCCCTTTATCTCCCCGCAGGTGGAGGGGGTGGGGAGAGCGCGGCAGCTCACATCGGTGGCGTTCAGAGTCTCCCGGGCCAGGGGAGACTCCCTTTATCTCCCCGCTGGTGGAGGGGGTGGGGAGAGTGTGGCGTTTGCAGCATCGTCGTCTTTAGAGCCTCCTGGTCCAGGGGAGACTCCCTTTATCTCCCCGTCGGTGGAGGGGACAGGGAGAGTGCGGCGGCTCACGGCGGCGGAGTCTTTGGAGTCTCCTGGGTCAGGGAGGCTCCCTTTATCTCCATGCCGGTAGAGGGGGCAGGGGGAGTGCAGCAGCTCGTGGTGGTAGCATGGTTGTGAAAACACAGCCTTACGATCCATAGACCATATGCAATCTTGCCAGATCTTGCTTCTAGATTATTTAATATTTCTTAAATTGATATAGGGCCATGATGGCTTACAGCAGGGGTTCTCAACCTATGGCCCGTGGGCTGGATCCAGCCCACAGCACCAAATAATTAGCCCCAACCTCGCTCCAGCCGCCATTGCCGCTAGAATCGTCCATGGACTCATTTACGGCTGTCGTAAACGTGGCTGTAGTAAATGAGTTTATGAAAGCCGCAGACTCATTTATGACAGCATTTATGGTGGGGGAGAACCACCGGTCCAGTCCACTCAGCTGTTTGAAGGGGCATGGTCTGGCCTGTGACTGAAAAAGGTTGAGAATCCCTGGCTTAGTGGTTAGGACCTTGAAGTTTGATGACCAGACAGTCAGCAGGTCAGCAATTTGAGACCTGAGTGCTGCATGATGAAGTGAGCTCCCATCATCTGTCTCAGCTCTAGCCCATCTAGCAGTTTGAAAGCAAACCATTGCAAATAGATAAATAGGTGCCGCTTTGGCAGGAAAGGTAGCACTGTTGTATGCTTCAACATCTAGTCATGCTTGCCAAATGACCATGGAAACATCTGTCATTGCAAACACCACTGGCTCTTTGGTTGTAAATGGAGCTGGGTACCATCCCCTGGAGTTGGACACAACTGGCTTTTGAGCAAGGGAAACCTTTACCTTAGTTGATACAGTCCAAAATGGCATTGGGTCATTGAGTGTATGTGAGCCTTTGGGTGTGAGTGCCGACAAGAAAGACAGAAGGAGTGCCAGAGGCAAGGAGATGGGATTTGTTTGTTCATTTTTTCCATTTCATTTCATTTGAATACAGCTCATCTGACTAAGCTATCACTTTGGACAGTGAGACTTTGAGTTTTTAATCTTGTTTGCCTTTTTCTCTTTCTCCTCTACATTATTCTTTTTTACATGAAATCTGAATTCTTTACAAACCTGTGGCAGTTGTAAACAGAATCCCCTCTTTGAATGTCATTGAATGTCGGGAACTATACATGACTGATAAGGTGAAACATTAAAACTGAGATGACTTTGACTGTCCTCACATTATGAGTATGCTTATTTGGTCTCTCATTAAGTCCTAATTGATTTACTTGTTCTGTTTTGAGCCTGGGGTGAATTTCTTTTTCAAGGACAGATATGTGGGAGGATTAGCCATTTATCTCTTTTTAGAAAGAGACAAGTTCCAATCTTGTCTATTAATTCACCCTTATATGGTTTGGAGTGAAACTTGTCTATTAATCTTGTCTATTAATTCACCCTTACTGTATATGGTTTAAATTATGTGTCTCCCTAATAAAGAAAACTGTAAAGCCAAACAACTAGAGCAATATGTTGTCCATATTTTGAATAGGAGAAGACTGGAATATGGATGTCTTCCTTCCATAGTAACCCATTTTCCCTTCCCTACTTCAAAAATACTTTCAGTGCCGGTGATTTCTCTATTTGAGTGTCTAAAAATGTACAGCAACTATTAATTAGATGATGGCTTTAAAGAATATCCACTCTCAAAAGTCTTGTGATGAGCATTCTCTGTCAAACACAGGGCCAAGACGTCATTTTGTGTATAGATATTGCCGGCTGACTTCAGTTATACAGGCAACTCTAATGTCTACTAAAATATGCAAGTTCCAGGCAGCACTGCTTTCCTGGTAGCTATTTTGTATAATGCAGTTTTAAAACAGGGAGGTTTATCCAGCCTTTATCTACTAGATTCTGTCTGGTTGAGAACAGGTTGGATTGAAGATGACCAGATGATACTTTGATTGATGATTTGGCACCATACTTAACTGTGTAATTTCTATCCTGATCCTGTCCAAAATGTTGTCTGTACTTACAGGAGACGGAACAGCGATGATATAAAACATTCCTGTTGAAACAGAAATGGAGTAGTTTGGGATAGCCTCATAACATAAGCCTATATGTTCCTGTATGCCAGGGGTGCTCAAACTATGGACCGTGGGCCCGATACGGCCTGCTGCACCAATTCATCAGGCCTGCACCACCCTCGCCACTCCTGGAAGTGGATGAGGATGCACCTGCCAATATGCATGCATGCCGGTGCTGTACCTGAAAGTGGTTGCAGATGTGCCTATGCAAATGTGCCCTCGCCACTCCTGGAAGTGGATGGGGATGTACCTGTGCATGCGCAAATGCACCTGTGCAACACCCAGAAGTGGTTGCAGACACACCCACACATGTGCCCACTTCCAGGGGCATGGTCAGGCCCGCTCAACTATTCTGGGGGCATGGTCAGGCCCCCAGTGCAAAAGTTTTGGGCACCCCTGCTGTATGCTCTAGTACTCCCTTATCATCATCCGCTGTTTCAGTGCATTACCATGCAGATGTTGGCTGCCAGTTTCAAACTTAGGACATTTAGAAGTACAGTAATGTAAAATTGCCATGATTCTATTTTTCTTATAGTCACTTCTGTTTAACCACAGGCATGAAGATTGTGCTGAATAAGTGAATATGTAAATTTCTCCTGGCCAAGCCCCAATATAAGAACAGAGATGTGGCTCCTAATTGTAGAATGATGTGGATCAGTAGTGTATGTGTGTAAAAGAGAGAGGATGGACAGGATGGATAGAGAGAAAGGAAATCACTGAATCACTGAATCATCAATTCAGAGAACTATAGAACTAGAAGAGACTCCAAGAGTAATGAAGTATTAACTTTCTGCTCAAGCAGGAAATCCACAGTTAAAACATTCCTGACAAGTAGTCATCTAACCTCTGTTTAAAAACCACCAGTGAAGGAGGGTTCTAAGGTAGTCCAGTCTATAGTCTAACAATTCTTATGGTTGAGAATTACTTCTTACCATTTAACCAAATCTTCTTGCCATTTGAATTTAAATCTATTATTTCAGGCCCTAATATCTGTAGCTATGAACACAAGCTTGCTCCATTTCCCACATGACAGCCTTTCAAATATAGTATTTGAAAATGGCTACCTTATAGCCTCTCTGTTATCTTTTCTCCAGATTAAGCATAGCCAATTCACCTAGTTGTGTTTGATATGTGTTGTGTCTTTAGATACAGGCTAAAATAAGAGATGTACCTTGACTTAAAGTGGTAGCTAGCAACCCTGTTTATTTACTTATTACATTTATTTTAGTTATACATTTATGTCATTTATAACTCACCTGCCCACTAAAAATAGTTTCCAAGGTAAACAACAATAGTAAAATATAGATAAGTCTATATCTATAAAACCAAGGTGTTGTCTTGTATGTCTGCGATGGGCTCCCGCACCCCTGGACGGATCGTGCTGAAACTTGTAACACATCTACCTTGGCCTGCCAAGAATGTTGGGGGGTCACAAACCCTATTTGGTGGTCTATGACCCCCAAAAAAGGTCACAAAGGGAACACCCCCATGGCACGACAAACCACCAGGGAAGGCAACAGTGCGCACACTCAATGCAGCCTCCATTTCATGCTGGGCCACAGGGGGTGGCCGTGAGCTCCACGGTTGTGGGGAGAATTGAGAGCTGGAATGTCTGCTCAGGTGCTGCATGGGCCCTAGAGGGTGAGGGCGAGGAAAGGCCTCAGGCGAGCAGCCCCAGCGAGGTGGGAGGAGAAAGAGACAGAAGAGCCAGACCTACCTTCGGCAGGAAAAAAACCCAGGCAGCACAGCCAGGCCAGAGGCTCGAATTTTCCAACTCAACGTATGTGCGTGTGTGTGCGTGCGTGCATGTGTGCATGCAAGCGTGCACACGTGCGTGTGCAGGATGGGAGGGAAGGGTGGTGCAGAGAGGGCGAGGTGTGTGTGTGTGCTCGCACTCACTTGGTGGGAGGGAACGGGGTCCAGGGAGGGCGAGGTGTGTGTGTGTGTGTGTGTGTGTGTGTGTGTGTGTGTGTGTGTGTGTGTGCAGGCGGGTGGGCGGGCGGGTGGGGTGGGAGGGTAAGGGGGCACAAAGAGGGTGAGGGGTTTGTGTGTAAATGCATGCACGGGGGTGGGTCAGAGGGAACATGGCCAACGGTGAGCAAAGGATGTGTGTCTATGCGTGTGTGGACGGGCAGGTGGGGTGGGAGGGAAGGGGGTGCAGGGAGGGTGAGGGATGTGTGATTGTGTGTGTCTGTGTGTTGGGGACCTCTTGATGGAGAGACCCACGCCCATTCAAGGTCCACTGAACTGCGGCGTTTTCTTAACTCTTCGGAACTTGGGTCCCTCTTAAGCCCTCCATTTATGGCCTCTGTCATTCCTTCACTGAAAAAACACACCCAAGCAATGCCGGGTAAACAGCTAGTAAGGATTATAATTGAAACAAAAAGTTAAAACACACCTGAAAAATCAAACAAACAATACCCAGCAATTAAAACCCACTTTAGTAATAAAAAAGCACAATGTTTTTAAAAACTAAGAGTGTATCTACATGAGCATTTAGCCCATTCTTGGGAGAGGTGGGGAGAATCAGTGAATAAACAAAACAAAAATGTTGTAGCACTTTAAAGTCTAGCTGTTGTCTTTAAAGTGCTACAATATTTTTGTTTTGTTTTGTTATTGTCTGATATGCTTGAAACACAGACCAACATAACTACTATTTTAAAAAAATCCTCTTGAAAGTTGGTGTGTGTGTGTTTCTGATTGCATGCACAAATTGATCAGGCCTATCTGCCCCAACCTGCCCCCCCTTTTTTTTTGAGATCCTATCTGGGGTTCAAATAACCATACAGGGTGGCTCTTAAGTCCCTACCCATCCATATGTATTATATATTTTTCTTTTTCCAGAGAAATATAGCCGATTTAAGCCCAAGTACACTTGAAGAGCATATTGTGACAAGTACATGGGTACATGAGCGCAAGAATACTGGTGACACCCTGGATACAATAAGTGGAAAATTTAGAGAAAGATTCAATAGGGACTTACAGGCTACCCTGTACTTTATCCTGTTCCCCGATGTCCCCATCAATCAGCTGACAAGCACTGCTGAAACCAAAGGGACTGCCCTAGCCCCCTCGGGGGTCAGTGTAAAAGACCCATTTCTCAGCTGAGAAGCCTGCTCATTTGGAGAAGCAAAAATGTTATCTGGAGGCAGGGATTGTGCCAAAGAGCATTTTGTCCACGTGCGCACGCACGCGCACACACACACACACACACACACACACACACACACACACACACACACACACACACACACACACACACACACACACCTGATGTGGCTTTGTAGAAGCTGCACTACCCCAGTCTGGGAAGGCCAGTGTAGACAGACTTCAAATTTCACATTTTTCATGATTCTTCTCCTCTGGTATTGCCTTTTAAAGTCTTTTTTTTTTAAAAAAAACTGAAATATGACATGGCATAGCCTTGCCTTTCTGTAGAGCCTTATTCCAGTGTCTTTTCTGTCATAGTTTAATAATAGCAGCCAATTTTTTTTTAAAAAAAACCTGGAAACGGGTGTATTATTATCTAGAGAATGAATCACTAATTTCTTCCACAATTCAAGCTCAGTAGCTCATTGCATGGATGAAATGCCAATGAATTCTGAAAACGAACCCACTTAAAACATGACCTTATTTACTAATTAAGCTATGGAATGGTTTGTCTTGTTACAGCTCTAAAGGGGCGGTTTCAAAGATAAAGAAGTCTCAGCATTGCTGAGGTAGCCAAGACCATATCTTAAGGGGTCAAAATAATAGCCAATGATCTTTTAAATCACTGACCTTTTCTTCTGCTGTTGTTCCCTTCTCCTTTTTCTTGTCCGTGTGACTATTAAGATCTATGTCCACCTGAAAGAAGGAAGTGGGACTGAAGGTCTGGATGCTTTGAAGAACAAAACCCAGCTCCACAGCATGGTGGCCAGGAGCCTCTGTCAGAATGCCATGGGCAAAAACTACATCATCTTCACTGGCCCCAGCATTACCAGCCTGAATCTCTTTGAAGAATTTGAGAAGCAAGGTTTGTGAGACGCTCCACGTTGAGCTTGAACCATGGAGGCCTTGCCGTTGTCCCCCTGAATCTCAAAACCTTACTGTCTGATAAAACTCTCAATCTTTAAGTGGGCAGGTTCTTTTGTTTACTTTTCACATGGAATATTTGCTTCAGTGGCATTTCCACTGTGTGACGTTGACGTTTGTTCTAGTGCTTGAAGAAGTCCCTTCTTTGTACTACAGTGCCCAGAAACTTTGAGGTATCTCCTCTGTTGACCTTCAGAACACTGTACTCATAGTACTTAAATATCTCTGAGCATTATAGTAATAGTAATTATACTTATATACTGCTCCATAGTGCTTAGAGCACTCTCTCGGCAGTTCACAAGTTAGTTAGCATTTTGCCTCCAACATGCTGGGTACTCATTTTAACAACCTCAGAAGGATGGAAGGCAGAGTCAACTTTGACCTCCATCAGAATCAAACTCACAATGTCAGCAGCAGTGTTTTTTTCTTGCTGTACAGCAGTTTAACCACTTTGCCACCAGGGCTCATTATAAAAAGAATATCTAATTATCCGAATGTATGACATTTGTTATCATTACTTCTAAAGTGCTGGGAGTTGGGTAGTTGTGTTTTTACATGGGCAAGCATTCAAAAATAGCACCTTCTATCTATATTCTCTGTTATTGCAACCCAATCTATTAGTTTAGGACAGGGGTTCCAAATCCCAACTTAAGGCCCACAGGCCAGATCCAGCCCCTGGCACCATTTCATGTGGCCCCCACCCCTCCAAGGGCAGTCAAGAAACAAAATGGACACCACTTTTAAGCTGTTGGGAAAAAATGGCCACACCCATCGTGGAGGTAGTACAATATGGCTGTCCGACCCTCAAACCTGACTGAGAAAGTGTGACCCGGCCCCCAGCTTGAAAAGGTTGGGAACCCCTGGTGTAGGATTTTGCTGTCTCATTCTGCAACTACCAGATTCTTCCAACTATCTTAGCTGACAGACGTGCAGACTGTGGTATTCTTGAAGCTGTAATCCAAACAAGTAACTCTTCCAAGATCTAGAATGGAATGCTTCACTATTTGGTGGTATAGGAGATTGTCAAAGCTATGGACAAAGTAGTATGTCTGCAGCAACAGTGATATACAAGGCTTTTGTACTGCAAGTAGCATTTTGCTAACTTCCACCCATCTGATGTAACAAATACATATGATCCAACTCGGCTTTAGCATCAAATATCTAGATTGTTGGAACCTAATCTGTCCTTGAAGATTCCTTCTTGCTATCTTTTAGACAAGCTAAGAAAGAAGTAACCAGTGGAATTAAGGCCAAGGGAGATCAGAGCCTGGCTCTACAAGTAAATATACACCTCAGAGCTGTTACGAGTAGACAGCAGAAAAACTATATATTTCCTTGGGTGTGCCTTGTAGATCACGATAGGAAATAAATACCATATTTATAGAAGTATAAGCCGACCCAAATATAAACCGAGGCACCTAATTTTGACCAGAAAACCATTGACCCAAGTATAGGCCGAGGGTAGGAAATGCAGCAGCTGCTAGTGAATTTCAATAATCAAAATACCTGAAAATATGGTTAAGTTAATTAAATTGTTGGTGCATCTCAATCCAGCGTGGTCTTGGGACCCTCGTGGTCATTGACCCGGGTATAAGCTGTGTCCCCTTTTGGGGGCTCATTATTGGGGATAAAAAACTCACCTTATACTCAAGTATATACAGTAGTTCTGCTTGTGCTGTTGACTCAGTTACAGTTCCATGTGGCTCTTTTAGAATGAAAGAAGGAAAAGGAGATCTCAAGCACATCCTCATGTTGTTTCTCATTCGCCTGTTAAAGACTTGATTCATACTTTACAAGTGGTCACTCAACTATTCTATGTTGGACATTAGGGGCCATTCAACAATTACATGATCCTTGAGGGGGGAGGGCGTCTGCCATCTGAATTACGGAAAAATTATGTGGGGGCAGGGGGGGGGGAGTCAGGTCAAAGATTACGTAATCCATTTGGAGCTGTTGTGCATTAGGCACCAATAGTGAAAATCTCTAAAAATTAGATTTTCGATAATCTGGATTACGTAATTTTAAAGGGGGGAGGGGGTCTAAGATAAAATTGCGGTCAGATTACATAGGGGGGGAGGTCAATTTCCCCCCAAAAATGGATCACACAATTGTTGAATGGCCCCTTAAAGTCCATTGTTATTGGATATAGTGCAATGTGCAACTCACACAATACCATGGCAGCTACATGACAAGCAAGTGGGCGATTGTAGTGTATGAATCACAGAAAGATGCATAACTGTTAGAAATGTGTTAGGCTGGGGAGGGACCTGGGTTAGATGAGAAGTTCTTAAGTATATACAGTATTTTGTGAAGATTCCCCACCCCCTTAATTTTAATAAGACACACAGTTTCTGTTTGGAATGGCATGTTACATATACACTGGCAAATACATACATACTTAACCAGACCTTCCATCTGCATGTTTACTCAGAAGCAACTCCCACTGGCTTCTCTTCCATTTATCTCTACAGAGGATTGCAATTGGAGTTGTTTACTTTCTCTGCCAGCTTTCAGATATACAAAAGAAAGAGAAAGTGAACAGAGGAAGCTGGCAGACATCTGTGTCGATGATGCTAGCCTTCCTGAACCCTGTGCCTACAAATGCCCATATTGTGGCCAGTAATGGAAGCATCTGGCTCCCTGCAGAGCTAACGGACAGGGTGATGATAAGGCTTAACATCTGGAGGCCCCCAGGTGAGGAAAGGCTGGTCTAACCAAACTAGAAGCCACTGTTCAGAGTGTCAGATATTAATCTATCCAGTTTTACCTGAAGAGGTTGGAGGTTGAACCTCAGACCTTCTGTGTGCAAAGTATGCATCCCACCCTGGAACTGTCATCATTTTTCTAAATTTTGTATTCTGCTCTCCTTCCTTTCTCTGGAAAGAAAAAGAAGAAACTTGTCTGGCACTTTCTCTTCCCCTCCCACCTCCAGTTCATATCTGGCCCTTCCTCATGACAGCTCTGGATGTCTAACAGTTCCTTTAGCCACTATCCTATCTATCCCAGAGCAAGTCTGAAAGAGTGAAGGAACTGGGCATGTTTAGCCTTGAGAAAAGTAGACTGAGGGGGTGGGGGTGGGGAATATGATAGAACTCTTCAAATACCTGAATCTGTGCAACCAACTGCCTTGAAAGTTGAGGAGTGCTTCAACACTGGAAGCATTCAAGTGAGAGTTTGACAGCCATATGTCAGATCTGCTTTGATTCGAATTCCAGCATTGAGCAGGGGGTTGGACTCGATGGCCTAAAATTAGGGTTGCCATATGTCCCGGAAAACCGGGATTATCCTGAATTCGGGGTCAAAAAAAGTGTCCTGGCTGGTTTAATAAAAATAATGTTAAAGTCCCGGATTTTAAAAACTTACTGATTGTGTATTATAACACTCAGAGCCATGCTGCAAGGCACCACAACGCACCATACACACAGAGGGAGAGAGGGCAGAAAGCACCTCTCTTTTAGTCCATCCCTGTCTTGAGCTCTCGCTCCTTGCTTGGACACATGGAGGAAGAGAGGACGGGAAGCGCCTCCCTCTCTGTCTTGTGCTCTTGCTCTCACTCATTCAACAGTGCCTGAGGAGGAGGAGGAAGAGAAGGGAAAGAAACACTCCAGCCACCAAGCTGGAGAGAGCCGCCTGCACCTCCGTCTTGCCTGCAAGTTGCTTCCCATGAGAGCTTGCCTGGAGGAGAGTGTGTGTATGTGTGTCGACATGGCTTGATCCCGGGGATTGTGGTGGAGCAGCAGCTGGACAAAGGCTATTTTGTAGATAACCCACCTCTTTTTATTTATTTATTTTATTTATTCCACTTGTACTCCACCCATCTTGAAAGTCTTCCCCACTCTGAGTGGCTAACAAACAACACATTTTTTAAAAAAGTATACGTCTGTCCCGGATGTGTGGGAGAGAATTATGGCAACTCTACCTAAAATGCCCCTCCCAACTCAGTGATTCTATTATTCTAAGTTCAAGGCAGTATGTACAGCTATGCTTTCCTTCACTTTATCCTAAACGCAACCCCGTGAGGTAGGTTAGAGTAAATGGGCATGACTGGCTGAAGATCTCCCTGTATAGTTTGTGGGTCTGCAGGGGCTTGAAATCTGAGTCATCTCTGTCCTCCTTGGTCTACCTTTACCACTCCACCCTTAGTGTCCACACCCTTCCTCCCAAAATCTGGGGCTCAACCTTAGTAGCTGTTGCAATGAAACAAGCCATTTAGTATTTCCTCCAGCAGAAATATCTCAAGGTGGGAGCTGAATAGTTTATTTTGTACAGATAGTTATGCCAGCTGAAGATGGGACAAAAGGGGGGCAGGGAGGACAACAGTGGTAGCTTCTCAGCAATTAGGCACAAAGTGGACAGTGGCCAAGTCTGGAAGAGCCCTTCATCTCTGTCTCCCAGGCTGACGGATGTGATGTGAGACTGAGACCTCACTGCCCCTAGTACAGTACCAGATGAACAAGGCACTTGTGATTCAGTTTTAATGAAATAGAACAGAAGAATTGATCCAGATGGATTTAATTTTTATTGCCCATTTCCATGGCAACCGGATGGTTCTATCACAGACTTTAATCATTTTTTTAATCCTCACTAGCTGCACGCACTGAGCAATGGCACAAAATTAACTGCTATAAAAACTGAGTGTTTTCTAGGTCTTAAATCAGGGATAACTGGTTATAATAGTTCAGTGGTTTAGGAATCTGGCTACAAAACCAGAGATTGAGAGTTCAATTCCCCACTGTGCCTCCTGGGGAAAAGAGCCAGCCTGTGTTACATTGGCCAAGCTGCACAGCCCCAGGGCACCTCCAGAAGAAGGGAATGGTAATGCACTTCAGAGTTCTCTTGTACCTAGAAAAGCCTGAAAAGGGTTGCTATATGTTGGAATTGACCTGACAGCACAGAATTATTATTAAATCTTGAATGCCTCCAATTGTATTAGAGAGATGATTTATGTCTATTCCCCCTACTGGTGTGTATGTTGTACAATTGCCCTCCAAGTTCTATGTTCAAACTCCAGGAAATATTGTTTTTAATTGCCTCTAACCTTTGGTGTATCAGTGCTTTTACACTAAAGACCCTTTTATTAAGGAAGGCAGTACAGTAAAACCTCGCATAAAGAGTGCTTCGCTTAGAGACTAACTCACTTAAAGAGCAGAATTTTCTCTGAATAGTCACCTCACTTAACAACTAAAACCAACCAAAAACTCGCTTAACAACTAAATCAGGGTTCGCAATCCCCCCACCAAAGTCACAATCGGTCACTTACATTGGTGTTTCGCTTAAAGAGCAAACTTGCTTAAAGAGCAATCCCATGGAACGCATTATGCTCTTTAAGTGAGGTACCACTGTATAGAGTCCACACTACTGGAAAAACAACAACAGTGTTTCTGTGGTAAGCCTCAGGGTAGTGCTGGAGAACCCATAGCCATGCAGATGTGGTTGGTTTCTGCCTCCCATCTGACATAGCCATTGGGAGTTACACTCCAGTAATCTCTGAAAAAAGCTTTGAAAAGGTTACTTTGTGTACAGCAACTTCAGAATTCATTAGATAGTAGAGACAGCAGCCAGAGTTTTCTGTCCACTTCCATTTTTTATCCAAGGGCCCTCACTGAAAAATTGCCTCCAAAACTCCAGAAGGTGCCAAGGATCTTTCTGAGTTAACAATAAAAAGAAGAATTGGAGGAGATCTTAGGAGACCTAAGGGACCGAAGGAGGCTATCCAGGACTTTGTGAGCAGCCTTCAGAACTCAGAAAGTTGTCCCTTCCTGCTCTAGTTACCAAGAGCTCTACTATTATGGAATATGACACAACTAAAAAGACTCCTACTCTTTTCCATTTCCAGTTAATATATCCACTCTTCAAAATATGTTACGCTCGCATGCATGATAGGACCTCTGTTCTGTAAGGTGCTTTGGATTCCAGTCCTGGGAGAAAGGTGGCAAAGAAATAGATAACCATACATTGATTAGTTAACCAGATAATTCTTTAAGGTAGTGGTGTCCAAACTACGGTCCAGGGGCTGAATCTAGCCTCTGACGCCAATTCATCCAGTCCACAAAGCCCTCATCACTCCTGGAAGCAGAAGTAAAATGCGCCCGTATGGGCGCATTTTATTTCTGCTTCCAGGAGTGCACAGGGCTTTGTGATCCGGATGAATTGGCATCGGGAGCCAGATCCAGCCTCCGGGCCATAGTAAACGGCTTCCTGAACCACATGACCAGCTTGCAACCCAAAAAGTTTGGGCACTCCTGCTTTAGGGGTTCAATGTTGTTTGCTGTGTTTCCAAGACAAGGGTTACCAGCCTCTTAGCATGGGCCACTGCTTGTTAAGGTGATTTGCAGACAACTGAATAATTTTATGTTCTACAACCATAGGGCAGCTTGTGTATATAAATGTCTTATCTTGTTTGCAGAGCTCTACTGCTGTGGGTTGCTAAGTGCAAGGAAAAGTGACTGCACAGGGCTGCCTCCATCTATGCTAAACAACTCAGATTCTCCTCAAGCTCGAGGACAATACCAGATAAAGATGAAAGGAAATATGTCCTTGATCTGCTGGTACAATAAAGGCTACTTTCGGTTTCTGACCAATGCTTATTCGCCGGTTCAGCAAGGTGAGCAACTCAGGTGCTACAAGGTCGGAGTAGAGTCTGAATTAAGATGTATGATGGAGAGTGTAATCTTAGGAGCAATAGAAGGTCAAGCTAGATGTGACATTAGATGCAGTTTAGAGCCTAACATGTAAGTTGTTAATCATCAGTGGTATCCAAGCAGGTATAGAAGGGGAATAAAATTCTGTTGTATTTGGACATTTCGTTGTCAGCGGCTGCAATTCGTATCTGAGAATGCATTTTTCCTGAAGCAGGAAAAATGCCATTGGCATGAATTTGTTTAAAGTGGATCCCAGCTTGCCATAAAGTGATCTACACACTATGATCATGGAGCCATCTCCTGCGGCACGTATGAAATGAGACATGCAGGATTTAACACCGGGACTGCAATGGACTGCCGCAGCCTTGATATTATCAAGGTGTGCCTTCAAAACCAGTCCATCTGGCATGGCCTCTTCTGCCTCCATGACCATTGAGAATCAGAGTTCCTCTGCTCATTTTGCCATTGGGCCCAATATGATGGTTTCTGGTGGCATTTCCTCCACTGAGGGGACCATCACCCCACCTAAAGGGAATCATCCACCTGTAGCCATTGGCCCCTTTAGGGAGTCAGGTTATTTACCACCTCCCAACACTCAGTGTTGAGTCACTGGCTGTATGGTCTACTCCATTACCATAGCGGGATGTCCTGCCAGACTTAGGTTTGGGCATTTACTTGGGCATAAATTCCACTGAACTCATTGGCTTGTGTGGAATTTAACCAGTGGTGTTTAGAAATACTTTAATAGATTGGGCTCCTCTGCATTAACTGCTTGTTTATTACATTAACTAGAAGAAACTTAGTGATGCATGTTATCAACACAAGAGCATATTCACAACAGTCCTGTGTTAAACTAGCAACACAATAGAGCAGTGCTGTTTTAGCAACATGTTTTAGTCATTTCTTTAGAGTCTGAGAAGTCCTGTAGGAGATCCTTGACCTGCTTTAGCCTAAATTAAATGTATTTATCATTGTCAGCGTAACTGTAGAGAATTGGCTAATTAAGAAAAAGCAAGGTCCCATTCTGAAGTGCTTGTTATTGAAGTATCTTGGTGTTGCCACCATCTGACCTTTGCAAGGAAAGGCAAGATCTGGTAGAGGAATGCCCGTGGCCAATCTAGCTTGTTCCATGGCTGAACAGCTGTTCTAGTGAGTATGTTCTATGTCTCTGGTTTAAGCTGAGCCTGTAACTAGATACTTTCCTAATTGTCTGTGGGTGAATGGGCAGTCTGCTAACTGCTAACAGACATCGAATGAAAGCAGTCTTATCTCCTGGTGATCTGCTGAAAGCCTATCAGAAAGAGAGAGAGAGAAGGGGATGTCTGAAAGGGAGGGAAAGGGTGGCCTCATCTACTTTTGCCTTTGATACTACCTGCTACTGGATCCCATACAGTCCACTCCTAAAGAGATAAAAGCCTAGCCAGATCAAAGGCTTCCCACTCCAGACCTATTGGGGTTAAAAATCTACTGTTAATGGGCCAAGCAAGAGAAGAATTGGAAAGATTGGGCAGGGGTTTTTGGCAAATTTCATGAGGTGTTCAGCTCACATGTTGATGCTGATAGCTGGTGTTCCTCTGCTCCCATTGTGATATCCTCAGAAACATGAACCTGGAAAACTAGAGCTGCAAATTAATCCTGTGGTTAACCTCCAATGATTCATCATCACAAAGTATGTGCTATGATAAACTTCATTCAGCCCACTTCTAACAACATACAGTACTGACTAGATCATCTAGTTTGACCCTATGTGGCACAAAAAAACCTGGGTAAATAATATTGTTGGGAAGAGGCACCTATTAACAAATCTGCCTAATTTAAACCTTCCTCCTTACAATATAAAGAAGATAGGTTTTTTCTTTCTCTTTTCACTCTTTGCCTTCTAAAAGCTTTCAAATGCCTTGAAAACTATCTGTATAGCATCTTCTCATCTAGTCTTTCCCACAATGAAATGTTCTTGAAATCTCTCTACACTAACTAGGATTTAGCACCTGAGTATATATAAATAAAGATTTTGGGATAGTAACATACAGATAGGTGTTTAACAAGCCTTGTTGCATTTCTCGGTATTATATTGGCTACAAGTGGTATTTCTCTTGAAACAGGTGTAATAATTAAAAGGAAGAGTGGAGAAATTTCCTGCCCTTTGGCTGTTGAAGCTTTTGCTGCTCATCTCAGTTACATTTGCAAATATGATGATAAATATAGCAGGTAAGTAAACAGCGAGGTAGGCTAAAGATAAACCTTGAAGACCAATATATTGTACTGTACTATTTGGGGTTTTTCTCTCTTTCGGCCACTTCTCTGTTAGCGCATGTAATTACCCTTTGTACAAGGGGTGATTCACTACTTTCTTGTGCAAGTGAGTGTAAGGATAACATAGCCCATTATCACAGACCCCCTTCCACCTGACAGAGACCCAATTGAGAAACCAGCACAAGGCCTTTGCTGCTTCAGGGTATGTGAGGCTCTGCCCCAGACTCGGGAAACCTATGACAGGTTTCAGTCCCCAGTTTTTTATGCTTACAAACCAGCCAGATCCAGTAGGACTTAGCAATATGTAGCATTGCCAAAAACTCCTACCAGGTTATGCTTCAAATAAAAAATAAATTAAAAAGTTCTGTAAAAGGTCAAAGCTTTATTATATGAAGGAAAAATTAAATATCAGGAGCACAAAACATTATGAAAATAAAAAGGAACAATCCCCCCCTCTTTCCCATTGTTAAAACAAGAAAGGAATAACTATTGATATTCCTGGCCTAACCAGCTAACACAATAAGGATTACATTTTTCTACTTTTCTACTCACAGGTAAGCCTCTGTAGACATGCCTTGAACATGCTTAAAACAATGGTGTTTCTCTCTACCATTTTAAAATAACAAAAACCATCTTTCAGCCTTTGTCCCACCTTTTCCTCTCTCTTATCCAATAAGCCTCCAACTTTTCAAACACCCATCAAACATTCCCTTCTGTTCTCAAGTTCCTAAGTTATTTTGAATATCTTTAGAGAAAAATAAATTGCACCTGGGCCCAAGGCTTTTCTTTGGGCATTTTGCCATCGCCTTACATCATTTTTGTGTGTGTGCTTTCTAGGTATTTCATTTCTCATAAACCAAACAAGACATGGCAACAAGTCTTCTGGTTTGCCATCAGCATTGCTATCAACAACGCCTACATCTTGTACAAGATGTCCGACGCTTATCACGTGAGGAAATACAGCCGGGTGCAGTTTGGCGAGAGACTCGTGAAGGAGCTACTGGGATTGGAGGAGACTTCGCCTTGTCAATGATGGCTAGTTCCTGGTGGTTTAAGTCAGGAATGGAGAGAGGAAGAGGAGGAATTTAGGAATGCCAACATTGGGAGCTTGCAGCCGCCCTCTTCTCAATGTGACAAAATAACCAGGGAAGCCATTTGAATGTTTGGGGGATTTGCAAAAGTCAGGGTGTTATTCAAAGGGCTGCAAAGAGAGCACCCTCTGAGAAGCTGCACACATGACTGTGCCCTGGGTATTCTTGTATGAGAAGTAAATTTACGTTAACCACTGTTTCTTAATGCTATTTGTCAACAGGGTGTTAGTTGTTGTGTGACTGCCTTTTTTCTCTGCCCTCCCCTGGGCTCACACTGACATGCCTCCGCATTTCAAGCTGGGCAAGGTGGTGGAGCATGTTCCTCTGTCAAGGAATGTGGTTGACACATGCGGTCGACTGACACACTGCCTTGTGGCTGAGAATCTTCAGTCATCCAGGCATGGGGAGGGATGGGTGTCACATGGAGGTCATTAGAAGAGAAATATTAAGAAATGTATAATATATATTTTGCAAGCCTATCCTCTTAGGTGATGGCAACGGAGACTTAATGAATGAAAATTTTATTTTCTTGCAATGTTTTCAGATTGTAGGAAGGAACATAATTTATGGGGCAGTAGAAGCAATGTTTTTATATCAGTGAGTTCTCAGAAACTGGAACGGTTTACCAATCAAAGCTAAAGTCATTTTTTGCCACCTCTGAAGTCAATGCAGGGTTGGAGGCTGACCTCAATGATAATAGAAACGGACAGGATTTGATGGAAAGGGGACCATTTCTAAACATCAGCTTTCACAACAGAATGTGAGAACTGCAGGTCGTCATCTGAATTGGCATTAAATTCTCCTTTGCTTCAGTTGGCTCTTCTTCTTCCAAGAGTTACATAAGCATATGTGGCACAAGCCAAGGGCTATCCTACAGGTAGTGGGGTTGTGTGTGCAAAACCGTGCCCGTTATCCCACAATACAAAGAAAAGAAAGCAGGTTCAGAAGCTGATACCTCTACAGCAGGCACCACATCTTGGGCTTATAAGAAGCAATGGTGGGTTTCCCCATCAGTCTTGTTTAACACAGATGCAAATATATATCAGTCTCTCAGTTTTTCCTTTCGGATGCATTAATGGTAGCACACAGTGCCTTTTTGTGGGAAATATTTTTTTTCGGGACGGGGGGGGGATTGGAACTATAGTGTGGTTTATAACTGCCCCCATTTTCTTCCCTCACTTTCCTGCCAAACTCCAGATTGGTTTTAGTATGGATCTTCAGTGTAATGTTTGCACAGAATTTCCAGGGGAGATCATCCCCAATCTTGTTGTTCTGTGCAGGACAGTGACAATAAAGATTTATCTATCTATCTATCCACCCAAGGAAACATGTTTTGACCATGCATTCTTGTTCTGTCAAAAAACAGAGAGAAGAAATATTATTTCCTCTCAACTGTATGTATCAGCTGACCTTCAGGGGGAAAAGGAAATTTTTATTATTATTTTTATTTTATTCTTAGATTTTTATGCCACCCACTCGGGGAAACCCGACTCATGAAATAGGAAGGTTGTTTTTATCAAGCATGTTATGCTGCTCATTTTTGTTAGTAACTTGTTGCCGTGTCATTAGAGAAATAGACCTTCAGTCTAGTTAGAGCCAGACCAATGGATGTGTATTGATATGGTCAGGCAAATGTAGCTGCCTCCTAAAATGAGTACATAAAATAAAATTACATTGCATCATTACAGCAGTTTGATAGCACTTTAGCTGTCATGGATCCTGCCCATGGGATTCTGGAAAATGTAGTTTTTTGTGGTACTGAGAACTCTCTACTAGAGTGCTCAAGTGCCCTCTACTGAACAAAGTACAAATCTCGTCCATAGGTTGGAACCATGGCAAAACCAGTGTCTAAAGTGCTATAACTGCGTAATGCAGGGGTTCTCAACCTTTTCAAGCCACGGGCTGGACCGTGCCCCCTCAGACAGCTGTGCGGGCCAGAGTAGTGGTTTCCCCACCATAAACGCTGCCGTAAAATTCATCCACAGCTGTTGTAAATGTGTTTACGACAGCCGTGGGTGCATTTATGGCCGTCGTTAACACGTCCGCTTCCAGTGGCAGTGGCAACATGGGCCACATGAAATGGTGCCGTGGGCTGGGTTCGGCCCACAGGCTGTAGGTTGAGAACCCCTGGTGTAATGGATACATGCTGTAAATATGTGTCTCACAGTATTTTGTAACTGTATTTTGAATCACATTGTTTCAATCTACTCTAAAAGAAAGAAAGAAAATGTCCAGAGATTTCAAATTTCTAGAGTTGCTTAAGAAATATGAAAATATACTGGTGCTTTCAGGTTGAAGTGCATCATGTACATCATCATTCCTATTTAAACAGTGAATTTAAATGAGGCTGATGAAAGTTTAGTTAACATGTGCTCCAATGTTTTCGGTTGCCCTTGTGCAGCTGTCGGCTGCTTCACACTATGATGGATTCCAGAAGGGACAGGACAGATCTAAGAAATATGTTTGTTTGAGGTAAAAGAAAGATGACTGAAGGTGCTTTATTTAAGATGAAGGGAAAGCAAGTGTTCTCTCTTTCCTCATATACAGGGTGGCCTGTAAGTCCCTATTGAATCTTTCTCTAAATTTGCCACTTATTGTATCCAGGGTCACCAGTATTCTTGTGCTCATATACCCATTTATTTGTCACAATACACTCTTCAATTGTACATGGGCTTAAATCGGCCATATTTCTCTGGGGGGTGGGTGGGATTATAATACATATGGACGGGTAGGGATTTATGGGCCACCCTGTAGAAACTGACCTGATTAGATGAGTGAGTTTCCTGGCAGGGCAACATCCTTCATTATGCCTCAGGGCTTGGAGCTGTTTTGGGGATCTCAGGATGGGCTGTGTGGCACCCTCAAGGTCTCACTTCTGTTCCCAGTGTTTGCCCACCGAGGCACACTCATCACTCTGCCCCATGGCTAGATTTTGCCAGAGAGGAGATGCCTCTAAGACTATTGACAATTTCTGGATTTATTGTAAGTTAAGCTTTGGTAGGCCCAAGCTAACTTTCCCAACTATCCACTGGAGCATTTTCTTCATTATGGCATCATTATTTTGGACATCTTGCTACTTTGCTGCAATAAAACTTCTGGAGTAGTTTGGACTATGGGCAAATAAAACACTTGCTAGGCTGTAAGGAATAATCACATGCTGATTTTTCTCACCAACAGTCTCTGAAGTGCTCTAAAACCTGTCATGCCACACACATTGGGAATAGCAGAGAGTGCAGAATAGCACGAGGCCAGCAGCCATAGCCCTGGCATGAATTATTGGTGTCCAATGGAACTGTGCAGTTTGGCTGGAGTTTTCCATCTTGTGATACATTTCAAAAAGTGGCTACGTTAAGAGCCAGGTGCTGTGCCTGTATAGCCAAAAGAGAATATTCTGCCCACAAAAGGTATGCAGAATCCCAAGATCTCTTCTTTTTCTTCTTCCGTGCCTAGGCCAGTTGTGTAACTGCCAAAATGAAGCCACCTTTTGGTGAGTTCATTCTGCCATTTCTTTCGCCTGACCTAGTGTGAGAAAGATTAGCTGGCAACACAAGGTGGAGGTTGTCCAGGGTGTACCCGATTGTGGTTCAAAACTACCACAATCTTCAAGGAGGCTCTTTCTGTGTATCCCCCAAGATCTCTAACAAAAATATGACTGTGGGCTTCCTGACTGAGTCTTTGTATGGTCATTGTCACAAGTGCAGTAGTGGTTCTAGACCTCTTGTGTCTATTTCTGTAGTCTTTTTGCCTGTATCATTACTGCTGACCTTGTGTCCACACCTCCCCCCAAACCCCCCAAAAGCTGGCCATCCCCCCTCTATCCCCCAACATATTTCCCCTATCTTTACTGACAAAGAGACGTGCTGCTCTTCTGTGGTGCAAGAGTGAGTTGACCATGCCTTTTTGACACTCCATTTAGAATTTGCCAGCTCTGACATTTGTTTGCTTACTAAGGTAGGTTATTTTTTACAGGACTCAGTTGTCTGTAACCGCAGTAGAATCAAAGGGAAATGAATTCTAAGCATTTGTTGTCTGTGTTCTGTCCCAGGAGTTTAAAATAATTGGGGACTGCACTTGGAAAAGCTGCTTTGTGGACCTGCAGCTCCCAGAATCTACACGTCCAAGAATTGCCTTTGGCAATATGCTGATAGTTCTGCTCATAGAAATTTGATAGGCAACCCACAGTAATATATATGTGGAGTCAATAGCCGCTGGTCTCCACAACTGTTAGTGCCAAATCTTCCCTTTCAGTTATAGCAAACAAATAATAACTTCTATGTGCAACTCATTATTATTGACAGAATAATTTGCTTCTTTTAACTGGAAAGCACCTTATTTTCTCTTTAAACAGAAGAATCATGTCAACGAACCTCTAATCATATTTAAAACAATATTGAATCCTCATAGTGTTCCTTTTGTGTTCCTCCTTCCATGAAATAGCTTTTTAATTGATCCTTCCACACAGCAAAATTATGACTGCTGGTTGTTGTTGCTCTTCCCTGGTGGTGCAGTGGTTAAACTGCTGTACCACAGCCAAAACATTGTGAGTTTGATCCTGACGGGAACAAGGTTGACTAAGCCTTCCAAGGTCAGTAAAATGAGTACCCAGCATGTTAGGGGCAAAGTGCCAATTAACATGAACCACCCAGAGAGTGCACTAAGTGCTATGGGGTGGTATATAAGTGCAGTTGTTATTGCTTGCTATAAGCCCTAGAATTTGATGGTAATAGAATAAAAATTCACTCAAGGCACCTTCCCTCCAGCTATCCTAACTTTGTGCCAAGAGTTTAATCTCTTTTTAGATTTAGGCCTGTTGTAACAAAGCAAAACAAAAAAGCCAGAGTCTTCTCATGATCTTTGGCTGGTATCCTATGCATAAATTCCTGAACATAGAGCCTGTAAACAATGCTCCTTAAATGAACTCCTTAGCATTACCTTTGGATAAGGGTTGGGATATTATCCATTGCTCATTATTTGTGCATGTTACTTTATAAGAATGTGATACTAATGACTTACATTTTGTTTGAAAAATCTATCCAAGTTAAAAATCCAAATGATTCCCCCATAAGATCTTGAGCTCAAACAGATTATTATTACTCATTACATCAGGGATTCTCAACCTGTGGCCCGTGGGTTGAATGTGGCCTGTGGCACCATTTCATGTGGCCTCCCATTGCCTTCACCATGCCAGGAAGTACCATGTGGTGGAGGAAGGGCAAAATGGCCATCCGGCCCTCAAAACTATCTGAGGAAGCATGATCCAGCCCCTGTCTTAAAAAGGTTGAGAACATCCGCATTACACCAAACTCTTAACAACCATATTAGTTATTAAATTGTTTCTCAAAATAACATTGTTGCCTTGTTACACTTCCCCCTTAATAATGTTTTATAACTAAAGTAGACCCTTGAATGAAGTTACTGGTGATTGCTCTCTAAGCTAAACTTATCTTGACCACAGAAAGCCCCACTTTTGAGTAACATGCAAGGATTTACTGTAATCCATGCACTGTGATCATAAAATAGTGCCTGCTGCAGCCTGGATTATGTACAGCTAATCCTCATTGGCACCAATCAATGTTTTGTTGGGAACTAAAGTTTAGATCATCTGCTCCGTCTTCCCCCAATCATGTCATCAGCATAGTTATTTATTATCCAAACTATGTCCCCTCTTTCTTTGCTGCACTACTTGCATGCAGTAGATCAGGGCATCTTCCAATGTTTCTCTTGCTGGAGTTGGCAAGGTTCGGTTTTGTTTATGTCTAGATCAGCATTCCTCCACCTGATGCTTGTCTGTTGGGAGCCATTTCTGATAGAAGTCCCTGAGCTTCAGCCCTGTGGTCCAGCCCTGAGTACATCCATCCATGTGCATTCAACACAAGGGCTGCTCCTTTTGCAGGGAAACCCTACACTTAATGGCCCATGCCTCTTGCAGCTACTAGAACGTGCTCCATTTGTTTGCTCTAATGTGGTGTTAAAATGGCTATGCACGTGAGCAGCTCCTTTTTTCTCTTTAAGTTACTCCAGACCAATTTTAACAGTGAGAAATGCTTCCTAATAGTTTTCTGTACTTACTTTTATCCACTCTACCTATATTTCATTCACTCTTCCTTTGTATAGGCTGGCAGGACTGAGTAGGTTGTTTGAGCACAAGTTGCAACCTGGCCCAGAGGATCATGCTACTAGCATTTATTAACTGGTGATCCCCGCTAGAAGAACATGAGAGTTTGCTTTCTTTACCTTTTTTTTTACTTCTACATTTCTGGAGGAAGTTTCCTAGCTCGCATACGTGCGTAGCTGTATCTCCAAAGCACTGTGCATCTTTAAAATATATTTTTGTCTCTTGAGTCTGAAAAATGCTTGAAATTGTCCCTAAAAGCGACAGAGCTTCATTGGCTGGTCAGAGTTTTGGCTTGCAACTCCCACCAAGCATATTTCCAAATTTCTTGAAGGCCAAAGGCTTTCTTATGACATCCAGAAATGTTTAGGATGGGATGTACCAATTTAACACTTCAACACAGATTATTACAAGTACTGTACTCAGGAGGAGCATTTCAATCTCTATTTATTGAACCAGGAGCATTGCACTATGTCATTTTGTGATATCATATACTGTATATTGTTGGCAAGGACTGTGTCAGCAAGCTCTCTGTTGGCCCACAGTGGGCACACCAGAGAAATACATACTGCTGCACATGAAGACCTGTTAGTTGCTCAGTGCATGATCTTTGTGGGGCTATATGGCATTAATCTCTTTTTCTATGCTTTTTTTTTTTTGGCTTCTGAAAATACAAGTATACTCATTTGTCACTCTATGAAGTAGAATTGTAACAAATATTAAACTAGGCAACACAACATTTGTGTTAAATGAAAATAACTCCCTTTAGCCCAGGGGTGGCCAAACTTTTTGCACTGCAGGCCGGTCACGTGGTTGAGCGAACCGGTCACGTGGTTCCTCCCACCGTAAACTGCTTTTATGACAGCCACGGGTATATTTACAACACTGTTATGTGCATGCACATTTTACTTCCGGTAATGGTGAGGGCACCATGGGCCAGATGATTTGGTGCCTCGGGCTGGTCTGGCCGACAGGCCGTAGTTTGGCCACCCCTGCTTTAGCAATATCTGTTACTGCAGACATGGATCTATGCTATCATATATGCACAGAGGGGAATGGATTAACCTAGCTGAAAAAGGAGAACAGTCTAATTCTTTAAGTAATGTGAAGTATTAAAGGGGATATGTTGACAACCTGTGTGAGTTGAAAACAGAACTGTTTGAACTGGAATACTGAGCAAGGTTATATTACTAGGAAAAAAATGCTAAGAGATTGCAAACTCATTCCTTTGGGGCAGAAAACAAGGCAAACTGGGTATTACAAGAATTGAGAAACCATGTGAGATCCTTCATGCTCTGTCTTCTGGAAAGTTTTTTGCAAAGGCAAGAGAGATGTTGGCGTAAGTGCAGAATAAGAGACAGGACTGCTGTACATCTGGCAGCAGTTTGGGGAAGCATGAGGGAGTTTCCCTTTTTGAATCTCGTCAGCATTGAGTGCCATTTATGTAGAATGGCAGAAATGGTCTAATGTAGGGTTTCTTAACCCTGGGCCCTCCTGCTAGGAATTGAAGTCCAAGAGCATCTGGGTGCCCAAGGTAGAGAACCCTTGGGCTAATGGAACTCCTGTGTATTTCTTTTCAGAATTCTTCGGGAGGAGCATTGCAGAATAAGAAAGATTCCCACTTACCTGCAAAATGGGGACCATTTATAAACTATTATGTGTAGGTTTGTAGACTAGTGTCTAGCAGCCATTCCCAACAGATGGTTTTAAGGAGCTATGATGAGTTCAGCTAATAGTCTATCAATCCAATAGGTTCTGTGCTGGGGAAGACTAGATTAAAGCTTGGTCTGTTTATTGTGCTCTAATGCTCTAAATAGCCTTTAGTCTTGCATAAATAGAAGGGTTTTTGCAAGGCAGACTCGGTTTTGAGGAAGACAAGATGGTTTGGAAGACAAATTTGAACAAACATGGCTTAACGTTGAGAAAAACAGAGTCTAAAAGAAACGAACTCAGGAATCTGAACAGGAGCTTCCCTTAGTTCTAACGTGCAGAGAGTTTGTAATTCGTATTTGTCCGGCCTTAAAAAGAACAAACAAGAAGAGTTCACTTTCCTGGTTATTGAAGCCTCCAGGTTAAAAAGAACTTAGAGTACTAGGAGTCTTGTATACAATGGGCCTCTCAAACTCGACATTGGAAGAGTTGCATCTGTAGATTGCAACTCCCAGAACTACCCGGCCAGTATGACTAGTGGGGTCTGAAACCCCAAAAGTCCAAGCCATCTCTTAGCACACACACACAAACCCTTCTGTCATGACCAGTAGCGGTGCTGATGGGGGGGATATAGAGAGCTGACTAAGGAGTCTAAAGGATTCTGTGATGAGGCCCCTGCTAGCCACGCTAACTGGGGAATGCTGGAGCATCTAGCATTACTACCACAAAGTAACATCTTCATCTTCTGCAAATTATCCAGGGCCACCATGGTCGAGCCTAACTCTTTTAAGGCTGTCCATGCGCTAAAGCAAGATCTCAAACGAGTCCTTGTCACAAAGAGAGATGGCTGCATCTTCTGAAAGGAAGCCCTATGAGCTATTTACCTGTATTTTAAAACTTCTATCCATTTCCATTATTGCAGATGACATTCCATCAAATGAGATGACTGTACAGATCACTATTGTAGTGCTATTGTTGTGGGGGGGGGGAGTTACATTCAACTACCCATGTATTGTCAGGCTATGCTCACAACACCAAAAAGATTGCAGTTTGGTTGCAAGCATCCCTTTCCTTTTGAAATGTGTTAAAGACATTTTGTTCATCCATGTCAATGGTAGATTAATCGTGCTGTGCCGTTTTGTTTACCATTCCAATTGAAACTTTAAAGACCAATTTTATACATCTGTATTTGTTCAGGAAATGCATGTGTGGGTGCCTCCTAGCCAACAAGGTTCCCACCCTGTATTTCTGGCTCCTTGGTTCAAGTGTGGACCTAACTTTTGTGACTATGGTTTTTGTTCTACACAAAGGCACGCTTGCAATAAATTTTTACAAGTTTTCTACACCATGAGCTGAGTTCTAAATTCCAAAATGTGAAGTGTGGTAACAAAACCAACTGAATTGATTTATAGTATCACTCTGATATCTTGTTGTGTGATTTTACTCCCCATTCAACAAAGTTTGTTTACAATTAACAACTTTGAAATACAGTCAAACATAGACTACCGTTTATTTCTCATGGTCTCATTTTTACTTATATTGCAGGAGTGTGTGTGTGTGTGCGTACACAGCATTGAGTGAGAGAACTGGGATAAATTACTTCAAAACATCTAATGTAATATCAGTCACAAAGTTCTGACCTACTTAAAGAACAATGTGAAATCTGATATATGGCAGTATTTTTAATTAATAACTGACATGCTTAAGAATATTTGATGGTTGATATGCAATAATTTTAGTACAGTGGTACCTCGCTTTATGAATGCTTCGGTTAATGTAATTTGCGCTTTATGAATGAAAATCCATTGAAAATAATGTCTCACGATAAGCATTTTGCCTTGCAATGTGAAGCTAAAAGGCTTTTAAAAAAATTCCAATGCATTCCTATGGGTGTTTCGCTTTACGCATCTTTCACAATACGAAATGTCTCAGAGAATGCGTTGAATTCATAAAGTGAGGTACAACGATTTTAATCTGTAAAATGGGGCTCTTTGTTGTACGAAAAAATCGCTATATGAGGCATGCATCATATAGCGATTTTCCCTATGGGATGCATTGTTTGATTGGTTAAGTGGGTTTTCCCATTGAAAAATCATTGTATGATTGTTATGCAGTACGCCATTTCCCCCCAAAACCTAATTGTTATGTGATTTTGATACTATACGGGGCAATTGTTGTATGAGGTTCCACTGTACTTTGATAATGGGCAATATTTGGCCTCTCTGCTGTGGTATACCGTATTTTTGGACCATAAGACGCACCCAGTTTTCAGAGCAGGAAAACAATATATATATATTTAATACTGTATTTTGCACCATCAACCAGTGGTGGCGCTGCAGGGAAAATGGGCAGGCAGGCCAATTACACTGAGGAAGGAAGTGATACTCTAGCCTAGCCTCTTGCTCTCCTTTCAACCAGGAAGAATGTTTCCCCCCTCCATTTTGTTCACGTGGAGTAGAGATAAAGGTATCAAGGTAAGTGAAACCCTTTCTTTTTAAGCACAGGTTTGGTTTCCCACTTAAATGCATTGGGAACATACAAACAGAAAACTTTTGAATACAAGAAATTTATTTCCAATGCATTTAAATGGGAAATTGTGATTTTCGCCCTCTAGTGGCCACTTGTTTTTCATATGCCCCCCCCTGCCCCGAACAGCTGAGAGGCGGCAGTAGTAAGTCTTCGGCCAGCTGCGGCTCTTGTAAAATATCCTTTTACAACAGCCACAGTTGGCCGAAGACCAGCATTTGGACTATAAGACCCACCCTCATTTTCTCCCCACTTTTGAAGGAGAAAAAAATGCGTCTTATGGTCCAAAAAATACGGTATGTCAATGGAGCTGACAGTATTTGAAAAGTGACAGTAACATTTGCAATACGTTATGCATCCCTTACTAAGAAGTAAAAAAACAACAACACTCAAATGCAACCATCAGATTAATAGGTCATATTTTGAATCCGAAAGTCAATTTTTAAATTTAAAAGTCTGGATTTTTAAAAAGATTATTAGGGGAAACAAAAGGTCTCCAGTTTTGCTCAAAACATATCTGACAAATTCTTAATGTTACACTTAAACGTTCTATTCATACCTAAAGCAGGAAATTGTTTAAATACTAGGTTGTCACACTTACCATGAGCCATCGGAAAGTTGAATATAGACTCGTCCACAAGGCACAACAAAATCAAGGAAATAGCTGTGCTAAATTATGGAATTTGAAAGAGGAGCGCCTTGCTCCTACTGCTGTGCTGAGAAGGCAATTACAATTTCTGATTCATGCCAGCTGGCTAAAAATATCCAAACACATCGCTGATGCACATGCGTCATTGGCAAAGGCAACAGTAATTATGTGTCGACTTTGAGAGATTTAACTGGAAAAAAATTTGTATGGCATTGAACACTCAGCCAGGTAAAGGTAAAGGTTTCCCTTGCTCGAAAGCCAGTTGTATCCGACTCTAGGGTTCAGTGCTCATCTCTGTTTAAAAGCCAAAGAGCCAGCGCTGCCTGCTTCTGCAGACGTTTCCGTGGTCATGTGGCAGGCATGACTAGACACCGGAGCACACGGAACGCTGTTACCTTCCCACTGAAGTGGTCCCTATTTATCTACTGTACTTACAATTTCTTGCTTTCAAAGACAAGCAATTAACAGTGGTTTATACATTGTGTTCGGTCCAATTTTGGGATTGTGCTGAGAGTCAGTTGCCTCCTGCAACCTTGTGGCCCACATGATACGTGGACCACATGATAGCTGGTTGTAACATTTATTTATATATTACAAATACACACACACACACACTAAATTTACTTTGAAGACATGATTAACTCTGGCTGCTATTCAAGCAGTTCCCCAAATGGTAAGAAAATGGCATTGTAGGAAAGAGAATGCTGCTAAGAAGAAACCAACTTGCGCTTCCATCTATGATTCACTCCAAGGATCATTGGGAAATCTGCTACTATTAAAGCATCTTGAAGCAAATGACCCCCAAAGTTGGACTGTAAAACACCATGCACTTAATTTCAAACTTGGTTGCATTGACCCAGCATTTTTCAAAAAATATCCACCGGACACAACAAATACCAGATTTCTCTGAAAGTAAACAGAAATCCAAAAGCACGTTGTGATTATGGTACAAGAAAGGTGGGTTTCACTTACCAGTGATAACGTTCATTCTTCGAGTATATAGTTTGTGAATACACACTATTGGGTTATGCGCCTGTGCAGAAAGTCGATCGGAGGCTTTAAAGTATATTGGTTAAAAGTTTTGGCAGTAAGACTGCCCACTGTACTGCCCACCCTTAGGTGCCAGTTCGCCATTTTACCATACTTAAGCCAAGCACAGGATAAACCAAAATGATCTCATCCGTGCTGCTCAAGAGAGGAGGCAGGATGGGTAGTGTGCATTCACAAACTATATACTCAAAGAACGAAAGTTATCACTGGTAAGTGAAACCCAACTTTCTCCTTCGTATAGTTTGTGAATCCCCACTATTGGGAGATTAGCAAACTCACACTTACTTGGTAGGTGAGCAGTCAGATGAGATAATCCCATGATGAAGTACGTCAGTCAGGTAGGATGGACCGTCAAGGGCGAGGTGCCTGGAGCCCTCTGGCAAGGATGACATGACCAAGTCTGGCGTCCGCAGTGGCTCTGGTGTCCATCCTGTAGTGCTGCACAAATATTGAAGGTCTGGACCAGGTGGCAGCCTTACAAATGTCCTCCAGCGGGGTTCCCTCCAAAAAGGCAGTGGAGGTATTAACCGCTCTGGTAGAATGTGCCCTGACATGTGGAGGAGGTGGCAAAGAGGCAGTCTCGTAGGCCAGGTAGATGGTTGATGTAATCCATTTGAGGAACCTCTGAGAAGTGATGGGTTCACCTTTAGACTTTCCCCCATAGGCAACAAAAAGACGCTGTGACTTACGGAACTCACGAGTCCTGCTGATGTAAAACAATAAAGCTCGTTTCACATCAAGCGTGTGCCAAGTCCTTTCTTGAGCATTGCTGGGGTTTGGAAAGAAAGTTGGTAAAGATATAGTCTGAGCCATGTGAAACGGGGAGACTATCTTTGGTAAAAAGGTGATGTCGGCGTGGAGCACCACGCGGTCATTGTAGAATTTGATAAATGGGGCATCTGCCTGCAAAGCAACCAGCTTGTCTAGCAGACGTGATAGCCACAAGAAACGCAGTCTTCCAGGTGAGGAGACGAACGTCCGTAGTGGCCATTGGCTCGAAGGGAGTCTTAGTGAGGGCATTTAAGACGGTAGATACAGACCATTGCGTGGTCGGAGTCTTAATAGGAGGGAAAGCGTTTCGTAGACCTTTGAGGAAATGCTTCACTGTTTGGTCGCAGAAGGCACCAGAGGCAGGTGATCCAGCTGGAGAGTGGGCTACTACTGCTGCCAGATGGACCCTGATGGAAGCAATGCTGAGACCTGACTCCGCCAAATAAAGGAGGTATGTCATGACGTGTTGCAGACCAACGTTGAGTGGATGCACCTGTTGAGTATCCAGGAAGGCACGAAATTGCCTGTACTTGGAGGCATAGGACTTCCTTGTAGAGGGGCGCCTTGCTAGTTCTAAGATCCTGGACAATCTGGGATTATTCTCCACGCGGTGAGGTGGAGACTGGGCAAATCCAAGTGGTGAAGTTGTCCATGCTCCATTTGTAGATGAGTCGGCGAGTCTGGCAGTGTGAGAGACTGCGACGACAGTTGCAAGAGAAGTGGATGTCCTCCAGTGGGGAGGTCACGCTGGAGCGATGAGAATTGCATGTGCCCGTTGCTGGTATATTCCGGTGAGGACCTTCTGAACCAGAGGAAATGGGGAAAGGCGTAGAGGTAGTCCTGATCCCACCGTTTCATGAAGGCGTCGCCCTCGGAGTTCTGTCCGATGCCGGCCCTGGAGCAGTATCTGGGACACTTGTGGTTGGACTCAGATGCAAAGAGGTCAATGGTCGGGGTCCCCCACGACTGGCAAAGGGACTGAAAAACCACATTGTCTAGTTCCCACTCATGAGTTGTCGAGATGAGGTGACTCAGGCGGTCGGCCAGCACATTCAGCTTGCCCTGGATGTGGACTCCAATTGGAAAGATGTGGCGTTCGAGACACCATTCCCAAAGTTGCACTGCCAGATAAAGCAACGCGGACCTCGTCCCTCCTTGCTTGTTCAGAAAAGCAATCGCAGTGGTATTGTCTGAAGCGATCTGGATCGCCTTGCCGCACAACGCCTCGAAGGACCGCATGGCCTTCCATATGGCAAGCAACTCCAGGTAGTTGATGTGGTGAACGATCTCGTGCCGAGATCAGGTGTTGTTGACCGTTAGAGTCCCGCAAGCAGCTCCCCAGCCGAGGTTGCTTGCGTCGGTCAAAATTTGGAGAGAAGGCTGCAGAGGATAAAAGTTCTTGCCTGTAGCCACGTTGAGAGGTGTGGTCCACCACACCAGCTGGTCCACCAGTTCCAGAGACAGAAACAACCGTTTGGACTGACTCTCCGTGAGATGATTGAACTCGTGGAGAAGCCACGACTGCAGAGACCAGAATTTCACTTTGGCATGAGGGATCACTGCCGTGGTGGAAGCCATAAAGCCCAGGAGTCGTTGAGCCTTCTTTGCTCTGACGAAGGGTTTGGTATGGACGTCGCTTACTACCTGAGTAATGTCCAGTAAGCGTTTTTGTGGGGCAAACACCCTGACTGCAAGCGAGTCCAGAACTGCTCCAATGTAGTCCACTCGCTGTGAAGGATCCAACTTCGACTTGGAGAAGTTGATCCTGAGGCCAAGACTCTCCAGGAGATCAACGGTGTACTCCGTGTCCCGAATGGCTGACGACCTGGTGGGGGAGACTATCAACCAGTCGTCGATGTACGGGAAGACCCTGATCCCCTTCTGGCGGAGGAAAGCAGCAACTGGAGTCATGCACTTGGTGAAGACTCGTGGTGCTGTGGCCAGACCGAATGGTAGGCAACGGTACTGGTACACGGAGTCCCCTATCTGGAAGCAGAGGAACCATCTGTGCTCCCTGAGGATGCTGATGTGGAAGTAAGCGTCCTTGAGGACTATCACCGTAAACAAGTCCCTTTTGTTGATGGGGGGAAGGACGGTTTGGAGTGTCACCATCCGGAACTTCCTGGCATGGATGAACTTGTTGAGGCGATGCAAGTCCAGAATCGGGCGGAGGCCTCCGTCTTTCTTCTGGACAACGAAGTACCTCAAGTAGAAACCGTTGTTCCAATTGGTTGGTGGTACCAGCTCGATGGCCCCCTTGGAGAGAAGGCTTGTAACTTCTTCCTCCAGATGGAGAGACAGGGTGGTGAAATGGAGTTTTCCTACCCGAGGCATCCAGTCAAACTCGATAGCATAACAAGCAGACAAGATCTTCAAGACCCACCGGTCGTTCATGACGTCGGACCACACCTTGAGGAAGTTCCGAAGGGGGAGGTACGGGAGATGGAGCGAAAGAGTCTTGGCCAGAGGGAAGTCAAACATGAGACTTTGACTTGCCCTCGTTGCGTTTTCCTTGGCCGTAAGGCTGGAATTGTTGCCTCCCTTGTTGCCTCCGGGGATGATAGAAACCAGGCTTGGGGTGATCGGCAAGCTCACTCTGTTGTTGGTGCTGCTGCGGATTACCACGGTAGCGGCTGGTAAAAGGCTGATACCTGGGTTTTGAAGGCTGGGACGAGGCCGTGAGGCCCAAGAACTTGGCTGTCGAGTTGGTCTGCCTCAACTCATTTAACACCTTGTCCACGTCTTGGCCAAAAGGCCCTGGCAATCAAATGGGAACTCCTCACTGAGCTTCTTCATTGAGTCATCCAAGGTAGTTCCCCGTAGCCAGGCATGTCACCACGGGAGGATTGCTGAAGACATGTATTTGGCCGCGTAGTCATTGATATGGTGCGCCGTCCTCATTTGCTGCTCCGCCAGGAAATCGCCCTTATCACACAGACTGTCGAGTTCCTTTTGGAGATCGGACAGCAACTTCGCAGCAAGCGTCTTGGCGCACTCCCAAAGATGGAACTGATAGAGGCCCATAGCTGCCGAATAGTTCGCTGCCTAGGAGGAACAGCGACCCATTTGCATAGAACTTCCGGCCCAGGACTCGGTACAACCCATCGAGCCTGGATGAAATGGAGTCGACTGAAAAGAGCTTCTTCCAGGTGGCCTTTGCAGATGTCAGCATGGAAGGGAGCATTGTGATGTGAACGGGTGAGATGGATTTCTTGTCCAACTTTGCCGTCATCTGATCCTCACCTTCCAACGGCGGCTGGTTGACCCATATGTTAAGGACAGTTCCTAAACGGGTGAGCATCGCCGTGAGGGATTTTTGGTCCTCCCCTCTGGTGGATCGACAGCACCAATCACTTGGTTGGGCGTCTTCTCCGCGTCCACATCCCCCTCCTCCTCCTCCAAAGACGAGCTGGAATCATCAGAGGATTGGGGGGAGTCTGGAAACCACATTGGGACTGCGCCAGTACGGCCTGGGCGGGTGAACGGGCTGGGCGCTCATCGCTTCGACATCTGGACCGTGCCAATCCATTATGGCCGGGCCAACGGAGCGACTGCTCGACCCTCGGGAGGGCAGCAGAGCGACAGCAGGTTCAGAATCCCTAGGGCGTGCAGTGGTCGGTCCCGGAGCCGCAGACGCCGTAGGGATGGTGGCCTTAAACTCTCCTTGTCCAGGAGAAGGACACCTCACCACAGAGAACGGTGGAGAAGGCCTGGGAGAAATCGGCGGATGAGGCATAGGAGGCAAAGGTGTTTTTTCTTCTTCTCCCCATTTTTATCTTTCTTCTTCTTCTTATGGATGAGGGTGGAAGAAGAAGAAGTCAGAGCCCGTTCAGGCGGCAGGCCACTCGTAGAGGCTGATGTAGAAGCCACCGAAGTGGGAGCCAGGGCGAGCTCCATTAGGTGTGCCTTGAGTCTGTTGCTCACGGTTTTGGACCTCAAGGCGGGTAAAGTTTTTACAATGCGCACAAGACTGACTCTGGTGCGACTCGCCCAAACAAAACAGACACTGGCTGTGGCCATCCGAAGCCGGGAACCTCTTGTGGCAAGAAGTACACTGCTTGGAAGCCGCTGAGGCCATGAAAAATTCCTCCAGTGAAGGTAAGAGGACGAAGAACGTTCGAGAGGAATGCCCCGAAGGGCCGGCCTACTGCCACCCCCTTGAGGGGGGAACCGGCGACCAGAGCGAGAAAAGTGACTGAGTCCTACAAGAAGAAACAGCACTGGGGTGGCAATCCTGTCCTAGAGACAAGATCGTCAGAAAAAAATTGTTCGAAAATAGTCTTTTCCGTAGAATTGACCAGAAAAAAATGAGGAAGCTCTCAACGATTGTCCTGCTGCTGAGGCAAAAAGAAGAGAACTGAGGTAAAATGGTGAACTGGCGCCTAAGGGTGGGAGGTACAGTGGGCGGTCTTACCGCCAAAACTTTTAACCAATAAGCTTTAAAGCCTCCGCTCGATGTTCTGTGCAGGCGCATAACCCATTAGTGGGGATTCACAAACGATGTTGTTTAGAAACAAAGGAAGTGCACCCAAGTATTTGGGGCAAGCCTATAGTACAGTGATGATAAACCTTTTAGAGACCGAGTACCCAAACAGTGGTGGGGTGAACTCTGTGTTGGGAGGAAGTGCTCCCATTGGGCTGCTGGGCAGAGGGGCGGGGCAAACTCTATGCTAGGGGAGGAAGTGCTCCCATTGGGCTGCTGGGCAGAGGGGTGGGGCGAACTCTGTGCTGGGATGATGGTGCACGTGCCAACAGAGAGAACTGGGAATGCCCAGTCTGGCACGCGTGCCATCGGTTCACCACCACTGCTATAGTATCTCTCTCAATCTATAGCAATAGTTTATGGGTAGGTTCCATCAAATCCATTAAATAAATCAAAAAGTCTTACGTGAATTTGAGCTATCTCACCACATTCAAAGTGCACATAAAAACAGAATTGCAGCAAACCTTGTTCTTTTATTTATAAAGTATTTATTTTCTTAAGTTAAACAAACAAGGTTTTTTTTTCAAGGATGGTTTCCATCTATAAAATGAACAAAGTACAAGCTCTGTACAGCAGATTTTAAAGAACCAACTGAAATAAGTTTCCAAATTATAATTAATTTTCAAAATGAAATTCACATGTACAACAATAAATTTTTTTGCTTTGAAGAAGCTGAGAGATAAAAGTTGGAACACATCTGACATTGCACTGCAATCCCACCCCACTGCCCCCAGTATCCTGGTAATTATAAGGGGAGGGTGGGGAAGGAAGGAGTAGATTTGGCTATTTTTAATATATATATAATTCATCACTGACTGCCACAGCATTATTTTCTATTCGTTCGAAAGATTTGTGTACAGGACTCCTAAATATACCCCACTGCCAGAGGATGTATGAAGCAGCCTTGGCACACTGCACCTGAAATCCATAGATAAGGAGGGGGGGAATGAAGTCACAGTAAATTAACTTTGGCACACTGTGTTATGTAAACATAGCTAACATCACATTACCACATTTCTGTTCCGATTCAGATCATTCAAGAACATCATCCACAGCTTAGTCTCAATATGGAGTTCCTTCTGCATAGCATCTCTAGAATCTAAAAAACGTATCCCCGTTTTACAATATATAGCTGATACTGAAAACATTTTGGAGTGAGGAGACATTAAGTAATCTTATTAGTGAAATCTGTTTAGGTAATAATGAAGACATCATCTAAGATTCCAGTAACTTGCCTGCTAGCTTCTGATTCATAAAGGGGTGGGGGATATTTAACTTGATTTTCCCTATTAATTATTTTTCTAAGAAGCACACTAGATTATTATTCACTGTTTGTCTAGTTGAAAGTAAATGCCAATTTTCGGCCAAATTTACCACCATCATTTCAAGCCTTGAGTTGCAAAATGAAGTCTAGAAAACATAAACCCCAAATTTCCCTGGTTTTGCTGCCATAGTCATGTTTACATAGGATACACATGGACACATTTAGTACCAAGGAGGGAAATTTGATTTGAAAGATAATGCTATTCATACATCATCCAAGGTAAAAGGTTTCAAAGTATGTAATGTTCATACCACATCTCAAACAGTACCTGGAGGTCACACAAACACGCCATATAAATCCAAACATTTGCTTGCCTCTTTGAACGAGGGTGTTAGCAAAAGGTTGCTCGCATACTGCAGCCATGAGGGAAAATGCAGTTTTTGGAGTGCTCTCAGACCCAAAGAGCCAGAAGAGAATACAGTATTGTCAAGTTATGATTACATAAAAATTTACCTTTGTCCTTTGGTAAGCACCAGAGGGAACGTTATAAATGCTGCTTTGATTCACTGTTAAATTCTTACATAAGAAGTGGTGTTTATTTTAAATCTCTGTCTCCATGGTTGGCGTTGGGGACACTCAAAGATGCAAGTCAATTCTGACACTACTTTGAGCTAAAAATAACAACTAGGTTGAAATGACAGCTTCTAGTGTACAAGTTACCTGCAGATTATTTTCCTACATCCTTGCATGAAACATGAAACACTAGATATAAAACAAAGAGAAAAGATAAACTATGTTACTCCAAGAGCAGGTGTTTAATAACTGCAAAGCTGATATTTACGAGCTCACTGTTCAAGCTTCATGTAAAGCAGGGGTGCCCAAATATTTTGGGCCATGGGCCGGTCATTGTGGTTCAGGGGGCCAGTCACTTTGGCCTGTGCGCCAGATCCGATCCCCCGATAACAATTCATCCGGCCCACAAAGCCCTCATCGTTCCAGGAAGCAGAAATAAAACGCACCCATTCAGGAGTGATGAGGGCTCCATGGGCCGGATGAATTGGCATCGGGGGCTGGATCCAGCCCATGGGCCGTAGTTTGGACACCCCTAATGTAAAGGCTACGGCGGTCTTGTGCTATCTGTCATTCTGACAACTTTGTAGAAGGAACAGAACAAAGAAAAACTTACCAAAGAACACAACCTAAAGACCAAGCCCTCTTTGCTGCGTTATCCCCCCCCCCATGAACATTAAGGACAAAGTAGTCTAGAATTGCCCAACGCAAAGACCAGAGCACATGGCATGAATTCCGAATGGTGCTAATGAATGCTTGTGAGATGAAGCGTGCTTTCTTCTTCCTGCCACTCCATCACCCTCCTCCTCCAAAGATATCTGACATTTCCTGGGAGGATGAAGTGCGCAAGTAGGCACACTTTACAAAGCAGTAGCATCCAGTGTTTGCATGAACGTCACTCAGCAGCACAGACCTGCGTTTTCACAAAGTTTTGCTCTTCTACGCACCTGTCCAGCCCACTGTCCAGGAAAGTGTTAAAACACTTTGTTGATAAATTACAGGATGATGAAAAATTGATAGAAAGTTGTAATTTTTGACAATATATATTTCATATATATATATATATATTTATATATATATATAATGTTTATATTTAGAGTCCTGTCATAGAAAAGTCCATGGTTCAAATAGACCAAGCACACGTGGCAAAACTTTCATGATGATGCTCTGACTTATCAAAACCGCAGACACCAACTTCTATGAAAATGGAGACGGCCAATGATCTTCTCCAAACCATTTACTTCCCTCCCAACTATCCCCTCCCCCTTCCCCCCTCTGCTTGTGTCGAAAGGTTTTCTACTGTACATCTGTTGCTTCTAGGGATGCTAATCATCTGCCGTGTAAGGACCAGGGTGAAGCCAGAAAGTAACTGGTGAACCTTTATGGTGGAAGGGAGTCAGCCACGATACAACAATGTTAGATCAGATGATGGTGGCAAGGTCTCCAGTTCACTTGCTTCCCTTTTGTTCACTTTAGTTGTCATCGTTTGCTTTCAGACGAAGATGGAATACTGAGGTATATAAAGTTATCAGTAACGCAATCCAAATGTTGCCCAAGGTTTAGGATATGCGACAGTATTTCTGTGGGAGCCCTTCTACTGCTGTAGATTAAGTGTGAACTTCCATTGCTGCGATAATGAGGGACTGCAGGCTTCAACAGTCAGACCACCGTTTTTGGCATTTCGGCTGTCCAAGCACAGGTTACTGCCCACATGCCTCAGTTTGGAATTGCTTTCAATTTGTTCCCATTTCTATGGCAGAAGCACATGAAACAATAAAATGAAAGTCAAGTCACTCAGATGCTATAAATGTGTGATTTTCTTTAAACGTTACTATGTTCTATAACAGTCAGTCTTTAAAGTGCTACAGCATTTTTTTGTTTTGTTTATTCTCTGATATGTTCTATAAAGGTGTTTTTTTAAAAAAAAATATATAACACAAAATACTGACTCCTAGAGATTCAAGTTTTATTTTGAAGAAAGCTAACTTCGGGCTTTCAAAATTTTGGAAAGATGGCTGGAAAATGTAGCCTCCGTGTCAAGTGGAACAGCTTTTATACCACATAAACGTATAAGCTGATCTGCCTCCCACATCAACAGAAGCCTTACATTCCAAATCCAAATATTCCATTACAAAGCAGCAAGCAAAGTTCAACTCACAAGAACATTTTGGCCACCTTCTAAAGTTACCCTATGAAAAAAAGGCCCAAAAACTGTTCGTAAACATTCTGGGGGGTTATGCTCTCCTGGAGGTACCCAAGAGTAGATTTCCTCCATCTTGGGGCCTTTTATGATTTTATGTGAGTGTTGAGGACAATAATTAGGTGGCATGGCTCACCAAAGTTGCCCACGTCTATTACACAAACATGGGAGTCTTCTACTGACAGAAATGCAAGGGAAATATCATACTGCAAAGATACAGCAAAAAAGAGTTTGAATAGATCAAAATCCACCGGGGAACAATATAAGTGCCTGGCAGGCCAAATATAACATACACAATACTTTCAAACCTCCTGTGCATGACTGAATCCTGGATACTGACCTGTCTACCATCATTTTCTCTACAGCCCTGAAGTTTTATGAGTGAGCCAGGAGCTCGGTCTACAACAGTAAGGCACAAATCCATATGTTTCACTGACTTGTCCTTTGTTAAGGCCCACTCCTGGAACACAGAAAGAACACCGTTAAAATTCTGCATACAGTGGTTTATAAATAGTCCTCTATTTTAAGTTATTAAACTGCTATCAAGTTTCTGTTTACATGGAAAGCTACAAAGACAGAAATGCTTGAGATGTCTGATTTCAGATACATGCTCCTGATATTTCTCACTTCTCTGGGAAACATTTGAGTATATTTTTAATTTTTAAAATGTGTGATTCTTTGAAAGTTCAACCTTTTCTTTTTTTTAAAAAAAAATTGTAGCTTTCAGATGGCCCTTTACTACCCTCTGCTGGCAATTTACATAACAGGATCTAATAAGCCGAAAGCAATTGTTATCAACCCATCCTTTCTTTATCCCTGCATAGTTTTTAAAATATTTTTCTTCTCCTTTCTACACAATTTTTTGGCACAATAAAAAATAAATAAATGAAAACAATACATTCTGATTTTTTAAAAAATGTTTTTCATTTAATCTGCAACAGGTGGGGAGACTTATTTTGATCTACCTCACATTCATCTTTCTTGTAAACATGTAGCACACCAAGTATTTGTTTTGTGTTACTGCTGCTTAAATCTCCCCACCCAATACATTAAAAGGTATTCTACGCCTTTCCTGGCTTAATGCAATACAAAGGGTAGCTTCATTTCATTTTTGGTGGGATCTAATTCTCAGTCAAATTACCTAAAAACTCTTTTAACCCTGCCAAATTCTGCCTGTGATTATACTCAGGAGACCCTGCTTGTCTGAATACAAACAAATGGGATATGTTGGTTCACTTTCCTAGTGGTAGCTGAAAGGAATCTGCATGAAGAAGGAATAGGCTAAGGCAAAGCTGAGCTCTCAACACAGGCAAAAAAGAAGCCTGCTGGTGACAGTATTATTATAAAATGAAGAATGCCTAAGCTAGCTCCTGAAGGAAAACACATAAACACTATAAAGCAGGGGTTCCCAAACTTTTCACACCATGTGGTTGAGCAGGCAGGTCACATGGTTCCTCCCACTAGAAGCAGAAGTAAAATGTGCACCTGCATGCAAAACGCTGCACATAAATGCACCCGGGGCTGTTGTAAATGTGTTTATGACAGCTGCAAGCGCATTTATGGCAGCATTTTGCACATGCGTGGGCGCATTTTACTTCTGCTTCCAGGAGCCCCGTGGGCCGTAGTTTGGCCATCCCTGCTATAAAGAATTAGAAATCAAGCTGTTTTGCCACTGTACATTATAAACTACTGTTTATTGAGCAGTGGCTCAAGTCGCTAAGACGCTGACTGGGAAGCGGAAGGTCAGCAGTTCGATTCCCGAGTACTGCAGGACGGAAATGAGCTCCCGTCTTCATCCCAGCTCCTGCCAACCTAGCAGTTCGAAAGCAAGAAATTGCAAGTAGATAAATAGGGACCACTTCGGTGGGAAGGTAACAGCGTTCCGTGCGCTCCGGTGTCTAGTCATGCCTGCCACATGACCACGGAAACGTCTGCAGAAGCAGACAGCGCTGGCTCTTCGGCTTAGAAACAGAGATGAGCACTGCACCCTAGAGTCGGATACGACTAGCTTTCGAGCAAGGGAAACCTTTACCTTTACTATTGTACTAACCTGGTTTCCACCGGCATTATGACATTCATAAACACCAACAACGCCATCTGCAAAGTGGCCTAAAGTGTCAAGGCAATTGGTTCCTTGTTGCAAGGCTCCAAAAGCTATATCTTGGTGGTCAGGTACCCTGAAAAACAAAAAGTCTTTTGTTTCTGACCCAATCTCAATGATCAAAGCTCACTATACTTGGAGGAAAATGTAATGATGCGTATATGAAGTAAAATATATTTTCTACAGCACTTCTGTCTAGTCAGGATTTAATTTCAACCTGTTCACCCTCATCCAGTCAAATTTAAAGAGTAACGATTTAAGAGTAATACACAACAGAGGCAATTTCTCACTCAGAATTCCTTTGAACTTAGATGAGTTTGAAAACAGAGTATGGTTGTTAAAATAGGGAAATACTTAATCTAACTCATTTGAATGGGGTACGATTGTGTCTTGCATGTTTCAGCTTTAGTACATATTATTTTTTGAAAACCCACTTTCTACTGTCAAAATGAGAAGGGTGAAAATGAGATTTGCAAAGATCAGCAAACTACAGCACTGTGGATTGACCTGGTTAAAAGTATTCCGATTCTCAAGATCATACCTGTCAAGTTTCGGGAAATTTCTGTCAAATAAGTGAAATTTCCTGGCCAAAACAGGAAACTGGACAGCGATGCTTATCCTGTGCTGGCCTCCAGTCTAACTCCAGTCTAATTGCAGTCTAACTAATATGGGATGATGGCGGGAAAGAGTGTAAAATACGGGGGTTTGACAGAAATTTTCCAAAACTTGACAGGTATGCTCAAGATGTAGGAATTCACCTCAACCTAATCTCATGCAGTCCTTAGCTACTGTATGTAGACCAACCTTGGAGAAATGCTTCATCTTCTGTCAGAAGACGGCACAAAGAAAAAGCCAAACTCTGCCCACCATTGGCTGCATCTACCTAACAGACTTTCCCCTGGGACAACGGCCCTTTACAGAAAGATGCTTCCTCGCCCAAGAATAAGTCAAAAACTACAAAATTCAGAATGCATTCCCAAGACATAATTAATGTGAGTGAATTATTCTTTAATACCCTTTAACCATCCCGGTGGTAATGTATGGGAAAGCTGAGCACAGAATAGATGCCTTTGAAATGTGGTATTGGAGGAGAATTTTGAGAATACCCTGGACAGCAAGGATAACAAATAGGTCAATCTTAGAAGAAATTAACCCTGATTGTTCCTTAGAAGGCCAAATGGTAAAAATAAAGCTAAAGTACTGTACTTTGGACATCAAATGAGAAGGGAGGATTCACTTGAGAAAGCCTTTATGCTGGGAAAGGTGGAGGGCAAAAGAAGAAGGGGGCTGCAGAAAAATGAGATGGCTAGATGGTATTGTAAAAGGAGATGCAAAACCGTCTGTAAGGGGTTTCCACTAAAAGTCTCCAGCGAGCACAAATACGTGGAAAACAATATAAGATAGAATACTCATAAGTTTTAATATATGAACCAAAATTTCTTTCTTCAGGTAACAAATGTCTTTCAGAGAAACAACAAAATGCCGATCCACAACTCAAATTTTAAGGTAGAATATAACACCGAAACCGTTCCGGTATACAATGGCTTTTCTCAGAATTGCTTCTTCAGGGTGTTCTGCAAATAAACAATAAAATTACAATTTTCTAAAGATTCAATCCATAGTCTATATATCATTTTACAGTTAAACAAATAAATGCCTCTTGTTCCTTAATAATTATTTAACAATTTACAACAGTTGACTACCATTTTGGCTGATCTGTAAAGTACAACATATATGTATAATTTATCTTACCTTACAAAATAAAGTGATTTATATAGTATAATATATAATGCGTCAACAGCCTGGTAACCATAGGTATTTAAAGGTAATACAGAGTTAACCATTGACCTCAGTTATCAACAGAAATTAAACTTCTTAAAGTGACATACTATTTTCATCTCCCTATATGCCGAGCAAATAATCACAAGTAACAAGTTAAATCCAAGTCCTGGTTAAGTCCGTGCGGTGTCGTAGTCTCGAATAAATGTATGTAGAATGCCTCCCGCTGTAGGAGATGCCTTTTGATGTCGATCCTTTCAAATTGTCTAAAAGAAATATTTTCCAACGCAACGAACCGAAATTCATCTTCGGAGTGGCTCTTCTCCAAATAGTGGTCTACGAGCGGGGCAGAGAGGGATTGGCTGTGGATCCTTGAGCGATGTTCGGTGATCCATTTTTTAAGTGGTCTCTAGGTTTTACCGATGTAATGTTTCTCGCAGGGACAGATCCACATGTAGATTACATGGGCGGAATTACAGTCGGTAAAGCTTTGAAGTCTATGTATGTAAGTTTTTCAGGGCAGCTCACTTCCTTGGTTTCCCATACAAACCTACAAACCAAACAGCTGGAACATTTGTAATGGCCCAATAACCTCTTGTGTTGTGGCTGACAGGCAGCAAGAATCGGAACTGGTAAGCATCTTTCACAAGGACTTAGTACATCTGAAGCCAATGAGTGGCTTGACATCACAGCCTGGACTGTCTTCCAGGAGGTGCCAGTATTTCAAAATCACTTTCTTGATTTGTGTTGCCAAATGTGAGTATTCAAACGAGCAATGTAAGCGAGAAGAGGAGTGTCTTTGTTTCTGTAGTAGGAGCTTAGATCTTGGGATTTTAGTCACCTTATTGAAGGATCAGGAGATAATCTCGCATGGATATCCTTTCTGTGTGAGGTATCGATGATCTGGGACATGTCTACAAAATCTTCTTCTTTAGTAGAGTTCCTTTGGGCACGGGAGAAAAGGCTGAAGGGTATGTTAGTCCTGAGATGCGCTGGATGAAATGAGGAATATTCTAAATATGAAGTCCTATCTGTTGGTTTTCTATAAAGATGCATACCTAGTTTGTTGTCTGTAATATAGATAGAAACATCTAGAAATTGTACACATTTAGAGTCTACGTGATGAGTAAACTGAAGATTTCTGTCTAAACCATTGATCCAACAAACAAAATCAGATATTAGTACTAGTGTATCAAAAAGAAAAAACAAATCATTAATAAAGTGTTTATAAATAAGAATGTGTTGAAAAAAAGGATTAACGTGTGCATAATAAATAAAGGTCTTCTCAAAATTAATCATATAAAGATTCGCCACTCTCGGTGCTAGTGAACTACCCATAGCCCCCCCCCCCCCCATGATCTGTAAGTAAAAATCATCTTTGAATCTGAAAAAAATGTTTTCTAAAACAATGTCCATCAGATCTAACAAAAAAATGGGTGGGTGGAAAATGGCACTCTGGATGACAAAGCTGTCTTGATGATAGATCTCACACTTTCCAGAGGTATATTGGTGTACAAGGATTTTTTATCTAGAGAAACGTTACATTGGTAAAACCTCGAGACCACTGAAAAAACCGGATTACCGAACATTACTTAAGGATCCGCAGCCAATCCCTCTCCGCCCTGCTCGTAGACCACTATTTGGAGAAGGGCCACTCCTAAGATGAATTTCGGTTCATTGTGTTGGAAAATATTTCTTTTAGACAATTTGAAAGAATCGACATCGAAAGGCACCTCCTACAGCGGGAGGCATTCTACATACATTTATTCGAGACTACGACACTGCATGGATTTAACCAGGACTTGGATTTAACTTGTTACTTGTGATTATTTCCTCGGCATATAGGGAGATGAAAATAGTATGTCACTTTAAGAAGTTTAATTTCTGTTGATAATTGAGGTCAATGGTTAACTCTGTATTACCTTTAAATACCTATGGTTGCCAGAAGTACTCTTTAATGTCGGAAGCACATCAAAAACATTTCTCTATGAGGCTGTTGATGCATTATATATTATACTATATAAATCACTTTATTTTGTAAGGTAAGATAAATTATACATATATGTTGTACTTTACAGATCAGCCAAAATGGTAGTCAACTGTTGTAAATTGTTAAATAACTATTAAGGAACAAGAGGCATTTATTTGTTTAACTGTAAAATGATATATAGACTATGGATTGAATCTTTAGAAAATTGTAATTTTATTGTTTATTTGTAGAACACCCTGAAGAAGCAATTCTGAGAAAAGCCATTGTATCCTGGAATGGCTTCGGTATTATACTCTACCTTAAAATTTGAGTTGTGGATCAGCATTTTGTTGTTTCTCTGAAAGAGATTTGTTACCTGAAGAAAGAAATTTGGTTTACATTAATCACCTGAAGAAAGGAATTTTGGTTTATATATTAAAACCTATTGAGTATTCTATCTTATATTGTTTTCCACGTATTTGTACTCGCTGGAGACTTTTAATGGAGACCCCTTACAGATGGTTTTGCATCTTTTTACATTACTACCGCCTGGCCATTTTCTCTTTGATTAGATGGTATTGTAGATGCAATGGGCACAGAGTTGGGCGGATTCATTAAGATGGTGTGGGACAGAAGTGCCTGGCGGGCAATGGTCCATGGGGTCGCGAAGGGTCGGAATCAAGTGTGCGACTGAACAACAAAACCATACTACTATATTCACAGTTAGATCAGCGTTTCCCAAACTATGTTCTGCGGATCACTGGTGGACTTCAATTCCCAGAAGCCTAAGTCAGAACACTTGGCTAAGCCGATCAGTGCTTTGGGGAATTGACTTAGGGTTCTAGGAATTGGAGTCCAAAAACCAAAGACAGAGAAACTCTGAGTTAGATAACGTGGATAAAACAAGGATGCTATCTACGTCAGTAATTCTGATACAAGCATTCCTCCAGACTGATTAAGTTTGACGACTAAGTTCAAGTAGCAATTATCTGGAAAGTGACTGTAGATAGTATGCAGATTCACTCATACCTTTATACTGTTGTGGAAATTAATGGGTTGAATCAGGAATTTTCAAGAGTGGGGCTATGGCTAGCAAGCTACCCAAGACTGTATATAGTTAGCTTTAGGGGGCTCTCATTAGTTTGTTGTTGTTGTTCAGTTGCACAGTCGAGTCCGAACCTTTGCGACCCCATGGACCATCATACACCAGACTCCTCTGTCCTCCACCATCCTCCCCAGCCCACTCATATCTATACTCATTGCATCGACAATGCCATCTACCCACCTCATCCTCTGGCGCCAGCTTCTCCTTTTCTTCATCTTTCCCAGCATCAAGGCCTTCTCTAGTGAGTCCTCTCTTTTCATTTGGTGGCCAAAATACTTGAGCTTCATCTTCAATATTTGTCCCTCAGGGTTTTCCTTCAGGATTGACTGATTTGTTCTCCTCACAGTCCAGTCTCCTCCAGCACAATTCAAAGGCACCTATTCTTCTGTGCTCAGTCTTCCTTATGGTCTAGCTTTCACAGCCGTACATTACTACTGAAAATAATATTGCTTTAACTAAGCGGACTTTTGTAGGCAGGGTGATGTCTCCACTCTTTACTATGCTATCTAGGTTTCTCATTGCTTGCCTCCCAAGAAGTAAGTGTCTCTTTATTTTGTGACTGCAATCACCATCTGCAGTGATCTTGGATCCCAGGAAAGTAAAGTCTGTTACCACTTCCATTTCTTCCCCTTCTATTTGCCAGGGAGTGATGGGGCCAATTGCTATGATCTTGGTATTTTTAATGTTGAGTTTCAGACCAGCGTTTTTACTCTCCTCTTTCACTCTCATCAAGAGGCTCTTTAGGTCTTCTTCACTTTCCGCCATTAGAGTAGTGTCATCTGCATATCTCAGGTTGTTGATGTTTCTCCCAGCAATTAGTTGCAGATGGCCAAATGAATATAAGGCATCAGCATTTGTAATTGGCAGACAGGGAAGGCTTCTTAAGTGTTTAGGTCTTCCTAAAGTGCAGACAATTTATTTACAGTACTCCAAACTCAAGATTTTATCTTGACAATTGACAAACAGTACCATGCAAGTGACGGAAACCTGCACACAGTTCATCTGAAACGGGTGTCTACAGCCTCTACTGGGCATTTCTATAAAGTAGCCTAGTCATGTCCTAGCAACACTGTTTTATTGTATAAAAATAAAGTCAGAATTGTCAGATTAAGACTCAAGGAAACATAAAAGCCAAGATTTCCAGCTTAGTATATATGAAAATATTCAACCTACACAAACAGTAATAGACTCACCTTAATTCAGGGTACACATTTTCAAGGTACCATTTGAATGGTTTACATTTAAGTCTCTTTCTCAACTCCAATCGGCTTTGAATACTATTGAGAGAAAAAGGATGTTTTAGGATTCATCTAATTTATGAAGTGGTATTATATGAAAAAAATGCATTTCTATAGACAACATCTATTAACTATTTCAATGTAGGTTAAAGATATGGTGTTACAATTCACTTTTGTAAGACTGATTTCTAATTCCTCCCTAAGAAGACTGAATCCACAAAACAGATTTTCATTTCAGGTTTATTTATACCCCGCCTTTCTCTGCCCAATGGGCGACTCAAGACGGCCAGTAACAATAAATACAGCATAGATTATACAATAATAAGAAACAAAGCAGTACAAAATACAAAATAATGCAAACAGTCAAATATAAATCAATTCAGAGAGACTATATTGACATCATAATCATAATAATAATCACAGAAAATAACAAACAAAGAATAACAGAGCTCGGGGGCAGGTCAGCATAACGTCTCCAACTGAAGCAGTCGGAGTCCTTTGTCGCCACTCGAACCCATTGCTCAGAGTACAATGAAAAATTATACATAGTTACAGTAACTCATACAATAGATACAATGTTCGAAAACCAGAACAGTCCAAACCAACTCCCCCAACTCCGGTGGTTGCCGAGCTATCAACCAGCATACCGACGGCAACAGTTCTTACTGTTCCCCGCCACAGCGTCGACCACTATGTATGCCCTCACCTCCCATGGCCAGCCAGGTCACATAAGAAGCCAAGAGGAAGCCAATTCTTTAGAGTGCTTCATTACTTCAACTTCGAGCAAACAGTTTTTTCATTACTTCGCATATAGCGGCAGGGGGAGTCCAGTAGCAACCAACTCCAGTGTTCTCGCCCTTTGTAGCTCTCGCCCCGCCGCAGGTGAAAGTCTTTGGCAGCGGAGATGGAGCGGCAGATAAACTAGGAAGGCAATGATCAGACTTACTTGCCATAAGGTACATTTCTGGCTGAAGGCACTGCTGCATAATAGAAGTTTTTGTATTCATCCATCCAAACTTCTGCCGCTCTACGTGTATTTCTGAAAATAATTCAAGAGCTAGTATTATTTTAGATTTTATTACTAATGCAATTTTCTTGCACTTTAACTACAGTACTTTGAGTTCTGCAGATTTTTGCATATGAAAGATACTGCAGAAAGAGAAGATAATGCCCAGCAAGCATATGTGAAACTTACACCATTTTTGTTTACCCCTACTTAGTACCTTTGATTAGGATGTTTATGGAAGGGAAACGGCACAAAAGATTTCCTTTTCAGTTTCACTTTAGTTCCCAAACACAGAATGAATGTTCATTCAAACACAATTTCAGACACAAAATGGAGACAGTTAGTTCTGCCTTTAGTAGTATCCTTGTATATATACTCACAATTATTTTTACTGTTATTTTTTTTTATCCCACACCTCCCCTACATCTGAACTTTCATGGCTTGGCAGTTTACTACAAGAACTAAGACTAGAGACAGATTCTCCTGTCCTCTCCCATCATCACTTGTGACAAACATCTTCAAGGCTGTTGCAGGGAGTGGATACAACACTCTTGGTTTCCTTTTGTGTTTTATCCACCCAGGCCTAACTAAGATGTAAATTTCCAACTATTAACATAACTTGCAAATAGTTACTTCAGATCTCCTGTAGAGTAAATTAATGTATCTGGACAAATGTTTAGCAGGTCCCAAATCCTATAAATCAAACTCATTTCTTGTGCAAGCATAAAATACATAATAATCCTGTACTTCAGTGTAATTTTAGCAGTCATGGATTAAATAAAAGTGATCCACAGCAAGCTTACATGGCACTTTGAATACAGTCTCCACACCTCTCACTGTTGGAGTGAGGAATGAGTGGCTTTCCAGATTTTGTTAGACTGTAACTCCCATCAATCCCAACAAACCCAGCTATTGAAGGGTGATGGGAACTTTCTTCCAATATCTTGAGGTCCACACATTTTCCATCTGTGTCTTAAGAGGTTTGGATGGATAACATTTGTAGACAGACAGACAAGAAAAACTTACATAAAAACATGAGAATGTGTGCGTGCGTGCGCGCGCGCACATACATACATGCATGCACACATTCAACACCTAGCAGTATGTTCCTAAAGCTATCACCTGCATTCAAAACTGCAAGACACTGTCCACTATCGTGTTACACACTTATGCCACCATAGCAGAAACAATGTTAATGGCAGTGGCAGCTGCCTAATCATGATTTCAGCTTGCATGTGATTCACGTGCAATGTGACAAGGTTGTGCACAATCCAAAATCAAAGCAAGAACTCTTATTAGTAGCAGTGATCACATCATTCCTCCCGCATCAATACAGCTACACAACAGGATTTGGGCCATAAGGCAGAAATCAAGCTGTATATATATATTAATTATATCACTGGCTGCCAGCTTTTTGTATATGACATCCCATGAATCATGGAATCTAATTCATCTATAATTTATTTAAAAGGCACTTTTTTCAAGCAAGGTATTTACCGTACATGTTAAATTTACAATGGACATGGAATGGAGGGTTAGGAGAAACGCTGGATGCCTGAAACTATTACTAGCATGCCAAAAGATCACAGTTGGATACTTTTTGGCAGGTAGTTAGCAGGAAACAAGATGTCATGCTTGTGGAAAGACATGGGGACTGAGGTGGAATGCATTTTTAGTAAATGTTGTGAAAGCCATGAATTCTACTTAGACTAGACTATTTCTGAATACAGTACTGCCATGATATCTCAATCTAATGCACTGCATTAAAACAATGCATTCAATGATAGTTGGAGTACATAGAAAGAGCCTCCTCAAAGATTGTGGTATTTTTTAATCACAATTAGGCGTACCCTGGTAACAAAGAACTGCAGAATGAACACACCAAAAGGTGTCTTCATTTTGGCAGTTTCATGTTTGGCCTAGACATAGAAGAACAAGGTAGTTTATCACCAAATGTAACTGTCCTGTAAAGACGTTAAAAACCTAATTAAACAAATGATTGCAAAATGCTGCTGTTTGATAAGCAGTACTGAATCACAGAACTATGTGACCTAAGGAGATAGCAATGCATACAACTTTCACTTGCTGTTTCTCTGGGTCAGGACTCAAACCTTGCTTTCATTATTCGTCGTCGTCATCATCATCATCATCATCATCATCATCATCATCATTATTATTATTATTATTATTATTATTATTATTATTATTATTATTATTATAATACTTGTATTTAAAACCATCCTCCAAATTTACCTGGCAAAAACAGTACCACTTCCTCCTGGGAAGGTGTAAGGATGTTGCTTGCGGAACACATGGCCGACCCGGCTGCATGGGATTATTTCGAGGCTGCCACCACACTGCCAAACACGGAATGAAATCTCTGCCGTCAAAAAACAAGAAACAATATCACACAACAACCACAAGAATGGTTCACTTACTTTTTTCCTTCCATGACCAAAATAAAACTTTTCTGCCTCTAAGCAATAGCTAGTGTTTTTTCAAAAGTGCCTGGAAATTTTGCTGGTTTTCCTGGTATGTAAAAAAGGGTGTCCGGAATGTGACCATTTTTTGTCTGTTGTTTTAAAAAACTGAATCCTATGCCATCTCTAAAACTGTTTGTATATGCTTCCAAATAACAAACCCAAGAACCAACACACTTTTTGCCCCTGTTCAAACCACTTAATGTGCTTAAAATCCATATTAAATAGAAGGCTACTATTTGACAGACATTGGCAATTGGTTCTTACATGGACACCTGGATATCAGAATGAATAATGGAAACACCCAAAGCCTTGATGTCTGCCTGGCATCGATTATGGAATGGACAAAAGCAAACAAGCCAAAGTTGAATCCTGACAAGATGGTGCTCCTATTGTTGAAAGGGCCATTTGTCCAAATGGGTGGCCTGTCTCTCTCGTTGGTGGGAGTAGTCCTTCCTTGAAGGGACCAGACCCCCCAGCCTGGGTGTAATTATAAATTCAGAATACAGTCTGGAACACTACATTGAGGCCGTATCTAAATCTGCATTTTTCCAACAACGTCAGATTGCTCAACTGTGCCTATTTTTGGACAATCCCTGACAACACGGGTACACATACCAGTAGTCTCAAAGATTGGCTCTTTATGTGGGGCTGCCCTTGTGCAGAATACGAAAATTGCAATGGATCCAGAATGCTACAGCCAGGTTAATTTTCCGGGACAAATAAAATATGTTGTATCTCCCCAGTCCTTCTCAGTGGCAGCATCAACAATGTGGAATGCCATTCCTTTAGAGCTGTCCAAGCAAATATTTAAGAAGAATAAAAATCTAAAAACCTTCCTATTCAAGGAGTCTTTTAAAAAATTTTTGTTGGCAGCCAATAAATTTAGGTTAGTCTAATTTATTTTTCTTTTGGATTGTTTACTTTTAAATTGATTTGGTTTTATTTCTGCTGGGTTTCCAAACACAATATTTGGGATTAGTTTTACATACCGATAAAAATTTTTATCTGGCACCACTAGGGTATGGGTCTGTTTTATTATTATGAAGGAGGAAGGCGATACCTTTACAGGATCACTTTTTAAAAAAATCAAACATTGTGTGAGCTTTTGTGATTTTGCAATGTTTTCCTTTTTAAGTCATTGACTTTTTAAGTTATTGACTTTTTAAGGTATCTACTTCCTCCTGCATTTATTTTGTGTAGGGATCACACAGCTGCTGTCTTTGCTTGTTTATATTATTATGTATATATTTTCTTATGTTTAAATTGTCTATTTGTCTCTTTATTAAATCGTAAACTGCTCTGTGATGCAATGAGATTAAAATTATAATCCAAGTTAATGCAAGGTGCATTATTATTATTATTATCTACTAGGACTGATAAGCAAAATTAATTAACTCAGTATTTAGATAACAACTCTATAACAGATTCCTTAAAATATACACATAAATACAATTATGTCCATGCATTATGAGAGTGGTCTACTTCTAAGTATTTTTCAGAACTTTAAATGTGTGGAACATATTAAAGTTCTACTAAATGAGACACTTTGGTAGCTGTAGTTAAAGAGATTTCACTTTCAAGTTACACACAACTTTTTAAAAAGGCTAACACCCCTTAATTATAGTTCAAGTTTTATTACCTTCTATACAGTAACTATTTAATTTAGACCCTTCCTTTCCCACCGACCCCTGCAGTTCTTATTTTTCAACATAAAGTTCGCATTTTAAAATTGAGGCCTGTTGCATCTGGGATTTATATTTGGTCAATAATGTCATTTTAATCACATCCACAGAGATCTAGAGGCCATGAACTCACAAAACGTAGACTACAGTACAATTTTCAAAAACAATTCTCAGGAAAGATTCATACCTAGATTTTCTCCACCCCATACATCCATCATCATATCATACTTCCCTAGCTCTTCAAAGTAAAGTTTATCCATCACAAAGAGTCCACCAGCTATCATTGGTGTTCTAAAGAGACATAAGGAATTAAGGGGGAAAATGGTACAATACATATTTGCACAGGATAATCAGATATTACAACTGAATATTTTCTATTTGTATTTTAAATAAAACCATTTTGTTCAGTTCTAGTAATAGTCCTAGTCAGGTTTCCAGGAAAAAGGTTAATCTTAATCTATGAACACAGAAAGATTTCACACTTGACATCTGGAGAACTATACCTGCACATGAAAATAATCTCTATCAATGGGTGAGATCAGGAGGGAAATCAGGGGTCCCATTTGTGTGAAAATACTTTACGCCTAGTGACTAATTTTGCCTTCAAATTTAGACATCTACCCATGAAAGCTACTACAGATGGGGGTTGGGTTAGCCTCCCCCCTCTGGCCACAGTTTAACATTAACCCTTTTTTCTACCTGCCTGGAGAGGGCCTAGATCAGTGATGGGCAGTCTTGGCCCTCCAGCTGTTCTTGAACTTCAATTCCCAGAAGCCCAAATCAGCACTCCTGCTGATCAGGGCCTCTGGGAATTGAAGTTCAAGAACAGCTGGAGGGCCAAGACTGCCCATCACTGGCCTAGATACACTAAGTGATTCAATCACACAGACCTTAGTGATTAATTCACACAGACCTTAGAAACACATTGCTATTCCTATACAATTGGTTCATGGGACCTTTATACTACATCAGCAGCACAGGTTTTAGTTCAAATTCAAAGCTAAGTCCAATCCAAGTGTCTGACCTAACTCTTTAAAAAGGGTCAGCACATTTTCAGCCCATATCTGGGTTCTCCTCGTCTTCTAAGCGACTAGACAGAAGGAAAGGGAATCCTGACATCATATCTCTTCACTGGCTTAAGACATCAGGAACTTTCTTTCCGGATTACAACCACCATTTCCAGGAGCTGGCTGATTCTCAGTCAAGAGAGCCTCCTCGAAGATTGTGGCATTTGTGAACCACAATCGGGCATACCCTGGTAAAGGCCACCTTGTGTCACCGGCTAATCTTTCTCACACTAGGTTAGGTGAAAGGAACTGCAGAATGAACTCCCTAAAAGGACTGAAGTATTCTTCCTGGACCAATACTTCAGGCCTATTTCCCTAGCAGAGAGGAAGAGGAATGATTCAACCGTCTGAGAATGGCTGGCTTAGCTCCTCCTTCCTGTTTCCCACATGGGAAATAGGATGTCAGTGTTCAAAACCTGCCTCCATGATGGAGGGCTGAGAGGGACGAGCTTTTCTCCGCTCGGAAAGGAGAGAAAAGAAAGTGACTTTTTTAAAGTGAAAATAGACCCTGAAACCGGCTGAAAAATGGATTAGGAAAAAGAGAAGGAAAATTAGCAGTGGAAAATATATTGGATGCTCCAAAGCAGCGCCGAGAAAAAGAGGTAGGACAGAGTTTCGATCTTGAGAGCGGGGGGATGGGCGACCTGTAATGGCGACGAGTCCCCAGAGCTCTGGATCGAAGAACGGAAATTCTGGAAACGGGAGGAAAGCGGCGTTCTAGTAAAAGAGCTTAAAGGTATGGGCAAAGCATAAGTGGACGTCGGAATTAAAAGTAAATCTGTTGGGGGGCCGAAAGAGATTTTGTAGCGGGCTCGTTTGGTCTCGTCGCCCCCCCCCCCCGATCGGAGACGTACGGAGCTTCGAGGCGCTGGAAAGGAGCAAAGGGGAAAGCGAAGAAGTTTGACGGTGAGCAAAGTTGTAAAGACTTATAAAGAGAAAGGGGGAAATAGAAAGCAGAAGTAAAGAGACTGATTTTTTCTTATTTTTTTTTCTTCCCTTTTGAAATGTTTTATGCCGGTGGGAGTGGATAAATTAACGGCTAAGTAAAAGGGGCAAGATAATATTCCCTGCTTTCCTTCTTTTGTTAATTTTTTTTCTTCCCCTTTCCTTGCCTCCCCCTCCCGCTATTGTGCTGTGGTCTAAGAGAACTGGTTTTTAAAGAAGAAGAGAGACGATAAGCCTGTCCCTGCATACATTTTTTTGGAGATACAAAGAGAAGCAAGAAGCTGTTGTGGCGTAGTTCTCTGAGAAATAAATTGCTTGTAGATCGGAACTTTGGAGAACAGGAAAGTGAACTCATCAGTGTTATCTTTGTCTTTGCTGACTCTCCCTTTTTCCCCCCTTAAAAGAGATTTGGAAATCGTTTGCAATTTACAATAGAGAGTTGGCTCCCCCTACAGTTAAATTTTGGAGATAAAAAAAATTTTTTTTTTTAATTGCTGTTATTTTTGTTTGGGTTTTTCTTTTCTCTCTTGGCTGGTTTGAAGCTTTTTAATTTTTAAATATTTTTTCAAATAAGATTTTTCTAATCGTTTCTTTTTTTTAAAAAAAAAAATTTCTTCCCCTTTTTTTTCTTGTTCTTTTTTGTTTTTATTTTTATTTTATTTTGAATTTTGTGGGGAGGGGAAATATTAAAGTAGATAAAAATATAAGAGGGAAATTAATTAAATTTAAATTGGGACAACGGAAGTTTGAACGACTCTCTGGGTATACATGTGAGTGTATATGTGTCTGTAAATACACGCGCATATATAGGACAGAGAGAGGGAGGGGGGAGGTGATAAGGGTTAAGTACTGTATTTGGAAAGTTTAATAAAATTGGTTAGAGATAAAATATATGGTGAATTTTGAATGATTAAACTTTATATGTAAATTGATAATAAGCAGTTAGAAATATATTTGAATGAAACGGCAGGGGAGAGGGAAAGAGAAAGAGAAGAAATTGGCTTGGACAAGAGAGCAAAGACCAACGTCCTCCGATAGAAGTTTCAGGAGGCTTACAAGATTGGATGAGGAGAAAGAAGAAATGAAAAAAGCAATGCAACAAGAGATAAAGGATTTGGAGGAACAAGAGACAGTGAAAAAGATGGCACAACAACTACAGCAGCAGCAGCAACAGAAGACAATAATATCACCAACGGCGTCTACTCCATCTGTGGTAAAATCAATCGTGATAACAACAGCAAAAGTAACAACGACAACAACAGCTATGTCAACAGTGTCAACGACAGCGGCGATAGCAGGAACAACACCAACAACGATCGTAACCACGTCCACGGCCACAACACCAACGACATCGGCAACAGGGGGAGGAGAAGGAACTAAATCTGAATTTGAAATTCTTAACGAGAGATTTGACACCCTGGGGAATAATATTGGAAATATGTTTGCTCGATCTAGAACAGAATGGAAGAAGGATTTGCAAGATGTAGTAGTAAACATTATGAAGGGAATTGAAGACATGAAAGAGGAAACAAAGACCATTAAAAAAGAGCAAGAAGAGATAAAAAAAGATCAAGCAATGATAAAAGTAGAGGTCATGGACTTAAAAAAGAAAGAAAAGGAAAGAGAAAATAAAGTTGGGGACCATGAAAAGAGATTGGAAAATGTAGAAGAACAATTAAGAAAAGCAAATGTTATAATTCGAAAATTCCCAGAGAATTCACCAGACAAATTAAAAGAAAGAATAGTGAAATGGCTTGACGAAATTATGGAAGATGGCTTCACGCCGTATGAAGTGGTAAATGTATTCAGGCTTGGTTCAAGAAGGGGCAAAACTGGGTCAAGGAATGTCATGTTAAAATTTGCTAATGTATCAGATAAACTGAGGTTAATGGCGCTTATACGTGAAAAAGGACCAGAGGTTTTAAAAGTAGAAGGCCATGACATTGAAGTGTACAACGACATTCCAATGGAGGATCGTTTCTGGAGACAGTCGATGAAGCCAATCACAAAAAGATTCCAGGAAAGGGGAATAAGATACAATTGGAAATTCCCAAGACAATTAAGTTTTTTTTATCTGGGAAGAAGATATTTAATCAATGAAGATATTAATGTCTTGGACGTAATGATAGAGGTCAAATTATTGGAAGCAGGAACTAAAGAGTGGTTTGATTTGAAGGAAGAATTGATTATATCTGGTGGTTATAGAAGAAGGGATAGCAATGGAAACGAGAATATGCCAAAAGGGGCAGAAGGAGGAATAGCTCCGGACGGGGAGTAGGTTCAGGCCCAATCCAGACTCCTATGTATGACTGCACCCCCCCCTCCCCCCTCTGAATTTTGGAGGCCATTTGTAAAAAAGAAATGGGGAGGGAGAGTAGTAGATTGTTTAGTGTATTTTTTCTTTTAGATGTTTTTTCCTTTTTTATTATTATTATTACTTTTTTGTATAAGGTGAAGGAAATGTTATATGTTGATCACATGTCCGTAGGAGGAAGTGGGAACTGTAAAAAAAGGGAGGGAGATACATAATAGATGAAGGATATAAAAGTATTAACATGGAACGTGAAAGGTACTGGTTGTCAAGTGAAGAGAAGGAGGTTGGAAGCGGCACTTAGAAAAGATAGACCGGATATAATTTTTCTTCAGGAGACCCATCAGAATTCGGAAAAAACCAATAAATTATTCTTAGGATGGACCCAAGTTTACGAAAAATCATATGGCTCCTCAAAGGCTAGGGGGGTCGCAACTTTGATATCAAATAGAGCGGGATTCGAGATAATAAAAAGTATATCAGACCCAGAAGGTAGATACTTGATAATAAAGGGGAAGATAGAAGAAGAGGAAATAACGTTGGTGAATTTGTATGTGCCAAACGAACATCAAAACAGGTTTTTAAATAAGATATATCGAATACTAGAGAAAGAAAAAACAACAAAAATGATTGTAGGGGGAGATTTCAATCTAGTAGGATCAAATATAGATAGCACGAATATGAAGAGAAGTGTAGGTGGAAATAAGACGTTTGTGTTAAATAACTGGTTGAAATCCTTGGGGTTGAAAGATACATGGAGAGTACTTAAAGGACAGGAAAGGGCCTATACGTATTTTTCACAAGTGTACAATACATATTCCAGAATAGACTACATATTTGTTACGGATAATTTGATAAGTAATTTAGATGGTATAGAAATTGGAATATTCAAAGAATCGGATCATGCAAAAGTATTGGTGGAATTGAAAATAGATGCTATAAAGAGCCCGAAAAATTGGAGATATAACGCCAGATTGTTTAGAGATAAAAAAAGTAAAGATCAAATGGTAGAAAAATGGGAAGAAAATTGGAAGTGGAATGATACAGGGGAAGTACGAATTGGTACCGTATGGGATACTATGAAAGCAATATTTAGGGGTGAAAGTATTAGGTTGGCAAGTATTAGAAATAAACAGTTAAAAAGTAAGCAAGAAGAAACAGAAAAAGAGATTAAAAGGTTACAGGAGATACATGCAATAACCAAGGATAGAAAAGTATATGAAAAGATGCAGGGACTAAGGAAGGAATTAATTGGAAATGATATAGAAAAGGTGAAAAGAGACCTAACATATTTAAAAAGAGAATATTTTGAATACAGTAATAAAAATTCAAAAATGTTGGCAAGAGCGGCTAAAGAAAAGAGAGGCAGAAGAGAAATAGGGACATTAGTGGATAAGGAGGGTATAAGGCATAATAAGATTAAAGATAAATGTAAGGTGGTCAGAGAATTTTACCAATCCCTATACTCTAAAAAGAGAATAAACCTAGATAAATTAAAAGATAGATTGGAAATGCAAATTAAAAATAAAATAAGCCAAGAGCATAAACAAAGAATGGAAGAATTAATAACTGAAAAAGAGATAAAAAAAGTAATAAACAAACTGAAAGTAGATAAAGCACCTGGCGAGGATGGATTACCTGCTGAGTTTTACAAAGAATTTAAGGAGATAGTAATCCCGAAATTGTTAAAACTTTATAATGGTATTCTTAAAGGGGAACAGGTACCTGCATCGTGGTATAGAACAATAATTGTCCTATTACCAAAACCGGGAAAAGATTTAGAAAAAGTAGAATCATACAGACCTATATCCCTGATTAATCAAGATGCTAAGATTTTTACAGCTATACTGGCAAACAGATTGAATAGTTTTATGGATAAATATATAAATAAAGACCAGGCCGGCTTTGTGAAAGGGAGATATATGACAGATTTAGTAAGGCGAGTTCTAAATTTAATAGACGTGGCAAGACAAAATAAAGAGAAAGTAGGTATATTATCATTAGATATTTTTAAAGCATTTGATTCTGTACAATGGGTAACAATTATCGAGATAATTAAGAGTTATGGATTCGGTAACAGGTTTATAAAGACAATAGAACAACTGTACCAACAAGGATACGCTAAAATCAGGGTTAACGACGGTTTAACAGAAGAATTAAGATTAGAGGCAGGAACAAGGCAAGGATGTCCCCTATCTCCAATTCTATTTATTATGGCGATGGAAATACTAGCTAATATAATAAGAGAAGACAAAAATATAGAAGGAATACTGGAAAATAAAATTAGTTTATATGCAGACGATACTTTGTTAATTATGAAACACCCCAGAAGAACCATGGAAAGGATTCAAAAGCATTTAAAGGATTTTGAACAAATTACAGGTTTGAAGGTAAACTGGGAAAAATCAGAATTAATTTTAAATAATATTGAAAAAGAAGAGCAAAGGAAAATCAGGGATGAATTTAAATTACAGATTAAAGGGAGCTTGAAATACCTGGGGATAAATATATCCAATAATTTAGAGGACCTGAAAAGACTAAATTATGATAAACAAAAGAAGGAACTTAAGATTAAAATTTCACAATATCAAAAACTGAAGTTGTCTTGGTTCGGCAGAATAGCACTGACTAAAATGATGTTACTACCAAAACTAAATTTTTTATTTGATGCCTTACCAATTCAGCTGACGGATAAGGATATTGAGGAATTTCAAAAACTATTTGATAGTTATTGTAATGGGGGACGCAGACCTAGAATTTTAAAGAAAATGTGGCATTTACCTCAAAAAGAAGGCGGTTTAGGAATGCCTAATTTAAAGAGTTATTATAAAGCCTTCCAGATAAAGAATGTAGTTAAGATACTGATGAAGGAGTCGGTTATCTGGGAGGGAATCGAGATGAACGAAGTAAAGGAAGTTGGTAAGAGTTTTTTTTTAGACAAGGAAATAGGAAAAATATCGATTAAAAACAGAATGATGAGATCTATGTTGGGAGTATGGAAGAAAGTTAAAATGAAATTGGCCCCGAATATCTCACCGATAATTGAAATAGAAGACTTGAATAACTTCCCAATAAGATTGGATAACGAGATTAAGGAAATTTTGTCGACAAATAGGGTTCTCCTATTGAAAGATTGGATACGAGTCTGCAAAGATGATGTGAGGAAAAGAGAGCTATATACCCAGATGAAGCTGAATTGGTTTCAGATAATTATGGTGAATAAGTGGAATAATAAATACTGGAGAGAACGAAGCCTAGAAAGAGACAGGACGGAATTTGAGGAATTAGTTTGGAAAATTAGGAGGGAGGAAACTGGTATTAAAGGGCTGGTTAGTAAAATTTATAAAATAATAAACACAGAAGGTAACCCACAAGAAACATTAAGAAATACATGGGAACAGGACTTGAACTTAAAAATAACGGAAAAGGAATGGCAAAATAAATGGAAAAAAAGAATTATGAGATCCCTATCGGTCAGAATAAAGGAACACAATTTTAAAATGTTATGGAGGTGGTATCTGACACCCGTGAGACTGCACCAGATGGATAAGAAGAACAATAAAATGTGTTGGAGATGTAAAAACAGTTTGGGCACATATGTTCATATGTGGTATGAATGTAAAGAGGTAGAAAACTTTTGGACAAAAATAGAGATCGAGATAGGGAAAATTATGGGAGTACGTCTCAGATTGGGACCAGATACCATCTTACTGACAGATGTTGAGAATATTAAAATAGATAATGATAAGAAAGAGTTGTTGTCTATGATGTTAGTAATGGCAAGAATGTGTATTGCAAAAAATTGGAAAAGTGATACAATGTTAAAAGTGCAGGATTGGTACGGGCAGATGTGGGATCTCGCATTGAATGAAAAACTAACATGGGAATTAAATCTTAAGAAAGGTATAATAAAAGAAAGTAGATTTTGGAAAATATGGCGAAAATTTGTGGAATACTCAATGACAAGAGATGAAATAAAAAAATTGACACCAGACCAAACGAAATTTTGGGAACAATAGAAATGAATGGGAGATCCCACAACCTCCTAGGACAATGTATATAGCACTAGGGTGATGAAGTCTGTAAGTGTATGTAATATACAGTCTGTCTTACCTTTTATATTATGATTTTATTTTTATTAATTTTTTGTTATTTTTTTCTGTTATGTATAAAATGTTTGTTTCATGTCTTATGCTTTAAAAAATCAATAAAAAAAAAATTAAAATAAAAAATACAACCATACAGGGCTACTGGGAAGATACCAAAAAAAAAAAAAAAAACAAAAAAAAAAACACAAAACAAAACCTGCCACTATCTAGAGCTTCTTCTTCTTCTGTGTCTAGGCCAGGCGTGAAACTGCCAAAATGAAGGCACCTTTTAGGGAGTTCATTCTGCAGTTCCTTTCACCTAACAAAGTGCTAAGAGGAAATGGTTTGAGTCTCACTTCTCTGAAGGGAGCATCTTCACACATGAAAGGCCTATATCCATCTCATAATCAGAGACCCTTCCCACTTCCCCAAAATCATTCACCTGTTGGTGAGTACCAGAGAAGGCCTTTTTGGTGGTGGCCTCACACTTCTAGAATGAACTTGCCTGTGAGCATTCAGGGAAGCCCTGAAGATAATGGGCAAAATCCTGTTGCATAACAGTGCACTCAGAATAATCCAGAGCAGGCATTGGAAACAATAAATTTACACTGATTAAATACTTCCTACCCCTCCTTCTCATTTTGTGTTCTAAGGCTTCCTTGGGTTCCCTTTCATTTGAGTGAAGCCTTTAGGCCAGAGGAGGCCCTTAAAAGCTAAAAATCATCTATCAATCACTGCTGGTGGTATCAGGACAAGACTGCCAATCTGGCAGAGGTTACTGACTTCTAGAGACTCACATACCCCAACCATGAGGCTTCCAAAGGCTTTCCCAAGGGAGAGAAAAAATGAGGGAGCCTCATAACTCAAAACAGGAGGATAAGAAGCTTTTAATTAGTGTAAATTAAACATTTTTGGTGCCTGATCTTGTTTTTATTGAGGGCAAAGTTCTGCAGCAGGATTTGGCCTTCTTTTAATTCAATTCTGGGTTTACTGTTTTTAAAATTGCTATTTTAATGGATTTTACTTTTTTGTTTTGTTATTACACACATCTTAGAAGTGTCCCAATTTTGAAGATGGCAAATAATTTTACACAAATAAATAATATTAATCAAATAATAATTTGAATGGACAAGATGTTCTTTGCCCCCAAAACATCCTGAAATGTTTCATAATCCAATGTACAACTCTATTTCTAAGAACTATACATACATATTCTGTGCTTCTACATTTTGCGCTTTATTTGAATTATGTACATTTCTATATGACCCAACAATTGAACATGGCAGTAGTTTCTCCCTCCATTTAATGTTTCATGACATGCACACTAATTCAAGAGCAGTCTGCCAAGAATAACTTGGGATATGGTAACTCAAAGTTTCACTTACTAAGAACAACAACATTGTTTTGTGAGGGGAAGGGTGATGACAGGAACATACTTTATGGGAGCAACTGGGTTTCCTTGTCGTGTTCTTCTCTGCTCAGGTGTCATGTAATCCCACTTGAATACCAGATTCCAATCAAAACCTGGGCGATTGTTAGGGAGAGGAAAGAAGAAAGTCACAATAGCACAGATTTTGCTTTTATTTTCTTCTAATGCTGGAGCAGGGAGTTTTTATTTGAAAAGTAAAGTACAGTGGTACCTCATATAACGATTTTAATCTGTTCCATGGGGCTCGTTGTTGTACGAAACAATTGCTATACGATACATGCATCATATAGTGATTTTCCCTTTTGGGAAGCATCGTACAACCAATTTCTTTCTTTTTTTTTTTTTGCTAAGTGGTTTTTCCGATGGAAAAATTGTTGTAAATTTTTACCATAGGGGAAATTATTATGCGGGACACCATTTCCCCCCCAAAACCTAATTGTTATGCGATTTCATTGCTATACGGAGCAATTGTTGTATGAGGTTCCCCTGTATGCCTAAAAGGAAGGAGAAGTGGAATAGATACGCAATACCGAATATATTTTAAAACCATGTATTAAGAAAAATAAAACCAAAATGCTGTCCACATGCTGTTGCAAAACTGCATCACTGCATGACTGTTGTCAAACATTTGAATATTACATAAGTTATGGAATGCTGAATTTGTAAAGAGCACACCAGTTAGGAAAGATTTAATTCCTTCTACAAGGAAAAATCGACTAATAACATCCAGCGCATAAATCATATCTAAGCAGTGTACACAGCACATAACTTGAGATACTTTCCAAGAAGCCATTTTATGTATCTAAGAAAACTCATCTAAGCTACACGATGTAAAAAGAAAATGGAAATAGCTCCCATTAATTAGAAGTGTCAGGACAATCAACTAAATCTCAGCAAAAAATAAAGTCCAGTGGCAAAATTACATTGCAAAAAAGCTATGTACACCAATAGGTTTTCTCATTAATACAAAGGCTGATGAAAAATTAATAATAAATGAGTACATTAAAGGCATTCTCTTCTTCATTAAATTAGTCAAGCCACCATCACCTGCTTATAATGGTATCTAATACTCAATGACATAAATGGGCTTCAGTTTCTCATCTCTGACAGTTTACAACTACATTTGTCAAAGATGTGATTACACAGATATTTACAAAAAGAAAGACAACAATGGGATTGGTGATACTCCAAGACATTACATGATTTCTATGATGACAGGACTGCAAAAGGGTGTTGCTTTGATCATATAGTTAATTAAGAATCCATGAAACAACCACTTACTATTGGCTTAGACAGCCCGTGGGGAGAGATTTTACCGGGACGGATGGGCGCGTGCTGCTGCTCAAACCCTAGTAACTCCACCTCGGCATTTTTCACTTTGCTTCCTCTTGCCAGTCTCCGCTCTGCTCCGTGAGAGAAAGTCCAAAGCTCTTTGGGCAGCTTCGGGAGAAGCTGCCAAAGCTGCCCGAAGTGCTTCGTACATTCTCCCACAGAGAATGCCATATCCCATTGGAATTTTCAATTTAATTATAGCTGATCAAGTTTTATTCAAAAGCAGATATGCTTTTAATTTAAAAGTGGCCATTTGGAAATGTGAAGTACAGAAGAACAGATTTAGTAAGACATTCTAGCTCTCAGATGTTTGAAACAAGAATAAATATACTGTATAATGTGCCTGAGTGGATATCTGGATGTTTCTATATTTACAGGCATTGGAAAGATCTTATGTTATAGTATTGGTACATACCGCCTTTTAGATCTGCTGATGCCCCTACATACTGGAAGTTGTCCATATTAATCACATCAATTATAGGAGACACAACTCGGGTTCTGTCCTAAAATATTGAAACAGAAGTCAAATGTAAATTATTCAGATATGGAAGACTTCTAATTTTTTGATACTGAGAGAACACATGTCACAAAATCCATCTAAAGAATTTTGACTGATATCTCCTGAGATTCAAAGAGAAAATCACATTCATATTTTGGCAATCTCTCACTTAGATTACTGTAATGCATTATTTGATGGGGAAAGGGAAATATGCTTTAGTCAGTATATCCATGCCCGCTTAGACCTGACCCATGAAAGCTAATGTTAAAATACAGCAGTTAATCTTTAAAGTGCCACAACGTTTTTGTTTGTTTGTTTACTCTCTGATAAATTTAAAAATTATCACTAAACATAAGTAGCAAGAATGTGCTTTTAATCAGCAGTAAAGAAAAATATACTTTTTAAAGCACAAGCTATTCCAAAGCCTTGATCATTCCCAACATTACAATATTTACTTTGATCTTGGGGGTCTGCAGTTTTCTAAATGCAGTTTCTGTACTGACGGCTTTATTTTCAACCCTGTTCCTTTGATCCGACATGGATTTAGTCTTTTTTTAAACTGCTGTGCACTTAAACTGACACTTTTTCACAGAGGTAAACAATCTCGACAGTCTTTCTGATTATTCACTGTCATTTCAGGCATCTGCTCATGTAGATCATTTGTTTACTCTGTAATTTTTTGTGCCATTTTGCTGCCTCTTTACCCACTTTGGAGATGCTCTTTCTGAGCTCTTCTCAAACTGCTTAGGCTTTAGAATCTGAGTGACCATCATGTCCATAAGTCAGAATTCACAGCTGAGCTTTGATATGAAACAAACTAAGTATGTTCAACAGATCTGGCCCAAAGCATACTCCTAGGAAGCGGCACTGCCTATTTTTCCCCCTGTGATATGCTTATTTTTATTTTCTCTTTCTTGATTTATAACCAATTATCCTTCATAAAAATGCATGTCCTCTTCTCTCACAAGTACTACATCTACTTGAGATCTTTTGATAAGGAACTGAGTAACAGGTGGTGTCATTTTATTTATTTATTTTTCCAATTTGAGTAATAAATAACTATCATATCACCACCGATTTTTTAAAAGCAGAGGTAACCCTTTTCTTTTCAAAAGCCATGCTGTTTTTTTTAACCTAAGCAAGTCTTGTTCCTAGCATCTGATATTATTTTTAAATTATTCTTTCCATTTAACTGAGTCAAATGTTAAACCAATGTGCCTACAAACCCCATCTACAATTTCCAGAAGTTAGCACTACAATGGTCATCATTCATTTCTTGGCTAAAGATCCCAGTTTTAGTGGCATGCTCAATCATTTTGCCACACCAACAATTTCTCAGAGGTCATTGAGAAATCTTCAACTAAATGCTCATTCAATCTGTGATTTCTCAATTTCAACTCTGTTAGCTAGCCCTAAAGTATACTCTGATCAATTTGTTTTCAATTAATTCTTCAGGATCCACTGAAAACAGAGAGGAATGGATTTCTTTCAATATTGCCAGCACAGAATTCATGTACTCTGCAGTCTCAGTCCTCTTTCAATAATCTCTTCAAACACTTCTCTAATACTCCAACAATTGCCTTAGTTGACTGCCTGCTTCTCATAAATTTAAGAGCATTTTAAAGCTTTAACTTTAAATTTTAAAATAATGCTTATAAAAAATAAATTTGCCTTCTTTTACTCCCACCACCCCATTCCAGAAGTTCTTCTGTTCCTTAAATGCACCTTCAAACCCTCTGACATGACATGACAAGTTACAGGAGTGGAATCCGCCCAGCAGGCTATGGTTCTGGATTGTCGGAGGTGACAGGAGAGACTGCACTCGGGAGTGAGCATTCCTATAGCAGGTTGCAACAGTCCGCTGATCGCTACACGCCTCCTTCTCCTATGTCCTAGTCTAGCTGTGAGCATGATACCTTTTTATTTAGACTTAAATATATTACAATACATGCACAAAGGGTTATTTATGGTTATATGGTGTAAAATGAAGACAACACATCATCTCAAAAATTTTACCTTCTCTTAGAAGATTAGATTACTGAATGATTCTGACCTAATCAATTTGTGAATATCATTTGAATGAGTGATTTTTCAAATTAACATTCTAATCAGCGGGCTGATGCATATGATGGAAGTATGAAGTGAAACTAGACGGCTGTTGAATACTGCCACTTAATTCTCCAACACTACACAATGTGAACAGATCAACTTGCAGGTCAGTAATTAACATTCTTCTTAACTAACCTCAGCTACCCTCTCCAGAAGGGGCTCCAGCCAGTGCTCATTACATTCACAGTGACTGTCCAAGAATGTCAGTACTTTAGCCTGTGCTGCATCTGCTCCTCGAACACGAGAACGCATCAAACCTAAAAGACAAGGCAACATAATAGTAGATGGCTTTGCATGTTCACCTGTCAGCAAATGCTTTAGTACAAAGTCGGGTTGCTTCTCCACCACAGGACCCGGTGCTGGCTGAAACTGAAAGTATCTTGGACTAGATCTGTGATGGCGAACCTTGGCACGCCAGCTGTTCTTGGACTTCAATTCCCAGAAGCCCAAGTCCCTGAATCCACACAAATTCATGTGTGTGGATTCACAGGGACTAATGGGAATTGAAGTCCAAGAACAGCTGGAGTGCCAAGGTTCGCCATCACTGGACTAGATGCTCCATTCGGTTTCATCCCAATAAACCTCTATTTGGAACAAGTAACAACATCATATTCTACTTCCGTGTAATGTCGATAAACTTTCTTATACAGGTTTTGAAAAAGGTCATGAAAACCTAACTTGAAAAGATGAATATCCTTCATTTGTAGATAGAACTGTTTCTCTACTTAGCTGCAGGGAATTCCTTCCTTCCCATAAAATGGCTTCTGAAATCTAGAATGTTGTTGCAGCAACCAACCATATATCTAGGATGTTGTGAAAGGTACAGTAAATACCTACCAATTGCAGAAACTAAGAATGTGCGACCATAACATTCTGACCTCTAAGAAGGAGAACTCCCTTGCTGTCATGATCATTTCTGCCAAAGCCATCACTAGACTGCTGTATAAACAAACTGAGGGTAGGGATGAGCCTGAATGCAGACACTTACATTCCTGCTGATGGCAGCAGAGATCAGTGAAGCCCATGATGCTTTCTGAATTACAGTAATCGAAATGTTTTTAGGCGTTTGGGGAGAAGGAAGGTAGCTCCTTTTGCTTACCTAAAATTGAGCCAAATTGCATCAACTGGATTACCCTACCATTAACTCTGTAGGAATAACTAGTAATACAAGCAGAAGTATTTCTTTTCCCATACAAGATATTCAAGGAAAGACATAATCATCGGCCCTTTGCCATTTAGGGAGAGAAGAGTTGCACAATTCACCTATGCTGAATACACTGCTTTTAAAAGACTTCTGTAGATGCCTATAGTGTAGAAGCAATCTAGACTTGCAGGGGAGAGGTTTCTTGCTGGTGATTGGACTCCAGCGCAGAACCCAAAAGTGGGGTTTCGCAGGCAACACAAAGGAGAAACTAGACTATCTACTTTCTCATATCACTCAAAAAGTCTTTGCACCTGAGAAGTGTCAGGGCAGGATTTGTGCCCTGGTTTCAGCCTTGTTCCAAGATGAAGATTTCCATGCGTGGGAGACCCTTCAGAACATACCTTAGAGAGATTGGAATGTGTAAACATGCTGGCCTCATGGGTTGGAACAAATGAAACCTAATGTGTGATGGACATGTTATGCTGGATGATCATTGGCTGGATTCTTTTAGGTGAATGGCAAGGAGGTGGACCATGAGGAAGAAGATATAAACCAGAGGGAGGAGACAAGACTCAGAGCTAAGGGTGAACTGCAAACATGTAGTTGCTTAACCCAGAGGGGGCTTCCCACATAGAGCTTCCCAGAGACACTTTCTTTATTTTGATATGCTTTGATGAACTTTCTGTTCACAATAAAACCTTGCATAAAGAGTGCCTTACTTAGAGACTAACTCGCTTAAAGAGCAAAATTTTCTCTGAATGGTCACCTCGTTTAAGAACTAAAACCAACCAAAAACTCGCTTAACAACTAAATCGGGGTTTGCAAACACACACACCCCACCAGAAGTCACAACTGGTCACTTACAATGGTGTTTCACTTAAAGCGCAATCCCGTGGAATGCAATATGCTCTTTAAGCAAGGTACCAGTGTACTTTTAAAATACCTGAAGATGCCTTGAGTGTTTACTTGGCTATTTGCTACCTTATCTACACTAATCTGATATCCTGGGTTGCTTAGCTGGATGGTGGTAGCTCAGAAGCAGGAAGCAACCACTGGTGGGCAAGAAGACCTACTCATGAGTAAATTCATTTCCTGACAAGAACTCCTCAAATATGAGAAATGAGATCATTTAGGAAAGCAAGTCAAAAACAGAATAATAAAGGCTATCAGATTGAATAGCTGCCTGCTTTGCACAACTTTATTTCTTCTGCATATAGTACTTGCCGCAATATCAGAGTATTCTTATTGCTAATAAAAATAATGCTGTCTGGAGTTTCTGTCTTCATATTTTTTCCTAGTCTTAATTTTACAAAGTCCTCACCTTCCCGGCGGTCATTTCTTAGTACCCGCACTTTTTCAATTTTACCCAGGAGAGCACCATCATCAGCTAGGAAAGAAAGAAACATTTGTTAATCGTTTATTTATCTTGGCACAAGGGGAAATAATATGAGAAGTTATTCTTTCTTGCCAAATTCCTACAGCTTCCAAATTCTGGAGTCAATTTCTTTTCTTCCCAGGGTAAATCTACTCTACAAGACCCTTCTTAAAAGTGATGAGAATTTTAGCTTAATGCAATTTAAAATGGTGAAAGAGACAATAAGACTAAGATGTAATATTTGCTGTTATATGGTATTTCATTTATAGCATCTGAAAGCAAATATTTTGGAAGCTGTAGGCAAGTTGGGACCCTTGTGAAACAGTTGTATGTGCCAAAGAATGGAAATCAATCAACTGCAATCAAAAACATATATCAATATATCTTTTTATGTATATTGCATTTAGGATATATATTTTTTAGAAGCAGGATTCTGTGTAACTACTTACGATCATTACTGTAGTCGTCTACCAAAATGATTTCCTTGATAAGATATGGTGGACTTTTTTTGAGGACACTAAAGAAAAGAAGGAATGACATAAAATGAACATTCATATATTACATTCTGCAGTGTCAGCAAAGAAATGTTTCAGAAATACCTGACAACCGTTCGAAGTAAAGCTGATCGTGCCTCATTGTGAAAAGTGATTACTACACTCGATGCTGGCAAGTCTATCTGCCACTGCTTCCTCTGGCACCTTAGAAATGAAAACAAAAGTGTTACAAACATTACAGCTCTCTGTTTATCAATAGCAGACACCCTTATCAAAGTTTTACAGAATGCTTCCAAGTATCTTCCAGAAAAGGAATGACAGCAGTATGTTTGAAGAAGAAAGGATTGCTATTCTGTATATTAAAGGGTGATTCCAGATACTAAAATGAAAACAAGGTCAACTGCTAAAGATATATCACAAGAGGTGTATTTGGAGAAAGTCCAATGCTGCTTTTGGTATGCATTAATTATGCATTCAGTATTATGGGTACATTAATGCACCGCAGGCTGCTTGAAATCCAGGCACTGTGGATGGATTACCAGAGGTATCCAGAAGTTGAGAGTTTGATTCCCCACTGTATCTCCTAGCAGAAAAGCTAGCCTGTGCAGTTGTGGGCAAGCGACACAGTCCCAAGGCACTCCCTGAAGATGGGAATGATAAACCAATCCTATGTATTCTCTACTTATAAAACCCTGGAAATGGTCACCATAACTCAGAATTGACTTGGCAACACAAAATTGTTATAATATATAGGTATTAAGTTCAGGAATTTGGAAAGTGAAAGGTCAATGTACTAGTCTCAAAACAGTTTTGATAAAGAACAAAGTTAGGCTGCAAGGTATATACAGTACAGTATCATGTTTCAACAGACAGGGAGCCTTAAAAAATATCACAAAGTATTCACAGTTTAAGACCAGCGCAGTGTACCATTCAGTTAAGTTAAAGTTTAATCCCACCAATAATGGTTATAGTAGTCCAACTAAAGCTGATCAAAATGAATTGCTTTAATAGTGCAAGTTGAATCTAGGTCTTCTAAAGTGAATCAAATCCCCAAATATTTATAAACCGACACGGCCTATATAAATTAAGCTGCTTAAAAGTCTTGTTGGCAAGAGGACTGTAAAACCCTGTTAATCCTTTGTTTATTCCTCTCCAGAATTAATCAGAGCAGGTGAAAGCTTTGCAATTTTGGTTTCTTCTTCTTCTAAACATTACAAACATCTTACAAACAGTCCTTCGCCATGCATAACAACTCAGACATTTGTTGCTAGCTATTTTGTATATTTTATAAAGGTCTTGCGAATTTTAGAGCTTCTGCTTGCATTGAAGACAATCCTAATGGGAGACACATGGGAAACTGAAATATCAGACCTGAAACACATTCCAATCATTTTAAAATGCTTAGAAGTCAATTTCTGTAGTAAGAGGCAATAGTAGGTAAGAATAGGAAATGTGTGTGCCTGAGCCTTTGGTTTGATCTACAAGTGAGCAGGATTTTTTTTATTATTTTAAAAATAAGTACACATTGTCTGAAATCCTATAGAACTTAGTAAAGGTAAAGGTTTCCCTTGCTTGAAAGCCAGTCGTATCCGACTCTAGGGTTCAATGCTCATCTCTTTTTCAAAGCCGAAGAGCCAGTGCTATCTGCTTCTGCAGACGTTTCCGTGGTCATGTGGCAAGCATGACTAGACACCAGAGTGCATGGAACGCCGTTACCTTCCCACCGAAGTGGTCCCTATGTATCTACTTGCAATTTCTTGCTTTCGAACGGCTAGGTTGGCAGGAGCTGGGACAACAAAGACGGAAGCTCATTCCGTCCTGCAGTACTATAGAACTTAGCACAGTGTAAAGTCATAACTTGACAGATAGGACTTCTGCCATAGCATGAATTTAACAACCATTTGCATAACTTCAAGTTACAACAAGTTTTTGACCATAGTGTTATGGCCCTAAAAAGATCTCCAAGACATTATACACAAAATAAACCACCGAGAGAGGCATGAAGAATAAACCCATTTAAAACTTGTGCTATTTTTAAACTCAAAAACAATTAATTTAAACCTTAAATCTCATTATTTATTTATTTATTTGTTTGTTTGTTTAGTTGCTTGCTTGCTTGCTTACATTTATATCCCACCTTTTGGCATCACTCAGGGTGTCTTACTTTACATTCCTAAAATTGGTTTTGGCAAATCAAAAATGAGAACAGCACATCTACAAGCCTCCAGGGGGTGCAATTCACCTATGACAAAAATGTATTAGAGTGTGAGCTCAGCCTCACACATCCTGCTAATGCACCCAATGTTGTCGTGGTTCAGCATTTGACGTCCAACTTAGTTGATAAGAGGGACTGCGGTGGCTCAAGTAGTTAAGATGCTGGACTTGACGCCTGGAAGGTCAGCAGGTCAAGACCCGAGTACTGCATGACAGAATGAGCTCCCGGCTCTGTCCCAACTCCTGCCAACCTAGCAATTCCAAAGCAAGAAATTGCAAGTAGATAAATAGGTTCCACTTTGGCGGGAAGGTAAACAGTGTTCCATGCACTCTGGGGTCAAGGCATGCCTGCCACATGTCCACGGAAATGACTGCAGACACAGACAGCGCTGGCTCTTTGGCTGTAAACAGAGGTGAGCACTCAATCCTATAGTCAGATATGACTGGCTTTCGAGCAAAGGTGACTTTACCTTTACCTTAGTTGATAAGCCTATGTTTGCAAAATTTCAAATGGCATGGTGGAGCTCACAGGAAAGAATGTGAATGCCTTATTGTAAAAAAAGAAAGAAAAAAGAATCCTAATGTGTACATAGGGAAAATTTTAATTTCAGAGGTGAAGTGTCAAACCATGTTACTTGGGTGTGATCTATTTAATATATTATAACTGTGCTGGTTTCTAACTTATCACCTTATGGGGGAAACATTAAAAAAAGCACTACACATAAAAGATACCCACTTAAACCATTTACCTGGCTCTGCTCCATAAATTCCACTCATAAATATGATAATTGAGATAAGATTCATTTCACCTGCTACAATTTTGCTGTTTTAATTTCATAAGGCAGCTAACCGCAAGCAAAGATGGCAACTAAAAATTATATTATATTCTAGCAGGCTTCCTTGTATCACTATTTATTGCACGCACTCCTCTCAATTTCTCATAGTTTTATTCTTGGCTCTAGACATGGTACTTTGTAAATGAGAGTTACTAGGACCCCCCCTCCTTTTTTTAAGGTATTAATTTGTATTCAATTTATAGAATCACAACAAAGCTTGACAATATAATCAAGTCACAGACAATAGCAATGTTTAATCTCCTAGCCTAATTGCTAGCCTACGTTTTAAAGAGACCCATATCTAGTCAAACATATTCCAGGTGGAAAGCTATAATACTGAAAGTACATTTCAGAGATGACTTTGGACAAGGAAAGGAATAACCACCTCCTTAGTCAGCCTTTCGTTATGTTAAATATGCATCTATGAAAGTTCTGGGGAACTAATGGTCAAATCCACCCAAGCCCCTCCATGGTACAGTGTTTATGCCGGGGTGCCCAAACTTTTTGGGCTGTAGGCCGGTCACGTGGTTCAGGGGGCTGGTCAGAGATGGACATTGAAATCGACCTGGATGGTTGATTGTTTTACTTCCACTTCCGGGAGCGATGAGGACTTCACGGGCCAGTTGAATTGGCGTCGGGGGCCTCATCCAGCCCCTGGGCCATAGTTTGGGCACCTCTGGTTTATGCTGTAGTGCTGCAGTCACAACTCTGAGTTTATTCCTGACTGGCTCAAGGTTGACTCATTCTTCCAGACTTGCAAGGTCTGTAAAATGAGAAGCCAGTTTTTTAGGGGCAAACTGTAGTTTGCATGGTTACCTTGTCAACCACCCAGGTTGATTTCAATGTCCATCTCTGGAGCTGTTCCTTCTCTATATGAATACCAGGTTCTGAAGAGAGTGGACAGTTTAGGTAAGAACAGCCTAAACTATCCCTGGAGGCCCAGGGATCTCTTTCTTCTGTCTCCTGCATCATTAGCATAAAATGACCATTGTTCATTTTATTATAAAAGGAATTGTTTATGTCTGAACTTTTTGTTTGTTGCTTTGATAGGGACTGCAGTGGCTCAAGTGCCTAAGACACTGACTGGGAGGCGGAAGGTCAGCGGTTCTATTCCTGAGTACTGCAGGACGGAATGAGCTCCTGTCTTTGTCCCAGCTCCTGCCAACCTAGCAGTTCGAAAGCAAGAAATTGCAAGTAGATAAATAGGGACCACTTCGGTGGGAAGGTAACAGCACTCCGTGCGCTCCGGTGTCTAGTCATGCCTGTCACATGACCACAGAAACATCTGCAGAAGCAGACAACACTGGCTCTTCGGTTTTGAAACAGAGATGAGCACTGCACCCTAGAGTCGGATACGACTGGCTTTCGAGCAAGGGAAACCTTTACCTTTACCTGCTTTGATATAATAATTGCAGGCCACCAACTCAATTCTGACTTATAACAACTCCTTCTAGGATTTTCAAGGTAGAGAATACACAGAGGTGGTTTGCCATTCCATTATTATTATTATTATTATTATTATTATTATTATTATTATTATTATTATTATTATTATTATTATTATTATTATTATTATTATTATTATTATTATTATTATTATTATTATTATTATTATTATTATTATTTGGGGGGGTCCTCCTGGGTTAGAGTTTGCCCATGATTGCACCAACTGACTGGAGGCAGAGTGGGGAATTGAACTCCGAACATCTGGCTCCATAGTCAGATACCTAAACCAACTGAAAAATAGAGTAGATTTGATTCTATTGCCCAGACTAGAAGGCTGCTTCACCACATTCTGACCAAACTAATTTAGCTAGCAAGGAGTTAAGGGAAATTGTGAAAAGGCATTTTATTCCTCTCCATCAATGTATCTGAGTGTATTTTCATACATCAGTGGGAAATAAATTATTGAACTGTGAGTAATGTAGTTAAAATGTACCTGGCATGCTGCTCTACCTCTGCCAGACTGGAAGTGCATGTTCACTGCATGTGGCTGATACAAATAAACATGCATGCATGCTCTGTGTTAAGCAGGATTGGATGGGAGTAGCATGGTGCTTGCTTTAAAAATGTCAGATACCAAAGTTCATGCCTCATCTCCACATCTAACCCCTTATTCACACTTTCTGTGAGCTTAGTGCCAAGTGAGCACAAAACTACCAATTGTTTTTCATCCACAAGAGTGCCACAGCTTCTGAAATTCTACAACTTACTTATCTGGGGCACCTTGAGAATGTATGCATATAAACTAGAATTTAAAACATTAATATATATATTTAAAAATAACACATCAGCCTCACATACATATGCCACTCACAGCGACAATGTTATATGCACCTTATTAACTTCATACAAATAATGCTCTTAGTTAGCCACAAATGGAAATGTTATAGACGACATTGTTATTTTCAATGCATCCCAAGCTCTGACACAATCTATCCACCACAGAATGCAAACCCCAAGTCCCTGACAACATTCTTGCAATGAAAATCAACAGGAAATCACAGTTTTAGATTTCCTCATGCAAGATGCTGAATCAGACCAGAGTTGTAACCACTGAAGCAGTCTGAGATAAACTAGATAGATAATCTTCTAAATCACTAAAGTGAAGTTCAAACCAAAAATTTCCATCACTATGCAACTCTAATTAAGAACAATGTTAGATAACTAGGAATCAATCAACATCATTTATAATATACTGTCATGAAGATCACGTCAAAGGCAGCATAAAAAGCATACATTTTTAGCATATTTCAAGTCAAGCTTATCTCATACACACTGCATAATTCACCTTTTTTTGCACTGTATTGTTACAGGGCAGTCACAGTGAACTATGAATGAATGGGATACAGCAGAGAATGGCACCATAGAAGTATAAATCGAGCTGAAACATTTTTCTGATAGCCAAGTCTTGATAACTGCAGCTGGAATGTACCAACTTGTTTGCCAACACAGAACAAGCCTTTCACTTTATGGACTATCTGCTACATGAAACTTATTCAAGATAAAAAAATTGTACTTACTGATCATGTCTAGTATCTTGTACAGTTCTGTCCATTCGCAGTTTATCGCTCTCCACTTGATTAAACTTATTACGGGCATATGGATCTTGACCAGCTTTGACCATGGTAACTCCAACATAAGCTTCTTGGTCAAAATCTTGCCACCTAACTTTTCCTAAAGTGAAAGAAATGCTGGTGTTATCTGATTTGGACAAAGAACTACAGTTTCATAATCTGCATTTTACAAAGAAGCACAGAAAAGTTTCCCATTCCCAGAAAGGCAGGTGCCATATTTTTTTTCTACAACGTGCCTTCAGTGCCAGCACTTTTGAGCTCCAAACACCATTCCCATCTATGATTCAAACTCTATTATAAGTTTGTTCTAAGAAAAGCACACACTGAACAGCTGATGCTCAGATCTAAAACCTGAGACATCAGCTTGTGAAACAAATAAAGCCAATAAGCAAAGTCCAGTCGTGTGATCCATCAATAATAAATCCAAGCAACATGTAAATAAATCCAAACTACATGTTCATATTAAACATGAGTTCAATGCAATCTAGTCTACTACAGTTAAGCTCCATCAGGACCATGGCAAAAAGGTTCTTCTTCTTCTACCATATCTGAATATTGGCGATCTTCATGGCAATTAGTCATGAAGATTGTCCTGGGAACAATATAATGCAGTGGCCTTTCATCTGCCTTCCTCATCGCAGTGTGACAAAAAGGTTAGGACAGTTTAATCTTTCTTCCCCATTCAGTAACGCCTACATGAGGTCACATACCATCAGATGCTGTTTAAACTAGAGTAGTGGTTCCCACCTTTGGTGTTTGGACTTCAACTGAGGTTCCCCACTTTGGGAACCACTGAATTAGAGCCCCTCTACAATACCAATCAGTCAATAAGAAAAGTAACTGGGGAAGATGCCCCTCTCCCAGTGATAGCCATTATCCTGACATCTACCCCAGAAATAACGTTAAACACAATAACACATTTATTGTTAACATGCTTTTTAGCTTTAAAAGACACTGTACATTATAGCATCTTTGTTTAGTAGTTTTCCACCAAGACTGAAGATGAAGTATCTTGATTTAAATCAGCTCATTTTTATGAGATTAAATATTCTCAAATCCAACTAGCTTTAATTAATGATCTCGGTTTGAATAGTTGGAACACTGGAAAGCACTCCAGTATAAACTTTGCAAAATCCGTTGCTTGCTTGAGCTTACGAATGTACATTCATTAAATATGAACCAATGTGAACAGTTAGGATGTGTAAATTAGATTACAATATTTATATTTAATTCTGTCAAAGAAATAGTTGTGTAACATATCTATTTACTGCAGAATTCAACTGCGTCTCTTCAAAAGGCTTCCTTTAGATGCTAATTTCACTTCAACTATACAGAGGACCTAAGATTCAAACTAGACAACATGCTTAGCACATTTTACAAGCGATGCTAATTATATGGTAAAGATTAGTTTTAGCCATAACATGTGCTTTCTCTCAACAGCCTATCTTGCTTTTTAGCACACTCATTTTGTAATTGGTCACTGGAAGGTAGACAGTCTGGCCAGGTTTTCCTGCAGTGGTAACAGAGCAGACCAGGGGTGCCCAAACTACAGCCACGGCGCCAAGTCATCCAGCCCATGCTGCCCTTGTCGTTCCTGGAAATAGAAGTAAAACGCACAAGCACATGCACAAAACACTGTCATAAATGTGTTTACGACAGCCGCGGGTGCATTTATGGCAGCATTATGCATATGCGCGGGCGTGTTCTACTTTCACTTCCGGTAAGAGGAACAATGTGACTGGTCCACTCAACCACATGATCGGCCCACAGCCTGGAAAGTTTGGGCACCCCTGGAGTAGACCATACTGCCAGTGACTCCACAGCAAGTGTCAGGCGGCAATTAACTAACCTGACCACCCTGAGGACTAACAGCCATGGGTGCTGAAATCCACAAGAAAAGGTGATGGTCCCCAAGCAGATTAAGTCCCACTTGAATCCATCTTGATGGAGGGCAGCAGCTTCATCAATACTGGCCTGGGGCGGAGGAGGACTTTGTGTGCCAAAAGGGCTCAGGACCAGAAAGTGACTTGAGGAACTGGATCAGTGGTACAGGGTTCATGCTGCGATGCAGAAGGCAGATGTAGTTTCAAAAGATGTACCACCAGTGCCATCGGAGCCACAGTCTACCACGGCTCCCTCCCCCGCTCTGCCCGGCAGAGGAGGTGGGAACGCAGCTGACCAGCGTTGTTGCGGCAGGACCTTCAAAAGCCGCACTGCCAGCGCCGTCAGAGCCGCAGTCCACCACGGCTCCCTCCCCCGCCCCGCCCGGTGGGGGAGGTGGGAGCACAGCTGACCGGCATTGTCGCGGCGGGACCTTCAGGGGCCACATCGCCGGAGTTGCCGGTCCATTTCCTGGCCTCGGCTGTGTTGGGGCCGGGTCGTCTTCTTATTTGGCTCCATTCATTAATGTGCAGGCCATGGGTTCCGTTTTGGGGACATTAGTAGCGAGTGACTGTGTAATTAAATGTCTATTGTATAATTCATTGTGTAATTAACTGTATTGTATTATTATTATTTTCTTTTTTCCTATTGTATTTTCATGCTGTTATAGTGCGTCTATATTTTATTTGTTATGATTATATTGTATTTTTGGATTCATATTGTGTATTATTTTGTATTACTTTGTATTATTGATTAGTTGTATTATTATACTGTTATAATTGTATGTTTATTAACTGTATGTATATTAATTTTTTGTTGTAATTGTACTTATATTATTGTGTTGTATGCTGCTCTGAGTCGACCTTTTGGTCTGAGTAGAGCGGGGTATAAATCCAATAAACATAAACATGAAGGGTCACTGCTTAATATTCTCAGGACAGTCTTCATGGTACAGGTACACAGAAAGAGCGTCTTCAAAGATCGTGTTATTTTTGAACCACAACCGGGCATACCCTGGTAATAACCGGGAATAACCTTGTGTTGCCAGCTAATATTTTTTACACTAGGTCAGGCCAAAGGAACTGCAGAATGGACTCATTGAAAAGCTTCATTTTGACAGTTTCACATCTGGCCTAGACACAGAAGAAGAACTGGAAAGTAAAGTCTGGCCACTGGAAAGTAAATACAAACTTATCGTATTTTCCGGCGTATAAGATGACTTTTTAACCCTGAAAAATCTGTGCCAAAGTTGGGGTCGTCTAATACGCAGGGTACTCTGGAGCCAGGGGCCACCCGGCGGGGTGGTGAATGGCTTTCTCCGCCGGTCAGCTGCTGCTCCTCCTCCTCACGCCCCACTGGGGTGGTGGTATCCAGGCGGCCCCTTGCTCTGGACGCCTCGCGTCGGCGACAGCTGGTTTTCTCTGTTGATGCTACTCCTCCTCCGCACCACCACCCCCAGCCAAGGGGTGAGGAGGAGGAGGAGGAGGAGCTGACCAGTGGGAACAGCCAGCAGATGCCGGTACCGCTGCAAGGCTGAGGGTGGTGGTATCCGGGCGGCCCCTTGCTCAGGAGGCGTTGCGGCGGTGGCGGCGGCTAGTTTCCAGCGGGGAAGGTGATGCTGCGAGCCACGCCTCCCCGCCCCCTTCACCGGCAAGGAAGGTAAAAGGAGCCCCGTTGGGCTCGAAGACGCCACGAGCCGCGCCTCCCCGCTCCCTTCACCGGCAGGGAAGGTAAAAGGAGCCCCGTCGGGCTCGAAGACGCCGCGAGCTATGCCTCCCCGCCCCCTTCACTGACAGGGAAGGTAAAAGGAGCCCCGTTGGGCTTGGAGACACCGCAAGCCGCGCCTCCCCACCCCCTTCACCGGCAGGGAAGGTAAAAGGAGCCCCGGCGGGCTCGGAGATGCCGCAAGCCGCGCCACACCACCCCCTTCACCGGCGGGGAAGGTAAAAGGAGCCCCATCGGACTCGAAGACGCCATGAGCCATGCCTCCCCGCCCCCTTCACTGACAGGGAAGGTAAAAGGAGCCCCATTGGGCTCGGAGACGCCGCAAGCCGCGCCTCCCCGCCCCCTTCACCGGCGGGGAAGGTAAAAGGAGCCCTGTCGGGCTCGGAGATGCCGCAAGCCGCGCCTCCCACCCCGTTCACCAGCGGGGAAGGTGATGCTGTGAGCCGCGCTTCCCTGCCCCCGTCACCAGCGGGGAAGGCAAAAAGAGCACCGTCGGGCTCGAAGACGCCGCAAGCCGCCCCGCCCCACCCCCTTCACCGATGGGGAAGGTAAAAGGAGCCCCGTTGGGCTCGGAGATGCCGCGAGCCACGCCTCCCCGCCCCCGTCACCGGTGGGGAAGGTAAAAGGAGCCCCATCGGGCTCAGAGACGCCGCGAGCCGTGCCTCCCCGCTCCCTTCACCAGCAGGGAAGGTAAAAGGAGCCCCGTTGGGCTCATAGACGCCGCGAGCCGTGCCTCCCCGCCCCCTTCACCGGCAGGGAAGGTAAAAGGAGCCCCGTTGGGCTCGAAGACTCCGCGAGCCGTGCCTCCACGCCCCCTTCACTGGCAGGGAAGTTATAAAGAGCCCCGTCGGGCTCGAAGACACCGCGAGCCATGCCTCCCCACCCCCTTCACAGACAGGGAAGGTAAAAGGAGCCCCGTCGGGCTCAAAGATGCTGCAACCCATGCCTCCCCGCCCCCTTCACTGACAGGGAAGGTAAAAAGAGCCCCGTCGGGCTCAAAGACACCACGAGCCATGCCTCCCCGCCCCCTTCACTGACAGGGAAGGTAAAAGGTGCCCCATCAGGCTCGAAGATGCCATGAGCCACGCCTCCCCACCCCCTTCACCGGCGGGGAAGTTGATGCCGCGAGCCGCGCCTCCCCGCCCTCTTCACCGGCAGGGAAGGCAAAAGGAGCCCCGTTGGGCTCGAAGACGCCGCGAGCCGTGCCTCCCCGCCTCCTTCACCGGCAGGGAAGGTAAAAAGAGCCCCGTCGGGCTCGAAGACACCGCGAGCCATGCCTCCCCGCCCCCTTCACTGACAGGGAAGGTAAAAGAAGCCCCATTGGGCTCGAAGATGCTGCAAGCCATGCCTCCCCGCCCCCTTCACTGACAGGGAAGGTAAAAGGAGCCCAGTTGGGCTCAAAGATGCCACGAGCCGTGCCTCCCCACCCCCTTCACCGGCGGGGAAGGTGACGCCACGAGCCGCACCTCCCCGCCCCCTTCACTGGCGGGGAAGGTAAAAGGAGCCCAGTCGGGCTCAGAGATGCCACGAGCCGCGCCTTCCCGCCCCCTTCATCAGCGGGGAAGGGGAATAGGTTATATATGTTGTAAGCCGCTTTGAGTGGCACTTGTGTCAGGAAAGCAGGATAGAGATAAAACTTATTATTATTATTATTACCACCACCCTCAGCCTTGCGGCGGCGGCTGGCTTTGCCCACCGGTCAGCTGCTGCTGCTCCTCCTCCGCACCACCACCCCCAGCTGGAAAAGGGAGCCATCCCCGGCCTGGGAAGTTCCAAAGACGCCGCCGTTGGAAGAGGGGTAGTCATACGGTGAGTATATTGCAAACTCTACATTTTAACTAGAAAAGTTGGGGGTCGTCTTATACGCCCAGTCGCCTTATATGCCGGAAAATACGGGTAATTCATAAGCTTGATTATCCACGCATGTATCTTTAAGCCAGGAGTTCTCAACCTTTTTAAGCCGAGGGCCAGGTCATGCTCCCTCAGATAGCTTTGGGGGCCAGATGGCCATTTTGCCCTTCTTCCACCACATGGCTCTTCCTGGTGAGGTGGAGGCAGGGTAGGGGCACATGTTAATGTATAATTCGACCTGAAGACAAGTGAAACAAAATTTATTTCCTATTGTCCCACTAAAGGAGACATTTTCACAACGTATTAGAATCCAAGTTATACCAATTTAGTAATTCTAGCATTAGCAAACAGGATATTGTTTCCAAGATTCTGATGGACAAGCAACATAAATTTCATTAGAAACTCTTGAGCTTCAAAATGTGAAATGTAATCTAAGTATTGGGTGTGTGCTCCCAGAGTAAGATCTGGGATGTAGTAGTCTGGCACCTCCTTTGCATTGAGGCTAATGAATATTGCAAGTGAAGTTACAAATTGATCATAGTTCAGGGGGAAATTTTCAATTCCATTGAGCACCAGCTATTTTTTTTTGTGTGTGTGTGTGTGTGTATTTTGGAGGGCCTTTGCACAACTTCGTGTAATTTGCCAGTTGCACCCGCTCCTGGATAGGGATTCCTTGCTCATGATCACACATGCGCTGGTTACCTCCAGACTTGATTATTGTAATGCGCTCTACATGGGGCTGCCCTTGACGACCATTCGGAGGCTGAAGCTGGTCCAGAATGCAGCGGCTTGGGTAGTGATGGGGTGCGGGTGCTATGCTCGTGGCTCACCTCTGCTCTGGGAGCTGCACTGGTTACCAGTATGTCTCCGGGTGCAATTCAAGGTGCTGGTAATTACCTTTAAAGCCCTTCATGGTAGTGGGCCAGGTTACCTAAGAGACCGCATCACCCTAAGGGAGTCCGCCCATCCAACCAGGGCGGACTGGAGAGGGTCCCTCAGTGTTCCATCAGCTAGAGGGGCTCACCTCTCTAGCACAAGGAGGAGGGCCTTCTCTGTGTCCGCCCCAACTCTTTGGAACCTCCTGCCGGCAGACTTAAGGCTTCAGTCAGAATTGCTGCCCTTTCGGAAAGGGTTAAAAACCTGGCTGGCAGGGCAAGTTTGGGGGGGGCATGGGGTATTGACTCCTGCACGTTGGCTCAGTTGATGTTACATGTCCTTTCAATGATTGTGGGAAGGGGTGGGTCTTTTTAGACATGCGGTGGTTTTATAGAGAGTTTTTAATTGTAGTTTTTTATGGGGTTTTATATTGTAATGTTTTTATATGTTGTATGCCACCCTGAGTTGCCCTGGAGCAAGAGGGCGGGATATAAATCTAAATAAATAAATAATAATAAATCATGTACTGCAATTTTCAGAATTTTGGGTCAGCAAGTTTTGGGGAGCAGAATCCACTTCCAGAAAAGGAGCACAAAATCTTGAAGAAAAGACTTAATCAATAGAAAAGACGAGCAAGCAGATTTCCTCCTAGCAAAATCCACTAGACCTCTGCTAGAAGAGTGAGAGTCCTGCACTACAGCCTGACATCATGTTCACATTCCTATGCAGGTGAATTATGAGTATGACTTGAATTGCTATTGCATTAAAACTGAGCTAGTGAAGCAGTACTCTCCAAATTCTGTGTAACGGTTCAATACCACTGGTGCAGAAAGGACATGAACTGGAATGGATGTTGAAGCAATGCTACTATTCCAAAGCTATTTTCCTTTAAGTTATGCAACAACAAGAACCTGCACTCATACGTAGCATGTACCTAATAGCATCCACCAGGCACCAGTAAAATTCATCCCTAGATGAGATATTTCAGATGACTAACAAGGACCAAAGACCTCATGATGACTAACAAGGACCTCATAAAGTAGAACTTTATTAAAAATTAACATAGGGTAAAGATCAAATCAAACGAATCAACTGATCCAAATTAAACAGTAGCTTTTGCCCACATATCTTTGCTGGTAGCTAATAAGATTTGCTCTCTTATGATATGAACAGTTACTTCTAAATCCAATCCACATGCTGAAGTGGTCATTAACTCAGATTATTCTCTCCAAAGGATTAGTTCTGTTGCTATTGCTTGCCATTTAAGGAAGTGTGTGACTTATAGTTTAAAAATGCTACTAAAGTTCCCCAATTACTAAATACAACAGAAACCCATCCATGTGAAGTTTCACGAAGCTGCGGACCAGTGTGGTGTAGGCAATAATGGTCTGGACCAATAGGGCCGCCAGCCAGGTAGTGTGGTGTACTGCTTTCATCGTCTGATGAATGTTGAGCTTCCTTTTCTGTGGAAGAAATACTTTGGCCACATTGGAATCAAGGACCATCCTGATAAAGTGGACGAATCGGATTGGAGTCAGGGAGGATTTCTTCAAATTGACCTTGAGCCCAAGGTGCGTCAAAAGTGACAGAACGAGCATAATGTCATTCTGGGTTCACTTTCTGGACCTGGATACTATGAGCCAGTCATCGAAGTATGGGTAAACTTGGAGCCCCAGAGTCCTCAGATGAGCAACAACAGGATGGGTGACACTCAGTTGTACATCTCGGCCCGTGGGGACCCCAGCGTTGCTGTCAAAGTCCTATCTGGGTGTCTGGAGGCTGTAGGAGTCTGGATGGGGGCTAACGGGTTACAACTGAATCCCAGCAAGACTGAGTGGCTGTGGATTCAGGGTCCTACACTAGGCCAGGAGCTGTCATCCTTGGTCTTGGATGGGGCTACTCTGCCCCAGAGAGATCCAATGCGCAACTTGGGGGTCCTGCTGGATTCACGACTGTTGCTAGAAGAGCAGGTGGCGGTCGTGGCCAGGAGGGCCTTTGCACAATTCCGTGTGATACGCCAGTTGCGCCCACTCTTGGATAGGGACTCCTTGCTTATGGTCACACATGCTATGGTCACCTCCAGACTAGACTACTGCAATGCGCTCAACATGGGGCTGCCCTTGATGACCATTCGGAGGCTGCAGCTGGTCCAGAATGTGGCGGCCCGGGTAGTGATGGGGCGTGGGCGTTGCCCATGCCTCGCCCCTGCTCCAGGAGCTGCACTGGTTACCAGTTTGCCTCCGAGTGCAATTCAAGGTGCTGGTTATGACCTTTAAAGCCCTATATGGTGTGGGCCAGGATACCTAAGAGACCGCATCACCCTAAGAACATCTGTCTATCCAACCAGAGTGGACCATAGGGGCTCCCTAGTTGTTCCATCACCTAGGGGAGCTCACCTCTCTGGAACAAGAAAAAGGGCCTTTTCTGTGTCCGCACTGGCCCTTTGAAACCTCCTGCCAGTTGAGCTACAGTTATAGACAGAGTTGCTGCCATTTAGGAAAGGACTTAAGACCTGGCTGGTGGGGCAGATATGGGGCCCGGAGGGTAATGTGGCTCCTGCCCACTGGCTCTTACCATACGATGGCTTTTACTATAAGATGTATCATAAGATGCACCCTCTCTCTCCTGCATGAGGTGGGTGGGTTTTTAATTGGGGGTAGGGATTTTAATTGTTTTTATTGTATGGGGTTTTAAATTTTGTAAGCCACCCTGAGTCAGGCTGGCCTGAGTGGGCGGCGAATAAGTTGAACTATTAAATTAAATATTAAATTAAATTATGGCATTTGAGAGAGAATGTGCTGTTTCATTCCAAAATGCCCTGGAAGACCTCGATTTCTCTTACTCGCCTACTAGACTATTTTTCAAAGATTTCTGCAGTGAAGGCATGTTGACAACCCATAGTATAATTTGAAACACTATATTTAACAGTATAACTACTATATTTAAACTTTCTTGTGGTGGGCACTGGGCAGATTGAATAACTCAACATCCACCGATGCTGGTCCCAAGCCCGGATAAAGGAGAAGGGCCAGGCATAGGGCAATAAAAATTATTGCTACAGAAACAGTAAGAAGAAATCAAAAATTACAACAAAATTGGTGCATTAATATTGACCCATCTCTGATGACGGTGCTGGAGCACCTGATGCAAGGCTTGATGTTAAGTGCCAATACTATCACAAGAATCAGAACATGGCTCAAGTTGTGAAGCTATTGTGTGAATTCGATAAGGGACCATTCAACAATTACGTGATCCTCGAGGGGGGAAGGGGGTCTGCCATCTGAATTATGGGAAATTACGTGGAGCGGGGAATCAGGGCAAAGATTACATAATCCATTTGGAAATGTTGTGGTTTCGAAACATGGTGCTTTTTTAGGTTTAAAAATTATCTCTGGGAATTTTTGATCCGATTTGAGATTATTGAATTGCTTGTGGAGTCTATTTCTAACCGACATAAATTCATATAATATCTCATACTTTCGCATTGGGCGGGCAGCAGTTCTGTAGCTTGGCGCAATGGATGCTAAACGTGTTTGTTTACAAATGCTGAGCGAGGCGTGGTGTGGCACTGTAGAGCCCAGTCATGATACGTTCTGCATTAGGCACCAATAGTGAAAAGCTCTAAAAATTAGAGTTTCATACAAAAACTCTGGATTACGTAATTTTAAGGGGGGTGGGTGGGTTCGAAGCGAAAATTACAGTCGGAAATTCAGGGGAGAAAAAGAGGGGGTCAATTTACCCCCCAAAAATGGATCACATAATTGTTGAATGGCACCTAACTACCATCTGGATATTTTGGGCATAGGAGAAATGAGATGGACTGGCAAAAGTCGAGTGATCAGTGATGGAAAAGTTGTGCTGCAATCTGGGCATGGAAACCAACATAGCTATGGTGTGGGTTGATTTTTAACAAATAAGTGGAGAGTGTGATGACTGGGTGGAAGCCTGTTAATGACTGTATTATCACCACCCATGTACATCACCATGACTTATCCTATTCTATAGAACTTGACTTCAGCAATGATATGATCGCTATATTAGACACTGAGGTTAGAAAACTGGGACTTTGTATTAACATGGATAAGACCAAAGCCATGTTGATCGGGAGCCACACTCCTAGCACATTAATCAGCCAATCAGAATGTTCAAAAGTTTACATACCTCAGTATAGATAGATGTGGACATGAAGCATAGAACTGGTAAAGGTTCAATTTTATCCCAGCTTTTATGACCTTCAAAAGTCAGTAAAACCACCAAATTACAGCTTTATAAAACAACTGTTGCATCAACAACAATCTGCACCAGCAAAACATGGGCAATAACAGCATGCATAGCACAAGACCTCAATGTGTTTCATTAACAATGCTTACAGAGAATTGTGGCTAAAGAACCTGAGAACATATTATTATTATTATTATTATTATTATTATTTTGGGGGGGGGGGAATTGACCCCCTCCCCCCATGTAATCCGACCGTAATTTTCCTTTCGAAACACACACACACATTTAAAATTATGTAATCCAGAGCTTTTGTATTGAAACTCTAATTTTTAGAGCTTTTCACTATTGGTGAAATAGAAATAGATTGCACAAGCAATTCAATAATCTAAAATTGGATCAAAATTCCCAGAGATTGTTTTTAAACCTAAAAAAGCGCCATGTTTTGAAACCACAACAGCTCCAAATGGATTATGTAATCTTTGACCTGACCCCCCCACCCGCCCCCACACAATTTTTCATAATTCAGATGGCAGACCCCCTCCCCTCCCCTCCCCCTCAAGGATCATGTAATAGTTGAATGTCCCCTTTCCAGTATGTCTTTTGCAGACTTATTGCCTTATTGAAGTGTCAAATATAAGACATTTCAATTTCATATATTTTTTCCTCCAAAGACAGTTCAAGCCTGATTTGCTCTAGGACACACTTGTCTGTCATTTTAGCAGTTCAGGTTATCCCCAAAGCTTTCCTCCAGCACAATCATTCAAATGAATCAATCCCTCACCCCACCCCACCTATTAGCTTTATTTATTGTCCAGCTTTCACATCCATACATGGTGATTGAGAATGCAACAGCATTGATGACTATTTCTCCCCTTCTGGGTGACACCTTGATACTGTGCAGGTTGCCTAAGGCCACACAGGTTGGCTCTCCTTCAAGGAGGTTCAGAACTCCCAAACTCCCAGGTGCTTAAATCACTGAACCATCCAGTCAACCTCAAGCCAAAATTCTATTGTGCTATTGTTATGTTGGTGTAGTGAATTGCCAGATGTTAAGATAGAGTTGCATAGATAGATAGATAAATCTTTATTGTCATTGTCCTGCACAGAACAATACGATTGGGGAGAGAGAAAGAAAAAAAACTTATCAACCCAACAAAACCCAAACAAAACCCAACCATACAAAACTATCAACACACTCCCACCTCACATATACACAGTTAACCCCTAAAAAGCTCTAAAACTCTAAGACTCTAAAAACTCTAAAACTCTAAAAATAAACCTCTAAAAACTATATACAGAAGCTTCCTCATAGACTGCATTGCACTGCATTCAAAGCCAGAATCACTTTTGGGTAGAAACTATTTCTCAAGTGGCTGGTCCTGGTCTTTATGACCCTATACCTTCTTCTAGAAGGCAAAAGCCGAAAGAGATCATTTCCGGGGTGCATACTTTCTTGCATAATCTCTACAGCTTTCTTATAACACCTGGTTGCATAGATTTGATCTAGAGTGGGAAGAGTACGCCCGATTATCCCCTCCGCAGTCTTTACAACCCTGGATAGCATTGTTCTTTCCCTAGCTGTACAACTCCCAAACCATACACACAGACCATAGGTTAACACACTCTCTATGGTACAGTGGTAGAATGCCAACAGCAGGTCCTTTGAAAGATTGTTCTTCCTGAGGATTCTCAAGAAGTATAACCTCTGCTGTGCTCTCTTCATCAGATCTAATATATCAGCCATGACGACAGGATGGGACCTTGAGCCAGCATTCCAGATCTTTGGTGTTAGCTCCCCATGTTAGATCATCCCTCAGCTCCATTCCCAGAAATCGAAACACCGAGACCTGTTCCACACAATTCCCTTCAATAAAAAGTGGCTGGATGTTCAATCTGCATTTTCTAAAGTCCACAATGATCTCTTTTGTCTTTTTTACATTGAGGAATAAATTGATTTCCCTACACCACTCCGTCAGCATATCAACCTCCTTCCTGTAAGCCGACTCCCCCTCCCCAGCAGTAATCAGACCCACCACCGTTGTGTCGTCTGCAAACTTGATGATCTTATTGCTGGGGTAACTGGGAACGCAATCATATGTGTAAAGCGTGTACAGAAGCGGGTTTAGTACACAACAGCAAATGCCTGTGTTGACTTATTAACTTGTAGCAATTTGCCATGGAGATTTATATCAAATGCAATATGCCAGTGAGTGTAACTAACAGGATTTCAACCATATTTAATTTCATGTGCATCCTGTATCAGAATTGTTCATATATGTTAAACACATGAAAACTGAATTTAGACTAGTGCAGCAGATGCATTAAAATCTATCAGTTCCAACACTGCAAACTATATTACTATCCCTGTTTCAGCTTGCAGTTCATTCTACAATTGCCACAGATGTGAAGTCAACGAGAAAGAAACTAGACTTAATATACTGGAGAGACAAACACAGTTATTCCACTTTAGGCACAAGACTTCTTGTTTATTGTACCTAAAGAGACTCAAAACCCTTATACATTTTCCTGAATCCAGGTTGATAGATTTAAATAGAGGAATTTGGGTCAATTTTTGTTAGCTATAGTTTGCTATGTCAGTAATGTGACACTGTAAACACCTGGGGGGAAAGCATATTTTACATTTTGAAGATTAAGTTACTAAGAGGAAAAACCCTGAAGCATTTACTGAGATTCATGTCCCCTTCTTCTTGTGCTGTATTCGATTTCGAATATTGGCAATCCTCATGGCGATCACCCATGAATACTGTCCTGCGAATATAATGCCATGACTTTTCATCTGCCTTCCGTATCGCAGCATGACACCCATACCACTGATCCAGCCCCGCGAGTCACTTTCTGGTCCTGAGCCCTTTTGACATGCAAAGTCCTCCTCAGCCCCAGGCCAGTACTGATGAAGTTGCTGCCCTCCATCAAGATGGATTCAAGTGGGATTTAATCTACTTGGGGACCATCACCCTTCCCTGTGGACTTCGCCAAGGCCACTAGTCCTCAGGGTGGTCAGGATGGTTAGTTAAACATCGCTTGACGCTTAGTGTTGAGTCACTGGCAGTATGGTCTACTCCAGTACCATAGCAGGATAACCTGGTCCTCTACATAACTGCTAATATTTTGCTAATGAAAACAGGTCAATGCTTTCCAGTTTTAGGTGTCAACAGACACAGATCCAAACCGAAGAAGATGCAATAGTTGAAGAGGCAATAGTCTAGAAGACAGCCAACGCAAAAAACGGGGGCTAACATTTTTTAGGGTTAGAGGAAAGCAGACAAACCGAAAACGCCTACTATAAAAGGTATATAAATTTGTTTTAGACTTTTTAGTCCCAAATTAATATTATAAATATATTTCAACTGTAAAATGTAACAGAAAGTAACAGAAAGATTAAAGTATATTGATTACTACTTTATTTACAAGATGAACTGTGAAGGCTTAGTTTAGAAAATGCATAATCATAAATCATGAGGCCAAGTTAACAACAAAGTTAACACATATGGGTTGGGACAAATTAATTCACAGAAGTGGGTATTAATCTTTTAAAGGTAAGTTTCAGGAGGCAAGTTCATTTTTTATCTCCTGTAAAAGCTGACAATGCTTATCTAATCAACTATAATCCTCATATTTTATTAACAGCAAAATGCTCATCAGAAAATCTGTTTAGGGTTTCAAAAGGAAGAGTGTTTACTCTTTAAAAGTTAATGGCTTTGAAAAGCCCCATAATCTTTATTACTGGTCTGTGATCTTAAAAGCTTTTACCAACACAAATGCACAAAACTCTCAATCAAGCCAAACGTTTTCCAAGATGAGCATTTCAGTTGTTACAAAAAAGAACATGAGGAGAGAAGACACATCCAAAAACTTATCACTTAAACACAAGAAACCAAAGCACACAACCAAAATTTTTGATACTCCAGCGACTGCTGTCTTTGTCAACAGGTGAGCAGTTAAAAAGACTAGGCATACTTGCTCAAGGACTCTACAACAAATACTCTTAAAAGTCAACATGAAATGTATTGAGATTCATATATAATGTATTATGAACACTGTAATCAAAACAAAGCTAGTCTGACAGTTCACAAGTTCTCTGATGAATTACTACTAAAGAATTTCCTATCAGCTATCGTTAACGGTCAGAGAATTTCAGTCCTAGGGAAAATATTGAGAGGAATCCTTCCTTCTATTCTGCTGCATATAAACAACGCAGAGGATTTCAGATATAATTCACTTGGATTCTACCCTTTCCAGCCTTCCTGTCTGACCTCATTGCTTACTTCAGTAAGAATGATGAAGTAAGAATGTAGCTCAACTTTTCCCAGCCCACATGTTATCTCAGTTGTTCTAATCATGAAAGTTGTAGTACAACACATCTGGAAATTGTTATGCTGAGATAAGCTGAAACAGCTTCATTTAAAGTTTCAGATTTAGAGAAGAGAACTAAGAAGCTTCCTTTTTTTTACTCTATACCCCACTGCTAGTAGATCCTGTCTCCACTTCCAGTAGAAATAATTCAAATCTTCTCTCAATTTTGCCTTCCTTTAACAGAGTTGAGGACTGGGATGAACCAGGTATCTTTGCTAAGCCCTCATCAATCACAATGACTTTCATTAATAAATAAACTAGACCAGGGATGGCAAACCTTGGCACTCCAGCTGTTTCTGAACTTCAATTCCCAGAAGTCCTGATCAGCAGGAATACCGACTTGGGCTTCTAGTAATTGAAGTCCAAGAACACCTGGAGTGCCAAGGTTCACCATCACGGAACTAGACTACAGTTTTCATCATAAATTAATGATGGATATTGCATAAATTTTAACCTGCCATAAGCCTGGAACAATGCAATAATTTTTCAAAATAAAAATAATTCCTGTTTTACCAGCAAAGTCCCTTATAAATCTACTCAAAATTTAGTCTCTCTGAGTTCAGTGAAGCACATGTACAGACAAATGCATTACTGGAGTCTAATGTTTTCTTAGTATTATCCACAATATTCCTATTGAGATAATGACAACCTTGCATGCTTACTAACACTGTATATAAATGTGAAGGACATTCTGCAGCCAAGAGACTGTCTTTTTGTCACTAATCAATTAGCAGTTCTTTTTCCCTGCCTCTAAATCCTGGGGCAAGCCCATGAATGTCTACCTCTCCTCTTCTATGTTATTTCTATGCAAAACCCGTATTTTCCTTTTTTTTGCTCTTGTAATTTATACCAAATTGTAAATAAAATGCATTTTTTCTTCTTAAGACTAATTTTGTCACTATTTTAAGTGCTGTTTAATAAAGAGGACAGTTTACGAGAAATTTGTGCTGCTCTCTCAGGCTTTTTGCTGTTGTGTTTTGCTGTTTTATGCTCTGCTAATTAAGAAAGGAATAGCAAGATTCCAAAAATTATACATTCAACAGTTCCACCAATCAAAATTTAAAAACTCATTTCTCTATGTTATCTGGCGTTTACTTCTGACTGTGCCAACTCTCTGAATTACACATCTCTAGAAGCTCCCATTTGCAGCCCTGCCCAAGTCTTGCAAATTAAAGACAGTGCTCTTTTCTTTCAGTCAATCGATGTTATATTAGCGCTTCCTTAATTTTTAGTTGGCTCATAACCCAACAAAGTTCCCTACCGTTGCTAGTTTAATAATCACTGCCGGGCAGTATCTTACATTAAACGTTATCAAGCTCTATTTCAGTACCTGGTGGTAGGGTCTCCGGATTTTGTAACTTATCTTCCCCATTATTATTGCGTTGATCTTTCTTTGCAATATTATTTGGGTCCTCCTGTGGAAAAACCAAACAGCAGAGATTTGTCACTAAAAATATACTTTAAAAAAGTTCTATCAATATGACATGGTTATGTTTACTTTTTTAAAAACCACTATGATTTCAATTTCAATATAAACTAAGTGCAAAATTTAATAAGACGGGTTATTGAACAATGGAGGCAGATATCTATTTCTGTACATTATCTATGATCCCTACACACTCTGTTAAGTGCTTTCTTTTGTAATTATTTCGAAAAGTGTATCATATAGCTGTGTTCATGGCATACACTACACAACCTACACTACGCAATCACTGCCAAAAAGAATCACAAGAATTTGGAAACATAGTGTTACACTATACGAATTCTACCCCGACTAGAAGCAATTCTGAATTTCAGCTGTTTCTTTAGTGATGTTCTATACCACATGGAAGCTGGTAAACAATGCTTGTAAACTTTCCAAATCAAACATCTGCAACTTATTCTGTGCACTATGGAAACTAGGAAATACCCTATGAATCAATCCTCCTTTCCAACAAGGATAAAACCAGGAAACATTTTAAATATTTGATCAATTTGAAGACGCAGGACTTGTAAACAAGAATTTGTTTTATTTGCTATAGCCAGGTAATTTATCCCAGAAGAGTCTAGACAACATATTTTTTTAAAAAAATCTAGTTTTTGAATATTAACATCTAAATCTATTTTTGTTCATGCTTTAAAATACAAGTACTAGAATCTAGATCCTCACCACCAGATGTCATAATGCAGTCCTTGAAACCTATAGTTCAGTGATGGCTAACTTTGGAACTCCAGCTGTTCTTGAACTTCAATTCCCAGAAGCCCTGATCAGCAGGAGTGCTGACTTGGGCTTCTGGTAATTGAAGTCCAACAACACCTGGAGTGCCAAGGTTAGCCATCACTGCTATAGATCTTCTGACCAAGTCTCTGGTATTTAGGGGTAAAACGTTTGGCAATGTGTATGGTGCACTATGCAAGCATATGAACTATATTATTATTATTATTATTATTATTATTATTATTATTATTATTATTATTATTATTATTATTATTTATTAAATTTATATACCGCAGTTCTCTGCCCAATGGGAGACTCAATGCGGTTTACAAAGTACAATTTACAAGTTACAGTATAAAAATATCACAAAAATATCACAAAAAATACAACATATCAATATCATCATAACAACATCGCAATAAAGTATCAAAAATCAATATCACAGTAAACAAAGCATTACAAAAGCAAAATCACAGAGCATGAAATACAATGTTAGAAATACAGATACAATACAGTAATTTAAACAGTAAAATATGCAATAAACATTCAACTATATCCCTATGTGTGAGAGATCTTCTTCAGATTAATGCCAACTGCACATTTTCTCCCATCCACATTCACGCTGTGATCTACTATATAAAAACTATCAGCACAATCTATAGAATTAACCTTTAATATTTTTTCCATCATCATACTGATTTTTATTTTCAATATGTTAAAAGTAATAATAAGAAAAAACAACATAAGTCAGCAAATATATTGAAATCTATGGATTTGTTGACTTGGCTTTTACATTACATATGAACTTTCATTTCAGAGTCATGCTGCAATGTTTCAGCCTATATGGCAATAACCACTTTCTGCAAAAAAATCACTGTCTGAATTCTGGTGACCATTAAGAGACTGGGATTTGTGCAAAAAGTCAATGTATAAACTAAAGAAATTGTTATATTAAATTATATCAATCTGAGTACAACTGAAAGCACCCAACTTCATTCTTCCCCAAAAGAGATTATGAGAATAGCTTTTTAAAAGTTTATTTATATTTGGAACACAGCAAATTATCTTATACTAAATGACACTGCTAATTCACCAGTACAATCTTTGCTCAATAGAGGCATGGGGTGAAACAACTTTGTTTTTACAGTAATCTTAACCTAGAAAGTTTGCACTCTAAGATCAATAAAACAGTTTAAAATGAGGGATTAAATGAAAAATCATAGTATCAGTGAAAGAGATGGTAAACTATTGTAAAGGAAATCATAATCTACTATCTAATTAAACATGCTTAACCCACACTGAATCCTATACGATTTGACCATGCTACTCTAATAATGGACTGTTTCTATAGTACAATGTTAATTTACATATGTTATTATTTAATTAATCTCCATTACATCTTTTGGCTGAACCAGCCCCCAGTGCAATTTACAATGTTCTGTTTATAGAAAAGGGACTTCGGTGGCTCAACTGGTTAAGATGCTGAACTTGACGACTGGAAGGTTGGCAGGTCAGTAGTATGAGACCTGAGTGCTTCATGACAGAGTGAGCTTCCGTCTCTGTCTCAGCTACTGCCAACCTAGCAGTTCGAAAGCAAGAAATTGCAAGTAGATGAATAGGTACCACATTGATGGGAAGGTAAACAGTATTTCGTACACTCTGGTGTCTAGTCATGCCTGCCACATATCCATGGAAATGTCTGCAGATGCAGAAAGTGCTGGCTCTTTGGCTATAAACAGATGATTAAACCCTAGAGTCAGATATGACCAGCTTTCGAACAAGGGTGCTTTACCTTTACTAAATTAACCATATAATGATTTTAAAATAATCTAACAGGAAAAGCACCATCATACATAGAAGGGGGGAAATAGCAACATTTTTTTTAAAAAAAACCCACATACATTGCCCTTTCTCTCAAACACGAAGAAAAGCAAGAAGCAGATAAAGACAAATATATACAGTCCTTGCAAAACAAAAAGACCCAAATTTTGGAGATTTCTCTCCCTTTGACAACCTAAAAAAAGAATAAAAAAAGACTAATACAAAAGAATGCAAAATTGTCTTGTATCCATCTTTTAAGAGGTTCAATTTTTGAAATCAATGAAAGAACCCAAAAATGAAAAAAGAGCCTACTTTGTGATTTTTTAAAAATCTTTTGCATTTACGTGATGAAAGTCCCATTCCTAGAAATGATAACACAGAATAATTAGAATAAAATATTAATGCAAATACACACACACACACACACACACACACACACACAGTAGTATGGTTAAGAAGTTGGATGTAGTTAAATGATAAATTTGTATTAACTGTTTAAAATGTATTTTTGTTTTTATCTTAATAAAATCTATTAAAATGATAACATTCAATAGCAAGAAAGAAAAGAGCAGCAACTTTTTAAAATAACAAAAAAGAAAAAGAGGCTCCTGCTTTTAAGAGCCAAGGTAATTAAATATAGGTAAAGGTAAAGTTTGCCCTTGCTCAAAAAGCCAAAGAGCCAGTGCTGTCTGCACCTGCAGATGTTTCCGTGGATATGGAATGCTGTTTACCTTCCCTCCCAAAGTGAAACCCATTTATCTACCTGCAATTTCTTGCTTTCAAACTGCTAGGTTGGGCGGAGCTGGGACAGAGACAGAAGCTCACTCCATCATGCAGCACTCGGCTCTCGACCTGCTGACCTGACAACCTTCCAGTCATCAAGTTCAGCATCTTAACCACTAAGCCACCGCAGTCCCACACACAGTAATTAGTGCCCTAGAATTATGAACAATTTCTGAAATATTAAAAGACAGTAATAGGCACAGCCATTTCTCGAGAACAGGCTTTAATAAAAAAAAAAAGAAAGCACAGAAGTCCATTCCTGCAAACTCAACCCGGAACCAGAAATATAAGGAAGTTATAAGCATTTTGATGAAATGATAAACACTGCATAAATCTTAGAAACAGAATAACTTATGTGCTATCATGTTCCATAGCAACACATTTACATCATCTCATGTAAATAAGGCATATATTGTCAGGCAAATTCTATAATAAGGTAATTCACTTGCTCCTAATATTAGGAAGTTAGCATTGTTCAGTTAATGAGGCAAGAAGGTCAGCAAACTCCCTTTCTTCTGTTAATAAGCACTTCTACCTCAAGCATCTTCTATAAAATCATCTTAGAATTGCAGAGCTGGAAGGGACCTTATGGATCATTGAATCCAGCCCTGTGAAGGATACACAGTCAGTGGGGAACTGAACTCCCAAACATCTGGCTCAAATCACTGAACTATCCTGCATGCTGTTTTTTGGCATACAATACGTTTGAAGGCAAAAATACTATCATTTTTGTGGCAACTAAGCTTTTTATGCTATTTATTATCTTTGTCATTAATACAGAGATCTGAAGGTTAATGTAAGTGTAGCATCTTTTCAATCCAAGGTACACCATTAGACTGATGAAATATTTCAGAATTATTCTGTCACTAAGGTAACTAGAATCAGGAGTGAAATCAACGAACTCTTAATATTATTTTAGGGCTTTCCCACCACTATGCAACTGCATAGTGTTATTTTACTTTGAAATGTATACTGTCTGAAATATGTACTGTACTGCTTTTGAAATATTTATGTATATTGTGTCATGATATTTATAATTGTAAATTGGGATTTGATATTGTTTAAAATGTGTACTATACTGCTTTTGATTTGTTTTTGTATATTGTGTCATGATATTTTGTAACTGTAAATTGGGATGTGATACTGTTATTTTACTTGCTATGCTGTACCTTTAGATTATCTGTAAGCCGCTTTGGGTCGCCCATTGGGTCAAGGAAAGCGGGATATAAATAAAATATTATTATTTATTATAATTATTATTATCATGTTCCCAGGTACTGTATTGCCTTTTCTTCTTCTTCTGCCATATCTGAATCTGAATATTGGCAATCAGCCATGAAGACTGTCCTGAGAATATAATGCAGTGGCCTTTCATCTGCTTTCTGCATCGCATGACACCTGTACCACTGATCCAGTTCCACAAGTCACTTTCCGGTCATAAGAACAGCCTTGCTGGAACAGGCCACATCCCATCCAGTCCAGCATTCTGTCTCACACAGTGGCTCACCATTTGCTTCAGGGTATTCCCAAGGAGATGCCTTCACCTGCTTAGGATTCCCTGGAAACGGCATTGAGAGATATCCTGCCTATCTCTCCAACCCGGAGGTTGTCCTTAGGTATCCATAATTATAGCCATTGATACCCTTGTCCTCCATGAACTTGTCTAATCCTTTCTTAAAGCTGTCAAGACTGACAGCTGTCACCACTTCTTCTGGCAGGGAGTTCCACAGACTAGTGATCCTCTGGGTGAAGAAGTACTTTCTCTTATTTGTTTGAGAACTAGTACCCAAAGGTTTCATGGAGTGCCCCCTAGTTCTAGTGTTGTGCGATAGGGAAAACAGTTTTTCCTTATCTACTTTGTCCACACCGTGCATGATTTTATAAACTTCAATCAGGTCACCTCTTAGACACCATCGTTCAAGAGTGAAGAGGCCCAACCGTTGCAGCCTTAGATGGTAAGGAAGGTGTTCCAGTCCCCTAATCATTCTGGTTGCCCTCCTCTGCACTTTTTCCAACTTCATAATATCCTTCTGGAGGTATGGCAACCAGAACTGTACACAGTATTTCAGATGGGTCCTGAGCCCTTTTGGCACACAAAGTCCTCATCAGCCCCAGGCCAGTATTGATGAAGATGCAGTATTGATAAAGATGGATTCAAGTGGGATTTAATCCACTTGGAGACCATCACCCTGCCCTGTAGACTTCGGCACCCAAGGCCATTAGTCCTCAGGGTTGTCAGGTTAGTTAACCACTGCCTGTCACTGGGCATTGAGTTGCTGGTGGTCTACTCTTATTACCACAGCAAAATATCCTGGCCAGACTACCAGGTATTGTCCTTACCTAGTTTAAAAGCTGCGCAAAGTTGGAAATGGCCAGCAGTAGTTTGTGAAATGCTTTCGTCTAGCAACCAGCTTTCTAGTTCAAGCTACCAGTGGAGGAACTGTTTTGCTGGGGCACTTTCATCTGTAACAATGAGAAAGTGCAGCTTTTTCTCACAACCAAATACAGCAGGAAAAAGAGCTGCCAGTGAAGAGAAAGATCATTCTATCCCTGCAGTTTGTCTGAATGGGTAGGAGAGTAAAAGAAGAGGGAAGCTGCGAGGAAAGTGGGAAAAAATAAGATGTAAAAAGGACAGGAAAGTGTAAAGGACATAAATTAGTATGAGACACAGGTGGAAAGAGGGAACAAGGGCACCCTGCCTACTTTTGTGTAGGCTCAGCCTACCACTAAGTATGATCACAGTGGCTTAATGATTAAGATGCTAAGCATGACAACGAGAAGGTCGGCAGGTCAGAAATTTGAGGCCTGAGTACCACATGACGGAGTGAGCGCCTGTCATCAGTCCCAGCTCCTGCCAACCTAGCAGTTCAAAAGCAAGAAATTGCAAGTAGGTAAATAGATACCGCTTCAGCAGGAAAGGTAAGCGTTCCATGCACTCTGACATTTAGTCATGCCTGCCAAATGACCACAGAAACATCCGTAAATGCAAACAGTGCAGGCTGTTGGGCTTTAAATGGATATGAGCATCACACCCTAGAATTGGGTATGACTGGCTTTCGAGCAAAGGTAGGGATGCCATATGTCCCGGAAAACTGGGATTGTCCCGGATTCAAGGTTGGAAAAATAGCTATCATTATATTATGTTTGTTTTAAAAAAGGCTATTTTGTATTTCTGTCCCAGTTTTGTGAGAGAGAATTATGGCAACTCTAAGCAAAGGAGACCTTGACCACTAGGTATAGAAGTGTATACTTCACACCATCACAAAATCCTAGTAATATAGTTAATCACATATCTTTTCTCTTTTAATTTTTTTCATTTGTTTTCTTGAATGATTATTGAAAACAAATTCATTTTGTTAAATAGACTTCTATAGATATTGTAGTTTATTTGTATGGTACTACTGTATGTGCATATTTTTAAATGAAGGTTTTTTTTAAGTATCTTGGTATGCAGTGGATTGTTTTGAACAGTAGATCTAGAACTGGCCTGAAACCCATTTATGAAGCTTTAAACATAATACAAAATAATGATGCTGTTGAAATTTGGAAGGAACTGTAACACAGAACTATACACGGACAGAATTAAATCACAATTAAATTTTAAAAATGGAGCAAGCACAGTATCCAGTTCATTTCCCCCCACAAATATCCAGTACCAGAGCCAAACCTCAAGTGCTGAAGAAGAGGAGTTAGGTATCACATGGGTAGTGATTTAAAACTGGTTTGATTTAAATCAAATCCAGCTTGGTTAAATGTCCTTGATAATGCATATACTGTATCACAGAAATCTCTGTGCTCTAGTATCTATTCTGAGAACAAAATTCCTTATACGTGCTTTATTTTTAAGGTCTATAAAACAATCTGTATACCAGGAGTTCTCAATCTACAGCCCACGGCACCATTTCATGTGGCCCGTGTCACCGCCGCTGCCACCACCGGAAGCGGAGGTGTTTACAACAGCTGTAAATATGCCCACGGCTATAGTAAACATATTTACGATAGCCAGGGACACATTGTATGGCAGTGTTTACAGCGGAGGGAACCACCAGTCCAGCATGCTCAGCTGTCTGATAGGGTGTGGACTGGCCCGCTGCTTTAAAAGGTTGGGAACCCCTGCTGTATACTGAAATGTCATGGAAACAGAGTATTTTGAAATCTATTCTTCTTTTAGTTCAGGGGTTCCCAACCTAAGGCCCAGAATGCAGGTGATCCTCCTTCCTGAGAACATGGACACATATATTCACACTCTAGGCAAAACACTCTTTGTTACTATCGCCGCCTTCATCTTTACCAAGCACATACTTCAGCTCTGTCTTTTCCTAAAAGGAATTATATAATCCTCCAGGCAAATGTGAAGTACAGAGGAGGGCAAGATTGCATCTTGAGACTGATAAATAGTCAAAGAATACCATATTGCTTTGAATGATATCAAATCTCCAGGGCCGGATGAACTGTATCCAAAGATATTGGGAGGGAAACTGGCTAAAGAGATTTTGGAACCACTATCTATCATTTTCTTGAAATCATGAAGGAGGGTGAAGTGCTGGATGATTGGTGGGAGGCTAACATTGTCCCTATCTTTATTCTGGAGCAAATTATAAACCAGTCACTTTGCAAGTAGCTTCAAAACAATGTGGTAGTAACTAGAAGCCAACATGGATTTGTCAAGAACAAATCCTGCCAGACTAATCTTATCTTGTTTTTCAATCAGGTAACTTCCTTGGTAAACAGTGGGAATGGTGTAGCTATAATATATCTTGTCTTCAGCAAAACCTTTGACAAAGTGCACCACAATATTCTGATTAGCAAGCTAACCAAGAGATGTAACCAACATACAATTGGTTACAGAATCATATTCAGAGAATGCTAATTAATGGCTCCTTCTCAAACTGTGTGGGGTAACAAGTGGGGTATCACAAAGCACAGTCCTGGACCCAGTGCTCTGCAACATTTTCATTAATAACTTGGATGATGGAGTGCATGGAATACTTATCAAATCTCTGAATGACACAAAATTGGGTGGAATAGCTAATACCATGGAAGACAGGAACAGAATTTAAAAATATCTTGGTAGACTTGAACACTGGGCAGAAAACAACAGAATGCAAATTTCTACACCTAAATAAAGGAGCTCTGGTGTCACAGTGGTTAAACAGCTGTTCTGCAGCCAAAACATTGTGCATTCAATCCTGATGGGGATCATGGTTGACTCAGCCTTCCATCCTTCTGAGGTCAATAAAATGAGTACACAGGATATTGGGGGCAAAATGCTAATTAACTTGTGAACTGCCCAGAGAGTGCACTAAGCACTATGGGGTGGGATATAAGTGCCATTGCTACTACTAGGTGAAAAAATGTAGCTGCAAAAAAAGGCCAATCGTATTTTAGGCTGCATTAACAGAGGTACAGTCTCCAAAACTCATGAGGTACTAGTCCCTCTATTCAGCATTAGTTAAACTACAGCTAGAGTACTGGACGCTGCACTTTTAAGAAGAATGCCAGCAAACCGGAACAAGTTCAGAAAGGGGCAACAAGGATGCTCAAGGGACTGAAAACCTAACCCTATGAGGAAAGGCTGAAGAAACTGGGCATGTTTAGCCTTGAGAAATCCAAAAATTTGAAAGACAATAAAAAGGAAGGGGCCCGATCTGTTCTGCTATCACAGAGTACAAGGCATGAATGGGCTGAAACTACAGGAGATCAGATAGAGGCTGAATATTAGGGAAAACATCTTAACTGTTAGAGCAGCATGACAATGGAGCCAATTATCTCAGGAGGTGGTGAGAACTCCAACGCTGGAGACATCCAAGAGAAAACTGGACAGCTATCTATCAGATCTGCTTTGATTTGGATTCCTGTATTGAGTAGGGGTTAGACTTAATGGTCTCATAGTCCCCTTCCAACTCATTCATTCTATAATTTTGTTTCCCTTTTTAAAAAAATAACCAACATGCTAGAATGTAAGAGACTAAAGCTGTACTACCTTCTTTTCTTTTTAGAAGGCTTCTGGGTTCAACTAGGACCCAGAACCATTTTCGTTAATGTAAAGGAAGTGAACTGAATAACTGGAAGCTGATGGTTAAACGACCCAATTTAAAAAAAACTTGTTGAATGGCGTGAATTGTGTTGGAGCTGCCAACCTCTTACAGTAATTTCGTTGCCTTTATCACCAAAACAGGGAGCATCTGCCTACTTGTTAATAAACAAGGAATGCTGTCTACCCAAACATATCACATTAAACCTCTTTTGAAAGGCCCCTGAAGCAGGAGTTGTGAGTGCCTGAAGTACTCTAGTTTCATTTGGTTTTAGACTGTCAAGTTTTATTATTCAGTTGCAGTTGCAGTTGCAGTTGCAACCCATTTCAGTTGGTGGTTTTCTTTTTTGGTAGTGCTTTGGAAAGGGGGGAAAACACTGATTATACTGCATATATTGATGTTTCCTGCATACTCTCCAAATACTACATACATAAATCTTTGGCTTCATCTTTCTTTGTTATACTGAATATGTGTTGTTGAAAAGTCAATTTATGCTGCTGTCATCATTTCATAGATTCCAGTGCAGACTATTGTAATTGATTAATGAAAATTGAGAAATGCTAAACTACTGTCATACTGGTGAAATTGCACTGTGCCATGCTGCCAGGAACTCCTTGGTAAAGGTTTCCCTTGCTCGAAAGCCAGTCGTATCCAACTCTAGGGTTCAGTGCTCATCTCTGTTTCAAAGCCGAAGAGCCAGCGCTGTCTACTTCTGCAGACGTTTCCGTGGTCATGTGGCAGGCATGACTAGACACCGGAGCACACAGAACGCTGTTTACCTTCCCACCGAAGTGGTCCCCTATTTATCTACTTGCAATTTCTTGCTATCGAACTGCTAGGTTGGCAGGAGCTGAGACAAAGACTCGGGAATCGAACTACTGACCTCCCACCTTCCAGTCAGCGTCTTCGCCACTTGAGCCACTGCAGTCCCTTGGGCTCCGTGATGTTGGTAGCCAAGGGTAAAAAATAGCCTTTGTAGACACGTTTGTGAAATCAGACTCGAAAGAAATTCTGAGCTTAAATTCTGAAGGCCAGCCACAAAATAAAGGAAGCTAATTTGCAAATTTCTGGAGGTGAAAAAAGGTCCTACTGTGATACTTACATATAACAGTCATTAAGAACTTACTCTTTCTACAGACTAATTCAGAACGATTCCTGCTGTCCTGCATATCCTTCAGGAAAAACTTCTTAACAGTTAGAGCAGTACGACAGTAGAAACAATTGCTTCGAGACTTGGTGAGTGCTCCAACACTGGAGACATTCAAGAGAGAATTGGACAAACATCTGTCATATCTGCTTTGATTCGGATTCCTGCACATACCTGTCAACCTTCCCGGATTGGCCAGGATTTCCCGATTTTCGGCGCCGATTTGTGTCATTTCCCGTCCGCAGCTGGGGAAAAGAGGTACTGTGCATCCCTTCTGTGCAAGTCGCATTCTATGCATGCGTAGAACCCTTTTACGCTTGCGTAGAACCCTTCTACGCTTGCGTAAAGGTTACGCAAGCATAAAAGGGTTCTATGCAAGCGTAAAAGCCTTCTACGCATGCGTAAAATGCGACTTGCGCAGAACCGTTGTGTGCAAGTCCCGGATTGTCCAGAGCCGCGGTTGACAGGTATGTTCCTGCACTGAGCAGGAGGTTGGACTCGATGGCCTAAAAGACCCCTTCCAACTCAGTGATTCTCTGATTCTACAGAGTAATTTGGAACATTGTTTCATGCTCAAAAAACATCTTACAGTATCTGTACTCGGATACATTTTCTCTCACACTTTATGTGACCCTACTATCTACACTGGAGTTGTTTATCCTCTTATGACAAGGTCCACATTTGTCTTTAGATTGTTTCAATTTGTCCCATTTGATTATTGACACTCCTTTCCACCACTTTCCCTACCTTTTTAAAGGATTGTCTTTGCAGGCTTTCCCCTTCCATTCTGCTCAACTTCTCTGGTAGAATTCTTCCTGAGAAACCTTCTCAGATCCAGGAAGAGCTTTATGGTAAGAACAAACATGCTTGAGGGTACTCAAGAGCAAAACCAAATTAGAAGATGGAGGAGATGGAGCCCACTGAACAAGGAACATCATTAAAGAAAAATATGGCTGAGGAACTCGGCCTCCCCTTTGTCACTTGGAGGACCCTAGATAGGTTGAGGGTCAGAGTGCCTAAATGTAAGACCAACATGCTTAAGTGGGGGCTGCTGGCAGACAACAACATGCTGTGTGAATGTGGAGAAATACAGAATCTAACTCCTTTGCTGATCTGTTGATTACTACCAGAAATGTGGATTTAATTTTAGCCAACCGCAAACCCAAGAAGATATCTTAATTTTGGCAGTTTAAAGTTTGTTCTGGTCACAAAAGAAGAACCACCACAACTAACACTGCCCACAGCTCTGAGTGCGAACTAACCACACACACAAAAGGATAATTAGCAGCATGCCAAAACAACTGTAGCCTTAGCACTATGCCAGAAACTAATGAGATAGCAATAAAAAGAGGTGGGATGGAGTGTTTTAAATCAAAACATGCGTGGATGCTGTAACTTAAGTCAGCACAAGCCACAGCAGAAAGAACCCAAAAAGATAGCTATGTACCACTGTAGTCAAGCTTTCAGTCCCTGAATTTTGGTTTTTAACTGAGGAAGTTGTGGGGGGTGTTGTGTTAAGTTTTAAATATTTTTAACGACTCAGCATATTTTAATTGCTATTATAGTTAATTATTTTTAACTTTCTGGGCCACCTAGAATCCCCACATCGGGAGAAAGGTGGCCTAGAACTGAAGAAAATCCAATTAGATACAAGCCCTTGGTTCATACATGCACATAGTCTTACTCCACTGTGTGACACTAATTCCTCTTGCATATAGTAGTCTTGGATCTAGTTAGCTGCTCTTCTATGATCCCATATATAGCTTCAAGAAAACTATATGACGTACCACCAGATGATATTGAAAGGTATTGTACAAGCCAAATGATAGTTTAGCTAGTATCTTTATGTCAGACTGGGCCTCGTTTTGTGGTTCATGTTGGAAGCTTGGAAAGTCTCCAACTGTTTTAGAGTCAGTCTGATAATAGTAATTTCATGTTAGAAATTATTCTGGGTTGAAACGATTTCTGCAGAAGAAACACCCAAATGAGGCTCTTTTCATGTCCCCAAGAGCAGGGACAGAGACATGCAGTCCCGGGTCTCGAACTGCCAACTTGCCAGCCTTCCAGCTAACAAGGCGAAGTTCTTACCCACTGAGCCACCGGAGTCTGATCATTTACCTCCTCAGCACAACTGGAGATGAGTGCTTGAGTCTGAAACTGTAGAATTGGAAATACTTTTTTTTAAAACACTGTTTTTATTTTTATCACTATCTCAGTCTACCAAACACTGTAACTTGAGATATATGAAACTATGTTGTACTGAGTCACAGTTCATTCACAAAGCAGTGTGTCTCTTCTAGCCGAACCATTCAGAGCACAGACAAAAGCCTTTTCAACTCCCAGAATCCCTGATCAGGAGGAGTGCTGACTTAGGATTCTGGTAATTGAAGTCCAAGAACACCTGGAGGCCCAAGGTTGGCGAACTCTGTTCTAAAGGTTGCTAAAACTATTTGTTAACTCAAAAAATAATTTTTTACAAAAAAGGGTTTAAATTGAAAAATCCCTCTTGTATCTTAATGACCTGCTGAAGTGTCTTTTTAAAAAATATATTGCAGGTATATGAATTACAGGGTGCTGGGGGCCCTCGAAACACAGCAACATTACCCCCAAACTCCCCTATGTGTCCAGTTATGGACTTATTAGAGGCTGACAGGATTGTCTTTTGTAAACTGTTTAAAGTAGGGAAGTTTTGTGACAGAAATTCTCAATGGCATAATATAAAAACACACACATAAAATGATTTACAAGATTTACTGCTTGTGTGTGTGCGTGCGTGCGCGCACGCGCGCGCGCATGCACGCACGCACGCACGCACGCACGCACGCACGCACGCACGCACGCACGCACGCACGCACGCACGCGGTAAAATCCCTACTTATGAAAAAAGTTCGTTCCGCAGGCTTTGCTTAAATCGGTTTTTTAGCAGGGAAAACCAGCAAAGAAAATGGGGTTCTAATGGGTAATGACGGTGATTTATAAAATGTCCCAGATAGACTGTTTCTGCAAAGCCCTCTGGGACTGAGAGCGGCTTCCCCCATTAGAACTTCTCCACCTTTGTCATGGCTTTTTTATGGGAATTTGGCCTTCAATGTTAAGGCTAGGTGAGGGGGAATAAAACTCAGTCCTGGGAAGGCGAGACTCCGAAATCTCTCTCCCCCATTACCTTCCTTATTTGTCCAGCCCAGCTGCACTGGCCGAATAACAAAGAGTCCGTTTTTCAAAGTAACAAGGCCTTATCTGAAAAATTACCTTTCAACTCTCTCCTGGAAGGAAAGAGTTAGAAAAACCGCTCAGGACAAAATAAGTCTGTTTAAAAGGTTTAATTGAAGTAAAAGGAAAGTTTCAAAATATAGAATAAAATTTTCTCTAAGCTAATCTAAGAAAAATACATTTTTCTGAAAAAGAAAAACTAAGTTTCTAAGAGAATATATTTCTAAAAGGAGTGCGGCTAAAGCCGCCCATACGGGTTCAGGGTGCGGATCTAGTATGAAGGCAAACGGACAGCATTTAGAGATGAAATCAAGATAGCTGTTCAGCTCCTTCTTTGGGGCTTGCAGCCTCAATATCCATACGGTTCTCGGTGAGAACGCATGCTGAGTTATCTTGAGTGACAGACAACTCTTTTTGATGTCTGGTCTGAGACCAGAACATCTAATCTAAGTTCCCATCTGAAGAAGTCTTCCACCAGGTGGCTCGTCTGAGAACGGTGCTCTTCCCAAGTAATTAGCCTGAGTACAGACACTTGCCCAGCTTCGCTGTCTGTGAACGGAAGTCGGCCTGACCTGCCGCTTTTAACTGGTCAGAAGTCAGCTTCTGCATACTGTAGCCTTCCAAAATGGATCCGTTTAGGCTAAGCAAAGTTAAACAAACTAGCAAAATGAAAGCAGAATAATAACATAGGCATATTAAACTTTAAATGAACATAGTAAAGAATAAAATAAATTCATCCCAGCTATGAAATCCATTACACTGGGACCCTGCAGGAAAAACACAATAATAGCTATCATTTGGTTTGGATTCCTGGACAAGTATTTCATGTGCAAAGATTTCCTAAATTTGCCAAGCCATTCAACGTTTTATTACTATTGTTTTCGGCTCTCTTAACAAGTGTTTTGTTTATTTCTGAATATATTTATGTTAATTAAGCATCGAAGCACATCTTGCTGATAAAAACTGCTTGTGCCAGAATTGAGTCAGCAATAAAAAGTGTTGCACTTCTATTAAAGAAAGAAAAAACAGTCAGTGGTTTAGTAAATAGGAATGCCAGATCAACTCCAGTGCTAATAATGTTTTATTCATTAACACTGAAAGAAAGAGATCTGTAAGGGCTTCACTTTGTCCACACAAAGCTGCAGAGGGATAATAGCTAGGCTTGCCATTCTAAAGAAATGAGCACCACTTAAGGAATCGAAACTTATCCTGAAAATCTTAACAGAGATTCAGAGAATTTTCAACATCATGTTTAGATGGTTGTGGGAGAGCACCTCAGGAGTAACTTTGGTGGGAAAAGAACGCTGATCAGTTTTGTTATTTCTCATCCCTATATGTTATTGTATTTGGCTAAATACCTCAGTGAGTTAGGTAGAAGTTGGGAGTTTGATTCCTCACTGTGTCTCTCAGGAGAGATCCAGCCTTTACAATCTTGGGCAAGCTGCACAACCAGTGTTTCCAAAAGAAAGGATTGGTAAACTAATTGAATACTGTGTCTAGAAAACATTGGGAAGGGTTGTCGTAAGTCAGAATTCACTTGGCAGCGTGTAATTATTATATATTGCCGTTAACAAGTACATATTTCTGGAGACAAAAACCCAGTATGAGAACTGCAAAGTTCTGAAAGTACCTTCTATACAGAAGATTAGGGGAAAGTGGAAAGATGAACTAAATTGGTGGATCAAATTCTTACATGCACCCATGTAAGTGTATAAATCTTAGTAGTAAATTGTTACTTTTCCGGGTGTCGCTGCTTATATTCGATGTTAATTCACGGGTCCGATATATGGTGAAGAATTCAAAAGGTGACTCTGTAACTAGTGGCAATCCATTGCTGTGGTTAATATTGCTCTACATATATAAGCAATAGCCAATATCAAAGCCTATGGAACTCCATAAAACTGAGTCTTACTCAAAGGACTTTTGGGTACTACTGATAAAACGTTTTATACAAGATCATATGACTACATTATCTCACAACATAGAATTAGCATTTATAATTCTTTTTTTCAAATGAGATCTTCAAATTACAGTACAATGTATTTTAAATTAATGCTATTACAACATATGCTTTTAGAAAACCAAAAGGTATTTTCACAATAAAAAAAAGAATTAGTAAGTTTTAAACATAATTACAATATTATTTTTAACTAACTTTAAAAATCACTGAGTTTTCTAAGTGATAGTTAAGAGCACTAGTTTTATCAAAGTAACTCAGCAGGAAAATTGATTTGATGACAAAATGAGTCACAGAAGTTTTGCCATATGACTGATCTGTACCTATTGCCAAAAGTACCAATTATAGTGTTCTGAAATATTTAATTGTTTCTCTGTATGCCTTACAGTTATAGTTCTGAAACCCACTGAGCAGGAAAGTAATCTGTAAAAGGAGTTAAGATATAATTTTGGATGACTATCAAAAGTATTTTAGTATTTCACTGGTTTACTTAGCTATGGACAACATTGATTAATGACTGTTTCCTGGCAACTATCAAATTTATTTCAGTAAGTTACATACCTGGCTGCAGAGCTTGAAGTTGGGAGTTTGATTCACCAAGATTGTTGTGTGGCCTTGAACTATGCAAGAGAATGACCCTTGACATCCTCTGAATGGATATGAGCCTCAAGTCCACCGGCTCAGATCCAGAAATGGCTTTATGGCAAGAACAAACATTCTTGAGGTTACACAAGAGCAAAACCAAATTAAAAGATGGAGGAAGGAGCTCACTGGACAAGGAACATCATTAAAGGAGGATATAGCTGTGGAACTCAACCTCCCCTACGTCACTTGGAGGACCCTGAATAGGCTGAGGGTTGGAGTTTTAAATGTAAGACCAACATGCTCAAGTGGGGGCTGCTGGTGGACAACACACAGTGTGAATGTGGAGAGATACAGAATCAAGCTCATTTACTGGTCTGCTGGGTTACTGCCAGAAACATGCACCGATGAGGACTTAAGTTTGGCCAATGACAAAGCCACAGAAAGTGGCTTCATTTTGACAGTCCAGGTTTTGATAGGGACATGAAAGAAGAACAAGCTGCAAAATCTCAGGGCAATCGCAAAAGGGAGTGGTAACTTTTGAGTACTGCCTACCTAGAAAACTCTGCAAAGGGTTAACATAAGTCATAATTATGTTTTGCAGTTTAATGAAATGTGTCAACCATCTCCCCTACTCACAGTAGGACTCTGGAAGCCTTGGTTTGAATCTTCTGCTCAGCTATGGAAGTTCGCTGGGCGCGTGGAATGGGTAAATTGCACTTCAGAGTATTCTGTTTCTTAGGCCTAAAATACCTCAGATTAATGCAAATGCCTATTAGAAATATTGCTTTTTTAAGACAGCCAGGAAATACAACTACAGTTTTCCAGATATAACAGCATTATCAAGTTTAACAATAAGACTATCTATACCTATAAATCTGTGCGTTAACCGTTGGAATGTGACAAAGGATGTTGCACCAGGCCCCACTAGCCCCGACCGAGCCTCCCTGCACTCGCCCGAACCGGGTTCGCAGGTAACTGTCGGGTTGAATTTTGCGCCAGTGGGGCAGGAGCCCCCCGAACGCAAAAAAGGGAAACAACTTCATTTCCCAATGTTCTTTGCACCGCGTCGCACCACAGCCAATCAGGCTGAGAGGCGCCAGCACAAAGAACGTTTGGAAACGCGCCGCGGCCAATCAAAAATGAGCCGCAGGAAAAAACGGAGCACAAACACAAAACGAAAAATAAAACCTACAATCCCCAGTGTCCTGCGTGCCATGAGCATGCAGAACGCTGAGAAAACCGTCGCGTGAAAAATAAAAATTAAAAATGCAGCGCATCACAACAACACAGGCCGCGGTAAGGAACACACACACCCCGCTGCCCTTCCTTTCCACGGGCCGGGCATTGAGCCCGGCCCGCGGAAAGGAAAGACACCCCCCTGGCCGCTGCCTTTCCTTTCCACGGGCCAGGCATCGAGCCCGGCCCGCGGAAAGGAAAGACCCCCCCGGCCGCTGCCTTTCCTTTCCATGGGCCAGGCATCGAGCCCGGCACACGGAAAGGAAAGACCCCCCGACCCTTCCTTTCCACGGGCCAGACATCAAACCCGGCCCACGGGAAGGAAAGACCCCTTTAAAAAAAGAACAGCAATCAAAAACATCCAAAAACAACCAAAAATAACACCAAAAACATACAAATTAAACACACACAAAAATAACAAAAAACAAACAGCACCCAGCCAAACACCACAACAACCCAAAAAACCATCAAAACAAAACAAAATCCAAACACACACACACACACACACACACACACACACACACACACACACAAAATAAATAAAACAAGGGAACTTGCCAGCAGACATCCTCACTCCACGATGGCCGGAAATGAAATGAATAAAGAAACAGAATACTTACCAGATGAAGCTCCACCCAGAGGCCACGAGAGAAAAAAGTCAAAATACAAGTGAATAAGTCCCTTTTATCTCAATTCTGGCAGAACAAATGCAAGGCAACAATCAGGAAAGCAAAGCAAGACTTTGAGGAGTGTGTAGCTAAAAATACTCAGAGAAATAACAAAGACTTCTTTAAGTACATTAGAAGTAAGAACCCAACTAGGAAGGCCATTGGACCATTAGATGACAATGGAAAGCAAGGGGTTATTAAAGAGGAAACAGAGATTGCAGAGACTCAATGAATTCTTTGCTTCAGTATTCACTGAAGAAGACAGAGACCACATGCCCAAAACAGAGCCTATCTTCGTAGGGAGGGAAAGCGAAGAATTAAGCAAGACAGAAATAACCAGGGAGGAGGTCCTTGCATGTCTTGTTAAGCTAAACACTAACAAATCACCAGGACCAGATGGCATCCATCCACGAGTTCTCAGGGAACTTAAAGATGAAATTGCTGATCTCCTAGCCAAAATATATAATATTTCCCTCAAATCAGGCTTTATGCCTGATGACTGGAAGGTAGCGAATGTAACACCAATTTTCAAAAAAGGATCCAGGGGTGACCCAGGAAATTACCAACCTGTCAGTTTGATATGTGTCCCAGGTAAAGTGATGGAAACCATCCTAAAAGATAGAATTAATAAGCACATAGAAGGGAAGGTGCTGCTAAAGGAGAGCCAACATGGCTTTTGCAAGGGAAAATCACGCCTCACTAATCTGTTGGGATTTTTTGAGAGTGTCAACAACCATGTGGATAAGGGGGATCCAGTAGACATTGTTTATCTAGACTTTCAGAAGGCTTTTGACAAGGTCTCACACCAAAGGCTCTTGAATAAACTTACCAGTCATGGAATAAAGGGACAGGTCTTGTCCTGGATCAGCAACTGGCTAAGGGACAGGAAACAGAGGGTAGCACTAAATGGACTGTGGTTAACTGGAAGCATTTTCATTGAAATCAGGAATGCTGTGGAAACTAATACAATCAAGGGAAAGAGTCTAAGAATGTTTCCCTGTAAACAATTTAGGCTTTTCTCACCACTGCACTTTACCTACCAGATGAGGGATATTGCCTTTGTCACTGAAGTGACTACAAATAGGAAAGGTGTCATATGAACAGCCTTTTGCAAGCGAAATCTCTGTCTCAATTACCATTCTTTCCCTTTTGCAATTACAGTATTTTTTTCCACAATCATTCTCCCATTCATGAGCAATTCTTCATACAGTAGTTTGGGTTAGTGAAATTTAGTAGATTTTTTGAAAATGCATGCAGATCTTTCTATTAACAAGGCCCCTCCTACAAAGATTGATGTCGCTCTGTCCAAAGCACACGTAGATACACACGGTTGGGTTATTCTTGAACTTTTAACACACTAGTGTTGTAGAAAATGAATGCTATATGTGTCACATGTCTTCTGCTGCTGCTACTGATCCACAAACTGAAAAATGCAAGGTGAGATGGAGAAAAGGGAGCCTATAAACATTTAACACTAACAGCAACCTTTGCTCTAATGTTCAACCTAAAATAGTCTAGTTTGGCTAGGATATGCTGAAACACCAGGCGACAAAGCCACTTGTTAAAATGAAAGCTTCCATTAAACTTCTCAAGTCCCTTTTATCTCAACTTGTCAGAACTGTTCCCAGCATAAAAAGTCATGGATATCTTTTCGACTGCCATATAGTGAACATGGCCTTTTGCCTTTCTTCTTCTGACACCTTCTGCAAGCAAATACAGTAAAACCTCAGGTTACGACGAAGGTCCATTCCAAAAGCCTTCATCGTAATGCGAAAAAAACATATACCGAACCACGTTTTTCCATAGGAATGCATTGAGAAAAAAGTCCCTACCAGACCAAAAAAATTACAAAAAACCACAAAAACATCCAAGAAATGCCAGACATCCCAAAAGTGAAACAGTCTCGACCAGACCAAAAAAATAATAATACGAAAAACTACCAAAAAATCCAAAAAAATGCCAGATGCGATCATCCCCCACCCCCACAAAAGCAGCGAAGCGATCTCCCTATCTTTCCCACGCCATTTGGGGACCTTATCTACTTGGTTCCAACCAGGGGGAGGCATGTGTTGAGCCCATTTTCCACCCCTACCGGCACCAGGAGAGTCTGGGGACCTTATTCACTTGGTTCCCACCTTATTCTGAGCTCTCTGGGCAATGCTACAGCAAAATACGTTCATCTCCCCAAGGTGTGCATCTGGTGGAGGCGCATGTTTCCAGCTGTAGCGCTGCCCAGGGAGCATGAAGGTGAAAAACGAGTGGATAAGGTCCCCAGACTCTCCCGGTGCTGGCAGGGGTGGTGGGCAGTCCAGAATAGTGGCAGAAACACCAACAACACCGCCGCCTATGGCAATTCTGCAGCGGTAAGCACTGCATTGCGACTTCGGGTGGAAGGGGTGGGTGCCATTTTAAACTCTGAAATGGCGGTGGTGGCCATTTTAAACTCTAAAATGGCAGCCACCACCATTTTAGAGTTTAAAATGGCACAATTTTCGGTCATAAACCGAAAAAGGTCGTAAACCGGGGAATTATTTTAATGAAATTTACCGTCATAAACCATGACAAATGTAACCCAGGGCGCTCATAACCCAAGGTTTTACTGTAAGCAAATTTTACACAAGTCAAAGTTGCAAAAGAATGTAGAAGAGATAGAGCAACTTTAATTTATCTTCAATAATGCTGAAATGAACTCAAAAATTATCACATTATTCACTGTGAAAACACATGCCAGTGTTTTCTTTCCAGCCTGTGTTATTCTTTAGGTTACACCTGGGCAAAGCACAAGCAATATGGAAGCAAAAAGCATCCATTTCCTTAGTGTAACATGCATTCCGTCTAAATACTACTGGCTGTATTACATATATAAGAAGAAATGCTGGTGAAGCAAGAAAGAGACTGGGACGTATCTCCATTTATTGAGGGGGATGCAAATTTGTTAGAAGTGTGGAAGAAAATCTTTGAAGAAATTAACCAAATACTGTCAATAAAATTAGAGATATGTCCCAGAATTGTTAATGGATTAGTTAGAAATAAGAAAAAATGATTATAGCAATTGTAACATAGCTGTGAGACTAATTATTGTCAAAATATGGAAAATAAACTGTGAATTTGACTTGGATGATTGGTACAAAGAATTATGGAAAATAGCAATAAATGACAGTTTGACATCCAAAATAAAGTTAAAGGAATGATTTAAAAAGATAATTTTAAAGAGATATGGGGAGAATTTGTTGAGTAGGTCCCAATTAAAGAGAACGGAATAGGGACAGGGCAAGAATATATAACTTTCTGAAAAGAGGGGACAAATATAAAAAATTAAGTTATATACTGATAGTATATACTGTAACGATTTTAAATCATTCTAACTATACTGTAATGATTTTAAATCATTCTAACTGGATCAGTGGTACGGGTGTCATGCTGCAATGCAGAAGGCAGATAAAGGGCCACTGCATTATACTCTCAGGACAGTCTTCATGGTACACAGAAAGAGCTTCCTCGAAAATAGTGTAACAGATTTTGTTACATCTTTCAAATATACTCTGAGTAAGTGATCTTGTCTATGTTTCTAATTTACAAATAAGAAATCGCACCAGACTGCTATTAAAGTGTACTGAACTAAAAGTAACAAAGGTGCAAAGACCAAACATTACCAAGGCTCATAAATTATGACTGTTATTTTAGGCCAAATTGCACATTTTTTCTTCCCATTTATTTTGGAATCAAATCTTTGTTTAATTCTAAAATATTACATTCTTAACTCCTGGCTCGAAGCAAAGGTAGAATTCCTTGGTTTGCATTCTACCCAAGTACATACCATATATCATCAAGTACTACAGTCCATTATGAGTGAGCACAAAGGCCAAGAAAAATCATCTTGACATTTTGGCAGTCTCCCCTCTGAATAAAATGAGGGAAACTAACAGAGCTCAACGATTCATGGTGCATGATGTTTCACAGATAATCCTGCATCAACCTCTACAAGGAGTATGAGACCAACCAGCAGGTGGGCATTTGTGTGAACTAGGAGGCTCAGCTATGGATCACTGCAATGAGGCTATTTGGGGGGAAAGGACACGAGATGGCACAGAGAAGGGAGAAGAAGAAATACATCTGAATACATGATGTGGATCAGTGGGTACTGTATAAGCAATTAGTGTGAATGAAAGAGAAAGAAAAGATGCAGTGAAGACAGTCTTAATTCATCAAATCCTTACAACATTTATTCCTCATTTTCTCAAGTTGTGTACGAGAGAATTTGGAAGGTGAGAACTGAACCACTACGCTGGTGGCCCTGGCCCTTTGTGAAATTTTTATTAATTACATTTATACCCTGCCCATCTGGGACATTTTTGCACTTTGGGCGGCTTACAAGACGTTACCCACACACAGGGGTGTGCTGGGCACCTTGGGAGGGCGGTGGACAGGAAGTGATGGGGTGCCTATTGGGGGGCTGGGGGGAGAGAAATCCCATACATTCCCATTACTTCTGCCTGCCTCGGGGGGGGGGGGCAGGCGCCAGTCCCTGTAGGCCAACACACCACCGTCCACACATTAAAAATACTTGCTTACTTATTGCTTCAGATCACTAAGTACCTAGGATATTGCTAATCTGAAGAACTGTCTTGTGTTGTTCCTGTGTTTCTTCAAAACCAGAGATTTTCAAAAGCAGAAATACATCTGAAGTGACACAATCCTTGATGAAGCACACCTGAACTATTGTATAATAAATCCAATCACAGGACACCCAAAAAGAGATCTATGCTTTTGAAGAAACACAGGAACAATACAAGACAGGTCGTCAGATCAGCAATATCCTAGTGATCTGAAGCAACAACTAAGCAAGTTTTTCCTGACTAAAGGTTTCAGCAGTCAGAATCAAAAATTTTAAGCATGCACCATTTTCTGCTTTAATGTTTTTGAAACAGGTTGTGAATATAATAACTACAGTGGACCTCGATTAACGATGTGTTCGAATAGCGTCATTTTCGATTAACGACGCTAGGACGCTCCCAATATGATTGTTCGAATAATGACGTTATTCGAATAATGACAGTACTTTTTTCCCGTCGTTATTCGATTAACAACGGTATTTTTACCATCGTTATTCGAATAACGATGTTTTTTGTCGTTCCCAGCTATGCCACTTTGGCATATATTTAGTAACATTTTCTTAAAAACTCCAACTTGTTAACCACATAAGAAATTCTGGCATTGATGGACAATGAGCTTGGCATTCCTAAGAAGGCTATGGAAATGCCAACTGTTATTTTTATCCTGTGATTTCAGCCGCAATTTGCTAACTTGCATCCTATATAATCAAAAGCCTTCCAGGACTGGAATGTGATTCTTTCCAATAAAGTGAATTGGAATACTCTAGTACAGGGGTTCTCAGCATTTTTCACCCATAGGCCGGACCATGCCCCTCAGACAGCTGAGTGGGCCGGACTGGAGCTATGTCCATGGCTGTCATAAACACATTTATGGCTATAGTAAATGCATTTACGATGGCTGGGGACACATTTACGGCTGTAATAAACATGTTTATGAGGCTGTAAATGAGTCCATGGCTGATTCCGGCAGCTGGAGAAAGGTTGGAGGCTGTAGGTTGCAAACCCCTGCTCTAGTAGTACAAATAGTAACTCTGCAGTAGATAGAATCTATCCAGCAGCTGAAAGAGTATTTTCTGTAGCCTTTAAGCTACTCATTTTTATTTTTGGGTCAAATGTGTGAGGCAACCCATTCTGAAGCAATCCCTGTTTTAAAAACTTCCTGCTGAAATACACAATTAGAGAGCTTGTTATTATTACAGCTCAAACATAGACAAGCTGTCAGGAAATCTGGTACCCAACTCAGTTCTGACAGTCCAAGAAACAACTACCTGCTCTTGGATGGTGTGTACATTCATGTTTTTCAAACTCTAAATCCCAGAATTCTCCATTCTTTGATTTCCACCTGCCATACAGGCACCAAAATTGTGCTTATGTGAGGAAGGCTGGGCTGAAAGACCTCATGGACCATGAGAGGCCGTGAGTTATCCCGGAAATTCCTTTTCCAACATGAAATTAGGCCCAAGCATGGCCTACCAAGGCCAATGGGATTTGAAATTAAAAGCAAATTGTAAATGTACATTCCAAATTCTGGAATCTCATGGAGAATCAATAATTTTATCTGGTTGTTTACTGCCCTGTGTGGCCCTCTGGCTGAAGGGCAGCATATCAATTTAATGAAATAAATAAATACAAATAAATATATATTCACCACCTCTCACAGCTTAATTCACATGAGCAACTTAGTAGTCTTCATGATGGAGAGACTGCATCTCATCCCCCCTTCCTGAAAAACAAGTTACCTAACTGTATCTGTGAATTCACACATGCAGGGGAATTCTACACCCGCGGAACATACATTAGACCCATGGAACATACATTAGAGTAGCCACCCTTCAGTTTGCTTCACCCTGTACCAGCAGTTATCCCTTAGTTCCAGAGTCTGTCACTGTATGTGAATGAACCAGTAGTGTGGCAGATGGAAGGGAAGATGAGTGACTTAGGTGAATTCACAGATGACAACTCAAAGAACCACAATTACAGGTAAATAGTTTTTCTTTATAATCTCTGTGAAGCACACATATGGATGACTGGCAAGCTCACTTACTTGTTGGTGGAATGTCACACCAACATAGATGAAGGCAGCATAAAATTTACCCAATATCCAACCTATAGCGTTTGATATTGAAGGTTGAGCACATGTTGCTGCCTTACAAACCTCTCTTAGATGGAGCCAGAAAGATTCCAGAGGTAGCTGGGGGTGTTTCCTATGGATCGGCTGCACGATACTAACGAGGCCTTGGTCACCCTCTGGAATGAGGGGGCTGCTATAACCTTGGACGTTATCGCACCACTACGGACTCTTCGCACACATGGGCCTCAGGCCACCCCTTGGTTCTCCGAGGAGCTAAGACAGCTTAAATGTGTAAAGAGCGCCGCTGGAGATCCCAGAGCATCTCGGACTGAACACGAGCTAGAGCCTCTATTAGAGCCTACCTCGTGGCGATACAGGCGGCGAAATGGCAGTATTTCGCCATTCATATTGTGTTGGCAGATAATCACCCAGTGGCCCTGTTCTGGGTGACTCGGTCCCTCCTTGGTAGGGGGAATCTGGCCCCGGATGGCAGGGGTTTGCCAAGGAGCTTGCTGATTATCTGCAGGATAAAATCACTCAGATTTACTCAGGGTTTAACTCTGGGTTTAACATCGTATCACGGGAGTTGGCCAGGAGCCAGTCTTGCTCAATTATCTGGGATCAGTTTGGCCCAATCGACCCTGATGAAGTGGACAGGATCCTGGGGAGTGTACGCGCCACCGCTTGCGAGTTAGACCCGGGTCCAGCCTGGCTCGTGAAAGCGGGCAGGACCGTGACGGGCAGCTGGATCTGAGCGGAGTTATCCCCACTGGTTTGGGATGGGGCATCGTTGCCCCAATCCTATCCGTTGCACAACTTGGGGATCCTCCTGGACTCATGGCTTCTGCTCCAGGAGCAGGTTATGGTCATAGCCAGGAGGGCCTTTGGGCAAGTGCATGCCATTAACCAATTGCGCCCACTCATGGACCGGGAAACTCTGCTCACTGTCACCCAGTCCCTGGTCATCTCCCGTTTGGACTATTGTAATGCACTCTACATGGGGCTGCCCTTGATGACCATCCGGAGACTGCAGTTGGTCCAGAATGCGGCAGCCATGTGGTGGTGGGGTGGGGTCGTTTTGCTCATGCCTCACCACTGCTGAGGGAGCTGCACTGGCTGCCTATGTCTCCAGGTGCAATTCAAGGTGCTAGTTATCACCTTTAAAACCCTTCATGGTAGCAGACTAGGATACCTCAGGGACCATATCATCCCTAGGACATCAACCCATCCCACGAGAGCAAACTGAGAGGGCACCCTCCATATACCATCTGTTGGGGAGGCGTGTCTCGCCAGCACGAGGAGAAGGGCCTTCTCGGGTCGTAGCCCCCACATTATGGAACCTCCTCCCAGTAGAATTACGCCTCCAGGCCCAGTTGCTACCATTTAGGAGAGAATTGAAAGTGTGGTTAGCGGAACAGGTCTGGCAGCTGGGATTGCCAACAAGTTCTCCTTTCTGGCTCGTCTGAGGTTACCCCCCCCCCCAATTCTTGCAATTGGTTTTACTGAAGGGCGACAGAATGAGCTCCCGTCTTTGTCCCAGCTCCTGCCAACCTAACAGTTCAAAAGCAAGAAATTGCAAGTAGATAAATAGGGAACACTTCAGTGGGAAGGTAACAGCATTCTGTGCGCTCCAGTGTCTAGTCATGCCTGCCACATGACCATGAAAATGTCTGCAGAAGCAGACAATGCTGGCTCTTCAGCTTTGAAACAGAGATGAGCACTGAACCCTAGAGTCAGATACGACTGGCTTTCGAGCAAGGGAAAGCTTTACTTTATATTGTTTTTAAGTTTTGCTGAGCAGCCAGTGAGGTGTTCACTGGACTGTGTACACCGCCCACAGTCTATTGATTGGGGTGGTATATAAATTTAAATAAATAATTAATAAATAAGCAAGCCGAGTGAAATGTTTCGACAAAGATTTGCTAGCTGGTAAGACCATGTTATCGCATTCACAAGCCACTTTGACAAGCACAGGGATATTATCTGCTCATCCATCTTCAACCCTTGATAACTAATAAATAATTTCTTAGACTTTTGGAAGAGCCTAGCTGTTGAGGAATAGAAAGCAAAGGCTCTGCAAACATCCAATGTGTGGAGAACTTTCTCCAGTTCCATAATAGGAGATGGAAATAAAGTTGAAAGCACAAGGGGCTGGTTAAGGTGAACGTCTGAAACCATTTTAGGTAAGAAAGTCCTATTAAGAAGGATGGTAACACTGCAGGAACGAAAGCCCATGCCAAAGAACACAGTTCACTTATTCTTCATGCTAAAGTCACACACACACACAGAGAGAGACTACTACTTTTATACGTAAGTAGTTTATATGTTTTATATGTAAGGCATCTTAGGTCTGCCATAGCCAATGGCTCAAAGCTGGTCTATTTCATATGTTAATGCCGTATCTGAAATTCTTCCTATTCCTTTCACTACACTCTGTCTCTTAGCTCCCATCTTCTTTCCAAATGAGTCATATTAGAAACCCTTGTGGCACAGTTCTTAAGCTGTAATACTACAGATGAAACTGCTGGCATTGTGAGTTCATTCTTGATGGGCTCAAGGTTTGACTCAGCTTTACATCCTTCTGAGCTTGGTAAAATGAGTATGCAGCATGTTTGGAACAAAAATGCTAATTACCTTAGGAACTGCCCAGAGCGTGCTCTAAGTGCAATGGGGAGGTATATAAGTTTAATTGCTATTGCTACATTTCCTTTAAAAGTTCAGAACAAGGCTGATGAGGCTGTAGTGATGAAACTCACTGTCAACTTTAAAGTTGTTATAATAATAGTGATTTCAAGTCATGTTTTTTTAGGTAGAGCTGATTCAAAAATGGTTTAGCATTCCAGACATGATAAAAAATTGTATTATGTAAGTAGCCATCTAATATGATTCTATCATTAGTGTTCTTATATTTCAGCAGCCTCTTTATAATAGATATTTTAGCATGGTAGAATAATCCCTTCTTTGAGGAGAGTGTCCTGGGACTGTGTAACTTAGCCAAGGCTTCACATGCTGGCTCTACTCACTGGAGGAACAGTGGGGAATTGAACTCCCAACCTCTGGCTCCACAGCCAGAGACTCTTGGGTTAGTTATGGTGTATGTTATTTGTTATTAAAAGTTGTCATTGCACTGCATGTCAAGTCTCGAGGACTCTTCTTCAAAATGGAGGATGGTGAGCGGACTGCATATTTCTATGAAGAATACAAGAATATAGTAAAAGTAAAGGTTGGCCTTGCTCGAAAGCCAGTTGTATCTGACTAGGGTTCAGTGCTCATCTCTGTTTACAGCTAAAGAGCCAGCACTGTCTGCATCTGCAGACATTTCCATGGACATGTGGCAGGCATGACCAGACTAAAGACACCAGAGTGCATGGAACGCTGTTTACCTTCTCACCAAAGTGGTACCTACTTATCTAAAGTACTTGTAATTTCTTGCTTTCAAACTGCTAGGTTGGCAGGAGCTGTGACAGAGACAGAAGCTCATTCCATCATGCAGCACTCGGGTCTCAACTGCCAACCTTCCAGTCATCAAGTCCAACATCTTTACCACTAAGCCACCATAATCCCTACAAAAGTACTGTACAGATTTATGTAAAAAGCAGGTGTCAGGCTATCTCTGAATAGTTTTTAGAAGAATATACTGTACATTGTTTCAATTGATATATCATCTTGAAGTAAAGCTGCTACTAAAATAATCTACTGAACATTAAGCACAGCTTTCATCACTCACTGCAGATTATTAATGTATTTTTAACCATTATTTTGTCATTTAACTGACACCTAGAAAGAACATCTGAAGAAAGCCAGATGTTTCACTAATGAAACTGAGGGGGGGACATTTAATAATCACAGCTTCAAATAAGTATCATTAATTATTCCTTTTTTGGATGTGGCACTAATGGTGACAGAAACCCAGGGAAATTTTTTCCAAATTTGTTAAAAATCACCTTTTAAAAGTTGTGTCTCAGAAGGCCTTTCATGACAATGAATGACTAGACTTTTAGTTCTAAACTGCAAATTCTAAGTATTTGTGCTTCAGCAATTTTGCAGCCAATATTCTAGTATGCTAAAAAAAATCTATTATTAAGAGACTGCTGAAATGCAAGAACACTGATGATAGCTAAAAATCATATTAGATGACGACTTCTTACATAACACAATTTTTAGCATGTCTACCAAGAGTTTAAGTCTTCCTTATTCAAATACAACCTAGGCCACAGCCATAGCTTTAGATAGGCAGAGCAAACTCTTATTATGTAGTTATAAGTGCTTCCAGCTAAACCAAAGCTTGACTGACTTACCATCAGCAAAAATCCTTACTAAAAAGAAGTGTGACAATTAGCAATCCTGAAATGTAAAGTGCTACAGTGAAATGGTGATCTCCCAAAAGGTCCTACTACCTGTATCTGCTTAGGTTCTGCAAAGCGCAACTTCCTTTACTGTGCTGGTCCATATACATATTCAGTCTTCCTGGGTTTTTTCTGCTGTATACTTCCCCCAATATTATCTTTCCCAGTGGATCTTTTCATGAGAAACCCAATCTATGAGAGACTCTGCGCAGGCAATTTCTTTTTCCAGAGAGTTCAGGCTTAATTTGATCCAGTATCAATTTATGTGCATTTCTGTCTATCCATTGTATCTGTAAACCTCACCTCCAAAAACATATTTCAAATAATTCTTTTCATACTAACCTCTTTTACCATCAACTATTGCACCCATATACAGTAACTAAGAATACAGTGGAACCCCGAGCTACAAAAAAATTCATACATCTCAAAGCATGGATTCCCAAAGGAATGCATTGAAAACTAAATAATCCGTTCTAGAGGTCAGAAAAAAATCAAAAAATGTATTTTTTTTCTGTTCCAAACTCTTTGTAAAGTGCACTTTGGAATTTTTTTGCCACGTTTTTCGTCACTTTATAAAGAGATTTGAACAGATAAAAGACATCCTCTCCTTTTTTTCTGACCTCCAGAAGGGATTAATTGGTTTTCAATGCATTTTCAGCACATCTGACAGTGGCCTCTAGTGGCCAGCTCTGGTAATGTGCTGGAGTCATCCCCGACAATCAGCTGTTTGCTTCCCCCGCCACCTGGAAGTGCCGAAAACTCCAAGTTTTAGCTGCCGAAACGTGACAAAAAATTCCAGAACGGAGCAGAAATGCTCTCCATACTCTCTTGCCACCATGGGAAGTAGCAGAGGCTGCCCAAGCAGCCAAGAAAAAAAAAGGTGCAATTGCACCCGTTGTGCCAAAAAAACCTGTTCATATGGTTTTTAAAAAGGAAATTGAAGCGTCATTTTCTTGGGATTTCTTTTCGTATCACGAGGTTTTTTTGTTAACTCGGGGTTCCACTGTACCATGGTATGAATAAGTATTGGCTTTGGTCTTCAGTGACACATTCTTATTCTAAATGATTTTTCCCAATTCCCTCCAAGTCTGCCACCTTCTGATTTCTTGTATGCGGTTTCAGTTCAGTCTGATGATTGAGCCAAACTGCTGGTACTAACTGGAATTCATTTTAACGCATTTGAGAGGGAGAAACAACAAAAACTATTACTACTGACAAGTCTATAAAACATACCTGCTTCAAAATGATTGATTTTTGTTTGAACAGAGAAAAAAATATTTTGTCAGATCTAACTTTTATTCCTTAAAAAAATACTACTATTCTCATATCTATAGCTTCATAAAACAAAAAAAAGATGAGAGAAATTCAGGATTTTTTCCCTTCCAGATAAATGTCAATTTCAGGGAACATGAGCAAGGAATGAATATCATAAGACAGGATTTTACTCAATCAAAGTCCAGGAAATGCATAGTATGAAAATTTGTGTGCAAGGCAAGCTATAGAATTTTAGTCAATTATAATTTCACCTTTTATGATTGCAGTATTTTCAAAAATATGCTCATTGTTTTTAAGTATGTCTACTTTCATTCACATAGGACATAATGTCCATAATATTATTGAAGAAAAACACAAATAAAAGTAATCACAGACCTGCCTTTCCTCCCTTTGTTTCTGACCCGACTAGATGCATGATTGTTTCCTTAAATTAAGGGAGCAATGTAACTTTTATGACTGCCTAGCTATCCAAGAAGATTCTGACCCTATGTATATGGCAATATATCATTGAGGTCATCATTTTCAATGTACAGTTAATCTTTATATCTAGACATGCCATGAGGCTAATTCTTAAGTATTTGCTTGTATGACGCTATTTCAGTCCATATTATAGGTTTCAAATTACAAATGTGTGGATTCTGTTTTCATTTTTTCTTGATTTTTGGATAGCAAAATTCCAATACACATACAGAAGCAACAGAGGGTGCAACAGTGCTAAGCTCTCTGTTTAGTACATAAAATAATTGCACAAAGATAAGATTTTTACATTTTTCTGTGTCATAAATATGCAAAGGTTTATAATTTTATATGGACCTAATGTTACAAAAACTGTAACACAAGTTTAGGTTTGAAATGAAAAACACAGTACACATTTGAAGTCTCTTCCATCTTTTGACCCTTCCTGCAACTCCTCCAAAAGCTTCCCATAAACATTTTAATAGATCTGCCTATACTAAGTGTCAAATTTAGTGGTTCATCAATGGGATCTAAACAAAGGGGAAATATTATTTTAGGTCACTCATTCTTTCTAACTGAATGCTACCAAATTCGGTTTCTTAATGACTTTTAAAACATAATGGCAATTAATCTCTAGCTTTGTTAATGTAAAGCTCTGTTTCTCTTTAAATATAGGCTTATATCTTACTTTATGCATCCATCCATTCATTTTATTTGAACTCTTCTCATTTTACAAAGAAAAGCTAAAGTTGAAGATGGATGTTAAAATAAAATAAACTACTATATAAAAATAATTAAATGTATTTCCCATTAAAATTATAATATAAAAACAGTTTAAAATAATTTACATCAAACATTTTTTAAAAGATATCTCATGCTACTAAAAGAATAAGACACTAGGCTAAACAGGATTTTTATCTGATATGGTTTCTCTGTTGCTTCTTCTGTGGTCTGGTCAAACACAATTGTTCTTATACTCCTTCTAATGCCTTTACAAGAAACCTATTTATTTATTTCACTTAAGGTAAAGGCAGATCTACGTTCCTAGATTTTGTATTTTGGAAGTCTAAAAATCAAATTGTATACATCTTTGCCTTAGCAGTCTAAGATGCAATGCAAAATCTGCACAGTATTTAACAGAACATAATCAAATTCTGCCATTTCCTAAAAATGTAATTAACTTCAAAGTCTGTGGTGATAATAATAATTTCATGCCAGAAATTATTCTAGGTTGAAAGGATTTTTGCAGGAGAAACTCGGCTCAGAGAATACCCAAATGAGGCTCCTTTCATGTCCCCAAGAGCTGGGATAGACAGGCACTCAATCCATGCAGTACCTGGGTTTCAAACTGCAGACCTGCCATCCTTCCAACTAACAAGGCAAGCTTCTTAATCACTGAGCCACGGCAGCCCCTTGTGGTGATAATATCAACCTACCTTTTCTCTTCTTGCCTTTCCTCCCCATTTAACATCCAGATTTAAGCAATAGGCTTTTGATTTACAACAAAGCTATTTCCCTATTGTGGATTATAGTATTCAAATGATTTTATTTGCCCTTCAGCATTTATTTCCATGTAATAAGAGAGATGCAACACCGTGCAAGTATGAAAAATAACAAAAAATAGGTAAAAATATTTTGCAAAAGTGTATTAATATAGAATTGTAAATCAAACTGAATAGTTGTCAGGGATCTTACACTGTAATTTAATTTAGCAATTTATGTTAGGAGAGGTTTTTCCTTGAACCATGCCACATTTAAAAAATATTCTGGAAGAGCAACTAAAAAAGGAAGGGGGAATAATTCAACCACTTATGGAGATCACTGGAAAACTGCCAAGACTACCTCATTGAATAAGCCACTGTTCACCTGCCTGGCAAGTATCCATATACAATACAAGAACTATATAAGTCACCAGCATGCAGCAGTAACTTATTCATCTTCAGATAATTAAATAATGTACGTTTTACATACCCAGTTTGCTATTTACAGATTTAAGTATTTTTAGCATTTCATTTAGTGAGAATGATGATCTATTTAGTTAAGGGACATGATTCCATTTTATGGGAAGCTCAAATAGCATTACTGCATCATACTGTATACACTACCCCATTCCTTTAAAAAAAGAATGCATTTCTAGCACATTATTCAGTTTCTACAGTATCCATGGAATATGCATGGCTAAAGATGGAGTATCACATGCAAAGCAACATCACAGCCAGCTGGAGACTTCACGTAGGCAATCATGTCCTTGATGTTCAAGAAGTAAATGACATTTTAAAAGAGAAAGCAGTACAATGTCCTACCCTTTCTTCTACTAAAGACAGAAAAAAAGTCAGACAATGGGTGAAATCCTATTGTGCTGCTTTGCAAGAGGTGTAAAATTTTGAAGCTAACTGCAACAAGTTAGGGAATCTCTGCCAACATTATCTATGCACACCAAGCTGTGCAACTCAGTAATCAGTAGATAACGACTACAATGATTTCTTACCTTGATGCAATTGATCTCCAAAATGTATGTTTTCCCATAACAATGCAAATGGGTTTCAGGAGAAGGACTGGATTATGTTACACAATGAGTATAAATTAGATAACCCAACAGATATTGTCAAAGAAAGAGAAGTGTTATTTCCATTCACTAAGTAAGTTTGATCAAGCAGAGGGATTGTTTCAGCTTTTGTAGTAGAGGCAACCTATGATTCCCCAAACCACCCTCTACAATTCTACTCTGAAGAGCTCCCAAATCCTCTGAAATAGATTTCAGGACAGCACATAAGGCAACTCCTCTGCCCACTTCCACCAACGCACCCCTTGAACGTAACCATAAAGCACCATTGCATATAACTCAGTGAGTCCACAGTTTTGTCATATTTAAACATTCCTATCTCTGAAAAGAAATACACATATAATTAGTTCAATAGTAGGATTAAATTGCAATCCAAAATATGAATGCAGATTAAATAAATTGTTGTCTTCTATAGAGTATCTGTAAAATCAATAGTTAAATGCTGCATCAAAATATCTCCACGTGATACTTACTTTAAAAAAACACTTGCCCCTACTTCCTTCTTCTGCTCTTATTTGTATTATCTGCATTATTTTTCCTCTATACCATTTCCAACAGAATAATTTCTCTTTGTGTTTATTCATGCACACATGACCTGTACTGAACGATTACAGAGGGTCATGGTTTTCAAACAAGCACAAAAAAACCCCACAAAATATTTTAAATAGTATAATAAAAGGTCTGCAACACAACAAATAGGATCAAAGTCAATTCATAAAAACATTAATAGGCCTAAGGCAATAATTGGAAAAAACCAAAGCAGAAGTCACCACATAAATATTGTATACTGCATAGAAATTTCTAACAATATAATGTAAACACAAGCAGTAGAAACCAACTTATTGTCTTAATCAGTAGTTCCCAATGTGGGGCACATGCGCCACAGGGGGGCTTCATTGGCTGATCAGTGCTTTGGGGAATTGACTTAGGCTTCTGGGAATTGAAGTCTAAAACTATCCTTTTAATATTTTTTTATAATTTCTGATAGCCCTATTAAGTTTTTCCACAAGATCTGCTACACATTTGGCTCATATTAGCTATCAATCTCAATTGCTATGTATGGATCATTTGCAGATACTATGTATCCCTGATTACCAGATATAGAACATGAAAGCTGGACAGTGAGGAAAGTTGATAGGAAAATATTAATTCATTCAAATGTGGTGTTACAAGAGAACTTTTACTGATATCATGGACCACATGAAATACAAATACTGTAAATGGATTCTAGATTAAATCAAACCATAACTCACTCTAGAAGTGAAAATGTCTACACTATGGATATCATCTTTTGAGCCTCTTGTGAGAAGACTCACTAGAAAAGACAATAATGCAGAGAAAAGGTAAAGACAGCAAGAGAATGAACATGAGATGGACTGAATCAATAAAAGCTGCCAGTCTTAAATCTGTATGACCTGAGGAGAGCTCATAAAGACAGGATCTTTTGAAAGTCACTAACATATAGGATCACTAAATATATAGGATCACTAAATGTCAGAAGGAATTTTATGAACACATAACAATACTTCCAAGCATAAAAAGTGTATCTTTTTTAGAAGACGGAGCACTTTCTCTATTTTCTTTCTTTGGATTTTGTCTTTAATGCTCCAAACCATACAAAAATTCATGTTCTCCACTGCTATGAAGCTCTGAGATTTAAGCAGCACATATCTTTATTACAAAGGCTAATGTGAAGAGAGGCTGTCTATGAAGGCAGATAACACTTAATGCCCCAAAGCTACTGTTTTAAGAATGGAATAGCCTCCAAGAAAACAGAAGTTGGGGGTGCAGCGAAGTGGATAACAGGCTGAACTATGAATCAGAAAGCCCTTGATCTCAATGTCAGTCAGTCAGAAACTCACAAAATGATTTATGGCAAGCCACTCTCCATCCTAGCACACCCATTTTTTGAGATAATATTATTCCATTTTATAGGGTTATTCTAAGAATCCAACCAGAAAATACATGTGAAATACAGTAATACCTCATACAAAGTCCGCTTCATACAACATCGGATTCATACAACATCGCCTAATTCCTTGGAAAATGTTGCCTCGTACAAAGCTGTGTGACGTTGTTTGAGGCATTCAGTTTTTCCTAGGTTGCATTGTGCCTGGGCAGTATAAAAGGCAGGACACATGCGTGCATTGCTCTTGTGGGTTTTGCATAGGGCAAAGAGTGTTTAGGAGTGGTTTTGAGCGCGGTTTTGGTTTTGTTTTGTTTTTAATTTGTCAGAATTTTTAGAAGCATTCCTGGGATTTTGCAGCATTCTTCAGGTTCTTGGAAATCAGGGTTGTTTGACCTGTTTTTGTAATGTTTTTAGCCTTTAGACAATGATTTCTTAAAGTTTTGTCAGTTTCCTGTCTGTTTCCTTGACTTTGCCCTGACGTCTGTGCTGTTACAGTACAATGTATCTCTATGGAAACGACGTTGTACGAGGCATCACGGCAAGGATTTGGACGTTGTACGAGGCATCACGTCAAGGATTTGGATGTTGTATGAGGCATTGCGGCTAGGATTTTGCATGCCTCATACAAAGTCCAAATCCGTATACAGTCCAAACTTGTGGTACCAAGTTTGGACGTTGTATGAGGTATCACTGTACAGTACTCAGAATGCCTGAAAATGTTATTCCAAATGCTAGAACAGCCAATCTAGATGTGTTTTCCTACATTGGACTAAATCTATTTCTTTCTACTGCTGGACTCGGTATCTTCTAGATCCATACCTTCAGAAGTTCTTTCCCATATCCCCAATCTGCTCTGAAAGACCTGAGAGCATTCTGTAGTTGGCCTAAGGGCAGTGAGGAGTACAGGGAAAGGAGAAGATGAGATGGGCCCATTATACATTACTACAACGTTAAATGTACTCTATACCCAGAAGTTATTAAATCCAACATTCCACTGGGACCACATAACACTGAAATAAGACACTGACATGGAGCCCAAAAACAACTGAAACCTATCTTGTGCTTCTGAAAGAAGAGGAAAACATCAATATAACAAACTCCATTGTTTCAATTCATGTAAATTACTAAAAACCTTACAGATCAGTAGGTTAACTCCTTTCTTATTCTCATTACTCTCTCAAATCCAAACGAGTACCAATGAATCACCCTACAAGGCATCTTTAGGAATACAGTGCATATCTAAGAAAGCAGTGGTCGAAACCAAGAGTGCAGAGAAAATGTAATCATAAAAAGGAGAGGAAACCTAGCAGTTTGAAAGCAAGAAATTGCAAGTAGATAAATAGGGACCACTTCGGTGGGAAGGTAACAGCGTTCCGTGCGCCACAGTGTCTAGTCATGCCTGCCACATGACCACGGAAACTTCTGCAGAAGCAGATAGAGCTGGCTCTTCGGCTTTGAAACAGAGATGAGCACTGAACCCTAGAGTCGGATACAACTGGCTTTCGAGCAAGGGAAACCTTTACCTTTACTCTACACTACATTTTCTAAATAAAAAGACACAAATTTAACTTTTAGTAATCACCTATTTTCATACCCTTTAAATAAAAATAGCAACAAAATTGCAGTACAAACTTTAGTCAATAGAATGATATTTCATTATGAAAGGACTGCAATGACAGTAGTTAAAATTACAGAGATTCACTGAATATCCTAGTTTTCTATTTACAATGCACACAAAATACCTCAACGATTATTTCAAGGTCTGACATCCCATGTTAATGAGCCCTTTACACCAATTTCAGAAGCCATTACACTTACACTTCTCTTCCACTGCTTACAACGACAAACTGTTCTAAAAGGTTGCAATTAAATGTTATACCTCACAAAAAGAAAATGGAATCCTAAATCATCAATCCATGTATAAATTGTACATTTCTCCCAACTGTGGTCACAGTCCATCAGCCCTACTGGTTCAATGATTTGGAATTCTTCTAAGGTAAGGGTAAAACCCTTGCTTGAAAACTTTCGTATCCAACTCTAGAGTTCAGTGCTCTTCTCTGTTTCATAACAGAAGAGCCAGCACCATCTGCTTCTGCAGACGTTTCCATGGTCATGTGGCAGGCATGACGAGTCACTGGAGCGCATGGAGGGCTATTTTCAGTTCTGAATTGGATCAGCAGTCAGTCTCTAGCCCACATCTGTTAGCCTTCCCTCAGATCCCACATTTTCTTAACCCTCAGAATGGCAGATTTTATGCTTAAACTGTGCATACACCATCCACAAAGACTCCCATGATGGACTTCTTAGCTATGCTAACATCAAATGTTTAGAGCAACCTTCATAGACATGTTCATTTATACAATCTCTAGACTCTAACTCTGAATCTTTATTTTAACCACACATCCTTGGTTCTCAAAGAAATTTAAGGTTACTTTCAATGCCAATTTTTGAAACTCATGACTAAATGCAGAATCATGCTGAACAATTAGCAGTTTAAAATCTGTCTTGTTTCCAAAAAGGTGGTACTTCTGGTACAGTGTAACACATTATTTAGTACAGTACATGATCAGTCATGCTGTGACCACTTCCTGCAAACTGTATGAATCAAAATCAAATATGTAAAACAATTAAATACTATTTAATAAATTGGTTAGCAGAATAGTTTTGGGATTTGACATCCCCCTGTTATTATTTGATAAGGAAGAAACAATTCTTGAGATAACTCTGCAGACCAGCATACAAAGATTGAAATGTTGCCTACCGTATAAATTACCATGAGAGGGCCCAGAAAAAAAATTAAACACTTCATTAACATACAGGTAGGGAATTTAAGTACTCAATCCAACTGTTGACCTCCGTTAGAGTAAATCTAACAAATGAGTGGTACCATATAGAACCAAGCATTTGTCAGGGATTCTCAACCTGTGGCCCGTGGGCCAGGTGTGACCTGCAGCTCCATTTCATGTGGCCCCCCACCGCCTCCACCACACCTGGAAGTACCAGAAAGGGGGAAATGACCATTTGGCTCCCGAAGCTGTGACGGAGCGTGACCCGGCCCCTGGATTTAAAAGGTTGAGAACTCCTGATTTATGTATCATGAATGTACCTATCTGAAGAAATTTTTCAAGCGGGCCAATCCAAAGAAACCAACCTTCAGAAAAGGCACACTAGGCCAGGGGTTCTCAACATTTTCATGCCATGGGCTGGACCACAACCCCTCAGACAGATGAGTGGGCCAGACACATGGTGTCTGCCGTAAAACACATCCGCGGCTGTCACAAATTCATTTACGACAGCCGCAGGTGTGTTTATGGGGTGTTTTCGGCTGTTTTTGCCACTTCCGCCGCTTCTGTTGGCAGCGGGAGCGAGGGCAGCACGTTTCTGGCTATTCTCACTGCTTCCAGCGGTGGCAGGAGCAAGGGAGGCGGGCCACATGAAATGATGCCGCAGGCCGGGGCCGGCCCACGGACTGTAGGTTGCAAACTCCTGCTCTAGGCTTTTTATTCCAGGGATCTGAAGATCAAATCATTTAAGCTAGGTGCAGTTGGGCAAAACTAAGCTAGGGTAATTTATAAGAGGAAAAGGGGGTAATGAATTGGAAAATAAGTTGGTTCCTCTTGCCACTAGGTTTCCCTTGCTTGAAACCCAGTTGTACCTGACTCTAGGGTTCAGTGCTCATCTCTGTTTCAAAGCCGAAGAGCCAGTGCTGTCGGCTTCTGCAGACGTTTCCGTGGTCATGTGGCAGGCATGGCTAGACACCGGAGCGCACAGAGCGCTGTTTACCTTCCCACCGAAGTGGTCCCTATTTATCTACTTGCAATGTCTTGCTTTCGAACTGCTCGGTTGGCAGGAGCTGGGACAAAGACGGGAGCTCATTCCGTCCTGCAGTACTCAGGATTTGGGAATCTAACTTGCTGAGTTCCACCTCCCAGTCAGCGTCTTAGCTACTAGAGCCACTGCCCCTACAAGCACACAGAGTAGAAAGAGATTGACTCAATGATTCCCAATGCCATTTAAGGTATCAAAGGATGTGTGTGGAGAAAAGAAGGCCCGGCCCTTAACTCTGTGAATCATTATTTGCTTCAGAGAGGAAGGCTCAGCTTTTTTTCCCCTATACCTACTAAGACTCCCTCCTACGCCGCGGCGACGTGGCTCGCTCCCGTTGGCTTGGAAAGCCACCCTGCGTGCAGTGACGAGTTGCAAAACCAGACTCAAGAAGTCCACAAAGGACCTCCACATCTGTCTGTGGAAAAAGCACACGCCTGGCCCCCAGGGTGAGGGGGGGATGAAAAAGTGCACCAAGGACTGGTCCTCCCCCCCCCTCCCGCCACAGCAAAAAGCCACCACGAGGGACCCCGTGAGGCGGGGAAATCCTCCTCAGGGCTGTCGGAAGGGAATGCCTGCCTACTTTCCTTTGGCCTCTGGAGGAGGAGAGGCCAAGGCAAGGAAGCACGAGTGTCACTGTCTGAAAGGGTGGGAGAAGAAGGAAAGCGAGGGTGGGAGGAAGGGCCGGTCGGTCACACACCTACTCTCTCTCTCTCTCTGGTTAAACTGCCAGAACGTTGTGAGCTCGATCCTGACAGGAGCTCAAGGTGGACTCAGCCGTCCATCCTTCCCAGGCCTGTAAAATGAGGACCCAGCATGTTGGAGGGGGGGCAAAGAAAAATGCCAATTAACTTGTGAACTACCCAGAGAGTGGCACGAATGACGAGGCGCTATGGCGCGGTACGGTCAAGTTCTCCCTTGCTCCAAAGCCATTCGTATCCGACTCTAGGGTTCGGGGTGCTCAGCTCCGTTTACAGCCCAAGCGCCACCGTCGCCTGCCTGCCTGCCTGCGTCTAGTGCAGACGTTTCCGCGGTCATGTCACGTGGCAGGCATGACTCGACGCTGGAGCGTGCGGAACGCTGTTACCTTTCCCACCGGCACCCTTTTCTCTACTTGCAATTTTCTCGGGGTTTCGCACTGCTAGGCTCGCTGGCAGATGACGACAGCTCGCTGCGCGGTGCAGGCATTCGGGTCTCGAACTGCTGGCGATCTGCCAGTCGCCAAGTTCAGCGTTTTAAAAGCCATGAGTGTAATTGCTCTGCTGCTGATGCTCTCTTCCCATAAACGTCTAAGCGGGGGAGAGCTTCAACCTCCCCGTGGGCAGAAGCAGCTTCGCCTCATCGGGGTGTGTGTGTGTGTGTGTGTTGAGACTAGCCCACTCCTCGCAAAAGAGAGAGCAGCCTCCCCCCCCCTTTCACGTGCACACACCCCACCAACAGCCCTTACAGACGTTACAACGTGTCAGGAACGGGGATCAAGCAAAGGCGGAGACTTGCCCCCCCCCCGTTGCCCCCGACGGCGAGTTTTCCCAGGGAGGAGGGCAGGAGAGGAGAAAGGCGATCTCCCTCTCTCCTTCCCCCTCAAAACACCATTAAAGGGAAGGGGGGGGGGAGAGGAGCCGTAAAGGGGGAAAGGGAGTTCCTCGTTAGGAAACTCCGGGGCCGCGGTGGGAAACGGGGACGGTTTATATACAACCCCAGTGTGGCTTTTTTTACAATCGGGGAATAACAAGGGGCTCTCTTGGTTGGGGGGGGGGGTCAGGTTTATTACCGTGAAGTTTGGGCTCTCTCAAGTCCTGGATGGTGAGCAGATCGGATGCCAAAGGAAAGAAGGAAGGAAGGAAGGAAGGAACCCTGTGGCAGTTTACTGACATCTGAGAATGGGTGAATGGGAGGACGGTGTGGGGGGGGGGCATTACTTCACCTCTCTTCTCTTCCCTTCCCATTTCCACCCCCAGCACCGTTACCGGGGAGAAAGAAAGGGAGCTCCTGGCTAGCAAACTCCAGGGTCGCGGAGGGGGTGGGGAAGGGGGGGGGAGCGCGGCCGGGGGCGGCCGACGGGGAAGGTCGGTTCAGGGAGCCGACCGGGGCGGCTGCTATAGCTGTGGCGGGGGGCGAATGGTGTCTCTTTCTTCCCTTCCCTCCCCTCCGTCTCGCCCTCCTCCCTCCCTCGCTTCCCCCTCGTGCCTCGCTGGCTCTCCTCCTCCTCCTCCTCCTCCTCACCTTCCTGCCGCCTCCGGCCAGCGCGGCGCTCCCTCCAGAGTACATGTAGTAGGCGATGCCCAGCACCCACAGGAAGGCGAAGCACAGCAGCAGCCGGGACCTGCGCCGCATCCTCCCGCCCGCCCGAAGCTGCAGCAGCGGCACCAGCCGCCGCTACGCCAGGCCAGCAGCAGCAGGAAACGGGCAGCTGGGCGCCGCCGCCGCCTCAGCCGCCGCCGCCGCGCAGGGTCAGGGGGCAGAGGGCGAGCGCACACACACCCCTGGCCAATCGCGAGCCGCCCAGCCCCGGGTGGGGCGGGGCGAGGCGCGTCGCCATGGTTGCAGCACGCTAAGCCTCCTGGGGGCCCTTCCTTCGCCAGGTTGGGGCGCGCGAGATCCTGGTCCGGCTTCTCCCTCACACACACGCACTCACGCCAGATGGCGGTTGGGCAGGCGCCCACCTCAGGCACACGGCCGTTGTTGCCCACTCGGCGCCCTCCTTCCGCCCGGTTTAAAAGGCAGGGAATCTTGCGGTGGCTCAATGGTTAAGAAGCGCGCCTTGTTAGTTGGAAGGCTGGCAAGTCTGTAGTTCGAGACCCCGGTACTGCATGACGGATTGAGCGCCCGTCTCTGTCCCAGCTCTTGGGGACATGAAAGGAGCCTCATAAGAGCGTACTCTGAGCGGAGTTTCTTCCGCAAAAACCCTTTCAGCCCAGAGTAATTTCTGACACTATTGTTGTTGTTGTTGTTGACATGTGGTGTTGGAGGAGAGTTTTTAGACTCCTCTGGACAGCGAGGAGAACAAATCGGTCAATCTTAGAAGAAATCACCCCTGACTGCTCTTTGGAAGGTCAACTAGTAAGGATGAGGCTGAAGTACTTTGGACATCAAATGAGAAGAGCGGATTCACTTGAGAAAGCCTTGATGCTGGGAAAGTTTAGTGTTCAAGGAATGAAGAAGCAGACTAATGAAGTAGTGAAATTCAGCTCTTTATTAGTGGGCTTTGAGCACAGTTTGGATGGGGCAAAACTCTGACTTATATACACTATAAACAGTAACAGTAACAATAATACAACAAGCCCATTGGTTAACAGTGTGCACATTTTTCAATCCATTTATTTGCATAAGAATAGATACATGAGAAAAGATACATTCCGCTCCTGTAAACAGTAACAGTAAAAATAATACAACAAGCCCATTGGCTAACAGAGTGTGCACATTTTTTGATCCACTTATTTGAATAAGAAGAGATACATGAGAAAAGATACATTCCGCTCCTGTCCAGTTAACATACATATCAAAAAGCTGGAGAGCAAAAGAAGAAGGGGGTGGCCAAAGATGAGATGGCTAGATCATACCTGTCAAGTATCCCGTAATTTGACCGGCTGGGGGAAGTAGTTACTGCGCATGCCCTTCTGCGCAGAACCCTTCTGTGCATGCGTAGAAACCTGCGCAGAAGGCTTCTGTGCATGCACAGAAGGTTTCTGCGCAGGTCCCATATTTTTCGGAGCTGCGCTTGACAGGTATGGGCTAGATGGTATAGCAGACACAATGGGCACAAAGCTGGGTGGGCTGAGGAGGATGGTGGAAGACAGGAGCATTGAGGACAATGGTCCATAGGGTTGCAAAGGGTCAGAATCGACTGTGTGACTATTATTCAAAGTGTTATAGCATTTTATTTTGTTTATTTTCTGATAGGCTTGAAACACAGATTAACACGGCTACTATTCCAAAGAATTTGTTTATTTATTACATTTTTATACCACCCATCTGGGATACTGTATTTCCCACTCTGGGCGGTGTAGAAAGAATTAAATAAACAACAGCAACATAATACAACAAACAACAAAATGAAACAAATAACTAAATAAATGCCTCATGGCATCAGAAGCCAAGCAAACTCAATTATGTGTTTCTCAGCAGTTGAGTTCTATGGGACTTTTGAGTCCAGGGTCAACAGCTTTTGAAATGCACCCTGCAGAATGAGCTCAAGAGGGCAAAATTGGGACTTCCCAGACAGACATGTTTAAAAAATCTTTGTCTTCATGATATAATTGCAAAAGCTGAGACTGATGTTCAAACTGCAGCATTAGTAGAGGTGATTTCAGATCCGCTCTTGCATGCCTGACTACATAGGAGAAGATTTTAACTGCCTTGCTGAATTAAAGTTTATTTAATTCTAGTTACTATCAAAACTTTCATTTGTGTTTTTTTATCTTGACAGGGTTGTTGTTGTTTTTTGCTATGGGGGGAGAAATACAATTAAATGCAAATAAATTGAAGTTGTTTTTTATAATTATGAGAATTATGCTGTACAAAACCTTGTCCACAGTATGATCAACAGTTGGATCTGCTGTCAGGCAGAGAGAGAAAATGCCTAAAATGGCTGATGCTGGGAGAGTTCCTCACTCATTCTTCTAAACCGTGTCAGAAATAATTCTGGGTTGAAGATTTTACTTTTATGCATCATAAGACCAATATTAATATTAAAGAGGGTTGCATAACAGGAAGAGTGATTCTTTAACACAAATACTACTGTCCCAGGGTGAGAATTCAGTGAAGACATTATGAATTGCATCAGTGGTGGGCTCCAAATTTTTTTACTACCACACTGTGGGCATGGCCAGGGGAAAGCCCTGCGTTGCACCCGAATAAGGACTACTTTATTTCAAAACTTAGATAGGCGGGCCAGCCAGAATTTCTGCTACCGGTTCTGGTGAACTGGTGCGAACCTGCTGATGCCCACCACTGATATTGCATACTGAATTGGATGACTCAGCTATCGCGCTCGTGTGACCTGGCCCCTGTCTGCTTTGCCACCTGCAAACACGGAACCCGGCTCCGAGGCGGCCTCACCTAAACCTCCCGCTGATCAGCTGGTCTGGTCACCTCATCCCCAGAATGTCGGGATGGTTTGCCGACTCAGTGAGGGAAAGCCCGGCAGACTTTTGGTAGCATTGCGAAAGGGTGCCTCGACTAGGTAAACCCGGGCAGGGAAAACCAGCGAGAAAATGGGTGTTCTAATGGGTAATGGCGATACCTTAAAAAGTGTCACAGTTTGAGAAACTCTGCAAAGCCCTCTGGGACTGGTAGCATCTTTGCCCATTAGAACTAGGACCCCTTATCAAAATAATATGGTGGGAATTTGGCCTTCAATGTTGCAGCTTAGAAGTGGGGGAGTAAGGCACAGTCCTGGGAAGATGAGACTCCCAAAGTCTCTCCCCTCTAGCTTCCTTTGATTATCGGCTTGTTGAAACTAACAAGGCCTTATCTGAAAAATTCCCCTTCTGCTTCTTCATAGCTGGAAGGAGACAGAATAACTCTTCTTGACGTAGAAATCATTTAAAAGGTTTATTGGAATAAAAATAGAGAAATCCAACATTCAAAATTCCTCACTAATCTATGCTAAGCAAAATACATGTTTCTAAGAAAATAAGAAAGCATTTCAGAACAGCAATACTTATCTAAAAGAGTGCGGCTGAGCGAGCCGCGCATCGGGGTAAAGAGTTACGGGTCGGATCGGTTCTGGAAGGCGGAGAGCAGCATCTCGATGTGATCTGATATTACTGCCCTATGCCTCTGATAATCAGGCTGAATCAGCCAAATATTTATACTATTTTGGTGAGGACGCATGCGGAGATCTTCTGATTGACAGACACTTGCTTTTTGAAGTCCAGTGTGAGACAGGACATTTAATCAGCGTTCCCATCAGAAAGATGTGCTTCTCACATCTACCCACAGGTGGTGAGTCTGGGAAGCGTGCAGCAGCACACAGGTGCTTGGCATGAGAGCAGACATCCTCCCAGGTTCACTGTCTGAGAACAAGGAGCAGGCTCATCTTCAGCTTCTAATTTGTCAGAAGTCGGCTTCTGTGCATAGCAATCTTCCAAAATGGATCCGTTTGAACTAATTAATGCTAAACATTTTAACAGAATAAAAATGAATTAATTATAAGGCACACTAGGCATTAAGTAAATAAAATAATGAATTAAAATCTTCCCTAGGTATGAAATCCTTTACATCAGCAAACAACTGATTTCTTAACTTGGGGCAAGTTATCTTCAAAAAGTATGCCATTTTCATAGTTCAGTGATACCTCATACAACGTCCAAACTTGGTTCCACAAGTTTGGATTTTATACGGATTTGGACTTTGTATGAGGCATGCAACATCCTAGCCGCGATGCCTCATACAACGTCCAAATCCTTGCCGCGATGCCTCGTACAACATCGTTTCCATAGAGACACATTGTACTGTAACAGCACAGACTTCAGGGCAAAGTCAAGGAAACAGGAAACTGACAGAACTTTAAGAAATCATTGTCTAAAGGCTAAAAACATTACAAAAACATGTCAAACAACCCTGATTGTCCAAGAACCTGAAGAATGCTGCAAAAATCCCAGGAATGCTTCTAAAGATTCTGACAAAAAAATTCAAAAAAAATCCAAAATTGCGCTCAAAACCACTCCTAAACACTCTTCGCCTCATGCAAAGCCCACAAGAGCAATGCACGCATGTGTCCTGCCTTTTATCCTGCCCAGGCACAATGCAACCTGGGAAAACCCCCAATGTCTCATACAAAGTCGCACGGCTTTGTATGAGGCAACTTTTTTCAAGGAATTAGGCGATGTTGTATGAATCCGATGTTGTATGAAGCGGACTTTGTATGAGGTATTACTGTACAGGGATCTCAACCTTTTTAATCTGGGGGGCCGGTTCACGGCCCATCAACATGATGAGAGGTTGGACTTGTGGTATAATGGCGGTGGCAGCAGTAGTGGTGGGACATCCTGAGCCCCCACCACTCCACCCCATACTGCTTCCATGCTTACCGTCCTGGAAGAGCTGCATGACTTGGGTGAAGGAGGGGTCCAGACTGTCCTTCTTGCCCACGCTCGGCCAGAGTAACCCCCGGTAAAGACATGGTTGGCTGTGAGCTGGGTTTTTAATTAGTAGTGGGTTTTTATCATACAAGATGTTTTACTTGATGTGAGGTGCCTTGGGTCGCCGAGGCAAGAAAGGCGGCCTATAAGTCGAATAAATAAATAAATAAAATGCAAGCAAGCAGATGCAATACTATAAAGATATCGACAACATGGACGTTTACAAATAGCAAAGATTTCATTGACCTGGAACTGTGAGTGTTAGTTATAAGGGATGGATTCTCATGAGTAAAGAACTCTCAGTCCCATAATGCAACCACCCAGACTGCATTATGGGGCTGGGAAACCTGAAAATGACAAGAGGTAGAGCACAACCACACACACCCTCACCTCCACTCCGTTCTCACAATACTTTGAACCATTAGAAAGTGCCCCACTGAACTGTGGAATTCACAAGGATTTCTTGTGACTTGCAAAGATTCATGGGAAATGAATTCCATTGGAGGCTGTCCCTTTTAGTGTTTGGGAATCAAGACAATGGAAACGGCTGTAAGCTAGTTTCCTGCTGCTGAATGCAGATCTTTCTTCTGCTGCTGAATGCAGATCTTTTTCCTGCTTCTTCTGCTGCTGAATGCAGATCTTTTTCCTGCTGCTGAATGCGGGGAAGGTTTTCCCGCGGCTGTCCGTGATTGAGCAATGTGAACCATGTGAGACTGAACGCTCGCAGCTGCCCTCTATGGGCTGCCTGCTCGCGTTCCTTTACAGCTGAGATACCTTGTATTTGGAGTGGTTACATTCTTGCCTTTACAGTACAATGAACATGCAATCATACATACATAACATCCCTCCCCCCTAGGACGGGACGAAGTCCCGCAACCATTGTGGCTTGCCGCACGTGCGCTTGGGGCGTGCTTGCGCCTGACCTAGTGCTGGAGAGCCAGTGATCTCTGACTCCGCGGGTACTTGTCCTGCAACGGGAAACGGGGATTCGTTAGAGGCTCTGTGGGGCGTCCGTGCCTGCCTTGCGCCCGGGGATGGGAATGGAATGAACAGTTGGGAGGTGAACCCCTGCCTGTTGCTCTCGGACCCGGGGGACCCTCCTATTGTGAACCGCGGAACCGATGAGGTCGCCCTTGTGGTTCTGCTACCTTCTGTTCCCCGCTCGGGGGACCTTGAGACTGTGGGGGGCGGACTCGCTGTTGCCTCCTGTCTTGGGGGTGTCGGTCTCCGGGAAATTGGCGCTATGTTGCATTCTAACTCACAGGGGCTACTGGGACTGGAAGTACCAGGGGCTGAACTGAAACCCCTCTTTTCGCTAGGACGGGTGGGGGACCACTCCGCTAACTCCCCCTGGTACTGTAAATCAACGTCTAAACTTCTAGGGGCATCTGTGTTTTGGGGAAACTTCCGAGGGGTATGTGTGAGGTCGGGGCTCTTCCTTTCTGCCGCGAACTCCCGCAAAAGATCTCTGAGGATCGATTCCCTTTCCTCCCCCCTTGGTGGGGACCCATGTCCCCCTTTTCCTCCCCCTTGGGCTAAACAGGTGGGGGAGTACCCTAACGCTGATTCGTGGCTATTTTCGTCTTCGTCTTGCTCTCCGGGGACCCTGCGTCTGAGTTGGTCCGCGTGTCGCCTCCACAGGAGGCCTGTACTGGTCTCCACGTGGTATGAGACGGGGCCGGTTTGTTCTATTACGGTGCCCGGCACCCAGGCTGGCCCCGCGTTGGCGTAGTTCCTGCAATGCACCGGGGCACCTACGCTGAAACTCTTTGCGGGTTCCACCCCTATGTTCCGCCCTTTGTCCTCTACTCTCGTGGGGTCTAGCTTGGAGATTACCGTGGCCAGCTTCCTGCGCATTAACAGCTCCGCGGGGGAGTACCCTGACGCCAATGGGGTGACCCTGTACCTTAGCAGGAATTGGCACAATTGCAGGTCGAGGTCTCCGGGGCCCATGCGCCGCAGCGCGTCTTTTGTGGTGCGCACGAGGCGCTCTACTTGGCCGTTGGTGGCCGGGTGAAAGGGGGCGGAGGTGACGTGCCAAATGGCATTGCGATCCATGAATACCCCGAACTCGGCGGACGTGAAACAGCTAGCGTTATCGCTGACGAGGGTGTCGGGTAAACCGAACGTGGAAAAGACCCTCCGTAACTGTTTAATTGTAGTGGCCGAGGAGGTGCTCGAGACTGGAATGACCTCCAACCACTTGGAGAATGCGTCCACCACAAGGAGGAAAAGTGTTCCCCTGAACGGGCCAGCAAAGTCTACGTGTACCCGGGACCAGGGCCCCCTTGCTGCGTCCCACTCCCTATGTGGCAAGCGAGCCTCTTCTGGCCTGGAGCTTTGGCACGCTTCGCAAGTGCCGACCATGTGTTCGATGTCGGCGTCTAGCTGGGGCCACCAAAAGTAACTACGGGCTAGTGCCTTAGAGCGGACGATCCCCGGGTGGCTGACGGGCAGCAGTTTAAGCACCCTCGGCCGGAGCGACGTGGGGATCACTACCCGCTGTCCCCACAAAAGGCAACCCCTCTCTAGGGACAACTCTAGTTTCTTTTTGAAAAATGTGTCGAATTCCGCTGCTGGGGAAGACACGGGCCACCCTTTCTGTACCCAGGAGCAAACTGTAGCTAGCGTTTTGTCCTTGCCGGTCGCTTTGGCGATGTCGGCCGGTACTACTGGAGGGGAGTCTAGGACCTCTATCATTAAGACCTGGTGGTCCCTCTCTTCCTCGCCCACGTGGCAGCAATCCCGGGGAATGGGGGACCTCGACAGGGCGTCCGCATGGCTGATCTCCTTTCCGGGCCGGTGTACCAACGCGTGCTGATACACGTTGAGAAAAATGGCCCACCTGAGCATCCTCGGGGACAGGATTTGGGGTGTGGGCTTATCTGCGGTGAAAATGCCTAGCAAGGGCTTATGGTCAGTCACTATGGTGAAGGGGCGGCCGTACACAAAATCATGAAATTTCTTGGTCCCCGCAATTATCACTAGTGCTTCCCTGTCTGTCTGGGCATAGTTTCTCTCCGCTTGGGACAAGGACCTAGAGTAGAACGCTATCGGGGCCTCCCTCCCGTTCTCCAGTACGTGGCATAACACCGCCCCCACCCCCACCGGGGATGCATCACATATTAGGACCACTGGGCGTTTGGGATTGAAGTGGGTCAGTACAGCATCTGATGCCAGGAGTCGCTTCAGTTCATTGAAAGCCTTCTCCTGGACGTCACCCCACTTCCATGCCTCGTCCTTTTTTAACAATTTGTGTAGCGGTTCCGCCACTGCTGTCTTCCGCGGAAGGAAGGAGTGGTAAAAGTTGAGCAGTCCAAGGAACGACTGCAACTCGGGCTTGGAGGTGGGGCGAGGGGCCTTCTTGATGGCGGCCACCTTGGATTGGGATGGCCTTATTCCCTCGGGAGTAACACGGAACCCTAGGAACTCAACCTCAGTTGCGAAGAAAACGCATTTGTCTTTTCGCAACCGCAACCCCGCCTTTTCGAATATTGCCAGGACCTTTCCCAACCTTGTTGCTAATTTGGCCCGGCTCCCCCCTGTAATCAATACGTCATCAAAGTAGGGTAACACCCCCTCTAACCCCTTCAGGAGGCGTTCCACGAGTGACTGGAAGATCCCGGGCGCCGAATTCACACCGAATTGGAGGCGCGATACCTGGAACGCCCCTTTGTGGGTGACTATGGTCTGCGCAGCAGCTGCGGCGGGGGTCACCGGGAGTTGCTGGTAGGCTTGGGCCAGGTCGAGCTTAGCGAAACACCTCCCCCCGTGTAACCTGGCCAACAAGTTGCTGACTACCGGCACCGGATACGCATTAGGGCGGATCGCCTTATTGATGGTGCACTTTTAATCAGCGCATATGCGGACCTCCCCGTTGGCCTTGAGTGCTGTTACAATTGGAGTTTCCCACTCCGCAGAATCAACAGGGACAAGAATCCCCTGGGCCACCAATTTGTCCAACTCCGCCTCTATTTTGTCTTTTAGTGCGAAGGGCACTCTGCGCGGTTTAAGTCTGATTGGACGTACTCCAGGGTCCAGGTCGAAAGTCACTGGGGGGCCCTTGAATTTCCCGAGCCCCTTTTTGAAAACCTCGGGGTGCGCGTCGCACACGCTCTGTATTGCACCCCCCCAATGAACAACCCCAGGGGCTGGAACCATTGAGTCCCGAGGAGGCTGCATTTACCTCCCTTGAGGACGACTAGGGGAAGCGTTGCGGTGTGCTTTTTAAACTGGACCTGGAACTTCCCAACCCCCAACACTGGGATGCGGTTCCCTTGCACGTCCTTCAGTGTGGCCCTCAACGCTTTGAGCTTGGGCCGCACGCGGGGGGCGATTTTCATGAACTCTCCCTGGGAAATGATGGAGTATGAAGAACCCGAGTCCACCTCCATCCTAACAGGGGCCCCTTGTATTACTACCTCAACGAAGTAACGGGGGTGCTCCGTGGAAACGCTGCAAACCGGAGCGTCGTCCTCGCTGTCGTCGGAGATGTGCCCTACTCCGTCCCACGTCCTCGTGGTCCGGGTGCCGTCCTTTGGCCTCGTGGTGCGGTCCTGCCTCGCCGAGCGGTCTGGAGAACTCCTTGTGGTGCGGTCCTGCCTCGCCGAGCGGTCTGGGGAACTCCTCTTGGCCTCGCGCCGTTTCCGGCAGACCTTGGCGATGTGCCCGCGCCGGCCGCAGTTGTGGCACTCGGCCTTGCGGAACGGGCATTCGGCGCGGGCGTGGGCGGCGCCGCAGCCGTCGCAGCGCCGGCCCTCTCTCTGGACCCTCCTGACGTCCTCGTCGTCGCCGCTCTCCGCGGACGAGTTCGAAACTCGCCGGGCCGCGCGCACCGAGCTCTCTGCCTTGGCGGGTTTCGGGCGCCAGTCCTGAAGCTCTTGCACCCCGGCAGTCGTGGCCTCCGCGGCCCGTGCCGTGTCGAGGACTTGTTGCCACGTGGGAGGCGGCTCCTGTTTCATCAGCGCGCGCTGAGTCTCGGTATCCCTCAGACCACAGAGCAGGCAGTCCCGGAGGGAGACTTCTGGGGTCTCCCACTTGCATGGGCCGGCGGCCAGCCGCAGGGCCGCGGCGAACTCAGCGACCGATTCCCCGGGCGCCTGGACTCGCCTCCAGAACGCGCTCCGAGTGGGGAACATCGCTATTGCGGGCCGGAGGTGGGTGCGCAGCGCCGCCAGGAGCTCTGTGGCCTTGAAGTCGCTCACCCTCCTCGGCGCGATCAGATCCACCAAGGTCCTCTTGGTCTCGAGTCCGAGGATGCGGACGAAGATGGCCCTCTTCTTGGCCTCATCTGAGACTTCGAGCTCCACCAGCGCTCCATTGAAGTCTATCTCAAACAGCTCCAAGTCTCCCGGCTTCCTGATCTCGTAGCCGGCGCATGTCTTGGTCCCGTGGGCAGCCATAATCCCACCTTCGTTGCCAATTTAGTGTATGGGACCAAAGACAACAGAACAGCCGTAGGGTTGGCTTAACACAGGTTTATTGCATGATGATCCGGTGGAGCATGAGGTAATAGCGGTGATACATCTCAATATATACAGTAGCCCTATACATTTGAATCTTGTAGCACGGTAGCTCATTGGCTGCGACCGGCGTGGCCTCGCCCAGGCACGCCTCTCTTTCCTGCTGCTGAATGCAGATCTTTCTTCTGCTGCTGAATGCAGATCTTTTTCCTGCTGCTGAATGCGGATCTTTCTTCTGCTGCTGAATGCAGATCTTTTTCCTGCTGCTGAATGCGGGGAAGGTTTTCCCGCGGCTGTCCGTGATTGAGCAATGTGAACCATGTGAGACTGAACGCTCGCAGCTGCCCTCTATGGGCTGCCTGCTCGCGTTCCTTTACAGCTGAGATACCTTGTATTTGGAGTGGTTACATTCTTGCCTTTACAGTACAATGAACATGCAATCATACATACATAACAGCTAGCCTAACACATCTTTATTGCATAGAGTACAGTACGAACATGTGGTAATGGCGGACAAACAGCTCCTTTTATACGGTGGCTCTCTAATTGAATCTGGCTCTTCGACAGGCATTGGCTGCTGTCCAAGTGACGTCATCCTTGGTCACGCCTTTCTTGTCCAGGTGAGGTGAGCGCGGGAATCTTTCCCGCGCGGCTGAAGGCATTTGAGTAATGTGAACCATGTGAGCTGGGCGCTCGCTATTGCCCCCGGTGGCCACTAGCTCGCATCCTCATACAGAAGGTTACAGTGTTACCTGTACCCATTCATGTGGTTACAAATAAATTCAACACACTACATTCAGTACACAACATCCCTCCCCCCTAAGATGGGACAAAGTCCCTTAACCAAACTGGTTTCCTGCATGTGCGTTTTGGCCGTGCGGCCGTTATGCTTGACTCGGCCATGCCCCCTCGTCTGTGTCCTCCTGGTTCTTGTCCTGCAATTTGAGAGGATGACTCGTTAGTGACTCGCCGCGGGCTTGCCACCTTGGGATGGCCAGGAGAAGGGGGAGGAAGGGTTCCCGACGTGGATGTGGACAAACCGGGGGCACTAGGGGCTAAAGAAAAACCCCGCTCTTCGCTTGGACGGGTGGGGGAACACTCCGAAAAAACCCCCCGGTCTGATAACTCAAAATCTAATTCAGGGGCAACAGTGGCAAACTCATTTCCCTCCTTCGAGGGGCTGGGTAGAACTACAGGGGCAAACTCGTTCCTCTCTTTCAAGGGACTGGATAGAGCTGGCGTATGAAAAGGATATGAGTTTGACCCTAAGCTTCCCCCCCCTGTTTGGGACTGTTGCCCTACGTTTTCTCCCCCTTGGTCTAAACGGGTGGAGGAGAACCCTAACGCTGAGCGTTGCTGATGATCCCCTCTGTCCGGCCCCCCAATCACTCGGTGCCTAAGTTGGTCAGCGTGCCTTCTCCAGAGGAGACCCGTGTTGGTCTCGACACAGAATGAGACTGGTCCTGTTTGATTAATGACTACCCCCGGCACCCATGCTGGCCCAGTGGTGGCGTAGTTTCTGCAATGAACAGGCTCTCCTATCTGGAAATTTTTGGTGGGGCTGTGCTCAATATTTCTTCCTCTATCCTCGACCCGGGTGGGATCCAATCTAGTTAATAATGAGTGTAGCTTCCTCTTCATGAGGAGTTCCGCGGGAGAGTATCCCGACGCCAATGGCGTCACTCGATATGCCAACAGAAACTGGCAGAGCTGCCGGTCCAGATCCCCGGGACCCATGCGCCGCAGCCCTTCCTTCATTGTGCGCACCAGACGTTCCGCCTGGCCATTTGTTGCAGTGTGAAAAGGGGCTGAGGTAATGTGCCGAATGGCGTTGGACTCTAAGAATGCCTGGAACTCGGCTGACGTGAAACAACTCGCATTGTCACTAATTATGACGTCAGGTATCCCGAACGTGCATATCAGTTTGCGCAGCTGTTTTATAGTCCCCGCTGATGAGGTGTTGCGCATTGGAATTACCTCCAACCACTTGGAGTATGCGTCCACCACAAGTAGAAAAAATGAACCCCTGAATGGCCCTGCGAAGTCTATGTGGAGGCGGGACCACGGTCCCCTAGCCGTGTCCCATTCTCTGTGTGGAAGGCGGGACTCCTCAGGCCGAGAGCTCTGGCAACTTTCGCAGGTGTTCACCATGTGTTCAATGTCTGCATCTAGCTGAGGCCACCAGAAGTAGCTTCTGGCCAGCGCCTTAGAGCGCACAATCCCTGGGTGGCTGACATGTAAAAGCCGTAGCACCCTTGCTCTTAATGCCTGTGGGACCACCACCCTCTCCCCCCACAACAGACACCCCCTTTCTGCGGACAACTCAACCCTCTTCCTGAAAAATGCCGCAAACTCGTCTGCGGGGGGAGCTGCGGGCCACCCCTTCTGTACCCAGGATCTCACAAGGGCTAACGTTTTATCCTTGGCCGTTTCGGCAGCAATTTCCTTGGGCAAAATGGGGGGTGCATCTAGGGCTTCAATGAGGAGGACTTGGCTATCCTGTTCTACCTCACACTTTGGGTCCCCCAGGTGGGGCAGAGGAGACCTTGAAAGGGCGTCCGCGTGGCTTATCTCTTTCCCGGGACGGTACTCTAACGCCCCCTGTATGCATTCAGAAAAATCGCCCACCTAAGCATCCTGGGGGAGAGGATCTGTGGAGTGGGCTTGTCTGAGGTGAAGATACCCAACAGCGGCTTGTGATCGGTGACAATGGTGAATGGGCGACCATACAGAAAATCGTGGAACTTCTTCGTGCCCGCAACAATGGCAAGAGCCTCCCTATCTGTTTGGGCGTAATTTCGTTCTGCCTTGGACAATGATCTCGAGTAGAATGCAACTGGGGCTTCTCGCCCCCCCTCTAGCACGTGGCACAGGACCGCCCCCACCCCCACTGGTGAGGCGTCGCAGACCAAGACTACCGGCTTCTTTGGGTCGAAATGGGTTAGAATAGCCTCCGAGGAGAGGAGTTGCTTGAGTTCCCTGAAAGCCCGCTCCTGCTTCTCCCCCCACCGCCAAACCGCATCCTTCTTCAGCAGCCCATGCAGGGGCTCTGCAATCGTCGCTTTCCTGGGCAGGAAGGAATGGTAAAAATTCAGCAGCCCCAGGAAAGACTGCAGCTCCGGTTTCGCGGTGGGGCGAGGAGCGTTTCGAATGGCTGAGACTTTGGACTCAGCGGGTTTCACCCCCTCAGAAGTTATGCGGAACCCCAGAAACTCCACCTCCCTGGCCAGAAACACACATTTGTCCCTCCGCAACCTCAACCCCGCGGATTCGAAGGCTGTGAGGACCTTATCTAGTCTCTGGGCCAGTTCTGCTTCGCTCTCCCCAGATATCAATATGTCATCGAAAAATGGCAAGACCCCCGGTAATTTCTTTAACAAACGTTCCACAAGAGACTGAAATAACCCCGGCGCCGAGTTCACGCCAAACTGTAGGCGCGTCACCTTGAATGCCCCCTTGTGAGTTACAATGGTCTGCGCAGCAGCTGTGGCTGGGGTTACTGGAAGCTGCTGGTACGCCTGCGCCAGATCTAGTTTAGCAAAAACTTTTCCCCCATGTAAAGTGGCCAGTAGATGGCTAACTACCGGCACCGGATAGGCATTAGGGCGGATCGCCTTGTTAATTGTACACTTGTAGTCAGCGCAAATTCGCACTTCCCCATTTGCTTTCAATACTGTAACAATAGGAGTCTCCCACTCTGCAGAGTCCACCGGCACTAAAATCCCTTGCCCCACTAATTTGTCCAGTTCCGCCTCAATTTTGTCCTTGAGGGCGAATGGAACCCGACGTGGTTTTAGTCTCATTGGGCGGACCTCCGGGTCCAGGTCGAAGGAAACTGGGGGCCCCTTGTACTTCCCGAGTCCCTTCTTGAATACCTCTGCGTGTGCGTCGCACACTGCCTGAATCTCATTCCCCCCGATGGCATGGACGCCGCTAATGAAGATGTCCAGGGGTTTGAACCATTGTGTCCCCAAGAGATTACACCCCCCATTTTTTAGAACTACCAGGGGGAGTTTCCTTCGGAGTCCCTTGTACCGTGTCTCGAAGTCCCCAATCCCCAATACTGGAATCGCATTTCCCTGCACATCTTTTAAGTTCGCCCCCATCTCCTTGAGTTTGGGTCGCTCCTTGGGGGGAATCCGCAAAAATTCCTTATGGGAAATGAGGGAGTAAACAGACCCCGAGTCTATCTCCATCTTAACAGGGACCCCTTGCAACAGTACCTCAGCATAAAAACGTGGTTGCCCTAGAGGCACGCTGTGGACGGCCACGTCGTCTTCCGCGTGCGCTCGCAGGCACACGTGGTTCCCCTCTGGGTCGTAGCCGCCATTGCCGACTCTGCCGACGCCATCCCGGCTGCTCGAGGCGCGCTTACTCTCTTCCCGGCGTTGCTTGCAGACCCTGGCGATGTGGCCCTTCCGCCCACAGTTGTGGCACTCAGCTTTCCGGAATGGACATTTGCTCCTCTCGTGGGACGCTCCGCACCCATCGCAGCGCCGCCCCCCCTTCCCCTTCTTCTCGCTCAGCCCTTTCCTGACCTTCCGGACCCCCTCATCTTCGCTGGAGTCTGGGGTGGCAGAAGCCTCTGAGGATGTGGGCGAGCGTGGGGCAGGGGTCGCCCTCCAGGCCGCCTGGACGGCGGATGCAGCTGCCTCGACTGGTGGGGGCTTTGCCTTGAGAAGCTTGTACCCGGCCCACGTGGATTCAGCTGCTAGAGCCTCTTGTAGTACCTCTTTAAAAGTGAGGTCGTGGCCTCGGTTCATGAGTTTCCTCTGGGTCTCCCCGTCTCTCATCCCGCAGAGCATCCTGTCTCTTAGGGCCACGTCTAGAATTTCCCGCCATTCGCATGGGGTCGCCAAAACGCGGAGGGCCGCTGCATACTCGGATATTGACTCACCCGGCTTTTGGTCCCTCCTCGCGAAAATGGCCCTGGCAGAGAAGAAGGATACCTTGGGCTTGAAATGATTCCGCAGAACCCCCAGAATTTCCGTCACCGAAACCTGGTCCACCTCTTGTGGTGCCACCAGATCCATCAGTGCTTGCACGGCGTGGAACCCGAGCATCGTGATGAGAAGACCCTTCTTCCCAGCGTCGGTGATGCCCGCATACGCCACCGTACTCTTGAAATGCATTTCAAACCAGTCCCATCGCTCGGGATGGGTCACGTCGAAAACTGGCTTCTGTGATATTGTCTTGTCCCCGTGGGAATCCATAATCCCACCTTCGTCGCCAATTTAGTGTTTGGGAATCAAGACAATGGAAACGGCTGTAAGCTAGCCTAACACATCTTTATTGCATAGAGTACAGTACGAACATGTGGTAATGGCGGACAAACAGCTCCTTTTATACGGTGGCTCTCTAATTGAATCTGGCTCTTCGACAGGCATTGGCTGCTGTCCAAGTGACGTCATCCTTGGTCACGCCTTTCTTGTCCAGGTGAGGTGAGCGCGGGAATCTTTCCCGCGTGGCTGAAGGCATTTGAGTAATGTGAACCATGTGAGCTGGGCGCTCGCTATTGCCCCCGGTGGCCACTAGCTCGCGTCCTCATACAGAAGGTTACAGTGTTACCTGTACCCATTCATGTGGTTACAAATACATTCAACACACTACATTCAGTACACAACACCCTATAAAGTGTATTCAAGGAAGTGGTATAGGAATGGCGCGGAAGTGGAGGAGTGGCTCTACCTCCTGCCAGTTTAAGGGCTCCCAGCCCTGTAGGTCAGGCTGGGAGGATCCCATCAAAATATGGGATTGGGCATTCTATAAATCATATCCCTACTGGCCAGTTGAATTTATTGAGTGGCAATCAGTGAATGCTGTGGATGAAATGAAAGGCTCCCTGTGGCATGCCTGACAATGACACATATTTTTTAAAGGATTAATTAATTTCATTTGTGATAGTTAATGGAAATCGGTGGGCCTTCATCAAATGAGTTGTGAATGAAAAAGCCTTGACTTTTATTTGATTCAGTTTAATTTTTCATTAGCCTCTGTTGGAATGAAAAAATACTTTGGAACTACAACACCTTTACAGATTGCAAAAAAATTAAACATAGAGAGTGGAAAAGTAAAAGTGCAGAGAAATGGGCAAATATCAAATGAGGTCTATAAGACTGTGATCCTTCCTTCTGTCCAACCAAAATTGGTTTGAAGGAGCAGCAGAATGCCTAAAAATGTAATGCCATTTGTTTGGAAATGGTGATTGTTACAGATGTGGTTAAGAGGCAGTGCAGTATATGCAAAACTATAAGGGCCCATCAAAGGCAGGGGTGCCCAAACTTTTTGGACCATGGGGCTGGTCACGTGGTTCAGAGGGCTGGTCACTATGGCCTGGGGGCCAGATCTGGCCCCCGATACCAATTCATCTGGCCCATGAAGCCCTCATTGCTCCCGGAAGCAGAAGTAAATTGCACCCATATTGGTGCATTTTACTTCCACTTCTGGGAGTGACAAGGGCTTTGTGGGCCAGATGAATTGGCATCGGGGGCCGGATCCAGCCCCCGGGGCATAGTTTGGGCACTTCTGGTCTATAGCTATGTCAGGGTTGCCATCTTCAGCATGGGACCTGAGTAGATCTCTAGCTAGTGGGATAATCATCAAAGGCTACCGTACTAGCCATGAATATGCCTTTAGAAGCTAAGCAGAGTCAGGCCTCGGTAATACTTAGATGAGAGGCCATCAGGCAATATACCAGAGAACCACAGGAAACCATGGGAAAGAATACTACCTGAAATCCTGGATACCTGCTCTCAGTTGAGAGAACAGCCCTGGACTTCATTGAACAGTGTTCTGACTCATTTTAAGGCGGCTTTGTGTATTCCCATCCTTCATCAAAAGTGTGCCGGGGAACTGCCCTACATCACAACATCATGTCACAAGTCACTCTGAATTATGACTACTTCTGGGTTACTGTTGTTTACTGGAACTCTACGAATACTAGCTGGCTCAAAATATTTTATTGTCTGAAGCAGAGCAAAAATGAGCCCAATCATCTCGCAATAACTTAAGGCACCTCTTACACAAGGCCAAGCAATTCATTTTGATATCAAGCAGAGAATCCTACATGAATTTCTTCCGACCTGCATGAGTAAGAACACAAAATTAAATGTCATACTATTTCTTCCCCTTTTGGGACATTCCAAATCTGCTGCCTGACTCTAATGGTAGCAGTTGTGACAGCAAAGCTTTTTATGATAGAAGAAAAACTACAAGCCTTTCCAGCACTGTATCTGACAGAGTATAAATAATCTGCCTTTCCCACTATCTTCTACAAAGTCTTTTTAAAAAAAGATCCCTTCCTTTCCCACACTGTGAATGGCCCCTAAAGGAGTAGGTCAGTTCAACTTTATAGCAACCATACTGTGTGCTCTCTTACAAGAGTTCACTGGGTAGAGGCATTGTTCTCACAGCAGGACTCTGAACCTTCTCGCAGATGTGTCTGTATCATTTGTACTGATCTTTTATCCACTACTCCACATACTGTATAAGGAGTTATGATATAGTCTCTTTCTAACTGTCTTGTTGTAGGGGAGGCACTTTATCCGATATCATTGCCATCATTGCTCACAGATGGATACACGGGTTACTCATGTGGTGGCAGGGTGGACACAATGTCTTCCCTGTTTTATGAATAAATTTCTACATGTCCCTGAATAAGAAACTGGATGATAACTGAATGTGTATTTTCAAAATGAACTAGGAAATGGGGATGAATGAGTGCATCATAGTCCTGTGGAATTTTGTATAGCAGCCAACATTTATGTTAACGATTGGGCCCCAGCATTTTCCACACTTTTTTCTCTCTGCATACAGTTTCTCCAGGCTCTGTATTCCCTGATCACTTGACCACATGTTTTTTTTTTCTTTCTCTAATCCCAGGCCAGCCTCCACAGATCATGTCAGCCAACAAGATCCTTTTTCTTGATGCTTTGGCACTGCCACCATTTTAAAACCAGAGCTTGTTGTTCGTCACAGTCTGGTCTCAATCAACTGGGGACCATTTTGTCTTGTGAGCAAGATAACATCATGGCATCACATAGCCCATAAAATTAGGGTTGACATTGCTGTAGGCAAGCAAGGACAGCACACACTCTTGACACTGAAGGGAGGATGACGGATCATGACCCTGTTGCCAACCAACCAGCACTCTCTTTTTGGCTCAGCATCTGAGTCTCTTGTGCAGGGCAGTAATCTGAGAACATCAGCCTAGTCACTCAGACAAAACAAAAGAAATCAAACTACTCTCAGTCTAATGCATTACACCGATCGTTCAAGCTCAAAACAGCAACTGAAATCCAACTGTTAGTCCAAATTAGACCAGACGCGCTGAATCAATGGAATTTATTTAAGTACTGTATTACCAAGTTCCCATTGGTTCAACAGACCTAGTCAGAGCTAACAATTGGATTTAGGTCATTCTTTTTATCTGTTACGTAAGTGCACACGTTGAGATAATACCTGAACATCAAGAAATAGTCCTTAAAATATTTTTTTAAAAAAAAGATCAATTCTCTCTCCAAACCCATTTCCTTCCCTCCCTTTCAGACCTGCCCTCGTTTGGGGGGAGGGAGAGAGAGAACTTCTCTTTTGTTGCTACCTTTTTATTACATACCATTCTTCAAAAAGAAGGTGGACTTAGCTGTCAGAATTAATACATTATGTGCAAAGTCTAAATAGCTCTTGGCAGTAACATCATCTTGATGTCTTAAACTAACATTAGGCTTAAATAAATACTGTATACACCCACAGACTTCTTAATGATGGGGAACAGGCCCTATCATGCTAGCAAATTTCCTTCTTCATGTATACTTTTGGAAAGTAGGCAAGTTTTATAAGTTGGCAAGGTGCCCTTTCATTGTTTCCTGTCTACCAGATATAGATCATTTCTTTTGTCTGTTACAAATAAGTATGCTTTGGGAACCATTTGTCTAAAACCCAGATTTTTCCTCATCATGCAAAAAAAATTTGAGGGGAGACAGCATGGCAGAACGAAGATGCTTGAATGAATGAAGGTTTACCTTCCTGCGGCTTATATTGTGAACTAATTTTCTGCCATTCATGCTCACTGAATGGTGAAAAATTGCCTCAGGAAGTGAGAAGGACAGTGATGTAGTGGTAGCTTTTGAAATGCAGCTGATCCTAACAGTCTCAAGGAGAGTCTAACATACAGGCGACTGTATTGGTCCATAAGGGTGTGAATATGAGTGTATCACAAATAAAATAAAAATGGAACTGATAAAGTGATGGGTATTCTTTCTTTATTCATGTCAAACACACCACCAGCATATAATAACATACAAAGCTAAAATTAAAACATCTAAAACAAAATAGAATTAAAAGGGCTAGATAACATCCACCAACATAAGGTCCTCCTCAGTGCATATTGAGGAGTATCGCATTGTATCATATGTGAGATAGTTTGTTCTTCTCCGCATTCACACAGGCTGCCATCTACAGGGAAACCCCACTTTCTCAGATTAGCCCTTGATCCTCCTACCCCAGAATGCAATCTGTTTAAAGCTTTCCACACATGCCATGATTGTTCTTGGCCAGGTGGTAGAGAGTCGTGTGGTTCTGCCCAGTTATCTGGTAGCTCCTTGCCTTCCATAGTTTAAGGCGGTCTGTGGGGACTGGTTGTTTGGGGGGCAGAAGTTTGAGGAAACTGTGCCTGGATTTCAGTCTCTGCTTTGGTGCTTGATGATCAAATAGCAGGTGTGTTTCCGAGGATCTTGCTTTGACCCACTCTTTCTGAGCAGCACTTTCTTGACAGAATTTTGGTGGAGGGGTGCCAGCTAAGTAGTGCACTTTTGGGTGCGTAGAAATGATGGGTATTATTATAATGATTATTAGTATTATTATTTGTATTTCTTGATGCCAAGATCCCACCCACCCACCCTGCAAAAAAAGGCTTCATAGGTCTTTTATGTACACAAAGAAATAGATACACTTCTTCCCCAAAATAGCAGTAAAGAGTTGATGAAGTTTGAAGAATTAATAGCACATAAAGACTTTGTGAAGAAAATAGAAAAGGAAACAATAAGTAAAATGTATAGAATATTAATAGAAGCAATGGAACAACAGCAGCGTTTGAGTATAATTTGGGAAATGGAGTCAGGTAAAGAAATATCTAATGAGAAATGGAGAAGTTCATGGAAGAAAAGAATTTTAAAGAATGTGTCTGTTAAGGGTTAAAGAGAATTGTTATAAAACAATGTGGAGATGATACTTAACACCAGTCAAATTGAATTGTTATAATCTGAAATATTCTGCATTATATTGCAGATGTAATCAGGGCATTGGTACTTGTTTTCATTTAAGGTGGAAATGTGAGGAGATACAGAAAGCTTGGAAATTGGTCTTTAATGAAACAAATGAGATTTTATCTATAAAGCTCAACGTATATCGAAAAATTGCCCTTCTACCCAGATGTTCAACTCAAATGGCCAAAAAAAAAAGTTAATCATAATCGTGGTGACACCAGCAAGATTAATTATAGCAAAAAAAAAACCTGCAAAGTAAGATATGAATTTCAATTTATTGAATGGTGCAAAGAAGTCTGGAACACAGCTATAAATGATAAATGAACATGTGAGCTTAAGTTAAGAAAAGGATTGTCAAAAATGAATAATGTTAAAAATATATGGGATATTTTATAGCATTTGTTCTATTGAAAAGGAAAGGCTAGAGGCCAGCACAAGAAACAATGTATTTTTGGAGAGAAATAAGATACAGCAACTAAAAAGAAGAAATGAGAAGGAAGGAAAGGAATGGAAAATGGTCCCAAAGATGATTGTGGGGGGATTGTGGGCTATACTGTAATTTGTTTTTATTTTCCTGTGTGTATATTGAGTTATAATTTAAAAAGCAGTAGATAATATCATACCCAGTTTACTAGGATAAGAATATGGACAGTCTTGGAATGGTGAGCTGGAAAAGGACAGAGAGCATTTTGGACATTGGTGGAGAAACCTGGGATAATACAAAAGATGGTTCTACCTGTATTTCCAACTCCCCTAAGCCTACCAGTTAAAGATTTTCCAGGCACCATGAAGAAATGCTTTACTTCAAAATCAACGAACAAATTTTCATTGGCATCAACAGCATTTCTCAATCAAAAACTGACCTTTTGTAAAGCAAATGGATTTTAAATACCATTTCAAGGGAATGTACTCTACATTACTGGGATCTAAGATCATTGCAGACAGTGACTGCAGCCATGAATCAAAAAGATGCTTGCTTCTTAGGAGGCAAACTATGGCAAACCTAGGCAGCATAATAAAAAGTAGAGACATCACCCTGCCAACAAAAGTCCGCATAGTTAAAGCAATGGTCTTCCCAGTAGTAATCTATGGCTGTGAGAGCTGAACCATAAGGAAGGCTGAGTGCAGAATAGATGCCTTTGAACTGTGGTGCTGGAGAAGACTCTTAAGAGTCCCCTGGACTACAAGGAGATCAAATTAGTCAATCTTAAAGGAAATCAACCCTGATTGCTCCTTTGGAAGGACAGAAGCTGAATCTTAAGTATTTTGGCCACCAAATGAGAAGAGAAAACTCACTGGAGAAAGCCCTGATGCTGGCAAAGATCGAAGGCAAAAGGAGAAGTGGGAGGCAGAGGATGAGATAGCTAGATGGCATCATTGATGCAGTGGGCATTGATCTGGGATGGCAGATGACAGAGAAGCCTAGCATGCTGTAGTCCATGGGGTTGCAAAGAGTTGGACTCAACTGTGCGACTGAACAACTCTGAATTACTCTGCATTACAAGTGGAATATCTCACAACAATATATTGCTGGTATGACTTATCTCCACCCCACCTCCTTATATTGTAAAAATCACCATTAAACTCTGTGGGAACAAAGGGGGTTTGGTCGCAGTGGCGTGGTTACACATGCATACATGTACATTAGGAGAAGTGTAGTCACTGATTCTGCTAATTAGTCACAATGGTTTAAATTCTGGGTCAACTCCAAACCACTGCACCTGGAAAGAGGGAGCATTCAATACAGCTGTAGACCTCTTTTGTTGTCTAACTCTGGTCCCACCACAACTTTCAACACATCCTGGCATCAATAGATCATGTGTCCAACCCCCTGTTAATTTGGTTCTTGCCTAACAGTGCATGGTGTTTAGGAAAAGAGGGAGCCATTCTCTACAATTAGCTGCCCTAGTTTTTCATGTTTTCATAACAAGAGGCCATGCCCTGCAGTGATGTGTCTGAAAGTCACAGCCATGTTCTGTATAGTAAATAAAATTGTTATTATTTCTCTTGCCAGTCATTCAGAGTTTTTAACTCACAAATCTTCTCCACTGAGGAAGAACCTCCTAGAGTCCCGTCCAAGACCAGCTGGAGCGCAATGAAAATGATGACTCCAATAAGTCTGTAACTTAAGATGTTAATAGTAATAATAAAGGAGAGAATCCTTTTTAGTCAGACTAGAGGTTTTGAGAATGAGATCACAGCACTCGCTGTTGGATTGCTCCAATGTTTTTGTATTTTTTTTATTGTGCACTTTTTTTCTTGGCCAGGTTGCCTGCAAGCTTGTCATGTTCTTTAGTGACAATAACAAACGTGAGGAAAATGCATGGCAATGAAACAAATCCTGCAAATGTATGAGCATGCTTCAGACAACAAGCATCTAGTGCTGGCAGGGTTATTGCTGTTCTCTTGTACGTTAAAAGTGGAATTTCCATTGATTGTCCAAGCCTCAGTGGTTTTACTTGTGGGGAGGGAGAGAGTGCAGGGCAAGCACATGCCTGCATCACACTGTGTTCCCTCCACAGTGTCCTCAGACCACAATGCCCAGGATGAATCTAGTCAGACAGTTACACTCATATCCGCTCATACATTTGAGGTAACTATGTAGAAGTTAATAAAGGTGATCAATGGTTAGTGGTAAAAAAGGAGGATGGGAAGTTGTTGTGTCCTAATAGTGTAATCTTCTACATGTGATATCAATGTATCTGAACCAATGTAACCTTGCCAATGAGTAACAATGTAACCTTCAGCTGTACCATATAAACCCTGTAATAGGACGCGAGCTAATGACCACCAGCTGGCAGCAGCGAGCGTCCAAGCCCATCAAAGACCGCAGCGCGGGAAGTTTCCCGCCGCTACCTGCACCTGGACAAGAAGGGCGTGACCAGCCATGACGTCACGCGGACCAGTAGCCAACGGGCTACCGTGGAGCCACATTCAAATACGTTACTGCCTTATATATAGAGCTGTTCGTCCGCCATTACCTCATGTTCCCTCTGTCCACCATGCAATAAACCTGAGTTAACCCAGCCGTTGGCTGTGCTTTGTGTCTTGACTCTCATACACTAAATTGGCGACGAAGGTGGGATTATGGATCCCCACGGAGCCAGGACACAGAGCGGGTTCAACATCACCAAACCGCAAGACTGGGAGCTCTTTGAGATGGACTTCCAGGCGGCACTGGTGGAGCTCAAAGTCAAAGACGACGAGGAAAGGAAGAGGGCCATCCTCACTCGCATGCTTGGGATGGAAACCAAGCGGACGCTGGTGGGCATCCTTGCACCGAAGAAGATGAGCGATTTCAAAGCCGGTGACATCATGAAAATGCTGCGTGAGCGTTTCCGACCCTCGAGGGCAATGTTTCCCGCTCGGAGTGCGTTTTGGAGGCGAGTTCAAGCGCCGGACGAGTCGGTAGAAGCCTCCGTAACGGCTATGAGGGTAGCCGCCGCCCCCTGCAAATGGGACCACATCCTAGAGATGGCCCTCAGGGACGGAGTGCTGTGTGGCCTGAAGGACAAGGAAGTACAGCGCAGCTTGATGAACAGGGAGCCACCACCCACACTGGAAGAGGTTGTAGAGGCCGCGGAAGCCGCGGAGTCCATGAATGCTGGAGTAGACGAGATGCACAAGTGGCGTGAGTGGCGTCCGAGGGCCGGCAAGGCGGAAAACTCATCGCACGGGAAGTCCGGTCAGTCGGTGCATGCAACCCGACCGACCTCGAAATCGTCGTCAGAGAGTAGCGATGGCGAGGAGGTCCAGAAGGTCCGGAGAGGCGGGCGCCGCTGCGATGGTTGCGGAGCGGCCCACGAGCGCGTGAAGTGCCCATTCAGGAAAGCCGAGTGCTTCAACTGCGGACGTCGGGGGCACATCGCCAAGGCGTGCAGGAAATGGAAAGAGGGCCGGAGACATTCGCAAGACCGTTCAGCCAGACCGGACCGTCCAGCGAGGCCCAAAGATGGCGCCCGGGCCACGAGGAAGCAGGACGGCGTGGGCCGCATCTCGGACGACAGCGAGGGCGACGCTCCTGTGTTCAACGTGTCTGCGGGACAGCCCCATTACTTTGTTGAGGTACTAGTACAAGGGACCCCTATTAGGATGGAAGTTGACTCGGGGTCCTCCTATTCTATAATTCCCCAGAGAGAGTTCTTGAAAATCGACCCCCACGTGCGGCCCAAACTTAAAGCGTTGAAGGCCACACTACGGGACGTTCAGGGGAACAGCATTCCAGTGTTGGGGGTCGGAACGTTCCGGGTTCGCTTTAAGAGACATTCTGCGGAACTTCCCCTAGTGGTGCTAAAAGGGGGGAGTTGTAGCCTCCTCGGAACACAGTGGTTTCAGCCCTTAGGCCTGTTCATAGGGGGGGTGCATGCCGTAGGCGAGGACCCAATACAAGCAATATGTGACGCACACCCCGCCGTTTTTAAAAGTGGACTGGGAAAGTTCAAGGGACCCCCTGTAGCCTTCGACTTAGACCCGGAGGTCCGCCCGATAAGACTTAAACCGCGCAGGGTACCGTTCGCGCTCAAGGACAAAATAGAGGCGGAACTGGACAAACTGGTGGGTCAAGGAATTCTCGTTCCTGTGGATTCCGCGGAGTGGGAGACTCCAATTGTAACAGCACTGAAGGCTAACGGGGAGGTGCGCATTTGCGCTGATTATAAGTGTACCATTAATAAGGCAATCCGCCCTAATGCATACCCGGTGCCAGTGGTCAGCCACCTTCTGGCCAGGCTGAATGGGGGAAAGTGTTTCGCTAAACTCGATTTAGCACAGGCCTACCAGCAACTCCCAGTAACCCCCGCCACAGCGGCGGCACAAACAATAGTCACACATAAGGGGGCGTTCCAGGTGTCGAGGTTACAGTTCGGCGTGAACTCGGCACCTGGCATTTTTCAGTCGCTAGTGGAACGCCTCCTGAAGGGGCTGGAGGGGGTGTTGCCATATTTTGATGACGTGTTGATAACGGGGGGGAGTAAGGCCGAGCTGGCCCACAGATTGGATAAGGTCCTGGCCGTGTTCGAGAAAGCGGGGCTGCGACTGAGAAAAGACAAATGTGTATTTTACGAAACAGAGGTTGAGTTTTTAGGGTTCCGTGTCACACCCGAGGGAATTAGGCCGTCCAAATCTAAGGTAGCCGCCATTAAGAAAGCCCCTCGCCCCACTTCCAAAACCGAGCTTCAGTCATTTCTGGGGCTTCTCAATTTCTACCATACCTTCCTTCCACGGAAGGCGTCTGTTGCCGAGCCGCTTCATCGGCTGCTTAAAAAAGAGGAAAAATGGCTGTGGGGTGACAAGCAAGAAAGAGCGTTCTCAGAGTTAAAGCAACTCCTCACATCCGAGGCAATCCTGACTCATTTCGACCCCAAACGGCCCATAGTTTTGGTCTGCGATGCATCCCCGGTGGGGGTGGGGGCGGTGCTTTGCCACGTGTTAGGCGACGGAAGGGAGGCCCCGATAGCGTTTTATTCAAGGTCCCTGTCCCAAGCAGAGCGGAATTACGCACAGACCGATAGGGAGGCACTAGCGATAGTAGCGGGAACCAAGAAATTTCACGATTTTCTGTATGGTCGGCCGTTCAAGATCGTTACTGATCACAAGCCCCTGTTAGGGATCTTCACTGCAAATAAGCCCACGCCACAGATCCTGTCCCCGAGGATGCTGCGGTGGGCTATTTTTCTTAACGCATATCAACATGAATTAGAATACCGGCCAGGGAAGGAAATCAGCCATGCAGACGCGCTCTCACGGTCGCCGTTACCATTGTCGGACGACCAGAAGGCAGGGGTAAGAAGAGACCGCCAGGTATTGCTAATAGAGGTCTTAGAGTCACCCCCGATAGTACCGGCCGACATTGCCAGGGCGACCGGAAAGGATAGAACACTAGAGAAGGTATGCTCGTGGGTGCAGAAGGGGTGGCCGGCGTCATCCCCAGGCACGGAATTCGACCCATTCTTCCGAAAGCGAGTGGAGTTGTCTTTAGAGAGGGGGTGCCTGTTGTGGGGCCAACGGGTGGTGGTTCCTACGTCCCTGCGGCCGAAGGTGCTAAAGCTGTTGCACGTCAGCCACCCGGGGATCGTCCGTTCCAAGGCGTTGGCCCGGAGTTACTTCTGGTGGCCCCAGCTGGACGCCGACATAGAGCAGATGGTTGGCACTTGTGAAGCATGTCAATGTTCTCGACCGGAGGTGGCCCGCCTACCACATAGGGAATGGGACGCAGCGAGGGGACCGTGGTCCAGGGTGCACGTAGATTTTGCTGGCCCATTCCGGGGAACCATGTTTCTCCTGGTGGTGGATGCATACTCAAAGTGGCTGGAGGTCATTCCGGTAAAGAGCACATCCTCCGCCACTACCATTCGCCAGCTAAGGAGGGTCTTTTCCACGTTCGGTTTACCCGACACTTTGGTCAGCGACAACGCCAGTTGTTTCACGTCCGCTGAGTTCGCGGCATTCATGGAGGCAAATGCAATTCGGCATGTCACATCCGCGCCGTTTCACCCGGCCACGAATGGCCAAGTGGAACGGTTGGTGCGCACCACAAAAGATGCGCTGCGGCGCATGGGCTCGGGAGATCTACATCACCAGGTGTGTCAATTTCTATTAGCGTACAGAGTGACCCCCTTAGCGTCTGGTTACTCGCCGGCCGAGCTGCTGATGCGGAGGAAACTGACCACGCTTTTGTCCAGGCTAGACCCGTCGAGGGTCGAGGACAAAGGGAAGAACATAGGGTTAGCGGTCTCGAAAGGTTTCGGCATAGGCGATCCGGTACATTGCAGGAACTATGCCAACGCAGGCCCAGCCTGGGTGCCAGGGACGATAATAGAACAGACGGGGCCAGTGTCCTATCGGGTGGAAACTAGCACCGGCCTCCTCTGGAGGAGGCACGCTGATCAACTGAGGCACCGAGTGAGCGAGGGGCCGACCAGTGGAGCACAGCGACATGATTCAGCGATAGGGTTCTCCCCCACCCGTTTAGCCCAAGGGGGAGACAGGGGGGAAAGCAGCGAGCCCGACTCATATCCTTTTGGTACCCCAGTTCTATCCGAGCCCGGGGGGAGGGAAAAGGAGTTTGCGGCCGCCGCTGCCGCTTCCCCCGAATCCGATTTTGATTTTGATTTTGCGAGCCGGGGGGGTTTTTCGGAGTGTTCCCCCACCCATCCAAGCGAGAAGAGGGGTTTTTCGTTAGTCCCCAGTGCCCCCGGTTCTTCCCAAACAAAGCACACACCTCCCAACAAAGCCGCAGAGCCGCGGCAAACCACTAACGAGTCATCCTCTCCGATTGCAGGGCAGGAAGCCAGGGAGCAAGGAGGAGGGAGCGAAGCCGGGGCAGGGCAGCCCGCGCCGAGACCCCAGCGTGTTCGAAATAAGCCATCTTGGTTGAGAGACTTCGTCTCATCCTAGGGGGGAGGAGTGTTGTGTCCTAATAGTGTAATCTTCTACATGTGATATCAATGTATCTGAACCAATGTAACCTTGCCAATGAGTAACAATGTAACCTTCAGCTGTACCATATAAACCCTGTAATAGGACGCGAGCTAATGACCACCAGCTGGCAGCAGCGAGCGTCCAAGCTCTCTTGGTCCAAACCCATCAAAGACCGCAGCGCGGGAAGTTTCCCGCCGCTACCTGCACCTGGACAAGAAGGGCGTGACCAGCCATGACGTCACGCGGACCAGTAGCCAACGGGCTACCGTGGAGCCACATTCAAATACGTTACTGCCTTATATATAGAGCTGTTCGTCCGCCATTACCTCATGTTCCCTCTGTCCACCATGCAATAAACCTGAGTTAACCCAGCCGTTGGCTGTGCTTTGTGTCTTGACTCTCATACACTAAAGAAGTTGACAATTAAACTGGGATAGTGTAAAGAGGTTTTTAAATGGTAATAAGAAAAGCTGATGCTATATAGTGTTAAGTTTTTATATATGCATGCACAGCAGTAGGCGGGGCAGATTTAGCAATTCGTTATAATTAGCAAGTTCTCCATGCATTAGACTCCATTCTAGCCCAGCAAATTAAACTCTCCACATGTCTTGAAGTATAAGAAGTAGTGGTAAACAGTTGCTTTGGTAGATAAACAGTTCCATACAATGGCCCATCAAGGCAGCTCTTTTGCTGACATTTTGGAGCCAATGCTTTCCAGCTGCTATTTAGTGGTTGTGTGCCATTTCTTTTCTCTCTCTCTGTCTCTCCCCCCCACCCACCCCCAGATAGCAATGCCAGGACAAGTGGATTGCATCCTTCCTTTTGACTGAACATGGTTACCATGGGAGTATAAATCCTGTCTTTTTATGATCAGCTTTACAAGCTGGCTAGAAATTCTCCCACTTGCTTTTTCTCATCCATTTCAAAACTGCACCTTAATTTTTCTTGACACTTTCACAAGCCCTCTAGGAGGCTGTATTTCTAGTCAATTTCAATTCCCCCAACCTTGATTCCACCCACCCACCCCTATTCAGTTTCACAACCAGGTTAGAAAACAAAGATGTTGTTATATTCTTAACCCCAAACCCCTTTGATTAATACTGTGATTCATTGTTTCCAAAAATGCTGAGTATTCCCAGGGAAAATGAAAGGCAGTGGTCGGAAACTGACAAACTGTGTATCAGTTTTGCTTCCCTGATTGCTTCATTTTAAAAATAAAGTTCAGCTCTTGCATAATTTTATTTATTTATTATTTGACTTGCAAACTGACTCTGTTTTGTGTCAGTTTCCAGTAGAGTAAAATTTCATAATGCTTTATAAAGAACTTACTCATTGACCAATAGTGTGATTGAGGCCTTATAGCCAGATAATTTATCACAGATATGCTGCTGTGTTCAGTGTCATTTGTCCTTGCTTTATAAGCTTGGATGAGCCTTGGGAGATTTGCAGTATGGAACACAACATAGCTCTACAAATGTAAACACATGACAAGGCCCATAGAAAATATCAGAAAATCAATCCCTTTTCCGCTGAGAAACAACTCCTGGGACTAGAACTTTAAATTACATTTTTAAGTAGGGAGGGAGTATAACTAGAACAGGTTCCTCCTTGATGAAATTTTGGGGTGAATTGCTACCTCCACTCAACTTACAAGTTTCCACATATTATGGTAATGACTTTCAAAGTCATCTATAGCCGAACCGTTTATAGGATAATTCACTTGGAAATAAAGCATCATCCTACCACCTTCCAGTTATGGATGCTTTCTGCATGACATTGTAGTCTTTCTAATCTAGAAAGTAAATTCCCAGAGTTTCATTGTCTGTTTTAATTGTATATTTTCTTGTCTCTATCCATTGAAAATAATTACTGATCTTTCCCCCTTTCCATCCTAACTTCTGTTGTTGTTGTTGTTGTTGTTGTTGTTGTTGTTGTTGTTGTTGTTGTTGTTGTTGTTGTTGTTGTTGTTGTTGTTGTTGTTGTTGTTGTTGTTGTTGTTGTTGTTGTAGCAGCAGTTGGAAAAAGGACAACAGAACAAAGCAGGTGTTGTGTTCTGTAAAGCAGTGCCTTTAACAATGTACCTTTACCATGTGTTATCAATGTAACCTTTCTGTGTGCAACATTATAACCTTCACCTGTATCAATGTTAGCCTAATAAGGGGACGCGAGCTAGTGACCACCAGAGGGCAGTAGCGAGCGTCCAGCTCTAATGGATCATCAGCCACCTGGTTCAGCAGCGCGGGAAGATTCCCCGCGACTTCCTCACCTGGTCAAGAAGGGCGTGACCTCCTACGACGTCACGCAGGCAGCAACCAATAGTCTGTCAACGAGCCACATTCAAATGTATAGCCAGCTGTATATATTGAGCTACCCATCCGCCATTACCACATGTTCCTCCGGATCATCATGCAATAAACCTGTGTTAAGCCAACCCTTCGGCTGTTTCATTGTCTTTGGTCCCTTACACTAAAGCAGGATAATGAAAGGATCGTGGCATCAGTTGAACCATTCTGTGAAAGAGAGAAATGCACAATAAAACAATAGAGTAGCCAGATGCAAGGGGAGAAAATTTGTGCAGAAAACAAGTGTTCAGCAAGTCAGTCTCTCTCTCTCTCTCTCACACACACACACACACACACACACGCACACACACGTGCACGCACGCGTGCACACACACACACACACACACGCACGCACGCACGCACACACACACACACACACACACACACACACACACACACACACACACACACACACACACACACACACACTGCATACACTTGTCAAGATGGAAAGCCCAGAGTTGTGCTTCAAGTTGCATCAGACAGCAGTTTTTCAACTTCCTAACTTCAGGGAACAGTTTCCACAGCAACTTGTCTATTAGACAAAGTTGGCAGTAGAACCCCGCATGCTAAAGAGGATTTAAGAGCCTCTTCTGTGTTGCACACTTAATTTATGCAAAGTATGGCCAGACCTGTTGTGCATCATTGTTCCTCAGCATGAACAGAAAAGTGCACCCAATAATATGCCCAATGCTTCTCCAAGACCACACAGTGCAAGAAAATATCAGCACTTGAATAGAAAACCTGTTCACCACTCCTGACCTTTTCTTTGTGTGGCTTTCCTGGGACAATTTGAAAACTACAGGACTTGTATATGTGCATCATGTTTTGTGATGATTTCTCAATGCTGTCACTCAAAGATAACACCATCTTGTTTTAGCGTGCCACAGGCCTGAAGCAGCATTTGCTGTCTTCCTTCTTAGGGAAATGCATCCTTTCACCCTCAAACGGCAAGCCTACATTATATGACACCTTTCGATCTGCAGAACCAGGAAGGCAAGCAAGCAATGAGAAGTGCCAGGTAAGTATAAGCCCAGACAGGGAAATACTTAAGAGACTGCATCACCCCAAAAATATCTGTCCATCCCACCAGAGCGGACCAGAGAGGCTTTCTAATTGTTCCAGCTGCTAGAGAGGCACCTCTCTATAGCACTAAAAGAAGGGCCTTCTCAGTGTCCGCTCCGGCCCTATGGAACCTCTTGCCAACCAAGTTGCATCTCCAGACGGAGTTGCTGCCCATCAGGAAAGATTTAAAAACCTGGCTGGCAGAGCAGATGTGGGGCTCCGGCAGTGCTGTGGCCCCAGTCTACTGGCTGATTTAAGAATGCTTTCTCCCTCTTTTTAAACTGGTGGGAGGGTAGGGGAGTGTTTTGTGGTAGTTTTTAATGGGGTTTTAATTGTGATTTTAAAATTGTGATGGTTTTAATAGCTGTATGCCGCCCAGAGTCTTTGGAATTGGGTGGCAATACAAACCCGAAAAACAAACAAATAAATAAATAAATAGAAACTTGCATGAAAAGTTATTGAGGAAAATCTTTCTTGTCACAAATTGGTTCCTGTTGCAATGAGACGCGGGAGGTGGCTGTGTGGCGAAGTCCAGCCCCGACCGGAGTTGGGAGCAAGTATTTATTCCCTGCCTAGGGGCGAAGACGCGTATCTAAGACAATCGCGCCATCCCCTGTACAGAAGGCTTGCGTGCATGGCATTCTCATGAGACCCATGTCTGGAAGGCTATTCTGAGGCCACCCCGAGGTTAATGGAAAACCCGCACCTAATTGCCTTGGGCTGGCGAGACCCATTGTTCCTGCCCTAATCTCAGAATCTATGTGGATTGACCCCAGGCACCTAATCTTGTCCCTTGTTTGCACCTGTCTGCTTGCCTAACTCTATTTTCCCCCAGCCTGAGCCATTGTTTATTCCTAGCCTGCCCACTTATCTTCCCAATTTCCTCTCCAGCTGAGTACGGCCCCAACTAGTTTGAGGACTGGCATGCGGGTCTGTGGACACTGGGCGCACCCCTCGGGAGAGGTTTAATATCCAATTAATACGGGCAACCCACAGGTTCTCCCAAAGTCCTTGTTATGGTATTAACAAAGAATATAACATCTCAAATATGGGGGGAGAGAGAAACAGCACCCTTAATGTTTCCAGACCTTCACCAGTAGAATAGTGTTCTCATATAATAAGTGCCTGGTCATCCTCAACAACTTCTCCTTATGTGTCTCCACATACAACACTAACCCTTTTATTATTTGTGTTTGTTTGTATCTGTTGAATTTTATGCTGTTAGCCGCCCTGAGTAGGAAAGTTTTTCCTAGAGGGGTGGGATATAAGTTTAATAAATAAATAAACCCCCACACTTTGCTTGAGGCTGAAATACTGTCTCAAACCAGATGCCGGGTGGAAATTCCTGGAGGAAGGAGGAGCCACAAAGGGACTTTCTTAGACCGCTCCATTGTTCCAATTCCCAGCCTTTCCTCCCTGCCAATCCTTCCCACTGACATTTCAGAAGCACATCAAAAAACCACAAATTTCCTTCTAGACAAGAATTTGAGAACATCTGCCTTTTTCCCCTTACCTTCCTGGGATGTTCTATAAATGCCCCTGGTGCTATGATGTTAATTGTTTAAACCACTGACTCCCTAATTTTATAATACCATATATGGAAAATGTCAGAGAGTAAATAAAATAAAACAACAATAAAAAGACAAAAAGGTTGTAGCACTTTAAAGATTAACTCCTGTATTTAAATGTGAGTTTTCATGGATCAAGTCCACTTCATCAGACTTTCGTGGATCATCTGATGAAGTGGACTCGATCTACGAAAGCTCACATTTAAAAACAGGAGTTAGTCTTCAAGGTGCCACAACCTTTTAAATCTTTTTTGTTGTTTTGTTTTATTTACTCTCTGATATGCTTGCACAAACTAACATGGCTACCACTTCCAAAATGTCATATATGAAAAGGGATTACAACCTTACAAAAACACCAGGCAAAAAAATAGAATCCTATTCTAGGTCACCTTTCCCCATTGGATACCATCAGATGTTTTAAACTTTGTGTCCAATATGCTCCACTCTGCAATGGATGGGAATGGTGGCACAAAACATCTGAAGGATACCAAGTTGGGAGCAGAATGTCATCACTACTATTAGTAATAGTGTATTATTATTATTTTGTTCCAACCTGGTGAAAGTGATTTAAGGCTTGCTTGACACACATCAATTGATAATAATAATAGTAATTACACTTAATATACCATCCCATAGCACTTAGTGCACTCTCTGGGTGGTTCACAAGGTAACTCATGCTGGGTACTCATTTTACCAACCTTGGAATGATGGAAGGTTGAGTCCACCTTGATCCCCATCAGGACCGAACTCACAACCTTTGGGCTGTAGTACAGCAGTTTAACCACTGCACCACCAGGACTCAATAATACTGATTCATATCAGAGGAAATCTTCATATCTTCTAGAAGCCTTCTTTTTCTCTTTGTACTATTTATTTATGTCTCTCACATGTAGCTATTAAAGAAAGACTGTTGTTTATTTGGTATGATTACTGAACTTCGGAACAAATTGCTAAACTTTGGCATAACTGGAGGAATGTTGATCTACCAAAGTATGAACTATTGGCTAATTGTCATTTACCCATGTCTCTTTTCTCCAGCTGTCTCACAAATCTTTCTTACATAAGAACTTTTCCATCAAGAAATCTCCTAAATAGTTTCAAGCTGTCCAGCAAATCTGTTAAGGAAGCTTTGGGGCCAGTGCATTTCGATGGTCTCTCAGGAGAGCTTGGTTTGTTTATCAGTGCATTAGTAATGTTTCTCCCGCCCAAACAATTGCATAACTCAGGCACTGAGATAGAGCATCTGTAGCTACAGAGCTGTCTGATGGAAGCAATGATTTTGTGCATTAAAAGCCAAAGAGTACACAGCTGAAGGGAAGCGCACCTTGGCCTTTGTTAGAGGACTAAGCACCATTTGGAAAGCACCATTTGCTTCCCAGGAGAAATACTGCAAAAGGGGAGAAATTTGGATAAACGAAATCTGAAGGATAATTGTGGTTCATTCTTTCCATTAGCCTGGTCATGTCAGTGCCAGATTAATTTACAACACAAGTTAGCCACAGTTCAGGCCAGGGCTTCCGATGACGACACGCCAGTAAACACATTTTTATTTTACTTTTTGGTAATGCTAAGGATGGGATAGCTCAGTCAGTTGAAGTACTTGGCTAGAGGTCAAGAGTTTGATCTTCCACTATAGCTCCAGTGAGAAGAATCAGTCTGTGCTGTCTTGGGCAAACTGCACATTCCAGAGTGACACTGAAAGGATGGGCTGGTAAACCACTTCCGGGTACTTTATTATGGGGATTTTAGATATCTTAAATTCGAGTTTTTGTGATTTTTAGATTTTAGAGGACTGCAGTGGCTCAAGTGGTTAAGACACTGACTGGGAGGCCAAAGGTCAGCAGTTTGATTCCCGAGTACTGCAGGACGGAATGAACTCCCGTCTTTGTCCCAGCTCCTGCAAACCTAGCAGTTCACAAGCAAGACATTGCAAGTAGATAAATAGGGACCACTTCGGTGGGAAGGTAACAGCGTTCCGTGCGCTCCGGTGTCTAGTCATACCTGCCACATGACCATGGAAACATCTGCAGTAGCAGACAGCACTGCTGGCTCTTTGGCTTTGAAACAAAGATGAGCACTGCACCCTAGAGTCAGATACGACTGGCTTTCGAGCAAGGGAAACCTTTAGCTTTACCTTAGATTTTAGAGATTTCAATATTTTTGTGATGTTTTATCCATATGTATGGATTGCTCTAATGGGTTATGTAGGAGTTTCTTGTGTTGTAAGCTGCCCGGAGTCACCTTGGCGAGGGGGCGGCTAAATAAGTCAAATAAAATACATAAATATTCTATGCCTAGGTAAAGGTAAAGGCCACACTTGCTCATATCTGACTATAGGGGGCAGTGCTCAACTCCATTTACAACCAAAGAGCCAGCGCTGTTTGGGTCTGCAAATGTTTCCGTGGTCAGGTGGCAGGCAGGACTAGATGCTGGAGTGCATGGAATGTTGTTCCCTTCCTGCTGAGGCAGTACCTATTTATTTAATTGCAATTACTTGCTTTTTAACTGCAAGGTTGGCAGGAGCTGGGACAAACAATGGGCTCTCACTCCATCATGCAGCACTCGGGTCTCAAACCGCTGACCTGCTGAACTTCCAGTCATCAAGTTCAGCATCTTAACCACTAAGCTACACAGTCCTCATTCTATGCCTAGGTAAAGGTAAAGGTTTCCCTTGCTCGAAATCCAATCGTATCCGACTCGAGTTCAGTGCTCATCTCTGTTTCAAAACCAAAGAGCCAGCTCTGTCTGCTTCTGCAGATGTTTCCGTGGTCATGTGGCTAGACACCGGAGCACACGGAACGCTGCCTGTTACCTTCCCATCGAAGTGGTCCCTATTTATCTACTTGCAATTTCTTGCTTTCGAACTGCTAGGTTGGCAGGAGCTGGGACAAAGACGGGAGCTCATTCCGTCCTGCAGTACTCAGGAATCGAACTGTTGACCTTCCGCCTCCCAGTCAGCGTCTTAACCACTTGAGCCACTGCAGTCCCTCATTCTACGCCTACAAAACCTTTAAAAGTGTTGTTATAAATCAGAATTGGCGGCACATCACTACCATCATCATCTTAACTTTGACATAGCTTCGTGCCTCAAAGACTGAAATTGGCTGAGCAATCGAGGCTTTGGTGGCATTGGTCTTTCACTGGAGGGGTAAACACAATGAGTGAACCTCAGGAGAAGTTTTTGTGGTTTCATCTGAAGGTGGCTGCCTGTTCTCTGGAGGAATAAGCAGGGCCTCAGCATGCTTTTGCAGCTTTTCTTGCTTTCTCCTGAACATCAAGACCTCCAAGCTGCAGGGCCAGAAGTTAACCAGCTGTGCTTGGAGGGCGGAGAGACCAGGTCAATGCTAAGCCTTTGTTCACCATACTAAAACCTTAGGTCGGTGAGCTTTTTGCAGCAAGTGAATGAAGACAAGGAGAAAGGGACGGAGCAGCAATTTTGAGGAAGAGCCAGGCATCTAACCACCACCACCTAGAGATGAATTGCACAATAAGAGAAAGACAGGAATGAGTTTTGACCCAGAGATCAATCCACAACTTTGGCAGAGCATGACACAGCGGCAGAATATGAAAAGATTGAGCCAAAGCACTCACACTGGGTTGAAACAAATCCTCTTTGGAGTTGTTCAGTCACACAGCTGAGTTTGACCCTTCATGACCCCAATGACGCGTTTTGCTTCCACTTCTGGGAGCGATGAGGGCGGTGCAGGCCGGATGAATTGGAGTTGGGGCCGGACCTGGCCAATGGGCCATAGTTTATTTATTTATTCTTCAAATTTCTATTGCCGCTCAACTTGGCAACAACTCTGGGTGGCTAGCAACAATTAAAAGCAACATCAAACTTATCAAAAGCCCTTAAAAACCCCATTAAAAATTTGCAATAATTTACCCACTCACCCCATCCCATCCATTAAAAGAGAGAGAGAAATCTTAATTATACAAGCCAACAGGCGGGTTTCACCCCTCTATCAATGCCCCATACCTGCCCTGCCAGCCAGGTTTTCAGTTCTTTCCTAAAGGGCAGCAATTCCATCTGCAGCCTTAGTTCCACTGGCAGGAGGTTCCATAGGGCCAGTGCGGACACAGAGAAGGCCCTCCTTCTTGAGCTAGAGAGATGAGCCCCTTTAGTGTAAGGGACCAAAGACAATGAAACAGCCGAAGGGTTGGCTTAACACAGGTTTATTGCATGATGATCCGGAGGAACATGTGGTAATGGCGGATGGGTAGCTCAATATATACAGCTGGCTATACATTTGAATGTGGCTCGTTGACAGACTATTGGTTGCTGCCTGCGTGACGTCGTAGGAGGTCACGCCCTTCTTGACCAGGTGAGGAGGTCGCGGGGAATCTTCCCGCGCTGCTGAACCAGGTGGCTGATGATCCATTAGAGCTGGACGCTCGCTACTGCCCTCTGGTGGTCACTAGCTCGCGTCCCCTTATTAGGCTAACATTGATACAGGTGAAGGTTATAATGTTGCACACAGAAAGGTTACATTGATAACACATGGCAAAGGTACATTGTTAAAGGCACTGCTTTACAGAACACAACATCCCTCCCCCCTAGGATGAGACGAAGTCTCTCAGCCAAGATGGCTTGTTGCGTGTGCGTGTGGGCCGTGAAGAAGGCTGCCCCCCCGGGGGCGTTATTGCTTCTTTGTTCCCTGGTCCCTTGTCCTGAAATGGGAGAGGGAGACTCGTTAGTAGCTTGCCGCTGTCTGGCGGTCTTAGGGGAGGGGAAAAACTCCATTGTGGGCAGACCGGGGGGCGTCGGGACTAACGGAAAACCCCTCTTCTCGCTTGGACGGGTGGGGGACCACTCCGAAAAACCCCCCCGGGTCTGAAAAACAAAATCTAAGTTGGTCGGGGTACCCGCATTTGTGGGGACTTTCCGCGAGATATGTATGGGGTCGGGTTCCTCTCCCTCGGAAAGATCCCCCAGGGTATCTACAAGGATATCCTCCTCCCCCCTTGGTGGGGGCCCACGGTCCCCTTCTCCTCCCCCTTGGGCTAAACGGGTGGGGGAGAACCCTAACGCTGACTTATTTCCTGTGTGAACCGCGTCCTGCTCGTCGGGGACCCTGCGTCGGAGCTGGTCTGCGTGCCGCCTCCATAGGAGCCCTGTGCTGGTTTCCACGCGGTACGACACGGGGCCGGTTTGTTCCACGACTACGCCGGGCACCCAGGCTGGGCCTGTGCTGGCGTAATTCCTGCAATGCACGGGGGCGCCTATGCTGAAACTCTTTGTAACTTCCAGCCCGATGTTCCTTCCTTTGTCCTCTACCCTCGTGGGGTCTAGCCTAGTAAGGATGGTGGTCAGCTTCCTGCGCATTAAGAGCTCTGCGGGGGAGTATCCTGACGCCAACGGGGTCACCCTGTACCCTAGCAGAAACTGACACACTTGTAGGTTCAAATCCCCTGGGCCCATGCGCCGCAACGCGTCCTTCGTGGTGCGGACGAGGCGCTCTACTTGGCCGTTGGTGGCCGGGTGAAACGGGGCGGAGGTAATATGCCGAACGGCGTTAATCTCCATGAATGCCTTAAACTCGGAGGACGTAAAACAACTAGCGTTGTCGCTAATTAACGTGTCGGGTATGCCGAACGTGGAAAAGAGCCTCCGCAAGTGCCTAATGGTCTGGGCCGAGGAGGTGCTTGTGACTGGGATAACCTCCAACCATTTGGAGAAAGCGTCCACAACGAGGAGGAATAGGGTGCCTCTGAATGGGCCCGTGAAATCAACGTGCACCCGGGACCACGGCCCCTTAGCCGCGTCCCATTCCCTGTGGGGAAGGCGGGCCTCCTCCGGTCTGGAGCATTGGCAACTTTCGCAAGTGCCGACCATGTGCTCGATGTCAGCGTCTAGCTGGGGCCACCAGAAGTAACTCCGGGCCAGCGCCTTGGATCGCACGATGCCGGGGTGGCTGACGTGCAGCAGTTTGAGCACCCGCGGCCGAAGGGAAGTGGGAATCACCACCCGCTGCCCCCACAAGAGACATCCCCTCTCTAGGGACAGTTCTAGCTTTTTTCTGAAAAATGGAGCGAACTCCTCCGCTGGGGAGGATGCGGGCCACCCTTTCTGTAGCCAGGAGCTTACTGTCGCTAACGTTTTGTCTTTCTCTGTCGCTTTGGCGATGTCGGCGGGCACTACCGGGGGCGAATCCAGCACCTCTATCATGAGAACCTGACGGTCCCGCTCCCCCATGCTCACCTGGCTGGGCGTTAGGGGAAGTGGAGACCTAGATAGGGCGTCCGCATGGCTGATCTCTTTCCCGGGCCGGTAGACCAACGCATGCTGATACGCGTTGAGAAAAATGGCCCACCTGAGCATCCTTGGGGACAGGATTTGAGGGGTGGGCTTATCCGCGGTAAAAATGCCTAGCAGGGGCTTGTGGTCTGTCACGATGGTGAAGGGGCGGCCATACAGAAAATCGTGAAATTTTTTCGTCCCCGAGACTATTGCTAATGCCTCCCTGTCCGTCTGCACGTAGTTTCTCTCTGTTTGGGACAGGGACCTGGAGTAAAATGCTATCGGGGCCTCCCTTCCGTTCGCCAGCACGTGGCACAGCACTGCCCCCACCCCCACCGGAGATGCATCACAGATCAGAACTACTGGGCGTTTGGGGTCGAAATGGGTCAGTATGGCGTCGGACGCCAGGAGGCTTTTCAGCTCACTAAATGCCCTTTCCTGGTCGTCGCCCCACTTCCATGCCTGGTCTTTCTTAAGCAGCCTGTGTAGCGGTTCGGCCACCGCTGCCTTCCGGGGGAGGAAGGAGTGGTAAAAGTTGAGCAGCCCTAGGAACGACTGCAACTCGGGCTTGGAGGTGGGGCGGGGGGCTTTCTTGATGGCTGCCACCTTAGACTTGGATGGCTTTATTCCCTCAGGAGTTACACAAAACCCTAGGAACTCAACCTCGGTTGCGAAGAAGACGCATTTGTCCTTTCGCAACCTCAGCCCCGCCTTTTCGAATATCGTCAGTACCTTCCCCAACCTCTTGGCCAATTCAGCCCGACTCCCCCCTGTTATTAACACGTCATCAAAATAAGGCAACACCCCCTCCAGTCCCTTCAGGAGGCGTTCCACGAGTGACTGGAAAATTCCTGGCGCCGAATTCACGCCGAATTGGAGGCGCGTCACCTGGAACGCCCCCTTATGGGTGACTATGGTCTGCGCAGCAGCTGCGGCAGGAGACACCGTAAGCTGCTGGTAGGCCTGTGCTAAGTCGAGCTTAGCGAAACACTTTCCCCCATGTAACCTGGCCAGCAGATGGCTGACTACCGGCACCGGATATGCATTCGGGCGGATCGCCTTGTTGATGGTGCACTTGTAGTCGGCGCATATGCGGACCTCCCCATTGGACTTTAGAGCAGTTACAATTGGAGTTTCCCACTCCGCAGAATCTACAGGCACAAGAATCCCCTGACCCACCAATTTGTCCAGTTCCGCCTCTATCTTGTCCTTGAGTGCGAACGGCACCCGGCGTGGTTTTAGGCGAACAGGGCGGACCTCCGGGTCCAGGTCGAAAGTCACTGGGGGCCCCTTGAATTTCCCCAGTCCCATTTTGAAGACTTCGGGGTGCGCCTCGCACACCTCCTGAATCGGGTCAGTCCCAACAGCGTGCATCCCCACGGCATGCACCCCCCCAATGAACAAACCCAGGGGCTGGAACCATTGAGTCCCGAGGAGGCTGCAGTTTCCTCCCTTGAGCACGACCAGGGGAAGGGACGCGGCGTGCTCCTTGAATTTGACCTGAAATTCTCCAACCCCCAACACTGGAATACTGTTCCCTTGCACGTCCCGTAGTGTGGCCCTCAACGCTTTGAGCTTGGGCCGCTTTTGGGGGGCAATTCCACAAAACTCCCTCTGGGAAATGATTGAATATGAGGACCCCGAGTCAATTTCCATCCTAATGGGCACCCCTTGGACTAGTACCTCAACAAAGTAGCGGGGGTGTCTCGTAGACACGCTGAACACCGAGGCGTCGTCCTCGCTGCCGTCGGCGATGCGGCCCACGCCGTCCTGCTTCCTCGTGGCCTGGGCGCCGTCTTTTGGTTTCGCTGGGTGGTCTCGTCCCGCGGAACGGTCTGGGGAGCTCCTCCGGGACTCGCGCTTCTTCCTGCACACCTTGGCGATGTGCCCGCGGCGGCCACAGTTGTGGCACTCGGCCTTCCGGAAGGGGCATTTCACGCGGTCGTGGGCCGCGCCACAGCCGTCGCATCGTCGGCCCTCCTTCCGGACCTTCTGCACGTCCTTGTCATCGCTGCTCTCCGTGGACGACCCCGAAGTTCGCCGGGCCGCCTGTACCGGAGCCTCTGCTTTCCTCGACTTTGGCCGCCAGTCCTGGAGCTCTTGGACCCCGGCCTTCGTGGCTTCTGCGGCCTGGGCCGCTCTAACGACCTCCTGCAGCGTGGGAGGCGGCTCTTGGTTCATTAATGTGCGCTGGGTCTCAGCGTCGTTCAGGCCGCACAGCACACAGTCTCGGAGGGTGATTTCGATGTTCTCCCATTTGCACGGGCCGGCCGCCAGCCGCAGGGCCGCCACGAACGCAGCGACCGTCTCCCCGGGCGCTTGGACTCGCCTCCAAAACGCACTCCGAGCGGGAAACATCGCCGTGGCGGGCCGGACGTGCTCATGCAGCAACTGCATGAGTTCCTTGGCCTTGAATTCGCTCACCCTCCTCGGTGCAATCAGGTCCACCAAGGTCCTTTTTGTTTCTTGTCCGAGCATTCTGGTGAAGATGGCTCTTTTCTTCGCCTCTTCCGTAACTTCGGACTCGATCAGTGCGGCCTGGAAGTCCATTTCGAAGATCTCCCAGTCGCCCGGTTTCCTGATTTCGAAACCGGCGCATGTCTTGGTCCCGTGGGCTGCCATCCCATCCTCGTCGCCAATTTAGTGTAAGGGACCAAAGACAATGAAACAGCCGAAGGGTTGGCTTAACACAGGTTTATTGCATGATGATCCGGAGGAACATGTGGTAATGGCGGATGGGTAGCTCAATATATACAGCTGGCTATACATTTGAATGTGGCTCGTTGACAGACTATTGGTTGCTGCCTGCGTGACGTCGTAGGAGGTCACGCCCTTCTTGACCAGGTGAGGAGGTCGCGGGGAATCTTCCCGTGCTGCTGAACCAGGTGGCTGATGATCCATTAGAGCTGGACGCTCGCTACTGCCCTCTGGTGGTCACTAGCTCGCGTCCCCTTATTAGGCTAACATTGATACAGGTGAAGGTTATAATGTTGCACACAGAAAGGTTACATTGATAACACATGGCAAAGGTACATTGTTAAAGGCACTGCTTTACAGAACACAACATCCCCTCTAGCAGATGGTACAATTAGAGAGCCCCTCCGGTCCACTCTGTTTGGATGGACAGATGTTCTTAGGTTGACATGGTCTCTTTGGGCACCCCTGGACTAGAAACACACCATATTTGCTAGTCAAAACTAAGAAATTCTGAGGTATCATATGGAGAGAGAAAAGAGGTTGCAGAAAGACAGAGGAGGTCAATGCCCCACCTTTTCTTTTCTTTCTTTTTTTTTGGCAGAGCTTTAGGATAATGTAAGTAACATCCAAACCAACCTGAAATTTTCTGGGAAAGACTGGAAAAATGTAATCTGTCTGCAGACAATGAGAAGCATGACTCTTGGGCATCGCCCATATAGGTGACTTAAAAATAGGTTCACCCACAAGGGTGAATCATTTGGTGAATGAGTTCTTTGATGTTACAGTTGTATCAAAATCAATGCTGTACTCACTGCTCCTTATATGATGTTTATCACATGTATTGTCTACTAACAGAAAAATTTCCTTCCCACCATTGTGCAAGCTGTGTTGCCTGACAAGTTATCTTCTTCTGCTGTTGACCACTTTTAAAATGCTTGTTGTTTACTTCCCCCTCCCATGCATGTGGACAATGAGCCCCATTTCTGTCAGTTTGTCTTTATTCTTCAGTTGGCGCCATGTCGTGATGAATTGAGTGTTGTATAAGCGTAGCCACCTTGACAGGTCAGCAGTCCCTTTTCGAGCTTGTTTAGTAGCATGATGAGTTTCTCAGCAAGGAGTCTCAACATGACCTCTGCTGAAAGGCTGAGTCTTTGTCATCTTTGAATAACCGCCTGCATTAATATGAACATGCCCAGCCCTTGCTGTTGGACTTGCAACTAAGACCTACAATATGAGAGGAATGCCACAAGGATCTTCTCAAGGAAGCATGTATTTTTTCTCTCATTGACTGTCGGAAATCAGATCTAAACGCCAACTACTTTTTAAATTATAATGATGCAGAATCTGCACCCTCCAATTGTAATTAATTCACTACATTACTATTTAATTATGAATGAAGTATTTTAGCTTGCTATTATTATGAGTGTTCTGTTTGATTCCTAACCTTTCCAATGATTATGTGAAACTTACCATTCAACTGAGTGAGGCAACTGACTTTTGTGGCCAAGGTAGGGTGAAGCACTGGCATTCCATCAGCATATCCAGAGCTCATCTAGCCTTTTCCTTCTCTTGGAGGACAGAGGTTTGTGTGCCAGACAGCCTGTTCAACACCTCCATACTAGCACAGTGGTGGTGAACCTATGGCATGCGTGCCAGAAGGGGCACTCACAGCCCTCTCTGTTGGCATGCACGCTGTTGGCTTGGCACAGAGTTTGCCCCGCCCCTCTGCCCAGCATCCCAATGAGAGTGCTTCATTTCTCCCCCAGTACAGAGTTTGCCCTGCCCCTCTGCGTTGCGGATGGCAGCCTGTTGAGTTTGGGCACTCAGTCTGTTATGTATGGAAGTATATGCCTTAAGAGTAATTGTAACAGGAAGAATGAAAGAATGTAACCTCAATGAACACAATGTAACTCAATATAAGTTTAGTGTATGAAACTAAGACACAGGACACAGCCTCGGGCTGGGTTAACTCAGGTTTATTGCATCGTGGACAGAGGGAACATGAGGTAATGGCGGATCGATAGCTCTTTATATACAGTAGGGATACATTTGAACGTGGTGCCATGGTAGCCCATTGGCTACTGTCTGCGTGACGTCATTGTGGGTCACGCCCTTCTTGTCCAGGTGTAGGTGGTGGCGGGAAAGCTTCCCGCGCTGTTGCCTTTGATGAGTTCGGACCAAGAGAGCTTGGACGCTCGCTGCTGCCAGCTGGTGGTCATTAGCTCGCGTCCTATTACAGGGTTTATATGATACAGCTGAAGGTTACATTGTTGCTATAGGCAAGGTTACATTGGCTCAGATACATTGTAATTCATGTGGAAGGTAAAACCATTAGAACACAACACCCCTCCCCCCTAGGACGAGACAATGTCTCGAGCCCACACTTCAACACACTCCCCCCCCTTAGGAGACAAAGTCTCTCAGCCAAGATGGTTTATTTCGAACACGCTGGGGTCTCGATGCGGGCTGCCTTTCCCCGGGTTTGCTACCTCCTCTTTGTCCCCTGGTTTCCTGCCCTGTAATTTGAGAGGGAGACTTGTTAGTGACTTGCCGCGGCTCCACGGCGTTGTTGGGGGGTATGCTCTTTCTCGGGGAAGAACCGGGGGCACTGGGGGCTAACGAAAAACCCCTCTTCTCGCTTGGAAGGGTGGGGGAACACTCCTGAAAACCCCCCCGGCTCGCAAGACCAGAATCAAAATCAAAATTACATTCGGGGGACGCGGCGGCGGCCGCACATTCCTTTTCCCTCCCCCCGGGCTCTGATAGAACTGGGGTATCAAAAGGATATGAGTCGGGATCACTGCTTTCCCCCCCGGATTCGGACTGATGTCCCTCATTTTCTCCCCCTTGGGCTAAACGGGTGGGGGAGAACCCTATCGCTGAATCCTGTTGCTGTGCCCCACTGACCGGCCCTTCACTCACTCGGCGCCTCAGTTGGTCAGCGTGTCTCCTCCAGAGGAGACCGGTGCTCGTTTCCACCCGATATGACACTGGCCCTGTTTGTTCTACTATCGTTCCTGGCACCCAGGCTGGCCCTGCGCTTGCATAGTTCCTGCAGTAAACAAGGTCGCCGGCGGCGAACCCTTTCGAGACTGCCAATCCTATGTTTTCTCCTTTATCCTCGACTCTCGTCGGGTCCAGCCTGGTCAGAAGTGTGGTCAGTTTTCGCCGCATCAAGAGTTCTGCCGGCGAGTAACCCGACGCTAAGGGGGTCACCCTATACGCTAACAAGAACTGACATACTTGGTGATTTAGGTCCCCCGGGCCCATGCGCCGCAACGCATCCTTTGTTGTACGCACCAACCGTTCCACTTGGCCGTTCGTGGCCGGGTGAAAAGGCGCGGATGTGACATGCCGAATGGCGTTTGCTCCCATGAATGCCTCGAACTCCGAGGAGGTGAAGCAACTCGCGTTATCGCTGACTAAAGTGTCGGGTAAACCGAACGTGGAAAAGACCCTCCGTAGCTGGCTAATTGTTGTGGCGGAGGACGTGCTCTTTACTGGGATAACCTCCAGCCACTTGGAGAACGCATCCACCACCAGGAGAAACATGGTTCCTCGGAATGGGCCAGCGAAATCTACATGTACTCTGGACCACGGCCCCCTTGCTGTGTCCCATTCCCTATGCGGGAGGCGGGCCGCCTCTGGTCGGGATCCCTGGCATGCCTCACAAGTGCCGACCATGTGCTCGATGTCCGCGTCCAGCTGTGGCCACCAGAAGTAACTGCGGGCCAGCGCTTTCGAACGAACGATGCCCGGGTGGCTGACGTGCAGCAGTTTGAGCACCCTCGGCCGCATGGCTGCAGGAACCACCACCCGTTGGCCCCACAATAGGCACCCCCTTTCTAGGGACAACTCTAGCTTTTTCCGAAAGAATGGGTCGAATTCCGTGCTTGGGGACGATGCCGGCCACCCCTTTTGTACCCATGAGCTGACTTTTTCGAGTGTCCTGTCCTTGCCTGTCGCCCTCGCAATATCGGCTGGTACAATTGGGGGTGCATCTAAAACCTCAATTAGTAACACCTGGCGGTCTCTTCCTACTCTAGCCTTCTGGTCGTCCGACAAGGGCAAAGGGGATCTCGAAAGTGCATCAGCATGGCTGATCTCTTTTCCGGGCCGGTACACCAACTCGTGTTGGTAAGCGTTGAGAAAAATGGCCCATCGCAGCATTCTCGGTGATAGGATCTGCGGGGTGGGCTTGCTTGCCGTGAAAATCCCTAACAGGGGCTTGTGATCCGTCACGATTTTGAACGGGCGGCCATACAAAAAATCGTGAAACTTTTTGGTCCCCGCTACAATTGCCAATGCCTCCCTGTCGGTTTGTGCGTAATTTCGCTCTGCCTGGGACAGGGACCTTGAATAAAATGCAACCGGGGCCTCTCTTCCGTCATCCAACACGTGGCAAAGTACTGCCCCCACCCCCACCGGTGATGCATCACAGACTAGGACCACCGGCCGTTTGGGGTCGAAATGCGTTAGAATTGCGTCAGAGGTCAAGAGTTGCTTTAATTCTTTGAAGGCCCTCTCGTGCTCGTCACCCCACATCCAAGTCTCCTCTTTCTTAAGCAACCGATGGAGCGGTTCGGCCACGGACGCCTTCCGCGGAAGGAATGTATGGTAAAAATTGAGGAGCCCCAGGAATGACTGTAGCTCGGTTTTGGATGTGGGGCGAGGGGCCTTTTTGATGGCTACTACTTTGGATTTGGATGGCTTGATACCCTCGGGTGTAATCCTGAACCCTAAGAACTCGACCTCGGTTTCGAAAAAAACACATTTGTCCTTCCTCAGTCTCAGCCCCGCTTTCTCGAACACCGTTAGTACTTTGTCCAATCTCTTTGCCAGTTCGGCCTCACTCCCCCCAGTTATTAATACGTCATCAAAATAAGGCAACACCCCCTCCAGCCCCTTCAGGAGGCGTTCCACAAGCGACTGGAAAAGGCCGGGTGCCGAGTTCACGCCGAACTGTAAACGCGACACCTGGAACGCTCCTTTATGAGTGACTATCGTTTGTGCCGCGGCCGTGGCGGGTGTTACGGGAAGCTGCTGATAGGCTTGCGCCAGGTCGAGCTTAGCGAAACACTTTCCCCCATTTAGCCTGGCCAAAAGGTGGCTGACCACCGGCACCGGGTATGCGTTAGGGCGGATCGCCTTGTTAATTGTACACTTATAATCAGCGCAAATGCGCACCTCCCCGTTAGCCTTCAGAGCTGTTACAATTGGAGTTTCCCACTCCGCGGAATCAACAGGAATAAGAATCCCCTGGCCCACCAATTTGTCCAGTTCCGCCTCTATTTTGTCCTTTAGTGCGAAGGGCACCCTGCGCGGTTTGAGTCTTATCGGGCGGACCTCCGGGTCTAGGTCGAAAGCTACAGGGGGTCCCTTGAATTTTCCAAGTCCTTTTTCAAAAACGGCGGGATGCGCATCGCACACCGCTTGTATTGGGTCCACCCCCACTGCATGTACTCCCCCTATAAACAGGCCTAAAGGCCGGAACCACTGTGTCCCTAGGAGGCTACAACTCCCCCCCTTGAGGACAACTAGGGGCAGCTCCGCAGAGTGTCTCTTAAACTCAACCCGAAATTTCCCGACCCCCAACACCGGAATGCTGTTCCCCTGCACATCTCGTAGCGTGGACCTCAATGTTTTAAGTTTGGGCCGCACGTGGGGGTCGATTTTCAAGAACTCTTTCTGGGGAATTATGGAATAGGAGGACCCCGAGTCAATCTCCATCCTGATAGGGGCCCCTTGTACCAGTACCTCAACGAAATAATGGGACTGTTCCGCGGACACACTGAGCACTGGGACGTCGTCCTCGCTGCTGTCCGAGACGCGGCCCACGCCGTCCTGCTTCCTCGTGGTCTGGACGCCATCTTTGGGCCTCGCTGAACGGTCCGGTCTGGTCGAACGGTCCGGTGACTGCCTCCGGCCCTCCTTCCGTTTTCTGCATGCCTTGGCGATGTGCCCCCGACGGCCGCAGGTGTAGCATTCGGCCTTTCTAAATGGGCACCTCGCACGCTCATGGGCCGCTCCGCAACCATCGCAGCGGCGCCCCCCCTTTCGGACCTTCTGGATCTCCTCGCCGTCGCTGCCTTCCGAAGACGACTTTGAGGCCCGTTGAGTTGCGTGCACCGATTTTTCCGCTTTACCGGCTCTGGGACGCCACTCACGCCACTGGTGCATCTCGTCCACTCCAGCATTCGTGGACTCTGCGGCCTCCGCGGCCTCGACGACCTCTGCCAGCGTTGGTGGCGGCTCCTTATTCATCAAGCTGCGCTGCACCTCCTTGTCTTTCAGGCCACACAGCACGCCGTCCCTGAGGGCCATTTCTAGGATGTTGCCCCATTTGCAGGGGGCGGCGGCTACCCTCATGGCGGCCACGAATGTCTCGACCGACTCGTCCGGCGCTTGGACTCGCCTCCAAAACGCGCTCCGAGCGGGAAACATCGCCCTCGAGGGTTGGAAGCGCTCCCGAAGCAGCTTCATGATGTCGTCCGCTTTAAATTCGCTCACCTTCTTCGGAGCGATGATGCCCACCAGCGTCCGCTTGGTCTCCATCCCAAGCATGCGGGTGAGGATGGCCCTCTTCCTCTCCTCATCGTCTTCCTTGACTTTGAGTTCCACCAGCGCCGCATGGAAGTCCATCTCAAACAACTCCCAGTCTTGCGGTTTGGTGATGTTGAACCCGCTCTGTACCCTGGCTGCTCCTTGGGGATCCATCATCCCACCTTCGTCGCCAATTTAGTGTATGAAACTAAGACACAGGACACAGCCTCGGGCTGGGTTAACTCAGGTTTATTGCATCGTGGACAGAGGGAACATGAGGTAATGGCGGATCGATAGCTCTTTATATACAGTAGGGATACATTTGAACGTGGTGCCATGGTAGCCCATTGGCTACTGTCTGCGTGACGTCATTGTGGGTCACGCCCTTCTTGTCCAGGTGTAGGTGGTGGCGGGAAAGCTTCCCGCGCTGTTGCCTTTGATGAGTTCGGACCAAGAGAGCTTGGACGCTCGCTGCTGCCAGCTGGTGGTCATTAGCTCGCGTCCTATTACAGGGTTTATATGATACAGCTGAAGGTTACATTGTTGCTATAGGCAAGGTTACATTGGCTCAGATACATTGTAATTCATGTGGAAGGTAAAACCATTAGAACACAACAATAAGTCAGCTGGATGGAATGCGATTCACCTGCCACTAGATGGCAGCGAATTGCGACCACATGGTATGAATCAACCAATCGCAGTCTACCGTGGGAAATATTCCCGCCACAGGTAAACCTGGTAAAGAATGCAGAGCGTCACCATGACGTCACAAATTCAGTAACCAATGGGAAACCGTGTAGCCAGACTCAAATGTAACGCACTGTATAAAAGGAGCTGCACCTCTGCCATTACCTCATGTTCAGTTTGCATACCTTTCAATAAATGAATGTTGCCTACTGCGTATCAATCTGCAAACATCAAACAGTCTTTCAAAGGTTTGCCATCACTGTACTACCTTATTGCCTTCAGAGGTTGTGCAGAATGTTTTGTTTCCATCTCTGGGAGTGACAAGGGCAGCGTGGGCTTGATAAATTGGTGTTGGGGCCCGTATCCGGCCCACAGGCACCCCTGGTTTAAGCAGAGAAAATGACAGCTTAAAATCTATCTCATCCTGTTGCAAAACAGATTGCAAGGTGAGTTTTTCTTCCACTTCTTGTGGGAGGACCCACGTGACCGGCCCGCTGAACCATGTGACTGGCCCGCTGAACCATGTGACTGGCCCACAGACAGAAAAGTTTGGGCACCCCTACTCTAGTCAGTCCACTTGTCTCTGTCTTTCTATTGTGACTTTCTCCTGGATGCCGCATGATTCCTTGGACTGACAGTCAGCCAGCATGCTGGGGGCTCTTGAACAGAGTGGCCCTGTTCTGTTGGTCATCATCAGAAAAGGAAGGCCCAGCCTTAGTGAGTAGTGTTTTTCCTGCTTTTCTAAAATCAGTAGTCAAAGTTCTCCTGTTTCAGTGTGAAAACTATGGCTTTTGTTTGGGGGGGGAGGGGGAGGCACATCTATAGACACCTATAGACCTGCCAGCTTCTCTCAAAGATTTTTTAAAAAATTGAATTCACGTAGGACACAGATTAAAGATCATCTCAAGCATCCAGCTTCCTCACGCTCCTGAAGCACACAAGGATGGTGCAAGAGCTAACCCTGGTTTTAATTTTACTCTACAGAGCAAGAGTGGATGAAAAGAAACAAGCAAGGCCACAGTTGAGTGAACTTTGGTTTCTCCTTATTTATTAAAGAAGAACTAAATAAAATAGATTCCTCACATCTTTGGCCAGTCCAGGCTTGTATGGCTTATCCTAGGAAGTGGTTCTCCAGAAGATGCCTCTCTGACCATCCTGTAAGTGCAAGGGATTGAACCCAAGACCCTCTGTGCTTGGCTACTGAGACACTGGTCCACCTCTAAGAGAAATAAAAGGTCAAATGGACAACACCAGAGAACGAAAGGAAATCTATTGGCTCCACACATCATCTGACATCTATTACTTACAGTACTGCTCTCTTGCCATCTGTGTTCACCTATACCCATGATGGTGAACCGTGGCACTCCAGATGTTCTTGGACTTCAATTCCCAGAAGCCCAAGCCCCCTGTGAATCCACACGAATGGGTTTACTGTGATTCATCCGGCCCGCGCTGCCATCATTGCTTCCGGAAGCGGAAGTAAAATGCACCCGTATGGAGGAAGGGTTAACCCAGAAGAGTCTTAACCATACGGGCACGTTTTACTTCCGCTTCCGGGAGAGACGAGGTCAGCACAGGCCAGATGAATCACAGTAAACCCATTCATGTAGATTCACAGGGGGCTTGGGCTTCTGGGAATTGAAGTCCAAGAACATCTGGAGTGCCAAGGTTTGCCATCACGGACCTATACTGAAGCTCAGCTTGAAGCAGAGCTTCTGCGGGTGCTTTTTCTGACAGTGGGTTCAGACAGTAAGAAGCCTGTGTTTGAGTTTCTGACTGAAGAATCCCCAGACCTTACAAAAGGCTATAGAGAAGCTTCCCAACCTGGTGCTTTCTGTTGAACTAAAACTCCCATAATAGTCTGCAGCCTATGGATTGTGTTAGCTGTAGCCTGACACATTCAGAGCATACATGGTTGGGATTAGTTAATGGCCTTTTAGGCTTCCTCTATGTGAATAGGAGTTCATTTATTTTTGAATAATAAGAATTATATGTCACAGGGGAGGGGGATTCAGGATTTTTGAGATGCTTAGGTGGGGCATGTCCAAAAATGTTTGGGAACTATGGTCTAGTCCATTTAAGTACAGTAGGCTCTTGACTGACAGTGTAACCCTGAAATGTTGTGGGGAGGTACTCACCTGCTTGCTTTACAAGGATCCCTTCTGTTTAAATCTTTGATGCTTCTTCCTAAGACTCTGATGATGCAAATGTAAAGCATCTTAGAATAATTTTGAGATTTTTATATTTTATATATTTTATGCCTGTATATTGGCTTTTATCCTATATATTTATTTTATCATTTATATTGTTGTTTTATTTTCAATGTCCTGAATGGCCATTTGGCCAAAAAGGTGGTGTATAAATAAAATAAACTTCATTATTTCAACATTCAGTCAGCTTTTCATTCATTGCATGCGCACGCACACACACGCACGCACGCGCGCGCACACACACACACACACACACACACCTGCCTTAGTAATGAAAAGTTCCAGTCATATAAAATACCAATGTTTAAATCTGGAGAGGCAGATTCCATTCTTCTGAGCACAATTGCAAAGATGCAGATTCCGAGTGCTCTCTCTGGCAGTACATAAGTCGGTAACTATTGGCTGCTGATCAAGTGTTAGTTCTGTCATTGTAAAAACTGACTGCTGCAATCAACAGAGGAGGGAAAGGAGTATGTTTTTCAGATGTGACCTTCTAACACAGGGATCCTCAACCTACGGTCAGTGGGCCAGATCCGGCCTGTGGGGAGGATTAAATGTGGTAGAAACCAAAATATACCAATTGATCAACCCCATATCTCTGGATGTGGGATTCTGGGAGTCATGGTGGTTCTGGGAGCCCCCAACGTATAGTGACCCTATGAATAAGAGATTTATAAAATGTTCTGTCATCAAGAGCTGTGTTCAGCTCTTGTAAACTCAAGGTATGGCTTCCTTTAGGGAGTCATTCCACTTTGTATTTGGTCCATCTCTTTTCCTACTCTCTTCAGCCTTTCCCAGTATAATTATCTTTTCTACAGAAACTTGCTTTCTCATGATGTGCCCAAACCACGACAGCTTCAGTTTCATCATTTTTGCTTCCAAAGATGGTTGAGATTTGATTTTTTTTCTTGGGTCCACTTGTTTATGTTTCTGGCAATCCAGCACCATATTTCAAACTAATCTATGATATTTCCTTACACTGAAGCAGGGAATTGAGGTTGTACACTACATGCGAAGAATACGGGGGGGGGGGGGGGAGAAAAGTGGCTTTGGACTACAACCGCCATCAGCCCCAGCTGGCATAAATGCTGACTGTTGGAGTTTATGAATTCTTGGAAGGCAGCATGTTGCTCATCCTTCCTTATACCAGTTAAAAGTATTTGTTCACCTGGTACTACATACTATGGCTGTAAGAACATCTACAGCATTGGTCTCCCCATCATCTGCTACTTCATCTTTTAAAACCAAGATTTAAGGAATAGTAACAGGAACCTTCTTCACATAAAATATGCCATCTGCCTGTGAACTATGACCACCCTCTTATAGGGATGGAACTGAAGTGAAAGGACAGAAGAGCCCTCCTCCTCTCCCCCCCCCCCCCGATCAAACCTTAGACTGCCAAAATGAAGCCACTTTCTTGGCTTTGTCGTGGCCAAACCTAAGTCCTCATCGATGCATGTTTTTGGCAGTAATCAGCAGACCAGCAAATGAGCTGAATTCTGTATCTCTCCACATTCACAGCACGTGTTGTTGTCTGCAAGCAGCCCAAACTTGAACATGTTGGTCTTGCATTTAGGGACTCTGACCCTCACTCTATTCAGGGTCTTCCAAATGATGTAGATGTTGTGTCCAAGTGTTATTTATTAAAACTGCCATTAGCGCTGTAAAGTTTACGGCAAAGAAGTGCGCCTTTTGCAAAGGCGCCATTTTCAAACCACTGTCAAAATAGCTGATTTGTCAGTACAAACTTCCCGCTTCTCTGGGAGCCCACTGAAATGTATCAACCTGTGTAACTGCCTTCTCACTGTATATAAGATGGCCACCTTTTACATGTTCCCCAGTCCGGTATCTATGAGCTGAACAATAAATCACTTGCGTTTGACCCAATCCTGCTGGTCAGAATACTTCTTAAGTGCCAGACTCAACAGTAGGGGAGGTTGATTTTCTTAACCATATGCTCCTTTAATGTTGTTCCTTGTCTAGGGAGCTCCTTCATCTTTCAATCTGGTTTTGCTCTTGCGCACCCTCAAGAATGTTTTTTTTTTTTTAATTGTCATAAAGCTCTTCCTGGATCTGAGCTGGAGGACATGAGGCTCATATCCATTCAAATGTGCTTCTTCAAACGTTAAATCTGGTATCTGCTATAGGACACTGCCTATTAAATGCATGTAACAAATGTATATTGAGTGTTCTAACAGTTTTATTCCATGCTTGCTTCATCATATGGGTCACAACTGAACTACAGCTGCATTGGTAACACACTATCTTTCATTGCCTGTTTTTTTTAAAATGAGTATTCTATTGTCAATCATATTTATCATTTCCCATCTGAACTTATTATTACTAAACTGATTCAAAATGGACTAAACTGATCTGGAAAATGTGTGTTGGTTTGAACCAGTATTGGACTCTAGGCCACAGCTGAACATGATCTGGAAATGAGGGGGGGGAGACACTCAAAGGTCTTGCTTCTTGGATGTTTGTCAGATCCTTCACCATCAGACCTTTTGTGTTTCTATTGCGGATCTCTAGCGTCTGACATTTCTATTATTACTACATACTTCATTCCCGGATGCAACACTTCCTCAGCTAATTATATCAAATATTGTTTACATAGAAAGAGCTGATTATTATTTCAGGAACTCTTTGAGCAATTATTGTAATTATCCACAGAGAAGATCAGTGGAAGGTCATCCTCATAATTTAGATTTAAAAGTAGCTCTTGAAAGTATAGTCAACCCTCAAAGGATTTTAGGAATCACAATCCTGGTCCAAACATAAAGTCAGAATACCAGTCAAATTTGTGTGTGTATGTCCGTGTGTGTCTCTCTGTGTCCATGTTTGTGTGTGTGTGTCTAACTTTCCCTAGTTCTTATCATAAGGCCAGAATTTTTCAGAATAATGCCATAAGGCAGGGGTGCCCAAACTACAGCCCATGGGCTGCATCCTGCCCGCAGTGCCAATTAATCCAACCAGCACCATCCATGCTGCTCCTGGAAGAGGAAGTAAAACATACATGCATGGGCACCGAATGTACCTGCGCATGTACAGAACAATGCCGTAAATGACCAGAAGCTGTCGTAAACACATTTACAATAGCCGAGGGTAATTTATGACAGCATTCTACGCATGTGCTGGAGCGTTGGACGCCTGTACATGCGCTTTTTACTTCTGTTTCTAGGTGGGAAGAACCATATGACCAGCACACTTGCCCACAAGACCAGCCCACAGCCCAAAAAGTTTGGGCACCCTTATCATAGGGAGTAGAAACAAGAAACTAATCCTTTGTGTAAAGGTAAAGGTAAAGGTAAAGGTTTCCCTTGCTCGAAAGCCAGTCATATCTGACTCTAGGGTTCAGTGCTCATTTCTGTTTCAAAGCCAAAAAGCCAGCACTTTCTGCTTTTGCAGATGTTTCTGTAGTCATGTGGCAGGCATGACACTGGAGTGCACAGAATACTGTTTATCTACTTGCAATTTCTTGCTTTCAAACTGCTAGGTTGGCAGGAGCTGGGACAAAGATGGGAGCTCATTCTGTCCTGCAGTACTCAGGAATCGAACTGCCGACCTCCCACCTTCCAGTCAGCATCTTAGCCACTTGAGTCAAGGATGTGGAAAATCAAATAGGAAAATCAAATAGGAACATGTGAATTTACCTCAAGATGATAAGAATGTATTTGATCGAGAGGGTGGCTGATGAAGATGCATTAAACCAAATGAAGAGAAATAATCAAACAAATAAAATTCAAGAAACTAGAATACAGGCGGTATAGAAATCAAAATAATAATAATAATAATAATAATAATAATAATAATAATAATAATAATAATAATAATAATAATAATAATAATAATAATAATAATAATAATAATAATAATAATAATAATAATAATAATAATAATAATAATAATAATAATAATAATACAGTCATGAAATGAGAAATAAACAGCTGATAATTCAGGGTAAAATAAGTAGGAAAAAGAAGTGCAAGAAGAAATTCACAGAAGGTTTCAGAGACCTGTCTCAGGATTAAGTGTCAAAAGAGAGTATAGGAAGGCAATTTTTTAATGTTGCACATTGGTTTGCTTAATTTTTTAAAAAATATATATTGTATATAGGGAGCATGTGTTGACAGGTTATGTAAATATAACAACACCAGAAGCAAAAACAATTTGTTATATATTCTTTTTAAGTGCCTCATAAACATGAGACATGTAGGTGGTCTTGGCAAGAATTACATGTGGGTTGGAAAGAAAGGGGGTTGGACAGCACTGTAGTCTCTCTAACTCATGATGGAAAGGAAAGGATGAAGTCCATTATAAGACTCATCTTCCCTGGGGCCAGGAATTCTTCTCAAAGAACCAGCTCACATTTTCCACAAGCAACACTTCTACCCACCCACAAATAGCAGGGGTTCTTTTCTCAGTACACCCACTGCAGGAGGGTGGGGCGGGGTGCCATACTTTCTCTGGGACACAAAGGGCCGAAGATCTTGAGTCCTTCTAGAGGAAGAAAGGCAAGGTAGAAAACAAACAAGCAAAGTCAAAGTGGATGGTCTCCCCTCCCTTGTTGTTGTGTATGTAATCAATTCATCAGTTACCACACGCTACTCAGCTACCAGCAATAGCGCAGCTGAGGAAGCTCAGCCCATGCAACTCCAATCACCCAATCAGCAACTAGCGCAGGAAGCCTCCCCGCTATAGGTGAACCTTAGGAAGGTATACAACAAGCCTTAGCCAGGTTAGGCGAACCTTAGGAAGGCAGCAGTGTGGCCCTAATGATGTCACTGATACTGCAACCAATGAGTGCCTTTGAGGGAAAATTCAAATGCATTGTACGATATATAAGGAGCTATGTCTCCACCGTTTGGTTATGTACAGATTGACCATGCTACAATAAAGAAGTGTTTGGCCTGCCTGCTGGCTCCGTGTGAAATCAATCTGCCTACATCAAATTGGCGACAAAGATGGGATTATGGCTTCCCACAAAGTTACCCTCGCTCCATTCGACACCTCTAAGCCGGAGTCATGGGACCTCTACGAGGAGCAGTTCCTGTATGCCATGGATGCGGAGGGCGTCGAGGAAGAAAAGCAGAGATGAGCAGAAGGTGACTAGCATCACAAATGGCAATTGCAATGTGGTCTCCATCTCCATACATCTGTGAGCAGCAGGCTGCTTGGGACACACTGTTTTATTTCATAGCACAGCAATACCAGCCCTTGCCCTTTGGCATCTTCTGCCTGTCAATCAGTCTAATGGTAGGACAGGCCATACTCTGCTTTTGGACTATTGTCTCTTTGTCAACACCCAAGTGATTCCTCTCTCACTTTTCCATTCTACCTGGCTATCTCTTCCAGGTGTTTTCAGCCCTTCACAGCAATGTGTCACCATAAAAACTGCTGGCAGTTTGACAGAGAGAAATATATATGTGTTCAAACCTCAATTGAGTTTAACTACTGTTTCTGTTTCCAAAACTCCCTTCATCAAGAAAACAGAATGGTCATGGGCACAAGTAATGGGATCTAGAGAAATGTTCGCTGGCTTTCACTCTTTCACTGCTTGGTAATTGTCCCAATTTTTTCCTGTCTGGCAGAAATTTGTATCTGGCCATCTGTTCAGGACTGCTGAACAGCAGCACCATTTATCCTATTACCCGTGCTGCCATTTAATTGTAGATTTCACAAAGCCTATTGATTGATTGATTGTACTTATAACCCACCTATCTGGGATGGACTCCCACTCTCGGCGGCTTACACTATTAAAATAAAATAAAATAAACAACATTAAGACAATAAACAACCCCCAACCACCTAAGCAAAATCAGAATTGAGGGCCCCAAACTCTTATGGCCAAAATGTGATGAGAGGGTCTCCTATTTGGTCTTCAACAAACTGCTGAAGGCCTCCTCAAACAAAAAGGTTTTCAGTTCTTTCTTAAAGGACCCTAAGGAGTCAATCAAATGTAGCGCCCCTGGCAGTGCGTTCCATAGAGCTGGAGTGGCCACCGAGAAAGCCCTGTGGATTTGAGACGATGATGATACTGACGATGACCGACTGGCTGGCTGGCCGGCCGGGCGACAACAACAATGGTTCAGTTTTAAATATGAAGTAAATTCTGTGATGCTGCGGTGTACTTTTCTTTCTAGCATAGGTGAAGCTGAATAAATCTTGCCTAGTACAAAAATTGGTTTTTATACACTACAAGCCTTTGTTTTCCTTCCTCTCCTTCCAATTCCTCCCACGGAGTGCATTCCAAGCAACTGTTTCTCCCTATTTCTCATCCCAGCTCTTATTTCTGTACCAATCACCAGTTAACCTAGTATGCCCTTCATCCTTCCACCCTTGTTTTGGGTGTGATGTTTGGCCTTGTTTATTTTTAACATACACATATTTGTTCAAATATTTATTTTTTAATTAAACATTTGTTTGTTTTTAAATTCCCAAGCGCACTTTTTAGGTTTCATCACCAGAACTGCTTTGGGAAAGTGGAGAAGGTGAGAAGGAACATAACCCACAGTAAGACCAAGAACAACATACATGGTTCCTGAACTGAGAGAGTTGTCTGTTCCTAACATGTTTTTACTAACATTTGTCAGTGAGTGGTACCTTGTGCAGAGAGTAAGTACTCTATGGAGGAACCATGCCCCACATTTCACACAGATTCCAGCATAACATTATTAACACCAAATCAATATTAAATGAAAATGGTTTCTGGGGAGTTCTTACAAGGGCCTAAAGACATATATAATGCAGGTATATAAATAAAATACATACAAAGAATAGAAGGCTATACCTGTCTGTCTGTCTGTCTGCCTGCTTTTCTCTCATAGTTCCAAACCTGTGAAACCTAGACATATGTGCTAAGGAGACTCACAGTGTAGGCTCAGTGGGGATTATTAGTTTTGAGAAATTCATTAATCTATATATTTACGCATCCTGCAATATCATCTTAATGAAAGGGAAAGCTCACTGGGAGCTATCTCAGCCAGTATGAGATTTCTAAGAAATGCAAAACTGGGTATTCCTGCTTAGTCTTCTATATCAATGTAACAATTGGATTGACATAACTATAAAATCAGTATTCCCGGGCTTCTAAATAAAGACATCCATTCATACATGAGTGGACGTGTGTACAGCAAAACCCCGAATTACAAATGCCTCGAGATACATAAAATTTGACTTACATAATGATTTGGTGCTAAAATCATGTCCCAATTTACACGATTTCCTATGGGTTTGCTTCAAGTTACATAAAGATTCTTTTTTCTATAGGTATGCTTCGATTTACATAAAAATTTAATTTTTCCTATGGGTTTGCTTCAAGTTATGTAAAAAAAAATTCCTATGGGTTTGCTTCGAGTTACATAAAAAACCAATTTAAGCAAAAGCCTACAGAACGGACTTTTTCAGTAAGTAGGGGTTTTACTGTACTGACATGAGTATTGAGTTGAATGAGGAGAGAGATGAGGAGAGAAAAAACACCAGTATGAACAGAAAAATACTGAGCAGGAGAAGTCAGAGCACTGGGATGGTAGTTGATCTAACTAGATTGACTATATGCAGTCCCCAGTAATTTATTCCCAGATTGAGCACTAGCTGTTGAGAGCTCTTGCAAAGCTTATAATACTGTTTCAGGTGCCATGCTGGTTCATAAATTATCCATAATAAAAGAGCCATTTTGTTAGGGCACCCTGCGGCTGTGCAGCCGAGACCTGTTAATTTTGTGACATTTGTTCAGTAATGGTTTGCTGCTTCCTTTGGAAAAATCACATCAGAGATATACACAGTCCCCCAAACTCGTTAGAGTGTAAGTGCTTTCTTGAGACACCAGGGTAGAAGTCCCTCTGTTCATAGGTACGTGTTCATTGGCACTTTGCAATAAAAAAATAACTCAGATAAATTTCAGGAATTATAGCTGGGGGGAGGCAGCTATTTCACTACAAAAACAAGACTAACGTTTCCATAAGGGGCCATTCAAAAATTATGTGATCCGGGGGGGGGAATTGACCCCCTTTCCCCCTTATGTAATCCAACCATAATTTTAGCTTCAACCCCCTCCCCCCTTTAAAATTACGTAATCCAGGATTTATATATCAAAACTCTAATTTTTAGAGCTTTTCACTATTGGTGCCTAATGCATAACAGCTCCAAATGGATTATGTAATCTTTGACCTGACCCCTCCCCTCACACCCACGCAATTTTTCCATAATTCAGATGGCAGACTCCCCCCCTTCAAGGATCACGTAATTGTTGAATGGCCCCTAAGCAGACCACCATTAACAAAGGTTTACATGACAAAGATCTTCCAGTGGGTTTCCAGTGAAAGCCTCTTTTGCAAGCTCTGAAAAAGAAAGGATGTTTTAAAACACATCTTGGTTACCTCCTTTGATATTATTAAATGGACTCCTAGCTCAGACCTTGTTGTGTTTGGAGTATTGTGCCTTTAAGTAATGTAACACTCGAATGAGTGGATATAACAATCACCAGCTGTAACACTGTAACCTTCCGTATGAGGACGCGAGCTAGTGACCGCTAGGGGCAATAGCGAGCGCCTTGCTCACATGGTTCCAATTCCCCAAATACCTACAGCTGCGGGAAGATTCCCGCCACTACCTCACCTGGACAAGAAGGGCGTGACGGAGAGTGACGTCACGCAGACAGTAGCCAATGGGCTATCGAGGAGCCACATTCAAATGTATAGCCACCGTATATATTGAGCTGTTCGTCCGCCATTACCACATGTTCCCCCGACCATCATGCAATAAAGATGTGTTAAGCCAGGCTTTCGGCTGTCTCTATTGTCTTGGTTCTCAAACACTAAAGACCTGCACCCAGTGAAGTGCATAGGACAATGACTGTTGTAATGGCAAGCTCAGCCTCTTGTGAATTCTGGCTCAATAGAAACCATAGTCCACTAGCAGAGCTTGTCAAGCAGGGCTTTGGAGCTCAACTAGAGGTTAAAGCAAAAACAGAAGTTATTCATGCTCCCAATCCCTAGGCCAAACCACAAACACGAATGTGTATTAGCAGTTCCATGCGGTTAGGAATCCCAAATAACAAAATCCCAAGAGAACAACGCTAGCTCTCAAATAAAAGTTTAAAAGTTAAGGAAGTCTTACAAGCCTTGCCAGACTGAATGTTTTAGCAACCAAAATAACCAGGCCTCAACGTTCCATGAGTTCTGTTTAGAATGACTAGCCATGTGTTCTAATTTACAATCCTCTTTTTGAGGTACTGTCACTGAATACCTCTCCTTGAAGGTATCGGCTATCTGAGTCCAAGTCTAGTTTAAAGATGAAGAACCATCAGAAGGAAGAGATAGCACCTGGAAATTATTTTATGACAGTTAGACCCTAGACAGTAAGTTGAGCAGACATACAGGTCACTTGGTTGCAGTCTTCTTCATTATAGTGAGAAATGTTTGATTTCTGTTTAAATCTATGCTTGTCAAAATTGAGGGAGGTTGGATGTTGAAATTCCAAGTAGTGTGTGACACTTGGGATGAGTTCATCATCCTTCACATTACTTTGGCCTCCATTATTTGCTAAAGTCAGCTACATTTTTATTAACTTTTAATGCCAAGGAAAAATTATTTGTGCTTATTTGTGAGGAGGTGTGGCTCATTCTCAAAAATCAAAAGGGGGCTACAATACTGAAAAGTCTGGGAAGAGCAGATTTAAATTGTACAATTTGGTCCTATGTGTGCTTTTAAAAAGAGATATAAAAATAACCCATATACATTGTAAGCAAATCTATATTCTCATCTCTTCTGGTGCATTTCTACATTTCTGGCTACGCATAAATGGCATCTCTACTACTTGAAGTCTGAAGAGCTCAGTTCTTTGCTGTCTAACAGAATTGCCTTGTCAGTGTGATTTTAGAAGACACACTAAATGCTATCTATCTGAATCAAGCAACATCTTACTGAGGCTTTTCATTGCACTGTCATCCTAGTCATCATTGCATCTTTGACTGTAGGTTGGAAAAAGCCTAGAAATTGGATACAGAGTCAGATACTGTACATGCAAGAGACTCAGTGTTCTCTCCTCTTTATGGCACCATCTCTGTGTTTCTCTAAATGCTACACAGTAGGTTGAGGTTCTTTCCAGATGTGGCCAACTATGGCGCAGTGGAGAGGGGTATTTAAAAGTTGGGTTGATTCCAGTAGAAGGGAGATTTTGAACAAACATGCTGTGTTTATATCACAGGCAACAAAATTAATCTGCTTGTTTTACATGTGTTGAAAGAAACTACAAAGAAAAGAAAAAGGGTCAGGAACAGAACATGAAAAAGTTATCTTTTTAAATCACAAGACCCAGAATGGCCTAGTCAACATAGTTAGTAGCCGAGACATCTTGGTGACCCTGGGGACTACAATCCAAAACAATAAATTTTCAAACTCTGATTAAGAAGTATATTGATAAGCAACTGCTTATTCAAGATTGAGAACCAGTGCTATGTAGTGGATAAAGTTTGGACTTGGACTTTGGAGATTTTGGCCTGAATCATGGCTTGGCCTTGGAAGCTCAATGAGAAGTAGCAATAGTAAACCATTCCTTGAAGATGCCACATACAGTATCTTGAAAACTCAGTTAGGGCTATCATAAATTGGAAGCAACTTGACTGCACATGACAACATAATCAAGACTATGGACACTTGTCACTATTTCAAATGCTGTTTTTGACTGGAGATAGCCTTATCACCACCCACAATCCTGTACATAGCTAGAAAAACCTGTTGGTAGTAAATTAGATACCACCCCCTTGTTTTTACTCATGGATAGTGGGGGATGTAGAATCCATCTGTGCCTGGGAACAATAGCATTAACCCCCTCTTTCTGTGCACAGCATTTCTGATCGGGATAACTTTCTCATTCAAGTCTAGACAAAACCAAATACTGTACAGAGCTGAGTGTGCAGTATTTATAAAATGCCTGCTTTGGTCTGAGATCAGCAGAGTTTCCTTTCACTAAATATGTATAGGATTGCAGTTTGATTTCATTTATGACATGTGAGTCTAAAATTGGAAGACTCCTTGAGGGTTGCAATTGTTGTTGACCTATAGCAACTCTATGAATGAAAGAGCTCCAAATGTCCTGTCTTGTCCTGCTCAGCTCTTGCAAACTCAAACTTGTGGCTTCCCTTAGAGCAGGGGCTCCCAATGTGGGACCCACGCCCCACAGGGAGGCTTCAACTCTCAAAAGCCTAAGTCAGTACATTGGCTGATCAGTGCTTTGGGGAATTGACTTAGGCTCCTGGGAATTGAAGTCAAAAAACTAAAGGTTGGGAAACACGGCCTTTGAATCAATCTTTTGTTTGCTCTTCCTCCTTTCCTGCTGGCTTCAACCTCTTCCAGTATTATTGCCTTTTCCAGAGAGCCTTGCCTTCTCATGATGTTCCAAAAGTAGGGCAGCCTCAGCTTCATCATTTTTGTCTCCAGAGACAGTTCAGGCTTGATTTGCTCTTGGACCCACTTTTTCATCTTCTGGCAGTCCAAGGTATCCAGAAAGTTCTCCTCCAGCACCAACAGTAAACAGGTACTTTCCTGCTCCCATCACTACACTTCCACACCAGGAAAAAAATATTGCATTTCTTCTTCTTCGTCCTGATCAAACCCTGGACTATGGAAAGGAATCCACTTTCTTCATTTTATTGTTGCCTAACGCAAGTCCTCATAGGTGCATTGTACATGTCTCTGGCAACAATCAGCAGACCAGTAAATGGACCAGAGTTTCATTTCTGCTTGCCAGACACCTGACAGGCACAAGGACTCTGCTGGGCGAACAGCTGGCATGGCAGAAATGTCAGACAATGCTGCTGTTTTAAGACATTTTAAATAGCAGAAAATCAGCTGTTCTTGGCATAGGCATTTTGGACATTTGGATATAACCCTTTATAATGAGCAACAGGCAGCTGTAAGATTTTTACTCTGCTTGCCAAGCCTAGAAAGGTGCCTATTCAACCCCACTAGAAAAGCCATTACAACAACTTTTTGGAACTTCATACCTTTCAGATGCCTTGCGATAACACTCCCATAATAGACAGATGAGTAAGAATTGTGGGTGCTGTATTAGAATACATCTGAGAATGACAGGTTGGTGGAAGACAAGCTGATGCATGGTATGAACACAATGACATCTCTTTATTGGTGGAATTTGGGACAATGGTAACTGACCTATGCAAAAATGGATTTGATAATTATATTTATCAATTCAGAGACAGATGGATAAAGAAAGCCTATGAAATACTGCTTACTTACTTAACCAGTTTGTGAATGTTAGGCTTCGAAATGAAATCATAAAGAATCAAACTTTCCCTTTCTTCATTACATGGCTTACCGTAATTTGAGAAGTCTAAGCAAGTGCACAAGGAGGGACACAAACAGTGCTTAACCCCTTTCCTTACACCATGTAGCATGACCTCTTTCAAAAATGTCCCTTCCTGCAGCTACTTGGAGTTTTAAAAAACCTTTATTGGCAACAGAGAATTCCTAAAAGCTTAAACACTGTATGGAGGAGCATCTCTGAACTATCATTGATGAGCAATACGGAGTTAATTGTACCATTTCTATCCTCTGCAGTATCACACCCATTAAGCATTATGTGTAATCAAGTTGGAACCCACTTATACTGACCCTGATATGGTTTTCAAGACAAGTGACATATTTAAGGAATGGTTTTACCTGTTTCACACACATTCCAATGAGTTTTCATAGTTAAGCAGGGATTTAGACTCAGGCCAGCTGTGTCCTAGTCTGTCACTCTATCCTCTACACCACACTGGATATGTTTGTCCTATTCACACCTGAGCTCAATTTAAGTTTTTCAGCTTCTTATCAAATGAGATGGGGTACACAGAAAGAGCCGCCTTGAAGACTGTGGTTTGGACAAGTTCTAGCTTGTACATAATGATATTGACCGTATATTTTGTATTACTGTGTTGTTTGATACTATGGAATTGTAATTAGTGGCTTATTATTTTGTTGCTGTATTCTATTGTTTTTGTATTTTTGGAATTTTGTATCTTATCATGTACAGTGGTACCTCAGATAAAGTCCGATTCGGATAAAGTCGCCGTTTTCATGCGCACGTCATGAATCACATAAAGTTCAAGACTGCTAAAAATGGATGTTATCAGAGGTATTTGGTATAGGAACCTTGGATAAAATCCAGTTTTTGGACGTTATCCAATGCATCACCCATTTGATTCAGATAAAGTCCAAAATTAGATAAAGCCCAAACTTGTGGAATGGAGTTTGGACTTTATCCGAGGTTCTACTGTATTTGGTTTGTTGTGAACCGCTTTGAGTCACCTTGCAGGGTTGAGAAAAGTGGTATACAAATTAAACTATAATAATACCCTGGGCAATGACCACCTTGTGCTGGCTAATCTTTCTCACACTGGGTCAGGCGAGGGAAACTGCAGAGTGAACTCACCAAAAGGTGGCTTCATTTTAGCAGTTTCACGGCTTGCCTAGACATGGAAGAAGAAGAAGAAGAAAATGAGAATAATGAGGATGGTGCTTTGGTCATGTCCAAAGTGGAAGTCCACCATGATACTTTGCATCTGATAAACAAAACTACTGCTAATGCTTTTTCTCAAACTCACATTCTCATTCTCTTTCTCTGTCTGTCCCATTTCCATTCCCAAACCCACACCTACACAGAGAGAGGATTTCCTCACAGTCAAACAGGAAAGGCTGACACAGAGTCTACTTGAAGCTCCTCTACTTCTTTGGGCAGGTAACATTTTCGTCTCTGAGGTATACTATGTAGGAAGGAGAGAGAGGACAGCACCTCCTCATTACTTTTCCCAGCTGCCTGGCTGTTGTGTTCTAACAGTTTCCTGTGTCTTGACTCTCATACACTAAACTGGCCCACATCCAGTTGGGGGGGGGCGAGGAATAAAGCTTTGATTGTGGCTGTGGTAGCAGCATTTGGAGGGTGGGAGATTTGGCCACAGGATGGGCTAATAAAGAAAAGAAAGAGAGGTTGCAATAGTAGAAGGGGATTTGCAGATTACATTCAATGAAATGGTATTCCCCATAACTCAAGTAGACCAAGTGAGGATACAGTACTGATATGTGCTTCCAAGCAGTGAGAAGCTGGCAGAGCTGAAGAACGTATGCATGATTCAGCTGAACATCCATTCCTGTCTAATCTTTCTCACACTAGGTCAGGTGAAAGGAAAAACAGAATGAATTCACCAAAGGTGGCTTCATTCTGGTAATTTAACTGTGTTGTGAACCGCTTAGAGTTGTCCGTAGACAAGTAAAGCGGTATATAAGCACAAATACAAATAAATAAATAAATTTAATATCTGACCTAGACATGGAAGAAGTAACTGCTTGTCAAAATTCCTTGCACCCATTGCTCTGCTGCATTTCTTAGCAAAAACAAAGATTCCAGTAAACCTTCTTCACTTCTGCAACTAAATTAAAACTATTGACAAAAAAATTTAAAATTTAAAACTATTTAAAGGTATATAGCAGAAAAAGTACAGCACTGGTTTATTTATAATTTTCTTCTTTTTCTCCTCCTTCTCCTGCCATATCCAAATCCAAAGATTACCAATCCTCATGGTGATCAGCCATGAAGACTGTCCTGGGAATATAACGCAGTGGCCTTTCATCTGCTTTACACATCGCAGGTGATCCAGTTCCATGAGCCACTTTGTAGTCCTGAGCCCTTTGGGCACAGAAAGTCCTCATCAGCCCCACACTAGCATTGATGCAGCTTCATCAATACTGCCCACATAGCTTCATCACTACTGCCCTCCATCAAAATGGATTCAAGTGAGATTTAATCCACTTTGGGACCATCACCCTTCCCTGTGGACCTAGGCACCCAAGCCATTAGTCCTCAGGGGTGTCAGGTTAGTTAACCACTACCTGGCACTTGGCGTTGAGTCACTGGCAGTATGGTCTACTCTATTACCATAGCTAGGATAACCTAGCCAGACTATAATGAGCTACAGTAGGTGTATTCCCTTCATAAGAGGCCTCCATCCCTGCAATTTAATTCAATACAACAAATGGGGGTGGGGATTACAGTCATTTGACAATCATAGTTAAAAGGAGGCACAAAGATCTGGAGTTCTGAATCAAGATTTGGATATGGATTTCAGCCATTCTCGGTCAATTGCAGGTCAGTTGTTGATGCTCTGTAACTATTCTCTTATCCACATGTGTGCCTTTTGTTTCAAATCTACTAATATTTAGACTGCATTCAAGGACCCTGTTCTACATAGCAATTCTCAAGCCACAGCAGCTTTGAAGTTTGGAGAGATTACAGGTTACTAAACATAAAGCTCTGTTTTTGGATCTATTCCAAATGAAGTCATTCTCAAACAATCTTAGATTAAACTAACATTCAATTTCATGAATGTAGCCATGGAAAGATATTTTAAGGAGAGATCTCTTTTTTTCTTTCTATGAAGGGTCACATTGCGCATGCATGCATGCACACACAATGATATGTTGGCATAATTTTATAGATACATGACTGTATTGTTCAGTGGTGTTGAACCTATGACACATGTGTCAAAAGGGGCACACAGATCCTTCTCTGTCAGCATGCAGACTCACACCAGCACAGTTCACCCTGCTCCTCTGCCCAGCAGCCCAATGGGAGCTCTCCCTCCCCCAGCACAGAGTTTGGCCCGGCCCTCTTTCCAGCAGCCCAAAAGGAGTGCTTCCTCCCTCCCACAAGCACAGAGTTCACCCTGCCCCTCTGTTTGGACACTCGGTCTCTAAAATATTCGCCATCACTGGTATAGTTGCTCTACTCATGCCTACTTTTAAAAAATGAACTTCCCAACCTTTCAAAACATCATCATGTTGCATTTATTTATTTATTTATTTATTTTGTGCATTAATATCCCGCCCTCCTAGTGGGTACACCACTCAGGGCAGCTAACAACAAAAAGGGAAAGGGAAGAGGGAGAAAATACAATAAGTAAAAATTACAATATAAAACAGTTTAACAACAACAGCTAAAAACATGACCCAATCCCCACAACTAAAATCAGCATAAAATACAACAACAAACAAATCATCATTAAAAAACAACCCTCCCCATGTTAAAACAGAGTAACCAAACTGGGGGACAGTCCCTCACATAGGCTAAATCAGCCAGTGGGCTTGACTGGTGGAGTCAAGCGTGCCCCAAACCTGCTGAAAGAGCCATGTCTTCAGCATCTTTCTAAAGGGGAGTAGTTCCGTCTGGAGACGCAGCTCAGGTGGTAAGAGGTTCCACAGGGCTGGGGCAGACACAGAAAAGGCTCTCTTCCTTGTCCCAATAAGATGTACTTCTTTCACTGATGGGACCACTAGTGAGCCCCTCCTGTCTGCCCTAGTAGGATGGGCTGAATTCCTTGTGGCGACGCGGTCTCTTAAGTAGCCTGGTCCAATGCCATGAAGGGCATTAAAGGTCAAAACCAGCACCTTGATTTGCTCCCGGAGGCACACCGGCAACCAGTACAGCTCCCGGAGAAGTGGTGAGGTGCGAGCATAACGCCTGCACCCCATCACACCCCGGGCAGCCGCATTCTGGACCAGCTGGAGCCTCCGAATGGTCACCAAGGGCAGCCCTCCATTAATAGCACTGCATAAGGAGGTCTGAAGCATTGCTTACGATCTGCAACAGAGAAGGGAAGAAGAAGCCTGGAGAGCAGACCTCTTCACCATGGTTTCATTGTTCCCACACATTACCTTGCTTGCTTTCCTGGAGCCATTCAAGTAACAGATGCTGCTTCTGGCTCAGAAGCTGGCAACTCTCCTGATTCTGTTCATCAGGCTATTTCAATACTAATGGCTTTTCTGGGAAAGATGTCACTACCTCTAACTTCCCTCCACATTGTTTTCCCTGGAACTGTGCCAAATGAAATAGGACTTTACTCCACAAAAGCGTATGGCACAATAAATCGGCTAGTCTTTTAAGGCTTTAAAGAAATTCTGGACTGTTTTCCCTGCAAAGATTAACATGGCTGCTCTTCTGAATGTTGTATGCAATGTTATCTTATGTGCAATAAGATAGATCTACAATCCCGGGAATGGAAGGCAGGCGCTCGATTGGAGGACCTCAAAAGGGACGATAGCCTCCCGAGGATTCTTTGGACGTTGAGCCCTCTCCCCAGGTCTGGCATTTGCTATGGGGGAGTGAGATCATCTGGGCTCTTGATGCGGCGAGGACTTAAAGCCGGCCGCCACCACCACTTCACCTAAGCCTTGTTGCCTCGCTCTGTCATTGCGGCTGAGGACTTGGAGCTGGGCTCCAATGTGGTCGTTGAGCCTGGACCTTCTTAAGGCCCGCTTAAGGTCATTGATCTGATCTGTAATTTGTAAACTGTAAATTGTTCTTATTGCATTTATGTTTTGTATCCTTATATTGTATTTTTTGCTCTCCTATTGTATTTTTGTATTAGTTATATTGTATTTTCATTTAATATGTTGTAATGCCACCCTGAGTTGGCCTTGTGCTGAATAAGGTGGGGTATAAATCCAATAAACTAAACTAAACTAATCCTAATGGTATGGGAGATTCTAGAGCTTTCTGTGGACCACCACACACAAAGGCTATACCAGGATTGGTGTTGGGGCTGGCATTTTGGTCCACCTTCCACAAAGCCTCCCCTGCTGATCTCATTTCTCCTGACCCTGCTACTCCATATTCTTGTGCATCCCACCTGGTCAATTGCCCTTTCTAAATGTGTGAGAAGAGAGAAAACAGAGGTAAGAAGATGGAGTGTACCACCACCACCACCACCATACACACCAATTGACCTTTCTCACTATGACCAAGTAGGTGGATTAGATCTGGTGGACAGCTCAATGAAGGTGTCAACCCAGTGTGCCTCAGCAGTGAAAAAAGCAAACTCAATGCTAAGGATCATTAGGAAGGGTATAGAAAATAGGTCAGCAAGTGTCATTTTGCCTCTTTATAAATCTATGGTGAGGCTCCATCTGGAATACTGTGTACAGTTCTGGTCGCCATACCTCCAGAAGGATATTATGGAGTTGGAAAAAGTGCAGAGGAGAGCAACCAAAATGATTAGGGGACTGGAACACCTTCCTGAGGCTGCAACATTTGGGCCTTTTCACTCTTGAACGATGGCATCTAAGAAGTGACCTGATTGAAGTTTATAAAATCATGCACGGTGTGGACAAAGTAGATAAGGAAAAACTGTTTTCCTTATCGCATAATACTAGAACTAGGGGACACTTCATGAAACTTTTGGGTACTAGTTCTCAAACAAATAAGAGAAAGTACTTTTTCACCCAGAGGATTACTGGTCTATGGAACTCCCTGCCAGAAGAAGTGGTGACAGCTGTCAGTCTTGACAGCTTTAAGAAAGGATTAGACAAGTTCATGGAGGACAAGGGTATCAATGGCTATAATTATGGATACTTAAGGACAACCTCCAGGTTGGAGAGATAGGCAGGATATCTCTCAATGCCATTTCCAAGGAATCCTAAGCAGGTGAAGGCATCTCCTTGGGAATACCCTGAAGAAAATGGTGAGCCACTATGTGAAACAGAATGCTGGACTGGATGGGCTGTGGCCTGTTCCAGCAAGGCTGTTCTTATGTAAGAAGATAGCAGTTAAATGGATTGCCATCAAGCCAATGATGGTGAGGACGTGAACCCATTCATTGAGGGGGAGATCTACTATAATGCAAAATTATCTCCTAAAATCTGAACTAGAGACTGGACTGTAGTCAAATTAGTGTTTCTTTATATAAATGAAGAGGGAATTATTGTCCCACAGTGGTGGGTATACTATCATTCCACTTTGGAGTAGAAGGCTGCAGCTAGTATACATAGCCTAGACAACCAGCAGTAAATGCTAAAAGTCACTGTTTTCAGAGCTGGTCTATGGTGTTTGATTGCTTAAGGCAAAAGAAAAAAATGTTTTCCTATCCATTCCACACACAGAAGTCAGCTAAACCAGCAGGTGAATCTTCTTTCAACAGCGGCAAGGAGGTGGCATTCTTCAGATCAGCTAATGGGAGAAGGTTAACTCAGAGAGTACAGTAGATGGCTAAGTGGCACACTTGGCAGAGAATGTCCAGAGAGTTGCCATTGGTAGCGCCCAGCACATACTGACAAAAATGCTCATATCATGCTGATTAATGGCAGGACTGGCATTTTCTCCCCCACTGTCATTGCTATAGCAAAGTAGCTATGGGAACGGCTGTGAAACTGTTGGCCTTTCACACTCTATTATCTGTTGCCTAAGATGGTTGTCTCACTTCATCTAGAAGTAGGGCAGGGCCTGAAGCCATTCCAAGGGCCTTTTGAATCTTTGCCTCACCACAGTTCTCATAAGATTGGGCCATAGTCTTCTTAACCATAATTGGGAGAAAAAGTGGTCCACTTAGCTGAATACAGCATAGTCATATCTGCTGGGAAGGAATTGTAAATACTGTAGAGTACAGCTAAACTTGCAAAATTAACTTGCTCAGCTCAAGAAGTGGGCAGATAGCCATGAAGTGAACTTTGTATATTTATCTTTGTTAGATTTCATTTCAACCTTTATTCTTGTTTAATGAAAGCTAATAAGGATAAAGGTTATGCATAGTCACAATATCTGCCCATCCCATACCTGTTAGCAGTAAGTCCCAGAGTTTTCAGTGGGGGTTATCTCCAATTAGGTATTAGGACTACAACCTAAATATACTAGTATTGTGGTACCTCATACAACAATTTTAATCCATTCCACGGGGCTCGTTGTTGTACAAAACAATTGCTATACACTGCATGCATCGTATAGTGATTTTCCCTATGGGATGCATCATACAATGTTTTTTTTTTCGCTAAGTGGTTTTTCCCATTGAAAAATTGTTGTACGATTTTTTTCCATAGGGAAAATTGTTATGCAGGATGCCATTTTTTGAAAAAACCTAATTGTTATACGATTTCGTTGTTATACGGGATGATTGTTGTATGAGGTTCCACTGTATATGGTTGGTGAACACTGCTATCCACCATTTTTTCCCCTGATAACCAACAAGTATTAAAATAATTCTATCAAAATTAAAATGAGTCACTAAAATGATAATCTGCTGTAAAGTTTGTATTCCCAGTTGGACATGTTCCATTGCCTTAAAAACATATCTAAATGTGATCTAAGAGGTAATGGAAAGAAAATTTAGTTGGGGAACCTGTATTATTCCTTTCTGGGTAGCATGGTTCAAAAGAAGCATTAATAAGTTGAACGTATATGGACATATGCTATCATGTCGCTGCTGAAGAATGAGTCCAAGCCTGAGGATGGCAAGGAGACTACTGGCTCTGCAGCTCCATGCCCTGAGAAGTCAAGGTCCAGTAAATTGCCCTCAGCTCCCAAGAATTAAAAGAAAAGGGTAGGCTTCCTCCCAGTCTGTAAGAATGGTGCCAAATGAAAACACAGATTTGGCTTGATTAGTCTCATTTGCCATCTCTGCCTTCCTTGGTTCTTGTTGTGATTGAACTGTGGCTAGTACAGTACCGGCAATTCACTATTGTTTAATCTGGCTTTTCAACTACTCTGGTGAGGCTATGGGTTGAATTTGGTTCATTTCAAAACTGAACAGCTTCCTGATCACCCTTACCAAATTTATCTGCTCACTGGTAGGGCTCTGTTAGTTTAACATCTGCTTTGTCTTTTGGTTCTGACTCTGAATTCTGCTAGCCTTGACTAGCTACTTACTATGTATAACCTTATCAATAGTCCCCTTGAACTAATAAGACCCAAGTGATAGGAAAGAAGTCAAACAGTCCAACTAACCTACTGAAAAATATCCCCGATTCTGAGTTTTTTTCCCTATCCGTTTCTTTCGTTGATACCTTCCAACCAAAGATTAGACTTGACGCCTACTGCAATCTAAAACTTGTGTTCTGTCACTAAGCAGTGGCCCTTCCCATGACTTAGTAACAGCTGACAAGTAGGAATGCATTGTACAGGACTATTCTTAAGTTATTTGTTGCATGAAGCAATGAACATGATGGCAAATCTCTCTTTCTACCTACAGAAGCCAAGTGAGACTGGCACTGAATGCCAATAGGATAGGGTCAATCACCACATCTGAGGGCAGTGGGATAGTTTAAGGAACTCAGTCAACTTTCTCCTCTAAGGGAGAAGAATGGCTAGGGAGGGGGATTGGAGGACTAATTGGATAACTGCCACATCCACACTTCAGCATCTGCTGAAATACCAGATGGCTCTGATGATACTGATCACCTACTTAAATCAGAAAGTTGATCCACCCAGCACAGTGTCTTCCTGTTTTCTCATCAATGTGCACGTGGAGGTTTGAGACAAAGATTATAAACATGGCAGGAGATAGAACAAACACAGGACGATAGTTTTATAGCAGCAAGTGCACAAATGGTGACTGTTTAAAGAGCACTGTGAAACCTGTCCTCAATGATGAGACTGAGTGATTATACAGTACCACGCAGCCTTTCAAGATATCTGGAGCTCAACAGCACTGTAAATTTTGTCTTGGAAATTACCGTAGAACAAAGAAATGCTTGCACATACTGATTATGGAGCTATATATAGTTGTTTGATCTTTTGTGCAGCCTTTACAGTCTGGCATACCCAGTGTCAGAGGCCAAGCCTGGATTTCTTCCCCCTTCATCTGCTGTTAACATTCAGCCTGAACTCTCCTGCTGCTGGAAGATGTATTTCCATGCAATAATTAACTCACCAAACTCCCCAAATCACATGCTCTCCGAAGTATTCATAAACCAAAACCACAAGGCAAGCCTGGAAAAGTTATTCCAATGAGGCTTGCTTTTAACAAGCCGAATGACAACTGCAGCTGACTGGCTTCAATCCCATCTGCGCTACACTCGTCACTCCCTGGCCAGAATATAAGATTGCCTTTGTGCTGAGGGAACAAATGGTCAGAGAAGAAATGAACACCCAAACACTGGGGATCTGTTTATCAGTCTACAAGACCTGAATAATTAAACACACTAGAAATCCTGGTACACTAGAACTGATGGCAGTTGAATTGTGGGTGGTGGGGGAGAGATTTGGGGGCAGGAAAAGCTGCTGAAAAGGAAACAGCAAGGTTATGTCAAGGCGAGTAGGAATTTACCTCCTCCCATTTTGGCAGTGTTTTCCTGCAAGTCTTGGTCAGAGACAGATGATCATGAAATCTACTCTGTCTATTCATTGGATAACATTTACATCACAGACCCAGTCAAACTGTTGCCCAGTCTGACTGTTCAATGATTGCAACAGGATAATGTTCCACCTTGAGGTGTTGAGTTAACCAGTTGTTAAACATCCCCCCTTCTGCTCAGTGGTATCATTAGTAAGAGAGACAATTGGGCATACGAGTGTAATGCTATCTTTAGTATAAACTACAGACAGATGTAATGCGGTAAAGCCAGCCCTACCATTAGACAAGGCGAGACAGCTGCCACAGAAGTAGGTTTTTAATCTCATGAAAGATCAGACAAACCGAGTTATTTGACTTATTATTATTGGACTTTTAGAGACAATGAGCAGGAGAATCACCTGTGAGATTATTCTATAACACAGGGGTTTCAAACTTAAGGCCCATGGGCCGGATCTGGGGATCTGCTCCTCACCCCTCCAAGGGCATTTGAGAAACAAAATGGCTGCCCTTTGAAGCTGTTGGGACAAAATGGCCACCCCTGTTGTGCAGGCAGGGCAAAATGGCCATCTGGCCCTTGAAGCTGACTGAGAGAGCGTGACCTGGCCCCTGACTTGAAAAGGTTGGGAACCCCAGCTGTAACATGTGCAAAAGTAGTTTGGGTCCTATACGTATCTTGGCCTATGTGAGTGCAGTTAATGCAAGCACAACATACATTTTAAAATAGTGGCTATTAATGCTAATACTTTAGGGTCTCTAAACAACTTTCTATGATCTAATTCAGGATAGCAGAACACAATAGGCATCAATCAAGCAGTCATCATGAGAACATCAGTCCAAAGGCATACTGTGTCCAACTCATTCTGCTTCCAACATTGGCCATATGGTTTGTTTAGTTCCCTGTACAAATTAAGCATGTCCTTCCAAATCTTCTCTCCAAGGTCAATCTTAGATATTTTACCAGACGAAACAGTGCCTCTCCATCTCATCTCCAGATGCCTAACAAAACTGAATCCATAACACATAATACATCACCTGCTGTTTCAGGCAGCTTCCTTGTTCTGACTAATAGTAAGCCCAGATGTGCTTCTATGGCTCTGCAAGGCTGCTCTGAGGTGTTTTTAGGTGCATTGGAGAGATACCCAACCTAGCTCCTTAAGCCAACTCAAGCAAAATGATGTAGCCTCTATTCATGGTGATAGACACCCTGTTGGTATACAAAGGAGTGGCCTCTCAATTGCTCCAGCAGGTTTTCAAGTCGTATTTTTCTTTCCAGTGAAGACTTCTCTCTTTTTTGGCAAAGAGGGAGAAACCCCCAACTGAAGACATGGTGAGAAAACACACAAGGATGCTATATAAATGGAAGACCACAGCATTCTAGACACTTGCAAAGTTTTATGGGAAAGAGAGTGCAATAGCAAAATAAAAGGAATAAAGCATCCTTTGCGAATGACCTTATTTTTAGTCTTTGGATGAGATTGTTTGAGAGCAGTTGTGTGCACCAAAATGACCATGATCAGCCCTTCCCAGCCATAAAAAAGAAGCTATGGGCTAAACACATGATCTTCCATGTTAGAAAAACTCTGGTAATGATGCAAAAAGATGTGAAGTGTTTAATTCCTTCACCTCCCTCTGATCAGTAGTGCAACTGTAAATATTTGAAGAGCATGTTCTCACCTGACACTCTTCTTTGCTCTGCCCCAAGGAGAATCCTAAAATGTAAGCAATTGTGTTGATCCATATCAGCAAACTAGTTCTATTCTTGAAAAACCTTCGACCCCACTTTGCTCACATGGCACTGGCCCTATACTTACTGTGTTTAATTTCTCCTTGGGAGAAAGGGGGCTTTGGAAGGATATTGAGAATTTCAAGTTTGTGGCTCATTGTTCTGTTTTCCTTGTTTGAGCATTCTTGCCAGGATTTTGATAGATTCAGTCTCTGCAATAGCTATGTTGTATCCCATGTATACCTAATGATTTATTTCTTCAAATATATTGTTTTATTGCTTCTGCCTCACTTTCTAAAACTGCTAGGTTTTGAATCAAATATTCTTCTTCAGAGGAATTCATCATCTTTGCATTTCTTTGGTATAGTTCTTTATCTCTTCAGTATACAGTTCTTTCCACAAAGGCTTTCCATGAGGTCTGGTTTATATTATTCAGTCAGATTCTACATTATAGACCTACAGTACTTGTGCTATGTCTTGGCTTATTATTAGAGCCATGTCATTCCTTCCAAGCTTGTCACTCTGAGGGTAAAATAATCTGTCATTATCTGATTGAAAATGTTCTGTTCTAGTCCACTTTGGAATGTTCATTTTAAACATTTCATTTCTTCTTTTAAAGTTTCAAAATTAAATCCACACTTTTATGTTCCACTTACATATGATGCACAGTTTTAAACTTTCTATTTACATCTGTGCACATCAACAACGAGACATCCTTTAAGCTTTATTCCAATTGCTTCATTAGGAACAGCACAATTCATACTTATCCTTTGCCCTTCCCAGAAACTGACTAAATGACCTGGGACTCATCTTTCAGCACAGCTATCTTGCAGTTTCACTGCCATTGTCTGTGAATGACTCCCTGCCAGGAAAATAATAAGTCTTAATTCAACACCAAACCACTCCAAAGGACTTTGTATTACAAGAACCATAGTGTTTTCCAATAACACATGGTTTTATAAATTGCCACCCTCACTCCAGCTACTATAAACATTGCATCTAAGCTTAGAGGGAATAGAGATGTCTGAAGGGAGTAAGAGATGATGATATCACCATCCCTATAAACCAGAACATGTTGGCGCTTTGACTTTGTTAACCATGATGCCACTTTACTGTTACCCATGCTTGCTTCTTCCAGTTGTTGTATTCAATTAAAAGACATGAGATAATCGTGGAAACCCCCATGAAGAAGGAGGAAGTAGCAGTGGGGAGAATTACTTGTTTGCTGAAACCTAATCACCTTAGAATGATTCTCCATTCACTATACAGCATTTGACTTCCAAGCAAACAGGAAACAATCACTGTTGCAGGGGAACATTCATCTTTCTCTGCTTGTCACATCCAGCTTTCCTCTGAAAGTCAAGCGAATAATTCCTGTAGAGTGGCATTTTTATATATACCACTAATGACAAGGGCAATGCTTCAAACATGTATGCCATATCCAGCATGTGCATTATGGCGCTGCCACTCACACGTCCCACAAACAAGAATGCCACTGACACTGTTTCAAGCCTCATTTCCCCACTGTCAGATCCATTTTAATTTCCTCACTACTGGGTCAATCAACAGTGTCTAAAGGAAGGTTCTTGGAACTCATTGTTTGCCCTGATGAGCCAAGAAAAATGCTATGCTATACTGCAGATGCTTAAAATAATCCACCAATTTAGAATTAAATATACATCAGTGTTTGCCATTCATTTATTAAGTACCTGAAACTGTATTTTTGGGGTGGTGGTGGTGGGGGGGTGTTAAACAGGAATTAAAACATAACCCAGAGAAGGCCTTGCTTAATCAAATGGCAGTCTAAAACAAAGATGATCATAGACAGATCTTACTAGGCATTCCCTACCCCCCCCCCCTTAGATGGAAACATGTAAAATAAAAACACCCCTAATTTAATTAAATTCAATAAAAGATCCATGCTTTAAATCAGGGGTTCCCAACGTAAGGCCCATGGGCCGTATCTGGCCCACAGTGCCATTTCATGTAGCCCCCCATCCCTCCAAGGGCATTTGAGAAACAAAATGGCCACCCCCTTTGAAGCTGTTGGGACAAAATGGCCACCCCCCATTGTGCAGGCAGGGCAAAATGGCTGTCCGGCCCTCATAGCTGACTGAGAGAACATGACCCGGCCCCCAGCTTGAAAAGGTTGGCAACCTCTGCTTTAAATTGTAGCCTTCAGTTTAACTGGCCATTCGAATTAAGTCTGCCTTAAAAATAAAGAAACATCATATGGAGGAACCTTGATCAAATTTTGTGGTATGCCCACGTGCCTAGATTGGCCATTACCCTTCCCGATGGGTTTGCTCATTTACGCACATGGCTTGAGAATCAACACGGGCTCTGATGGAAGGGAAATTGGGTGTGGGCTAGATTAATTGGCATAAATCATGAGAGCCTTGGCTGAGGAATTGCGGCGGAAATAGGACAAAAGGTAAAATGTTGCTGACTCTAGGGTTGAACTCGCTCTTCCCCTTTTGACCCAAGATAAGGTTGAGTAAGTGTTGTGTCCTAAAGCCTGTGCCTTTAAACAATGTACCTATCCATGTGTATCCAATGTAACCTTTTCTATGTGTAACATTGTAACCTCCAGCTGCATCACTGTAACCTTAATAGGACGCGAGCTAGTGACCACTAGATGGCAATAGCGAGCGTCCAAGCTCATTGGTCCAAGACTCACCTAGAACAACAGCGCGGGAAGATTCCCGCCACTACCTTCACCTGGACAAGAAGGGCGTGACCTGCAATGACATCACGCAGCCTGTAGCCAATAGGCTATCAAGGAGCCACATTCAAATGTATAGCCACTGTATATATTGAGCTGTTCGTCCGCCATTACCTCATGTTCCCTCTGACCAGCATGTAATAAAGTTGTGTTAAGCCAGCTCTTCGGCTGTCCTGGTGTCTTTGGTCCCATACACTAAAGTAAGCACACTGAGTCAGCGGCTTAGGAAGTTAGTCCCGGAGACAGTTACATGGTCTTCCGAGATAGGGCGAGAACAATGGGGTTCCGCCAACTCAGATCTTAGATAACTGCGGGGCTGTCCATTAATCACAAAACAATGTCCGGAGACAGGTGTTATCTTGACCCACCAGAAATGCCACGTTTGCATCAGCCTTCTGTGACGAAGTCACATGCGCCTTTAGCACGGAACTCTTGAGGCAGAGCAATAAATATGCCACCCGACTTAGGTCGGGACTGGACTTCACCACACATTTCGTCTCACGTGCCTTCCTTGCGGCCAGTCACTCTGAACCTCCGCGGGCCATTCCCGGACCGGGTGGCCCTCTCCGTTGGCCCTCGCAACACCATTGCAACAAAATTTATCTAAAGTTAGCCCCTGGAAAGCAGACTGAATCGGCAAACAGGCCACTTGGCTAGTGATCAGTCTTCCTTACGACAAGTGATACAGGGCACTTCTATTTAAATTATAATAGTTATTTCTAAATTTGCATCTCCAGATTAAGAGGATACTGTTTTCTTTAGTCTCCTTTAAGTATAATTCACAACTCCCCCTTTTCTCTGGTATTGGGTTGTAAAACATAACTTTACTCAACAAATGGGTTTGCAAGATTTAATACTATATGCTCTCTGAAAAGATTTCAGGCCCTGCTTTCTGGTAATTTAGATAGGAAAAAAATACTTTTAAAATTTCATGACCTATGACAGTTCAAAAGCAAGAAATTGCAAGTAGATAAATAGGTACAGCTTCAGTGGGAAAGATAACAGAAATCTGTACACTCTGGCATCTAGTCATGCCTGCTACATGACCATGAAACATCTGCAGACACAGACAGCGGCACAGCGCTGGCTCTTTAGCTGTAAACAGAGATTAGCACTAACCCCTAGTGTTGGACCCGACTGGCTTTCAAGTAAAAGAGATCTTTACTTATTGTTTGTGGTCTGGGGGGAAATTAAAGATATTGCACTATATATTTTTTCCCTATTGTATTTTATACAATCCTTTCAGAGCCAATAGTTTTGAAAGCTACCTTTCACAGCCACTCAGCTAAGTGCAGAGTGGGGAGACAAGATATTTTTAAATTCCTTTCTTAGATCTGGATCCACCTTCCCCAATTTGGCATCCTCTAGTCTAGACTAGTCTAGTCTAGTCTAGACTAGACTGCAGTGGCTCAAGTGGCTAAGACGCTGACTGGGAAGCGGAAGGTCAGCAGTTTGATTCCCGAGTACTGCAGAACGGAATGAGCTCCCGTCTTTGTCCCAGCTCCTGCCAACCTAGCAGTTCGAAAGCAAGAAATTGCAAGTAGATAAATCGGGACCACTTCGGTGGGAAGTACCAGCGTTCTGTGTGCTCCGGTGTCTAGTCATGCCTGCCACATGACCACAGAAATGTCTGCAGAAGCAGACAGTGCTGGCTCTTTGTCTTTGAAACAGAGATGAGCACTGAACCCTGGAGTTGGATACGACTGGCTTTTGAGCAAGGGAAACCTTTACCTTTACTTAGTCTAGACTTAGTGTCATAAAAGTACTATCAGAGAGTTGGAGGTGCAGAAAGCAATGGGCCACTCTTCCCACATACACTTGCTGGATCCCTTTCATCACCTTCTACAGCAAAACAAAGAGCCGGCTGCTCAAGAAAAGGCAGATAAACAGAAGACTGTGAGGGCAAGAAGAAAATAAACGAAAGGGTAAGAAACAGAATAATCACTAGTGGTTATCAAGTTCAAGGAACTCTCACAGTCATGGCCACAAAGCTTTCCATCTCTTGGTAATCAGACCTTCAAACTAAGCTCTTGTTTGTCTTCCAGTGACAAATCACAAAATGAAGCATACTAAATGCAAGATGCACAGTTGAAGAATATCACCTGCAATGACAAATAAGCATAATTTGGTACTTGAGGGCACACCTTTTCTAAAGCTTACTAAGCATATATATGGTCGCCCAAATCCTGGTGAAGATATCACTAACAGGTGGAATTTTCAATAATTAGAGATTTCCTCCTTTCATCCTGTGGTTTGTACTACTGACAAGTAATTTGTTTCATTGTGTAGAAGCCATGAATACCACAGGGCAGAAGGAGGAAGTCTTTGATTGAAAAAGAAAAGTTCCCCTTGACAATGATGTCATTATCCTACAGGATTTGGACTAATATGTATTAATCTCTTTTATTTTTACTATTAGGGAGAAGAAGAGGCATTTTCTGAGTTAATAATCATTTTACTTGAAATCTGGTGCTGGAGAAGAGCTTAATAGATACTATGATGCTATGAAACACAAGGATAAATAAGTCAAATCAAACCTGAACTCTCATATGAAGCTAAAATGACCACAGTACACTGAAGTTCTACTTTGGATATACCACAAGAAGACAAGCATATCAGAGAGTAAACAAAGCAAAGCAAAACAAAAACATTGTCGCACTTTAAAGACTAACTGCTGTTTTGTTGATTGAATCCACTTTGTCAGAACTCTACGTTAACCAGAGAGGATATGATTGCTTTTAAAATCTGGGCTGTAGAAGCCCTAAATGGGAATCAAACTCTGCCACAGGAGAGACCATTTGAAGAAAGGATGCAACATGGAACAGTAATTTTATTTTTATTATTTTATTATTATCATTATAATTTTAATTATATGTATAATAATATTTTTTTTTAAAAGTCCTAAGTGGGAATCAAACTTGGTACCTTTTGGGCATAGATGAAACACTAACCACTTATCCACTAAGGACTTTTCTTAAAATTAAACTTTAAAAGCAATGCTATCCTCTCTGGTTAAGATAGAATTCTCTGTTATAAGATTACCAAAAGCAGTTCCATTGGCAGTGGAGCTGCCATGGCTTAGAGGTTGCAATTTTGCCTTGTATGCAGGAGGTCGGGGTTCAATTCCCCAGGAAGGATAGTGGGAACATTTATAATGTCCAGCACCCTTTCAAGGTAGCCAGCACAGGCCTGTAAATCACACTAGACAGGATTGCATGAGTGTAATGCAGTCATTCATGACATGTGGATGCAAGGATCACCCCAAATGACCTACACCACTTTAGTGTATGAGAACCAAGACAATAGAAACAGCCGAAAGGTTGGCTTAACACATCTTTATTGCATGATGGTCCGGGGGAACATGTGGTAATGGCGGATGAACAGCTCAATATATACTGTGGCTATACATTTGAATGTGGCTCCTCGATAGCCCATTGGCTACTGTCTGCGTGACGTCATTCCCCGCCACGCCCTTCTTGTCCAGGTGAGGTAGTGGCGGGAATCTTCCCGCGCTGTAGGTATTTGGGGAATTGGAACCATGTGAGCTGGGCGCTCGCTATTGCCCCTAGTGGTCACTAGCTCGCGTCCTGATACAGAAGGTTACAGTGTTACAGCTGGTGATTATTATATCCACTCATTCGAGTGTTACATTACTTAAAGGCACCATATTCCAAACACAACATCCCTCCCCCCTAGGATGAGACGAAGTCTCTCATCCAATATGGTTTATTGCAAGCGCGTTTTGGGCGCAAGGCTGGCTGGCTTGTCCCGGGGGCGCTATCACTTCTCTGTTCCCTGGTCTCTTGTCCTGCAATGGGAGAGGGAGACTCGTTAGCGACTCGCTGCGGGTCCGCGGTTTTCGGAGTAGGGGTAAACTCCATTGTGGGAAAACCGGGGGCACTGGGGGCTAATGAAAAACCCCGCTTCTCGCCTGGATGGGTGGGGGACCACTCCGAAAAAAAACCCTGGTTTTGTAACTCAAACTCAAAATCATCTTCTGGGGTAACTGTGGAGGTATCCCTCAGGATATCTATGGGGACAAACTTATTCCCTTCCCCCCTTGGTGGGGACCACTGGCCCCCCTCTCATCCCCCTTGGGCTGAACGGGTGGGGGAGAACCCTAACGTTGAATCCTGTTCCGCGCTGTCCGCGCTCTGGCTCCCGGAGACCCGGCGTCGGAGTTGGTCCGCGTGCCGCCTCCAGAGTAGACCTGTGCTGGTCTCTACGCAATACGACACGGGACCCATTTGCCCAATGACTACGCCCGGAACCCAGGCTGGCCCTGCGCTAGCGTAGTTTCTGCAATGGACCGGGGCGCCTATTTCGAAACTCTTCGTGCCCGCTAACCCGATGTTCTTCCCAGTGTCCTCCACCCTCGTAGGGTCTAGCCTGGTCAGTACCGTAGTCAGTTTTCTGCGCATTAGGAGCTCTGCGGGCGAGTATCCTGACGCTAGGGGGGTCACCCTATATCCCAGCAAAAACTGGCACAACTGCAGGTTTAAATCCCCGGGGCCCATGCGCCTCAGCGCGTCTTTGGTGGTACGCACGAGGCATTCTACCTGGCCATTCGTCGCCGGGTGGAAGGGCGCGGAGGTGATGTGCCGGATGGCATTGATGTCGGTGAATGCCCTGAATTCGGCGGACGTGAAGCAACTAGCGTTATCGCTAACAAGCGTGTCGGGTATACCGAACGAACTGAACACCCTGCGCAATTGTTTAATTGTTGCGGCTGAGGAGGTGTTCGCAACTGGGATAACCTCTAACCATTTGGAATAAGCATCCACTATGAGGAGAAAAAGCGATCCTCTGAAAGGGCCCGCGAAGTCAATGTGCACGCGGGACCACGGCCCCTTTGCCGCATCCCATTCCCTGTGCGGAAGTCGAGCCTCTTCGGGCCGGGAGCTTTGGCAACTCTCGCAAGTGCCCACCATGTGCTTGATATCGGCGTCCAACTGGGGCCACCAGAAGTAGCTCCTGGCCAGTGCCTTGGAGCAGACAATTCCAGGGTGGCTGACGTGCAGCAGCTTGAGCACCCTTGCTCTCAGGGACTCAGGGACGACTAGCCGCTGGCCCCACAGGAGGCAATCCCTCTCCATGGACAGTTCTAACTTTTTCCTGAAAAACGGGGCAAATTCCGCTGCCGGGGAGGACGTTGGCCACCCTTTCTGCACCCATGAACTAACCAGGGCCAACGTCTTGTCCCTGCCCGTCGCCTTGGCGATCTCTGCGGGCACTATGGGGGGTGAATCTAGGACCTCTATCATGAGCACTTGGTGGTCTTGTTCCACCTTGCACACGTGGCTGCCCGTGTGGGGGAGGGGTGACCTCGACAGGGCGTCCGCGTGGCTTATGTCCTTTCCAGGGCGATACACCAGCGCGTTCTGGTACGTGTTTTAAAAAGTGGCCCACCTGAGCATCCTAGGGGACAGAATCTGTGGCATGGGCTTGTCTGTGGTAAAAATGCCTAGCAGGGTCTTGTGGTCAGTCACGATGGTAAAGGGGCGGCCATAGATGAAATCGTGGAACTTCTTCGTCCCAGCAATTATCGCTAATGCCTCCCTGTCTGTCTGTGCGTAGTTACGCTCTGCCTTAGACAGGGACCTGGAGTAGAACGCCACCGGGGCCTCCCATCCGTTTTCCAACACGTAGCACAGAACCGCCCCCACCCCCACTGGAGATGCATCACATACCAGAACCACTGGTTTCTTGGGGTCAAAATGGGTTAATATGGCGTCTGAGGATAAGAGTTGTTTCAGCTCATTGAATGCCCTCTCCTGGCTCTCGCCCCATTTCCACGCCTCGTCCTTTTTTAGTAACTTATGAAGCGGCTCTGCTACCGATGCCTTCCTAGGCAGGAAGGAATGGTAGAAGTTTAAGAGCCCCAGGAACGACTGCAATTCGGGCTTGGAGGTGGGGCGAGGAGCATTTTGAACGGCGGCCACCTTTGATTCGGAGGGTTTAATGCCTGCAGGGGTTACCCGGAAACCCAGGAACTCAACCTCTTTTGCGAAGAAGACGCATTTGTCTTTCCGCAACCTCAACCCCACCTTTTCAAATACCGTCAGTACTTTGTCTAGCCTTTCAGCCAATTCTGACTCACTCCCCCCCGTTATCAATACGTCGTCAAAATATGGCAAGACCCCCTCCAGACCCTTTAAGAGATGTTCCACTAGCGATTGGAAGATGCCTGGCGCCGAGTTCACGCCAAACTGTAGGCACGTCACCTGGAACGCCCCCTTATGAGTGACTATCGTTTGCGCAGCAGCTGCAGCTGGGGTTACCGAGAGCTGCTGGTAAGCCTGCGCCAGGTCAAGCTTTGCAAAACACTTTCCCCCATGTAACCTGGCCAACAGGTGGCTGACTACCGGCACCAGATACGCATTTGGGCGTATCGCCTTATTAATGGTACATTTGTAATCAGCGCATATTCGAACCTCCCCGTTGGCCTTAAGCGCTGTTACAATCGGAGTTTCCCACTCCGCGGAATCAAGAAGAACAAGGATTCCCTGGCCCACCAATTTGTCCAGTTCTGCCTCTATCTTGTCCTTAAGTGCAAAAGGCACTCTCCGCGGTTTGAGTCTTATTGGGCAGACCTCCGGGTCCAGGTCGAACGCAACTGGGGGCCCCTTGAATTTTCCGAGTCCCTTCTTGAACACTTCGGGATGCGCGTTACACTCCTGTATTGGGTCAGTCCCAACGGCATGCACCCCCCCCCAATGAACAAATCCAGGGGCTTAAACCGTTGAGTCCCGAGGAGGCAACAACTCCCCCCTTTGAGAACAACCAGGGGAAGTTCCACGGCGTGTTGCTTGTATTGGACCTTGAATTTTCCAACCCCCAACACCGGAATGCTATTTTCCTGCATGTCCCGCAGCGTAGACCTCAGTGCTTTGAGCTTGGGCCGCACGTTGGGGGAAATTCCCAAAAACTCCCTCTGGGAAATGATGGAATATGAGGAACCCGAGTCTATCTCCATCTTAATGGGGACCCCTTGCACCAGTACCTCAACAAAATAACGTGGGTGTCCTAAGGACACGCTGTGGACTGCCGTGTCGTCGTCGCTGTCATCGGAGATGCGGCCCACGCCGTCCTGCTTCCTTGAGGGCCGGACGCCTTCCTGGTTTTTCGGTGAGCGGTCTGTTGAGCCTTTCTGGTCTCTGCACCGCCGTCTGCAAACCTTGGCTATGTGGCCTCGGCGCCTGCAGTTGTGGCACCCGGCCTTCCTGAACGGGCACTTGATGCGGTCATGGGACGCCCCGCAGCCATCGCAATGCCAGCCATCCTTCCGCACCTTCCAGATGTCCTTGTCCTCGCTGCTCTCCGTGGAGGAGTGTGGTGCCCGCCTGGCCGCTTGCACCGAGCCCGCTGCCTTGTCGGGTTGTGGGGGCCTTGCTCTGAACCCCTTAACCCCGGCCCTCGTGGCTTCTGCCGCCTGCGCCTCCTTCATGACCTCTTGCAGCGTCGGGGGCGGCTCCTTGTTCATCAGCTTTCGCTGAACCTCCTCGTCCCACAGGCCACACAGCATGCGGTCCCTGAGGGCGATTTCCAGGTTCTCCCACTTGCATGGGCCGGCGGCCAAACGGAGGGCCGCTGCAAAGGCAGCCACGGACTCACCAGGCGCCTGGACTCTCTTCCAGAACGCGTCCCGAGCCGAAAACATTGAAACCAAGGGCTGGAAATGGTCGCTCATCGCTTTCAGGAGCTGCTTGACCGGCACTTCGTTCACCTTCTTTGGAGACACCAGGTCCACCAATACATTCATGGTGGGAAACCCGAGCATCCTGATGAGAATGGCCCTCTTCTTCCCCTCGTCTGAGATGTTGGACACCATCAGTGCGCTTTGGAAGTCCATCTTGAACAGCTCCCATTCTTCCGGTTTGTTGATGTTGAAACCGGCCTGCGTTGTCTTGATTCTGTGGGGATCCATAATCCCACCTTCGTCGCCAATTTAGTGTATGGGAACCAAGACAATAGAAACAGCCGAAAGGTTGGCTTAACACATCTTTATTGCATGATGGTCCGGGGGAACATGTGGTAATGGTGGATGAACAGCTCAATATATACTGTGGCTATACATTTGAATGTGGCTCCTCGATAGCCCATTGGCTACTGTCTGCATGACATCATTCCCCGTCACGCCCTTCTTGTCCAGGTGAGGTGGTAGCGGGAATCTTCCCGCGCTGTAGGTATTTGGGGAATTGGAGCCATGTGAGCTGGGCGCTTGCTATTGCCCCTAGTGGTCACTAGCTCGCGTCCTGATACAGAAGGTTACAGTGTTACAGCTGGTGATTATTATATCCACTCATTCGAGTGTTACATTACTTAAAGGCACCATATTCCAAACACAACAACGACCTTAAAACAACCCTGCTTAGCACAATAAAGACCAATCCCGCCTGGGATAATTGGGCACACTCAGTAAAGGAAACTTCAGTTTACAAGAAGTGAGCAGGGCTATTAATCATAACACCTCTGGAGGCACTTTATTCCTAGGATTTCTAAAAGTACCAATAACGATGAGAGAAGAACACTCCCAGAGAAAAGATCAACGTAAAATGAGATCCGTTTATTTCTTGAAATTCCTGTGACTCTTATTCAATTCATAAGCAGTACACTGTTCAAATAAACTGTAAATATGGTGGAGTCTAAATTTGTATAATCCGGAAAAGTCTCTTGCGTCTTTAAATAATGTAAGACTTGTAAACTGCATCTTTAAACCAATGTAGACTACGGGATGGCGATGTCCTTCCGGTAGTTGGACATTTCGTTGCACTTTATCAAGCGTCCTCTATTTGAGGGTTTCCAAGAAACAGTCCTTCATTTGAAGATACAGTCCTCTGAACCATTGGTAGGATTCAGAAAAACCCAGTCGTTAGCCAATTTCCTTTCGCGAGCAGACATTTCCACTCCGGCTCACAAGCGATCGTCTCTCCCTGCAGGACACCACAGCTGCGGACATTGCAAATACTGTGCACACATGATATGTTCGAACACTGTCAAATTACCTTCAAGTAGCTTTTCATTGGAGCTCACCTCATTCTCTAATTGCAATGCAAAAAATATCGTATACATGATAATATGCCCATGTGGGCTGGGTTATGTGGGACAATCCAGTCGCTCTTTGAAAATACACTTAGGTGAACACCTCTCACGGATTAGAAACCGGAACATCACTGCTCCTCTTGTAAATCATTTCCTCAACAAACAACACAAACTAGGAGATCTCAAGATTATTGTACTGGAGACCATTACTGTCAACAAATATCATATCCTTAACGTAGAAAAGGTTTTATTACAAAGAGAAGCCTTTTATATCCATCGGTTCAATACATTGACACCACACGGCTTGAACACAGAATGGGAACCATCCGCATTTCTATGAACATTTCAATATTATATGCCAAAGCGGGCTTGGTTTGGTTCTTAGTCCAGTGACAGGTCCCTTTAAAGACTAGCGCGGCGCTCTCGGATTAGGAATCGGTATCTATATTCCTTTCACATGGAACTAGTAAATTGACCAAGTGATCACATATGAGAGTATGGAAAAAGAATATTTAAAGAACAGAGGGTCACTGATAGTTAACGCGAGCACACGGCATAAGACTTTATGAGGTGCAGGACGCGCGATTCAAATATATATATATATACACACATATATACATTTAGGTATGTATTTCATTTATTCTTAAAGGGTTTTCTAGGTGGTTTTTATACGTATTTACTCTGTCGCGGACCAGGATGTATTATGTACCATTAATTACGTCCATTGACTCATGTTATTTCAGCTTTACAGCAACGGATGTTGCGAATAGATATGTAGCGAATTCTTGTATGAGACACCTCACTTTGTCCTTCATTTATATACCATTTCTTGCTTGAATTACAAACTATAGCTTTCAGCTGTCAATATTATTGTACTTTATGGATAATCATCGCATTGCATTGCGCTATATCGTATTATATCTGTACATATTTTATATTGTAGACGCTTGATAAAGTGCAATGAAATGTCCAACTACCGGAAGGACATCGCCATCCCGTAGTCTACATTGGTTTAAAGACGCAGTTTACAAGTCTTACATTATTTAAAGACGCAAGAGACTTTTCCGGATTATACAAATTTAGACTCCACCATATTTACAGTTTATTTGAACAGTGTACTGCTTATGAATTGAATAAGAGTCACAGGAATTTCAAGAAATAAACGGATCTCATTTTATGTTGATCTTTTCTCTGGGAGTGTTCTTCTCTCATCGTTATTGTCACACCCCAGCCGACTTACCGACCTCCTTATTGCAACGGCATGACGGACAAAGGATTCACATTCACGGTCGCCGACAGAGACAGAATATTAAACCAAGCCACGCCCCTACATCTGGACACTGATACAACAAATGAGGAGATTAATAAATTACATTATTTAGAGAAGAAAAGAATCCGGCTGGATTTACATTCCTCTTTTCTACTAGAATATTATAAAGCTTCTATTATACCCAGAGGACTGCGCATGACAAAGGGCCCCACATTATTTGCTAATAAAAAGGAATTTCTTGAGAAATGGACCTCGATTTTGGACAGATGCTCTTTCGACCTGATACTGCTGATAATAGATCAATGTCACCAAGAAATAGCAACATTAGATAAGGACATTACTGACCTTAAACAACTCCTGACGGTTCCGGCCGCCGGAGGTTCCCCTTATGACTTCACCGACATGGATAACCAACTCAAATCATTTAAGGATGAACTCCTGGCATTCAAGAACAAGAAGTTAAATAGGGACAGGAACGATTATCAGACAGAACGAATCTATCGCTGGCAATTCACCAAACGAGGCGTCCAGAAACAGGTTACTTGGAAACAGCCTGTCGAATCCACAGATTACGAAACGACCGATTCTGACGCAGCAGAGTCTTCCACCGACGAGAGAGCTAGAGACCCTTACAATTTTCGTACCAATCGGTACAGACCTAAATCTGCCTTGTCGGGCGCACCACATACGGACAGTAGGAGGAATTTTTTAGAACAAAGACTGTCCAGACGCACATAGAAAAAATAACCTCCTCACTAGTGTTCAATTTGTCTAGTAGGAATTTAACTACAAGGGAAACAGAACTTCTTAACTTAGGCTTGGGGTTTGTACCCACGCCTCGGTACTCCCTGTTCAAAACCAAAATAGACATTTTCAAACTTATTAGACTACTCAAGCTCAAAGTATTTTTCAAAGAACCCGCCGAATCATCAGATACATCGAGACAATTTACTCCACGGTCCACATTTATGCCCAATATTGAACACCTAGCTATCGAAGTCTTTAAAAGGGTAGTCACCCGGGACATCGCCATTGCTGAAACACGATCGAAAAAGCATTTCAATTTAACCAAAAAGGACATGTTACTATTAAAGGACTTAGGGTCGGATCCCAATATCGTGATTAAAGCAGCAGATAAAGGAGGTGGAATTGTCCTGCTTGATAAAGACGATTACCTTAAGGCAGCATGGACACAATTGTCTAATACAGAATGTTACCGGAAGCTAGACCACAATCCCACTACCCACATTATGAACATTCTTAAGACAGTACTGCAAGAAGGATTGGCACAAGATTATATCTCCAACAACACCTTTCGTTTTCTACTTAATAAATATCCAAGAGTACCTATGTTTTATCTTTTACCAAAAGTACATAAAATCCGGACTTCTGATACAGTCATCCCTTGCAGACCCATTATTTCAGCGAATCAATCTCTTCTAGAACCAGTAGCCACCTACATTGACTATTATATACATCAGTTTGCTAGCAACTCTTCATCTTACGTCAAGGATTCTACCCACTTCATCCAAATGATGGACACCTTCCAAGTGCCGACTGGAGCAGTTCTACTCACCATGGACATTACCTCACTCTACACCAACATCCCACTGGGAGAAGCCCGGACTCTTGTTGCCCACGCACTAGAAACACGCTCCATCAACCAGCCACCTGCACATTTTTTACTAGATCTTTTAGACGCTTGCTTTGAACATAATTTTTTCAGGTTTGACAACTCTTTCTTTCTTCAAACACAGGGGGTCTCCATGGGCTCCAATTTTGCCCCATCAATAGCTAACATTTTTATGTGCAGCTTCGACAATACTTTTATTTTGGACCCGCGGACCAATCCATTCTTTAGTAACATCATCTGCTATAAGAGATATATAGATGACTTATTTTTTATTTTTCGGGACCACTCCTCCATAGATAATTTCTGCATTTGGATGAATAGTCTTCACAACAACATCAAATTTACGCATACCATGAACCGAACATCCTTAGCTTTTTTGGATCTCACTGTATATATTGAAAAGAAACAGATAAAAACAAAACTGTATCATAAACCAACAGATTGTTTCGCATACTTACAATATAGATCTTATCACCCTCATCATTTAAAAAGTAATATACCGTACAGCTTATTCCTTAGAGCCAAAAGGAATTCTTCAAAAGAATACGACTACAGAATTGCAGCCAAAGACATCTCGCAAACACTTAGCAAGAGAGGATATCCAGAACATATTATTGCACATGCACAAACAAAAGCGGACTTACGCACAAGAAGCTCTCTTCTCGAAAGACGAACGGAACAAACAACATCTCAGCTAAGATTGGTTTGGTCTTTGGACTACACCCCACTAGCTAACCAAATTAAACGCATTATCAACAGGCACTGGCATATACTGGACATGATACCCGGCTGCCAACAAAAACCATTGGTAGGATTCAGAAAAACCCAGTCGTTAGCCAATTTCCTTTCGCGAGCAGACATTTCCACTCCGGATCACAAGCGATCGTCTCTCCCTGCAGGACACCACAGCTGCGGACGTTGCAAATACTGTGCACACATGATATGTTCGAACACTGTCAAATTACCTTCAAGTAGCTTTTCATTGGAGCTCACCTCATTCTCTAATTGCAATGCAAAAAATATCGTATACATGATAATATGCCCATGTGGGCTGGGTTATGTGGGACAATCCAGTCGCTCTTTGAAAATACGCTTAGGTGAACACCTCTCACGGATTAGAAACCGGAACATCACTGCTCCTCTTGTAAATCATTTCCTCAACAAACAACACAAACTAGGAGATCTCAAGATTATTGTACTGGAGACCATTACTGTCAACAAATATCATATCCTTAACGTAGAAAAGGTTTTATTACAAAGAGAAGCCTTTTATATCCATCGGTTCAATACATTGACACCACACGGCTTGAACACAGAATGGGAACCATCCGCATTTCTATGAACATTTCAATATTATATGCCAAAGCGGGCTTGGTTTGGTTCTTAGTCCAGTGACAGGTCCCTTTAAAGACTAGTGCGGCGCTCTCGGATTAGGAATCAGTATCTATATTCCTTTCACATGGAACTAGTAAATTGACCAAGTGATCACATATGAGAGTACGGAAAAAGAATATTTAAAGAACAGAGGGTCACTGATAGTTAACGCGAGCACACGGCATAAGACTTTATGAGGTGCAGGACGCGCGATTCAAATATATATATATATATACACACATATATACATTTAGGTATGTATTTCATTTATTCTTAAAGGGTTTTCTAGGTGGTTTTTATACGTATTTACTCTGTCGCGGACCAGGATGTATTATGTACCATTAATTACGTCCATTGACTCATGTTATTTCAGCTTTACAGCAACGGATGTTGCGAATAGATATGTAGCGAATTCTTGTATGAGACACCTCACTTTGTCCTTCATTTATATACCATTTCTTGCTTGAATTACAAACTATAGCTTTCAGCTGTCAATATTATTGTACTTTATGGATAATCATCGCATTGCATTGCGCTATATCGTATTATATCTGTACATATTTTATATTGTAGACGCTTGATAAAGTGCAACGAAATGTCCAACTACCGGAAGGACATCGCCATCCCGTAGTCTACATTGGTTTAAAGACGCAGTTTACAAGTCTTACATTATTTAAAGATGCAAGAGACTTTTCCGGATTATACAAATTTAGACTCCACCATATTTACAGTTTATTTGAACAGTGTACTGCTTATGAATTGAATAAGAGTCACAGAAATTTCAAGAAATAAACGGATCTTATTTTACGTTGATCTTTTCTCTGGGAGTGTTCTTCTCTCATCGTTATTGTTACACCCCAGCCGACTTACCGACCTCCTTTCTAAAAGTACCAAACAACTTGGCACCTCATGCCAACAAGAGATTCTGCTGACTTTTTAAGAAGTGTGTTAACTTTAACTAACAAAACGACTGAACTGAACAGATAACTGTGAGGGTTGAGAACCCATCTAACAGACAGTAGTGCAAATTTTTGTTACAGTTTAACAGAAGCACTATTATCCATTCTAGGGATTTTCCTTTAAATATCCCAGTAGAATTATCGGGCAATCTGTAGTAAAATGATATGCTGACATTTCAAATAATTTTAATATTTTTGTATTTATTATTCAAGGAACAACAAAATATTGCCATTCTCCATCCTGAAATAGGTACGAGAACCAATATAGCAGTCAGTTATTAAAATATTGGCTATTGCTTTCAAGATCTGTCTTGTGCATCTCTGTCTGATGCAATTCCCTCCCTTTTCATTTTTACCTGAAGTTTTGTCTGCTAACAGGCAGTCTTTCCAAATGTCAGGTGCCTTTTTCTTCCAGTATTTAACAACGTATGTATCAGTCAATTGACTGTAACATTCTTCTGGCTAGCATTTGAAAACCCACAATGTAGCTCATGTGGGACCAGGAACCACCTGACAGCATGGAAGTACATTCCTTCAATGGAGAGCTGTCATTTTGTTGACTCGCCCTGGTAAATGTCAATAGTATGAAGCCAGTTCTAAAAGAGGAACAGAACGTTAAATCACCAGCATGGGTGAAAAATGAACAGATGATGTTTATGGAGAAACTGAAAGGGGAACGGCAAACACTTTCAGAGCAGGGGAAGGTACTGACACTACAGCGGTGACTTTACTATGGAAACCCCACCGGCACCTGGACCTTTTCTGGACTGTAGTTAGGATGGCTAGTTACACAGCTTCAAAACAGAGAACATCCATCACCAACAAAGGATGCACCAAACTGCATTGGCCAATTGATAGGCATAAATGCCTTCCAAAATTCAGGTAAGATTCTCTGGAAAAGACAATAATGTTGGGAAAGGTGGAAGACAGCAGAAAAAGAGGAAGACCCAACATGAGATGGAGTGACTCCATGAGGGAAGCCACAGGGTTGCTTTTGCAGGAGCAGAGCTGGGTTATTGAGGTAGGATTTTTTTTATATTTAAATATTTATTTAAATATTTCTATCTTGCTTCCCTCACTCGAAAGTGACCCAAAGCGGCTAAACAACATAATTAAAAACAGGCATAAAACAGATTAGCAAACCCCCATTAAAAAAACCCATCTTAAAACCAACTAAAAATCCCAAAACCACCCAGAACACTTAAAAACAGTTGGGAGGAGAACCAGTGTAGGCTAAATAAGCCAGCGGGACTGGGAAACTGATGCATCCATGCCCCATGCCCACTGGCATAGCCATGTTTTCAGTTGTCTTCTGAAGGGGAGCAACTCCATCTGGAGGCATAGTTCAAGTGGCAAGAGGTTCCAAAGGGCCGGGGCTGACACGGAGAAGGCCCTCCTAATGGTCCCTGCAAGGTGGGCTACTTTTGCCGAAGGGACCACAAATGAGCCCCTCCAGTCTGCCCTCGTAGGACGGGTATTACACCTAGGGGTGATGCGGTCTCTTAGGTAACCTGGACCACTGCCAATAAGGGCTTTAAAGGTCAAAACCAGCACCTTGAATTGCACCCGGAGGCAGTTTTTTTTTTTTTTTTTGCTGCAGATCTCTTATCTATAGGGTTGCCACAGGTCTGAAACGACTTGATAGCACATAACAACAACAGGCACAGATGCAGAAATAGTTTCAAGCACATCTCATTCAAGTACAGAAGACAGTGAATGGGTGATCTACGAGCCTGCTGAACATTGGGCAGTCCTTCAGGCAGAGGACTGTATCTTCAAATGAAGGACTGTTTCTTGGAAACCGTCAAATAGAGGACACGTGGCCATTGTAACAACTACAGCCCCTATTATCCCCAGACAACACTGCAACCTTAGTACAACCAGGGCTGTACTACAAACAAGGAGGGGGCATCCCAGTTTGAGAGCAGCCATTGAAAAAGAATTATTTTGGCTTTTTGCCTGACTTCTAATGGTTTTTAATTTGAGGTAGAAGTTTTTACCCTTCTTGGCTTTAATCCTCTGTTTTAGAAACTTAGCTATTTTATAGCTTTTTTTTTTTTGTAAAATTCCTTTGGAAGTCCTTGTTGGAGCCAAAAAGTTATTTTTTTTTAAAAAAATTTTTTTTACTCATAACTCAGTCAATTAGTTTGGCAGACCCCGTGTGAAACAGTGATTGGTTAGATAGACCTTTGGCTGGTCCAGCAGTGGACTTCTTATGTTCTTCTTTACAGAGACCATCTTAGCTATCATCAAAAGAAAAGGAAAGTAAAACCAAGGAACAAGTCTGGTTTAGAATTTAGCTGTAAAGAAGCAGCCTTGGAAAAATGCAAGAGTGTGTGTGGTCGCTTTTGTGGAACCAGAACACGCTCAAAATGGAAGTTACCTGTTTGGTTGACATATGGGCTTCTACATAGAGAGGTTTTTGACAGGACAGCCTCTTCACCCTGGCTGTTGATGTTCCAGAGCCATAACAAGGGTGGGGCAACTGGAGCTAAGCCTCTGGGTGGCAAAGGTGAAGGATGGAGTCACAGCGATTGTTACCTGTGAGTCACACTTTGCAGACAGCTTGCAGTCCTGGGGGGCTTCGGTGGCTTAGTGGTTAAGACGCTGAACTTGATGACTGGAAGGTTGGCAGGTCAGCAGTTTGAGACCTGAGTACTGCACAACAGAGTGAGCTTCTATCTCTGTCCCGGCTCCTGCCAACCTAGCCATTTGAAAGCAAGAAATTGCAGGGTAGATAAATAGGTACCACTTCGGGTGGAAGGTAAACAGCATTCCGTGCACCCTGGTGTCTAGTCATGCCTGCCACATGACAATGGAAACGTCAGCAAACACAGACAGTGCTGGCTCTTTGGCTATAAACAGAAATGAGCACTGAACTCTAAAGTCAGATTCAACTGGCTTTTGAGCAAGGGCGGCATTTACTTGCAGTCCAGACATTACAAACAGGAGCACAAGACAAGGCTTTCCCCATTGATCTGGGTCCCTAGCCACCAACCTTTGAGGTGTGGAAAGACCATTGCTCTCCTGATGCTCCTCAGAAGTCACAAGCTGCTTCCAAGGAGAAGTCCTAAGAAGCAAGGTGTGATGGGAAAGGTAATTCATGAACTCATTTGTTTCAGAGTGCAGATGGCCTTAGACAAGTTATCTTTTTTTATCGTGCATTGTGCATGTGTGTATGAGCATGTGTGCACATGCATGCACACATAGATCAGGAAGATCCACTAATCTCAATTTTTCCACAAGGAAAATGACTTTGCAACATCCTACCAAATATCGAAATTTCCCCCCACATATTCATCTTCTTCTTTGCTTCTTCTTATATCCTTTAGGGCCATGATGGTGAACCTTGGCACTCCAGATGTTCTTGGACTTCAATTCCCAGAAGCCCAAGCCCCCATGAATCCACACGAATAGGTTTGCTGCGATTCATCCGTCCCACGTCACCCTGTCACTCCTGGAAGCGGAAGTAAAATGCTTGGGGGCTTGGGCTTCTGGGAATTGAAGTCCAAGAACATCTGGAGTGCCAAGGTTCACTATCACGGCATTAGGGTGTCGAGGGACACATATTCATCATAGCAAGAATATTTTTGAGTGGCAGTTGCTATACAGTTCCCTTACAGATTTCATGTACTTCAGTAGTGGAAACATGTTGGACAAGTCCTACTTCCCATGATGGTTGCCCATACTGGCTGCGACTGGTGAGAGCTGGAGTTTGGCAGCATCTGGAGAGCTACATGTTCCCCATCTTTTATGCACACCATTTTTACCTCATTGATAAAGGTCTCCCAGTTGTGTCCAACTCTAGAGGGCAGGATCTTCGTGTACAGCCAAAGAGCCAGCACCGCCTGCATCTGCAGATGTATCCATGATAATGTGGCAGGCATGACTAGACCCCAGAGTGCACAGAATGCTGTTACCTTTCCTGCCAAAGTAGTACGTCTTTATCTATTTGCAATTTATTGCTTTCAATCTGCTAGGTTGGCAGGAGCTGGGACGTAGACACGAGTTCACGATGTTACACGGTACTCAGGTCTTGAACTGCTGACCTGCCAACCTTCCAGGTGTCAAGCTCATCATCTTAACCACTAAGCCACCACAGCCCTTTCATCCCATACATCATCCCATATGTGCTATCCTTTTAAATTTTACACTGTGAAGTTTCCTCTGTGCTCAACAAGTGAAAAGTCTACAAGAGACAACAGAGATTTTACAGCCATCTGCTTTTTTTCCAGAAGCTGATGACATCTTTATTAATGGAGGAGGAGAAAGCTCTCTTGGCAAATCTACATCAGATACAGATCTGTTAGAAACTGGACAAACACTCCCACCCTCGGGATTATACAACCAAAGTAAAGCCACACATATCAAATCCACTGTCATCTTTCAAGTTACTTGCCAGAAAATTGAAACTAAAGGCTGGAAGAACCAGTTAAACATTTTCATTCTGAAGCCTGGAGGTTGGCTAAGAGAGAGTGGTCTTCTTGATGTCCCCTGCAGCTACAGAATGGTCTCCCAAAGGAAGGTCTTCCTCTTCAATATTGTTTTCTTCATCTTGCCATGTGGGGAGGCATGTCCAGTTCTCTCAGGCCTTTTTACATCTTTGGATGTGATTACACACTTTAACATCCATACAATTTGCATCAGAGTTGGCATGGATGAAATTGTTTTGAAGGTCAAAGATCCCAAGACACATGGCTAGGTGTACATTATTTGGCTGAAATACAGGTTATTGTAAACTACCTGCCGGGAGTTGTTTATTTTGCATCAATTCAAGAATTGGTGCAAAATATATCAATTTTTGACATGTGTCTGCATGCCTCAATATTTACTGGGTTTCGGTACCCTGATAAGATCCTACAATCACATAGTTTGTCTCAAGATAAAAACATGACTTACTTTCTGGAAATAAAAAAGGGTGTTCTAATGCACATTTTCTCCCAACTTGCCATCTACTAATACAGGGGCAACAGTAAAATAAATAAATCAGAAAATTAGAGATATCAGATAAATAAAAAGAAAAGCAAATATTTGGGAGCGAAAAAAACACTTAAACTCACACTCAGACACATATGCTTTTCAGTTTACCTTTTACCTTCGCAGACTTTGACGGTTCTAGGGTCTCAGTTAGCCTTAATTTTGAGAGAAGCTTCAGTTCTTACAATGGGTTAGAATAGATTATTCCTTCTAAGAAATTCTATACATCTTTTTCTCTGGTGTTTCTTTTTACAAAGAATTACATTTTCCTGTGCTACATTTGTGGACTGAGGTAAACTATAATTCATTTACTTCTTTTATTTTTTATTTCTCGAGTCTCTCTTTCTCTTGGAAGTCCAGACCTCACTACTATATTGTACACTTTTTTCCTGATTTCTGATTGACTTTACCTGGATCAATTTACCTTTACAATGCCCTGAATCTTCAGAAAACTGTTCTTTGGAATAGTTAGCTATATGTCTTTCTTTTAGTTTTTAAGCTAAGGACTGCTAAATAGCTGGGAACCAAGCAGCTTTACCTAGAAGGCTAATAGAAGATTAAGGGCAAATAAAAAAGGGCTAACTGTGACTAATATTGCAATTTATTATTTATTCTGATACTTAATTCAAATTTTATTGTATTTTTTATAATTACATTGTATTGTGTTAGGAAGTTATTGATTTTCCTCTGATTTCTTTTATATTGTACCTCATTCCATGGATCTTATTCTCAGTTTATTTCCTGTGATTTAAATAAATTCTCAAATTAATTACATCTGTGAATGGCCTCTTTAGTTCATCTTTAGTTATACCCTTTCACTCACTGAAGCAAATATCAAACCTCATTTTCAAGAAGCATTCCTTTCTCTGGGCAAATCTTTATTTATTTATTTATTTATTTATTTATTTATTTATTTATTTATTTATTTAATGCGCTTATATACCGCTTTTATATGTCCGCGGACAAATTCAAAGCGGTTCACAAAACGATCAAACAAGTACAAAGACAAAATAACAGTAATAATAATACCACAAAATTAGATAAATACAATAAATAAAGTACAGTTACAAATAGACTATCATAAAATACAATAGTATTACAGTCCCAAGGGCTAAACTTGATAGACCAAGACCAGGCAAAGCACAAGATATGCCTCCCCGGGCGATGGAGAGGCTCTGGCCAGGTGGGAGGTGACCCTCTGGTGTGGCAGCATCAGAAGCAGCTTTTCAGCCCTCCCGAGCGAGAGAGGCTCGGGGGCAGGGGTGGCGGCGAGCAGGCACATGCACACTCCATCCCGAGTGTGGAGAGGCTCTGGGTGGGCAGGAGGCCACCTTATGAGGTCTCTGATGCCTCACAGAGGCAAGGAATCATTGAGAGAGGACCTGGAACTCTTTCTGAGATAGCTTATTGTGAAAGTGGTCATGAGGGAAATCTGGGTGGAACTCAGTTAATAACATTACATGGCAACCCATGACTCAGGAAAACAACTTTGGTAGTTCATCAGGTAGCAAAATGTATCTTCTTCTTCTCCTCCTCCTTCTTTTTCTTTTTCTTGTGCCGTATCCAATTCTAAATATAGGCAACCATCATAGTGATCAGCCATGAAGATTGTCCTGGGAAAAATATAATGCAGTGGCCTTCCATTTGCCTTCTGCATCACAGCATGACGCCCATACTATTGATCCAGTTCTATGAGTCACTTTCTGGTCCTGAGCCCTTTTGGCAAGCAAAGTCCTTATCAGCCCAGGCCAGTATTGATGAAGCTGCTGCTCTCCATCAAGATGGGTTCAATGGGATTTAGTCAACGTGGGGACCATCACCTTTCACTGCGGACTTAGTCCACTGAAGATTGGCCTTGAGTCACTGGCAGTATGGTCTCTAAACTATGTTCCATGAAACACTAATGGACTTCAATTCCCAGAAGCCTAAATCAGTACATTGGCTGATCAGTGCTTTGGGGAATGGACTTAGGTTTCTTGGAATTGAAGTCCAAAAACCAACGATTGGGAAACACTAGTCTACTCTATTACCATAGCAGAATAGCCTGGTCAGACTGGCAAAATGTATCTAGCAGCTACAATTTCTTCTCCTCTGATACAGCTTGCCACAACATGTGGCCTTTCCTGCAGGACATTGCCTTTGCATGGATTTATGTAACAAAAAGGATTGCATAAGGATTGCTCCAAAAGGCATCATATAGAGCAGGGGTGCCCAAACTACATCAAGCGCGGCTCCCGGAAATATGGGAAATTACTGCACATGAGTGGATGTGCAGGCGCAGAACCCATTTGCACATGCACAGAACATGTTTGTGCATGCACAGAACATGTTTGTGCATGCACAGAACCCATTTGCACATGCGCAAACAGGTTCTGCACATGCACACATGCACAGTAACCCCATCGCCTGCCATTCAAAATATGGGATGGTGGCAGGAAAGGGGAGGAATGAGCACCAAAATACGGGAAATCCTGGCCAATACAATATTTGACAGGTATGCTACAGCCTGTGAGCCAGATCCAGCCAACAGCATCTAATAATCTGGCCTGCAGTGCCCTTGCCACTCCCAGAAGCAGAAATAAATGCACCACCTGTGCATGCACAAAATACTGTCACAAAGCACCAATGGCTGTCATAAATGCGTTTACAACAGCCATGGGTGCACTTATGGCAGCATTTTGCACACGTGTGGGCACGTTTTACTTCCACTTCTGGTGGGAGGAACCATGTGACTGGCCCATGGCCCGAAAAGTTTGGCTATGGTGGAATTGCACCAGCGTAATGCTCATGCAAATGCATTGATGCTGGGCTGGTCACCCCTGGGATTATCTGGGAGTGGGTTGCAATGATGAATGCTCAGAGTTTTAAAGTGACTCACACACAACCTTTGACTTTTCCATTTCTTCCCTCCTCTAGAGCGTTGTCTCCCTGCCTGGAGTTGGGTGAGAACTGAACTAACTCCCAGATAGCAGGTAAGCCTGCCAGCTAAAAAGACTCCCAGAGCTGCAGTGGAAGATCAATAAATAAGACAGTCCTTGTCCTCAGGCCTCATGTTGAAAAGACCCAACGCAAAATGAAATGATGTCAAGAAGGAGGGGGAGAAAGGTACAAAATATAGGGATGCATGTTCACAAAATATTTCTACCAATAGTAACCATCAGGTATAGAGAAAGAGGATTGCACACATACAAAATGTAGAATTCAAATTTCCCTGCTAGATGAGAGCCTAGTTAGTGGCTTGAGCAGTCTAACCAGGCAGTGTTGCCCATCTCTTGTCCAAAGCATTGGATCCCTTGGGCAAAGTGAAAGCAGAGGGCACATGTCATAGTCCGTCTAGCCAGGGGTGATGTAATATCTAAATGGCTTTAAAAACGCATGTAAAAGGACTTGATTTCTCAAGTCTATTTGCATGTGTGGAATGTCGTCACAGAGATATCTACCAATGCATGGACTCTTCGCTGAATAATGACTCCAAGGTATCCAAGGGAATCCAAATTGCAAGAATTGTTGGAGTCTATAAAGAAGACATAAAATATATGTCAAACTGTCACTGAACCATATTGTTAAATGACCTATATAAATGTCTGAAACAAGCTGCCCAGAAAATAAATCAGAGACAACTGCATTACATAGTCCCCTATGTGGCTGATTTATATAACAATACTAGTGTTTGTTAGATGAATTCTCATTGGGGCTTGTTTTAGGGTGAGCAAAATAGATGCTAACTAGGTTAAACCATTTAAACATAACAATGACAGCAGCAACTAAACACACACAGCTTTCATCAGTAGGCTTTGAAGCATGGTTCTTTTCCATCTTCCAGTTTAATTAGACGCAGTGGTCCTTCAGACATTGTTATACTCCACCTTAAGCAATAGACAGCCTAGCCCCATGATGATGAACCTTGGCACTCCAAATGTTCTTGAACTTCAATTCCCAGAAGCCCAAGTCCCTGTGAATCCACACAAATGGGTTTGCTGTGATTCATCTGGCCCACACTGACCTCATCCAGCCCACGCCGCCCCGTATGAGCACGTTTTACTTCCACTTCTAGGAGCTATGAGGGTGGCGCAGGCCGGATCAATCGCAGCAAACCCATTCGTGTGGATTCACGGGGGCTTGGGCTTCTGGGAATTGAAGTCCAAGAACATCTGGAGTGCCAAGGTTCACTATCACGGGCCTAACCAATGGGAATTGTGGCTCATCAAAGATTTCACATGCTGCTCTGGGTAAAACTCCATAGAACACAGCTCAGCTTTGCTTTGCTAGTACAAGCTGTGTTGTTCATCAACACTGCAGAATAGACTTTTTTGCAGTGGTCAACAACTAAGGATACAGATCAGTGCTCTGGTTTTCAACTAAGTGTCAGCCGATTTATAACCACTCAAGATGATGGAGCAGTTGCATGCTCTTCTGAAGGAAATTGATAATTTGAATCCATTTCAATTTGGCTTTTCATCCATATTTCAGGAAGAGAGCAATATTCTATACAATACAGACATCAAATTGATAGACGTGAGGATTCTTTATGAGCCATTAAGATTCTGCAAGCAATAAGGTCCTATTCTACCTCTACCACCATTGGTACCCTTTTCAGTAATAGCCCCACTTTGTAGAAAGCCCTCCCAAGTGAAAGCTGGCCAATTTGTATTCTTAGCCTTTTAAGATGGCAATAACGGAGCTGCTGTAGATCAGTGGTTAAGAAGCTCGCCTTGTTAGCTGGAAGGCTGGCAAGTCAGCAGTTTGAGACCTGGGTACTGCATGACGGACTGAGTGCCTGTCTCTGTCTCAGCTCTTGGGGACATAAAATGAGACTAATTTGGGTGTCCCCTGAGCGGAGTTTCTTTCACAAAAATCCTTTCAACCCAGAATAATTTCTGACACAAAATTATTATTATAAGGTGGCAATCAATTTCTCTTTTCTCCAAAACTTTTAAAACTTTCTTTAAAATTGCATTTCATTTGTTTCCTGCTACCAAATTTTAGTTTTGTTGAGTTTTTAAATCGTGCTTTAAACTATTATTCTTAGGGGCTTTGTCTTTCAGCTGTCATACTCCACTTAGGGTAGGGGTGCTCAAACTATGGCCTGTGGGCCGGATCCGGCCCCCAACACCAATTCATCTGCCCCATGCTGCACTTGTCACTCCTGGAAGCGGAAGCAAAATGCACCCATATGGGCATGTTTTGCTTCTGCTTCCGGGAGCAATGAGGGCAATGCAGGCTGGATGAATTGGTGCTGGTGCTGAATCTGGCCCACGGGCTGTAGTTTGGGCACCCCTGGTTTAAGTAGAGAAAATGGCAGCTTAAAATCTATCTCATCCTGTTGCAAAACAGATTGAAAGGTGTGTTTTACTTCAGCTTCCAGTGGGAGGAACCACATGACTGGCCCACTAAACCACATGACTGGCCTGTGGCCCGAAAAGCTTGGGCATCCTTGACTTAGGGGTTCAGCCACCTTGTGGATGTAAGGGCAAAATTTTGCAGTAAACTCTGAAATGACGACTCAGATGTCTGAAATCTCAGAAGATACTGTTCGAAAGAGAAAATCTCAGCAGTTGGCTGATAGTGACGAATGTCATGCTTGACTGATAAAGAAAACTGAGGATCTAATGCTGAGGTCAAACATTTCTCTCTTCCTGAAGCTTCAGCACTCTAAGTGAACACCAATGCGGGCTTTTGAAGAATAACATACCACATAAACATAGTTTCCTCTCTCTTTTTTAACAAGGAAGGAAAAAAGATAGCACTGTGTGACCTTTTAAAATAAATTAGAGCGATGTCTCTTTCCTTTTGCCTTTATAATTTAAAACCCCTGGAGTGAAACTCTGACTCAAATAAAACCAAGCAAGTCTGTAATGTTTCTGCTTTTTTGCTCTTGCCATAATCTTTGTGCTTCCCCAGCATACAAATTTTATTCTGGTTTACTTTTTTGACAGCTCCAGTACTACCACACAGCTTTATAACTAAACAACAAGCAAAGGGGAGAACCAAAGGACAAAATTGTCCCCCCACTTCCATTCACTGGCCAGTATCCTATTGCTAGTTCCATCTGCAGGACAGCTGATGACTTAGTGCATGTCATTATTGACTCTTCATTCAACCGTCAAGTCAATGGGTCTACTTTAGTGGGGATGATAACAAGATACTGTATCAGAGCTGAGAAACATTATTAGACAACATTTAGATGTTCCCAGCCAGCATGGCCAAAAGCTGACTAGACAGAAAGTTGAATTTCTTTTCAACACTGCTGACAAGACATATCCTTCACCAAACCTGAGAGTAGCAGGCTTGGTTAGGGACCAACACAAGAAAGACACTGTGGCATGTACCACTCTCTATGGCTACCTCTTCCCACCTTGCCTCTTCCTCATTATCTCACCACCTGAGGCAAAAGTCTCATTGCATCTTGTTAGGGCCAGCCCTGTCCCAGAAAATGCAGCTTCTAGTTCACTGTCTTCCATGGGTAAATGATAGTGAACTGCTTTACGAGAAAACATCACTTAACTATATCCACTAAACTTGACCAGAGGAAGCAGGGACAGAAGGCAGAGGTCACCTTCAGCATCTTGCTGCCTCTTCCCAACTCTGAGGCTGATAAAGATGGGGAAGAGCCAGGAACTGCCTCCTAAGGTAGGGACTTAGGAGGCAGTTCCTGGCTCTGGTGGCCAGAATCTGTCTGCCTAGAGGCCCAGGTTGCCCAGAGACTGTAACCCTAAGCCTAAGCACACAGATGAGCTAGCTGCCCTAAATTATTGTATCACCAAAGCAGGTTATGAACTGAATAGGAAACATGTTAGCTGGAAGGTTGGCAAGTTGGCAGTTTGAGGCCTGGGTAATGCATGATGGACTGAGCGCCCATCTCTGACCCAGCTCTTGGGGACATGAAAGGAGCCTCATTTGTCCTCTTCCATCGGCACAACACAATAAAAACAGAGGGATTTTCTTCCACAAAAATCCTTCGACCCATATTATTATTATTATTATTATTATTATTATTATTATTATTATTATTATTATTATTATTATTATTATTATTATTATTATTATTATTATTATTATTATTATTATTATTATTATTATTATTATTATTATTATTATTATTATTATTATTATTATTATTATTATTATTATTATTATTATTATTATTATTATTATTATTATTAATTGAATAAACAAAACCAAAATGCTGTATCACTTTAAAGACTAACTGTTATATTTTAATGTGAGCTTTCATGGACGAAGTGGACTTGAGCCACAAAAGCTCACATTAAAATATAACAGTTAGTATTTAAAGTGATACAGTGTTTTTGTTTTTGTTTATTCTCTGATATGGCTAAACCCCAGACTAACATGGCTACTATTCCAAAAAATCCCCAGATTTTGCAACTCTAGGCTGCCTCACTCTGTGGGAATCTGCTCAAGAAGGATCAAACAGAAAAGGTAGCCCTGCCTTTAGCACTGAGTTACACTGAAACACAAAGAAGCAACTTGCTTTCACTAGCATGGATATACAGTATAAGTATCCTACACACAGGTTTTGCAAAAACCAGTTTGGCTCTGTAAAATCCCCAGTTACAATTTTAAATTTGCAAATACTAGAATACATTATTATATTTACACAATACTAGAATAAATTATAATATTTACACATGCCAGGGATGGGTAACGTCTGTGAGATGGGGCACACAAAAACCTGCTTGCTTGCTTTATTGATTTGTTTACCTTCCATCTAGCATAAATATTACTCTGGCTGGTTGTTACCTGCTCAGCCTCTTCCATCGCCACAACACAACAATAACAGAGTGATTTTCGGACAGCCTGACCTTATTGAGGAAAGGGAGGGACTCTGCCCCAAACCATCTCTTATGTATGTGCAGGTTTATGTCCATTGCTGGTGACTAATTATCTTGCTAACATCCACCAGTTAGATAGTCCTCTTCTCCCATTTTTCCCATGGGTTGTCAAAATCAGCAGATGTGCCATTAACAGCTGGAGCACTCAGAGGTACATCAAGTATCCCTGGAGTCCTTAGGAGTCTGTCAAGACACCTGAAGAGTCCCTAGTAGTCACCACCTCTTACAGCACTTCTACTCCCCCAAACAGGATGGTTTCCAGGGCTTCTTCTCGCAGGGTTGTTTATTGGCCTTCTACTGGGGCATACAGAAACACACCCTTTTCCCATTCTAGAAGTCCTCCCTGATGACCTAGTCTCACCCTGGTGGAAGCTCACCCTTTCTCAGGGTTGCAAGCTTACTCACTTTCAGTTCCTGTCCCAGCGCCCCTTACTTCCCTTCATGCCTTTCATGCTCCTCAAACTGTTCCTCCTTTCCCCTTGTTTGTGGTGTCTGTCCTCAAGCCCCAAAGTTGAAAGCCTCCCTTACAATCCCTACAACCAGTTCTTCCTTCCACTCTTCTAGAGGCTTCTCTACTGAGGCTTCAAAAACCCTGGTGAATCCAGTGTCCTCATTCCCTCAGTCTATTGGGGAGCTATCAGCTGGGAACTCCACATTGGGGCTTCCAGGGGGCAACAGACTGCCCCTTTCTTTAGTACCAGATCACAGAAGTTAAAGCAAAGCAATCACACTTATATACAACTCCACAGCACTTAATGCACTCTCTGGGTGGTTCACAAGTTAATTAGCCTTTGCCACCAACATGCTGGGTACTCATTATACTGACCTCAGAAGGATGGAAGGCAGAGTCAACCTGGAGCCCTGGTCAGGATTGAACTCATAAGCTTTTGGTTGCAGTACAGCAGTTTGAAACACTGTGCCACCAGGACTCCTTAACACAGCTATAAATTACAGCATAGAACAAATATAATAAACCAGATAATAAAAATAGCGGTTAACATAGCTGTCACATAAATTACAGCATAGAATAAATATAATACATAAAAAAACAGCAAAAAAAAAGAGAGAATACAAAATAAACTGTAAAAATAATCAGAAAGAACTGAATAGTAAAACAAAGTGATAGGGGCAATGTCCTAATATGACATTTATCTCCACATAGCTATCTGGGCCATAAATTAAACAAGGCTGTCCCCAAATGCTTCCATAAAAAAGTACATTTTTCAAACGTTTCTTTAAAGTTTGGAGAGAAAGATCTCTCTTGAGTTAAGGTGTCCCATAGGAAGGAAGTCACTGCCAAGGAAGGCCTGTTTCCTAGTTATTGCCTTTGGGGCTTCCCTCAATGTGGGAACCCACAAACCTGGAGCCTGCAAAGACTGAGTGAAATGGGCAGTAACAATCCATTTGATGTTCTCTGAAAGGTAATGAGACCCCAAATTGTTTAAGGCTTTATAATGTACATTAGTACCGACACTTTGAACCTGGCACAGAAATAGACAGTGCAGGCTAACTAGAATTGAGGTGATATTTTCTCTCACCAGTGACCACTTTGGCCACTGCATTCTGAACCTGCTGTAGCTTCCATATCAGCTTCAAAGAAAACCCCATGTAGACATCATTACAGTAGTCAGTTCCTGAGACTACTAGCATATGGACCAGAGTTATTAGAGTTTTGAGATCAAGGTAAGTATATGACCAGGAAACTTGTTGGAAGTGACAGAAAGCAGAAAGGACTATGGTGGTGATCTGCTGTTCAATAGTTATTGCTAGATCAAAGATCATGTCAAGTTTGCACACCTTCTCCTTAAAGGGAGGGTATGCCCATCTAACCTAGGAGAGTGACCTGTAAAGCAGAGTGATGGTCTCCTCCAAAACAAGGTCGCCATCTTGACCAGATTTAGTTTAAACTTGTTAGCCCTCATTCCAATCCAGTATTGTGTCCTGGCATCGGTCAAGACTCTGGACATCATCAGCCATAGATAGGCTGAAAAAGAAATAGAGTTATGTATCATCAACACATTTATTTATGTGTTTGTTTGTTTTTACATTTATAACCTGCCCTTTTGATGCAAGCATCATTCAGGGCAGCTTACAATATATAATATAAAACATATAATGCAACGTTAGCAAATATGTATGAAAAAATCAAAATAATAATTATCCAAAAATAACCCAAGGAGACAAAATCAGAAAGAAAGAAAGGGAAGGGAAGGAAAAGGGAAAGAGATAAATAAAGAAAATTAAATCACTAAAATTAGATAAAGAGATTAAAGAACTGAATCCAGTCTAATGGCAACAAAATAATTACTTGTTCCATGTACACAAAGCATTCCAGGACTTGTTTTCAACATCGATCGAGCCTCAAGGAAGCCAGTAGGAAATGTGATTCACATTAAAAACAAGATGCCTAATTCATGCAAATCTTGTTTGAATGCCAAAAAAATTAGTAATCTTGTCAGTGCTGTTGAACTAGGGGAAATGGCAAAATTTGCTACATTAGTTTTTTCAAACTAGGGCTGCAGTTTTGTTTTTAAGCATTTCTTAGAGGCTTTCAGGATGTGCTCTCCATCTCACGCCTTGTTTTCAGCAGTGAAGGGCCCATGTTGCTTGCTTCCTCCATATGGGCGTGTTTTACTTCCGCTTCCAGGAGTGACAGGAGTGGTGTGGGCCGGATGAATTGCAGTAAACCCATTTGTGTGGATTAATGGGGGCTTGGGCTTCTGGGAATTGAAATCCAAGAACATCTGGAGTGCCAAGGTTCGCCATCACGGCCCTATGTCCTTAAGCCATGATTTCAAATGGGTTGTAGTCCTTCAGTTCATTCCACTATTGACAAGCGCTACTTCTAAGTCAACTGGCACACAACCACAGTACATGAGTTAACTGGAAAGCCTATTCTTTTGTGTGAGCATACGGTTTTTGGTTGCTCGAAAAATGAAATAGTTTGCCTGTACCTTCCCATTTTCTGTTGTAATTCGTATCAGTAAATGAAATCTCTGTGGTGTTACATCTTTCTTCTTTTGCTGTGTCTTTTATTCTTGGAACTCCAAACCTTGTAAGGCAGCTGTCGTGTCAGGCAAGTGTTTCAGTCTTCATGTACAAGAGACCTAGGAGTTCTGTGCAGGTTATCCTGGCCAGACTTCATAAAGTCTGGCCAGGTTACCCTGCTATGGTAATAGAGTAGACCATACCACCAGCAACTCAATGCCAGGCATCAAGAAGCGGTTAATTAACCTGACAACCCTGAGGACTTGCGGCCTTGGCAAAGTCCACAGGGAAGGGTGATGGTCCCCAAGTGGATTAAATCCCACTTTGAATCCATCTTGATGGAGGACAGCAGCTTCATCAATACTGGCCTGGGGCTCAGGACCAGAAAGTGACTTGTGGAGCTGGATCAGTTGTACTATGGAAGTCACACTGTGATGCGGAAGGCAGATGAAAGGCCACTGCATTATATTTGCAAGATAGTCTTCATGTCTGATCACCATGAGAATCACCAATATTTGGAATCTGATACAGCACAAGAAGAATGCAATTTCAATTTGTTTTTTGAGGAATTTGCTTGGAAAAATGCCCATTCATTATACAAAATACATCACTGGTGCAGGTTTTTTGCCAGCTGCACTTCTAGGTCTTGAATTAACTGGGTTACGAACTTGGGAAATCATGTATAGTAGTTATTATTCTCATGTCTCTATCCTTCCCTTTGCTCCAATGAGCTCAAGATGGTCTTGACTGCTGGCACTGGTTGTTGTCAACATTGAGACTGTGCTTTGCTATGTAAAATTTGACATCCCTTTTTCCTGCTGGTGTGTGTGTGCATGCATGCGTGCCCAGCAATATCGGACCATCTCCTGGTGTTTTGAATCGTGGATACAGAAGCACATTTTTTTTTCATAAACTGGGTTTTGGTTTTTGAAGAATTGGATATTATCTTAAGTGAATGGCACATGGCAATTTTTTTCTATAGCTAGAGAGTAGGACTTGGAGTAATGGGTTTAAAACATAATCAGGCAGATTGTGCCTAAACATCAGAAAGAGTTTATTGACAGTAAGTGCTGTTGACCAATGGAAAGTACTGCCTTGAGGAATGATGGACTCTCCTTTGCTTTGTTAAATAATCACCTCTCAGGAATGCTTTGGCTGTGCACATGCTTCTTTGTGAAGGGGTTGGACTTGATGATGACTCTTGTGTTCTCTCCAGCTCCACATTTCTGGTATTCTATGATTTTGTGAAGTTTGAGGGGCAGAAGGATCATTTCTGGGTGGAGTCAGCCAAAAGGATAGCTTAACAGGCACAAGCAAACAATGATCAGTTTGGAGAAGCAATTGCACACACAACAATGGTTCCTTTATACCACAGTGAGATTGCAACAAAATCTTTTGCCATCAAATCTACTGTTTTCTACCTTATCCATTCTTTACAGGCCTGCTCCTTGAAGATATAGCACATTATGTAATCCAGGCCTATTTTGCCCACATTTTTCTAACTCCAGAATGCTCATTAATGGGTTGCATTGAGCCATCCTTCTGCTTATGTTGCAACATGACTCTGTACCATGCTAGAGCCGTGGTTCAGCATTTGAGCTCTGTGTATATGAGGCCTTACACTTACAGTCTCCACACTTTCCTGTCCTGTCATAAAGGTGCCAGCTGGAATTAGGTCAGATAACTCATCCCTTACCTTCTTCTCTTTGTTCAAAAAGTGTTCGGCAAAGAGGGATGCTCAAATTCCATACATATCTAAGAAATAAGCACACAAAAGAAGGTAATCAGGGTCCTGAAACTGATACATCTTTGTATCACTCTTCTTCACCATCACAGAATAAGATGCTTGTCATCATTCCATGGTAAAATATACTGTAGCTAAGGTTCATCTCTAGGGATGAATCATCAGATTTATCTCTCCCCTATCAAGGGGAGTACTGTACGTTTTATCTTGGGATAACAGTAGGAGCTGGTGACTCAGTTCAGACAACTTTGTAAACCATGTATTACAAAGCTGTGGATGAGTGTCAGGGTGAACATATACTACCGTCCTCATCCTCTTTTCATTTTCTCATTTTCCCATGCTATCTGTCTCAAGAAGACCTTGGCTAAACTAAAGTTTATGTCTGAATAGGGGAACTCTAGCTTAATGTGTTTTGCTAACAATATGTCACATCCTGGCTTATCTTCCTGAGTTTTTAATCAACATTGAACCAGACTTCCTTGGTTCAAATTCTGGTTTCATGTGATCGCTGTTATTTTTTATTAGCCATATTTATAGCCAGCTATCCTCTAGTGGGCTCAAGGAAGTGTACATGTTTAGTGTCTTGCACGGAAGACAAAGAAGGAGTCGCAGGAAGGACTAACACAGGTTTATTCATTGATGCTCAGCAGGAACATGAGGTAATGGGGCAGATACATCTCATTATATACCATAACATAATACATTTGAATCTTGTTGCACGGTAGCTCATTGGCTGCTACCGGCGTGGCCTCGCCCAGGTCACGCCTCTCTTCTGCAGTTGTTTTCTCTTCTGCAGTTGTTTTCTCTTCTGCAGTTGTTTTCTCTTCTGCAGTTGTTTTCTGTAGCTCCTGATCATGTGGGGAATTTCCCGCGGCTGTTTGTGATTTGGGCAATGTGGACCATGTGAGACTGAATGCTCGCAGCTGCCTTCTATGGGCGGCTTGCTCGCGTTCCTTAACAGCTGAGATACATTGTGATTGTGGACTGGTTACATTCATATATTTAAAGTGACATTGAACATGCATACATAACATCCCTCCCCCCTAGGATGGGACGAAGTCCCTCAACCATTGTGGCTTGCCGCATGTGCGCCTGGGGCGTGCGGCCGCCTGACTTAACACAAGGGAGCCGGAGACTCCTGGTTCCGCGGAGTCCTGCCCTGCAATGGAAAGGGGGGACTCATTAGCGGCTCGGTGTGGTGTCTGTGGTACCCTTGCATTGGGGGACGGGAATGGAATGAATAGTTGGGAAGTGAATCCCTGCCTGCCGCTTGAGGAGTTTGGGGACACCCCCAGTACGAATCTCGGGACCGACGAAGAGGCCCTCGTGGCCTCGCCACCCCCCGCTGCCTGTCCGGGCGTTCTAGAGACTGTAGTGGGCGGACTCGCCCCTGTTGCCTGTCTTGGGGGTGTTGGTCTCCGGGGGGCGGGAGCTATTGCATACTCCAAAACAAAAGGGCTAGGGGGACTGGAAGTACCAGGGGCTGAACTGAAACCCCTCTTCTCGCTAGGACGGGTGGGGGACCACTCCGCTACATCCCCCTGGTACTGCAACTCATAATCATCATCAAACTGATCCCTCTCTTTGAAAGTATCCTCCTCTGTGTCTCCCCCTTGGGTAATGTGGGTGGGGGAGGACCCTAACGCTGATTCCCCCTCGCCGGTGACTCGCCTTCGGAGTTGGTCGGCGTGCCTTCTCCAGAGTAGACCTGAACTAGTCTTGACCCTGTAGGACACCAGCCCCGTTTGCTCAACAATTGTCCCTGACACCCACGCTGGCCCCGAGGCCGCGTAGTTTCTGCAGTGAACCGGGTCCCCTACCGCAAAACTTTTGGAGCTCTCTCCACCTATGCTTATGTTTCTCCCTTCATCCTCCACCCTGGACGGATCCATCCGGTCAAACAGTGTTACCGGATGCCTCCTCATGAGGAGTTCGGCTGGGGAGAAACCTGACGCTAAAGGGGTGTCCTGTAGCAGATGAGGAACTGGGACAGATGCAGGTTCAACTCACCGGGACCCATGCACCGCAGTGCGTCTTTTGTAGTGCGCACTTGGCGCTCTACCTGACCGTTTGTGGCGGGGTGAAACGGGGCAGCGGTTATGTGCCTGACGGCGTTCCTCTTCATAAACGTCTTGAACTCTGCTGACGTGAAGGTACTCACGTTATCGCTCACAAGGACGTCTGGCAGGCCGAAGCAGGCAAACAGCTTTCGCAACTGTTTAATGGTTGCGGCAGAGGACGTGCTGTTCATGGGGATTATCTCCAACCACTTGGAGTAGGAGTCGACTACCAGGAGAAACATGGACCCGCGGAAAGGGCCGGCGAAGTCGACATGGATCCGGGACCATGGCCCGCGGGCCGTATCCCATTCCCTATGGGGTAACCGGGACTCCTCGGGCCGAGAGCTCTGGCAGCTCTTGCACGTGCCCACTAGGCGTTCTATGTCCCCGTCTATCTGGGGCCACCAAAAGAAACTCCTGGCCAGAGCCTTGGAGCGCACGATCCCGGGGTGGCTGGTGTGCAGTAGCCTCAGCACCTTGGCCCTCAGCTTCTCTGGGATAACCACCCGCTGGCCCCAGAGTAAGCAGCCCCTTTCCAGAGAAAGCTCTACTCTGCGCCTGAAAAACGGCTTGAAATGTTCCTCGGGGGGAGAGGTGGGCCACCCTTTTCTAACCCAGGAACTAACTTGGGCCAGGATCTTGTCGGCCGCCGTGGCCTTGGCGAGGTCGGCCGGCACAATTGGGGGTGAGTCGAGAGACTCAATCAGCAGGACTTGGTGTTCCTGCTCTACCTCACACGTGGGGTCCCCTAAACTAGGGAGAGGGGATCGGGACAGGGCGTCCGCATGGGAGATCTCCTTCCCTGGGCGATAGACCAGCTCATATTGGTAGGCGTTGAGAAAAATGGCCCAACGCAGCATCCTGGGGGATAGAATTTGTGGGGTTGGTTTGCCGGTAGTGAAGATCCCCAGCAGCGGCTTGTGATCCGTCACTACCGTAAACTCGCGGCCGTATAAGAAATCGTGGAACTTCTTGGTTCCCGCGATTATTGCTAGGGCCTCCCTATCTGTTTGCGCGTAATTGCGCTCAGCTTTCGAGAGGGACCTTGAGTAGTACGCCACCGGGGCTTCCCTCCCGCTCTCCAACACGTGGCACAGGACCGCCCCCACCCCCACCGGGGACGCATCACAGACTAGCACCACTGGTTTTTTCGGATCAAAATGGGTCAGGACCGCATCCGAAGACAGGAGTGACTTAAGCTCCTTGAATGCCCTCTCCTGCTTGTCCCCCCACCGCCAAACCGCGTCCTTCTTAAGTAGCGCGTGCAGTGGCTCCGCGACCGATGCCTTCCGAGGCAGGAAGGAGTGATAGAAATTTAGGAGCCCTAGGAATGACTGCAGCTCCGGTTTTGCGGTGGGGCGAGGGGCGTCTCTCACGGCCGCTACCTTGGACTCGGAGGGTTTGATTCCATCCAGGGTTACCTTAAACCCTAGAAACTCTACCTCCCTTGCGAAGAATACGCACTTGTCCCTCCTCAATCGAAGTCCTGCCCTCTCGAACACTGAGAGAACCCCATCTAGCCTCTTGGCTAACTCTAATTCGCTCCCCGCTGTTATCAACACGTCGTCGAAGTATGGGAGGACGCCTGGAAGCCCCTTTAAAAGGCGTTCCACGAGGGACTGGAAAATTCCGGGGGCCGAATTCACGCCAAACTGAAGGCGCGTTACCTTAAACGCCCCCTTGTGCGTTACAATCGTTTGCGCGGCGGCAGCAGCCGGGGTTACAGAGAACTGCTGATACGCCTGGGCCAAATCTAACTTGGCGAAAAACCTCCCCCCATGTAGCGTGGCCAGCAAATGGCTGACCACGGGCACCGGGTATGCATTTGGCCGAATGGCCTTATTTATCGTACATTTATAGTCCGCACAAATTCTGACCTCCCCATTTGACTTGAGGGCTGTAACAATCGGCGTTTCCCACTCCGCCGAGTCAACTGGAACCAAAATCCCCTGCCCCACCAATTTGTCCAGTTCCGCCTCAATCTTGTCCTTGAGGGCGAAGGGCACTCTCCTTGGCTTGAGGCAGATGGGCCGGATTTCTGGGTCCAGCTCAAAGGAAACCGGGGGGCCCTTGTATTTCCCGAGCCCCTTCTTGAAAACGTCCAGGTGTGCGTCGCACACGTCCCGCATTGGGTCAGTCTCAATGGCGTTAATGCCGGACAGTTCGATCCCCAGGGGAGCAAACCACTGCGTTCCCAAAAGGCAGCACCTCCTCCCTTTTAGGACCACTAGGGGCAGTTTCTCGGAGTAGTTCTTGAACTTCACCTTGAAGTTCCCCACCCCCAACACTGGGATCCCATTTCCCTGCACGTCCCGTAGGTTGGATCTCATGGCCCGCAGTTTGGGCTGTTTCTCTGGGGGAATGCGCATAAACTCTTTTTGGGACAGGATGGAATAAGAAGACCCCGAGTCTATCTCCATCCTCACTGGGACCCCCTGCAACAGTACCTCTATGAAGAACCGCCGGTGCTCCAGGCCCACGCGGTTCACGCCAACCTCGCTGTGGCCGGCTGAGACCTTCCTGGTGCCGGCTGCCTTTCGTTGGTGCATCTGGGAATGGCTGGAACTGCCCTTGTCCTCGACTCGTCCGCGCCTGCATACTCGGGCAATGTGTCCCTTTCGGCCGCAGTTGTGGCACTCGGCCTTCCGGAACGGACACCTCGTGCGGTCGTGGGCCGCCCCACAACCGTCGCAGCGGCGGTCCTGCCGTTCTCGGGTCTGCCGCTTCTCACCTCGCTTCTTGATCCTCTGGACGTTGTCGTCCTCGCTGGAGTAGGGATCCGCTGTCGTGGAGGACTCCTCGGACGACGTTGGTGCGGCGGCGGGCGGCTTGGGGGCCCGCCAGGCCGTCTTCGCTGGTGTCCGCCGGGCCGCCTGCACTGGTGACTTGGCCCTCTCGGACGTGGTCCCTCGAGACTTGAATAGCCGGACTCCGCTCCTGGCCTCCTCGGCTGCTTGCGCCTCCCGCAGTACCTCGTTGAACGTGAGGCGATGGTTGCGGGTCATGAGCCTCCTCTGAAGCTCCTCGTCCCTCAAGCCGCATAGCATGCAGTCACGGAGGGCCTGGTCCAGGTCGTCCCACTGGCAATGCACCGCTGCAAGCCTGAGGGCCGCCGCATAGTTGGACATGGATTCACCCGGTCGCTGGTCTCGCCTGTGGAACGCGACCCGGGCTGGGAAAATCGAGACGGGCGGCTGGAAATGCTCACGCAGTCTCTCCAGGATACGGTCGATGGGCACCTCGTCCACCTTCCGGGGGGCCACCAGGGTCATCAGGATCTGCAGCGTGGCCGGCCCCACCTGAGAAGGAAGTGGGAGCGCATCTTCGCGTCGTCGTCGACGCCTGCAGCCTCCATGGCGTGCCGAAACTGGCACTCGTAGAGCTCCCATTGTTCGGGCTCGCTGACATCGAACTGGTACGGCTTGACCTTGGGATTCGCCATCGATCCCATCCTCGTCGCCAATTTAGTGTCTTGCACGGAAGACAAAGAAGGAGTCGCAGGAAGGACTAACACAGGTTTATTCATTGATGCTAAGCAGGAACATGAGGTAATGGGGCAGATAATCTCATTATATACCATAGCATAATACATTTGAATCTTGTTGCACGGTAGCTCATTGGCTGCTACCGGCGTGGCCTCGCCCAGGTCACGCCTCTCTTCTGCAGTTGTTTTCTCTTCTGCAGTTGTTTTCTCTTCTGCAGTTGTTTTCTCTTCCGCAGTTGTTTTCTCTTCTGCAGTTGTTTTCTGTAGCTCCTGATCATGTGGGGAATTTCCCGCGGCTGTTTGTGATTTGGGCAATGTGGACCATGTGAGACTGAACGCTCGCAGCTGCCTTCTATGGGCGGCTTGCTCGCGTTCCTTAACAGCTGAGATACATTGTGATTGTGGACTGGTTACATTCATATATTTAAAGTGACATTGTACATGCATACATAACAACATGGCTCTCCTCCTTTACTCCACAGCAAACCTACCCAAAAATTCATGCTGAGGGATTATTACTGGTCCAATGTTATCCAGTGAGCTTCATGGGCAAATCAGGATTTGAACCCAAGTCTCTTCAATTGTAACCCAACACTAGCCATTAGACCACATTCACTTTCTCTCACATTGGTCAGTAGAAAAGAACTGTGGGATGAACTCACCAAATGGAGCTTTCATTTTGGCAGTTTCATTTCTAGCCTAGACACGGAAGCAGAAGACTCTCATCTATAACAAACAAAGGATATATGTTTATTCAAGCATAAAAGTCTCTTCATCCTCAGGATTTTTGCAGTATGCTTGCTTTAGTTTGTTGATTGGTAACTTGGACTTAATTTTTAGCTTCATTTGCTTTAAAGAAATATGTTTTGTATAATTTACAAATCCAACAGGCTGATAAAGAAAACAAGGAGGATGGAAAGCACAAGAGCAAGAGAAGATAGAGACAAGGAGAAGGACAGATGGTAAGGGAAAGAAGGAAGCAAGGGTTGAAGAATCAAAATAGGAAGAGTGGTCCATAGGTAAAAGCCAGATGGAGGAATGAGGGGGGGGGGTGTTCCAAAAAGCAACAGTGCACTAGGAACACAGCAAGGGGCCCTGACTAGCTGGCTCTGTTGTTCCTTGCTCTTTCATTTTCCATTCCATTTGTATTTATTTGTACTACATGTTTCTTTTCCCAAAAGACCCAAGGCAGCTATAAATTGCTCTTTCTAGGTATATATGAGGGTACTGCAGTGGCTCAAGTCGCTAAGATGCTGACTGGGAAGTGGAAGGTCAGCAGTTCGATTCCCGAGTACTGCAGGACGGAAATGAGCTCCCGTCTTCATCCCAGCTCCTGCAAACATAGCAGTTCGAAAGCAAGAAATTGCAAGTAGATAAATAGGGACCACTTCGGTGGGAAGGTAACAGCGTTCCGTGCGCTCCGGTGTCTAGTCATGCCTGCCACATGACCACGGAAACGTCTGCAGAAGCAGACAGCGCTGGCTCTTCGGCTTAGAAACAGAGATGAGCACTGCACCCTAGAGTCGGATACGACTGGCTTTCGAGCAAGGGAAACCTTTACCTTTACCTTTAGGTATATATGAAACAATTGTTGCACTAGTTTTCACCATTTCCACACTTGAAATTTTTGAAGTGATAACCATGTTAGTTTGTGAAAGCAAAAAAGACAAAAACATTGTGGGACCTTAAAGACTAACTGCTATATTTATTTTAATCTTAGCTTTTGTGGATAAGTCTGGAAAAATTGGAGTTATTCATTAAAACTAACATTAAAGACTACCAGTTAGTCCAGTGTTTCCCAACCTTTGGTTTTTGGGCTTCAATTCCCAGAAGTCTAAGTCAACTCCCCAAAGAACTGGTCAGTCAATGTACTGACTTAGGCTTCTTGCAATTAAAGTCCCCCTGTGGGGTGTGGTCCCCACGCTGGGAACCACTGAGTTAGTTTTTAAGATGCCACAATATTTTTGTCTTTTTATTTTCTGTCTGATTCACTTCCACATTGTTGTCATACTACAGTAGCAAGCTAACTTAGTGAACACAGGCACATCATGGCACCCTAAAGACTAAATGCCCTTTAACAGTTAACTACAGTACTAATCAACAGCTACATAATGGTCAAAATCCTGGTTGAGTTTTTATGCTGTTGTAATGCAATCAGCATAAATCTCAGCAAAAATTGTCAGCATTTGCTGTTGTATGCCAAGTCATTCAATTTGGTGTGAAACAGCAAATGCTTAAACTGACTTAACTTTTGGCATTTTTCTGCCAAGATATATACCAACTTGTAGCGATGTCTGGCCGCTAGGGCGGCGTTAGGTCCCGGAGGAGACTGATCAATGACAACACGAGGCAACAGGAGCGAGATCAGATCAGTGGTTTATTGGGAAAATACATACACCTTATATAGATCAGAAGGCAGGTAGAAAAACCATCACCCGAAAGTCAATCACGTCACCTTGCTTACTCAGGTTAATTGGGGAACCTCTCAAAGGGGAAGTTAATTATTTTGGACAAACACGGGATGAGGAGGACCATTGTCTTAGGGCTTAGACAGGGGCAAACATCTGCACTGTTTGCGCCGGGGATTTTCCTTGGCCAGAAGATGAGTGTTTACCTAATCAGTCACTGGAGTTAGCTATCTGCCTACCTTGCAGAGCCGTCGGTCAGGTCATGTAATTAGGTGAATCAAACCCTATATTTTATTCACCCCCCTTAATTTAGCTGCCCGCGGAAGCCACCGCCAGGAGCCTTCTCACCCAAGCAGCCTCCGCAGGGCTGTTCCATGCCAGATGGGCATGGGGAAACCATACCAACTGTATTATGCCTGAAGGCATAACTACTAGAATTTTGGCCAATACCATGGGACTTATCATAAGAAACAGATCAACTGCTCACAATTAGTTTTAGCTAGATCTCTAAGGAAACCAACAAAGAAAAGAAAATTACTTTTATGTCTTTATCTTCAAGAGTAGAGTCTGCCAACTATGTTACTCGTACATCTGCCCACCAAAGAATTCTGGTGTGCCTTTCAAAGTTTTCCCAAGGAACCCTATTTGAGATTCAGACATGGTGCACTACAACCAATTTCTACCCAAGGGGGACTCCACAATTTTCATTCTGTAATTGCTACCCTATCTTTTCCATTTGTGTAATAGGCACAAATTACTCCTTGGGAAACTTAGGCAACATAATAAAAAGTTGAGACATCATCCTGCCAACAAAAGTCCGCAAAGTTAAAGCGATGGTCTTCCCAGTAGTGATGTATGGTTGTATGGTGATGTATGGTTGTGAGAGCTGGACCATAATGAAGGCTGAATGCAGAAGAATAGACACCTTTGAACTGTGCTGCTGGAGAATACTTTTGAGAATTCCCTGGACTGCAAGGAGATCAAATTATCAATCCTAAAAGAAATCAACCCTGACTGATCTTTGGAAGGACAAGTACCAAACGAGAAGAGAGGACTCACCGGAGAAGCCCCTTATGCTGGGAAAAATCAAAGGCAAAAGGAGAATGGGATGGCAGATGATGAAATGGTTAGATGCTATTGTTGACACAGTGGGCATAGATCTGGGAGGACTACAGAGGATGGCAGATGACAGAGTAACCTGGTGTGCTGTGGTCCAAGGGGTTGCAAAGGGTTGGACTCAACTGTGTGACTGAACAACAGCAATAGGAAAATTAATAAAGAAGGCAGGTGACAGGGCTAAAAGTTAGAACTGTAGCACCAGTGAATAATGAATAATGGAAAAGATTGCCAAAAAGAAAAGAAAGAATGTTGTCTTCACCATTTCTTTGTACAGTTGAGACAACATTGAAACCTTTTGTCAACTACAATTATATAAAGATTAAATATACAATTAAGCACACACCATATGTCCCTTTACACTGTGCATGATAAAATCGTAATCTCCGTAGATAAAATGCAGTCCTGGTTGCTGGGATTGCTTAATAATCCTGTCTTTAATTTAGGTCAGGGGTTCCCAAACTACAGCCCATGGACCGGATATGGCCCCTGACATCAATTCATCCAGCCCACAACACCCTTGTTGCTTGGAGCAATGAGGGTGTCGTGGGCTGGATGGATCGGTGTTGGGGGTCGGATCCAGCCCATGGGCATAGTTGGGCATCCCTGATTTAGGGTATTTTTGGTGTATGCAAACCAAGACACAGGACACAGCCTTGGGCTGGGTTAACTCAGGTTTATTGCATCGTGGACAGAGGGAACATGAGGTAATGGCGGATCGATAGCTCTTTATATACAGTAGTAATACATTTGAACGTGGTTCCACGGTAGCCCATTGGCTACTGTCTGCGTGACGTCATTGCGGGTCACGCCCTTCTTGTCCAGGTGTAGGTGATGGCGGGAAAACTTCCCGCGCTGTTGCCTTTGATGAGTTTGGACCAAGGGAGCTTGGACGCTCGCTGCTGCCAGCTGGTGGTCATTAGCTCGCGTCCTCTTACAGGGTTCATATGATGCAGCTGAAGGTTACATTGTTGCTATAGGCAAGGTTACATTGGTTCAGATACATTGTGGAAGGTAAAACCATTAGAACACAACACCCCTCCCCCCTAGGACGAGACAAAGTCTCGAGCCCACACTTAAACACACTCCCCCCCCCTAGGAGACAAAGTCTCTCAGCCAAGAAGGCTTATTTCGAACACGCTGGGGTCTCGATGCGGGCTGCCTTTCCCCGGGTTTGCTACCTTCTCTTTGTCCCCTGGTTTCCTGTCCTGTAATTGGAGAGGGAGACTCGTTAGTGACTTGCCGCGGCTCCGCGGCGTTGTTGGGAGGTGTGCTCTTTCTTAGGGAGGAACCGGGGGCACTGGGGGCTAACGAAAAACCCCTCTTCTCGCTTGGATGGGTGGGGGAACACTCCTGAAAACCCCCCCGGCTCGCAAAATCAAAGTCAAAATTACATTCGGGGGCAGCGGTCGCGAACTCCTCTCCCCCTTCCCCGGCCTCTGATAGGACTGGTGTATCAAAAGGGTATGAGTCGGGGCCGCTGCTTCTGCCTTCCCCCCTTGCTTGGGACTGTTGTCCGCTGCTGTCTCCCCCTTGGGTTAAGCGGGTGGGGGAGAACCCTAACGCTGAATCCTGTTGCTGAGCCCCACTGACTGGCCTACTCACTCGGTGCCTCAGTTGGTCTGCGTGCCTCCTCCAGAGGAGGCCGGTGTTGGTCTCGACCCGGTACGACACTGGCCCCGTCTGTTCTACAACCGTCCCTGGTACCCAGGCTGGCCCTGCGCTGGAATAGTTCCTGCAGTGAACAGGGTCGCCGGCGGCGAAACCTTTCGAGACTGCCAACCCTATGTTTTTCCCTTTATCCTCGACTCTCGTCGGGTCTAGCCTGGACAGGATCGTGGTCAGTTTTCGCCGCATCAAGAGCTCTGCCGGCGAGTAGCCTGACGCTAAGGGGGTCACCCTATACGCTAAGAGGAACTGGCATACTTGGTGATTCAGGTCCCCCGGGCCCATGCGCCGCAGCGCCTCCTTTGTTGTACGCACCAGCCGTTCCACTTGGCCATTCGTGGCCGGGTGAAAAGGCGCGGATGTGACATGCCGAATGGCGTTTGCCTCCATGAATGCCCCGAACTCAGCGGAGGTGAAACAACTAGCGTTATCGCTGACTAAAGTGTCGGGTAAACCGAACGTGGAAAAGACTCTCCTTAGCTGGCTAATTGTCGTGGCGGAGGACGTGCTCTTTACTGGGATAACCTCCAGCCACTTGGAGAACGCATCCACCACCAGGAGAAACATGGTTCCTCGGAATGGGCCAGCGAAATCTACGTGCACTCTGGACCATGGCCCCCTTGCTGTGTCCCATTCCCTATGCGGAAGACGGGCCGCCTCTGGTCGGGATCCCTGGCATGCCTCACAAGTGCCGACCATGTGCTCAATGTCCGCGTCCAGCTGTGGCCACCAGAAGTAACTCCGGGCCAGCGCCTTTGAACGAACTATGCCCGGGTGGCTGACGTGCAGCAGTTCGAGCACCCTCGGCCGCAGGGACGTAGGGATCACCACCCGTTGGCCCCACAAAAGGCACCCCCTCTCTAGGGACAACTCTAGCTTTTTCCGAAAAAATGGGTCGAATTCTGTACTTGGGGACGATGCCGGCCACCCCTTCTGTACCCATGAACTAACTTTCTCCAGCGTTCTGTCCTTGCCTGTCACCCTAGCAATGTCGGCTGGTACTATTGGGGGTGCGTCTAAGACCTCAATTAGCAACACCTGGCGGTCTCTTTCTACTCTCGCCTTTTGGTCGTCCGACAAGGGCAAAGGAGATCTCGAAAGTGCATCAGCATGGCTGATCTCCTTTCCGGGCCGGTACTCCAACTCATGTTGGTATGCGTTGAGAAAAATAGCCCATCGCAGCATTCTCGGGGACAGGATCTGCGGCGTGGGCTTGCTTGCCGTGAAAATCCCTAACAGTGGCTTGTGATCAGTCACGATTTTGAACGGGCGGCCATACAAAAAATCGTGAAATTTTTTGGTTCCCGCTACTATTGCTAATGCCTCCCTGTCGGTTTGTGCGTAATTGCGCTCCGCTTGGGACAGGGACCTTGAATAAAACGCTACCGGGGCCTCCCTTCCGTCATCCAACACGTGGCAAAGCACCGCCCCCACCCCCACCGGGGATGCATCACAGACTAGGACCACTGGCCGTTTGGGGTCGAAATGCGTCAGGATTGCCTCAGATGTTAAGAGTTGCTTTAGTTCTTTGAACGCCCTCTCGTGCTCGTCACCCCACATCCATGTCTCCTCCTTTTTAAGTAACCGATGGAGCGGTTCGGCCACAGACGCCTTCCGCGGGAGGAATGTATGGTAAAAATTGAGGAGCCCCAGGAAAGACTGTAGCTCGGTTTTGGATGTGGGGCGAGGGGCCTTCTTTATGGCTGCTACTTTGGATTTAGACGGCTTAATCCCCTCGGGTGTGATCCGGAACCCTAAAAACTCGACCTCAGTTTCGAAAAAAACACATTTGTCCTTCCTCAGTCTCAGCCCCGCTTTCTCGAACACGGTTAGTACTTTGTCCAATCTCTTTGCCAGTTCAGCCTCACTCCCCCCTGTTATCAACACGTCATCAAAATAAGGCAACACCCCCTCCAGTCCCTTCAGGAGGCGTTCCACAAGCGACTGAAAAAGGCCGGGTGCCGAGTTCACGCCGAACTGTAAACGCGACACCTGGAACGCCCCTTTATGTGTAACTATCGTTTGTGCCGCGGCCGTGGCGGGGGTCACAGGAAGTTGCTGATAGGCTTGTGCCAAATCGAGTTTAGCGAAACACTTTCCCCCATTCAGCCTGGCCAAAAGGTGGCTGATCACCGGCACCGGGTATGCATTAGGGCGGATCGCCTTGTTAATTGTACACTTATAATCAGCGCAAATGCGCACCTCCCCGTTAGCCTTTAGAGCCGTTACAATTGGAGTTTCCCACTCCGCGGAGTCAACAGGAATAAGAATCCCCTGGCCCACCAGTTTGTCCAGTTCCGCCTCTATCTTGTCCTTGAGTGCGAACGGCACCCTGCGCGGTTTGAGTCTTATCGGGCGGACCTCCGGGTCTAGGTCGAAGGCTACAGGGGGTCCCTTGAACTTTCCGAGTCCTTTCTTAAAAACGGCGGGATGCGCATCGCAAACCGCTTGTATTGGGTCCACCCCCACTGTATGCACTCCCCCTATGAACAAACCTAAGGGCTGAAACCACTGTGTCCCTAGGAGGCTACAACTCCCCCCCTTAAGGACAACTAGGGGCAGTTCCGCAGAATGTCTCTTAAAATTGACCCGAAATTTCCCGACCCCCAACACCGGAATGCTGTTTCCCTGTACGTCTCGTAGCGTGGACCTCAACGTTTTAAGTTTGGGCCGCACGTGGGGGTCGATTTTCAAGAACTCTTTCTGGGGAATTATCGAATAGGAGGACCCCGAGTCAATTTCCATCCTAATAGGGGCCCCTTGTACTAGTACCTCAACGAAGTAATGGGACTGTCCCGCGGACACGCTGAACACTGGGGCGTCGTCCTCGCTGTCGTCCGAGACGCGGCCCACGCCATCCTGCTTCCTCGTGGTCTGGGCGCCATCTTTGGGCCTCGCTGGACGGTCCGGTCTGGCCGAACGGTCTTGTGACTGCCTCCGGCCCTCCTTCCGTTTTCTGCATGCCTTGGCGATGTGCCCCCGACGGCCGCAGGTGTAACACTCGGCCTTCCTGAACGGGCATCTCGCGCGCTCGTGGGCCGCTCCGCAACCCTCGCAGCGTCGACCACCCTTTCGGACCTTCTGGACCTCCTCGCCATCGCTGCCTTCCGTAGACGACTTTGAGGCCCGTCGAGTTGCGTGCACCGACTGTCCGGACTTCCCGTGCACCGAATTTTCCGCCTTGCCGGCTCTAGGACGCCACTCACGCCACTGGTGCATCTCGTCCACTCCAGCATTCGTGGACTCTGCGGCTTCCGCGGCCTCTACGACCTCTGCCAGCGTGGGTGGCGGCTCCTTGTTCATCAAGCTGCGCTGCACCTCCTTGTCTTTCAGGCCACACAGCACGCCGTCCCTGAGGGCCATCTCTAGGATGTTGTCCCATTTGCAGGGGGCGGCGGCTATCCTCATGGCGGCCACGAATGCCTCAACCGACTCGTCCGGCGCTTGGACTCGCCTCCAAAACGCGCTCCGAGCGGGAAACATTGCCCTCGAGGGACGGAAGCGCTCTCGCAGCAGCTTCATGATGTCGTCCGCCTTAAATTCGCTCACCTTCTTCGGAGCGATGATGCCCACCAGCGTCCGCTTGGTTTCCATCCCGAGCATTCTGGTGAGGATGGCCCTCTTCCTCTCCTCGTCGTCTCCTTTGACTTTGAGTTCCACCAGTGCCGCCTGGAAGTCCATCTCAAGCAGCTCCCAGTCTTGCGGTTTGGTGATGTTGAACCCGCTCTGTGCCCTGGCTGTTCCGTGGGGATCCATCATCCCACCTTCGTCGCCAATTTGGTGTATGCAAACCAAGACACAGGACACAGCCTCGGGCTGGGTTAACTCAGGTTTATTGCATCGTGGACAGAGGGAACATGAGGTAATGGCGGATCGATAGCTCTTTATATACAGTAGTAATACATTTGAACGTGGTTCCACGGTAGCCCATTGGCTACTGTCTGCGTGACGTCATTGCGGGTCACGCCCTTCTTGTCCAGGTGTAGGTGATGGCGGGAAAACTTCCCGCGCTGTTGCCTTTGATGAGTTTGGACCAAGGGAGCTTGGACGCTCGCTGCTGCCAGCTGGTGGTCATTAGCTCGCGTCCTCTTACAGGGTTCATATGATGCAGCTGAAGGTTACATTGTTGCTATAGGCAAGGTTACATTGGTTCAGATACATTGTGGAAGGTAAAACCATTAGAACACAACAGTATTGGAACTCAAGTCTCCCATCAGCAGCAGATGGGTGGGTGGATAGTCTGTACCCCCTCCCTTTTATTAAACAATCCAATAAAAATAGTATAGCTGAGTTATGAAAAAGGAGACACAAACTAATGACTCTTTATTTTGGAGATTCAGCACTTTGCCTTCCCAAGTAAAGTTTGAAGAAAACTCCCATGAATTAAACATCTTTGGATTTAGATAGCACTTTAAGGAATAAGCTGGCTGGATAGGTCAGTGGTATAGGAGTCAGAAATTGGGAGTTTGGTTCCTCACGTGCCTTCAGAGAGAAGAGAATGTGCAGCCATGAGTAAGCTACATAGTCTCAAGGTACCGCCAGAAGAAGGGAGTGGTAGACCACTTCTGGTGGGGGTCATCTTTAGTCAGAATTGATAGCACACAATGGAAAATGAACATGAGAACAAATAAAATATTTGCAGAAAGGAAGCAAATCCAGTAGAAGCAGACATTTCTGTCTTCTAAGGGACTACATTTCATAAGAACATAAGAACAGCCTTGCTGGAACAGGCCACAGCCCATCCAGTCCAGCATTCTGTCTCACACAGTGGCTCACCATTTCCTTCAGGGTATTCCCAAGGAGATGCCTTCACCTGCTTAGGATTCCCTGGAAATGGCATTGAGAGATATCCTGCCTATCTCTCCAACCCCGAGGTTGTCCTTAAGTATCCATAATTATAGCCATTGATACTCTTCTCCTCCATGAACTTGTCCAATCCTTTCTTAAAGCTGTCAAGACTGACAGCAGTCACCACTTCTTCTGGCAGGGGGTTCCATAGACCAGTAATCCTCTGGGTGAAAAAGTACTTTCTCTTATTTGTTTGAGAACTAGTACCCAAAAGTTTCATGGAGTGTCCCCTAGTTCTAGTGTTATGTGATAGGGAAAACAGTTTTTCCTTATCTACTTTGTCCACACCGTGCATGATTTTATAAACTTCAATCAGGTCACCTCTTAGACGCCGTCGTTCAAGAGTGAAAAGGCCCAACCGTTGCAGCCTCAGATGGTAAGGAAGGTGTTCCAGTCCCCTTATCATTTTGGTTGCCCTCCTCTGTTTTTCAAACTCCATAATATCCTTCTGGAGGTATGGCGACCAGAACTGTACACAGTATTCCAGATGGGGCCTCACCATAGATTTGTAAAGCGGCAAAATGACACTTGCTGACTTATTTTCTATACCCTTCCTAATGATCCCTAGCGTTGAGTTTGCTTTTTTCACTGCTGAGGCACACTGGGTTGACACCTTCATTGAGCTGTCCACCAGGACACCAAGGTCCCTTTCCTGGTTTGTCGCAGAGAGTTAAGAACCCATCAGTTTATAAATGTAATTGGGTTTTTTTGCCCCAACATGCATCACTCTGCACTTACTAATGTTGAAGCTCATTTGCCACTGCTTTGCCCATTCTCCCAGTGTCAAGAGATCCCTCTGGAGCTCCTCACAATCTCTCACAGTTTTCACTACCCTGTATAATTTAGTGTCATCAGCATATTTGGCTACCTTGCTTTTTACTCCTACCTCTAGATCATTTATGAAGAGGTTGAAAAGCAGGGGTCCCAGTACTGAACCTTGGGGGACCCCACTCTTTACTTCCCTCCACTTGGAGAAGTGTTCATTTAGTGCTACCCTCTGTTTCCTGTCCCTTAGCCAGTTGCTGATCCAGGACAAGACCTGTCCCTTTATTCCATGACTGGTAAGTTTATTCAAGAGCCTTTGGTGTGGGACCTTGTCAAAAGCCTTCTGAAAGTCCAGATAAACAATGTCAACTGGATCCCCCTTATCCACATGCTTGTTGACACTCTCAAAAAATTCCAACAGATCAATGAGGCATGATTTGCCCTTGCAAAAGCCATGTTGGCTCTCCTTTAGCAGCACCTTCTCTTCTATGTGCCTATTAATTCTATCTTTTAGGATGGTGTCCATCACTTTACCTGGGACACATGTCAAACTGACAGGTCAGTAATTTCCTGGGTCACCCCTGGATCCTTTTTTGAAAATTGGTGTTACATTCGCTACCTTCCAGTCATCAGGCACAAAGCCTGATTTGAGGGAAATATTATATATTTTGGCTAGGAGATCAGCAATTTCATCTTTAAGTTCCCTGAGAACTCGTGGATGGATGCCATCTGGTCCTGGTGATTTGTTAGTGTTTAGTTTAACAAGACATGCAAAGACCTCCTCCCCGGTTATTTCTATCTGGCTTAATTCTTCGGTTTCCTGATGGCCTGTGATGAATCAGAAATCATTGGCTATTTCTTAAGATGTTCCATATGATTATTGTATGTATGTATGTATGTATGTATGTATGTATGTATGTATGTATGTATGTATGTATGTATGTATGTATGTATGTATGTATGTATGTACGTACGTACGCACGCACGCACGCACGCACGCATGCACTGCACTGCACAAAGATCTTAGGGTATCACCAGCTGGTTTGGGGAAAATTCAACAAGTAATGGGAGGGCATAACTCAGCCTCTGAGCCATCTAGACAAACATAAATTGGGAGAGAACCTTCAATTGACTCTGCTCTCATCTCTCTCCATGCTTCCTGAAGTTTGGGGTTATGGTGTCTGAGTTATGCCCCCCCATCACTCATTGAATTTTCTTCACACAAGCTGGTGATGGAATATGTCTTTTGCACGGCATGGCACAGCACAGCACAGCACAGCACAGCACGGCATGGCTCTATCTATCTATCTATCTATCTATCTATCTATCTATCTATCTATCTATCTATCTATCTATCTATCTATCTATCTATCTATCTATCTATCTATCTATCTATCTATCTATCTATCTATCTATCTATCTGTGGTTGTTTGTGTTCTAGTGTGTGTAATGGTACTACAAAGGTTTTAGGAGTAACTGTGTATAGCTTTAAAAACTTCACAACTTTTTGTCTTGTGATTTTAACAGTTTCTTGACTACAAATTTTAGTCTGCAGATCAAGTGACTGTTAAAGACAAAGAGTCATACTGAGTGGCTCAATTACCACTATTTTGTCTGGTTTCCTGCACCAAAGACAAGAAACACCATTCATGCACTGAGCAGGAAGCCAATGAATGATAGCAACAATCTGCTTTATGTTGCTTGCATTGTACATAATTCATTCAGATTCTTATATCGGACAATATAACCTTCTTTTTAAAGTAGGCTCCCACCTTTGCATGTTGCACATGATCTAAATCCAGCAAACAGCTATCTTTGGCTATGAGATGATCAAGCATACACAGAACTCCATGTTCTCACTTCTTTAGTCACCCTCCTTCCTCAGAGGAAAAGAGGGTCAAGGCTGAAAACTAGGTTTGTTATTTTGAAGCCAGCTCACTGAAAGAAGAGATGGCTTGGTTTACTGCTTAGTCTTTGGTGTTTAAGAAGCTTGTGAAGCCAGCAATCCCATTCACTGTCACTTCAGATAAATTGAACACAGAAGTTACGAAATTTCTATCAATATAAATTTTGGCAGGTACCTTCTTGTCTGGGCTGTTTTACGGAAGAAGGAGATGCTAGCTATAAAGATTAGAGCTTGCAGCTACAGTTTAGCCCTGAAATCAAACTGTGTACTAAAGGCAAAAAATAAAAAGGGTATAGAGAGTTAATTGCTCTTCCTCTCCTGCAACCATACTTTTCCAAATGCATCACACAAAGTCTTGTAGCTACAATGAGAAAGTGTGCCTTATGCAAGGCCATCCTTGTACCTTTGTGCAAAATAAGAAGAGTCCCTTACAATAAAATGGAACTTCTATAAGCATTTTGTATTGTGTACTGTATTTTTGAAAATTTTGTAAATTCCTTTTGAATATCACAGTACAAAAACACCCAGCAGAAGTACAAAAGAGCAAGAGAAAACAATAGCTATAGGTTTCCCCCAGAAATCCACTTTCCAAGAATCACTCTAAAAACACATCTTGATTAGGAAGAGAAACATCTTTTCCTCAAAGTCTAGATGTGAATACATAGAAAGAATAAAGAAGATTAAAAAGGTGGTCTCATTACATCTTTAGAGGACAGAGAGACATGCATGTGTTGAACCAGGAGAGAAAGAAAGAACTAACAATGACAAGAAACATGCAGAACGGGGAGAGGGGAAGAGGCCCAGCTTTCACTTGAATTCAGATGTGGGGGGAAAACCATTGGTTAGTGCAGGAAGTCATCATAGTTCAGGAAACTCCCTCCCAGTTATACCCACTGCCGGGAGCATGCAAGGTTGTCAGAACTCCAACATTATAAGGACAAGGAGACAGGAGACCCCCTTTTGCACACACACTTAAGCTCATATGTGCACACACATGCAAATACAGAGACACATAGTTCCAGTATGTCATCAGGGCTGTAGCCAGAAGGGAGCCGGGGGGGCTGAAAACCCTCCTGAACTAACAGACCCCCCCCCCTTAAACCACCCTGGGATGCCAATGTTATATATGTGTGTGTGACATTGTTGCCACTCCTGGCCCTGTATGTCATAAAGCCCTTGCCAACACAGTTCCTTGCACTTGTTGGGTTACAACCTCTGTCTTCCCCAGTCCACATGGCCACAAATGGGCTGTGCAGGGGTGAGAGGAACTGTAGTTCTTCCCTCTGGCTGAGTTTAGTGTAAGGGACCAAAGACAATGAAACAGCCAAAGGGTTGGCTTAACACAGGTTTATTGCATGATGATCCGGAGGAACATGTGGTAATGGCGGATGGGTAGCTCAATATATACAGCTGGCTATACATTTGAATGTGGCTTGTTGACAGACTATTGGTTGCTGCCTGCGTGACGTCGTAGAAGGTCACGCCCTTCTTGTCCAGGTGAAGAGGTGGCGGGAATCTTCCCGCGCTGCTGATCCAGGTGAATCTGAGCCATGAGAGCTGGACGCTCGCTATTGCCATCTAGTGGTCACTAGTTCGCGTCCCCTTATCAGGTTTACATTGATACAGCTGAAGGTTATAATGTTGCACACGGAAAGGTTACATTGTTACCACATGGCTAGGTACATTGTTAAAGGCACAGCTTTACAGAACACAACATCCCTCCCCCCTAGGATGAGACGAAGTCTCTCAGCCAAGATGGCTTATTGCACGTGCGTTTGAGCCGTGATCAGGGCTGACCCCCCCGGGGGCGCTATTGCTTCTTTGTTCCCTGGTCCATTGTCCTGTAATGGGAGAGGGAGACTCGTTAGTGGCTTGCCGCGGTTTGGCGGCCTTAGGGGAAGGGAAAAACTCCATTGTGGGCAGACCGGGGGCGATCGGGGCTAACGAAAAACCCCTCTTCTCGCTTGGACGGGTGGGGGACCACTCCGAAAAACTCCCCCGGTTCTGAAAATCAAATTCTAACTCAGTTGGGGTATCCGCATTTGTGGGGGGATTCCGCGAGATATGTATGGGGTCGGGTTCCTCCTCCTCTGAAAAATCCCCCAGGATATCTATGGGAACATCCCCCCTTTCCACCTCCCCCCTTGGTGGGGACCCGCGGCCCCCTTTTCCTCCCCCTTGGGCTGAACGGGTGGGGGAGAACCCTAACGCTGATTTTTTCTCTGTTTGGTCTGCGCCCTGCTCATCGGGGACCCTGCGTCTGAGCTGGTCCGCGTGCCGCCTCCACAGTAGCCCTGTGCTGGTTTCCACGCGGTACGACACGGGGCCGGTTTGCTCCACAACTACACCCTTTTTCCTGAGAAATGGGGCGAACTCCTCCGCTGGGGAGGACGCCGGCCACCCTTTCTGCACCCAGGAGCTAACTGCCGCTAACGTCTTGTCCTTCTCTGTCGCTTTGGCAATGTCGGCGGGCACTACGGGGGGCGAATCCAGCACCTCTATCATAAGAACCTGATGGTCTCGCTCCCCCTTGCTCACCTGGCTGGGCGTCAGGGGGAGGGGAGACCTTGATAGAGCGTCCGCATGGCTGATCTCTTTCCCGGGCCGGTAGACCAACGCGTGCTGGTACGCGTTGAGAAAAATAGCCCACCTGAGCATCCTCGGGGACAGGATCTGTGGCGTGGGCTTATCTGCGGTAAAAATGCCTAGCAGGGGTTTGTGGTCCGTTACAATGGTGAAGGGGCGGCCATACAGAAAATCGTGAAATTTTTTCGTCCCCGCAACTATCGCTAGTGCCTCCCTGTCTGTCTGTGCGTAATTTCTCTCCGCTTGGGACAGGGACCTGGAGTAGAATGCTATCGGGGCCTCCCTTCCGTCTTCCAGCACGTGGCACAGCACCGCCCCCACCCCCACCGGGGATGCATCACAGGTCAGGACTACCGGGCGTTTGGGGTTGAAATGGGTCAGTATGGCATCAGACGCTAGGAGACTTTTTAGTTCACTAAATGCCCTTTCTTGGTCATCGCCCCACTTCCATGTCTGGTCTTTTTTAAGCAGTTTGTGTAGCGGTTCAGCCACTGCTGCCTTCCGGGGGAGGAAGGAGTGGTAAAAGTTGAGCAGCCCTAGGAACGACTGTAGCTCGGGCTTGGAGGTGGGGCGGGGGGCTTTCTTAATGGCGGCCACCTTGGATTTGGATGGTTTTATCCCCTCAGGAGTCACACAAAACCCTAGGAACTCAACCTCGGTCGCGAAGAAGACGCATTTGTCCTTTCGCAGTCTCAACCCCGCTTTTTCGAATATTGTCAGGACCTTCCCCAACCTCTTGGCCAATTCGACCCGACTCCCCCCCGTTATTAACACGTCATCAAAATAAGGCAACACCCCCTCTAGCCCCTTCAGGAGGCGTTCCACGAGTGACTGGAAAATTCCAGGCGCCGAATTTACGCCGAACTGAAGGCGCGTCACCTGGAACGCCCCCTTATGGGTGACTATGGTCTGCGCAGCAGCTGCGGCAGGGGACACCGTAAGCTGCTGGTAGGCCTGTGCTAAGTTGAGCTTAGTGAAACACTTTCCCCCGTGTAACCTGGCCAGCAGATGGCTGACTACCGGCACCGGATACGCATTCGGGCGGATCGCCTTGTTGATGGTGCACTTGTAATCGGCGCATATGCGGACCTCCCCATTGGCCTTTAGTGCGGTTACAATTGGAGTTTCCCACTCCGCAGAATCAACAGGCACAAGGATTCCCTGGCCCACCAATTTGTCCAGTTCCGCCTCTATCTTGTCCTTGAGTGCGAACGGCACCCGGCGTGGTTTGAGTCGAATTGGGCGGACCTCCGGGTCTAGGTCGAATGTCACTGGGGGCCCCTTGAATTTCCCCAGTCCTTTTTTGAAAACTTCGGGGTGTGCCTTGCACACCTCCTGAATCGGGTCAGTCCCAACGGCGTGCATCCCAACGGCGTGCACCCCCCCCCCAATAAACAAACCCAGGGGCTGAAACCATTGAGTCCCGAGGAGGCTGCAATCTCCCCCTTTAAGCACGACTAGAGGGAGAGACGCGGTGTGCTTCTTGAATTTAACCTGAAATTCTCCAACCCCCAACACTGGAATGCTGTTCCCTTGCACGTCCCGTAGTGTGGACCTCAACGCTTTGAGCTTGGGTCGCCTGTGGGGGGCAATTCTCAAAAACTCCCTCTGGGAAATGATTGAATATGAGGACCCCGAGTCAATTTCCATTCTAATGGGAACCCCTTGAACTAGTACCTCAACAAAGTAGCGGGGGTGTCCTGCGGACACGCTGAATACTGGGGCGTCGTCCTCGCTGCCGTCGGAGATGCGGCCCACGCCGTCCTGCTTCCGCGTGGCCTGAGCGCCGTCCTTGGGTCTCGTTGAGCGGTCTTGTCCCGCGGAACGGTCTGCCGAGCTTCTCCGGGTCTCGCGCCTCTTCCTGCACACCTTGGCGATGTGCCCGCGGCGGCCGCAGTTGTGACACTCGGCCTTCCGAAATGGGCATTTCACGCGGACGTGGGCCGCTCCACAGCCGTCGCACCGCCGGCTCTCTTTCCGGACCCTCCGGACGTCCTCGTCGTCGCTGCTCTCTGCGGACGACCTCGAAGCTCACCGGGCTGCATGAACCGGAGTCTCTGCCTTGCTCGACCTCGGCCGCCAGTCCTGGAGTTCTTGTACCCCAGCCTTTGTAGCTTCCGCGGCCTGTGCCGCTCTGATGACCTCCTGCAACGTGGGAGGCGGCTCTTGGTTCATTAATGTGCGCTGGGTTTCGGCGTCGTTCAGGCCGCACAGCACACAGTCCCGGAGGGTGATTTCGACATTCTCCCATTTGCACGGGCCGGCCGCCAGCCGCAGGGCCGCCACGAATGCGGCGACCGTCTCCCCGGGCGCTTGGACTCGCCTCCAGAACGCACTCCGAGCGGGAAACATCGCCGTGGCGGGCCGGACGTGCTCACGCAGCATCTGCATGAGTTCCTTGGCCTTGAATTCGCTCACCCTCCTCGGTGCGATCAGGTCCACCAAGGTCCTTTTGGTTTCTTGTCCGAGCATCCTGGTGAAGATGGCCCTTTTCTTTGCCTCTTCCGTGACTTCGGACTCAATCAGTGCTGCCTGGAAGTCCATTTCGAAGATCTCCCAGTCGCCCGGTTTCCTGATTTCGAAACCGGTGCATGTCTTGGTCCCGTGGGCTGCCATATCCCACCTTCGTCGCCAATTTAGTGTAAGGGACCAAAGACAATGAAACAGCCGAAGGGTTGGCTTAACACAGGTTTATTGCATGATGATCCGGAGGAACATGTGGTAATGGCGGATGGGTAGCTCAATATATACAGCTGGCTATACATTTGAATGTGGCTCGTTGACAGACTATTGGTTGCTGCCTGCGTGACGTCGTAGAAGGTCACGCCCTTCTTGTCCAGGTGAAGAGGTGGCGGGAATCTTCCTGCGCTGCTGATCCAGGTGAATCTGAGCCATGAGAGCTGGACGCTCGCTATTGCCATCTAGTGGTCACTAGCTCGCGTCCCCTTATCAGGTTTACATTGATACAGCTGAAGGTTATAATGTTGCACACGGAAAGGTTACATTGTTACCACATGGCTAGGTACATTGTTAAAGGCACAGCTTTACAGAACACAACACTGAGGCAGAAGAAAGCTGATGGGAGAGGGCGGGGGGGGGGAGTATGTTGTTAGTCTACCACTTCTCATTCCCTGAGGGAAGGCAAACCAGAAAGATTAATGCCTTAGCGGGTCCCATGCTGACACATAATCTGTTAATTACTTTGCCTGTATTAATAAGGACATGCTATCTATTTTTCCCCTTCAGAACAAAATACCTCATGAAAATGTGTGAGAGTATTCATCCGAATATACAGAATGCGTATAATGAGAGAGAAGCACGCATCTCCCTCCCCATTCACTGATGTATTATGAATATGTAGATCCCAAACAAAAGGGATCAGTCCACACTGTCTGCCTTATTAAGGGTGTCCATGTGCTCTACTTTCTGAACAACAGCCCACTATTTGAAGGCATCTCTCAGCCAAAGGTCTGTCTGGTTCAAATGAAATTTAAAGTACAAGTACTATCAGAAAAGAAGAAAGGACCCAGAAATTGGGTGTCAAAAGTTAGCATCTGAACAGTGGACACAGTTCACCATGTCACAATCTTTCCCACTCTTGTGGGCTGTTCGGTATTTCTTCTTAAATTGGGGTCATTACTTCTAAATTAGTTTCTATATATTATAATGAGAATATGCAGATTTCAAGAAAAATTCCTGCTTTCTTTTCTCTTTGTTTGTGGTAAAGCATGATTGATCACCTCAGTCTTATTATTTCCAGCATAATTGCTGTGGTCAGAAAGAGCCTCCTCAAAAAGTGTGGTATTTTTGAAACACAATGAGGCCATACCCCAGGCAGCAGCAACCTTGAGTCGGCTAATCTTTCTCACTCTAGGTCAGGCGAAAGAAACTGCAGAATGAACTCACTAAAAGGTGGCTTCATTTTGGCAGTTTCATGTCTGGGCCATAGCTGTCCAGTATCCCTTATTGGCCAGGAAAACCCCTTATTTTACCCTCTTTCCCACTATCATCCCTTATTAATTAGACTGCAATGCCCTATTGCCGCCATTGGAGGGCAGCACAGGATAAACATAGCTGTCAAGTATCCCTTATTTGCCAGGAAATTTCCCTTATTTCCAAATCTAAAACTTGACAGGTATGGTCTGGGCTAGTCATAATAGAAACAGCAGCAGCAGCAACTGTGGTCAACCCATTACAGCAAAAACATCACTGAAGAACCTGTTGGCACCTTAACATTGTATTGATTGTATTGATTATATATATATATATATATATATACACAAATACAGTAATACAATATAATCAATACAATATATATCTCTAGCTCTATCTATCTATCTATCTATCTATCTATCTATCTATCTATCTATATCTATATCTATATCTATATCTATCTATATCTATATCAATATCTATATATATCAATATCTATATATATCAATATCTATCTATCTATCTATCTATCTATCTATCTATCTATCTATCTATCTATCTATCTATCTATCTAGATATAGATATAGATATAGATATAGATATAGATATAGATATAGATATAGATATAGATATAGATATAGATAGATAGATAGATAGAGATATTTGTATTATATTTGTATTATGGTGTATTTACTTTGTACATTGGTGATTTATGTCATGATATTGTGAACTGCCCTGATAAAATAAATCAAATCAAATCAATCAAACATCTAATAAGTTTTATTGGGCTTTAGTTTTAATGGGCTGCAGCCCTCTTTCTCAAATGTGTGGAGTGTTCTTCAGTTGGCAAACACTTATATGTAAAACTAGGATGGCAAAGTCCACAGGGAAGGGTGATGGTCCTCAACTGGATTAAATCTCACTTGAATTCCTCTTAATGGAGGATAGCAGCTTTATCAATACTGGCTTGGGGCCGAGGAAGACTTTGTATGCCAAAAGGGCTCAGGAGCAGAAAGTGACTCGTGGAACTGGATCAATAGTATGGGTGTCATGCAGATGCAGAAGGCAAATGGAAGGCAACTGCATTATAATGTCCCCAGGACACTCTTCATGGCTGATCACCATGAGGATAGCCAATATTCAGAATTGGATATGGCACTCAAAGAGGGAGAGAGGTGGATGGGGTGATGGGAGAATTGAAATGTGGATGTTATAAGCCACTGATTAGCATTTACTGGTCAAGGAACTTTCAAGATCTACATTTGTGTGTTTCTGTTCCTCCTGGCCTTCTAATTGTCCTCTAATGCACTAGAACTTATTTAGAGGTCAAACTATGTCTCTTTTCAGCTCAATACACATGGTTGGATGGATGGATGTCCTTAGGGTGATGCAGTCTCTCAAGTATCCTGGCCCACTACCATGTAGGGCTTTAAAGGTCAAAGCCAGCACCTTGAATTGCACCCGGAGGCACACTGGTAACAAGTGCAGCTCCTGAAGCAGTGGAGAGGCATGGGCATAACGTCCACACCCCATCACCACCCGGGCCGCTGCGTTCTGGACCAGCTGTAGCTTCCGAATGGTCATCAAGGGCAGCCCCATGTAGAGCGCATTACAATAATCTAGTCTGGAGGTCACCAGTGTGTGAATGACCATGAGCAAGGAGTCCCTGTTCAGAAATGGGCGCAACTGGCGAATTAGCTGAAGCTGTGCAAAAGCCCTCCTGGCCACTACCGCTACCTGTTCTTTGAGCAGCAACCGTGAGTCCAGGAGGACCCCCAAGTTGCATACCAGGTTTGTCTGAGGCAAAACAACCCCATCCAAGACCAAAGATGGCAGTTCCCGGGACAACACAGTGCCCTCAATCCATAGCCACTCAGTCTTGCTGGGGTTCAATTGTAGCCCGTTGGCCCCCATCCAGACCTCCACAGTCCTCAGACACCCAGAAAGGACTTTGACAGCATTGCTGGGATCACCACGGGCCGAGATGTACAACTGAGTGTCATCCATGTACTGATGGTACCGCACCCCGTGGGAATGGATGATCTCACCCAGCGGCTTCATGTAGATGTTAAATAGGAGAGGAGAGTGCACCGAGCCCTGAGGCACCCCACATTGGAGGGGCCTAGGGCTGGACCTCTCACTTTCCAACCACACTGACTGGGTCCGGCCCTTCGGAAATGAGGAAAACCAGGATCACACAGTGCCCTGGATCCTCAATCCTCGGAGCCATTCCAGAAGGATACTGTGGTCGATAGTAACGAAGGCTGCCGAGAGGTCATAAACAACTTACCTATCTTCGTGTTCAAATGGCCTCATCTGTAATTCTTTTAGTGCCAGAACGTTGTTAGGGAACTAAACCCTTGTACTGAAATACCCCATAAATTGTAATCCTTAGCATATGCGCTTGCAATCTCCTCCCGGTCCTAATCCTGCTCGTAATGATGATGCTGGTAAAGTGTAGACTGGTTTATCTCTATAGCCCCATCTGCATCTGCTGATAATATACTGGGAAGTGGTCCACTCTATAAAAAAATATCTGAAATCTATCTCTTGATTCAAGCTCTTCGGCAAAAGTGTTTGAAAATTGTGTATGTAAAACGACTCTCTTTTGAAGAGTAAACAATCTAAATCTACTCTATTATATTGTTTTGCTTTGACTGTTTCAATGATCACAAATTTAAATTTGTGATCAGAATGGTTTTTTTCAACGTAATTTTGTACTAAAGGAGCGAACAAATTGCGATTCCTAATTCTACTTCTATGTTCAGCTAGCCTGTTCCTGATTGGTCGAGATGTCTTCCCCACTGTTTATGACCATTTTATTGTGATAGGATTAATATGGGTTTTGTAAGAATTTAGACACGCTAGTTGAAGGTACTTAATGAAATTATGATTTATATCTTGTACAGAATTATATTTTCCTGATGAAGAAAAATGAAAAAATCTTCGAACTGGATAGATTTTGGAATTAACAAGTGAATGAATCTAATATTGTATATTTTGGAACATTGAAGACTCTTTTGTTGTATGAATCCAATATTACTTATTTTGAAGTATTGAAGAAATTTATGTTGTCTGTGAAGTTGAACAAGACTATTGAAGAAATAAGAAGTATACAAGACTGATTTCATATTATTTTATTAATAAAGAAACATGAACTTTGAAATAGTGTAGCCAAAAGCAGTTTTTGAGAGTGGGATTTCTACACTGCTTTGCCATTGTGTTTTTCCAGGTCATCATTCAACATAATATAAATAGAAAATTAAGTACAGGAAGGAGAATAGTTGATTGGCTTCAGAGTGGTTTGGTTTTAGCATGATGTAATTGTTTAGGGCTGTCACACCAAATTCAGAATAGTTTAATCTCAGGTAGGACAACAGCAAGGTGGGGGGGGGATAAAATATATCCATTGCCTTCAGGATTTTTAAGTGTCTCCTGATGATAGCCTAGCATGGTCCTCTATTTTTCTATGTATCAGATGATCCCCACCCCACCCCTTTCCTGAGGATGGCCAAGTTTGCTTTTGGATCTTAAAGAAGTCAATGGGGTTAGGGTGGATCAACTCCAGATTTTAGTCTGCACATTAAAGGAGCTATTCAATGTTCTGAACCCATTTTGAGGATAGATTCTGTCCACTAGATGACTGCTGTATGGTTTGGGATAAATCCCAATGGAGACTCTCCAGCCTACTAATATCACACTTGCCAGCCTTCTGCCTTTGAATACATAGAATGTGAAGGTAATCTATACCTATAAAAAATGGCCTTAACCATTGGGTTAGTTCAAAGGCTCCCACACCCGGCCAAACCATCCCCGACCTAGCCCTCCACACTCACCGTAACAGCCGTCTTCCCAATGCCGCGGGGTTCCGGTGGTCGCCAGTGGGGCAGCAGCCCCACGAACGTGACCAAAAAAAAAGAACTATGAGTCCCAGAGTCCTCTGTGCTGCACAACCCCTCAGCCAATCAGACTGAGGGACGCGAGCGCAGAGGAGGCTGGGAAAGCACAGCGCGGTGGTTTTAAAAGACAAACTGCACCGGCCTGGGAAAGACTTTCAAAGACCCAGCTGGAACCAGGAAAAGATAAGTGCGGTCAATGAAGGTTAGGGAGTGGGGGGAAGGCACGGCACCGGTAACCATGCTGCCCCCCTGCCCCAACACCTAGCCCCCCCTCCCTAAACTCCACCGACCCCATGTACCTGTTGCCGGCTCCAGTTGGGTTTTTAAAAGTCATTCCCTCCCATCGCGGCCTTCTACGTAGGGAGAAGCACTGGCCTGTCCTTCATCTCTGTGGGCAATGTGGCCTCGATGCCCGCAAGGATAATGGAGAGGCCGGTGCTTCTCCCTACGCAGAAGGCCACGATGGGAGGGAAAGTGTTTCCCAGAGGGAACCGATTCGTCTTCCTAGGAGGATGGAGGCCAAAAGATACAGCCCCCATCTTCCAAGGAAGACGAACACCTTAACAACGGGAGACAAAGGCCAAGCATGGAGCACCATTCTTGGCCTCCGTCTCCCACAACCACCCCCTCTTTCCCCACCCCCAGGCTTCTCACAGACAGCAGGGGGAAAAACATTTTCCCCCACAGCCTCAGAGGCCAGCACATGATGCCACCGTAGCATGGGGGTGGGGAAAGAGGATACCCCCCTCTTCCCCCCGACCCATGCTTCGGCGAGGCAGCGGGGAAAAACAATGTTTTCCCTCACAGCCTTGGAGTCTAGCACAAGCCAGCCCATAGCTTGGGGGGAGAGGGTTACCCCCTCTTCCTCCTCCAACCCAGGCTACGGCAAGGCACCGGCCGGCCCCTATGTAAAAAATAAAACACAAATAAATAAATAAATAAATAACCCCCCACCCCAATGCAAAGATTTAATGCGGCCTGGCCAGCAAGGCAAGGCCACGTTAAACACTCCTAACCCACCCCCACCCCCACATACTCTCTCTCACACACACACACAAACATAAAACCCTCCCACCCACAACAAAAAAAACCGGGAGCAATTATGGAGACGTCTTCCCTCCATGCCGACTGAAACGAACTGAATTTTAAAAAACTGAAAACTCTTACCACAGCACCGCCTTCAGGCCGTAAGAGTAAAAACAGTCAAAAACAATTTTAAAAAACACCAAACACAGTACTCTTAAACACAGCCCCACCTAGAGGCCACAAGAGTAAAAACAGTCAAAAATAATTAAAACAAAATAAACAATGCAATAAATAAACAAATTCAAAGAAAGTCAAAAAGAACAAATTCAAAACACCACCACTCAAACCACCCCTATCCCCCCCCAAAAAAAACAACAACAACACACACACACCCAAGAAACTACCCGGCAAGGCCGGGCACAAATATGCTAGTATTATATATTAGATATATATTAGTATTCCTAAACCACTGACCTGGTTGGTTGTGGCAGAATACACTTCCAACAATCCCTAGCCAGCCAAGAGAGCCTACTGGTTTGCAAGTTGGGAGTTGTAATCCAGCACAATGAGATGAAACCAGGGCTGTCATCAGGGGGGACCTTCAGGACTCCCATCCCGGGCCTGGATATGACAGGGGCCCGGCATTGCCGGGAAACCACTGATCTGTGCATGTGAACAAATGATGCATGCGCAGAAAACTATGGGGGCTTGACAGTGTCGGGAAACCACTGATCTGCGCCTGAGTAAACAAATGACACATGTGCAGAAAACCAAGGGGGCATGGCCAAAATGTGTGTGTGTGTGGGGGGCGTGTACCAGGCCCAGAAATTTCTGATGCCGGCCCTGGATGAAACATCATGTTGAGGAAGGCTGCTGTCCACGTTTTGGGCAAATTATACTTTGAGATGTTTAAAACTAGCCTGTGATCTATACCTATAAATCCAAGGGTTAACCATTGGAACTTGCTATACATTTCTGCACCCGTTTATCCTATCCCGTACCGAGCCTCCTGCACTCGCCCGAACCCAGTACAGAGGTCACTAAATGGTTGAGAAACGCACCAGTGGGACAAGAGCCCCACGGATGCAAACAAAGGGAAAGAACATCAATTCCCAACATTCTTTGCGCCGTGCCACACCACAGCCAATCAGGCTGAGAGGTGCGAGCAAAAACAACATTGTGAGAAGTGCTGCGGCCAATCAAAATCGAGCCGCAGGGGGAAAAAGCCGCACGAACGGAAAACACAAACGCAAAACTACAAGCCCCAGCGTCCTGTGCGCCGTGAGAACACAGAACGCTGAGAAAGCCGGTGCGCGAAAAATAAAATTACGAAATGCAACGGGAGCGCAAGTCCCCAGCAGGTGGACGTAGCGCCTCACAGCCTCGCAAAACAAACAAGCCACAAAACTCCACCGCGAGAAACCTGCCAGCCTTCTTTCCCGGAGTAACGGGGAGAAGAGGGACTCCCTCTCCTCCATGCTACCCCACCGAAGACCCGGCGAGACCACCGCCAGCCTCAAGGACAGTTGAGCTGGGGTGGAAAAAACAAAAAACCCAAAAACAGGCAGCAGTTCGTCAGAGAAAGCACCCTCCCTGGCGGATGACTGGCTGATGCCTTTGTACTTCCGAATACAAAAGCAGCAGCCAGCAATCCGCAAGGAAGAGCACCACCCCTTACAGATCGCTGCCTGCTCATCTCCGGTTAGCTAAGCCAGGAGAAAAAGGACAGAGACAGAGAAGAGAGAACCATCATTGGGCAAAGAAAGCTCTTCTCTGCCTCCTCCTTCTTCCCTGACCTACCTAACGAATCTTTCCAGGAGAAGAACGGGCTGACTGCCTCCTCCTCCTTTCCCCCATTGCTGCATCGAAACCAAAATTTGAAGCAGCAATGGGGAAAAGAGGAACCAACAGACAGCCTGTTCTTCACGCTAAAGTAAACACCAAAATCAAACACCAAAATTAATAAAAAATAATAAAACAAAAATAAAACAATAATTAAAAAACTATTAATAAACAAAAAAGTAAACCACAAAATACACAAACAAAAACATCCACAATACCACAAAAGCACATACAAAACAACGAACTACAACACGAAAAAACCACAAATTACACAAACAAACAACAACTAATTACAAAAATAAACAATGAAATAAGAAAAATTAAACAAAAACCTCCCAGCCCACCACCACAAAAACAAAACAAAGAAAAAACCCAGAAGAAAGAAAACCAGAGAACTCACCAGCGTGTCCTCCCTCCATGACGACCAGAACAGAAATGAAGAAACAAAGAGACTACTTACCGGAAGAAGCCCCACCCAGGGGCCAGGAGAGAAAAATCACGTGAAATGAAACCAAAACCCCTAGCAGCCCCACCTGCAGAGCAGAATAGTAAAAACAACTCAAAAACACACAACAGCCATACCTAGAGGCCACAAGAGTAAAAACAAGTCAAAAACATAACAATAAATCCAAAGTTTACACAAATCATAAACATATGTTAAATAAATAAAATAAAAAGATTTATAACACCCTGTGTTGAGTTTTTTTTTACTATTACTAATTTATTTGTCTTTTTTCAATTCACTTAGAAATATCTTTGGGAGTACAGCATGTCAACCTTGTCAGACATTACACTGTAGCTGTCAGCATTTTGACTGATGTAGAAGCACTACCTTCTCTTGTTTGCCCTTCCTTTCACTTGAGTGCACACAGGTAAGACAGCTTGTTGGTAATTCTTTATTTAATGCTTTCAGTATCTGTGGCTGCTCTTTTTTAAAAATATATATATTATTTTTTTGACAAAAATACAGTATATAAAGACAGACATCAAAATCACATACATAAATGAAAAACATCAAACCATTTTAACCCTCTTAATAAATACTTTGATTATGACTTGATATTATATTACTTCCCCCTTCATCAAATTTTTATATTTACAGTAATGCCTCATACAAAGTCCGCTTCATACAACATCGGATTCATACAACATCGCCTAATTCCTTGAAAAAAGTTGCCTCATACAAAGTCGTGCGACTTTGTATGAGGCATTGGGTTTTTCCCAAGTTGCATTGTGCCTGGGCTTTATAAAAGGCAGGACACATGTGTGCATTGCTCTTGTGGGTTTTGCATGAGGTGAAGAGTGTTTAAGAGTGGTTTTGAGCGCAACCTTGGATTTTTTTGAATTTTTTTGTCAGAATTTTTAGAAGCATTCCTGGGATTTTTGCAGCATTCTTCAGGTTCTTGGACAATCAGGGTTGTTTGACATGTTTTTGTAATGTTTTTAGCCTTTAGACAATAATTTCTTAAAGTTCTGTCAGTTTCCTGTTTGTTTCCTTGACTTTGCCCTGAAGTCTGTGCTGTTACAGTACAATGTATCTCTATGGAAATGACGTTGTACGAGGCATCGCGGCAAGGATTTGGACGTTGTATGAGGCATCGAGGCTAGGATTTTGCATGCCTCATACAAAGTCCAAATCCATGTAAAGTCCAAACTTGTGGAACCAAGTTTGGACGTTGTATGAGGTATTACTGTATATTCTTCATGCCATTAACCAATATACAGATTCTAAATTTTTAAATTCTTACTGTCTCAATATACTTATTTAAAATTATTTCATATCCTCTTTAACATATTATATCTACCAAATCATACTTCCAACTCATGATTTCAATACAAAAATTACACAACTAAATATAAAAATAATAATAATACAAAAAAAGACAAAAAAAGAAATAATAAAAAAGAAAACTAACCACCAAGTGTTATTTACAATGCCCTGGAGAGCACGGAGTAACTCTTTGAAATCATTCCCAAAAACTCTTGTGAGCAGGTGCAGGTCTATTCATTTCTTCTCCCTTCAATGAGTAATCCACAAAGGTTTTCCAAACTTTCCAAAATCTGTTTTCTTTAACATTACCCTTTTTGACATTTATCTCATATGTTAACTTATCATTCAGTGCTAGAACCCACATTTCTTTGTACCATTCCTCAATTTTCATATTCACATCATTTTTTCATTTTCTAGCGATACACAATCTACCCGTTGTCAACATTATTTCTAATAACTCTTTTTCATCTTTACTTAAATTTATGCCTTCCACGTCTGTCAGCATAATGGTACTTGATCCCAGTTTAATTCCCCCCCCCCCATAATTTCACTTATCTCATTTTCAATTTTCCCCTCAAAATCATTTACCATGTTGCAGCTGCACCACATATGTTTATATGTACCCAGAGCATTCTTACATCACCAACACATTTTATCTTTCTTATTATCTATCTGATGTAATCTTACTGGGGTCAAATATCATCTCCACAACATTTTATAATTGTGTTCCTTGACTCTAACAGACATAGTCCTCATAATTCTTTTCTTCCATTTATTTTTCCAATTCTGGTCCTCTATCTTCATCTTTAAATCCTGTTCCCAATTTGCTTTCAATTCCTCCTGTGGCCAAAATGGCGATGGATTAATACATATATCTGCGAGCTCGCACGTCACAATGGGTTACTAAATGAGAAAATAAACTCAAAAAAACCATAAAAGCTCGTAAAAGCTCACCCAAAGAAAGCTCTAAATTTCTGCACTTCGAGGTCGGAGTTTGGGAAGCGGCAAAAGCCGCGGCTTTGCCAGCTGGGCAGTGGCAAACGGGACCAACGAAGGAAACAAGAAGGGCAAGAAAAACAAGATTTTGCCAAAAAGTAAGGACTCAAATTTGGAGCTGTGGCTTGTGAGGTTGCTGGGGTGAGCGGAGAGTAAGGACTTTCGAGTAAAAAGTAAGTGGAGAAGGAGAGAGGAATTGTGTGGGAAAGAAGAAGGGGGTTAATGGCAGTGGTGGTGAATGAAAACGAAAGTGAAGTGGTGGGTTAAGATTGGAGTGGAAACAAGTTGGAAGGTTATTGTTTGATTTGGAACAAAAAGAGGAGAAGGAGAGGAGAACAGAAGGAGAGGGAGGCTGAAAGAACGGAAGGAGAAGGAAGGAAAAGGAGGAAAAAAAGAACAGAAAATGGATTGGATGGCTGAGTGTCTGGAGTGTTTGGAGAAGAAGGGAGGGAGGGCACCCCATGAAATCTGCAGCCACGGCTGGTGATTAATGGCGAAGTTGTAATTCTTTCTTTGCGAGCTGAGCATCCAGAACGGGAGCAATATAACTTTTATGTGCATGAGTCTTTTTCTCTCTCTCTTTGGAACTTAATTTTTTTGGACCCTTCAGACTGTCAAATTGGATTATAGCTGGATTTTATGTGTGCTTGATTCTCCTATCCCTTTTTCTTTTTTTTATTATTTATAAACTGGTGTTTTGGATACACAGTAGCTGGATTACTCAACGGAGTTTGAGATTTTTGAAACATTATTACAATTTGCAGCTGGAGTTATATTTGGATTATAAAATCTTCAATCAAGTTGTGGGGGGTGCAGCAGGAGGGAAGGAAGAAGGGTCCAAAACTGAGAATGGTGTTAAAGAAGAGTGAAGCATTTGGATGAGAGAATCTAAGACAGAATAAGTAGGTGAAAGAGATGTTTTGATTTTAATTTTATACAAAAATGGTTTAAAAATTAGAATGGATTAATGCAAGAAAAAGGCACAGGAGTTTTTTTGAGCTTAATAGATACATCTGCCACATTCCCCCCCCCTCCTCTCTTTGGTCGGCAAAGGTGGCTTTTTTTAAGAAAAGGGTGGGGAGGGTAGAGTTGAATGTTTGATGTAATAGGTTTAGTTTTAGTTATGGGAAGGAAGGGTACACGCCTATTGGAGAAATCAGAGCTGATAGAAGATCGTTGCAGTTTAAGTTATGAGAAATATTAAGGTTTTAACGTGGAATGTGAAAGGTACAGGGTCTCAAGTTAAGAGATGAAGAATTGAATTAGCATTAAGGAAGGACAGGCCGGATGTAGTCTTTCTCCAGGAAACTCACCAAAAATCTCAAGATACGAATAAGATTTTTTAAAGAGGAATGCAGTATTATGAAAAATTGTTTGGTACTTCAAAGGCAAGAGGGGTGGCTACCTTGATCTCGAGTAGGTTGGGTTTTGAAATGACAAGTAGTATTTCTGACCCAGACGGAAGATATTTGATTGTAAAAGGGAAAATTGATGATGAGGAAGTGACTTTGGTGAATATATATGCCCCAAATGAACATCAAGAGGTTTTCTTAGAGAAATTGTGTAAAATATTGGTAAAAGAAAAGATGATAAAAATGATAGTGGCGGGGGACTTTAACTTAATAAGGTCAAATTTAGATTGTACAAATTTGTTAAGATGTGGAAAAGGGCTTAAACAACAACTTTTGGATAAATGGTTGGAAACTTTAGGATTAAAGGATACCTGGAGAGAGATTAAGGGGTCGGAAAGGGTCTATACTTACTTTTCACATATCCATAATTCATATTCTAGATTATATATTTGTAACAGAGAACATGATCAGGAACATAGATGAGGTGGAAGTGGGAATTTTTAAAGAATCAGATCATGCAAAAAGTGTTGACAGAACTGAGGATAGAGGGTATGAGGAAAAAGAGAAGGAATTGGAGATATGATCCTAAATTGTATCAAGACCAGGAGTGTAAAGAACAAATAATGGAGAATTGGAAGGAAACTTGGCTTTGGAATTATATGGATGAGGTGAGTTTTAATATGGTGTGGGATGCCATGAAGTCGGTTTTTAGAGGTGAGAGTATTAGGCTGGCTAGTTTTAGAAATAAACAATTTAAGGTGGCGCAAGACAAAATTGAGAATGAGATAAAACAGTTGCAGGAACAACATGCAAGGACTAAGGATAAGGAAGTTTTTGATAATATGCAAAGATTGAAGACCGAACTGATAGGAAAGGACATAGAAAAGGTAAAACGAGATTTGGTATACTTAAAAAGAGAGTATTTTGAATACAGTAATAAGAATTTAAAACTATTAGCAAAGCCTGCAAAAGAAAAGAGAGAAAAAAGGGAAATTGGAATTTTGATTAATTAAGATGGGATAAGATGTAATAAGATTGGAGATAAATGTAAAATAGTGAAAGATTTTTATCAGGCATTATATGCGAAAAAGAACATAAACTTGCCGAAATTTAAAAAAAAACAATTGGAGAAACAAATAAATAGTAAGATTACACAGGAACACAAGAATAGGATGGAAGAACGAATAACGGAAAAGGAAATAAAAGAGGTTATTGCCAGCTTAAAAATGGATAAAGCACCTGGAGAAGATGGGTTACCAGCTGAATTTTATAAGGAGTTTAAAGATGTAGTGGTGCCAAAATTGACTAAATTATATAATTATATATTAGATGGTGGGCAAATTCCGACTTCGTGGTATAGGACTATAATCGTGTTATTACCAAAGCCTGGAAAGGATCCAGAAAAGGTTGAATCATATAGACCAATTTCATTAATAAATCAAGATACTAAGATCTTCACAGCAATATTGGCTAATAGACTGAACAATTTTATGGGTAGTTATATAAATGAGGATCAGGTGGGATTTTTGAAGGGTAGGCATATGTCAGATTTGACGAGAAGAGTGGTAAATCTAATTGATATGGTAGGACAAACAAAAGAAAAAGTAGGATTATTATCCCTAGATATATTTACGGCATTTGACTCTTTGCAATGGGTAACAATTAATGAGATAATTAAAGGTTATGGATTCGGGGATAAATTTAGGAAGACAATTGGACAATTATATCAACAAGGTACAGCAGTAGTAAGGGTAAATGACGAGGATACAGAAGAAGTGAATCTAGAAGCTGGCACAAGGCAGGGCTGCCCTTTGTCTCCAATTTTATTTATCATGGCAATGGAGTTGTTGGCAAAAGCTGTAAGGGAAGATAAAGAAATAGAAGGGGTTTTAGGTAATAAGATAAGTTTATACGTGGATGATACTTTGATAATAGCTAAACACACCGGGAAAGCATTGGACAGAATACAAGTGCAGTTGAATGATTTTGAGGATATAACAGGTCTGAGAATAAATTGGGATAAATCAGAAATGATATTGTGTAATATGGGTAAGGAAGAACAGCAAAGGATAAAGGGAAAGTGTAATTTACAAATCAAGGACAATTTGAAATACTTGGGGATAAATATTTCAAATAAATTTGAAGATCTTAAGAAACTGAACTATGTAAAATTAAAAAAAGAAATTAAGGATAGAATACAACAATTACAAAAATTGAGGCTGTCCTGGTTTAGAAGAATTGCAATATGTAAAATGATGTTATTACCAAGAATTAATTTTCTATTTGATGCCCTTTCAATTCAAATGAAGGACAAAGAAATTATTGTAATGGGGGGCGGAGAGGCCTCGATTGGCAAAAAAAAATTTGGTATCTATCTCAGAAGGAAGTGGGATTAGGGATGCCAAATTTGATGACATATTACCGAGCTTTTTAAATTAAGAATGTTGTGAAGATTTTAGCTAGAGAAAGGGTAATTTAGGAGGAAATTGAAATGAAAGAGCTTAGTCATATAGGAAAAATGGTCTTTTTAGGAGGTAGTATGGGGAAAGTAGCCATTAAAAATAGAATGATGAAGGCAATACTGGGAACATGGGAAAAGGTAAAGAGGGAATTGGTACCAGATTTTTCACCTATTATTGAATTGGAGGATGTGGCAAATTTCCCAATCAAAATTAATAAAAAGATTAGGGAAGTACTTGATAAGAATGGAGTTTTCCTGGTGAGAGACTGGATACGGGCCTGTAGAGACAGCGAGAGGAAAACGAATCTGTATGGACAATTGAAATTGAATTGGTTCCAGATAGAGATGGTGAACAAGTGGAATAGCAATTATATGAATGAAGTTGGACTACAAAGAGGGAGGACGGAGTTTGAAGAGCTAATTTTAAAAATAAGAAAGGGACAAAGAGGAATAAAGGGGTTGGTGAGTAAAATATATATAATGAGTTTTAACTCAAATAAAAACCCAAAACATCTAAACACAGTTTTAAAACATTGAATGTAAAAAACATGTACTTTCATATTTTTAAAAATATTACCTACTAGCAAGGGTTGCCCGGCGTTGCCGGGCTTTTCCCCTCATGTTTTTTAATTAAAAATGAGCCAAATTTTTTTTTTTTTGCAATAGTGTTACATTGTGTTGGAAGATTAAATTGTGTTGTTTTTTTAAAAAAATTGCTTAGTCTGTAATTTTAATTTTTTAAATGTTTATTTATGTTAAATTTGTTTGGCTTGGCTGTTATTAACTGTGATCTGCTTTTTTGGGTTTTTTTGAGGATTAATAAAAGAAGCAAGTATGATATAATAACTCAGCACAGGATTTTTTAAAGTTTCTATTGTATGTTATTGACATATATATATTTGTGATTTGTGTGACAGTGTGTTTAGTGTAATTTTTTTTACTTGTTTTTTTTGTGTGACCTTTTGTGTAAAATTGTGAGTTTGTGTTTTGTTTGGGGCTGTTGTGTGTTTTTGAATTGTTTTTACTATTGTGGCCAGCAGGTGGTGCTGGTAGGGGTTATTGTATTTTGACTTTTGTTTCTCTCCTGGCCTCTGGGTGGAGCTTCTTCTGGTCAGTAGGGTCTTTCTGTATTCATTTCTTTTCCAGTCCTGGTGTAGGTAGCACGTGTTCTGGTAAGTTTGCTTGTTTTCTTTGTTGTGTGTGTGTGTGTGTGGGGGGGGGGGGTTGGAGTTTGTATTTTTTGTCTGTTTGTTTTGTTTTTGATTGTGTCTTTGTTTACTTCGTATTGTTTTTGGTGTTTTTGTTTTTGTGTATTTTTGGCTGTGTTTGAGTGTTTTTAGTAATTTTTAAAAAATTATTTGTTTGGTGGTTGGGAAGGTACGTGGTCATTGGGGGTTTGGAAGGGTGGGCTAGGTGGTGGGGAGGGGGGCATGGTCGTTGGGGGTTAGGAAGGGTGGGCTAGGTGGTGGGGAGGGGGGCATGGTCGTTGGGGGTTAGGAAGGGTGGGCTAGGTGGTGGGGAGGGGGCATGGTCGTTGTGGGTTATTAAGGGTGGGTTAGGTGGTGGGGAGGGTGGCTTTATTGTTTTATGGTGCTTTTTTGTGTGTAGTTGTGAAAGTAGATCGGGGTTTCCCCTTTAATATCAGTGGGTGGGGCTTGCGACCCCCCTCTCCGCTTGCTACCCTGGGGTTGGGAGGTTTGTGGGGACAAAAGAGGTATGTCCCCCCAACTTTTCTGGACCCAGTACACCAGGCACAGTGGATCGATTCCCTCCCCCCCTCCTTAAAACAACTCCGTTTTTAAAGAGTAGAAAAGATGGAGTTTTTTTAAGGAGGGGGGTGGGAATCGATCCCCTCTCCCTGGTGTCCTGAGTCCAGAAGGGTTTGGGAAACATTCCCCTTTTGTCCCCAAAAACCTCCCAACGCTAGGTTAGCCAGCGGAGAGGGGGATCGCAACCCCCACCCACTGATATTAAAGGGGAAACTCCAGTTGGGTCCTTCAGGGAGGGATAGAAAGCCGGCTGGTGTGTGCTTGGCTGTGACGCGGTGAGTTGTTTTTCTTTTTAATTTTTCGGGCGCCGGTTTCCTCAGCGTTCTGCGTGCTCATGGGGCTTGTAGTAATGGGTTGGTGCTTTGTGTTTTTGCTGGGTTTTTTTAAAATGCGTTTCTTTCGATTGGCTGCGGCGCGTGTCGGAACGCTGCGCCGTGTGAGAGCCTCTCAGCGTGATTGGCTCTGGCGCGGCGCAGCGCAAGGAATGTTGGGAAGTGAAGTTATTTCCCTTTCTTGCCATTTGTGGGGCTGAGACCCCCGTGCCGGATTTTTAAATCCTTCGTTGACCTGCATAGGCAATTCGGCCGTGCGCACGAAGGGTGGGTGCGGATCAGTAGGGCGATGCATAGCAACCTATAGCCAGTTCCAACGGTGAACCCTTGGATTTATAGGTTAAGATGGTACAACTATTTACAAAAAACACACACAAACTAAAACATTATTTGGATAAATACAACAATTTGAAAAAATTATATCATCCTTTGTTCTTTTTTCAATCCACAAAAAAAGAAGCTGATCACAGTTTATAGGGCAACCTACGCTAGTCATCTATAAAAACACAATTACTGGTTTGTTTGACTCACTTTGAATTACTGGTAACAAAATAAGGGAGTGGCATTCTGTGAATACAAACCTACTGGGATGTTTGTCTTTCTAGCATGATACCTTAATCCAATATGGACATGCTGTTCCTTCTTTGATGCACAAACTTGTTTGTGACTCTTTGTGAGGGATCACTCACAAATCTGCTGGCCTGTCATTTGCTCTGAGCTAATGTGATGTTTTCCATGAAATTGAGTAAACTCTGGAATTTTTGTCTTAGTCACATTGTGCTGAAAAATCTATTCCAGATCTTCTTGCCTCCTGTGCTATTATATGGATGTGAGTACATGAAGGTTGTTTGTTATTTGTGGGAAATGTCATTATGTACCAAAAATGTCATCAAAAACTACCATTTTTAGTAGTTTACCATTTTTGTTGTTGTTGTTCAGTCGCACAGTCGAGTCCGACCCTTTGTGACCCCGTGGACCACTGCACGCCAGGTTCCTCTGTCATCTGCCATCCTCCGCAGCCAACAGGTTTTCCTCCTGAGACTGGTAACCAAAGGACAAAACTAGTTTGGAGTTGGTAGGGATGTACACTGCCACTACCCTCCCACTCATGATGCCAGCTTCCCAAACTAATTTTCACAAAATACAAACAACTAAATCAATGTAAAAGGATAACTGTGTCTTTTGCACATTGTGTAGTTTGGCACTTAATGTTGGCAGAATCAAGAGATGTGTGTTATATGTTCACAACAGTGCCAGCTGGGATGAATGCCCTTTCATAAACACTGGTGTGGCTGGGATATACAGTTGTTGTTGTTTTTACTGAGTTGCATTCCATAGGAAGTATAATTTCAAAACAGCCAATTGGGGAAAGTTCACAACAATGCTAGATGCAGGTGTGCTTCAAATTGCCCATCAACTAGAGAATTAGGATCCGTTTGTAAATTCGATGTTAGATTGTTCTTGTGCCCGCATTTCAAGAGAGTGCTGGATCAATACTTAAATTTTGCACTGTGAAGAAAATTCATTTAGTGAACATAAAATAAAAGCTAGCATGAATTTGATCTCGACTCTTGTAAAAACAAAAATAACTCACTGGATAGACATTGTAACATGGCAAGAAGCAGCCTGAAAGCTTGGAAACTCCTGAAAGACTGAATAGAAATCCAAAAAGGATATTATATCCAAAGATAAGGTAAAGGTCGCCCTTGTTCAAAAGCCAGTCATATCCAACTCTAAGGTTTGGTGTTCATCTCAATTTACAGGCAAAGAGCCTTTGCTATCTGCATCTGCAGATGTTTCCATGGTCATGTGGCAGGCATGACTAGACACCGGAGTGCACGGAACATTGTTTACCTTCCCACTGAAGCGGTACCTATTTATCTACTTGCAAATATGGAGTGCCTCAGGGCTCGGTACTCTCTCCCCTCCCATTTAACATCTACATCCGTTCCCACGGGGTGTGGTACCACCAGTACACGGATGACACATAGTTGTACATCTCGGCCCGTGGGGACTACAGTGATGCAGTCAAAGTCCTTTCCAGTTGTCTGGAGGCTGTTGGGGTCTGGATGGGGGCAAATGGGCTACAACTGAATCCTAGTAAGACTGAGTGGCTATGGATAGGGGGTCCTGCACTATCCTGGGAGCTACCATCTTTGGTTTGGGATGGGGCTATCTTGCCCCAGACCGACCCGGTGCGCAACTTGGGGGTCCTCCTGGATTCACGGCTGCTGCTAGAAGAACAAGTGGTGGCTGTGGCCAGGAGGGCCTTCACCCAACTTCGGGTGATTCGTCAGTTGCGCCTGCTCCTGGACCGGGACTCCTTGCTCATGGTCACTCATGCACTGGTGACCTCCAGACTAGATTATTGTAATGCGCTCTACATAGGGCTGCCCCTGATGACCATTCGTAGGCTGCAGCTGGTCCAGAATGCTGCGGCCTGGGTAGTGATGGGTGTGGACGTTATGCCCATGCCTCACCACTGCTTCGGGTGTTGCAATGGTTACCAGTTTGCCTCCGGGTGCAATTCAAGGTGCTGGTTTTGACCTTAAAGCCCTATATGGTTACCTCAGAGACCGCATCGCCCTAAGGACATCTGTCCGTCCACCCAGAGTGGACCGGAGGGGCTCTCTAATTGTGCCATCGGCCAGGGGGGCTCGCCTCTCTGGCACAAGGAGGAGGGCCTTCTCTGTGTCCGCACTGGCCCTTTGGAACCTCCTGCCAGTAGAACTGCGTCTCCAGACGGAGTTGTTGCCCTTTAGAAAAGAACTAAAAGCCTAGGTGGTGGGCCAAGTTGGGGTGCAGGTGGAGGGGTGGCTTCCGTTGGGTGGTTGGTATAGAGGAGTATGCCTTCCCCCATGGTTCCTCGGTACCTGCACCCCTTTTTAGGGGTGAGTTCTTAACTCTGTTTTTATCTGTTTTGTTCATGTTGTGAACCGCCCTGAGTCGGCCATGGTCGATTGGGCGGTATAGAAATCTAACAATAAATAAATAAATATAAAATAAAAATAAAAAAATTCTTGCTTTCCAACTGCTAGGTTGGAAGGGACTGGGACAGAGATGGGAGCTCACTCCATTGTGCAGCACTCAGGTTTCAAACTGCTGACCTGCCAACCTTCCAATGGTCAGGTTCAGTGTCATAGCCACTAAGCCACCAAAGTCCAAACCAAATGGCACACCAACTGTCTCTGGAAGGGCGGACCAATCAAAGCATTATGAAAACAAAACAACGAAAGACTATATAGAACAAATTTAATGAACTTTCAACTGTCTTCATATTAGCAACAGTAGAGAAAAACATAAGATGTAGGGATAGCAAAGTGATGGGATTCAATGATATCCAGATAGGGCAAATTAAACATTTTATGACATCTGGAAGAGCAAACAAATTCCAAAAATATGACAGAAGACAAGTCTCTCCACTATGTCATTATCCAAAGTTGAACCTCTTCAAATTCCAGAACAGGCAGGCTTTAGACCTGACAAGAGCTGTACAGCTCAAATCTTAAATCTAATCCAACACATAGAAGAGGGTTTTGAAACACATAAAATAATTGAAATAGTATTTGTCTATCATAAACTGATGCTCAAAAAGCTTTACCTATTTACATGTTTATGCTGAAATAACACAGAACTTTCCCCTGCTTCCACCACAAGGAAATCCACTAGGACATGTCTTATGTATTGGGATGGGAGGCAGCTGCGCCTGGTGCTACTCCCCCTGCCCCATCCAGGCGGGGCAGGGGGAGTACAAGAAGCGCTGGGGCCCGACAGAGGCGCAGGACATTCCTCGCCTCTCCCAGGGCTCCTGCCATCAGCCCCGGAATGGGAGGTAGCCGCACCCAGCGCCACTCGCCTGGCTCCACTCCCCTGGCCGCCATTTCAACTGGCGGCTGGCCGGAGTAGACGAGCTGCACCTTGGGTCACCCTGGTTGAGACGCCGAGACACGGAGCTCCTCCCCCAATCATGATGGCTGGGGAGATTGGGAGCACTTGCGCTGGCCTCCCACGGTAAAAAAAAGAACTGTTACATCCGTCACCGCTGCCGATGTCTACATGCAGAGTTCCTTCTCTCGGTCCGCCAGGGACATTGAACATTGGCTCTGTCAGGACCATAAGGAAGTGATTGAGTGATGCCATATAGACTGATTTTTTGTTTACTGTGTATTGTGGATTTATTTTTGCTTGCTGTGTATTACAATATTGTATTTTTGTATTTATTGTACACTGCATTGTTGATTTTTAAATATTGTATTGGTTGTAACATTTATAATATGTTGTAATGCCACCCTGAGTCGGCCTGCCCTGCACCCAGTAGGGTGGGGTACAAATTAAAATTGAATTGAATTGAATTGAATTACGGTACTTAGGATCATGGATTAGCAGAAATAGTCACCATTTGTTACATTTCAACAGAAGCACAGTCACTGAAGATATGAAAGAAATGGCTTCCCACAGGGTAATATTCTGATACCATTACTTTTTAACATTTACGCAAATGATGAACTGATGTTCTCATATACCACGAGTTCTATCTACAGGTATGCTGATTATCCTTTCTTGACAATTCATGGGAAACTTTGAGCCCATTGAGCTCCAGCTAGCCTCTGCATTAGAAGATTTTTTCCCCTTATATTACTAAAACAACCAGCTTAAACCAAACTGTTTAAAAATGCAAGTCTGAGTCTTTCAATTAAAAAACAGAAAAGCAATGTGGAACCCATGTTTTAGCTGGGAAGGCAAGATTTTGGAACACTGTCCTACCACAAAGTAATTGAGCATTACTCTGGATGGAACTTTGAAGTGAGGTAGAAAGATCAAAGGCTAATCAAATAAAATGGGGCTTCTTAGATAGAGAAGAATTTTTCTGCAAATACCCTCGATGCAGCATTTATTCCCTACTACATATGCAAATTAAAATCAAGAACACAGCCAATATAATGCTATTGAGGAAGCCCACTTCTGGACAAAAACAGTTTAAATGTTTTAACATTTAAATTATAAGAATTTTATCTATATTTCATATACATCCATAATTTTAACTTGTGTAAAGCTCTGATAGATAGAACAATTCAAGCAAGGATTCTTTGGGGAACACAACATGGACTTGTTCAATCAGCCCAGTGATTTTCCCAATTAATTACTCTGCTTTTTTTTAAAGCTGCAATTAAAGCACCACTTGATTAATTGCACTGATAAACTGATTAGCAATAGCAATTACACTTATACACCACCCCATAGCACTTAAAGCACTCAAGCACTTAGGCCTACAATATGACATAGACTCATTAGGAAGTTTCTCCCATTGAACTCAGCAGGACTTAACTTCCGAATTTAAAGAGTATTATTCCAAATGAGGCTGAAGCTTCCTGGGGAACCTGCGGTGTGTTCCTCCTGGCCCAAGGAGACAAAATCAAAGCCACTTCAAGGGTTTGGAAAACGTTTTCCTAGGCAAAGAATGCATACTTAAGCACTAAGGAGTGCAAAATTAAGTTACTGCTAGCCTGTGATTAGAAGCTAGAAATCTGTTTGTGTTCCAGAGATCTGATTCAAACAGACCTTCATGACTGATCAATCATGTATGCAAATGAAGCCTGTACTTACCACCTCGTGACCAATCACAGCTGGAAGAGACAGTGTCGGCTTCATGGGTACAACCATATAGGCTACCTCAGGGGTTGATCATCTCCCCTATGCTGTTTAACATCTACATGAAACTGCTGGGTGAGGTGATATGGAGATTCAGAGTGTGTTATCATCAATATATGGATGGTACACCACTCTATCTCTCCTTTTCATCATCAACAGTGGATGTAGTTAGGTCCTTGACTGCTGTCTGGTCGCCCACAATAATGAACTGGATGAGGCTTACTTCCCAACTCTCTTCCAAACTCTAACAGGTTGAGGTTGAATCTAGACAAGACAGAGACTCTGCTGTTAGGAGGAACTCATACTCAGTTGGGTGAGCAATGACCTTGTCTGAAGGTAATGATTCTTTCCCTGAAGGACTAAGTTAGCGGTGTGATACTGGGCTCAGCTCTCTCCATGGAGAAACAAATATCTGCCATGGCCAGGTCAGAATTTTGCCATCTTAGGTAGGTTGCCCAGCTTTGTCCATGCCTGGATAGGAAATCACTCTTGACACTGGTTTAGTAATCTATGCTTTAGCAATCTCAAGACTCAAATTACCATAATGTGATCTATACAGATGTGTGGAAACTGCAACAGGTGCAAAATGCAGCTGTAAAGCTGGTGTCAGATTAGAAGTTTTGATTATGTTTCCCCAATGCCAGCCCACCTGGATTAGTTGCCTGTAGATTTCCATACCCAGTTCAGCATTTTGATATTAACTTACAAAGTCCTAAACCAGGGGTTCTCAACTTTTCAAGCCGGGGGCCAGGTGACACTCTCTCAGTCAGCTTTGAGGGCCAGATGGCCATTTTGCCCTGCCTGCACAATGGGGTCGGCCATTTTGACCCAACAGCTTCAAAGGGGCAGCAATTTGGTTTCTTGAATGCTCTTGGAGGGGGGCACATGAAATTGTACCCACGGGCCTTAGATTGGGAACCCCTGCCCTAAAAAGTTTAGGATCTCAAAACCTGCTGGAATGCGACTCTGACTTTATGGAATGGGCTTCCATCTCATGATTGTTGGGCACTTTGTCCTTGTGAGTATTTGGCCAGCTAGCTAAAGGTGAATTACCATATATAAAGAAGCACTGAAGCAGGGCTGGATTTAAGCATAGGCTACCTAGGCTGTAGCCTATGGGCCCACACCACAAAGGGGCCCCCGCACCACATGATTCTACGTCAATTTTTAAAATCAGGTTTTTTGTTTTAGTAAATAAATAGTATAAAAGTTTGGTGATCGTAATCATCATTTATCATTTGCATTTGGTTTAAATTAATGTGGTGTTTGGGTGTTTGACCAGCCTGACAAGAATATCTCTTCCCACTTTCTGCCAGCAGGAAGTTTCACAAAGCGCAATGAGTGCATACTGTTTAAGATTTTTCAATACAGCAAACTAAAGTTGTAGTGAGTCATTGTTGCGGATTCCGCATGCACAATTGGCACAAACAGCCTCTGGCAGAGGTTAAACCAGTCGAGCAAACTCCTGGCCACTGGCCCTTGCCAGTATGGAAATTGGGGAACTTAATAATCATAGGATTAATTCACCCACATCTGACCTGACCGGCGATTCCGCTGAGGGAAGCAAATCGCTAACCTCCGTTACGTATTAGGCAATTACTGACTCACAGATCAGCCCAAGCTCTAGTGCAAATAGTGGCCATATTTACCCTGGTGTAAGCCCCGAACAATGGATTTCCCCTGTCAGTGTTTGCCCCAGCAAATTAACTTCCCCAAGAGAGATTCCCCATTAACCCGGGTAAATGGGTGATATGATTTTCTGTCAGATGACGATTCTATCACACGCTGCCTTGAATTCCTATATATGATAATGCTTTTCCCTCAATAAACCACTGGTCTTTGCTCCATCTTGTCTCGTGTCGTTCCTTGACCAGTCTCCTCCGGGACCCTAAGGGCCGCTTCACAGCCCCAATCCAACATCTGGTGACCCGAGACGTGATCTTACCCGAGAGTAAGCGATCAACGCGGTCCGGTTCTACGCTAGAACCGTGTCCGATCATCCCGGAGGACAGCGCGGCAGCCCGGTCGGAAAGCCAGCCGATTGGGAAGACAGCTCCGCGACGAGGCATTTCAGAGAGGCATCCTACAGCTTGCTCCGGCTTTCGCGGCGGCTTGCAGCATGGAAAAACACGTTCCGCTCAGGGTCGGCTGTGAACCCCTGACAGCGCAGAGGCCACCGAGGGCCCGTGGCGGTGGTCCATGCTCCAAGCTCTACCCAGAGATTCGTCACGCAAAACCTATTGCCTGAACTTCAGACGCGTCGACTCGTCCCGAGAAGGAGACTTCAAAGGACCCTCGCAGGTAATATGGGGACTTGTCCTCAGCGGCAAGGTCCGTCCGCTAGTGAAAGAATTCAGGAGGAGGAATTCAAAATCCTGGCCAGGGTATATCAGACAAGCTTTCACAGTGGAGAACTAGCGCGACTTTTGGTGTTCTTGAGGGAACACTGCCTGCTTTACCCAGAAGCAGGTACGTTATCCCTTCAGCTCTGGGATCAGATAGGAGTCTGCATTCAGCAACCCCCGAAAGCTCCAGAGGGCATAATTCGCACATGGAGCAAATGTAGGAAACTTTTAGCAGAGGTAGATCCAGTCCGGGTAGAGGCTAAAGAACCCCCAGCGTCAGCAGAGCCATCGGCGCCCACGGCGCTCTATCCGTCATTTCAGTTTAAGCAGAGTAGTGTAGGGAGCTTTCCCTCGGTGACAGCTGCAGACGTCACCGGTGGAATGCATGGAATGGGAAGCGCAGGCGCTTCTCTGACAGCTACAGGATCCCGAACTAAGAGTGCCCTTCAGCGTACAGTTGAGGAGGAGATCAAGAAGGGGGAATTGCCAGTAGAAGAACTAGCTGAGCTTAGTCAGATTTGTCCAATTCGCTTGGAAATGGATGCCCTCACAGGGCAGCAGCAGGTAGTTCATTCACCAGTCCCATATAAGCTCCTCATGGCTATACGGAAGGCCATTTCAGAGACAGGGCTACAGAGTCGGTTCACTAGGGGCACGCTTTAGCAAGTGTGCGAGAACACCATGTTCATCCCGCACGACTGGAAAGCCGTCATGCGGATGATGCTCAACCCCAGCCAGTATATGTTATGGGACAGCGAGTATCGCCTCGAGGCTCAAGCAAGGGCTGCCAGGATGGGAGGGGCAGTACTTCCTGACCAATTATATGGCTCAGGTGCCTTCGAATCCATCGATGCGCAGACCAACTTGCCACTTGCCACTCTTCAGATGTCAGCTGAGGCGGCCTTCAGGGCTTTCCTCAAAGTCCCAGCAACTGGCAAAGCGGCCAAAAATTACACCGCAGTCAAACAGGGCGCCCAGGAGTCCTACAGGGACTTTATCAATCGCTTAGAGGAAGCGATTAGTAGGCAGATCGATAATGAGCAAGCCCAACAAGAGTTCATGATGAAATTGGCTAAAGACAACGCCAATCTCGACTGCCGTAAGATCTTGCAGTCACTGGGTAACCGTCCCGACTTAACTTTCACGGACATGATTAGAGCTTGCGCCGATGTTGGCACAGACTCTTACAAAATGGGTCTGCTGGCGGCGGCGGTGCAAGGGGGTAGAAGACCGAAGAACAAAGGGGCATGTCACAATTGTGGCAAGGTCGGTCACTTCGCTAGGGAGTGCCGATCCAAGAGCGGCGGACAACATTCCGGCCATTCCAAGGCTCCAACCACCCCGTGTCCGAAGTGTAAGAAAGGCTACCATTGGTCCAGATTCTGTCCGAATTCGGGAAACTGGAATGCGGGCACGTCTCTGGCCCCGGTCCAAACAGAGACTTCCCTCGCTCTGGGCGAGCCAGAGCTGGATTAGATTCCATTCACATTCCAGGCGTTGCGAAGGCGCAGCCAGCCCCAAGGGTAGTACAGGGCTAGAATTGACTTGCCAGGCAGACGTCACATGTGACTTGCCAGGCACAGTCTATCTGGTGGATTCCCAGTACATGGGACCCCTGCCCAAGGGCTTCATAGGTTTAGTTTTGCCTCGCAGTGTAGCAGGAGCGCGCGGAATTCTTGTAATTCCGGGAGTCATTGACTCAAATTTTTCGGGTGTTCTCCAAGTTCAACTCTGGACGCACCTACCCCAAACCATTCACAAGGGAGACACATTAGCGCAACTGATTATGGTTCCTTGTAACTCGCCAGCAGACAGCCAGGGAAGGCTCAGGGACAGCGCAGGGTCCGGGTCAGAAGACCGCTCGAGCGCAAGTGAGGCAGTACAAGGATACCAGGTCTTAGCGACAGTGGAGACCAACATAGAGTGGAAACAGCGGCCAGTGATTGAGGTATTTTTGAATAAAAAATCATTCTCAGGGCTGCTCGATACCGGAGCTCACGTCAGCATGGTCAGCCGAAGCCAGTGGCCACGAGAGTGGGCCATTGAGCCGGTCTCCGATGTGTGGGGGGTAGGCGGCATCCAAGAAGCGTTTAGAAGCCGGGAGTGGGTGGAAGTCACAATCCCCAAGGCTGACGGCACTGCGGTCATTCGGCCGCACATTCTGGACGTGCACATCAACCTTTGGGGGCGAGACATTTTACAGCAATACGGTGCCACTCTTACCTTCGGGTAATGGCATTGCCACTTAAATGGCTTACCAACACGCCAGTCTGGGTGGAACAATGGCCGGTAGTGGGGGAGAAATTAGTCGCCCTAAAGCAACTGGTTAAAGAACAGCTAGACGCAGGACATATAGAGCAGTCCACTAGTCCTTGGAATTTGCCCATTTTTGTCATTTAGAAGAAGTCGGGGAAGTGGCGACTCCTCCACGATCTCAGGGAGATCAATAAATGTATACAGCCAATGGGTCCGCTTCAATGCGGCATCCCAAATCCGAATATGATTCCCGAGGGTTGGGAGATCCTGGTCGTAGACCTAAAGGATTGCTTTTACACCATTCCCTTAGACCCCAGGGACCGGGAAAGGTTCGCCTTTACGGTGCCGGTTGTGAACCACAGTGAGCCCACGCAGCGTTACACGTGGAAATATTTGCCACAGGGGATGCTCAATTCGCCTACCCTGTGCCAAATTTATGTTCACAATGTGCTGGCAAAGTTTCGAAACCTTCATCACACAGCCTTAGTATGCCATTTCATGGATGATATCTTGGTCCCAGCGCCGCAACTCGGCAGCGAAATGTTTACAGACCTCCAGGCCAGCCTGGGGGAGAAACGGTTACTCATTGCCCCAGAGAAAGTGCAAAGAACTGAGCCCTTCTCATACTTGGGTCATCGGCTTCTCCGTTCCTTCGCAGCACCAGTTTTGCCTCAGATCAATTTGAAAGACTCAGTCACCTTGGTAGAATTGCAGCAAGTTTTGGGTAACATTAATTGGGCCAGACCGTACTTCAGACTGGATACGGATCTTTTAAAACCGCTCTTCTCGCTGCTAACGCTAGGTAAGCAGCCGGCAGACCGGATACAAATTCCTCGAGAAGCACACTTGGCTCTCGAGAAAGTCAACCAAATTCTCAGTCAAAGGTGGGTGGACAGGATTGCTCAGGGGCCATATGCCCCGATCCTGAACTTGTACATCGTTCGGGCCGGATCCATGTTTACCGGAGCCCTAGGAGTGGACTCCGAGAAAGGAGCGAGTATTGTGGAATGGGTGTATTTACCGAACACCTCTTCCCGAAACATCGTTTCCCCCCCCCAAGAATTGGTCTCCGCAGTGGTCTACCGCGGAAGGCTGAGAGCTAGGGACATTTCAGGGCACGACTTAGCAAAAATCGTGGTCCCATTCACCAAGGAGCAAATTCAGCAGCTGATGCAGCTCGGTGACTCGCTTCCAATTGCCTTGGAAGGATTCACCGGATGCTTGGCATACCATTTGCCAAAGGACCCCAGACTCGTCTCGCTTCAAACGCAGACAGTCAGCTTGTACGAATTGCTTTCGCTGGTTCCACTTCAGGGGGCCAGAACAGTTTTTACTGATGGGGGTCATACATAAGAACATAAGAACATAAGAACATAAGAACAGCCTTGCTGGAACAGGCCACAGCCCATCCAGTCCAGCATTCTGTCTCACACAGTGGCTCACCATTTCCTTCAGGGTATTCCCAAGCAGATGCCTTCACCTGCTTAGGATTCCCTGGAAATGATATTGAGAGATATCCTGCCTATCTCTCCAACCCGGAGGTTGTCCTTAAGTATCCATAATTATAGCCATTGAGTCTCTTGTCCTCCATGAACTTGTCTAATCCTTTCTTAAAGCTGTCAAGACTGACAGCTGTCACCACTTCTTCTGGCAGGGAGTTCCATAGACCAGTAATCCTCTGGGTGAAAAAGTACTTTCTCTTATTTGTTTGAGAACTAGTACCCAAAAGTTTCATGGAGTGTCCCCTAGTTCTAGTGTTAGGCGATAGGGAAAACAGTTTTTCCTTATCTACTTTGTCCACACCTTGCATGATTTTATAAACTTCAATCAGGTCACCTCTTAGACGTCGTCGTTCAAGAGTGAAGAGGCCCAACCGTTGCAGCCTCAGATGGTAAGGAAGGTGTTCCAGTCCCCTAATCATTCTGGTTGCCCTCCTCTGCACTTTTTCCAGCTCCATAATATCCTTCTGGAGGTATGGCGACCAGAACTGTACACAGTATTCCAGATGGGGCCTCACCATAGATTTATAAAGAGGCAAAATGACACTTGCTGACTTATTTTCTATACCCTTCCTAATGATCCCTAGCATTGAGTTTGCTTTTTTCACTGCTGAGGCACACTGGGTTGACACCTTCATTGAGTTGTCCACCAGGACACCAAGGTCCCTTTCCTGGTTTGTCGCAGAGAGTTCAGACCCCATCAGTTTATAAATGTAATTGGGGGTCTCTGCCCCAACATGCATCACTCTGCACTTACTAATGTTGAAACTCATTTGCCACTGTTTTGCCCACTCCCCCAGTGTCGAGAGATCCCTCTGGAGCTCCTCACAATCTCTCACAGTTTTCACTACCCTGTATAATTTAGTGTCGTCAGCAAATTTGGCTACCTTGCTTTTTACTCCTACCTCTAGATCATTTATGAAGAGGTTGAAAAGCAGGGGTCCCAGTACTGAACCTTGGGGGACCCCACTCTTTACTTCCCTCCACTTGGAGAAGTGTCCATTTAGTGCTACCCTCTGTTTCCTGTCCCTTAGCCAGTTGCTGATCCAGGACAAGACCTGTCCCTTTATTCCATGACTGGTAAGTTTATTCAAGAGCCTTTGGTGTGGGACCTTGTCAAAAGCCTTCTGAAAGTCCAGATAAACAATGTCAACTGGATCCCCCTTATCCACATGCTTGTTGACACTCTCAAAAAATTCCAACAGATTAGTGAGGCATGATTTGCCCTTGCAAAAGCCATGTTGGCTCTCATTTAGCAGCACCTTCTCTTCTATGTGCCTATTAATTCTATCTTTTAGGATGGTTTCCATCACTTTACCTGGGACACGTGTCAAACTGACAGGTCGGTAATTTCCTGGATCACCCCTGGATCCTTTTTTGAAAATTGGTGTTACATTCGCTACCTTCCAGTCATCAGGCACAAAGCCTGATTTGAGGGAAAGATTATATATTTTGGCTAGGAGATCAGCAATTTCATCTTTAAGTTCCCTGAGAACTCATGGATGGATTCCATCTGGTCCTGGTGATTTGTTAGTGTTTAGTTTAACAAGACATGCAAGGACCTCCTCCCTGGTTATTTCTATCTGGCTTAATTCTTCGGTTTCCCTCCCTACGAAGATAGGCTCTGTTTTGGGCATGTGGCCTCTGTCTTCTTCAGTGAATACTGAAGCAAAGAATTCATTGAGTCTCTCTGCAATCTCTGTTTCCTCTTTAATAACCCCTTGCTTTCCATTGTCATCTAATGGTCCAATGGCCTTCCTAGTTGGGTTCTTACTTCTAATGTACTTAAAGAAGTCTTTGTTATTTCTCTGAGTATTTTTAGCTATACGCTTCTCAAAGTCTTGCTTTGCTTTCCTGATTGTTGCCTTGCATTTGTTCTGCCAGAATTTATGTTTCTGCCTGCTGTCCTCATTCGGACAAGCCTTCCATCTTCTAAATGAGCTTTTCTTGCTCTTGATCACTTCCCGAACAGCTCCTGTAAGCTGTTCAACATTATTACCGACAGTCAGTATGTTAGGAATTTGCTTCACAGTCTACCGGGAGCATACATCACTCCCGCGATAGACAAAAATTTGCTGAGTCTGTTCCTCACATATGGTGTTTTAACTTGGCAGGAGGGTCAGGCTTGGCGCACGCTGCTAACTCTTCCACAGAAGTCCGCACAACGGGCAGAGTTGGCAGCAGTGAACCTTGCTTTGCGCACCTTCGCCAAAGAGCGCCTCAACATTATTACCGACAGTCAGTATGTTAGGAATTTGCTTCACAGTCTACCGGGAGCATACATCACTCCCGCGATAGACAAAAATTTGCTGAGTCTGTTCCTCACAGCTCAATTTCACTTGCGGAACCGCACGGAAGCTCTCTATATCGCCCACATCCGAAGTCACCAGGACCTCCCGGGTCCGATTTCCACAGGCAATATCAGAGCGGATGCAGCCGCAAAGGAAATTCAGCAACGGTCAGTGTTGGGTGTTTTCACTACTCCAATTCAGAGTCATGCATTCTTTCATCAGAATGCCAAAGCGCTCGCCAGACAGTTTAACCTGCCACTTTCCCAAGCCAAAGGCATAGTTCGCTCTTGTCAGCATTGTGCAGGGGCACCGGGGGGGCCCTCGTGGGGGGGTCAACCCACGAGGGACAGAGGCTAAACAGGTGTGGCAAATGGATGTCACACATGTCCCGCAGTTTGGCAGATGGCAGTACATGCACGTTTGCATTGATACCTTCTTGCAATTCGTTTGGGTGACAGCGCAAAAAGGGGAGACTGCTTCCCACATGGAGTAGCACCTCCTTGCCTGCTTCGCGGCAATGGGCAAACCTCGGCACGTGAAAACCGATAACGCCCCGTCCTACAGCTCTAGGCAGTTAGCTAACTTCATGGCCACCTGGGACATTAAGCATACCTTTGGCGTTCCTTACAATCCGCAGGGGCAAGCAATTGTGGAATGAGTCAATCGAACGCTCAAGTCCTACATTGACAAACAAACAGAAAGGGGGGAGCCACCAGCCCTCCCCAAGTCACAGGGTCAGGCACAGCATTGTCTGAACAAGGTGTTGTTCACGTACAATCACCTTAATGTTTTTTCCGATTGCACACCGCAGGAGAAACACTTCCACCGTTCGGAAGCTCTCCCGCAACCGCTGGTCCATTACCGGGTGCCACCAGACCCTTCCTGGAGGGGCCCGGCGCCACTCGTAACCTGGGGAAGAGGGTATGCTGCAGTTATGTCTCCTACAGGTGTCATCTGGATTCCAGCTCAGTGCGTTAAGCCTCACTTGGAGCCACATGGCGTGGACCCAGACCGATCCGAGTCCGATCCCGGAGATGGAGGACCTCACCCTGACCGAGGGGACCCAGTGCGAGAAGCGACGACTGCGGACGACAGCGCCGAAGATCACCTGGGGGATGATCAAGACCCTTTGCAGTGAGGCCCAGGACGTCCTCCAATGCGAGGAGAGGGAACCGACACCGGAGAACTTCGTGGCTGCAGTCTTTGCCCAGATCAATGCCAACACCATGGCAGTCACCATCATCCCGACCCTCTCCCTACTTGCGGGGGGAGGCGTTCAGGCAGCCTCACTAAAGGCCAGCGATCTGATGCCAGGCGGAGATCTCTCTGCCCGGATGCACTACAATCTATGGGAAAGGTTGGCGGGTCTCGTCAACCAGTCCGATTTTTGCCTGAAGCAGGACATTGGTTCTGCCTCAATCCTGAGCACCTGTCTCATCCCAGTGTGCCACACTCCCGACGCGCACACCAGGGATGGCGACTGGCTGGTGAGGCGGATTTTCGGTCCGTATCTCCCTACGAGCTTCACAGCATACGCTCGCTGGGGAATGCAGCTGACTATGACCTTGCCGGCTGATGCAGCCACTCTCCACACCCCTCGAGTGGCGGTCAGCCCGAACTCTACTTGTGCTCGAATGACCGGCTGCTCCGCAGCCGGCCGGACTCGACGCCGCTGCCTTGACGCTGGCCGCGGCAACTGGACTTGCAATAACCCAGAGACACTTGGTTCAATGTATGCTCATGTTACCCTACCTTCAGGTTGGTTCTTTACATGCAATCAGTACACTTGGAACTACATTCCCGCAAATGTGTCAGATTCCATGTGTTGTATCAGTCACTTGACATTGTTACTCCCCACTAGGGATATGATTGTTCCAAGCCCAAATGTTTCTGCACCCATACGGCGCACTCGTGCCACCCAGTTAGACAGCTCATGTGATAGCAACATTAGGGTCCTGAGTCCAGCTGAGTACGTCTCGCTGGCAGTCAGCATACTTGGCGTGCCAGGCTTAGCCGTCGGCAACGCTCGGAGAATTGGTCAATTGGCTTGCGGATTAGCAAAGGCCATCAACCATACCTCCTCAGCGATAGCGCTGCTCAACCAGGAGCAGGCAGAGCTTCGCCATGCCATCCTAGACAATCGAGCAGCTATCGACTACCTTCTGTTGTTACATCATTTGGGTTGCGAATCTGTCCACAGCATGTGTTGCTTTAATCTCACCGTAACACAAAAGATCCAATTACTAATCATCATATAAAGTACAACATATCTATATACATATATACATGTTCTTGGATCAAGGAAGTATACATACCTATAGTGTTGAATCAATTTATAAAGTTTTAAAGTATATATTATATTATTACCTTAATGATGTTCAGTTCTTTTCATTTTTATCATCTTGTGAATTCAACTAATTCTAAATACTGTATATATAAATATGACTATTAAATTAAATTAAATTAAATTAAAAATGAAAATAGGAATGTCATACGTAAATTTTCTATAATTTAATAATAAACTTTAAACGTTTATTTTTCAATTTTTAATTGGATAATTGCTGAAAATGCAGTTTTTGTAGGTTAATTTTTTTTAAATACTTTCCCTGGTAGGGCCCGCGCCACAGGTTCAGCCTAGGGGCCCACAGATCCTAAATACGGCACTGCACTGAAGAACTTTCTGCTGCTGAATTATTATTTTTCTCTCTGAAGATATTATATTTTCTTCTGCTACCAGCACAATGCTTGTTTTAGGTCTAGTGGGTTGTTGCCTATTTGTTACTTTCTCAATAGGAGTTGTGTTATTGTGTATTTTATTGGGTGTTTTTTCTATTATATATCTTATTTGTATTTGACACTGCCCAGAGTAACTGTTTAGTTAGATGGGCAGAACATAGTTAGTTAGTTTAAACCAGCCAACCAACTTAGGTAAGCAAGCAAGCAAGCAAATTTGCAGACTGGAGGGAATCATAGAAATTCGTTGAATGGGGAGGGGGATTGGATATGGTAAAACTGCCCCTTAAATATCTCACTTACCTTGAAAGCCCTATTAGTGGTTACTATAAGTTGGTTTTAACTTGACAACATATAATTTTTACAAAAAGAAAAACAGTTTTGCTGGAACATATGAGACTGTGGTGGCTTACATAAGAACAGCCTTGCTGGAACAGGCCAGTGCTTAGTGCTTTTAATGCTGAATTTAATGACTGGAAGGTCATCAGGTTAGCAGTTCGAGACCCAAATGCCGCATGATGGAGTGAGCTCCTGTCTTTTCCCCAGCTCCTGCCAATCTAGAATCCTAAGCCAGGATGGCCAGCTTTTGAGAAAGTCAAGTGTCCCTTTCAATTTCTCTTAGCAAGGCAGTGAGAGGTTAGCCTTCCTCTTTCCAACTCTCTGGAAATCCCCCACACAATGACCATTAAGATCCTATTAGAACTAAAGTTAAGCATTTTTCTCAGCTTAATTGGCAGAGGTGGGGAGAGAGCAGAAGAGATTGTTCATAAGATTGACACATCTCGTGGTGGGGTGTTACCTTTGCTTCCCCATTCCTAACCTCCCTTGAAAATCAGTGCTGTAAGACAGTTCAGTTGAGGGTAGAGGAAAAACCTTTCCTTTGGTAGTAACAGACAATTGATACATTTTAGGTCCCATTTTTGGAAGAAGGCAGGGTGCAATATAAATTCCATGAATGAGTGAGTCAGCCTAGTGTCTCATTTTGCCATTCTCTAGTGACTTAATGTTCAGTTGACATTTCATGGTGAGTTCTCATGCAATTAAACCTGCAACACAGTACACAAGATAGGCACTTTGGCTCATTCAAGCTGGGCATGTGAAACAGGTTTTTCAGGTTTTACACTCTGCTATTTGTCCCCGCCCCCCAAATATTGACATTCAAATGTATAGACTTCTTTCAGAGGTCAAGAATTTCATTCTTTTTTATTTATGAATGCTCATTTGGAAGGAAGAGAGCTTCTATTGTAAAGGTACGATAATTAGTTACATGATTACAGTGATGTCAGTACAAAATGGCCATTATTAGTACTGTGTTAAGTATGTGTTGTGTATTGAATGTAATTGTAACCACACGAATGAGCGAGTGTAACAATCTGTAGCCACGAGTGAGCGAATGTAACAAGCTGTATCTTGCAATAGAAACAATGTAACAAACCACAATAGTGACCACTAGGGGGAAATAGCAAGCGTGCGGCTCACATGGTACACATTCCTCAAATACCTTCAGCTGCGCGGGAAAGATTCCCACCCTCACCTCACCTGGACAAGAAGGGCGTGTCTAAGGATGACATCACATGGACAGTAGCCAATGCGCTATCGAGGAGCCACATTCAAATGTATAGCCACTGCATAAAAGGCGCTGTTTGTCCGCCATTACCTCATGTCCGTGCTGTACTCCATGCAATAAAGATGTTAGGCTAGTTTACAGCTGCTTCCATTGTCTTGATTCCCAAACACTAAAGTATGAATAACAATTAGTAACAAAAATTGGTGTGCATGTTTTTTCATAGAAAGGCATGGAACATCACCTGTCTTATCAGAATTCTAATTCATGTTGAATGATGCAGATTTGTGACAAATCTGTAATGCTACCCTCCGGCCCGATGCTAACATCATTTCCCCATCCATTCCCTGCTGCACATTAGTCTGTGTTAAATATGTGCAGGCAGGCAGCAAGAGAGACAAGGAATAAGGTAAAGCAAGGAGAGAAAGACACAGAAGGAAAGAAAAATAAACTCAAGGGTCAGGCACGTGGAGCAGTACTGGTAAATTTAGAAGTGAAGAATGCAGACTGTGACTGTCCTCAACCCCATGAAAATGAGTAGAAATATGCAGACCACTGGATGGTGCATATCAGTTGAGGAGCAGGGTTGTTGTTGTTGTTGTTGTTGTTGTTGTTGTTGTTGTTGTTTATGTGTGTAGTCGTATTTATATATGCCGCCCACTCAGGCAGAACCCGACTCAGGGCGGCATTACAACAAATTCTAAAAACATATAAAAACACTTTAAAAACCCCTTATCCCACCCATCCATCCCACCCACTCTAAAAAAGGAAGAGAGAGTTCTTAATTCTTTACGTAAGCCAGCAGGCGGGGACCGTGATCCCATTCGGGCCCCACACCTGCCCTGCCAGCCAGGTCTTCAATCCTTTCCTGAAGGGCAGCAATTCTCTTTGAAGTTGTTGTTGTTGTTGTTGTTGTTGTTGTTTTTAGACTAATGCCTCTTAATTGACCAATCAAGCCCAAAATATCTTCAAAAACTTTGCTTTACAGCAGGGATAACGTACAACATAATATACTGTTCCTGAGAAAGTCCATTTCTTTTCTACCTACGTAAGGGTTTGAGCTAAGCTCAGAGAAAAGAGAAGAGTCTTGAAGGATGGGTGATGTTGTTGGGTAAATGCATTGTGGTATATGTAGTTCAGGGCAGTGTGATATTACATCTAACAGAGACTCTCTTTAGTTGTCTAGGAGGTAAACCTTACAGGGACTTATCGGAAATAGGAGTTCCTTAAGCACCAGTTGCCTGTGATTATCACAGCAAAAGCTTTTCTGACCTCCTGTAATTTACAGATTAGCTTTCTTTGTTTGGTTTGACCAGACCAAAAATGTGTCTTATTATTTTATTTATTATTATTTATGATTTATACCCCACCCTACTCAGTGCAAGGCCGACTCAGGGCAGCATAACAACATATCAAATACAGACATAATATAACAATGCATAAATACAATGGGATTTTAAAAAATATCAGGAAACAGTTACCATAACAATTTACAAGTTTACAAGTTACAATCAGAGAAAGCAAAATGATCGGGGGGGGGGGGGGGAGCCCAAGCTTAATAATAATATGCAATAATACACTCTACAAATAACGAAGAAACAAAATAACTACCACAATGTCCTCAGCCGCCAAAGTCCACAACAGAGCCCATGGCTCAACATCTTCCTTTTGCACATCTTGATTGTTGTTGTTCAGTTGCACAGTCGATTCCGACTCTTTGCGACCCCATGGACCATCGCTCTCCAGGCACCCCTATCCTCCACCATCCTCCTTAGTCCACACAGCCCTGTGACCATTGTGTCTACAATACCATCTAGCCATCTCATCTTTAGCCATCCCCTTCTTCTTTTGCCCTCCACCTTCCCCAGCATCAAGGCCTTATCAAGTGAATCCTCTCTTCTCATTTGATGTCCAAAATACTTCAACTTCATCTTTGTTATTTGTCCTTATAAGGAGCACTCAGGGCTAATCTCTTCTAATATTGACCTGTTTGTTCTCCTCGCTCTCCAAGGGACTCTCAAAACTCTCCTCCAGCACCACATCTCAAAGACATCTATTTTTCTTCGCTCAGCCTTTCTAATGGTCCAGCTCTCACAGCCATACATTACCACTGGAAATACCATTGCTTTGACTATGCGGACCTTTGTTTGCAGTGAGATGTCTCTACTTTTCACTATGTTCCCCAGGTTTTTCATAGCTTGTCTCCCAAGAATCTCATGTCTTGATTTCTCAGACACAAAAGGCGGTTTGGATCACTGTAATGATATTTCACTTGTAACACATAGCCTGGCCCTAAAATGCAGTGGGAGATACAATCCAAGCTAAGAATTCAGAATCCTCAGCCCTGAAGGAATTAACTGTGAGGCCAGGGATGCGACTGAAATCATAAAGAAAGATATTATATTTAACTTGTTTCTTAACAACTCAATGAATGTTTCTGGATTATACAGTTACCTGAGGAAGGTTTTGCATTGAAAATTCCCTTTACCGGAAGGATTTTGGATCTGGTTTTTTTTTTTTTTTTTTTGGATTATGGAACATACTATTTGGGATTACGGAATGACACATTTGGATTTAGAATAAATATTTCTTCATTGCATCTTTGCCTGTATCGAGCAGTTTTCCTGTTTATGCTATAACCAGATAGAAACATTTAAAAACTGATGGATTCAGCGTCCTCAACTGGTCCATTGGGCAAAGGTTATACATTGCCAGGGGTTCCACAGGCCAGAAAGTTGGTATAAATTATATTATAATATTATATATAAATGTTTATGCAAATGACACCATCTTACTGGCAGAAAAAAGCAATGACCTGAACCAACTGTTAATGAAATTGAAAGAAGAAAATGCCAGAGCAAGACTGCAACTGAACATCAAGAAGACAAACATTGTCCCTGCAGAAGACAATTTTAATGTTGTCAGTGAAGAAACTGAGATAATGAAAGATTTTTTAATACCGAGGTTCAATCCTCAATCCATATGGAGACTGCAGCCAAGCAATCAGAATAAAACTAAACTTCGAAGGGCAGCAAGTGTAGGGTTGTATCACTGGAGACCAAGACCAAGACCATCCCCATTCTTGTGTTCCTGATCTCTATGTATGAGTGTGAAAGCTGGAAAGTAAAGAAAGCCGACAGGAAGTGGGGGTCAATTTGTTTGAAATATAGTGCTTTGACAATACCCTGGACTGCCAAAAAGACAAACAAGTGGGGCTTAACACAAGTCAAGCCTAAACTGTCTATGGAGACAAAACTGAAATTTAGGCTGTCCTTCTTTGGGCACATCATGGAAAAGCAAGACTCTCTGGAAAATATAATAATGCAGGGGAAGGCAGCAGGAAATGAAGAAGGCCAAAAGCAAGATTGATTGATTCCATAAGGCAGGGATTCTCAACCTGCGGCCCATGGGACAGATACGACCCATGGCACCATTTCATATGGCCCCCCACTGCCTCCACCACACCAGGAAGTGCCATGTGGTGGAGAAAGAGCAAAACGGCTGACCAGCTCCCGAAGCTGTCTGAGGGAGTGCGACCCGGCCCCCAGCTTTAAAAGGTTGAGAACTCCAGCCCTAAGGGAAGCCACAGACTATAACTCACAGAGTTGAGCAGAACTGTTGAAGACAGCACATTCTGGAGATCTCTCATTCATAGAGTTGCTATATATGGGAGACAACTTGACGTCACTTAACAACAAAATGCAATTATTGGCTTTTGTGTGGACCATGGGCAGGATGCTATGTTTGCCCATTCTACCCTGGTTGGAGCCTGCCCAGCCTTTTTAAAGCCCCCTTCTCATAAGCTCAATGCTTTATACCTTTTAAAAATGTTTTTAAAACTTTTTAATTATATCATAGAGTTTTGAGGGGTCCTGTTGAGCAGAAAGGTGATAAACAAATGTTAAATAAACCTATAAATATATAGGAAAACAAAATTGGAAGAGGCCAGAAGTTGACTTCTCTCTTTCTTTTTTAAAAAATTATCCTTTCAATTTGAGAAAGATGAGAATGTGTTTCAAAGGAGATTTATAGCCCCTGGGGTTTCCAGGGATGGATGAACTGATTCTGGGAGCAGATTCTTCTTCTTTCATGTCTAGGCCAGATGTGAAACTGCCAAAATAAAGCCACCTTTTGGTGAGTTCATTCTGCAGTTCCCTTCGCCTGATCTAGTGTGAGAAAGATGAGCTGGCAACACAAGGTTACCATTACCAGGGTATGCCCAATTGTAGATGAGGATTACAGAAATGGCCCTGTCATTAAGTACCATGGGCCACGTAATGCTCATCTGCTCCCTGTGCTAAAATGTGATTCCCTTGTGAGCATCTTTTGCCATCCATGCAAGACTGTCCCGCCTTTAAAATGTGGCATTTATATTAGCAACTCTGCTAAAAATAAATTATATTCTGCAAACGTACACTCTGGAAATTAGACTTTGAAAGGAGGAAAGAGTTTAATGTCCTAAGATAGCAAAAAAACACCCTCCTCCCTGCCCTTTTATTCTCCTAGTAATTATTTTTAACTCTGGCAGAAAAGGAAGAAAATAATTTCGTGTCATTAATTTTTCTTCTCCCTGTTTCAGAATATTATTAAGCCTTCCTTTTCTTTTTTTAAAAATGACAATGTTATCCTTTTTTTCAGACCTTCAGGGAAAATGCACACAGGAACAATCTACAATGGGTAGATTGCTACTGCACCATGGACATAGCTTGGTTACTGGTGTAATTCCTCTTATGTGAGGCCTTCATGAATTACTCTTGGTTTAGACGGCAACCCAAAACACAGAAAAATGCATTTACTGGCAAATAGCCTCACTGACTGGACTGTGGTAGCTTAATGGTTAAGACACTGAACTTGATGACTGGATGGTCGGCAGGTCAACAGATGGAGACCCGAGTGCTGCACGATGGAGTGAGCTCCTGCCTCTGTCCCAGCTCTTGCCAATCTAGCAGTTCGAAAGCAAGAATTTTCAAGTAGATAAATAGGCACCACTTCAGTGGGAAGGTAAACAGTATTCCATACACTCCACTGTCTAGTCATGCCTGCCACATGCCAACAGAAAGTCTGCAGACACAGACAACACTGGTTCTTTGGCAAGCAGTGAACCCTAGAGTCAGATACGCCTGGCTTTCGAGCAAGGGCGACCTTTACCTTGCCTCACTGAGGATAGTGTGCCTTGCTTACAAATAAACATGTAATAAAAACAGTACCATCACATTATGTTTCTCCTTGTGAGCATCTATCTGAGGAAGAATTGAAGGGCTGGTGTGAAAACAAAAGTGCATTTCAAGCATTCTCTTTGAACTGTGTCCCAGTCAGTCCCTAATGTTGGGCAAAGAGATGCCACTGTCTTAATCAACACCTGTAGCAGGTGGAGCTACAGCCTAGGACTCGCTCTCTAAGGTGAGTTTCCACACATGAATGGTGCAGGACATTTATGGTGCAGCCAACAAAATGTCTTTGGCCAACCTGATTGTGACCTTGAATATGGAAAATATTAATATTTGGACAACAGCTCTCCACTAGTTAATCTATGAACTGCAGAGCTGGAAGAGACTCTATGGATCATCAAGACCAGCCCTTGTCAAGGAGGACACAGTGGAGAGTCAAACACACACACACACACACACACACACACACACACACACACACACACACACACACACACACACACACACACAACCTCTGCCTCTGAAGCCAGATACCTAAACCACTGAGCTTTCCAGCACTTCAGGAATTATTTTTTAAAAAATATTGAATTTTCTAATGTAATACAATGTGTATAAATCAAATAAACTGAACAAAACAGCACTTAAGGAAATCTGGGAGTTGAAGTCCCAAAGGGGAGTAAGCTCTACATATGCTTTACACCTAGGTGATATCTGGAAATGTCCATTAATGCCAAAGATCAGGCTTTCTCCATTCTTTTTGTCTCCAGATGTGTTGGATAGAAATTCCCAGCCATGGTGTCTAGATCAAGGGTGCCCGCACTATGGCTGTAGGCCAGATCCGGCCCCCAACACCAATTCATCCAGCCCGTGTCCCCCTCATTGCGCCCGGAAGCAGAAGTAAAACACGCCCGGACAGACAAATGTGTTTTACGTCCACTTCCGGGAGCGACAAGGAGGGTGTGGGCTAGATGAATTGGTGTCAGGGGCCGGATCCGGTAGTTTGGGCACCCTTGGTTTAAGCAGATGAAATGGGAGCCCAAAATCTATCTCAGATTGCAAAGCACGTTTTACTTCTGCTTCCGGTAGGAGGAGCCACGTGACCGGCTCACTGAACCATATGACTGGCCCACTGAACCACGTAACCGGCCCATGGCCCAAAAGGTTTGGGCACCCATGGACTAGGCATTATGAGAAGTTCAGTCTGGGTCATACTGGGAGGTGGGGGAAGGCTTCTGAATGTTTTCCCTTTCCCTTTTACCTTACAAGCAAGGCTGTTTGCACTTTCCACCATCAAAGAAGTCTTCAGCTTCCGCATTCTGTGTTCTGCTGAAAATGTACTCAACCGTGAAAACTCTATTTGAGTCCCAATTGCTGAATGTCCAGGACACCTGGAAAATCTGCATATTGTACTTCACAAACTCATGCATTCAGTGTGAACAGTGCAGGGGACACAGAGAAATAATGTTAATGGAAAGCCACTGAATTGGCTTCAAATACAAAACTATTGCATAAGCACATAGACATTTCATTTTAATCTCTCGTGTTCACAGAGAGAGAGAAAAAGAAAGAGAAGGAAAAAGAGTGAGACTAACAGAGAGTAAGAGGAAGTCATCTATTCTATTGTTACTTGTTTCCATCTTCTCACCTGAGCTGCCTTGAGTCCCAGCTCTGGGGAAAATAATATATAAGTGTTGTGTTCTAACAGTGTAACCTTCTACATGTGATAACAATGTATCTGAACCAATGTAACCTTGCCTACGAGTAACAATGTAACCTTCAGCTGATCACTATAAACCCTGTAATGGGACGCGAGCTAATGACCACCAGCTGGCAGCAGCGAGCGTCCAAGCTCTCTTGGTTCAAACCCATTAAAGGCCACAGCGCGGGAAGTTTCCCGCCGCTACCTACACCTGGACAAGAAGGGCGTGACCAGCCATGACGTCACGCGGGCAGTAGCCAATGGGCTATCGTGGAGCCACATTCAAATACGTTACTACCATATATATAGAGCTGTACGTCCGCCATTACCTCATGTTCCCTCTGTCCACCATGCAATAAACCTGAGTTAACCCAGCCCTTGGCTGTTTCCTGTGTCTTGACTCTCATACACTAAATTGGCGACGAAGGTGGGATAATGGATCCCCAAGGAGCCAGGGCACAGAGCGGGTTCAACATTACCAAACCGCAAGACTGGGAGCTTTTTGAGATGGACTTCCAGGCGGCACTGGTGGAACTCAAAGTCAAAGAAGACGACGAGGAAAGGAAGAGGGCCATCCTCACCCGCATGCTTGGGGCGGAGACCAAACGAACGCTGGTGGGCATTATCGCGCCGAAAAAGATGGGTGAGTTCAAAGCCGATGACATCATGAAACTGCTGCGTGAGCGTTTCCGACCCTCGAGGGCAATGTTTCCCGCTCGGAGCGCGTTTTGGAGGCGAGTTCAAGCGCCGGACGAGTCGGTAGAAGCTTTCGTAACAGCTATGAGAGTAGCCGCCACCCCCTGCAGATGGGACCACTTTCTAGAGATGGCCCTCAGGGACGGAGTTCTGTGTGGCCTGAAGGACAAGGAAGTGCAGCGCAGCCTGATGAACAAGGAGCCACCACCCACACTGACGGAGGTTGTAGCGGCCGCGGAAGCCGCGGAATCCACGAATGCTGGAGTAGATGAGATGCACAAGTGGCGTGAGTGGCGTCCGAGGGCCGGCAAAGCGGAAAACTCGTTGCACGGAAAGTCCGGACAGTCGGTGCACGCAACCCGACGGACCTCGAAGTCGTCTTCGGAAAGCAGCGACGGCAAGGAGGTCCAGAAGGTCCGAAGGGGAGGGCGCCGTTGCGATGGTTGCGGAGCGGCCCATGAGCGCGTGAGGTGTCCATTCAGAAAAACCGAGTGCTACAACTGCGGCCGTCGGGGACACATCGCCAAGGCGTGCAGGAAAGGGAAAGAGGGCCGGAGACGGTCACAAGACCGTTCGGCCAGACCGGACCGTCCAGCGAGGTCCAAAGATGGCGCCCGGACCACGAGGAAGCAGGACGGCGTGGGACGCATCTCGGACGACAGCGAGGGTGACGCTCCTGTGTTCAGCGTGTCTGCGGGACAGCCCCATTACTTCGTTGAGGTACTAGTACAAGGGACCCCTATTAGGATGGAAGTTGACTCGGGGTCCTCCTATTCTATAATTCCCCAGAGAGAGTTCTTGAAAATCGACCCCCATGTGCGGCCCAAACTTAAAGCGTTGAGGGCCACACTACGGGACGTACAGGGGAACAGCATTCCAGTGTTGGGGGTCGGGACATTCCGGGTTCGTTTTAAGAGACATTCTGCGGAACTTCCCCTAGTGGTACTAAAAGGGGGGAGTTGTAGCCTCCTCGGGACACAATGGTTCCAGCCTTTAGGTTTGTTCATAGGGGGGGTGCATGCCGTAGGCGTGGACCCAATACAAGCGGTGTGCGACGCACACCCCGCCGTTTTTAAAAGTGGACTGGGAAAGTTCAAGGGACCCCCTGTAGCCTTCGACCTAGACCCGGAGGTCCGCCCGATAAGACTCAAACCGCGCAGGGTACCGTTCGCACTAAAGGACAAAATAGAGGCGGAACTGGACAAACTGGTGGGTCAGGGGATTCTTGTTCCTGTGGATTCCGCGGAGTGGGAGACTCCAATTGTAACAGCTCTGAAGGCTAACGGGGAGGTGCGCATTTGCGCTGATTATAAGTGTACAATTAACAAGGCGATCCGCCCTAATGCATACCCGGTGCCAGTGGTCAGCCACCTCCTGGCCAGGCTGAATGGGGGAAAGTGTTTCGCTAAACTCGATTTAGCACAGGCCTACCAGCAACTCCCCGTAACCCCCGCCACAGCGGCGGCCCAAACAATAGTTACACATAAAGGGGCGTTCCAGGTGTCGCGTTTACAGTTCGGCGTGAACTCGGCACCTGGCCTTTTTCAGTCGCTCGTGGAACGCCTCCTGAAGGGGCTGGAGGGGGTGTTGCCATATTTTGATGACGTGTTGATAACGGGGGGGAGTAAGGCCGAGCTGGCACATCGATTGGATAAAGTTCTGACCGTGTTCGAAAAAGCGGGGCTGCGACTGAGAAAAGACAAATGTGTATTTTTCGAAACAGAGGTTGAGTTTTTAGGGTTCCGTATCACGCCCGAGGGAATTAGGCCGTCCAAATCTAAGGTAGCCGCCATCAAGAAAGCTCCTCGCCCCACATCCAAAACCGAACTACAGTCATTTCTGGGGCTTCTCAATTTCTACCATACCTTCCTTCCACGGAAGGCGTCTGTTGCTGAGCCGCTCCATCAGTTACTTAAAAAAGAGGAAAAATGGCTGTGGGGTGACGAGCAAGAGAGGGCGTTCACAGAGTTAAAGCAACTCCTAACATCCGAGGCAATCCTGACTCATTTCGATCCCAAGCGGCCAGTAGTTTTAGTCTGCGACGCATCCCCGGTGGGGGTGGGGGCGGTGCTTTGCCACGTGTTGAACGACGGAAGGGAGGCCCCGATAGCGTTTTATTCAAGGTCCCTGTCCCAAGCAGAGCGGAATTACGCACAGACCGACAGGGAGGCATTAGCGATAGTAGCGGGAACCAAAAAATTTCACGATTTTCTGTATGGTCGCCCATTCAAGATCGTGACTGATCACAAGCCCCTGTTAGGAATCTTCACTGCAAATAAGCCCACGCCACAGATCCTGTCCCCGAGAATGCTGCGGTGGGCTATTTTTCTTAACGCATACCAACATGAGTTGGAATACCGGCCCGGGAAGGAGATCAGCCATGCAGACGCGCTCTCAAGGTCTCCGTTGCCCTTGTCGGACGATCAGAAGGCAGGGGTAGGAAGAGACCGCCAGGTATTGCTAATAGAGGTCTTAGATTCACCCCCATTAGTACCGGCCGACATTGCCAAGGCAACGGGACAGGATAGAACACTGGAGAAAGTATGCTCGTGGGTACAGAAGGGGTGGCCGGCGTCATCCCCAAGCATGGAATTCGACCCATTTTTTCGAAAACGAATAGAATTGTCACTAGAGAGGGGGTGCCTCTTGTGGGGCCAACGGGTGGTGGTTCCTACGTCCCTGCGACCGAAGGTGCTAAAGCTGCTGCACGTCAGCCACCCGGGAATCGTCCGTTCCAAGGCACTGGCCCGGAGTTATTTCTGGTGGCCCCAGCTGGACGCCGACATAGAGCATATGATTGGCACTTGTGAGGCATGTCAGGGCTCCCGACCGGAGGTAGCCCGTCTCCCGCATAGGGAATGGGACACAGCAAGGGGGCCGTGGTCCAGGGTGCACGTAGATTTTGCTGGCCCGTTCCGAGGAACCATTTTTCTCCTGGTAGTGGATGCGTACTCAAAGTGGCTGGAGGTCATTCCGGTAAAGAGCACATCCTCCGCCACTACCATTGGCCAGCTGAGGAGGGTTTTTTCCACGTTCGGTTTACCCGACACTCTGGTCAGCGATAACGCTAGCTGTTTCACGTCCGCTGAGTTCGCGGCATTCATGGGGGCAAATGCAATCAGGCACGTCACATCCGCGCCGTTTCACCCGGCCACGAATGGCCAAGTGGAACGGTTAGTGCGCACAACAAAAGATGCGCTGCGGCGCATGGGCTCGGGAGATCTAAATCACCAAGTCTGTCAATTTCTGTTAGCGTACAGAGTGACCCCCTTAGCGTCCGGATACTCGCCGGCTGAGCTGCTGATGCGGAGGAAACTGACCACGATCTTGTCCAGGTTGGACCCGACGAGGGTCGAGGACAAAGGGAAGAACATAGGTTTAGCGGTCTCGAAGGGTTTCGGCGTAGGCGATCCTGTACACTGCAGGAACTATGCCAACGCAGGCCCAGCCTGGGTGCCAGGGACGATAGTAGAACAGACGGGACCAGTGTCGTATCGGGTGGAAACGAACACCGGTCTCCTCTGGAGGAGGCACGCTGACCAACTGCGGCGCCGAGTGAGTGAGGGACCGATCAGTGGGGCTCAGCAACCAGATTCAGCGATAGGGTTCTCCCCCACCCGTTTAGCCCAAGGGGGAGACAGAGAAGGACACCAGTCCAAAGCCAAGGGGGAAAGCAGTGAGCCCGGCTCATATCCTTTTGACACGCCAGCTCTACCAGCCCTATCCGAGCCCGGGGAGGGGGAAAAGGAGTTTGCGGCCACCGCTGCCGCTTTCCCCGAATTCGATTACGATTTTAATTTTGCTAGCCGGGGGGGGGTTGGAGTGTTCCCCCACCCATCCAAGCGAGAAGAGGGGTTTTTCGTTAGCCCCCAGTGCCCCCGGTTCTTCCCAAACAAAGCACACACCTCCCAACAAAACCGCAGAGCCGCGGCAAGCCACTAACGAGTCATCCTCTCCGATTACAGGGCAGGAAGCCAGGGAGCAAGGAGGAGGGAGCGAAGCCGGGGCAGGGCAGCCCGCGCCGAGACCCCAGCGTGTTCGAAATAAGCCATCTTGGCTGAGAGACTTTGTCTCATCCTAGGGGGGAGGAGTGTTGTGTTCTAACAGTGTAACCTTCTACATGTGATAACAATGTATCTGAACCAATGTAACCTTGCCTACGAGTAACAATGTAACCTTCAGCTGATCACTATAAACCCTGTAATGGGACGCGAGCTAATGACCACCAGCTGGCAGCAGCGAGCGTCCAAGCTCTCTTGGTTCAAACCCATTAAAGGCCACAGCGCGGGAAGTTTCCCGCCGCTACCTACACCTGGACAAGAAGGGCGTGACCAGCCATGACGTCACGCGGGCAGTAGCCAATGGGCTATCGTGGAGCCACATTCAAATACGTTACTACCATATATATAGAGCTGTACGTCCGCCATTACCTCATGTTCCCTCTGTCCACCATGCAATAAACCTGAGTTAACCCAGCCCTTGGCTGTTTCCTGTGTCTTGACTCTCATACACTAAAATAACTCAAATATTTTTTTAAAAAAACTCTGCCTCGCATATACGTATCTTCTAACCTATGGAATCATTAAAAACTGGCCTTACAAATAGTCCTGTGATTCTTTTTCCTTGACTTTTGTGGTTTCCCCGTGCCCCCGTGGGCACGGAACGGCCCGGCAGAGGCCACTTTCGGGAGAAAGGCTCCCTGGCCCGTGGGCTCTGCGAGCACCCAAATTAAGGGGGGTGGATAAATGATAGGGTTTGATTCACCCAATTACCTGACCTGACCAACGAACCTGCTGAGCGAGCAAATACGTTACCTATTGGAGTAATCCCTCATCTCCGAATCTCAGTCTCATCCCAGAAGCAAACAGGAGCCATGATTGCCTTAGTCTAAGCCCGAAACAATGGTGCTGTCTCAGCCAGTGTTTGTCCGCACTAATTAACTTCCACCCGAGAGATTCCCAATTAACCTGGGTAAATAGGTGATGTGATTGACTGTTGGGTGACGGTTTTTTCTACCTTGCCTTCTGATCTATAAATGGTTATGCCTTTTCCTCAATAAACCACTGATCTTATCCTCCTCCATACTGCCTCGTATCGTTCTTTGATCAGTCTCCTCCGGGACCTACGGCCCTCAGCGGCCCCGATTCCTACACCTGGTGACCCCGACGTGATCTACTCGTGAGTAAGTGACCCCCGAGCGGTCTTCCTCAGAGTAGCGATCACACGGTCCAGTTCTGCGCTTGAACCGTGTCCGAATCATCCCGGAGGACAGCGCGGCACTCCGTCCGGCAGCCAGCCGATCGGAGGGACGGCCTGCGGTGAGGCAGTCCAAAGAGGCATCCTACAGCTTGCTCCCGACTTTCGCGGCGGCTTGCGCCAAAGGGAAAAATGCGTTCCGCTCAGGGCAGCTGTGAGCCCCTGACAGCGCAGTGGCCACCGAGGGCCCGTGGCCGCAGTCCACGCTCCGAGCTCTACCCAGAAGCGTCGTCGCAAGAACCTATTGCCTGCCACAGACGCGTCGACTCTTCCCGAGGAGGAATCTTCCGAGGACCCAATCGCAGGTAATATGGGGACCTGTCCTCAGCGACAACGTCCATCCGCTAGCCAAAGAACTCGTGTAGAGGAGTTCAACATCCTGGCCAGGGTATTTAATTTGCGTTTTCACAGCGGAGAGCTAGTGAGACTTTTGGTGTACCTAGAGGAACACTGCCTGCTTTACCCAGAAGTAGGTACGTTAACCCTTGAGCTCTGGGATCAAATCGGAGACTGCATTCAGCAACCCCCGAAAGCTCCAGGAGGCGTAATTCGCACATGGAGAAAGTGTAGGAAGCTCTTGGCGGAGATAGAGCCAGTCCGGGTAGAGGCCAAAGAACCCCCAAGTCTGCCAGATGCGCCAGCCGAACCAACGGCGCCTACGGCGCTCTATCCGTCACTCCAATTTAGGCAGAGTAGTGTAGGGAGCTTTCCCCCGGTGACAGCTGCAGACGTCACCGGCGGAATGCAAGGAATGAGGAGCGCAGGCGCTTCTCTGACAGTTCCGGGTTCCCGAGTTACCAAGAGTCCCCTTCAGCACACAATTGAAGAGGAGATTAGGAAGGGGGAATTGCCAGCAGAACTAGCAGAGCTCAGTCAGATATGTCCCATCCGCATAGAGATGGACGCGCTTACAGGCGCCCAGCAGATAGTACACTCCCCAGTCCCGTATAAGCTTCTCATGGCCATACGGAAAGCCATTTCCGTGACAGGGCTCCAAAGTCGTTTCACAAGGGGCACGCTTCAGCAAGTGTGTGAGAACACCATGTGGATTCCCCATGACTGGAAAGCCGTCATGCGGATGATGCTCACCCCTAGCCAGTATTTAATTTGGGACAGCGAGTTTCGCCTAGAGGCGCAGACGAGGGCTGCCAGGATGGGGGGCGCAGTACTTCCTGACCAGTTATATGGTTCAGGTGCCTTCGAGCCCATCGATGCCCAGATCAACTTGCCTCTAGCCACTCTCCAGATGTCGGCCGAGGCCGCCTTCAGGGCGTTTTTCAAAGTCCCAGCAACTGGCAAAGCGGCTAAAAATTACACCGCTATCAAGCAAGGAGCCCAGGAACCCTATATGGACTTCATCAATTGCCTGGAAGAAGCCATTAGCAGGCAGATTGATAATGAGCAGGCCCAACAAGAGCTCATGATGAAGTTAGCCAAGGACAACGCCAATCTAGACTGCCGTAAAATCTTGCAGTCACTGGGCAATCGTCCTGATTTGACCCTTACGGACATGATTAGAGCTTGCGCCGACGTTGGCACAGAATCCTACAAGATGGGATTGCTAGCGGCAGCGGTGCAAGGGGGTAAGAGACCAAAAGGAAAGACCCAAGGAGCATGTCACAGTTGTGGCAAAGTTGGTCACTTCGCTAGGGAGTGCCGATCTAAGGGAGGCGGACAAAAGTCCGGCCGTTCCAAGGCTCCGAAAACCCCATGTCCGAAGTGTAGAAGAGGCTACCATTGGGCTCGAGACTGTCCGGATTCGGGAAGCCGGAACGCGGGCATGTCTCTGGCCCCGGTCCAAACAGGGACTCCCCTCACCCAAAGCTCACCAGAGCTAGACTAAATCCCGGTCACACTCCAGACATTGCGAGGGCACAGGCCAGCCCCAAGGGTAGTACAGGGTTAGACTTGACTTGTCAGGCGGACGTTACATGCGACCTGCCAGGCACGGTCTATCTGGTGGACTCCCAGTACATGGGTCCACTGCCCAAGGGCTTTATAGGTTTAGTTTTGCCCCGCAGCGTAGCTGGAGCACGCGGAATTTTCATAATTCCAGGAGTCGTTGACTCGAATTTTTCAGGCGTCCTCCAAGTTCAGCTTTGGACTCATCTGCCCCAAACAATTCACAAGGGAGACACTTTAGCGCAACTGATCATGGTTCCTTGTCACTCGCCAGCAGATAGCCAGGGAAGGCTCAGTGACAGCTCCGAGTCCCGGTCAGAGGACCGCTCGAGCGCCAGTGAGGCAGTACAAGGATACCAGGTCTTAGCGACAGTGGAGACCAACATTGAGTGGAAGCAGCGCCCCGTTATCGAGGTATTTTTGAACAAAAGAGTGTTCTCAGGGTTACTCGATACCGGAGCGGATGTGAGCGTGATAAGCAGAAGCCAGTGGCCAAGAGAGTGGGCCATTGAGCCAGTCTCCGATGTGTGGGGGGTAGGCGGCGTCCAGGAAGCGTTTAGGAGCCGAGAGTGGGTGGAAGTCACAATCCCAAGGGCTGACGGCACGGCGGTAATTCGGCCGCACATTCTTGACGTGCACATCAACCTTTGGGGGCGAGACATCTTGCAGCAGTACGGTGCTACGCTTACCTTCGGGTAATGGCATTGCCACTTAAATGGCTCACCGATACGCCGGTTTGGGTAGAACAATGGCCGGTAGTGGGAGAGAAATTAGTTGCCCTCAAGCAGCTAGTTAAGGAACAGCTAGACGCAGGACATATAGAACGGTCCACAAGTCCTTGGAATTCGCCAATTTTTGTGATTAAAAAGAAGTCAGGGAAGTGGCGACTCCTCCATGATCTCAGAGAGATCAATAAATGCATACAGCCAATGGGTCCGCTTCAATGCGGCATCCCAAATCCCAACATGATTCCCGAGGGGTGGGAGATTCTAGTCGTAGATCTCAAGGATTGCTTTTATACAATCCCCTTAGACCCCCGGGACCGGGAAAGGTTCGCCTTTACGGTGCCAGTTGTGAACCACAGTGAGCCCACACAGCGTTACGCGTGGAAATTCTTGCCACAGGGCATGCTCAATTTGCCCACCCTGTGCCAAATTTATGTTCACAACGCACTGGCAAAGTTCCGAAGCCTTTACCCTAAAGCCATAGTTTGCCACTTCATGGACGACATCTTGGTTGCGATGCCGCAACTCGGCAGCGAAATGTTTTCTGACCTCCAGGCCAGCCTGGGGGAGGTTTACTCATTGCCCCGGAGAAAGTGCAGAGAACCGAGCCCTTCTCATACTTGGGTCATCGGCTTCTCCGCTCTTTCGCAGCACCAGTTTTGCCTAAGATCAATCTACAGGACTCAGTCACCCTTGTAGAGTTGCAGCAAGTTTTGGGGAACATCAATTCGGCCAGACCGTATTTCCGATTGGATACGGATCTTCTAAAACCGCTCTTCTCGCTGCTAACTTTAGGTAAGCAGCCAGCAGACCGGATAAAAATTTCTCGAGACGCACGCTTGGCTCTCAAGAAAGTTAACCAAGTTCTCAGCCAGCGATGGGTAGATAGGATCACCCCAGGGCCATATGGGGGAAAGCCGACAGGAGCTGGGCAGCATCCGGTTCGGGAAAGTGTGTACTTGGGTAGTGAGGAGGATGCAAAAATTACTGAGCAGAGCAAGGAGCTAGTCACTAGCATTCTAGCAGAAGGATGCAAGAGGCAGTCTAACAATGCAACTGGACACAAAAGACTGTGTCAGAAAAGCATATATAAATGCTTGTATACAAATGCCAGAAGCCTCCGGAACAAAATAGGGGAGCTGGAATACTTAGCAATAGATAAGAATATTGATATTATTGGTATCACTGAAACCTGGTGGACGGATGATAACCAATGGGATACAGTTATCCCAGGCTACAAACTATACAGGAAGGATAGGAAGGGGCAAACAGGAGGTGGTGTAGCCTTGTATGTCAAAGAAGTGATAAAATCGTATGAATTGGAATATCTAGGTGATTTGGAGTCACCATTGGAAGCTCTGTGGGTAAGAGTACCAGGCCACAAGGATGGTCTAACAGTAGGCATATACTATCGGCCTCCGACCCAAACTCTTGAGGGAGACTGGCAGTTGGAGAATGTTGTAAAGGAGGCATCCAAGAAGGGAAGCCTGGTTATAATGGGGGACTTCAATTACCCTCACATAGACTGGGTGAACTGTTGTTCAGCACATGATAAAGAGATAAAGTTCCTAGATATGCTAAATGATTGTTCCCTGGGACAGATGGTTGAAGACCCAACTAGAGGTACAAGAATCCTTGACTTGATCCTGAGTAATACTCAGGATCTGGTGCAAGATGTTAATGTGACTGATCCAATAGGGAACAGTGACCACAACTCAATTATGTTTAACTTGATCATAGACCGCAAGTCACTGATAAAATCTAACACAGAGACCTTAAATTTTCAAAAAGGAAATTTCCCAAAGTTGAGGAAACTAGTAAAAAAGAAGCTGAAAGGGAAAATTGAGAGAGTCCAAACACTCCAAGAGGCATGGAGGCTGTTTACAAAAACAATAACAGAGGCTCAATTGGAATGCATACCCAAAAGGAAAAAGGCCACTGCCAGGTCCAAGCGGACTCCAATGTGGCTTACAGGAGCTGTTCGGGAAGTGATCAGGAGCAAGAAAAGCTCATTTAGAAGATGGAAGGGTTGTCCGAATGAGGACAGCAGGCAGAAACATAAATTCTGGCAGAACAAATGCAAGGCAACAATCAGGAAAGCAAAGCAAGACTTTGAGGAGCGTATAGCTAAAAATACTCAGAGAAATAACAAAGACTTCTTTAAGTACATTAGAAGTAAGAACCCAACTAGGACGGCCATTGGACCATTAGATGACAATGGAAGGCAAGGGGTTATTAAAGAGGAAACAGAGATTGCAGAGAGACTCAATGAATTCTTTGCTTCAGTATTCACTGAAGAAGACAGAGGCCACATGCCCAAAACAGTGCCTATATTCGTAGGGAGGGAAACCGAAGAATTAAGCCAGATAGAAATAACCAGGGAGGAGGTCCTTGCATGTCTTGTTAAGCTAAACACTAGCAAATCACCAGGACCAGATGGCATCCATCCACGAGTTCTCAGGGAACTTAAAGATGAAATTGCTGATCTCCTAGCCAAAATATATAATCTTTCCCTCAAATCAGGCTTTGTGCCTGATGACTGGAAGGTAGCGAATGTAACACCAATTTTCAAAAAAGGATCCAGGGGTGATCCAGGAAATTACCGACCTGTCAGTTTGACATGTGTCCCAGGTAAAGTGATGGAAACCATCCTAAAAGATAGAATTAATAGGCACATAGAAGAGAAGGCGCTGCTAAAGGAGAGCCAACATGGCTTTTGCAAGGGCAAATCATGCCTCACTAATCTGTTGGAATTTTTTGAGAGTGTCAACAAGCATGTGGATAAGGGGGATCCAGTTGACATTGTTTATCTGGACTTTCAGAAGGCTTTTGACAAGGTCCCACACCAAAGGCTCTTGAATAAACTTACCAGTCATGGAATAAAGGGACAGGTCTTGTCCTGGATCAGCAACTGGCTAAGGGTCAGGAAACAGAGGGTAGCACTAAATGGACACTTCTCCAAGTGGAGGGAAGTCAAGAGTGGGGTCCCCCAAGGTTCAGTATTGGGACCCCTGCTTTTCAACCTCTTCATAAATGATCTAGAAGTAGGAGTAAAAAGCAAGGTAGCCAAATTTGCTGACGACACTAAATTATACAGGGTAGTGAAAACTGTGAGAGATTGTGAGGAGCTCCAGAGGGATCTCTCGACACTGGGGGAGTGGGCAAAACAGTGGCAAATGAGTTTCAACATTAGTAAGTGCAGAGTGATGCATGTTGGGGCAAAGAACCCCAATTACACTTATAAACTGATGGGGTCTGAACTCTCTGCGACAAACCAGGAAAGGGACCTTGGTGTCCTGGTGGACAACTCAATGAAGGTGTCAACCCAGTGTGCCTCAGCAGTGAAAAAAGCAAACTCAATGCTAGGGATCATTAGGAAGGGTATAGAAAATAAGTCAGCAAGTGTCATTTTGCCTCTTTATAAATCTATGGTGAGGCCCCATCTGGAATACTGTGTACAGTTCTGGTCGCCATACCTCCAGAAGGATATTATGGAGCTGGAAAAAGTGCAGAGGAGGGCAACCAGAATGATTAGGGGACTGGAACACCTTCCTTACCATCTGAGGCTGCAACGGTTGGGCCTCTTCACTCTTGAACGACGACGTCTAAGAGGTGACCTGATTGAAGTTTATAAAATCATGCACGGTGTGGACAAAGTAGATAAGGAAAAACTGTTTTCCCTATCGCATAACACTAGAACTAGGGGACACTCCATGAAACTTTTGGGTACTAGTTCTCAAACAAATAAGAGAAAGTACTTTTTCACCCAGAGGATTACTGGTCTATGGAACTCCCTGCCAGAAGAAGTGGTGACAGCTGTCAGTCTTGACAGCTTTAAGAAAGGATTAGACAAGTTCATGGAGGAGAAGAGTATCACTGGCTATAATTATGGATACTTAAGGACAACCTCCGGGTTGGAGAGATAGGCAGGATATCTCTCAATATCATTTCCAGGGAATCCTAAGCAGGTGAAGGCATCTGCTTGGGAATACCCTGAAGGAAATGGTGAGCCACTGTGTGAGACAGAATGCTGGACTGGATGGGCTGTGGCCTGTTCCAGCAAGGCTGTTCTTATGTTCTTATGTTCTTATGTTCTTATGCTCCGATCCTGAATTTGTACATCGTACGGTCAGGATCCATGTTCACTGGAGCGCTCGGCGTAGATGCCGAGAAAGGGGCGAGTATCGTGGAGTGGGTGTACCTTCCGAACACCTCTTCACGAAACATCGTTCCCCCCCAAGAACTGGTCTCCGCGGTGGTTTACCGTGGAAGGCTGAGACATTTCAGGGCATGATTTGGCCAAAATCGTAGTCCCGTTCACCAAGGAACAAGTCCAGCAATTAATGCAGCTCGGTGACTCGCTTCCAATAGCCCTGGAAGGATTCACCGGGAGCTTGGCATACCACTTGCCAAAGGACCCCAGACTTGTCTCACTTCAAACGCAGACAGTCAGCTTGTTCGAATTGCTTTCACTGGTTCCACTTCAGGGGGCCAGGACAGTTTTTACTGATGGTGGTCGCACATATGGTGTCTTGACCTGGCAGGAAGGCCAAGCTTGGCGCACGCTGCTAACTCTTCCACAAAAGTCCGCGCAGCGGGCAGAGTTGGCAGCGGTGAACCTTGCTCTGCGCACCTTCGCCAAAGAACGTTTAAACATCATCACTGACAGCATGTACGTTAGGAATTTGCTTCACAGTCTACCGGGAGCATACATTACTCCCGCGATAGACAAGAATTTGCTTAGCCTGTTTCTCACTGCTCAATTTCACTTGCGAAACCGCACGGAGCCGCTCTATATTGCCCACATCCGAAGTCATCAAGACCTACCGGGTCCGATTTCGGCGGGCAATAGCAGAGCGGTCGCGGCGGCAAGGGAAATTCAGCAACGTTCAGTTTTGGGTGTTTTTACTACTCCAATTCAGAGCCATGCATTTTTTCACCAAAATGCCAAAGCACTCGCCAGACAGTTCAATTTGCCACTCTCTCAAGCCCAAGGCATAGTTCGCTCTTGCCAGCATTGTGCAGGGGCGCCGGGGGGGCCCTCGTGGGGGGTCAACCCACGAGGGACAGAGGCCAATCAGGTGTGGCAAATGGACGTCACGCATGTTCCGCAGTTTGGCAGATGGCAGTACATGCACGTTTGCATAGACACTTTTTCTCAGTTCGTTTGGGCAACGGCGCAGAAAGGGGAGACTGCTTCCCACGTGGAGCAGCACCTCCTTTCCTGCATTGCAGCCATGGGCAAACCTCGGCACGTTAAAACCGATAACGCGCCATCCTACAGCTCCAGGCAGCTGGCCACCTTCATGGCCACTTGGGATATTAAGCATACTTTTGGCGTTCCTTACAATCCGCAGGGGCAAGCGATTGTGGAATGGGTCAATCGGACGCTCAAGTCCTATATTGACAAACAAACAGAAAGGGGGGAGCCACCAGCCCTCCCCAAGTCACAGGCTCAGGCACAGCATTGTCTGAATAAGGTATTGTTCACTTACAATCACCTTAATGTTTTTTCGGATTGTACGCCGCAGGAGAAGCACTTCCGCTGTTCGGAAGCTCTCCCGCGACCGATGGTCCGATACCGGGTGCCACCGGACCCTTCTTGGAGGGGCCCGGCGCCACTCGTAACCTGGGGGCGAGGGTATGCTGCAGTTATGTCCCCTACAGGTGTCGTTTGGATTCCAGCTCGGTGTGTCAAGCCTTACTTGGAACCACATGGCGTGGACCCAGACCGACCAGAGTCCGATCCCGGAGATGGAGGACCTCACTCTGACCGAGAGGACCCGTCGGAGGAAACGGCAACCGGCGACAGCACCCAAGATCACCTGGGGGATGGTCAAGATCCTTTGTCGTGAGGCCGAGGACACCGTCCGGCGTGAAAGGAAGGAGCCGACGCCGGAGAACCTCACAGCTGCAGTTTTCACCCAGATTCATGCCAACACCCTGGCGCTCACCATCATCCTGACCCTTTCCCTGCTTTTGGGGGGAGACGCTCAGGCCGCCTCGTTGGAGGCCAACGATCTGCTGCCCGGCGGAGACCTCTCTGCCCGGATGCAGTACAACATTTGGGAGAGGTTGGCGGGTCTCGTCAACCAGTCCGATTTTTGCCTCAGGCAGGACCTTGGTTCTGCTTCAATCCTCAGCACCCGCCTCATCCCAGTGTGCCATTCTCCAGGCGCGCACCCCAGGGATGGGGATTGGCTTGTAAAGAGACTTTTCAGCCCATACAACCCAGCGGCTTCTTCAGAGTATGCCCGTTGGGAGATGCGGCTAACCATGACCTTGCCGGCTGATGCAGCCACCCTCCACACTCCTCGGGTGGCGGTCAGCCCGAACTCTACCTGTGGACGAATGTACGGCTGCGCCTCAGCTGGTCGTACCCAGCGCCACTGCCTCAACGTTGGCAGTGGCAATTGGACTTGCAATAACCCAGTACCGCTTGGCACCATGTACGCTCATATAACCCTGCCATCTGGTTGGTTCTTCACATGCAACCAGTATACGTGGAACTACATTCCTGCTAATGTTTCAGACTCTATATGTTGTATCAGTCGTTTGACATTGTTACTCCCTACCAAGGATATGGTCACCCCAAGCACAAATGTTACAAATGTTTCAAATGTTCCCTCACTCATACGGCACACTCGCACCACCCAGTTAGACAGCTCATGTGAGAGCAGCTTCAGAGTAATGAGCCCTGCCGAATATCTCTCTTTGGCAGTCAGCATCTTTGGCGTGCCAGGCTTAGCCGTCGGCAATGCAAAGAGGATTGGTCGCTTGGCTTGCGGTCTAGCAAAAGCCATCAACCATACCTCCTCAGCGATAGCGCTCCTTAATCAAGAGCAGACAGAGCTTCGCCATGCCATTCTTGACAATCGAGCGGCTATCGACTACCTCTTATTGTTGCACCACCTGGGTTGCGAATCCTTTCATGGTATGTGCTGTTTCAACCTTACTGACAACTCCCGCAAAGTGCAGAGTCAGCTCACTGATCTCCACACCATAGTCCAGGGCATCACAGAGGGTTCTGCATGGGGAGCTTGGTGGAGTTCATTGTGGAACTGGATGTGGTCATGGATCCCCTGGGGGTGGCTCCAAACGGTACTCAAGGTGGTTGTGGGGGTGATTATACTAGGCATCGCACTCTGCTGCTTCGCACAATGTATTCCCTCGCTGATCTCAAGGTGCCGCCCCAGAAGGAAACCCCGAGACGTCATTCCCGCTCATCAGCTGGTCCCGCTCCTACGCAGGGTCGCCGGTCAGGCTCTCAAAAGAAATTAAAAGGGGAGATGTGGTTTCCCCGTGCCCCCGTGGGCACGGAACGGCCCGGCAGAGGCCACTTTCGGGAGAAAGGCTCCCTGGCCCATGGGCTCTGCGAGCACCCAAATTAAGGGGGGTGGATAAATGATAGGGTTTGATTCACCCAATTACCTGACCTGACCAACGAACCTGCTGAGCGAGCAAATACGTTACCTATTGGAGTAATCCCTCATCTCCGAATCTCAGTCTCATCCCAGAAGCAAACAGGAGCCATGATTGCCTTAGTCTAAGCCCGAAACAATGGTGCTGTCTCAGCCAGTGTTTGTCCGCACTAATTAACTTCCCCCCGAGAGATTCCCAATTAACCTGGGTAAATAGGTGATGTGATTGACTGTTGGGTGACGGTTTTTTCTACCTTGCCTTCTGATCTATAAATGGTTATGCCTTTTCCTCAATAAACCACTGATCTTATCCTCCTCCATACTGCCTCGTATCATTCTTTGATCAGTCTCCTCCGGGACCTACGGCCCTCAGCGGCCCCGATTCCTACAGACTTTGTCATCAGCTGCGGGTAAATAATTGCTAATAATAATTGTGTGTCAGAAATTATTCTGGGTTGAAAGGATTTTTGCTGGACAAACTCCACTCAGGGGAAGCCCGAATGAGGCTCCTTTCATGTTGCTAAGAATTTTTTCCCACCGAAGAGGTCCCTATTTATCTACTTGCAATGTCTTGCTTTCGAACTGCTAGGTTGGCAGGAGCTGGGACAGAGAGGGGTGCTCAAACTGTCATGCAGTACCCAGGTCTCGAACTGCCAACTTGCCAGCCTTCCAGCTAACAAGATGAGCTTCTTAACCACTGAGCCACCACACCCCCTAAATAATTGCTGATATTATTATACTGCTCAAAAAGAAAGACGTCCTCGTGCATGTGCAGAAGCATCCATATTTACTTCCTGGTTTGGCACAGACATGCTCACGCATGTGCAGAAGTGCCCACACCAAACCAGAAAGTAAATATGGATATGCATGATCAAACATGCCCTGTACCGGGAGCATGATCTGGCCCGCTCAGCTGTTCCAGGGGCATGGTCAGGCCCCTGGCCCAAAAGGTCTACACAATTGGACTTTGCCTAGTTGTTTAGATCTATGGTTCAATGCTTTACAGAAGCCTATGTTAAAGTCCATTATTCCATGCTGTATGGCAGAAATATGAATACACAAAGACTGTTTTGTGTCATCTCTGTTCTGACTTTTGTTGGAGGGTTATTGTTAGGGGATGTAAGTCTTTGCCTCACACCCTAACTGGTTGCAAAGCCTATTGTGTCTGTGATGCCTTTAAGGCCCTACTGCAGGGGTACACAGGTGCTGGGACTTTTCCCTGATGTGCTCCAGTGTATTTAGGTCAGGGCAGGATTGCAGACTTCCAGCTACAATGCTCAACTTGCCTGAGCTTTAATTCTCACTTTCCTCTGGTGACAGTCTGGACAAAGATTCCTGCATCTTCCAGAACCTGCTACGAGGACTGAATCTTTGCACTGATCCTGATGATGGCATTTGCCTGATATGCCATCTGTGCTTCCTGGACAAAGAAGGACTACTTGAAGAAGAAAGAAGGACTAAGCCTCCACCAGGAGGACAGAAGCTGCAGAACTCTTTGGCTTTGTCTGTAATTACAGCTTGCATTTACCATGCTGAACTGGACTGCTACTGAACAGTCCAAGAGAATATATCTGTTTTGTGTTACAGTTGTTGCACTGTATATACTTGCACCTTTTTACTTCCTGAATAAATCTACTTTGAGTTTTCTTCTGCACCAAGATCTGTCTGCCTTTTCTCACAAGGGACCACCTTGCCAGGTGCGAACCTCTTGCTGGCCACTGCATACCACTTTGCTAACTGTTTACATCAACAGTTATTATTCACTCAACCAAATTCCAATCTACAGTACTTAGAATTGCCAACAAGCTCCACACGTTTATTATGGATTGTTAACTACATTCCTTGGATGGTTGTTTTCCACTGATTACCATAAACATGGTTTTCTTAACACTTAGTTTTAGAATGTATTAATTATTTACTTCATTGAATTTACTGCATAAAATAATACTGTATTGCATACATGTCAGTTGTCAACAGCCTCTCTGTTGGAAAGATATCATGTGAATAAGCATGTGTCTATTAGATGGTTTCATGTAAAAATCAAGAAGCTGTGATGACAGTGTGTCTTTTGTTCATATCTCTGTTTCTCTATTCCTTCATCTTTGGCTTTCACTGCAGCCTTTAGTTGCCAGTATAGATTGAAAATTATGCAAATATATCTTTGAATCAGATCTTGATTTGCCAACAACCCCATCAGCTTACAGTGCTGGACTTTATCAAAAGCTTTCTCATAATAAAGCAAGTTTACTTAGTCACTTTCGTGTCTGGCATCCTTCCCCAAGGATCTGTAGGCAAAACAGGATATCCTTGGTTCAAGTTCTCCCCCCCCCCAATATAAATTGCATGTGGCCTTCCCTTTTATAATGTAGCTTGTAAGTGACACCTAGATGTGAGGGCGATCCGGCAGAAGCATCCATATCTGTCACCCCATTGATCGCTAGGGTTGATTCGGCTGATCTGGCTGGCTAGGTGGGTGTCCCCTTCCTCCCTCACTACTCCATGTGCATCCCTCCCAAAGCTGCGAGCTCAGTAGAAGAGGACGACTGTCCCAGATAGAAGGAGAAGTGCCACCACATTAGAGCTGGGCTGACACCAAATTAGAGCTGTGAGTGATGTTCTCAGAGGTGGTAATCCTGTCAAATAATTGGTGGATTGTGGCAGTAGTGGGCTCCAAAAAAAATTACTACCACACTGTGGGCGTGGTATGGTGGATGTGGCCAGGGGGGAAGCCCTGCATTGCACCCAAATTAGGACTACTTTATTTCAAACTTGGATGGGTGGGGCCAGCCAGTATTTCTGCTACCGGTTCTGGCAAACTGGTGCGAACCTGCTGATGCCCACCACTGGATTGTGGCATTGAAAAGAGAGATGGCCAGGTGGGAATTTCTTCTCCTCCAACAGCAATGAATTTCCCCCCCTCTTTTTAAGATAGTTAAACAACCTGAATACTACTTTTTAGTGGGAAAAGCACTGGTGTCTGTCCTGGGATGAAAGGCCAAACCACACAGTGATGGATGAAGGTTTCTAATTCTTCCTTGAGGGGGGTATGCCCCCCCCACTCCTCCCACAAGTGAAGCCATGCATCCATGCTGAATTCAAACATCTCACTTTTAACAGGCCTTTTCTTATGCTAATCTGAAAAGTATGGTACAAAACATAGAAAACACATTCCAGGTAACATAACTTACTCAGTCTAAAACATATCATTAATGTTTAAGATCATTACCTTTAACAAAACCTCTGAATCAAAGAATAGCATGGAGAGTAACTTCACACTCTGAGGGTACAGAGATTCAGAAAACTGAACAGCGATTATACAAAATACATCAAGATTCACAGCTTTTAATCATAGTCTCTGCTATCCTGGGTTGGATGAGAGAAAGAACAGAGAAACTCCTCCATCCCCCATGTTCATTTACTATGCCCGTTTAAATTTGTTTTAAATATATTTGTCTGATAAAGGAGCACTTTTCTAGATTAATGAGATACACTGGTGGTATTATGTGCACCATGCTAGATAGATGTATTGCTGTTTCACTATGTCATGTATTATTTAACAGGGGAGGGGAGAGGAAAGTTGTTGCTGGCTACTGAATGATGACAAATTTGAGTGATCCAAAGAACAGTGTGTAGGTCCTTCTTACTGAAGAAAATATTGGATCAGTGTGGCTGGAAGTGGCTCAAGTGAAAGATTTTTAAAAAACACTAAAGACAAGAAGCAATTAAGTTTGAACCAGACTAAACCAAATTCCCCCCCCTATGTGGAAAGGCCCTAAGGAACTTTTCTCTGCTCTAAAATGTATGTTCCCTAACCTGGAGGAAGGCCAACAGAAAGATAGGCTGAATTCGCTAAGCAGCGACTGGAGGGTATGTTGCTAATTAATACATACCTGTCAAGTTTTGGACATGAAAATAAGAAAATTTTGGGCTACGCCCTATTTCCCACCAGGTTCCACCCCACCCCCTCTCTACCCCTTCCTCCCCCAAAATCCAGGCACATCCAAGAGCCTAGAAGAGGAGGAGCCACCAGAACCAGGAAGGAGTGTTGGGCTCCCCCAGGTGAAGGAAGAACCGCCCCTAGGCACTCCCCTTAGTACTACTGCTGCCCCTCACAAGGATTGGCTCATTGTCTCTTCCCTTTAACACCCTCTTTCCCAGGAGAGAGAAGAGATAATGAGCCAATCAGCTTCAAGAATATTTGCATACAGCATAAAGAGGATATTTCTGTGGTTTTGTCTTAAACACAGAGTTTTAAAAAATGAAATTGAGGTACACAAGGTTAAGACAGTAGACAATTAACTGATATAAGTGTAAAAAACAGTTTCATGAAAAATCACCATAATATGAAATGCTGTCACAGCAGAGAATGGGGAAAGAGATTTAAAATAGAATTATTACAGTAAGGCTGGCCTGCGGCCTTGTTCTCCATGAGTGGCAGCAGTGGTGCTAAGGGCAATGCCTAGGGGGTGCTTCCTCCTCCACCAGGGGGAGCCCAACAGTCTTCTCTGGCTCTGGTATGAGGAACATACCTCATAAATAAAGATTTTATAATAATACAATAATATATGGGATATTTACTTACATGCCCCCTGGATTTTTTAAAAAAATATGGGAGATTATTAAAAAAAAACATGATGGTGGGAAAAGGGCTAAATTACAGGGTTTTCTTGGGCAAAACGGGATACTTGACAGCTATGAATTAATACCATCCAAATGGAAAGTTAACAGACAGTTCTGAGATATGGTCTAAGGCAGGGATTCCCAACCTTTGCAAGCTGGGGGCCAGGTCATGCTCTCTTAGTCAACTTCAAGGGCCAGACGGCCATTTTGCCCTGCCTGCATGATGGGAGTCACCATTTTGTCCCTACAGCTTCAAAGGGGATGGCCATTTTGTTTCTCGAATGCCCTGGGGGGGGGAATGCCACATGAAATGATGTTGTGGGCAGATCTGGCCCGTGGGCCTTAGGCTGGGGACCACTAGTCTAAGGAGTCAGGTAAAAAAGAAAGAGAGAGAGATGGCAGCGAACAAAGATGAAAAGGCTCATAGTAGTCATTTATATCTCACAAAAAAAGGGGGAAGTAATCCAAAAAAGCACAAAAGATGGTACGGATGTGGATAATATTTGCTTAATCTTATTTATATAAATAAATTTTATAATTGAACTAGAAGGGTGAGACTGTGATGAGGTGACTTGTGGGTCTGTGTCCAGATGGGAAAAACCAACAACCTTGGACTCTGTTCTTATGATTCACAGACTTTAAACTGAGCCTAGATAGGATATCCTTCAAACAGAAGCCTTTTTTGCTCCATTTCAAAAACAGAGCTTGAAAAAGTTACATTTTTAGTAATAAATAAAAAACCTCCTTGTTAGCCTAGCCTTTGCTGCTAGAATATTAGGGGGTTCTGGAAATTGTAGTGAAAAAAGGTGAATTTTCCAAGAGAGGAATGTTCCTCATAAAACTAGATATATGGATGTGGATATGGATGTGCCACCAGGGAGCTCCGAAGAGCTGCCGATGCCGTCTGGCCGCGCCCCTCCCGCCCTTGCCATCGGCAGGAGGAGGTTAAAGGGTGGCCCAGAGGCCACCGGGGAGCTCTGAAGAGCCACCGACGCCGACGCTGCGTGGCCATGCTCCTCTTGGCCCTGTTCACTGGACTTGGTGGGAAACTTAGGTTGAGGTTTTTTCCTTTCCGCTCTTTGTAATGTTTTCGAATTTATATTGTATTTTTGATATTTTATATTTTTGCTGCCTTTGTTTTATGGGGCTATATTGTATTCTTTTGTAACTGAATTTTTTATCGTTTACGACTGAGTATACGTGTATTGAGTTGTGGAATTTTGTATTGTATATGGTATTTTTGCTCTGTCATGTTTTTCCTATGTAAACTGCCTTGAGTCGGCCATTGGCTTGAGTAAGGCGGTATATAAGTTTTAAATGAAATGAAAAATGAAATATGACCACCCTGAGACAGTTGCTGCAGGCAGTCCTTTTCAGAGCACGTCTGCACAGCTATGTCTTAATCCACTCATTTCTCCTCCCTACAGTTGTATCAGACTGAGACAGAATAATACCAGTCCATAGCAGTGTGAAAGTTTTTATTAAGTGGACTGGTGGGTTGCAATCCCTGACTTCTAAATGCAGCTTTAAATTTAGATTGTGAATACCAATAATTACTTTTCACCAGCTGTGCATGTCTGTGGAAGAAACAGACTTCAAGGTACTTGGTACAATAAGGCAGCAGGTATTTCCCACATACTGGCCCAAATAATGAGGTTTCCAAGAAGCAAGGACTCCTCTAAAAGCAGTGGCAACACAATTAGGTTGTGGCACTTTTGATGACAGCAGCCCAAATGCAATTACAGTTGGAACAAGATTTAGCTCCAGCAGCAGCAGAGTTCTAACGCTGGCAAAAAGCCACCAGGGAAAGCAAACTGTGCCATCTTGGACAGAATGAAGAATGATCTCTTTAAATCTCTTAAAACCCTTTGTGAAATTAACAAGCCGAGGAGATAACAGACGTCAGGTAAATCATTCAACATTGTAGTAGCTGTTCCTATAAACTCTGCCTTCTACAAACAATCCAGCACTCCTGCAACGCCTTTGCCTCTCAGTTCAGTGTGCAGGCGTGTCACTGTTAACTGTCAGGATGAGGGAACCGTGTGTATCTAGAGATCCTGCTGCCAACTGGGGCAAGGAGAGTTGCAACACTGTAAGACAGGGGTGCCCAAACTACAGCCCTCGGGCTGGATCTGGCCCCTGACACCAATTCATATGGCCCACACCACCCTTGCCGCTCTTGGAAGCGGAAGTAAAACGAGCCCATATGGGCGCATTTTACTTCCGCTTCCAGGAGCGGCAAGAGTGGTGCGGCCATATGAATTGGTGTCAGGGGCCAGATCCAGCCCAAGGGCCGTAGTTTGGGCACCCCTGCTGTAAGAGATGCTATGTGAACTGTCAAGGTGAGACTTCTTCTGCAGAAGAATCCTGATGTTGCTGGTGAAGATCCAGTCATCCAGTTCATGGCCCCACCTGCACCTTTCGTGGTGGGGCCATGCGCGCCAGCAGGGAAGAGGCATTGGGCGATGGGCGACCCAGCTGTGGCACCGACCCCCACCTGGCCCTTGCACCCCCTTCCTCCTCCATGGTCCTACCTCCCACCCCTGTGGTCCCCCTCCCTCTCCCACAGTCAGGCAGTGACCCCAACATCCTTCTGGAGCGCATTGTCCTGTGTCTGGGACCGCAGCATTGAGCTTTTTTTTACCAGGGCCCTGGTGGGCAGCGGAGAGCACAAACGTGGTTTCCTGGTCACAGCGGCAGCTGTTGGGGGCAAAGGTTGCAGGGTGCTTGCCTGGTCCTGGTGGCAGCTGGGGCGGTCAGTGGAGGCACCGGCTGCAGCCTCCAGAGTGCAGGGTGCCTCCAAAAGCATGCATTCTGCGGCTGCCCGCAGGCGCATCTGGCAGCTGAATGGCTGGGGGGCCCTGTCCCAGCCGTGGCGGCTATTAGCAGCCAAAGTTGCGGGGTGCACACCCATTCCTGGCGGCAGCTGGGGGTGAAGGTTGCGGGGTGCTGCCCGGTCTTGGCAGTGGCAGCTGTGTCCACCGACAGCTGGTGGAGTGGTCAGTAGAGGCGCAGGTTGCAGCCTCTGGAGTGTGGGGTGCCTCCGAAGGCACGTATCTCACGGCTGCCTACTGGTGCGCCCAGCAGCTGAATGGCCGGTGCGCTTTGTGGTCTGCAGCCTCAACCCCGGATAACCAGGTCGAGGCAGAGGCCACTGTTGGGGCATGCGCAGTGCAGGCCAACCTGGTCTGCCATTCATGCCCAGCTTGCACTGACTCTTCCTCCGGTGGTGGACTTCCAGGTGGCTGGGGGTGCCCCAGTGTGACCCTGTTTCAGGGTGCTGGACCGCAGAGGGTGCTGCTGGACCCCCGTGCCAGCCTGGCCAGGCGCTTAAGGTAGGCAGAGCACTGGGTTTTTTGGGGGTGGGGGCCACGGTGTTGCGGGTTAGGGGTAACAAACCTTAGGACAAGTTGATTTTAGTTATATAAGATGTCTCCTTGCTTAATATAACTTTAACTAGAAAAAGGAAAGCTATGGGACAGGCTTCCATGTCTGCCATTTACATCAACAATGTTATCTCTACCGCATGCTGGGTAGTGCCACTGTAGTGAAGGAACCCAAGACAGGCTGTTTTGCTCAGCCAGCCATAAAAGTATGTCATTTGATAGTGGGCCATTATTAGAATGCACAGTGCATCAGGGAACCAGCAGAAAGTCTGCCTTTTGGGGGGAAATGAATGGCACATCGTTGAATTGATCTGGCAGGCCAGCGCTGGTGTGTCCCAGTGACACAGCAGCCACTTTTTCCTAGAATAGAAAATTAAAACAGCAAGGATCATGTAGGGACTGAAGGATTTTAGCCATTAGGTATCTCTTGTGAGACATCTCCTCAGGGCAACTGTCATTAAGGTCTTATACAAAGTCTCTCCCCTTTTGCCCTGAGAGTGAGCATCAATACACATCTTCTTGATCCAGTCAAACTCCCCTCTGGTGACTTAAACTATTTAGTAGCTCCTGGCAAGAAACAAACATCAAGGCTGACATTGGGGAGGATAATAATAAGAATTCAAGACTTGCAGGACGGTATCTCTAATCCAGAAAGTAGCCTCAGGAAGAAAGAAGAAGACTGAGATGGTAAACTTAAAGACACTTGGCATTAAGTCAGTGAGATTGACCTTTGATCGGAAGAACCAGTTTTTATGAAAATATGGGCCTTAACAACATAAATCAGGGGTGCCCAAACTTTTTGGACTGTGGGTTCAGTGGGCCGGTCACGTGGTTCCTCCCACCGGAAGTGGAAGTAAAATGTGCCTTGCAATCTGTTTTGCAACAGGATGAGATAAATTTTTAGGCTAACATTTTCTCTGCTTAAAACAGGGGTGTCCAAACTATGGCCTGTGGGCCAGATCTGGCCCCTGACACAAATTCATATGGCCCATACCTGGAAGCGGCAAAGGCGGTGCAGGCTGGGTGAATTGATGTGAGGGGCCAGATCTGGCCCACAGGCTGTAGTTTGGATACCCCTGGCACAAAGCATAGAAGTACATCTGTATTATTATCATGGTACCATTGCACCCAAAAATAATTATATTGATTAGAGTCTCAGATAAGGACTTGAGAGATCTGAGTTCTAGTCACCTTCAGAAGGTTGTTGTGAGGGTAAAGTGAGACAGTGGAGAACCATGTATGCCAGGGGTGGCCAACCTTTTTTCACTGTGGGCTTGACCATGCCCCCTGGACAGCTGAGCAGGTTGGACCACACCCCAGGAAGTGGAAGCGGGTGCATTTACAGCTGTCGTAAATGTGCCCACTTCCACGTTTACAACAGCCATGGGTGCGTTTACGCATGTGCGGGCGCATTTTAAGGCTGATGTAAATGTGCCCGCTTCCACTTCCAGGTGCGGCGGAGTCAGTGGAGGTGGCAATGGGCTGGATGGAATGGTGCTATGGGCCGGTCCCGGCCCACGGGCTGTAGGTTGGGAACCCCTGATGTATGCCAACCTAAATTCATTGGAAGAAAAACCACCATCTGTATTTACAGGACAATATAGAGGACAGATCTCATCCTATCTTAATGTCTGTTTTCCAGGGTGCATGTAAAAACTTTTTTAAGTAAACATGATACATATGGACCCATCCTACAGATGTTTCCCCTATGCCAAGAAGCATTGATCATTTTACTTTCCCAAGGAAAAGGATGGGCATATTTCCCCACACTTTTCTGTGCACTAATAACCAAATTCAAAATCCCTCCAACATGACATAGACAGAATTAGGTTATATTTTTATTTTCACTGCTTGGGAACTTTTTTTGCTTAACAATAGCATTTTATTTTCTGTAACTCTCAAGTGTTGTGCCCAAGGAGATTACTGTATTCCTTTTATCACACTACATAGTTGCTTACAGCCTCTAGCAAACTGAGATTCGTTGTATTTTCTTCTCTTTTGGAAAAAATTCCGTTTTTAAGGTGAGAGTGTTTTGTGTGACAAAAGGAGAAAAGCTTGTGGGTATGGCTTATCAAGGAAGCCCAAGGTCTATTGTTGTACTTGAGCATCACTTCAATGGCCTCCTTGACAGCATTGCGGTCAGCTCCACTCCACATTAAGCTATACACTCAAGAAGGAGGTTCAAGTTCTAGGCAAAGATAGTACTGTCTGGAAGACACCTTTCAGGGATATCAGAGAATAAACGAAATGAAACAAAAAATGTTGTAGCACCTTGAAGACTAACTGTTAAATTTGAATGCAAGCTTCCTTGGACTTGAAAGTTCATATTAAGCTCGCATTAAAATTTAACAGTTAGTCTTCAAGGTGCTACAACGTTTTTGTTTTGTTCTGTTTATTCTCTGATATGCTTGAAACACAGATATGGCTACTATCCAAAAAAATTCAACCTTTCAGGGAGTCGTAGTGTAACCAGTTAGGCCTAGGGGCCGTTCAACAATTACATGATCCTCAAAGGGGGGAGGGGGTCTGCCATCTGAATTACAGAAAAATTATGTGGGGTCGGGGGGAGGGGTCAGGTCAAAATTACATAATCCATTTGGAGCTGTTTCTAACTGACAGTGGGAAACCAAACCTGTGCATAAAAAGAAAGGGTGTTATTTACCTTTGTGCCTTGCTCCATGTGGTGAAAATGGAGGGGGGAAAGCCATGCTTCCTGGTTGCAGGGAGAGCAAGAGGCTAGGCTAGAGCATCGCTTCCTGCTTCAGTGCAATTGGCCTGCCCGCCCATTTCCCCTGCAGCGCCACCACTGGTTGGTGGTCCAAAACACAGTACTATTTGGTTCAGATCACGTAATTTTAAGGGGGGGGTCAAAATGAAAATTACGGTTGGATTGCATAGGAGGGGAGGGGGGTTAATTTTTCCCAGAAAAAGGGTCACGTAATTGTTGAATGGCCCCCTAGTGGTAGTGGGGCAAGCAAATCAGCTCCTCAAGGCAAAGTTAAATCCAACTCCCGGGAAACAAGAAAGGGGCATGGAAAGATTTTTGCAAGTCCCCACTTACAGTACTACACTCTCCATGCAGGATCAAAAAACAACCTTGACAAGAACTTTAAGGGCCAACAACAGAATTTTTTTTAATCAGCTGAGAAAGGCACCATGGAACAGTGTGGTTGATAATATGCACATCATGTGATTTAAGGCCACAGCACCTGCCAGTACATCATTATAGAGCGGCTCATGGACATGGAAAAGGTATCATGGGAAGGTGAATGATTACAATGTAACTCAATGTAGAACAGCTGATATGATACGCGGTTCAGCTGCCTCTAGAGGATCTCAGAGGCAGCTGCAAGTGCTCGCATCACATGGTATAAAACAAACAACCATAGGCTCCGCGGGAAAGATTCCCACCACAGGTAAATCCTTGTAAGGTATACCGTACATCTCAGTGACATCACAAATACCTCAACCAATGGTCAACCGTGTAGCTAAATTCAAATGTACTGTAAGCATATATAAGGAGCTGCGTCTCTGCCATTACCTCCTGTTCAGATTGTATACCTTGCAATAAAGATGTGTTTGGCTCTGTGATGCTGCCTATTGTGTATCAATCTGTATACATCAGAATTTTATAAACTGTTTTTAAGGGCAGCTCATTCTAAAGTATAGACAGCAGAGGCAAAGGGTGTTCTTTTTGGATATTGCTATTGGTAACCCAGTGGCTCAAACAAGTGAAAAGCACTCGTGGGTATTGCTGGTAGCACATAAAGCAGCTGAATTTCCACACTACGTTCTCTTGGCACTCAAAATGAGCACAACCCGATCTAGAAACAGGCATGAAGCTCCACCTAGATTAGTTCTTTTCTCTGCACAAAGTAGTAGGTTTCCATACATACAGTACTTCCATCCTGCCAGGATTTCTCTGCAACTTAACAATACTTCAAAGTGTTCCATCTTTGTTGGATCATGGCTTCCTTTTGAAAAGTCTAACAATGACATTGCAAGCGCGGCGCCAAAATGGCCGCCGCGCTCTTTGCAGGGCCCCCCCCCACTGGACGAAGGCATCCGGGTAGTTAGGGGCGTGGCCAGCTCCCTTATAAAAGGGGTGGCCACGAGGCAGCCGAGCTGCCATTTTGCGAAGCGACGGAGCGGAGAAGTTTTTCCTCTTACCTCCGTCGCTTTTGCCTTGACTGGGAAGCCTTTTGGCTGCTGATTTTCTTCCTTCGGCTTCCCATAGGTTGGACTGAGATGCCTTCGAAGAAGAAGGCGGCCGCGAGCGCGGCTCGTGCGGTTCGGAGGCGCAATCCGGGTCGGAGGACCACGGCTGCGCCTCCCCAGCAGCCGCCTTTGCCTGCACCCACCGGGACCGGTGGGATGGGGTCTATTCCCCCTTGGCCGGAGGCTGGGGACCCAAGCATGGGTCCAGCATGGGCTGCGGCCCGCGGCCCGCAAGCGGTGGACACCGCTCCTGGTGCCCATCCTACTGGGCCTTCCTCTATAGGGGCGCAGCTCACTCCGGGGCCTTCCAGCCTTGGGGGGTGGTGGTCCCCTTCCCTGGCAGGTGCCTACATCGGCCCTACCGGGCCTGGGTGTGGGGTCATGGCCCTATTCAGGCCCCGGGGTACAAGGACCTGTACCCACGCCTGTAGCAGGCGGGCCGGCTGGCCCTTGGCCCCACGTCAGTGTGGAGGCCTTACTGGCCCGCGTTGCGGCCCTCGAGGTTTCCCTGGCTCGGGCCAGCCACGCTGGGGCTCCCTTTGGGGTTCATTTTGACGCGTCGTCTGCTGGGCAGTGGCAGGCGACGGGACGGGTCGAGCAGCTTGAGGCACGTGGCGCGACTTCGGCCACTGCCTCGCAGCTCCCCAACCAACAGGCCGGTGCGGGTCAGGCCCCAGCGACGAGCTCTACGGCGGTCGTGAGCTCCGACGCCCCCAGTGGGCCGGAACCCCCGGTGGGGGCGGCCCGCGGGGGTGCAGCATGTGAGTATGCGGTCCAAACTAGTGCACCTACACATGTGGCCACGTTGGGGGGGGGCTTTCCAATGGCCTTGGCCTCGCGTGGGTGGTGCGGCGGTACAGCCGGTGACGCCCCACCCGGCGACGACAAGTACCACACAGGGCCCCGGGGTGGGGGGTGTTTCCTACCCTGTGGGGAATGTTTTGGGGGTGGCTGGGCTAGTCCAAGCCCCTTTCCAGATGCCCGCAGTTTCTGCGGTGCCTGTCTCGGCCTTGCCGACAGCGGGCTATTCCTTGCCACTGGGTGACCACTTGGCACAGGCCACCAAAGAGAAAATATGGCGGGGGGAGTATGTAGATATCTTCTCACTCCTAAATAGGGAGCCCACCAAGGAAGAGAGGGAGGGGCAGGATGAGAAGGATAAGGAACAGGCACGTCGTCGCAAGCCACCACGGACGTGGGCCAACTGGCTGCCGGCTTACCTCATCTACATGGCGGTGTACCTGAGGGCCTGGCCGGATTTGGCAATTCCGATGGTCCAGTATTTGGACAACATCTATCGGGCGATGGTTGACTTTCCGGGCCCGTCGTGGTTGGCTTATGACGAGGAATTCCGTATGCGAATTCCCCTGCACCCTGAGATGAGGTGGGATGAGCCATGCCAGAGGCTTTGGCTTCTGTACATGACGCCCACGCGCCCCGCGCCAGGGGAAAGATACCATTGTGGACATGCGGTCCAGCGAGCGGCTCCAGCACAGGTTCCCCGCCAGGTGGCGGGGCAGGGGGTTCCAGCCCGCCTGCTGTGCTGGACTTTCTCGTCTAATGGTTCCTGCAATAAGAAGAATTGCAAGTACAGACATGAGTGTCCCACCTGTGCGGGCCCCCATGCAGCCTCTGCCTGTCCCAGGCCTGGAGGGACGCGGGGCAGAGGGAGGGGCGGACAGTGGGCTGGCAAGACTGCCGCAGATGGAGCTGGCTCACCGAAAGGCTCCCTCCCCAATTAATGTGGACATGTTGGAGCGTTGGCTCGCATTGTACCCGAAGGGGGAGGATGCGGATTATCTCCTTCGGGGCTTTAGGCAGGGGTTCCGTATTCCTTTCATGGGTGATAGGTCCCCTCAGGATGCCCCCAACCTTTTGTCCCTTAGGGGGAGGGAGGAGGTGGCTGCCGCCAGCATTAATAAGGAGGTCAATGCGGGCAGGGTCGCTGGCCCTTTCCCTGCACCCCCGTTCACTAACCTTAAGGTATCGCCCCTGGGCTTGGTTCCCAAGAAGTCTCCAGGCGAGTTTCGCCTTATCCATCACTTGTCCTACCCAGCCGGCCGATCGGTCAATGATGCTATCCCTGATGATCTTTGCTCAGTCAGGTATACATCTTTTGACCACGCGCTGCGCATGGTGCGCTCATGTGGCCCGGGTGCGCTGCTGGCTAGGTGCGACATTAAGTCGGCTTTTCGCCTCTTTCCGGTGCACCCGGGCGACTTTGAATTGCTGGGTTTCAAATTTTGGGGCGAATATTACTTTGATAAGGCCATGCCTTTTGGCTGTTCCATATCATGCTCGGCTTTCGAGCGTTTCAGTACCTTCCTAGAGTGGGCTTTCGTCCGCAGGTCAGGGTCCCGGTCTGTAGCCCATTACCTGGATGACTTTTTATTCGGGGGTTAACGGGGCTGGGACACGTGTACACGTCTCCTCAACACATTTCAGACGCTAATGGAGGAACTCGGTGTCCCTTTAGCGCCCCAAAAAAACGAGGGCCCATCTACCCAGCTAGTCTTCCTGGGGGTGGAGATTGACACGATAGCGCAGGCGTCTAGGTTACCGCGGGATAAGGTGTCAAGGATAGTGGCCCTTATCTCGGACTTGCTGGCCAAGCGCAAGACATCACTGAGAGAACTGCAGGTGCTACATGGTCACCTTAATTTTGCCTGCAGGGTGGTCGCACCGGGCAGGGCTTTTGCCCGGCGCCTGTGCGACGCCATGGCAGGATTATCCAGGCCTCACCATAGGGTTCGGCTTACCCGGGGTATCAGGGCAGACATGCTTGTTTGGTTACAGTTCCTGAGGGAGTTCAATGGGGTCTCATTTTGGAGGTATGACCTCCTGGCTTCCCCTCAATTTCAGATTCAGTCTGATGCCTCGGGATCCCTCGGTTATGGGATGTACTTCAATGGGAAGTGGGCCTATGGTGGGTGGCCACCGGCCTGGGCAGGCACGGGTCGCCTGCGTGATCTCACATATCTGGAGTTTTTCCCTATCCTGGGTGCTTTGATGCTATGGGGCCAGGAGTGGTCCAACTCGGTCGTGCATTTCTGGTGTGACAATGTGGCTGTGGTCCACATTGTCAATGCACAGACTTCTAAATCGCCCAGGGTTATGGACCTAGTGCGCCAATTTGTGTTGCGCAGCCTGCGCCTCAACGTACTGTTCAGGGCCAGGCATGTCCCAAGGGTTAATAATGATATTGCTGACGCTTTGTCCCGCCTACAGATCTCCCGGTTCCGTGCCTTGGCCCCGGATGCGGAGGAATTTCCCTCGCCACTCCCGGAGGAGATATGGACCATTGGCAAGGAGAGGTGAACTGGGCGATTGGCCTGTCGCTAGCGCCACGCACGCGTAAGGCGTATCACCACACAATTAATTCTTTCAGGGCATTCTGTACCCAATTTCAACTGCCAGGAACCTGGCCGATCCCGGTAACCCATGTTCTGCGGTTCATGGTTTACCTGCATTCTCAGGGCCTTGCACCTCGCACCATAGCATCTAAGCTTTCAGCGTTGGCTTTTATGGCCAAGGTGGGGGGTCATGTGGACAGCACCTCTGACTTCCGTGTGAGACATGTTTTGGAGGGGTGGGTGCGCGAGCGCGGGCATTGCCCGGACGACCGCCACCCGATTTCCCCAGGGGTCCTTACCCAGTTGGCCCGGGGCTGGCCTTGCCTCTGTTTTGATGCATATGAGGCAGCCCTGTTCCATGCAGCCACAACGGTGGCATTTTTTTGAGCGCTCCGCATCAGCGAGCTTGTGATGCTGTCTAAGGCGGATGCAAGTCGTAGGGCACTGGAACTTGAGGATGTCTGTGTTGCCAAAGACTGGGCTCAGTTGAGGATACGCTCCTCTAAGACGGATCAGCATGGCGTAGGCAGTGGTGTGCGACTGCTACGGTGTTCTTTGGCAGACATCTGTCTGGTTGGTGCCCTACAGGAGTTCCTGGCACTGCGTGGCACGCACCATGGCCCGTTTTTCTGTCACCAAGATGGGTCTCCCCTTACTAAATTTCAATTTTGGAAGGTGACGGGCAAAGCGCTGGCCAGTGTGGGCCTCCCAGGCGCCCGCTATGGCACCCATTCATTCCGTATAGGGGCAGCCTCAACCGCAGCTGCTTTTGGGTACTCCGGGGCTGACATACGTAGCATGGGACGGTGGGGTTCGCAGTGTTTTCAGTTTTATGTGCGCCCACTCCCGCCGTGAGTACCAACCCAGTCACCTTACCTCCTTTTCCTCATTTTTCTTTACAGACCCGGGGTGTCGTATTACACCGGTGACAGTATGGCTGGTGGGCCATAGCTACGTGCACAGGGCAGCGCGTTACGCTGCGGCAACAGAGTGGGGACCCCGACTGGGACTGGGTGCATACGCAAGTCTCACATGGCATGGTAAGCCTGGGATGTTATGGCGGGAGCTGCTGCCTTTCCTTTTTTCAGGCCAGAATGCTGACCCGCCTGACATTCTGATCATACACCTGGGGGGCAATGATTTGGGCCAGGTCACCGGCTTGTTGCTGAAGCATGCGATTTGCGAGGACCTCGCCTACCTGCATTACGTCTGGCCCGCCACAACCCTTGTTTGGTCGGACATGGTCCCGCGCCATTCCTACAGAGGGGGCGTTGACCTCCTGGCCCTTGACCGTGCTAGACGCATGGTGAATAGGGCAGTGGCGCGTTTCCTTGTCGACAGGGCTTGGGGGAGGGTCAGTCGTCACCCCGCTATTAGCCTACAAAGTTATGACTTGTATGCAGGGGATGGGGTCCATCTGTCGCGAGGAGGTATGGACCTCCTGTTGGGTGATTGGTGAGCAGGCCTGTTGACCGAGCTGACGGTCTGGGGGGGGCGTCGAGCCTTCTTTGAAGCCCCTCCGTGTGGCGGGTAGCACTGGTAAGGTAAACATTATGACCCACAGGTATCCGGCAAGTTCGCAATTGACTGGACAACACTAGACAGGCATAAGTTGGTTAAACGTTGTCCGGTCAACGACGAACTAGGCGACGGGGTGATGGCTATATCTAGACAGCATGCATCACCACGTGATTTTACGGATACGCGTCAGAGGGTGGGGTCATTAGTTAGATATTGACTACGGTCAACAATTTGTTTGTGGTCAACAAACAAATTGATACAAATGGATACATTGTAGCAATTGCCGTTGGCAATTTTGGGTGGTACCTTACCAGTGTTACTTCGGCCTGCTTGCCTTAAGAATTATGATTGGTCAATTACCAATAGAAATTTATAATTCGGACTAGGGCATGAATCAATAAATGTGGCCCAATGCCGTTATCCACTTTTATCAGTGTCTGAGTCCTTTATTGGGGGGTGCGCCTGCAATAAGGTAATGCATCAACCAAAACCATTGCCAACAAAAATTCCACTGTAATTATTAACTATCATCATAACTAAAATGAATAACTACTGCTGAAATCAGAACTTCATATGTGTATCTGTGTCATCCCTGTCACAAGAATAACTGTTTTCCATGTACACAAACTTGCATTTAAAATGAATGTTTTTGGAGTTAAAACTGCAAGATGTATGATTCAATCCAAGGGCTGTAAATCTGTCTATTGGCAAACCACAAGATGATGGGGAATATTGGGGGGGAGGCTTCTTTATTTTTGTGCAATCCATATGGTTTCTATCTGTACACACATATAACTAATAGATGGAGAACTGAAATGCGGAGTGGTGAAACATTTATGCAGCTAATAGGTTACACAGAAAATGGGCAAGTTTTTGAAATGTCTTTGGAAAAACAAATCTTTCCAAAGCAGAGCCAGGGCAAAAATATTCTCCCAATGCTGAAAAAAGAGGAGGTGGCAAAGGAGGCAAGGGGGGGGGGGTTTGAAAATGTTCCAGACCATGTTAAAATATTAATGTATATAAATAGGTGAATCAAGCCTGTGTAGAATCTCTTTCACTGAAATTAATGGGTTTAAACATGCTTGACCTTGGCTGGGTTGTGCCAATATGAGTATGAAATTGTTTAGGCAACTTTGCAAGTAAGCTTTTAATAATTCTGAGCTCACACACAAAATATATTTGAAAAAAGAAAGAAGGAGAGGCTAGGGTAACAGGCTTTTACAAATTAAAAAAAGGCTACTTGGATGCAGAATTATACATTCCTCCAAAAAAATATTCGTCATATTCTGGAAAGCCCAACATCTCACAATGTTTTAATTATTGGAATTAAGTACAATGTCATGAAGCACATGGTTTAATGCTCAAATTTGCTCCAGAAGGTGTGTCAGTGGCTGTCAGGTTGTGCAGCTTTAGAAAGGATTAATTAATATTTGAATGTTTTCAGGCCATTTCTCTCTCTTTCTGTTTCTCTCTTTATCTATTTCATTTTTTTACTGTTCATCTAACCTACATGGTATTTTAGCCAGTTCACCAAATTAGTAAGAAAGCCTCAAGTCATTCCAGAATTGCTTCTTAATGCACATACATACAAATCACCCAAATATTTTAAATAATTTCAAATAACATAGTTAAGAATAGAACCTAAACTCAGTAGTAGTAATAAAAGGTTGCATCAACTCAGCAGAGGAAAATTAATTAATTTAATGCAGTGGCAAGATGCTCCCAAATATCTCCTCATATAGCTCTATCTTGACAAGTTTATGATACACAAGGAGGGCAAGGGCCTAGAAAACATGGTATGGAGACATGTTCTGAATCAAAGGAGCCACCATCAAGATGACGCATTTTCCTAATACAGACCTTCCTGGCCTTACTTCAAGGTAGGCAACCATAACTGGCAGGTTTGGGAGAACCTAGAACCATAGACTTATTGATCTGGAAGAGGCCTATGAGGCCATCAAACCCAATCCCTTTCTCAATGAAGACATCCAAATCAAAGCAGATCTGACAGATGGTTTTCTAATTTTCTCTTGAATGCCTCCAGCACTGGAGTGCTTACTATCTTCTTATGTATGCTTGTGGAAATCCTTTCCAGGGTTTTCTAGGTAACAAATACTCAGAAGTGGTTCACCACTCTTTTCTTCTTGGGATACATTTAAACCGGTGGTGCCCAAACTACAGCCTGTGGGCCATATCCAGCACTCAATCCCAATCCATTTGGCCTGCGAAGCCCTCATCACTCCCAGACGCGGAAGTAAAACGTGCCCATCCGGGCACGTTTTACTTCCACATCCGGGAGTGACGAGGGCTATGCGGGCCAGATGAATTGGCATTAGGGCTGGATACGGCCCATGGGCCATAATGACTACCCCTTGAACCACGTGACTTAGACTGTGCAGCTTGCCCAAAGCTACTGGCTCTTTTCCTAAGCGGCACAGTACAGAATCAAATTCCTAACCTCTGTAAGATAAAGGTCACCGTTGCTCGAAAGCCAGTCATATCCGACTCTAGGGTTCAGTGCTCATCTCTGTTTATAGCCAAAGAGCCAGTGCCGTCTGCGTTTGCAGATGTTTTCTGTGGGCATGTGACAGGCATGCCTAGACACCTCGAGTGAACGGAACACTGTTTACATTCCCACTGAAGTGGTCTCTACTTATCTACTTGCAATTTCTTGCTTTCGAACTGCTAGGTTGGCAGGAGCTGAGACAAAGATGGGAGCTCACTCTGTTGTGCTGTACTTGGGTCTCAAACTCCAAGCTTCCAGTCTTCAAAGTTCAGCATCTTAACCATTAAGCCACCACAGTCCCCTAACCTCTGTATATGGCCATATAGACCCTTCTATAAGTACTATTGATTTCAGTGTCCCTAGTCTAAGTGTTAAGTCATAATTTCCTGTGAATTCTTTTTGTAGTCTCTGTCCCCGTTCACTTTCTTCTATTTCCTCCGCAGTTTCTTCCATTTTCTGCAAACCAGCAGCAACATTTAATATATTCCATTCATTGTGTCTTCATTTCAAGTTATTCAGTGGCAGACAAGTAGCCATTGATCAAAGATATGGCAGATGAAGTACCTGGCAATGCTTTCTTTTGAAACAGTTTCTCTTGACTCATCAATGTGGTTACTTATGGATACAGCAGCAGCAGCATCAATTATGGGCAGAAAAGCCTCAAACCTTGTACCTGTTGTCTCCAGGTGCTTCTATGACATTTGAATCAGCACGGTGTCACAAGGGAACACCAATTCATAGAGTCGCATCCAAAGACTTGACTATTTGCTGCTATGTGTTTAATACTTCTCACATCTTTCCAGTGTACAAAATTAAGGGCATGGTAAGGTGGCTCATATCTTTTTTTCTTCTTCAGATGCATTAAATTTGTGATCACAGGTAATTTATCAATGGCAAACTGCATCAGAGAGAATCCAACCAAGTGCTACGCATCGAGAAGCAGTTTTGGGGTGACTTGAGGCTTATCTGACATTTTGGAACCAGAATAAACTCCTTATTTGTTCATTTATTCATTCATTCATTCATTTATTGTTCACATTTGTACTGCCACCCCCTCACCTACCTGTAAGTGACTCTGGGCAGCACACAGAGGAAGATATAAAAACATATGCAGTTGTACCTCGCTTAAAGAGCATAATGCATTCCACGGGATTGCTCTTTAAGCAAGTTTGCTCTTTAAGAGAAACACCATTATAAGTGACCAATTGTGACTTCTGGGGGGGGATTGTGAACCCCAATTTAGTTGTTAAGCGAATTTTTGGTTGGTTTTAATTGTTAAACAAGGCGACGATTCAGAGAAAATTCTGCTCTCATAAAAGTGCTTTTTATGAGAGGTTTTACTGTACAAAAAACATTCCAGGACAATAAAATCAATTAAAACCATCAACCCTTAAAAATACAGCTAAACATACCCTCATTCTGCCACCCCCAAGGAGGCCCAGTCTAGGCCTTATATCAGCCAGTGGGGGGACGTTTCTATACCGGCAGTACCGCACACCTGTTTCACGACCCAGGGTTTGAGAATTTTTCATTTAGAATTTCTTCTTCAGGAAAATTTTTATTGTGCATCAAATAGCCTCACAATATTACATTCTTTAAGTGCTCTGACGTCAGAGCACTTAAAGAATTTAACACTGTGAGGCTATTTGACGCACAATAAGATTTTCCTGAATAAGAAATTCTAAATGAAAAGCTGTATATCCAGGAAACAGCTTCGATAAATCTTGAGAGACAAAATCTCATTAGTTTTGAGTTACTCAATAGATAAATTTTGGAAAATATCATATTTTGAACAATTTGAGAGACTATATCTCATCCTCTTTTTTTGAGTTTTTTTTTTAGTTATTCTATATGTTGATACAAAACTAATAATTGGATACTGTGTTTTGTTGAAGAAACCATGGATTGTGAGATTACTTTTGGTGTTGAAGAAACATTTGACTATTTACACGTGGATTATTAAACATTTGAAAGCTACATAATTTTGTGGAAAATTTTCTACTTTATAGACATTACACTGATTCTGCCTCAGACGGCTCTTTTTCCTCTTCAATTTTCCATCTGGCCATACCTCCCCTTCTTTATAAACAGAGATGAGCACTGAACCCTAGAGTCGGATACAACTGGCTTTCGAGCAAGGGTGACCTTTACCTTTCAAGACACTCTGCTGGAGACAAATATTTTGGAATGATTTTGGAATGTGGAGAGCAGCTCTTATTATGAACATATTATCTGTGCAAATAAATGAGGGGTTATTGCCCTCTTCCTCTGTTTCATGAGCTCAAAATTCATCCCTTCCTGTGTTTGAGAGCCAGTCCTATGGAACATATTTATGCTAATTAACTTGTGCCAGTCCTATGGAACAAAGGCTACCTTGGGACATGGTCACCTACCTGTGATGCAGTCTGCCTTTCGAGTCCATCATATGACAATTTATTTCCCCAGGGCCCCATTCCACAGTATGTGATGTCTGTATATCATTCTCCATGTGCAAGGCTTGCAGGTTTCCAGAAATTGTTGCATGTCCAGATCTCAAACAGGGAAATAGCCTGCATCTTTGATTGAAACTTCTGGGTTATAAAATATAGCAACAGGTTAGTAAATTCCAGCTATAGTTTAAACTCCATTTTTTTTCTCAATCTGTTGTCCATAAAGGTAGAGTCTTTCAAAAATACAGCACAGGACATTCTGGTTTTACAATGCAAGGAATATAGTGATCAAATATCCCACCCCAATCCGGCCCTTGCTACAACATATTCCCTTCCCTGACATAAAATTATGAGAAAAGTGTTTTATTTGCGGGAGCCATAGCCTACAGCAGATATTCTGTGCATTTGTTAATGATTTATGACTAGTATCATCAAATACTAGGTGGCAGTGGACTAAGTTTTAGCTGGGTGGAGTCAGGGAGTTTTTGTTCTTATTTGAGACCATCGATTGGGTTCTTATTTAACTTCCTGAGCAATGTAGTGTATTCATCTCTAGACTTAACATATTTATGCTAATTAACTTGTGAACCACCCAAAGAGTGACTAAGTGCTGTGGGGTGGTTCTCCTTCTTTTGTGTCTAGGCCAGATGTGAAACTGACAAAATGAAGCCACCTTTCGGTGAGTTCATTCTGCAGTTCCTTTCACCTGACCTAATGTGAGAAAGATTAGCCAGCAACACAAGGTTGCCGTTACCAGGGTACGCCCGATTGTGGTCCAAAAATACCACAGTCTTTGAGGACGCTCTTCTGTGTACCCCTATATAAGTGTGATTGCTTTGTTTTAGGCTTAACATACCAAGAAAAAAAAAACCTCTGAAATCAAAAGAATGTATTTCCCACTTATCCTTCCATTTCTTTCAGGTTCTGCAGACTGACTAGAATCTGAACCATTTGGAATTTACCTCCAAATGGAGAATTTCCCATGATGTTTGCCCCTGACGATTTGCGATCCTGGAAGGAACTCCACAATCCACTAACCAAACATTTGAGAAAAGAATTGATTCAAGAGATTTCAGTGGCCAAGTACCACAGCAGCATCTGAGGTAATAATAATAATTTTGTGTAAGAAATTATTCTGGGTTGAAAGGATTTTTGCGGAAGAAACTCCGCTGATGGAATGCCCAAATGAGGCTCATTTCATGTCCCCAAGAGCTGGACAGAGATGGGTGCTCAATCTATCATGCAGTAATTGGGTCTCGAACTACTGATTTGCTAGCCTTCCAGCTAATAAACTGAGCTTCTTAACCACTGAGCCCACTGCAGCCCCTATAGCATCTGAGGTGAATGTTGTATAAATTAAGTGGCATGGCAACATGGGTTAAAAACATATTGTTAAATGCAGAAATATTTCTGCTTTCTTAGGTTATTTTGGGTTAGTGGTTCCATGATGTGAAAAGAACTGTAGTACACATTGGATCTCTCCACCCCCACCCCCACCCCCACCCCAATGCTTTCTCTCTTGGGTCCCTCTAGATTTTGAGGGCTTTCATTCCTGCCATCAACAAGCATTGGCCACACTGGTTTGGACTGGTGAGGATGTTAGTCCAAAACATCTGGAGGGATCTATTTTGGGAAAGGCTCTTTTAAACCTGGAAGAATATGGATTTCAGCAAGCTGGTATCAATGCAGATCTCAGTGCGGGTTGGCATTCATTGGAGTAAAAAAAACTTATAATTTGATGGTGTACAAACAGGCAAGACAAGACTTGTTAACAGCACAGTGCAGATCAAATAGGTCCATTGCATGGGGGCGGTGTAGCTGGCCCAAGTGCTAGTAGTAAAGCAAAAAACAGCCTTAGGATAATATACATTAGATGCTGACTTGTAGCCTGAGACAGGCAGCATGAATATTTTAAATGCAAAAAATATATATGCAGCCATATCGCTTTGAGTTGTCTTAGGACAAGAAAAGCGGTATACAAATACAAAATACAAGATATCTGGTTGAATCTATGGGTGGTGGGGGGATTCATTTTGACTTTCTGGGGAAGTAAGCTGCCTTGCTGTTACATATCTCTGGTGTTATTAATGTGGTGCCGTGTAGCCTCAAGTAGAATTGAGATGTGCTGCCCTTAGAATCAACTACTGGCTATCTTTCTGGCCATTATTTATACCATTTACCTTATGTACTGTAAACATAAACAACATATCTGCTAGGCTAGGATGGTACTAGGATCACTGGCTGTAAAGTTCTGTTGCAATACAAATTCTCGTAGGTTCTGTACAAACACTCTCTGCTGCACCAGGAGTGAGAAAGTTGGCCAACAGCCATGTAAATGATGATGTGGTTGTTTATTGTATTTTTTGGTAACCCAAGAGAAACACATGGTAAGAAGACAAACATGTAGAAGAATTTTACAAGAATCAATAGGAGGTGCTGTATCATAGCTAATATCCTTTTCATTCATGTACAATTGTTTTTATTTCTCAGGATAAACAACATGTTCACCTGCCAAGAATATGATCTTACTAGCAGATTTTGCCTGGCGGTGCCGGGCATTTTAAAAATTTGTTGGACAGTTAAGGGTTTTTTTTGTTTTCCTGAACAATTGGTGCTGGGCTGTGTTTAATGGTTTTTAAAGGTTTTATGACTTTGTGACTTTGAGGCGCTGCGTCCGCCTGTGGCGGACATGCGCTCTCAGTGTGTGTTTATTTTTTATTTTTTGTACGCCGGCTTCCTCAGTGCTGGGCTCTTTAAATTTGGTTTTGGAGAGTGAAGGGTTTCATTTGTGTTCTTAAACAAATGGTGCTGGGCTGTTTTTAATGGTTTTTAAAGGTTTTTTGATTTTGTGGCTTAGTGGCGCTGCGTCCGCCTGTGGCGGACTTGCGCTCCCAGTGGTTTTTTTTATTTTTATTTTATTTTTGTTCATGCAATTTTTTTGTTGATTTATTTAATTTAAATATTTTTAATTGTAAATTTAATTTGGTGTTTTATTTTTTGGTTTGGTGCTTTGGTTTTTTTGAGTGAAAATTTATTTATGTGTTTTTTTGTATTTTTTGAGAGTAGTGTGTTTATTTTTGAATGTTGTGCTAAATTATTTTTTGCATTTTTGAATTTGGAATTTATCTTTGCAGTGGCAATGTTTTTGGATGTCTTTTTTCTTTTGGCCTCTGGGTGGGGGTGGTGAGCTTTGCTTCCTCTCTACCATTCTCCTCTTCTGTCCTCTGGGTGTCGCTTCCGGTAAGTGTTACTTCCTTTTTGTTGGTCATTCGAGTTCCTGTCGCCATGAAGTGAAGACGTCTTCATGGTAAGCTCTCTGATTTATTTATTTATTTATTGTGTGTGTGGGGGGGGGGTGTTTGAGTTTTTGTTTGGTGGGCTGTTGTTTTTTGTTGTGTGTTTTTTTGTGTGTGTGTTTGTGTTTATTTTTTTAAAGGTTAGATTTTTGTTTTTATCTGTTTTTGATTGTTTTTGGTTTGTTTTTTGGTGCGTCCTTTTTTTAGGGGGGGGTGCCTTTTCTTCTCATGGGCCATGCTGGGTGGCCCGTGGGTAGGAAGGGCACTTGCGGGGGGGGGGTACCTTTTCTTCCCATGGGCCATGCTGGGTGGCCCGTGGGTAGGAAGGGCACTTGCGGCGGGGGTGCCTTTTCTTCCCATGGGCCATGCTGGGTGGCCCGTGGGTAGGAAGGGCACTTGCAGGGGGGGTGCCTTTTCTTCCCATGGGCCATGCTGGGTGGCCCGTGGGTAGGAAGTGCACTTGCGGGGGGTGCCTTTTCTTCCCATGGGCCATGCTGGGTGGCCCATGGGTAGGAAGGGCACTTGCGGGGGGGTGCCTTTTCTTCCCATGGGCCATGCTGGGTGGCCCGTGGGTAGGAAGGGCACTTGCGGCGGGGGTGCCTTTTCTTCCCATGGGCCATGCTGGGTGGCCTGTGGGTAGGAAGGGCACTTGCGGCGGGGGTGCCTTTTCTTCCCATGGGCCATGCTGGGTGGCCCGTGGGTAGGAAGGGCACTTGCGGTGGGGGTGCCTTTTCTTCCCATGGGCAATGCTGGGTGGCCCATTGGGAAGTAGGGCAGTTGCGGTGGGGGGGTGTGGGTTGCTTTTATTTTTGGCGCGCCGGCTGGCCCTTCGAACAGAAGGGCAGCAGCAGCCGGGGTTTTTGTTTTTACTTGTGTTTTTTGCACACCGCTGGCCATTCGAACGGAACGGCAGCGGCGGCGGTTTTTTTTATTTTTCCCCCCCATGGGCCATGCTGGCTCGCCCGTGGGGATGAATGGCAGCGACGGCGGGTTTTTTTAGCTTTTTTTTCGCACGCCGGCCGCCTCAGCATTCTGCGCGCTAATGGCGCATAGGATGCTGGGGCTTGTAGTTTTGGCTGTGCGTGTTTGGTTTCTGCGGCGGTTTTTCTTTTGCGGCTTCTTTTTATTGGCTGCGGCGCGTTTTCGAACGTTCCTTTTGCCGCGCCGCTCAGCCTGATTGGCTCTGGTGCGGCACGGTGAAAGGAACTTTGGGAATTGAAGTTCTCTTTTTTTGTTTGCGACTGGGGGGGCTCCTGCCCCTGGGTCGAAAATTTCAACCCGACAGTTACCTGCGAACCCCGTTCGGGCGAGTGAACAGAGGCTCGGACGGGGCTAGTGGGGCCTGGTGCAACATCCTTTGTCACATTCCAATGGTTAACGCACCATTTTATAGGTATAGATTTTCAATCCTGGCTAAATAATGAAACAACTCTAGTAAACTATAAATAGTACTGTTCAAGCTTCATTTTAAAATGAAATGTACTGTTTTGGGACTGATTTCCTCCACTCCATCTCTGATTGTTTTAGCACTCTGTACATGCCACAGAACAGTCTCTGACAGCCCAGTTGTAATCCCATGAAGCAAAGCTGGATATGACCACACACACACACCAAGACTGTTATTGCAACCCTTGTTCTCTTTTGCTCTCACATTTGCCATTCTTAGGCCAGGTTATCCTGCTATGGTTATAGAGTAGACCATACTGCCAGTGACTCAACGCCAAGTGTCAGGCAGTGGTTAACTAACCTGACCAACCTGTATGCCGAAGTCCCCAGGGAAGGATGATGGCTACCAAGTGGATTAAATCCCACTTGAATCCATCTTGATGGAGGGCAGCAGCTTTATCAATACTAGCCTGGGGCTGAGGAGGACTTTGTGTGCCAAAAATGCTCAGGACCAGAAAGTGACTCACAGAACTGGACCAGTAGTATGGGGGTCATGCTGCAATGCAGAAGGCAAGTGAAAGGCCACTGCATTATATTTGATCACCTATATTCGGATTCAGATATGGCAGAAGAAGAGGAGGAGGAGGAGCATCTAGCAGTGCACAATGCCCCCTTTTTTCAAAACTGAAAGTGGGTTTCCAGCCACATCAGGATTTTTTTAATATTTGCAGTGTTTAGTGATGTGTGTGTGGTCTATGTGGCTCCTAGAGAGTCCCAGGGCCTGAAGACTGATCTCCAGATCAGCCAAAGTTGTCTACCTCATTCTATGACATTTAGAAGAGCTATTCCTAGACTAACTTGGCATATTGTCTGAGCTGGGGAAGGCAGCTTACTAAAAAGGGACAACATCCAACCAGCATCCTACTACAGATGGACATTTGACATATCTCTATGGAACACCAAAATGACAGGCATCTATCAGCAGAACAAGGATGAGATTATTTTTGGTGATCTCCCATCACCAAGAATCACCTCTCTCCCTGTTTCACACATTTTATTTTTATTTATCTACTTTATTTATGCCCTGTGATTTTTCCCAGGGAAGTGACTGGAGATATTATACAACAGCTTTTTAAAAATGCATGTTTAAAAGCACAACACATTAAAATATTCATGTTAAGACATGATAAAGCTGAGTAGTGTTAAAAACATCACTACAACAATTGAGGAACAATTTTAAAACACTTGGTCAAAGTATGCCGTATTCCCTAAACTCACTAACCTGCAAGTACATTCAAAGATCAAAGGCCAGCTTAAAATAAGGTTTTCACCTGCTGGTGGAAAGACTGTGTGGAGGAGGGCAACCTAGAATCATGAGGTAGAGAATTCCATTGTCAGGAAGGTATTTGTTGGGTATCAGCTTCTGTGTTATGTAGAAAGTTATCTTTAAATGTCCATTATCTTTACTTACAAGATAAAAGGTTGATAACTATCCTAAAGAGGTAGCAGGTCTGTAGTTATTAGGGATGCAGGTTAGAAATGCACACACCCAGTTTGGCCCATTCCCAAATAAGGCCACACAGATTGGTAACCCCTGTGGAGATGTTCCAATCAGACCTTTGTGCAAGTCAATAGTTGAGTGATTCTAGATTTCTGGGAGAAATCCCTTCCTTCGAAGGTAGTGCTCATACTCACAGGACCCTCACCCCACCCCTTTTGTTAAGTCCAGCACTTGTGAACTATAAAATGGAGCGGATGCAATTACAAGTGGGGGAAGGAAAGGAGGAACTAAAAAAGATGTAGAGTTGGTACCCATGGAGAAAGTAGAGCATGATTTTTTAAAGAAAAAAAACAAATCAGCTTATTACTCATTCTTCTGCAAAATTATTGATGAAATCACCATCCTGTACCCTGGCTCTGGACAAGTCGGTCTGATTAATATATATACTCTATTTTTTCCATGGGTGCCAACTCTGCATATTTTTTAGTTTCTCCTTTCCTTCCCCCACTTGTAATTGCATCCACTCCTTTTTATAATTCACAAGTGCTGGACTTAATAAAAGGGGGGGGGGGAGCTGTGAGTATCTGTCTCTCTGTGCTCCACCTGTGGCTGCCCAAAATACCCCTGGCTCAGTCTTGGTCTACATATTTGTCCAATGACAGTGCAGGTCTCTAGCAGTTAATATTTGTACATTAGATTCTGCTTCCTCAACACATTCAAAAGATGGCAAATTGATTTGTCAAGTTATTGTGCAATGAAGCCAATTGCACATGCGTCAGAAAATATTGATTCAGAATAGCATATATTTATGAAGCAGCCTATACTTCAGAACAAAGTATAGTGGGAAATTGACCCAATGTACATATGTGATATGCAACAAGGATTTAAACCAGGTCATGTCTTTGTGCGGGGAACAGTATGTACTGTATATTCATTTGGAATCATTGTACAAAAATCACATACCATTTTTACTCACCGCTTTTAAAGTAAATTTTTAAAAGTAATTAACTATGGTTTTCGTTCCAAGGCCCCGCCAAGTAGCTAGTTAACTTTATAGCTACACTTATTAAAAAATCTATCTTATTTGTCAAACGTAAGTAACAGTTGCCTTTAAAATATTTTTTTTAAAAAAATCTGACTGTTACAATCTGCTATACAAAACACAATTTTCTTTGGTCCATCTCATCACCATTAGAACACTCATTATATCATGCTAGGTAGGAACACAATTATATTATATAGCCGTGATGTGAACCTTGGCACTCCAGGTGTTCTTGGACATCAATTACCAGAAGCCCAAGTCAGCACTCCTGCTGATCAGGTCTTTGGGAAACTGAAATTCAAGAACACCTGGAGTGCCAAGGTTCGCCATCACTGCTATATAGGAACCATGAAAATAACTTTAGAATTATGAAAACATCTGTGTATAACATACATTTATCTTGCCCCTTATATAGAGATGATATGTAAATTCCCATTCTTTTATATCCTTGATTCACAGTGAACAGATGTGAATGAACTGTCTGATTTTTTCCCCTCTTCCATTTAATGAAGTCAAGCCTGCCCCAAGTAACTGGAACTGATCAAGCAGTTACAGTTGCATTGCAAAAATGAAGGAAGGAATAATGTTCTCTTGTTATGTTACAGCTATAATGCTGTAGTTACACTATTACTGATTAATAAAATATGTCTAGCCACTTGCAGCTCTCTTTTCATAATATAATACAGTAAAACCCCGACTTACATATGCTCCGAGTTGCATAAAATTCAACTTACATAATAATTTTGTGCTAAAACCATGTCCCGATTTACATAAATGTCCCGATTTACATAAATGTCCCAATTTACATAAATTTACGTAACACGATTTCCTATGGGTTTGCTTCGAGTTACATAAAAATTCATTTCCTTATGGGTTTGCTTCGCTCCGGTGTCTAGTCATGCCTGCCACATGACCACGGAAACATCTGCAGAAGCACACAGTGCTGGCTCTTCGGCTTTGAAACAGAGATGAGCACTGAACCCTAGATTAGGATAAGACTGGCTTTCGAGCAAGGGAAACCGTTACATAAAAGTTTCATTTTTCCTATGGGTTTGCTTTGAGTTACATAAAAATCCAATTTAAGCAAAAGCCTATGGAATTGACTTTTTACATAAGTAAGGGTTTTACTGTAATTTCACTCATCATTAAATGTCAGCAAATTAGGGCAAAAATAAAAAATACATTTATGGTACTAAACTTTTGACCAGCGGGTATGCCTCACCCTTTGGCACAGGATTGGGGAATTAGAAGCCCTCCAGATTTTACTGAGCTCAGGTCCCCCCAATATCTGCCAACCTAGCCAAAGATAAGGAATTATGACAGTATTAGTTCCAGGGCACCACAGATGTGGCAAACAAAGTTTTCTTGTTCTCATTCTTGTTCTTCCATTTTTTAAAAAAAGGTCTTGTGTCATCTGCAGGGTAGATGGACAGATATTGACATCATTCACTCCACCAGACAAGGCTCGTATTCATAAATAATAGAAATTGGTTCAGAAAAGATAAAACTGTCATGTGAGGTTAGCTTTCCCATTGATCCTAATAGCTATGTACTCTAAACAGATTAGGGTGCTTGGATGTTCAGGCTCCTCCGGGCTGGATAGTAGGAGAGGAGGATAAAAACAAAAAAGCCCAAATGATCTCTATGCAAAGAAGAGCAAGCAGCCACAAGAGACCTTAAATGTATTTCTAAAGATGGAGAGGTTTTTAACACAGAAAGAGAGCCAAGAAAAGACCTGTATGCCTATTACTGTGCTTTCAAGATCAATGATAGAGGGAAAGTGGATTTATGGTCTTTAGTGCTTCTTTTTATCATGTGTGGGGAGACCAATAGGCTTTTCTTTCCTATTTTGTCTGTCTGATCTGGTCTACCTTCTTGAAAGTGACAATGTCTTTTTCTAGTTACATTCATGAGGCTTGTGGTGTCTCACACTATATCCAAAAGTTCAATACTGTTTAGTCTACAATACATAATGTGTTGGACAACGGTGCACTGTAAAGTGTGGGTTCCAAGGCTTCTGTGTGTGCTTGGAAATTTCTTCCGGAGTACAAAATATATGGAAACAGAGTCATTTAGCAGGTATAATATGACATCAATGGCTATTTTGACAGCAAAATATATGTGGGTGAGAAACGCTTATCGACTGTCCAACAAAGTAATCTGTGACGAGAGTTCAAGGTTGACTCATCCTTCCATCCCCAGGATGTTGGGGACAAAATACCAATTCACCTGTAAACTGTCCAGAGAGTGTACTAAACGCTATGGGGCAGTAGAGAAATGTGATTGCTATGCCCCATTGCCCATTCAACAAGCTGGTTCCCTGTATTGTCCCAGAAAGCTGAGAGTTTCATATCAGCTGAAGGATCATGGCAAATCTCTCTCTCTCTCTCTCTCTCTCTCTGGATGGGTGTGGGATGGGGTGTGTGTGTGTGTGGGGGAGATTGTACTGTTATACAGGAGTGGAGCAGAATGTAGATGAAGCTGTGTATCAGGTTGTCCATCTAGATGTCCATTCCAGTGACAGTAACAGAATGTGTAGGTGCAAAACACCTGCGATTGTTCCCCTATGTGGCAACTGGTGTGGATTTTCCACTCATCCTTGAGACTCTTTCCCCCCACCCCACCCTTTGCAAAGGGGTACCCAACAAATCACTGAAAATACCTTGACGGATATTTCATCATTCATCACTGACCACCTCCCAGTCCTTGCTCTGATGCTGCACTGGAAGAAAAATCACCAGGGGATTCAGACAGTTGCCAAGATAAAGGCTGCTAAATGGAGTAGGATTAAGGAAGAAATGTTTTGCTGCTGCGGTGGCATAAGAGAAAAGGCTGGGGAATTGAAGCCGCATAATGAGACACAAGGTAGGGGAGTAAATGAATAGATGAAGAGGATAAGCAGAACAGAAGGACTTGTTGCTGAAGGAGACAGAGTGCAGAGAGGAGGGAGATTGTTTCTATGGCAATGCAAATCGGAGGCTAAGACTATTATTACAGAACAACAGGCTGCAAGCCAATGGGTTGATAATGGTGAATGAGGGAACTGAAGTAACCAGGAGAGGAAGACAGTGCCAACCATCCAAAAAGTGTGATGCCACTGCCACACCTCTGGCACATAGTGCAACAATACCCCCACCTACATACACAACATAGATGTCTCATTACCTCCATTCATTGAGTCATATATGTTGTATATGTGTATGTGGGTGGGGATGGTGGTTAATTGATTAAGATGCAGGTCAGCAGTTCAAGACCTGAGTGCGGGTGCATTTTACTTCCACTTCCGGGAGTGACAAGGGCAGAACAGGCCAGAACGGGCCAGTAAACCCATTCATGTGGATTCACAGGGTGCTTGGGCATCTGGGAATTAAAATCCAAAAACATCTGGAGTGCCAAGGTTCGCCATCAAGGATATATATGGTGTGCAGCCTAATGCAATCCATCCTTTTTAGGATTATTTGGATAATAACTATCGTCCCTAGCCCCAAGCTGAGATGGGGGCATAATGGGATTTGTAGTCCAAAGAATATGTGCAATACCAGAGTGGGAAAGGCTGCAGAGCCTGCCATAGAGTTGCATAATCAGCAACATTCAAGGCCAAACTGTGTGTTTCATTGAATGCACTGTCTGGCATTAGGGAGACACTGATCAGGATCATGACCTGATTAACTCTTTCCTCCCACAACACGGCCCCAATAAGAAACACCCCTGTGAAGCTATTTCACATAGAGAAATGTTAAACAGCAGCTTTATGAGTCAGATTGCTTTGGCAAGAGAGAAACAGGTTTTAAACCTAAAACTCTTTCTTATTCTGGCCCCAACCACACCACCACCATTACAGCTATTTAAATTTCTATTTTTCAAAAAATGCAACAACAAGCTGTGCATTTAGCATAGTACAGTAACAGCAGCGGATCCTGGGTCCTCACTGAGGGTCGGATTAATTGGTGCCATGGGCCCAGGGCTGGCCCATGGGCCGTAGGTTGGGAACTCCTGCCTTAAAGCCTTTGTTCTTGTGTGCTTCCATTCTGCCCCAATCCTCAACAACTGCATGGCACATTCTTAGGAGGGGTGTGTGTGTGGTTTTTTTTCCACTGAATGAATGTGAGTCTATTCATAAATACTTAATTTGCAAAGTTTTGAGTTAGAGCTTTTGTCCCCACCTAATTAAATTTGAAAAACCAATTAACTTTCTCTGGTCTCAAAATTCTTCAAGCCACCTGACAAAGCAGCAAGTGTGTGTGTGTGTGTGTGTGTGTGTGTGTGTGTGTGTGTGTGTGTGTGTGTGTGTGTGTGTGTGTGTGTGTGTGTGTGTGTGTGTGTGTGTGTGTGTGTGTGTGTGTGTGTGTTAGTCTGTTTTAACCAAAAAAAAAAGGGTTTCCACTTGTCAGCCTTTAAATGACACAAAACCCTTAGGGGGAAATTAGGTTGTTTTTGCTGCAGCAAAACACCACAGAGACATGTAAAAAGGTTAGCAAGTTTTAGTTCACATACACTTTCTTGGATTATTGCCATGGAGAATCCTCAGCCAGGTAGATATTTACCTGAGAACAACCTGTTTTTGATAGATATGTGTACATTTGTACTGTTTAATTACAAGAAAACTCTTTTCTTTCCAATAGTTGTGTCCCCCTAGTGACCAAGGAATAATATGGAATTTTCTTCAAAATCTTAGATTTTTATTCCTGTGTTAATTATAATTTCCCTGTTTAATGATTGTTTAGTGCAGGGATTCTCAACCTTTGGCCTGTGGGCCGAATGTGGTCCATAGCACCATTTCACATGGCCCCTGTTGTGTATTGAGGCACATTTACAAGTAGTGCAGGGAGCACTCTTGCAAGAGGAAAATGGCGGTTTCCCGCCATTCTAATTAGAAGCCCAAAGTGGTGCGAAACCCCTGCAAAAGGGCACGCTTGTTAGGCTAAACCAAGCCCTGTGATTGGTTACAGTTTTGGATCCTGGTCTCCATTGGTTAACTACATATACTCAGTGCTAGGGATCATTAGAAAGGGTATAGATAATAAGTCAGTAAGTGTCAGTTTGCCTCTTTATAAATCTATGATGAGGCCCCATCTGGAATACTGTGTACAATTCTGGTCGCCATACCTCCAGAAGGATATTATGGAGTTGGAGAAAGTGCAGAGGAGGGAAACCAGAATGATTAGGGAACTGGAACACCTCAATGCAATTTCCAGGGAATCCTAAGCAGGTGAAAGCATCTGCTTGGAAATACCCTGAAGCAAATGGTGAGCCACTGTGTGAGACAGAATGCTGGACTGGATATCTCACTTTGCTAAACGATATTCACAAAAATAATAAATTTGGAAACATTACATTACAAAGATATAAGTGCCTCATGCAAGGGCATTTATAAATTGCCCAAAAAAAAGACAAATATGGTCGTCAGACTGCTGGCTGAAGACACAAACGTCAGGCCACACCTTAACGATAACCAAACCGCGGACCAATGACTGCAGAGAAATGAGAAGAAAAAAACGCGATAAACTAACTCTTTCAAACTAATGCATGAAAGGTCAATAAAAAACACACACCAAATTAAAATAAATAGGGGGAGAAAGATCTAGAAAAACGCTGGAGACCAACAGAAACTTAGGCTGTACACTTCAAAGTAATTCTACAATGGACATATTAACAATAATTAACAATAATTATAAAGACACCAACGTATACAGACATAACATGGAGCAAATAAAAAGAACACCGAGTAGACAGGGATACAGAAAGCAAACCACAGACAACAAAATAAAGCCTGGAGAAATGCCACAAACGAATAAAACTGACAACAAAAAGATATCCTTAGGAAGGGGTTACAAACAGACAGATACAAACCAAGGTAATATGCATGAATTATTATGTTTGGGGGAAAAACCAACTAGATAACAATAAAAATCAAACAGAAATAACTAATGCATTTCAAAAAAGAACACCAACAGGAAGAGGATTCAGAATACAGCCCACATCTACAGACACTAAACCTGGTTTAATATATACAACTACAGAAATGATAAATAACCTGCAACACAATGATAACAAAAATACTGATATACAAGGAAAACAAGAAATAAGAACACCAGAAAACAAAGACAACAATCCATTACAATAACCATTCCAGAAGAGAAAGACAACATAAACACACAAACGTTATGTAATTTAAAACATATAATTATATCAGACTCAACAATCACAAACAGACCTCAAGCCTACTACAGCATGGAATCAAGACTACTAATTGATCAAATACAAGAAAGACTACTTTGATTTGAACCATACAACAAAACAGATCCACAACCAGTAGTTAGGAGAAGAAATAACATCATACCACTCTCATTGTTAACATCAAAACAGAAAATACACAAAATAAATCCATAACTCCAAAACAACAAGTAGGAGAACTAAAAAACAATACAGAAAACAAAATACAAGAATCTGAAGGAAACTCAGGTATGCAGCAGCAGACAGAAACTACAATGCAAACCACAAAAGAAGAAATCCAAATAGTCAGAAAAAAAGACATTCTGAAACATGACACAATGCAAAAAGATAATATGGACAACATCACAGAAAATGCAAAGAAAAAATCCAAGACATCGTAGAAATGATTAATAATAAGCCAATTACAGAAACAGAAAAAAGAAAAAAAGAAATATGAAAAAACAAACACTCTGTACAATTCCAGAAAACAAAGAGCCAGAACAATTCACAGACAACAAACAAATACAGGATACAGAAATACCACATTCAACAATAATACCCATTGACTTTCTCATACAGAGACAACTCCTTTTTATGTTACAACCACCAACAACAATCAACATACCATTAGCATTGCTAATGCTTCATCATTTCCTCACAATAAAAAAGAGACAAGAAGAACAAGCAAGCCTGAATCTCACATCAGGTAAGTAAAATATTGATGATTAATTTTAAAAAAAAATAAAATTAATAAACTGAAAATACAAGTTATATGTTTTTTTTCAGATTACACAAAATTACAAAACCATGACAGAACAAGCCACCAAAAAGAATTTTGAAAGTAAGTAAAACTTTAATATAGCAAACCTATACATAAATAAAGGATATACACTACAAAAAAACTTCTTAAATGTACAATCAGTTATAGTAATATGTTAATATTAATTAAAACATTTCATTTGTTTCACAGGAAAATAAATAACAATAATAAAAACGAACAGGCGACATATTACATTATTAAAGGTAAGTAAATATAAGATACAAAAAAAGGAAATAACAGTTAAAATATGAAACGGATGAACAAACATAAATGTTTATATTATGTAAAGTAATTTAAGTAAATGATGAATGTAATTGTTTAAAAAATGGTATACATTTACATAAAAACAAATATGTCTGCATCACAGAAAAAAATCACAATGTAAAATATATGTTATTTCACAGTTTTATAAATTGTTACCTACGTTACAACTATTTACAAAAAAAAGGTTATTTGTTTAAATAAAACAATTTTGATATATTATAGTATCCTTTGTTCTTTTTTTAATCCACCCAAAAAAATTACCCAAAACAGCGGCTCATACTTTATAACAGCCCGGCAATGCCAGGCAACCTATGCTAGTACAGAACTAAAGACGAGCACAGTCACGTTTGAATTCAGGATGTAAACTGAGTGTGGCTCATACAGCAACCAAGATCCTGAACTTATTTAGCATGTTGAAACATGTTCAAATCTGACAGTAGGCATGTTTATATTCATTTATAATACCCCAGAGAACATGTTGAAACATGTTCAACCCAGCCAGTAAGATTCCTGGATATGTTCACCTTTCACTACAAACAAAATAAACCAATTGGGACATGATCATCTGAGCTTCCTCACACCACTAAACCTACACTACACCCAGTAATGGGTTCCAAAAATTTTTTACTACCCCACTGAGGGCATGGTATGGTGGGTGTAGCCAGGGGGGAGGCCTGTGTTGCACCTGAATTAGGACTACTTTATTTCAAAACTTGGATGGGCACGGCCAGCCAGAATTTCCGCTACCTGTTCTGGCAAACTGGTATGAACCTGCTGATGCCCCCCCACTGACTACGCCCACCACCACCATTCCTCTTATTTTCTCTTTGCATTATTCTTGATTCTAGCTCTAATAAATACTAAATGAAAGTAAGAAATAATTTTTGTGTAGAGTTTTTAGAATCAAGAATAGGATATCAGATTTTGGGTTAAAGGCAAACTTCATGCTAAATTAAACTAAAACCATGACTTTTGCAAGAAAACTTGATGAAATGGATTTTTTTTTAGTATTTTTCTCGGTTTCACTAAGTAAAAATCTATAAGAAACAGTAAAAAAAATCCTATGCAGTTTTTTGGTTGCAGACCTGTGTGACTCAAGATGGGAATGAAAGGTTGATACTGTGTTCTTCCCATTCATGTGTTTTAAAAGATAAGACCCACACGGAGGAGGGTTAAAATATGTTGCCATAGGTTTTTACCAATGCTCCTACATATTTTGTTAGGTATATAATTTACAGATAGGGTTATGTTGGAGCTTTATGGCTTGGATGGCCTTTACCAGAGGACAGCTCAATGCCAATTTCCTATCACTCTGAACTCACCAACAATGAAACTATGGCATTTATCTAGTCCATGTTACATGATCAAAGTCATGCATGTACCTCCCTAACCTACCTCTTGAGAGACAGGCTAGTGTTAATGCCACAGAAAGTGTTATACTGAAAACATAGCTTCTACTGAAGCTGACAGCCTGTCATAACACTTTTAAAGTTTATGCCTCATCTTCTGAAATCCCAGCAATCCATTACATCAGGATACATTGGGGCAGGAGTCGAGAAACCAGGCTTCCGCAACCCTGTTCAAGCATGAAACCTCTCTGGGTTAATTATAGGCCAGGCCTGAAAAATGCCAAATTTGGGAAGAGACATGCTAATCACAGCAAGAGAGTCCTTGATTCAGTTCACAACATGGACAACTAGATGCCGATAGGAAAGAATAGCAGCAGCCCTGTCTGGTCATTATGTTCCAGCTTAGCTACTTGCAGGTTTGTTAAACAAACAAAGACAGCCAAGTGATCCTTAAACAATACAAATGCAGGAGAAGGGTGATACCTTTATTAGATCATGGGTTGCCCATGTAACTAATGCAGAAGTGTTGCACCAGATGGATAAAGAACAAGAACTGTTTAAGACCATTAAGCAAAGAAAGCTCCAATACCTTGGCCATATCATGAGGAACAACATGAAATTTAGAATACTCCTACTCACTCTGCAAGGAAAGATCCCTTGGAAGAGAGGCCCTAGATGTAGACAAACCTCATGGCTGAAGAACCTGAGAGGCTGGTGTGGCATGTCCTCAGAAGAACTGTTCTGAGGAGTTAAGAACAGGAAGACTATTGCCATGATATTAGCCAATATCCTGAATGGATATGGCACCTGAAAAAGAATAAAAGCAAACTAATACTATTCTTCCGCATAGACTGGTGCCCAAATTATTAGATCTGGGGCTTCCACCATGCTTATGCAGGTGGATACTAGATTTTCTATCAGATCGTTCCCAACGGGTAAGGATGGGCTCTAATGTCTCTGCAGATCTCAGTATAAGTACAGGGACGCCGCAGGGGTGTGTGCTGAGCCCACTTCTGTACACGCTTTACACATATGATTGTGTTCCCAGTTACCCCAGCAATAACATCAAGTTTGCAGACGATTACTGCTGGGGAGGGAGAGTTGGCTTACAGGAAGGAGGTTGAGATGCTGACGGAGTGGTGTAGGGAAAACAATTTATTCCTCAATGTAAAAAAGACAAAAGAGATCATTGTGGACTTTAGAAAATGCAAATTGAACATCCAGCCACTTATTATTGAAGGGAATTATGTGGAACAGGTCTCAGTGTTTCAATTTCTGGGAATGGAGTGGAGGGATGATCTAACATGGGGAGCAAACACCAAAGCTCTGATGAAGAGAGCACAGCAGAGGTTATACTTCTTGAGAATCCTCAGGAAGAACAATCTTTCAAAGGACCTGCTGTTGGCATTCTACCACTGTACCATAGAGAGTGTGTTAACCTATGGTCTGTGTGTATGGTTTGGGAGTTGTACAGCTAGGGAAAGAACAATGCTGTCCAGGGTCATAAAGACTGCAGAGCGGATAATTGGGCTACTCTTCCCACTCTAGATCAAATCTATGCCACCAGGTGTTATAAGAAAGCTGTAGAGATTGCACAAGATAGTACGCACCCCGGGAATGATCTCTTTCAGCTTCTGCCTTCTAGAAGAAGGTATAGGGTCATAAAGACCGGGACCAGCCGCTTGAGAAATAGTTTCTACCCAAAAGCAGTTCTGGCTTTGAATACAATGCAATGCAGTCTATGAGGGAGCTTCTGTATATAGTTTTTAGACTTTTTAGGGTTTTAGAGTTTTTAGAGTTTTAGAGGTTTTAGAGTTTTAGAGTTTTTAGAGTTTTTAGAGTTTTTAGAGTTTTAGAGTTTTTAGGGGTTAAATGTGTATATGTGGGGTGGGAGTGTGTTGATAATTTTGTATAGTTGTGTTTTGTTTGGGTTTTGTTGGGTTGTTAAGTGTCCCCCCCCATCTTGTTGTTCTGTGCAAGACAATGACAATAAAGATTTATCTATCTAAACATTACTGTGAAGAAAGTTCCCTTGGCCAGAGGAAGCTATGAGGAAGGCGGTTAGTGACCTTGAGGAATAACAAGTACAGCTGTGCAAGATGGTGGCTACATGCGAATTTATCAGCCCAGGTCAGCTAAACTCTGGCCATGTCTATTCTGGCTGAGAGAGGTTTATAAAGAACACCTGCGGTGGAAGCCAGTTGCTGGGGGAAATAACCTGGGTGGGCCCTGAAAGCAATTGTCTGAGGGGACATCAAGAGACAAGCTGAGTTCTACTGCTGCCAACCAGAACTATCATGGAGAAGCTTAGCGAGGCAAGACCTAGATTCAGATGCTGTTCCACTGGCAAAGTAGTTGCCCACTGCTTTGAACTGCGCAGGAGTTACTCTGTGTGCTGCATCCATAAAGCTGTGGCTCTTTCAAAGGGTAAGGTTAGTGCGCTCTTGTAGCCAGCAATGGCAAGCTGGTTCTGCTCCTCTGCAACTCTTGAAAACAGGCAGAGGTCTCTTCTACCCTCAGGAGGTGTTCTTTCTAAAGTTTTTATGTGCAAACCTATAATTGTTTTCCTGAGGTGTGCTTTTGAGTTCTGAGGGACTATATTTCAGAAACCTTGAAGCCCTGCCTAGCCAAACGTGGTGATGGCAGTGCCGCAAGCTTAGTGACTGCTACCTGGGAGAATTGGCAATGGACAAGAGGATTTTTTTCTTGCCCCCTTTCCCCATCTATTTTTAAGAGTTTCAGCCCTTAAGAAAGAGAGGGGACATGAGTTGTCAGGGGAATATGTGTCCTCCTCAAAACCCCAGAGGTGCTGGGCTGTTTGAAAAGTTAAAGCTAAAAAAAACATAACTTAAAAACGTCCCCAAAAATTTTTCAGAACAAGAGCACACTACATGCTACATCTGTGCCAGGTTTGGTGCAGATCCAAAGTCCAGTTTCAAAGTGTCTGTCTGTCTGTTGTGCTCCCAGTTTTGGAATGGCCCTGTAGAATGTTGTTTTGTTATGCTGCAAAAGCAATAATGCAAGCATAGAAAAGGATATATATGGAACCACTGTATATTATTTCAAAATCCATTCTTTAAAAATGGCCCAATGTGTTTAAGTCTCTCAGAGCATATAAAGCTTCTGTGTCTGATGTAGCCTCCCTCCTCTCAACAATTTGCTGTTCTTATTTTTTCAGAAGATTTTAAATTTAGGTCAAACCTATCTACTACCTCCCCTCCTGTTGAAATATGCCTGAATGAGGATATTATGGGTGCCAAGATCTACATCATCACAAGTCACATATTTTCCATTCCAAGGGCTGCAATTTAGTATTTCCATAAATAGGCATATATAGGAATTGCCTGAAGCAATTATTCTTGATCTCTGGCTTGGCTGATAATTTTGGACTTCAACTCTCAGAAACCTTGGTCATCAGCTGTCATAGCTGTTGCCTCCAGGAGTTGAAGTCTGAAAAATTGTAGAGCACCAAACATTGAAAACCACTAGTATCATGGAGGCTAAGCTAGTGTGAATTTCCAATCCTTTTCTTCCCAGGTGAAATGCCTTTGTGTTCAAACTCCTTCACGTTTGTTTGTTTGTTTTCAACCAGAATGCTGTATACCCATTTATTTACTTGCAATTTCTTGGTTTCGAACTGCTAGGTTGGCAGGAGCTGGGACAGAGACAGGAGATCACTCCATTGTGCAGCACTCGGGTCTTGAACTGCTGCTGGCCTGCCAATTTTCCAATTGTCATGTTCAGCATCTTAACCTCTAAGCCACCGCAGTCCCAACATAATGGTAGCTGAAGGTATTTCATTACCAGATGTTTTTATAGAGCAGGGTAATATACTGAGATGTTTCAGATTTCAGGTCCTCAGAAGCCCCAGCCAACATAACTTTTCATAACTTTTCATAAAGGCTTATGGAACTGTTTTCCCCAACACCTCTGAGGACAGCACATTGGGGAAGTGTTGTGTTTTAATACATTTTATGCTGTAACGTTTTGTAAATAAATTGGGATCAGTACGATCCTCCATTTTGCCTCTTTCTTCTTGGTCTTGAAATATCACGGGACTGCGTTCCCGCCCAAATGTATCCATTTCTGAGTGTATATATTGAGCAGTGCTGCGCCATTGCTCCCTATGTTCTGACTGCCTAATAAAATTGTTTGACCCTGTTATGCTGGCTGCTTCATATTTCTACCAGAACATCAAATTGGCAACGAGGATGGGATAATGGCATCCCATACACCTATCCTGGCTCCGTTCGACGTGACCACTCCCGAGAAATGGGTCCTGTATGAGCGGCAGTTCCGCCATGCCATGGCGGCTCGGGAAATCATCGACAATGAGAAGGAGCGCTCCTGCTTCTTATCACAGTGCGGCCTGGCCACCCTCGAGCTGGCCATGCACCTTGTGTTGCCCAGGGACATCGACACCATCCCACTGGCAGAGATCCTGGCGGCTCTTCAGACACACTTCCAGCCCGGCCCAGGTGGCATTCCACAGACGGAATCAACGCCCGGGAGAGTCCGTAGCCGACTACGCCGCTGCGCTGAGGCTGGCTGCTGCCCCGTGCCAGTGGGACAACTTGGAAGAAGTGTTGCGAGATTGCCTGCTGGCCGGCATGCAAGACAAGGAGGCTCAGCGCCGGCTTATGGTCAGGGACGTCCTGACCTTCAAGTCGGCCCTCCAGGAGGCGTTGGCATCCAAGGCTGCAAGGTCGGGCGTCAAGTTTTTAAGCACAGGCCTGTCACCTCTGAGGGTTTGGAGTCCGCTGTGCAGGCCCATCATTGCTCTTCAACCCACTCCTCTGCGTCTTCAGCGTCACCGGTGTCTTCGTCCACATCCAGGTCCTGGTCTAGCGACGGGGACGGTAAGGTCCGGAAGGTTCGAAAGAAGATGTCAGACAAGTGCACCGCCGAGAGGACCCTTCACAGATGCATCGGCTGTGGAGCGAGGCACAACCGCCGTCAGTGCCCCTTCAAGAACGCCGACTGCCATCACTGTGGAAAGAAGGCCCACATCACCAAGGTCTGCAGGCAACGCCAGAAGCAAGTCCCAGCCCAACCGACCGAGCTGGAAGGGAGCGTTCACATCAATGATTTCTGCCGGGGAGCCATCTGTCCGCCATGTGTTCAGCATCTCCAACCGTTTCTTCGTGTAGGTCCAGCTGCACGGCGTTCCAGTCAGGATGGAGGTAGATTCTGGTACGTCCTACTCCATCCTGCCCCAGAGGGAATTTCTGAAAATCCCCCAAAGCTTTGCCCAAAATTTTGGGCTCTGAAGACATCTCTCCGAGACATGCAGGGTTGCCTGATTCTGGTCCTGGGGATGGGGGATTTTTCCATTGTGTTCAAAAACACTACAACAAAACTGCCCCTTGTAGTGGTCAAACGGCACAAACTGCTTACTTGGGGTGCAGTGGTTTGAGCCACTAGGGATTAAACTGTCCAGCATCAACACCGTCCATGCTGACCCGGTGCAGGACGTCTGTAATGTGCACTCAGCAGTTTTTGAGAAAGGACTAGGAAAATACAGGGGGGGGGCAGTGTCCTTCGATCTTGATACGGCTGTGCAGCCGATCTGCCTCAAGCCTTGCAGGGTGCCATTTGCTTTGAAGAACAAGATCAAGGCTGAGCTGAACAAACTTGTGGGCCAGGGGATTTTGGTTCCGGTGGACTCCACAGAGTGGGAGACCCCTATCGTGACTGAGATCAAATCCAATGGGGAGGTGAGGATTTGCACAGATTATAAATGCACCATCAACAAGGCCATCCGGCCTAATGCTTACCCGGTGCCGGTGGTTAGCCACCTATTGGCTGCTCTACATGGGGGCAAATGTTTTGCCAAATTGGACCTAGCACAGGCCTATCGGCAGCTATCTGTCACACCTGCTGCTGCAGCCCAAACTATTGTTACACACAAGGGGGCCTTCAAAGTAATGCACCTTCAGTTTGGGGTGAATGCAGTCCCGGGTATTTTTCAGTTACTTGTTAAATGCCTCCTAAAGGGTCTCCCTGGGGTACTCCCATACTTCGATGACGTCCTTATAACCACTGGAAGCGTGTCCGAACTCACCAGCAGGTTAGATCAGGTGTTATAGGTTTTTGAAAATGCGGGGTTACATCTGAGAAGGGACAAATGTGTTTTCCTTGCACGGGAAGTAGAATTTCTCGGGTTTAAGGTCACTCCCGAGGGAGTTAAACCCTCTGATTCAAAGGTTGCTGCTGTCCGCAACGCCCCCCCCCCCCCCCGTCCAACCACAAAGTCTGAGTTGCAGTCCTTCCTAGGTCTGCTCAACTTTTATCATTCTTTCCTGTCAAGGAAGGCTTCCGTGGTGGAGCCACTACACCGGTTACTTAAAAAGGATGCAGTCTGATGCTGGGGGCAAGCCCAGGATCGTGTGTTTCATGGGTTAAAAGAGCTTCTTTCATCCAAAGCAGTCTTGACTCACTTCGATCCCAGGAAACCTACGGTTCTTGTGTGTGATGCTTCACTGGTGGGGGTAGGGGCTGTCCTGAGTCATGTCTTGGAAAATGGGAAGGAAACCCCGGTTGCATCCTATTTAAGGTCCCTATCTAAAACCGAGCGCAACTATGCCCAGACCAACAGGGCACTACAACAAGGAGGCTCTGGCCATGGTTGCTGGAATTAAGAAGTTCCACAACTTCCTCTATGGGAGGGAGTTCACTATCGTAACAGACCACAAGCCCTTGCTGGGGATTTTTGTAACTTCCAAGCCAACTCCCCAGATTCTTTCCCCCCACATGTTAGGCTGGGCCATTTTCTTGAATGCTTATCAGTACGCCCTGGTGCACCATCCAGGTAAAGATATCAGCCATGCTGACGCGTTGCCAGACCTGGGGGAAGCAGATTGCGAAATTGAGCAGGATATTCAGGTGCTACTGATCGAGTCTCTCGACTCACCCCCCCCCCCCAATAGTGCGTTCTGACATTGCTAAGGCAACTGCATGGGACAAACTCCTGTCCCAGGTTATTTCCTGGGATAAGAAAGGCTGGCCCACTTCCCCTTTTGGGGAGGAGTTTAAAGTGTTCTTTAGGAGACGGTTCAAGCTTTCGCTTGAGAGGGGTTGCCTCCTTTGGGGCCAAAGGGTGGTGTTTCCTACCGCATTATGCTCTAAGGTGCTGAAGCTTCTACACATTAGTCACCCTGGTATAGTGCGCTCAAAGGCATTGGCCAGGAGTTTTTTCTGGTGGCCCCAGGTAGACTGGGACATTGAGCAATTGGTAGGCACTTGTCGTAGCTGCCAGAGTTCCTGGCCCGAGGAGTCCCGTCTTCCCACCAGGGAATGGGACACTGCTCGTGGCCCTTGGTCATGGATTCATGTCGATTTCGCAGGCCCTTTCTGGGGCACGCTTTTCCTATTGATGGTTGACTCATTCTTGAAATGGCTGGAGGTAATTCCTATGCCTAGTACTTCTTCTGCAGTCACTATCAAACAGCTCCAGAGGTTGTTCACTTGTTTCAGATTACCGGATGTACTAGTATCCGACAACACCACAACGTTCATCTCTGCCGAATTTCAGGCATTCCTGGAAAGGAACGCCATTCGGCATGTAACTTCTGCCCCTTTCCACCCTGCCACCAACGGTCAGGTGGAACGTCAGGTTTGCACTACAAAAGAGGCACTTCACTGCATGGGTCAGGGGGACATTGAAGTACAACTTTGCCAATTCCTAATGTGCTACCGGACAATGCCCCTGGCATCAGGGCTGTCACCAGCCGAACTCTTAATGCACAGGAGGCTGGTATCATTGCTCAACCGGTTGGATCCTTCCAGGGTGGAGGATAGGGGTGTTAATGTTGAAATTGCTCACAAAAAGGTATTCTCTGCCAGGGATCTGGTGCACTGCCGGAACAATGTAGCTGCAGGCCCAGCTTGAATTCCGGGCATTGTGGTGGAACAAATGGGACCAGTGTCCTATCATGTAAAAACAGGTACTGGTTTGCTTCCCCCAAAAGGGGAAGTGGACAAGCTCAGACATAGGGTCACGGAGTTTCAAGAGGTACCAGGGGATTCTTCATACGGTAATTCCACGTTAGGGTTATCCCCCACCCATTTACGCCCAGAGGGATGCAAGGCAGGTGGATTGGCATTTAGCCATGATTCCCAGCTCTTTAATTCAAGCCAGCCCCAATTCCTTTGGAGGCCGTCAGCAAGCCCAGAGCGTGGAAATGTACCTTTTGATTTACAAGATGGGGGAGTTTACAGAGTGTTCCCCCACTCGTCCAAGCGACAAGCAGGGCTTTGATTTCTCCCAGGAAGCCCCCCATCCTTCAGCATTCGAATCTACCTCAACTCCCACCCAAATGTGGCAAGCTTTTGTTGAGTCACCCCCTACTCATGGTTCTCAAAGGCAGGACTTTTCGTTGTGTTTTACCCCTCCTGATTCTAGTTTTAATTTCGAGCGATCCCCTGCTCCTGCTTCATCCAAACGGGGTTTTGATTTAGTTTGCCCCCTCCCTGGCTCCAAATCCGAGTCAGGTCAATGTTCCCTTAATATAAATGGTTCAGATCAGGCCCCCAGCATGGGGTATCACTCCATGGAACCAAGTCTACCTTAGACATCCGAGTTCAGCCAGGTACCAGCGCGACCCAAAAGGGTTTGTAAGCCTCCACAATGGCTGAGGGACTTCGTCCTATCCTTGGGGTGGGGGAGGAATGTTGTGTTTGAATACATTTTATGCTGTAACATTTTGTGAAATAGTTGGGATCAGTACAATCCTCCATTTTGTCTCCTTCTCCTTGGTCTTGAAATATCGTGGGACTGCGTTCCCGCCTAAACTATGTAGCCTGTACAGTCTTCACTCCGGTCCAATAACCTCCCAGTTACCCCACTCCCCTTCCTGTTGCTTCCCGCCCAAATGTATCCATTTCTGAGTGTATATATTGAGCAGTGCTGTGCCATTGCTCCCCATGTTCTGACTGCCTAATAAAGTTGTTTGGCCCTGTTATGCTGGCTCCTTTGTATTTCTACCAGAACATCAAAGGAAGCTTGCCTAAAAATGTCTCTGTCTCTTAATCTGCTTACCATATATACTCGCATATAAGCCGAGGTACCTAATTTTGACCTGAAAACCCAGGAAAATAGATTGATATGAATATAAGCTGAGAGTGGGAAATGCAGTAGCTGCTAGTGAGTTTCAATAATTAAAATACATGAAAATATAGTAAAATTAATTAATTTAGTGCATTTTTTACTGTATTTGCACTACCCAACCAGTGGTGGTGCTGCAGGGGAAGTGGGTGGGCAGGTCAATTGCACTGAGGCAGGAAATGTTGCTCTAGCCTAGCCTTTTGCTCCCCCTACAAGCAAGAAGTATAGCTTTCCCCTCCATCTTGGCCAGAACAGGGACAAAAACACAAGGTAAGTGAAATCCTTTCTTTTTCCACAGTAGTTTGGAAGGGAACGCGACTGCATTGTAGAACTTCTTTCTCCATCTGTGATTTTCCATAGGAATGAATTGAAAACAAACTTCAGAATAGAAGAAATTATTTTTCAATGTATTCTTATGGAAAATCATGATTTGCACCCTCTTGTGGCCAGTAGTGGTAATTGCGCCACAGCTGTTTTACCGTAGAAGTGCCAAAGCTTACTTTTAAATGGCTGAATCACTCAAAAAACATATTTTAGACCCTCGTGGTTGTTGACCCGTGTATAAGCTGAGTCCCCTTTTTAGACCTCATTTTGGTGCTAAAACACTCGGCTTATACTAGATTATATAAGGTATTTGAAATGGCAGCCTTTTTGGGAAGTTGGTGCAAGAGAAAGATCAAAGTCCTCAAAGTTGCCCATCCACCTGGATGGGCAGTGACTCAGGAAGCACACAAGCTGCCTGTTCACAGTCATCTTCAATTGGTTGCATTATTTTTAAAATCATTGCTAATTTTACATCTGTGCATATAAATTAGGGCAGGCAATTTTATTTGTTTATTTATTTATTTATTGTTAAATTTTTATACCACCCACTCAGCCAAAGCCGACTCCGGGCAGTTCACAACAGTGGGTAAAAACAGATAAAAACAAATAAAACAGATAAAAACCAGCAATAAGAACCCACCCCTAAAAAGAGAGGGGTGCAGGAACTGAAGAAACCATGAGGCAGGCATCCTCCCCTATATTAACCACCCAACGGAAGCCACCCCTCCACCTGCACCCCAAACTTGGCCCGCCAGCCAGGTTTTTAGTTCTTTTCTAAAGGGCAACAACTCTGTCTGGAGACGCAGTTCCACAAGCAGGAGGTTCCAAAGGGCCGGTGCGGACACAGAGAAGGCTCTCCTCCTTGTGCCAGAGAGGCAAGCCCCCCTGGCCGATGGCACTAATAGGGAGCCCCTCCGGTCCGCTCTGGTTGGACGGACAGACGTCCTTAGGGCGATGCGGTCTCTAAGGTAACCTGGCCCAATACCATATAGGGCTTTAAAGGTCAAAACCAGCACCTTGAATTGCACCCGGAGGCAAACAGGTAACCAGTGCAGCTCCCGCAACAGTGGTGAGGCATGGGCATAACGTCCACACCCCATCACCACCCGGGCCGCTGCATTCTGGACCAGCTGCAGCCTCCGAAATTGGGGTTAAAACTGCTTCATTTTGAAAACATGAAGAATCTGTTCTAAAAGAAGGAGAGGATGTTCATTTACTTAAGGCTACATTTTACATATAAATATTTTCAAGTATTTTATTTTGAGTATGCTAAGGTATTTTAATGTTGTGAAATTTTAAAAGCAAGGCATTCCCCCTGTTAAAAACATATACCAAACATACCTTAAAGCAGGGGTACCAAAACTATGGCCTGTGGGCCGGATTGGGCACACGGGCTGTAGTTTGGGCACCCCTGGTTTAAGCAGAGAAAATGGCAGCCTAAAATCTATTTCATCCTGTTGCAAAACAGATTGCAAGGTGTGTTTTACTTCTGCTTCCGGTGAGAGAAACCATGTGATGGGCCCATGGCCCAAGTGTGGGACCACAACAAACATTACATTGGAAGCAATTTTGCTGTGCTGGCAGGGAGCTTTAGCCCAAAACAATAAGGTTTATGAAGATCTGACAGCTTCTGGAATGAATGGCACAGTAAACTAGTAGTGACATGGAACAGGGACAAAATTTGTCTCTTCAGCATCTTGAAACATAACCAGCTTGATCCACACTTCTTGATGTATAGAGTAAATTGCAACACTTCTGTCCTTTGGATTGCATTATTCTTCAAATTTTGTGCTACAACTTTTTATTGTATTATTCTCTCTGTTAAGATACAGGGTGCATAAAAATGTAAACATTTGTGCAGCTTGCATACAAATGGATGTATTAGGACGTATAACAATTACATATATTAGAAAGAATTGTGGCATGAAAAAAAAACATGAATTTTCATGTTTTATTTCATTGTCGGTTGACAAGTTGATGCGGAAATAGGATGGAAATTATGCCTGAAGTACCTGCAAACTAGAAACTGGAGAAAAGTGGAATATTCATCTGTCCCTATTAACAAATGCAAGCAAAATAAAATCTCCATCTGCACTAATGTCTGCATATTTATTTCAGCTGTGTGGCTTCCCCCTATACGGTAGTCTGAGCGTGTGGGCCTCCTATTTTCGCTCTCTGCCAGGGATCGGCAGCACCAGCGAGTGGGAGTTGTCATGCATCTTGGCAAACTACAAGGTAGAACTGGTTGGTTGGTTTCAGCTAGATGAGTCACAAAGGTGGTTTTATGAAAAGCAATGGGGTGCAAGGGTAGTTTTAATTTCTGTGTCTAGAAAGTTTCTGGAATATTGTACAGACCTAGAAAACCTTTCTCTTTGTTTGGTTTTGGTTTTGTACTACACCTCCCAGAATCCCCCAAGAGATATAGATTCCAAAAATGATAATCAGGCTGTGTGATGATGTCAGCTGCTTAGTTTAAACTACCTGCAATTTACTCCTTTATCCAACAGTGTCAGAATCAAAGAATTCATTCCTGGCCTGCAGAAATCCCAACTCAGCCCTTGACAATGTTTAAGAAAGTACAGCAACAGAATGCAAGGGCAGGTTATTATATAAAACTAAGCCTTAAATATTGTTTTCCTCCCCCCCCCCCCCAGATCTGGCTTGTAATTAAGAAACTTGATAATAAAGCCTTGCATTTAATAGCATCTTTGAACTCAAAAGAAGCAGAAAGTTATACAGTGTAAACTGCAATCATGTCTTCCATCATTAAGCAAACAAATGCATTTACCTTTGTTATCACTGGCGCCTGGCTAACAGTAATGTTCAAAGTCAGGAACAAATAGTACTTCAAGGCCTATTTTAATTATGCACCAATAAAATGTCATATCCTGCCTGACACGGATATCATACAGCCAACAGAAGACTGGTTTTAATTTACATTTTGAATCTCTTAGTTGAAATATTCTGACTAAAGAAAGGAGAGAAAATACACAAAATAACATGAAATTTAGGCAATATAAAAGGTTTTTAAAAATCCCTTTCAGAGGTTAACACCAAACTTGCACAATTATGCTATGGTGTGGCTGTACCCAGTGTGACCCTTGCAGCTCATATAATTTGGTTGGAATCAGAATAAATCAAAGCAGTGTAGAGTTTTATACAACTATCCTGCTTTCAATTCTGTGTCAGCCACAGCCAAATAAAAACAAAGCTCCTGATATAGTTCATTCACCATGATAAGCTAAGGTTCTAGGGCAGACTTGGCTTAGGTCCATGAGCAGCACTGTACTAATTCACTCTGCCTGCTTGCTCTCATTTGCAAGTGGAAACATTTAAATAAACGATGGAGCTACATATTTTGTTTAGTGTTTAGCTGCTGGCTTGTCACTGCCTTGAGAAGCCAGATAAAGAAGCCATCACTTTCTCTCTCTCTTTCTGGCTTATTGGGGAGAAAACAGAGCTTTGGCCCTTGCCAGGTTTGGGTGTCATAAACAAATCACAGATGAAAAGTCCATGGTTTTAGTCAATTAGCTAGGATGAAACGGCATTCTGGCTTGTTTTCATTATATTTTCGTGATATCCCAATGCACCCTATGGTGTTTGCGGGAATGCTCAGTGATACCAACATCCTTTACTAAAGGAGTGTCTTGACTGTCAAATGAACTAGGTTTCCAATTATTTTAAATAGAGTTAAGGTCATGTGGTGCTTGCATTGGTTTGTGCATCCTTTGTGAAACCTTGCCCAGACTAGTTATTTTTTTAATACTGTAGCCACAGCCATCAAGCAGACTCCAAATTTTCCCCTTCTTTTTCAGTCCCATAGGGTTTGTTCCGCTTCCTCCTCTTCCTCCTCCACTTATCCTTGGTGCTGCCTGTCAGCTGTTAGGTCGCTGGCATAAGAACATAAGAACATAAGAACAGCCTTGCTGGAACAGGCCACAGCCCATCCAGTCCAGCATTCTGTCTCACACAGTGGCTCACCATTTCCTTCAGGGTATTCCCAAGCAGATGCCTTCACCTGCTTAGGATTCCCTGGAAATGATATTGAGAGATATCCTGCCTATCTCTCCAACCCGGAGGTTGTCCTTAAGTATCCATAATTATAGCCATTGATACTCTTGTCCTCCATGAACTTGTCTAATCCTTTCTTAAAGCTGTCAAGACTGACAGCTGTCACCACTTCTTCTGGCAGGGAGTTCCATAGACCAGTAATCCTCTGGGTGAAAAAATACTTTCTCTTATTTGTTTGAGAACTAGTACCCAAAAGTTTCATCGAGTGTCCCCTAGTTCTAGTGTTATGCGATAGGGAAAACAGTTTTTCCTTATCTACTTTGTCCACACCGTGCATGATTTTATAAACTTCAATCAGGTCACCTCTTAGACGTCGTCGTTCAAGAGTGAAGAGGCCCAACCGTTGCAGCCTCAGATGGTAAGGAAGGTGTTCCAGTCCCCTAATCATTCTGGTTGCCCTCCTCTGCACTTTTTCCAGCTCCATAATATCCTTCTGGAGGTATGGCGACCAGAACTGTACACAGTATTCCAGATGGGGCCTCACCATAGATTTATAAAGAGGCAAAATGACACTTGTTGACTTATTTTCTATACCCTTCCTAATGATCCCTAGCATTGAGTTTGCTTTTTTCACTGCTGAGGCACACTGGGTTGACACCTTCATTGAGTTGTCCACCAGGACACCAAGGTCCCTTTCCTGGTTTGTCGCAGAGAGTTCAGACCCCATCAGTTTATAAATGTAATTGGGGTTCTTTGCCCCAACATGCATCACTCTGCACTTACTAATGTTCAAACTCATTTGCCACTGTTTTGCCCACTCCCCCAGTGTCGAGAGATCCCTCTGAAGCTCCTCACAATCTCTCACAGTTTTCACTACCCTGTATAATTTAGTGTCGTCAGCAAATTTGGCTACCTTGCTTTTTACTCCTACCTCTAGATCATTTATGAAGAGGTTGAAAAGCAGGGGTCCCAGTACTGAACCTTGGGGGACCCCACTCTTTACTTCCCTCCACTTGGAGAAGTGTCCATTTAGTGCTACCCTCTGTTTCCTGTCCCTTAGCCAGTTGCTGATCCAGGACAAGACCTGTCCCTTTATTCCATGACTGGTAAGTTTATTCAAGAGCCTTTGGTGTGGGACCTTGTCAAAAGCCTTCTGAAAGTCCAGATAAACAATGTCAACTGGATCCCCCTTATCCACATGCTTGTTGACACTCTCAAAAAATTCCAACAGATTAGTGAGGCATGATTTGCCCTTGCAAAAACCATGTTGGCTCTCCTTTAGCAGCGCCTTCTCTTCTATGTGCCTATTAATTCTATCTTTTAGGATGGTTTCCATCACTTTACCTGGGACACATGTCAAACTGACAGGTCGGTAATTTCCTGGATCACCCCTGGATCCTTTTTTGAAAATTGGTGTTACATTCGCTACCTTCCAGTCATCAGGCACAAAGCCTGATTTGAGGGAAAGATTATATATTTTGGCTAGGAGATCAGCAATTTCATCTTTAAGTTCCCTGAGAACTCGTGGATGGATGCCATCTGGTCCTGGTGATTTGTTAGTGTTTAGTTTAACAAGACATGCAAGGACCTCCTCCCTGGTTATTTCTATCTGGCTTAATTCTTCGGTTTCCCTCCCTACGAAGATAGGCTCTGTTTTGGGCATGTGGCCTCTGTCTTCTTCAGTGAATACTGAAGCAAAGAATTCATTGAGTCTCTCTGCAATCTCTGTTTCCTCTTTAATAACCCCTTGCCTTTCATTGTCATCTAATGGTCCAATGGCCTTCCTAGTTGGGTTCTTACTTCTAATGTACTTAAAGAAGTCTTTGTTATTTCTCTGAGTATTTTTAGCTATACGCTCCTCAAAGTCTTGCTTTGCTTTCCTGATTGTTGCCTTGCATTTGTTCTGCCAGAATTTATGTTTCTGCCTGCTGTCCTCATTCGGACAAGCCTTCCATCTTCTAAATGAGCTTTTCTTGCTCTTGATCACTTCCCGAACAGCTCCTGTAAGCCACATTGGAGTCCTCTTGGACCTGGCAGTGGCCTTTTTCCTTTTGGGTATGCATTCCAATTGAGCCTCTGTTATTGTTTTTGTAAACAGCCTCCATGCCTCTTGGAGTGTTTGGACTCTCTCAATTTTCCCTTTCAGCTTCTTCTTTACTAGTTTCCTCAACTTTGGGAAATTTCCTTTTTGAAAATTTAAGGTCTCTGTGTTAGATTTTATCAGTGACTTGCGGTCTATGTTCAAGTTAAACATAATTGAGTTGTGGTCACTGTTCCCTATTGGATCAGTCACATTAACATCTTGCACCAGATCCTGAGTATTACTCAGGATCAAGTCAAGGATTCTTGTACCTCTAGTTGGGTCTTCAACCATCTTTGGCATCCATTCCAAAGGAGGAAGGGAATCTGCTCCACCTCTGCTGCAGAACCATTCATAGTGCAGCCCTCATCACTGCTGCTCTGCATGTGCTAACTGTTAGCAGATTATTATTATTATTATTATTATTATTATTATTATTATTATTATTATTATTATTATTATTATTATTATTATTATTATTATTATTATTATTATTATTATTATTATTATTATTATTATTATTATTATTATTATTATCTAAATTTATACCCCGCCTTACTCAGCACAAGTGCGACTCAAGGCGGCTTCCAACAAAAATAAATACAATATACAGATATGATATACAATATACAATAATACATGAAATATACATGAAAATACAGCAAAGCAAAATTACGATAAGATACAGTAATAATAATAATTTGTTGTTGTTCAGTCGCACAGTCGACTCCGACCCTTTGCGACCCTATAGACCATTTTCCTCCAGGCGCCTCTGTCCTCCACCATCCCCCTCAGCCCTCCCAGCCCTGTGCGCACTGTGTCTACAATACAATACAATAATAATACAATTCGCAATATACTTTACAAAAAATACCCAAATTATAATGAGGCAACGAACTGATAGCATGATAGCTAAAGAACTGCTGAACTGTTGTAGCATTATAACTGTAGGGATCTGGGAGGAGGAAACTATTTTCTAGGCTGCAGGTATTCCTGAAAACTTTATGGGGCCAATTATATGCACTGATACACATGTGCACACAGAAGAATACAGCATTCAGGAATCAGTGAAAAAATAATATATCCTGACTGATGGTTAAACTAATCTGAATTTTGGCAAGTTAACATGTGCCTCAGCTACAGTATGCATTATGTATTCCTCGGTCTTCTGATCGATTTTGAACCTGGCAAAACCAACACAAATGTTGTACTTTTGCTACTCAACATGCACCCTGACACGAACAAGAACAGTAGTGGGTAACTTGTTGAACTGCAGGTTCCATGAGTCCAGCCACCATTGCTATTGATGAGTAGTCATGGGAATTGCAGTTTAACAACATCTGGAGGACTACAATTTGCTCACGCCTGGACAAAAAAACATTTTAGCCCTCCATATCTCAGGTTAAGGGACTGCGGCGGCTTAGTGGTTAAGACGCTGAACTTGACAGCTGGAAGGTCAGCAGGTCAGCAGTTTGAGACCTGAATGCTGCATGACAGAGTGAACGCCTATCATCTGTCCCAGTTCCTGCCAACCTAGCAGTTTGAAATTGCAAAATGTTAGCAGCATTCCATGCACTCCGGTGTCTAGTCTGCCTGCCACATGACCACATAAATGTCTGCAGTGCAGATGTAGACAGTGCTGGCTCTTTGGCTGTAAACAGAGATGAGCACCAAACCCTAGAGTCAGATACAACTGGCTTTCAAGCAAGGGCGACCTTTACCTTTACCTCAGGTTAAGCAGCTGTTGGAAGTGCAGAATCCAGAAGCCCTGTGTATTTTAAAATGATTAAGACAATAGATTTTCTTACATGTGGTTACTGAGAGTCTTGTGCAACCTTTAAGTTATTATCAGCTAGAGTTAAGCATCCCTCCATTCAGAAAAAGCAACTGCTTTCTCCTTTTGTCATCTTGGAAACTCCACCTTTTTGAGTGGCCACACAAATTGTGATCCTCCAGATGCTGCTAGGCTGGAGAGAGGAAAAGATCTGACCTCCAAGTTGCACTCTCTGTGACTGACCAGTGAGGAAGGACTGGAGCCAGTGCAAGGCTAGACCTCCAATGCCTGAATCCACCAACTTGTCCAGGAGAATGCTATGGTCAATGGAATCAAAGACCACTGAGAGATCAAGAAGAACCAAAAGGAAAACATTTCCCCAATTGGCCTCTCTCAACTGATCATTTTGCAGGCGACCAATACCATTACCATACCATGTTGTAGCCCAAACCCACACTGGAAAGGATCGAGGGTATCAGTTTCATCCACGAATACCTGCAGCTGATCAGTCACCACCCTCTTTATCTGCTTGCCTATGAACAGAATCTTGGCAATAAGGACAATAGCTGTTCATAGCATCCATCAGCAAGCTAGATTTTGATTGCAGAATGGGTCTATCAAAGTTTCCTTCAACGCTGAAGGAAGACAACCTTCCTCTAAGGAAGCATTAATGATGGAGGTGGCCCATTCAACTGTAGCTGGTTTGGTAGCTTTTACAAGTCAAGCCAGACATGGCTCAAGCAAAGAGGAGGTAGCTGCAGTGTGCAAGCACCTTGTTGATCTCAGATGGCTTAAAAGAACTAATCCAATCTAATTTAACAGGGCATGTTGGAGCACTCAGCATCTCAAACTGATTAACTGCAGTAAAAGAGGAGTCCAGCTCCCAGTGAATGGCCAAGATCTTATTTCTGAAATGAGCTGCAAGGACGTTGCCAGGGCAGGATTTGTGCCCTGGTTCAGCCTCGTTCCAAGATGGAGATTTCCATGCATGGGAGGACCTATAGCACATACCTTAGAGGGATTGGAATTTAAAAACATGCTAGCCTTGTGAGTTTTTTAAGAAATGAAGCCTAATTCGTGATGGACATGTTATACTGTATGATCATTGGCTGGATTCTTTTAAGGGAATGGAAAGTCGCTTCGGCGAGGGGGCAGTGATACAAATGTGAACAATAAATAAATAAAGGGGACGGACTGTGTGTGAGGAGATAAAACCCAGAGGGGGGAGCCAAGACGCTCTCTTGATTGGATGCTTCTCTCTGAGGGTGAGCTATGAATTGAGACAATATGTAGGAGCTTAAGCCAGAAAAGTGGGGGCTGGACTTACTCAATTAGAGAAGCTCTCTTTGCTATAATGTGCTTTCTGAACTTTTGATAAACTTTCTTCTGTAACTTACTCTGATTTCAATATACTTTTAAAATACTCAAAGATGACTGGAGTGTTTACTTGGCTATGCGCTACCTTATTTACATTAAGCTAATATCCTGGGTTGCTAAGCTAGAGGGGTGGCAGTTCAGAAGCAGGAACCAACCACTTGTGGGCAGAAGTCCTACTCGTGAGTAACTGGTTTCCTGACAGAGGTCACATGATGGACTGGGTCTGGCCCACGGGCCATAGGTTGCAAACCCCTGATCTTAATGGTCCAATTTCCCCATAAAGGGGCAGTGCCATAAAGAGTCCAAATTTTAACAGGTGGGTGGTGTGACCATGACACCAGCATAGACATCAGATCTACCATGCTCAGAATCTTTCTCTCTGCTCCACTGTAGGCACTATATCAAGAGTATGATCTGCCACATGTGTAGGGCCAATAACATGCTAGGACAGGCCCAAAGATGCAATGGTATCCAAGAACTCAAGAGCTAGACCAGACAAAGATGCCTCAGCATGGATGTTGATGTCCTCCAGGATAACGATCCTAATGGACCTCAAAACTGCTGCAGAGACTAAATCTGCCAGCTCTGTTATGGAGACTGTGGGATCATGGGGGGAATGATAAGCCAGCAGAATTCAAATACTATCCATAAGGCCCATAGACAAGTGGGGAAACCTTCAGATCGTGTGCAGATAGAGCAGGGAACCTGAAAAAAGTTAAGAAACTTCTATATATAATAGTAACATCCCCTCCCTAACCATCTGATCTGCCTTGATGCTGGACAGTGAACCCTGGGGGACAACACACTAAATTTAGATTTTCATCTCCTCCTCCCTATTCACAGGCTGAGTGCCTTGGATCTCCCTGAGGATAAGATGATCTTTCCAGCTGAACTTCTGCCAAAAGATACTGCTAACATTCAGCCTCATTTCCCTTCCCTACTTCTGAGCAGAAGCAACTTGGTCAGGGTAGAAATTCTTGGCAAGAAAAACTTCTCATTATTATTCACCCTCAGTCTCTTACTGCAATACATACACACAGCATATGGGAAAGGCTAATAACAGTGACTCGGTGATAAGGTGATAGGATGCTCTAGTACAAATCTTCTGTATGTAAGAAATAATTTTCAAAAAATGGAGGATGATTGGGGAGAAGAAAATACATGGGGTACATTCTCCGGGTCCTCACTGTCATGCCCCCAAATACCTACATCACCAAATTTCCACCTGCATGTTCCCTTATTTACAAGAATGATCAGGTAGAAAAAAACACCTTTGAACATTTCCATCTTGAAAAAGTAGAAGCACCCCCAGCTGCAGAAGAAAAAAAGTTGTGTTGGGGGCAAAAAGGGATGGACAGATTCAACTAGCCATTGCATCATGTAGGCACTAAAATATAAATCAAATCCACCCATTTTAGAAGCAGGCCAAATCCCGCAGTGTTTGACAGTGTAATCAGTTTCTTAGGTATATTCAAAACGGTTTACTCCCACAGATGCAGTGCTGTCTGTACAAACCTGAGCCCAAGATTTGCTTCTGCTTTTGAACATGAATAGATTTGCTCTCTTACACTTTACTGAAATTCTTCTTTCGTGTCCCAATCAAACCCTGGATTGCCAAAATAAAGCCACATTCTTGGCTTTGTCATTGGCCAAACTTAAGTCCTCATCAGTGCATGTTTCTGGCAGTAATTGGCAGACCAGTAAATGAGCCGGATTCTATATCTCTCCACATTCACACAGCATGTTGTTATCTGCCAGCAGGCCCCACTTGAGCATGTTGATCTTGCATTTAAAGAACCCAACCCTCAGCCTATTCACAGAGTTCTCCAAGTGATGTCCTCAGCTATATCCTCCTTTAATGTTGTTCCTTGTTAAGTGGGTTCCTTCCTTAATTTAATTTAATTTAATAGTCATATTTATATATGCCGCCCACTTAGGCAGAACCCGACTCAGGGCGGCATTACAACAAGTTCTAAAAACACATAATAAACACATTAAAAGACCCATAACCCACCACTTAAAAAAACCCATATCCCACCCACCCATCTCACCCACTATAAAAAAGAAGAGAGAGTTCTTAATTGTTTACATAAGCCAGCAGGTGGGGACCGTGTTCCCATTAGGGCCCCCACACCTGCCCCGCCAGCCAGGTCTTCAATCCTTTCCTGAAGGGCAGCAATTCTCTTTGAAGTCTTAGATCTGTTGGCAGGAGGTTCCAGAGAGTTAGTGCGGACACGGAGAAAGCCCTCCTTCGGGTGCTGGATAGATGTGCACCCCTAGTTGATGGCACTATTAGAGAGCCCCTCCGGTCCGCTCTGGTTGGATGGGCAGACACTCTTGGGACGATGCGGTCTCTAAGGTATCCTGGCCCACTGCCATATAGGGCTTTAAAGGTCAAAACCAGCACCTTGAATTGCACCCGGAGACAAACTGGTAACCAGTGTAGCTCCCGAAGTAGTGGTGAGGTGCAGGCATATTGTCTGCACCCCATCACCACCCGGGCTGCCGCATTCTGGACCAGCCTCCGAATGGTCATCAAGGGCAGCCCCATGTAGAGCGCATTACAATAATCTAGTCGGGAAGTAACCAGAGCTTGAGTGACCATAAGCAAGGAGCCCCGGTCCAGGAGCATGCACAACTGGCAAATCACCCAAAGTTGGGCAAAAGCCCTCCTGGCCACAGCCGCTACCTGTTCTAGCAGCAGCCGTGAGTCCAGAAGGACCCCCAAGTTGCGCACCGGGTCTGTCTGGAGCAAAACAGCCCCATCCAGTACCACTCCTTCTTGCCGAAGCCCATTGGCCCCCATCCAGACCCCAATGGCCTCCAGGCATCCGGATAGGATTTCAACGGCATCACTGGGGTCCCCACGGGCCAAGATGTACAACTGGGTGTCATCCGCTTACTGATGGTACCGCATCCCGTGGGAACGAATGATCTCACCCAGTGGCTTCATGTAGATGTTAAATAGGAGAGGAGAGAGCACTGAGCACTGAGGCACCTCATACTTGAGGAGCCTAGGGCTGGACCTTTCACTCTCCAACCACACCGACTGGGTACGGTCCTCCAGAAAAGAGGAAAACCAGGACAACACGGTGCCCTGGATCCCCAGTCCTTCATCTTCTAATTTGGTTTTGCTCTTGTGTACCCTCAAGAATGTTTGTGAATGTACTGAAATCATTTGACAGGAGACTACAGAAAGCATTCCGGAGTTTTCTCTGTCAATAACTGACCGTCATTTGTCTTCACCTCTTCCTGTCAGTTTCCTGCTTCTTTTTACATCTCATCTATTCAATTTAGCAAGAAGTTTATTTATTTGATTGCTAATCAGAGATGGGGGGGGGGGAGGAGACTCATTCAGCTTAATAAACCTTGTTAGCAGAAAGGAAAGAAAGGGAAAATGCTTTAATTCAGGGGTGCCCAAACTTTTCAGGCAGTGGGTTGGTGCCATTAGTGTTTGTAAGCACTTTGAAGATTAAAAGGGCTGCAAAAACCAAGGTGAAATTCTAGCTTTAGAAGTTGATGAAAGCTTGTGGCAGAATTTTCTTTCAATTACGATTAAGATTTACTGCAGGCTAAGGTAAAGAAAGGCTTAGGTTGAAAGAAGAAAGTGCAAAAGCTGGCTTGAAACTCAACATCAAGAAAACCAAGATAATGACAACAGGCTGTATCAGTCCCTGGAAAATAGATGGAGAAGAAGTAGAAGCAGTGACAGATTTTACTTTCTTAGGATCCAAGATCACTGCAGATGGGGATTGCAGCCATGAAATAAAAAGGTGACTGATTCTTGGGAGACAAGCTATGAGAAACCTGGGGAACATAGTTAAAAATAGAGACATTACCTTCCAAACAAAAATTCGCATAGTCAAAGCAATGGTATTCCCGGTGGTAATGTATGGTTGTGAGAGCTGGACCATTAGGAAAGCTGAGCGCAGAAGAATAGATGCCTTTGAACTGTGGTGTTAGAGGAAAGTTTTGAGAGTCCCCTAGATAGTGAGGAGAACAAATAGGTTGATCCTAGAAGAAATCAACCCTGACTGCTCCTTAGAAAGTCAAATAGTAAAGATGAAGCTAAAGTACGTTGGACATCAAATGAGAAGAGAGGATTCACTTGAGAAAGCCTTGATGCTGGGAAAGGTGGAGGGCAAAGGAAGGGGGCGGCCAAAAATGAGATAGCTAGATGGTATTGTAGACGCAATGGGCACAGAGCTGGGTGGGTTGAGGAGGATGGTGGAGGACATTGCCTGGAGGGCAATGGCCTATGGGGTCGCAAAGGGTCAGAATCGACTGTGTGACTGAACAACAACAAAGGTGATGAAGTAATAGCCTGGCTGTGCACCTCACTGCAGAGGAAGAGAGATCACCTGGGGGCTACTGTTTCTTCCTTTCCAGAGCTTAGGAAATGACTTTATTGGTCCCACAGAACTCACAGAATTGCCCAGCCTGTGTGGCCATCATCCATGTTGGCTGGAGGACGCCGGAAGCTGTAGACCAAGAATGGAACACTTCCCTGCTCTGTTCTTTCCAGCAAAGCTGACAATTAAGCATGCCCTGAGGCTGTGGTGCAGATGACATGACTGTAGCGAACCCAAGCATTCCAATGTTTGTGAGGTTGCTGAATTCACAATGAATCAGTCTGGTAGATATATTTGTTCAACTCATGATCTTTCAGCAGCACTATGAAACTGAGCGCCATCTCCGAGACGTCCTGCTCCTACTCAGAAAGAGAAACAAGATTATCCAGATATGAGGTCAGCATTCAGCAGACCAGATGCCCCTTGCCAACTTTCACTCAATGAAATTCCTGTTGGTTTCCATAAAATTATATCAATTACAAAGTCAGCTGCTTTGAAGACAGTGTGCAACAGTTGTTTGGTGCTAAGCCCTGATTCGAGATGCAGCTCTAGTTGATTGCCATGAACTTAATGACCTAATGAAACATCCTTTTGTTTGGCTTACATATTTTCTGTGTGGGTTTACTTTCATTGATGCTTTTTTAAAAAATAAATGTTTTACATCAAAGCTGAGGAATGTGCTGATGCCTCCCTATTGTCTATCACAGTGATGGCAAACCTTGGCACTCCAGGTGTTCTTCGACTCCAATTACCAGAAGCCCAATTCAGCACTCTTGCTGTCCAGGGCTTCTGGGAATTGAAGTTCAAGAACACCTGGAGTGCCAAGGTTCACCATCACTGGTCTATCAGAATTGTAAACAATGAGAATTGTAATTCAACAACATCAGAAGAACCACACAATTCCCACTAGTTTCTGCCTGCTCTTCAAATTCAAGACAGTCCCCATGCATGATCATGTTTACCTGGATGGTTGGACATCCCAGTGTTTCTCCTACATGCTTGTTATAGGTGATGGCAGCAGGACAAGTGAAACCAAATTCCAGTGTATGGAGGAATTTATTTATTTATTTATTTATTGTTAAATTTTTATACCGCCCACTCAGCCAAAGCCGACTCCGGGCGGTTCACAACAGTGGGTAAAAACAGATAAAAACAAATAAAACAGATAAAAACCAGCAATAAGAACCCACCCCTAAAAAGAGAGGGGTGCATATAATAATGTGCTAATATTTTAGCATACTACATGAAGAAGTGTATCAACCTTATATGCTAGGAAGGGAATGCCTTAAAAAAGAATACATCCATCATAACTTTTACGCCCAAGCCTCTTCTGCTCCTGCTTCAAAAAATCCTGAGAAAGAGGACACACCTCCTAGATGACGCATGGCACATAGGAAAATAATAGCATCATGGAAAAGGTTCTACCTTTAATCTGGCCTTTTATGTATAACAGTTTGTATATGTTTAGAGTATGAGAGTCAAGACACAAGGCACAGCCAAAGGCTGGGTTAACTCAGGTTTATTGCATGGTGGACAGAGGGAACATGAGGTAATGGCGGACGAACAGCTCTATATATATGGTAGTAACATATTTGAATGTGGCTCCACGGTAGCCCGTTGGCTACTGGTCCGCGTGACGTCATGGCTGGTCACGCCCTTCTTGTCCAGGTGTAGGTAGCGGCGGGAAGCTTCCCGCGCTGCGGTCTTTGATGGGTTTGAACCAAGAGAGCTTGGACGCTCGCTGCTGCCAGCTGGTGGTCATTAGCTCGCGTCCTATTACAGGGTTTATGTGATACAGCTGAAGGTTACATTGTTACTCATCGGCAAGGTTACATTGGTTCAGATACATTGATATCACATGTAGAAGGTTACACTATTAGGACACAACACTCCTCCCCCCTAGGATGAGACGAAGTCTCTCAGCCAAGATGGCTTATTTCGAACACGCTGGGGTCTCGGCGCGGGCTGCCCTGCCCCGGCTTCGCTCCCTCCTCCTTGCTCCCTGGCTTCCTGCCCTGCAATCGGAGAGGATGACTTGTTAGTGGTTTGCCGCGGCTCTGCGGCTTTGTTGGGAGGTGTGTGCTTTGTTTGGGAAGAACCGGGGGCACTGGGGGCTAACGAAAAACCCCTCTTCTCGCTTGGATGGGTGGGGGAACACTCCGAAAAACCCCCCCGGCTAGCAAAATCAAAATCAAAATCGGATTCGGGGGAAGCGGCAGCGGCGGCCGCACACTCCTTTTCCCTCCCCCCGGGCTCGGATAGAACTGGGGTATCAAAAGGATATGAGTCGGGCTCGCTGCTTTCCCCCCTGTCTCCCCCTTGGGCTAAACGGGTGGGGGAGAACCCTATCGCTGAATCCTGTCGCTGTGCCCCACTGGTCGGCCCCTCGCTCACTCGGTGCCTCAGTTGGTCAGCGTGCCTCCTCCAGAGGAGGCCGGTGCTAGTTTCCACCCGATAGGACACTGGCCCCGTCTGTTCTATTATCGTCCCTGGCACCCAGGCGGGGCCTGCGTTGGCATAGTTCCTGCAGTGTACAGGATCGCCTACGCCGAAACCTTTCGAGACCGCTAACCCTATGTTCTTCCCTTTGTCCTCGACCCTCGACGGGTCTAGCCTGGACAAAAGCGTGGTCAGTTTCCTCCGCATCAGCAGCTCAGCCGGCGAGTATCCAGACGCTAAGGGGGTCACTCTATACGCTAATAGAAATTGACAAACTTGGTGATTTAGATCTCCCGAGCCCATGCGCCGCAGCGCATCTTTTGTGGTGCGCACCAACCGTTCCACTTGGCCATTCGTGGCCGGGTGAAACGGCGCGGATGTGACATGCCGAATTGCATTTGCCTCCATGAATGCTGCGAACTCAGCGGACGTGAAACAACTGGCGTTATCGCTGACCAAAGTGTCGGGTAAGCCGAACGTGGAAAAGACCCTCCTTAGCTGGCGAATGGTAGTGGCGGAGGATGTGCTCTTTACCGGAATGACCTCCAGCCACTTTGAGTATGCATCCACCACCAGGAGAAACATGGTTCCCCGGAATGGGCCAGCAAAATCTACGTGCACCCTGGACCACGGTCCCCTTGCTGCGTCCCATTCCCTATGCGGAAGGCGGGCCACCTCCGGTCGAGAGCATTGACATGCCTCACAAGTGCCAACCATCTGCTCTATGTCGGCGTCCAGCTGGGGCCACCAGAAGTAACTCCGGGCCAACGCCTTGGAACGGACGATTCCCGGGTGGCTGACGTGCAACAGCTTTAGCACCTTCGGCCGCAGGGACGTAGGAACCACCACCCGTTGGCCCCACAAAAGGCACCCCCTCTCTAAAGACAATTCTACTCGCTTTCGGAAAAATGGGTCGAATTCCGCGCCTGGGGATGACGCCGGCCACCCCTTCTGCACCCACGAGCATACTTTCCCTAGTGTTCTGTCCTTTCCGGTCGCCCTGGCAATGTCGGCCGGTACTATCGGGGGTGACTCCAAGACCTCTATTAGCAATACCTGGCGGTCTCTTCTTACCCCTGCCTTCTGGTCGTCCGACAAGGGTAACGGCGACCGTGAGAGCGCGTCTGCATGGCTGATTTCCTTCCCTGGCCGGTATTCTAACTCATGTTGATATGCGTTAAGAAAAATAGCCCACCGCAGCATCCTCGGGGACAGGATCTGTGGCGTGGGCTTATTTGCAGTGAAGATTCCTAACAGGGGCTTGTGATCCGTAACGATCTTGAACGGCCGACCATACAGAAAATCGTGAAATTTCTTGGTTCCCGCTACTATCGCTAGTGCCTCCCTATCGGTCTGTGCGTAATTCCGTTCTGCTTGGGACAGGGACCTTGAATAAAACGCTATCGGGGCCTCCCTTCCGTCGTCTAACACGTGGCAAAGCACCGCCCCCACCCCCACCGGGGATGCATCGCAGACCAAAACTATGGGCCGTTTGGGGTCGAAATGAGTCAGGATTGCCTCGGATGTGAGGAGTTGCTTTAACTCTGTGAACGCTCTTTCTTGCTCGTCACCCCACAGCCATTTTTCCTCTTTTTTAAGTAGCCGATGGAGCGGCTCGGCAACAGACGCCTTCCGTGGAAGGAAGGTATGGTAGAAATTGAGAAGCCCCAGAAATGACTGAAGCTCGGTTTTGGAAGTGGGGCGAGGGGCTTTCTTGATGGCGGCTACCTTAGATTTGGACGGCCTAATTCCCTCGGGCGTGACACGGAACCCTAAAAACTCAACCTCTGTTTCGAAAAATACACATTTGTCTTTTCTCAGTCGCAGCCCCGCTTTCTCGAACACGGCCAGGACCTTATCCAATCTGTGGGCCAGCTCGGCCTTACTCCCCCCCGTTATCAACACGTCATCAAAATATGGCAACACCCCCTCCAACCCCTTCAGGAGGCGTTCCACTAGCGATTGAAAAATGCCAGGTGCCGAGTTCACGCCGAACTGTAACCTCGACACCTGGAACGCCCCCTTATGTGTGACTATTGTTTGTGCCGCCGCTGTGGCGGGGGTTACCGGGAGTTGCTGGTAGGCCTGTGCTAAATCGAGTTTAGCGAAACACTTTCCCCCATTCAGCCTGGCCAGAAGGTGGCTGACCACTGGCACCGGGTATGCATTAGGGCGGATTGCCTTATTAATGGTACACTTATAATCAGCGCAAATGCGCACCTCCCCGTTAGCCTTCAGTGCTGTTACAATTGGAGTCTCCCACTCCGCGGAATCCACAGGAACGAGAATTCCTTGACCCACCAGTTTGTCCAGTTCCGCCTCTATTTTGTCCTTAAGCGCGAACGGTACCCTGCGCGGTTTAAGTCTTATCGGGCGGACCTCCGGGTCTAAGTCGAAGGCTACAGGGGGTCCCTTGAACTTTCCCAGTCCACTTTTAAAAACGGCGGGGTGTGCGTCACACACTGCTTGTATTGGGTCCTCGCCTACTGCATGCACCCCCCCTATGAACAGGCCTAAGGGCTGAAACCACTGTGTTCCGAGGAGGCTACAACTCCCCCCTTTTAGCACCACTAGGGGAAGTTCCGCAGAATGTCTCTTAAAGCGAACCCGGAACGTTCCGACCCCCAACACTGGAATGCTGTTCCCCTGAACGTCCCGTAGTGTGGCCCTCAACGCTTTAAGTTTGGGCCGCACGTGGGGGTCGATTTTCAAGAACTCTCTCTGGGGGATTATAGAATAGGAGGACCCCGAGTCAACTTCCATCCTAATAGGGGTCCCTTGTACTAGTACCTCAACAAAGTAATGGGGCTGTCCCGCAGACACGTTGAACACAGGAGCGTCGCCCTCGCTGTCGTCCGAGATGCGGACCACGCCGTCCTGCTTCCTCGTGGCCCGGGCGCCATCTTTGGACCTCGCTGGACGGTCCGGTCTGGCTGAACGGTCTTGCGACTGTCTCCGGCCCTCTTTCCATTTCCTGCACGCCTTGGCGATGTGCCCCCGACGTCCACAGTTGAAACACTCGGCTTTCCTGAATGGGCACTTCACGCGCTCATGGGCCGCTCCGCAACCATCGCAGCGGCGCCCGCCTCTCCGGACCTTCTGGACCTCCTCGCCATCGCTGCTTTCTGAAGACGATTTCGAGGTCGGTCGGGTTGCATGCACCGACTGACCGGACTTCCCGTGCGACGAGTTTCCCGCTTTGCCGGCCCTCGGACGCCACTCACGCCACTTGTGCATCTCGTCTACTCCAGCATTCGTGGATTCCGCGGCTTCCGCGGCCTCTACAACCTCTTCCAGTGTGGGTGGTGGCTCCTTGTTCATAAAGCTGCGCTGTACTTCCTTGTCCTTCAGGCCACACAGCACTCCGTCCCTGAGGGCCATCTCTAGGATGTGGTCCCATTTGCAGGGGGCGGCGGCTACCCTCATAGCCGTTACGAAGGCTTCTACCGACTCGTCCGGCGCTTGAACTCGCCTCCAAAACGCACTCCGAGCGGGAAACATTGCCCTCGAGGGCCGGAAACGCTCACGCAGCATTTTCATGATGTCACCGGCTTTGAAATCGCTCATCTTCTTCGGTGCAAGGATGCCCACCAGCGTCCGCTTGGTTTCCATCCCAAGCATGCGGGTGAGGATGGCCCTCTTCCTTTCCTCGTCGTCTTCTTTGACTTTGAGCTCCACCAGTGCCGCCTGGAAGTCCATCTCAAAAAGCTCCCAGTCTTGCGGTTTGGTGATGTTGAACCCGCTCTGTGTCCTGGCTCCGTGGGGATCCATCATCCCACCTTCGTCGCCAATTTAGAGTATGAGAGTCAAGACACAAGGCACAGCCAAAGGCTGGGTTAACTCAGGTTTATTGCATGGTGGACAGAGGGAACATGAGGTAATGGCGGACGAACAGCTCTATATATATGGTAGTAACATATTTGAATGTGGCTCCACGGTAGCCCGTTGGCTACTGGTCCGCGTGACGTCATGGCTGGTCACGCCCTTCTTGTCCAGGTGTAGGTAGCGGCGGGAAGCTTCCCGCGCTGCGGTCTTTGATGGGTTTGAACCAAGAGAGCTTGGACGCTCGCTGCTGCCAGCTGGTGGTCATTAGCTCGCGTCCTATTACAGGGTTTATGTGATACAGCTGAAGGTTACATTGTTACTCATCGGCAAGGTTACATTGGTTCAGATACATTGATATCACATGTAGAAGGTTACACTATTAGGACACAACAATATGTATGTAATTGTCATAGTTCATGATGTACATGTTAGAGGTGTTTTCCGATGGTTCGGCCCAATGACCAGTGCTCTGACAGTACAGTACATGTGGCCTGTGTCTTTATTTTCCAAAAAAGAAATGCTTTTCACATGGAGAGGGGCTCGTCTCTCTAGCACATGAAAGAGGGCCTTCTCCGTGTCCGCATCGGCCCTATGGAACCTCCTGCTGATAGAGTTATGGCTCCGCATCGGCCCTATGGAACCTCCTGCTGATAGAGTTATGGCTCCAGATGGAACTGCTGCCCTTTAGGAAAGAACCTAAAACCTGGCTGGCAGGGCAGGTGTGGGGCACTGATGGGGAGGTGACCCCCACCCGCTGGTGTGTATAAATTAAGCTCCTCCCTCTCTTTTTAAGGACAGGGTGGGTGGGTCTTTTAAGACTGATGGTTTTATTCGGCGAGGGGGCGGCAATACAAGTACAAACAAGTAAATAATAATAAAATGGAGATGCTTTAACAATTGACTTCCTAATGAAGTGAGAAATATTTGACAGCTGAAGAGACTGATGGGATGGAATGTTCCTTCATTGGAGATACTTGAATGTTTATACTGTATCTGAAGTATTTCTCTGAAGTAACTATATTCATTACTTTTTGAGAAATTAGAATGCTAAAAGCTACAGGTTGTGGTACACAACACACCTAGGAAGGTTAAAACAACATTAGAAATAAATATCCATGATTGGATTTAAAACAAAACAAAATAGCCATAGAATGAATAGAAGAGTTACTGTATGAGGCCCATCAGTGACTTCTCAACAATGAAATGCACAGAAATATTTTTAACCTAAAACAATACACTTAAAATCCTTTTTTTAAAATGCTGCCCTATTCTGTCTCAGAAGACCTAGTTAATCAAAGTGCTCAGTGCTGAGTAAAACACACAGAGATTATTTGTTTATTTATTTATTTTGCAATCCTATGCATTTTTCACTAAAATGATACTACAGGAAAAAAATATACCAACAAAGCAGTATAATCCCATCCATACCTAACATGCCCAGATGAATCAGTGAAAAGTATCACAGCACAAAAATCTAGTTCATGCTTATGTTCTCCAAGACAAAAGAAACTGGATTCTCTAGGGAAAAGCCCAAGCAGCAAATTCTAAGAACATCCAAAGTCCACCCATTTGTGTGTAATAATAATAATAATAAGTTTAATTTCTACCCCGCTTTCATAGCACAAGTGCCACTCAAAGCGGCTTACAACACATATAAATACAGTATCACAGTATGTAAATCTCTCTCTCAAATACTGTAAAATTAGGTATCTCGATGCAAAATCAAGAACAAAAATACTTGTATAGAAACATATTCTCTTGTTCAAGCAATCTCACATTGGTTACAGAAGTTGGGCAAATCAAACAGCTATAATATAAGACGCTGACTGGGAAGCAGAAGGTCAGCAGTTTGATTCCCGAGTACTGCAGGACAGAAATGAGCTCCCGTCTTCGTCCCAGCTCCTGCCAACCTAGCAGTTCGAAAGCAAGAAATTGCAAGTAGATAAATAGGGACCACTTCGGTGGGAAAGGTAACAGCGTTCCGTGCGCTCCGGTGTCTAGTCATGCCTGCCACATGACCACGGAAATGTCTGCAGAAGCAGACAGCGCTGCCTCTTCGGCTTTGAAACAGAGATGAGCACTGCACCCTAGAGTCGGATACGACTGGCTTTCGAGCAAGGGAAACCTTTACCTTTACCTAAAAGTGACAAAAAAGCTATGGTTGCAGCACAAAAAAAGTATATCTTGACCAGTTAAAATCATAATGTAAATCAAATAGGTTGGCTGGATAGCTCAGGGTTTAGGTATGGTTGGGAGCTTGATTCCCCACTGTGCCTGTGATGGAATGGTCCCAAGTCATTCACATGGTTCTTCCTGGTTCTAAAAAGCTGTTTGGCTTTTTTAAAAAATAGGCCATGGCTTTTTAAGTCTTTCTGTGGTTTCAGGATCTGGATGAGGTCATCTGCTTATTACTTGCTTCTTTCCTTATCACCTGTCCCTAATAGCTAATTAATTCTAATGCCAGGTTTGTTAGATTGCCTGGGTTCCTTATGGGGTGGATAAAAATAAGCCAGCAAGAGGGAGAAAAAAAGGAGAGTGGGGGAAAAACTGTCCTGCTGTTGGAATTGTTTTGCTGTCCTAACAAGAACTTTTAAGGTTAGTTAGATTGTGTTCTTTTATGGGGGAACCTGTATGTGCAACCTGGAAGTTTTTGTGATTAGTTGTAATTGATATATTTTTGCAACTTCTCTCCCTGAAGAATAAACAATCTTCTTCTACATTTTGCTTGACTGTTGAATTGGGGATATAAGAGTGGTCTACTTTACGCTACCAGGATTCTTTTAAAAATTCTCTCCTTTTTATTTAGCTGGGTTTTTCCCTAACAAGAGAAACCCAGGGAAGGGCAGCCATTGGAAAGGCTGGACGAGCTTTGGGGGTAACTGTGAAACCCAGAAGCTTGGCTGGAGTTGGTCCAAAGTCCATACCTGTCAACCGCGGCTCTGGCCAATCTGGGACTTGCGCAGAACGGTTCTGTACAGGTCGTCTTCTATGCATGCGTAGAAGGATTTTACCCTTGCGTGGCCCCCTTCTACGCATGCGTAGCTTTCTACACAAGCAGCGTAGCTTTCAACACATGCGTAGAAGGGTTCTATGCAAGCGTAAAACCCTTCTACGCAAGCGGCGTAACCTTCTACGCATGCGTAGAATCTTTCGCTCGCTGCCAAAATCCGCGGTTTCGGCAGCGCGGGGCGGGAAATGGCGCAAATCGGCGCCGAAAACCGTGAAATCCCAGCCAATCCAGGAAGGTTGACAGGTATGCCAAAGTCTCACAGTGCCTCTTAGAAGAAGAGCCAACCTCTGTGGTTTTGGGCAAGGTGCAGTTACAGGTGCCCCAGAAGAAGGTGATAGTAAACCACTTCTGTGTATCCTCTTATCCGGAAAACCCTGGAAAGGGCTGTGATAAGTCAGAATTGAATTGTTGGAACACAATTATGAATTCAAATATATTTTATCAAGAGAAAAAAGAGAAACCCTTTCCCAAGTTACTATTTCCTTTTAAAGGACATTTTTATTTATTTATTTATTTATAAGTCACATTTGTATATGCCGCCCACTCAGGCAGAACCCGACTCAGGGCGGCATCATAACACTTCTAAAAATACATAAAACATTATAAAAACCCACTTCCCCCCCCCCCATTTAAAAAACCCATATCCCACCCACCCATCCCACCCACCATACAAGAAGAGAGAGTTCTTATAAAAGCCAGCCGGCGGGAACCATAGTCCCGTTCGGGCCCCACACCTGCCCTGCCAGCCAGGTCTTTACTCCTTTCCTGAAGGGCAGCAGTTCACTTTGAAGTCTTAGATCTGTTGGTAGGAGGTTCCAGAGGGTTGGTGCGGACACAGAGAAGGCCCTCCTTCGGGTGCTAGACAAATGTGCACCCCTCGTTGACGGCACCATTAGAGAGCCCCTCCGGTCCGCTCTGGTTGGACGGGCAGTCACTCTTGGGACGATGCGGTCTCTAAGGTATCCTGGCCCCCTGCCATATAGGGCTTTAAAGGTCAAAACCAGCACCTTAAATTGCACCCGGAGACAAACTGGTAACCAGTGCAGCTCCCGAAGCAGCGGGGAGGCATGGGCATATCGCCCACACCCCATCACCACCCGGGCCGCCGCATTCTGGACCAGCTGCAGCCTCCGAATGGTCGTCAAGGGCAGCCCCATGTAGAGCGCATTACAATAATCTAGTCGGGAAGTAACCAGAGCATGAGTGACCATAAGTAAGGAGCCCCGGTCCAGGAGCGTGCGCAATTGGCAAATCACCCGAAGTTGGGCAAAAGCCCTCCTGGCCACAGCCGCCACTTGTTCTTCCAGCAGCAGCCGTGAGTCCAGAAGGACCCCCAAGTTGCGCACTGGGTCTGTCTGGGGCAAAACAGCCCCATCCAGTACCAAAGATGGTAACTCCTTGGATAACATGGGGCCCCTTATCCACAGCCACTCTGTCTTGCTGGGATTCAGTCGAAGCCCATTGGCCCCCATCCAGACCCCAATGGCCTCCAGGCATCCGGATAGGATTTCAACAGCATCACTGGGGTCCCCACCGGCCGAGATGTACAGCTGGGTGTCATCCGCGTACTGATGGTACCGCACCCCGTGGGAACGAATGATCTCACCCAGTGGCTTCATGTAGATATTAAATAAGAGAGGAGAGAGCACAGAGCCCTGAGGCACCCCATACTTGAGGGGCCTAGGGCTGGACCTCTCACTCTCTAACCACACCGACTGGGTATGGCCCTCCAGAAAAGAGGAAAACCAGGACAACACAGAGCCCTGGATCCCCAATCCTTCGAGCCGTTCCAGCAGGATACCGTGGTCGACGGTATCGAAGGCCGCTGAGAGATCAAGAAGAGCAAGGACGGATGGACAACCCCCGTCCCGCTCCCGCCAGAGATCATCCAACAGTGCGACCAATGCCGTCTCCGTTCCATATCCGGGCCTGAATCCCGATTGAAAGGGGTCTAGATAATCCGCTTCATCCAGGACACTCTGCAGCTGGCGCGCCACCGCCTTCTCCAAAACCTTACCCAGAAAGGGCAGGTTGGAAACCGGCCTGTAGTTGTTAAGGACAGCTGGGTCGAGGGACGTTTTCTTCAGGAGGGGGCGCACCAAAGCATGTTTTAGCTGTGCAGGAAATACCCCCTCCCGTAATGAAGCATTTATTATCCCCCCAACCCAGCCCCCTGTTACCTCCTTGGAGGCTTTCACCAACCAGGTGGGACAGGGGTCCAGAGGACATGTAGTGGCACGAACATCTGCAAGGAGCCTGTCCACTTCATCAGGGACAACAGGATCAAACTGATCCCAGATCGTACAGCAAGACTGCGCCCCGGCACCCCCCCGACCCTCCCCATCCACGCCAGGATTCAATCCTGAACGAATCCGATCGATTTTCTCCACCAGATGGTCAGCGAAGTCCTCAGCCGAACCCTGCCAACCGGGCACCGATCTCCCTCTACCGAGGAGGGACCTGGTTACCCGGAACAGGGCGGCTGGGCGATTATCAGCGGAGGCAATAAGGGCGGTGAAGTATTGTCGCCTCACCACCCCCATCGCCACTAGGTAGGCCCTAATAGTGGCTCTAGCTAGTGTCCAATCGGAGTCATCCTGGGTCTTCCCCCAGCGGCGCTCTAGGCGTCTCTTTGCCCGTTTGAGTTCACGCAGTTCCTCTGTGAACCATGGAGATGACCTAGTTCCACGGGCGCGGAGAGGCCGCAGTGGCGCGATTTCATCCAAGGCAGCTATTGTCGTCCTATTCCACAGGTCGACAAGTGCCTCAGGTGAATCGTGTAGCCGATCCAGAGGAACATCCCCCAGTTCCCTCTGGAATCCATCTGGATCCATTAGTTGCCGAGGGCGGACCAATTTAATAGGCCCTGCCTCCCTACGATGAAGTGTCGCCCCCAGGAAGTCAAGAGTCACCAGGTAGTGATCTGACCATGGCATAGGTGAGATGGCTAAATCCTGTAGTCTCAGATCACTCTGCCACTGCTCCGACAAGAAAACTAAGTCTGGCATGTGACCACTGCCCCTGGTCGGACCCCGAACTACCTGAGTCAGGCCCATGGCTGCCATGGAAGCCATGAACTCCCTTGCCACCTCAGAAGCCATCCCCAGCGATGGCAAATTGAAGTCCCCCAGAACCATAAGCCTCGGGAACTCCAACGCCAGCATCGAGGTGGCCTCGAGGAGCTCAGGCAGGGCATCCCTTACCCTGCAAGGGGGCAGGTACAGGAGCAAGATCCCCAACTGACTCTTGGGGCCCAGCCATAGAAGCAGGGCCTCACAACCAGACACTTGTGGAGCAGTGGCCCTAGCAACTCCCAAAGACTCCCTGGCAACAATGGCGACACCACCGCCCCTCCCCTCACCTCTAGGCTGGTGCCAAATACCGAACCCAGCTGGACACATGTCCGAAAGAGGTACTCCATCCTCAGGAGTCAGCCAGGTTTCGGTGATGCATGCCAGGTCGGCCCGCCCATCCTGGATGGCATCTTGAATCAGGGGGGCCTTATTACAGACCGATCTGGCATTCACCAGCAGCAGCCTAAGGGCGGGGTCACTCCGGATCTGCTGCTCAGGACCCAGAGATGTACCTGCAGGGCTGGAATGAGGGACCGCACTTAAACATCGGACCCGCCTTCCCCGAGTGCGGCCCGCCCCACGGTACCCGCCATGCCGCCCCATGCCCGTCACAACACCTATATGCATCTCCGGAACCTCCCTCGACGGGATGCTGCCCCTCCTTCCTGGCTGGTAGGGCCAACACTCTCTCTTCACTCCCCATCCACCATCCCCCCCCCAGATCCAGCAACGAACAAGGGCTCCCAGAACGCACAGAAAGCGCTGGCGGGGCCAGTCGTCCACATCTCCTTTTTCTTCCCCCCAAATAGGGAGGGCGGAGGCAAGGAGCTGGAGGGGACGTCCATGTGCGGAGACAATATTCACAGCGGCGTCTTCGGCTCCCCACTGCCACGAGGAGCCCTCCTAAACTCCCCGCCCGATGGCAGGGGGCGGGGAGGGGTGGCCTTGCGCAGCGGCGACGGCGGCGGCAACGGCAGCGTCTTCGGATCCCTTGTCCCGGGAGCCCTTTAAACCTCCCCGCCTGGTGGCAAAGGTCGGGGAGGGACGACTTCGCACAATGGCTGCAACATCTTCCGCTCCCTTGGCCTGGGAGACCGTCCAGCCTCCCCGCCCGATGGCAAGGGGCAGGGAGGGACGGTCTAGCGCGATGGCTACGACGTCTCTGTCTCCCTTGGCCCGAAGGGCCCTCCAACCACCCCGCCCAGTGGCAGGGGGCGGGGAGGGCCAATCCTGCGCGGCAGCGGCGGCGGCGGTGACTCCCGCGTTGTCTGCTTCTACCTCCCGTTCCCATTCTCTGGCCGAATGGCGAAGACCCCGGGAAGAGACAACGCGATGGTCTCCGGGCCTCCGGCGGTGCCTCCCCTCTAAGCCCCCCAACAGGCAGGGCCCAAAGGGAGGCGAGACACACCTGCCTCCCATTCCCGGGCCGAATGGCGTGGGCCCCGGGAAGAGGCAGCGCCTCTTTATCTCCCCGCCGATGGTGGGGGCGGGGAGAGCGCGGCTGCGGCTGCGGCTGCGGCGGCGTCCCCTTTCGGAGCCTCCCGGGCCACGGGAGGCTCCCTTTATCTCCCCGCCGGTGGTGGGGGCGGGGAGAGCGCGGCTGTGGCTGCGGCTGCGGCGGCATCCCCTTTCGGAGCCTCCCGGGCCACGGGAGGCTCCCTTTATCTCCCCGCCGGTGGTGGGGGCGGGGAGAGCGCGGCTGTGGCTGTGGCTGCGGCTGCGGCGGCGTCCCCTTTCGGAGCCTCCCGGGCCACGGGAGGCTCCCTTTATCTCCCCGCCGGTGGTGGGGGCGGGGAGAGCGCGGCTGTGGCTGCGGCCACAGCGGCGCCCCCCTTCGGAGCCTCCCGGGCCACGGGAGGCTCCCTTCATCTCCCCGCCGGTGGTGGGGGCGGGGAGAGCGCGGCTGTGGCCGCGGCTGTGGCGGCGTCCCTTTTCGGCGCCTCCCGGGCCACGGGAGGCTCCCTTTATCTCCCCGCCGGTGGTGGGGGCGGGGAGAGCGCGGCTGTGGCTGCGGCTGCGGCGGCGTCCCTTTTCGGAGCCTCCCGGGCCACTGGAGGCTCCCTTTATCTCCCCGCCGGTGGGACATCCCTCTAATTGGTCTTTTTCCATGTCTAGGCCAGGTGTGAAACTGCCAAAATGAAGGCACCTTTCGGTGAGTTCATTTTGCAGTCCCGTTCGCCTGACCTAGTATGAGAAAGATTAGCTGGCAACATTAGGTTGCGTTACCAGGGTATACCCAATTGTGGTTCAAAAATACCACAATCTTCGAGGAGGCTCTTTCTGTGTACCCCTCTCTAATTGAATCTAGTAAGGCATTTCTTCCTTAAGCAGTGACTAACTTCAGATGAACCAGAGCAGAAGCAAGTGTTAAACTCTGATATTCCTCCAGCTATGCTACATGTATTTTAAGAAACCTGCAGGTTCAGTATGAAGAAACATTGAACGTCACATTTAGTTTGGCCCTGAGAAACTCCAAAGGCTGTACTAAAGAAATTAATTTCAATTTTGATGAGATTTAAACAGACAAGCACTACTGCCCATCTTAAAGCCTTTCTAAGCCAAAGTGTCTCTTGGGAAACCCTTAGTTTCTTTTTCTTCCATCCAGTAGCAAAATTCAGACTGGTTTCTGTTCAACTTAGCTAGTAGTAAATAACACCCATTGTGGGCCACTGGACAGCATGATAGTGCTCATTTGCATTTCTCCACCTGAGAAGAAAAGGAAATAGAAGTACAAAAAAAGGTTATTGTTACCAGCTTCATAAAAAGTGAAAATGCAATGTTTTGATCTAGCCCCGTGGTTTCCAACGTAGGGTCCACGGCCGATAGGGGGGCAATTTGAGCGGGGGATTTGAGACTGGGTTATTAACAGTTAGTGGCTTTTAAGCTTCCTCCACATGAATAGGAGTTTGAATAATAAGAATTACATGTCATGGGGGGTGGGGAATCAGGATTTTAGAGATGCTTAAGAGGGGCATGGCCAAAAAAAGGTTGGGAACCACTGATCTAGCTGATTCTTTTTTAATAGGAAAAACAGCTATAAAAAGAGCTGGCTTAGACAGCTCACTGAATTGGAGCACCTGCGGCCAGAAATTTGTGCCACATTGAAGAGCCAGCCTTTGTAACATTGGGCAAAATGTACAACCCTAGAGCAGCCCTAGAATGGACAGATAAACCTCTTCTGAGAAACCTAGAAAATCCTGAGAAAGATCACCCTAAAGTGGGAATCAACCTGGCAATGCACACTTATTACTCTCTCCTGCCACCTCTGGAACACCTGCAGCAGGAGAGAGCATGTTGGGACTTTCCCTGCCATTTTCCCTCCGGAACCCTCTCCCTTGGCTTTTGTCAGGAGGGAGGAAATGCCTCCATACTGCCGCCGTCGCCAACAAGCTATACCTGCGACTGGGTTTGGTTTTCAGGCGGCAGGAGCCCTGGCATCGGCTCTTGTTGGACCCTCTCACCTGGTCTGGCAAGACCCGTCACGAACGCTGTATCAACAGTCACCTTCTCAGCTCCTCATCTGGCCCAACCGGCCTTGGGAGGTGTGGGATCAGTTGGTGGTCGGGGATGTAGCGAGGATGAGTGTCGGAGTGGGGGACTTCAGGAGACATTGCCGATGTTATGCCAACAGATAAACTGGGTGTTGTCCTGGTCTCTGCTCCATATGCAGGGGATTGAGAGTGGGGCTTTTTTGCTATTTTTTTTACTATTGTATAAATTTTTATAAATTGTTTTGATTGTAATTTGTAATGGGGACAGTGTTACTTATGCTGTAGTTGTTTAGTATCATGCTTTATTCATTATTTATTTTATTTATTTTGTATAGATTTAGGGATTGTTTATTTCACTGCAATGTGTATTGATTATTGCCTTTGTATCATATTGTTTATTGTGCTTATATTCTATTTATTTTGTATGGATTTAGGGATTGTTTATTATATTTTTATTGTATATTGTATTTTTTTAATTATGTTGTAATGCCACCCAGAGCTGGCCGTGTGCTGAGTGGAGCGGGGTACAAATTAAAGTTGGAATGGAATGGAATTATTAGACTGCAAAAATACCACATGGAGACATTCTCTAAGTTGAACAGACTGAGGGATAAAGATCTGATTTGCCTTAGGCAGCAACAGACCTTTTTTTAAAAACAAAACAAAAGTAGAACGGTTTAATGAACAGCCTTGTGGAATCTCTAGGACATCAGCGTGAAGTCCAATAAAACTTGATAGACCAATTTAACTCATTCTCCACCCACCCACCCTCTCTATCTAGCTCTGTGTGTACGTACTTTTCTTATCTTGGTTTAATTTTTGCGAGGCACTGAGGCACATGCTGTATCCCCTTGCCATTATATTAGGCTATTAAATAAATTAGTTACCAAAGTTGAAAATGTCAGACTATGGAAATGAGCTAATCGCTATTCTCATCTGCATACCTGCCTTCCCTTGAAAACACTTGCACATTCTTGAAAGGTGCCAGCCAGAGGCTTAGGCAGCTGAAGTAAGTGAAAAAGATTAATGTATATTTGAAGGAGAACGAGTCAGTGGACACATTTTAATGAGGGAAAACCTTGTAAGGTAGGAAATAAGACAAACGAAATGGATCTGGGTTGGTGCTGTGGGAAGCTCAGTAGGTTGGGTCCAGGTTTTAAAAAAGTGGCTATGTGTCTTTTTTTTTTTTACAGAGAACAGACCTCTGTTTGAAGAGCTGTGCAGCCTACAACTGGTTTAAATATATTGCAGGCGCACCCCCCCAATAACGGACACAGACAACATTGAAAGTGGATAACAGCAAAGGGCCACATTTATTGATTCAATGCCCTAGTCCGAATTATAAATTTGTATTGGTAAAACGACCAATCATAATTCCTAAGGCAAGCAGGCCGAAGTAACACTGGTAAGGTACCACCCCAAAATTGCCAACGGCAATTGGTTACAATGTATCAAATTGTATCAATTTGTTTGTTAACAACAAACAAATTGTTGACCGTAGTCAATAACTAACTCATGACCCCACCCTCTGACGCGTATCCGTGAAATCACAGGGGTGATGCATGCTGGTTAGCAATCATCATCACCCCATCGCCTGATTCGTCGTTGACCGGACAACGTTTAACTACTTTATTCCTGTCTAGTGTTGTCCAGTCAATTGCGAACCTGCCGGATACTTGTGGGTCATACTGTTTACCTTACCAGTGCTACCCGCCCATGTGACCAAAGTCAACAGTAGGAACGAAGAAAGACCCCTATATCAAACCATAGCAACAGTGTGGGATGGGCAAAAAAGCCAGGACCCGAAGCCAATGTGGGTCCCAACCAAAAATTCCCACCCGGCCCCGAAGCGACCATGATCACACTGTTAACTAGGGAGGGGGTGGAGGGAAAAACTTCTCCGCTCCGTCGCTGAGGCAAAATGGCAGCGCGGCTGCCTCGTGGCCACCCCTTTTATAAGGGAGCTGGCCACGCCCCTAACTACCCGGATTCTCTGTCCTGTGGGGGGGGGCCGCAAAGTGCGCGGCGGCCATTTTGGCGCCGCGCTTGCATTGCAGGCGCACCCCCCCAATAACGGACACAGACAACATTGAAAGTGGATAACAGCAAAGGGCCACATTTATTGATTCAATGCCCTAGTCCGAATTATAAATTTGTATTGGTAAAACGACCAATCATAATTCCTAAGGCAAGCAGGCCGAAGTAACACTGGTAAGGTACCACCCCAAAATTGCCAACGGCAATTGGTTACAATGTATCAAATTGTATCAATTTGTTTGTTAACAACAAACAAATTGTTGACCGTAGTCAATAACTAACTCATGACCCCACCCTCTGACGCGTATCCGTGAAATCACAGGGGTGATGCATGCTGGTTAGCAATCATCATCACCCCATCGCCTGATTCGTCGTTGACCGGACAACGTTTAACTACTTTATTCCTGTCTAGTGTTGTCCAGTCAATTGCGAACCTGCCGGATACTTGTGGGTCATACTGTTTACCTTACCAGTGCTACCCGCCACACGGAGGGGCTTCACAGAAGACCTGACGCCCCCCCCCAGACCGTCAGCTCGGTCAACAGGCCTGCTCGCCAGTCACCCAACAGGAGGTCCATACCTCCTCGCGACAGATGGGCCCCATCCCCTGCATACAAGTCACAATTTTGTAGACTAATATCGGGGAGATGACTAAGCCGTCCGCAAGCCCTGGTGGTGAGAAACCGCGCCACTGCCTTATTGACCGCGCGCCTAGCTCGGTCAAGGGCCGGGAGGTTAACGCCCCCTCTGTAAGAGTGGCGCGGAACAATGTCCGACCAAACCAGGGCTGTGGCAGGCCAGACATAATGCAAGTAGGCGAGGTCCTCGCAAATCGCATGCTTGAGCGATAAGCCGGTGACCTGGCCCAAATCCTTGCCCCCCAAGTGGATGATTAGAATGTCAGGCGGGTCAGCCCCCAGGCCAGAAAAAAGGAAAGGCCGCAGCTCCCGCCATAACATCCCAGGCTTACCGTGCCATGAGAGACTGGCGTGGTCACCCAGTCTCGGTCGGGGTCCCCACTCTGTCGCCGCAGCGTAACGCGCTGCCCTGAGCACATAGCTGTGGCCCACCAGCCATACTGTCACCGGTGTAATACGACACCCAGAGTCTGTAAAAAATTGAGAAAAAGGAAGGTAAGGTGACTGGATTGGTACTCATGGCGGGAGTGGGCGCACATAAAACTGAAAACATTGTGAGCCCCACCTCCCCCTGCTACGTATGTCAGCCCCAGAGTACCCAAAAGCAGCCGCTGTAGAGGCTGCGCCAATACGGAACGAATGTGTGCCAGAACGGGCACCCGGTAGTCCCACCCTGGTGAGGGCTCTGGCAGTCACCTTCCAAAACTGAAATTTAGTAAGGGGAGACCCATCTTGGTGACAGAAAAACAGGCCGTGGTGCATGCCACGCAGTGCCAGTTATTCCTGTAGGGCACCAACCGGACAGATGTCTGCCAAAGAACACCGTAGCAGTCTTACTCCACTGCCTACGCCATGCTGATCTGTTTTAGAGGAGCGAATCCTCAACTGGGCCCAGTCTTTGGCAACATATACATCTCCGCGTTCCAGTGCCCTACCACTTGCATCCGCCTTAGACAGCATCACGAGTTCGCTGATGCGGAGCGCTCCAAAAAAATGCCACCGTTGTGGCTGCATGCAATTGGGCTGCCTCATAATGATCAAAACAGAGGCCTGGCCAGCCCCGGGCCAACTGGGTAAGAACCCCAGGGGAAATAGGGTGCCGGTCGTCCGGGTAACGCCCGCGCTCGTGCACCCACCCCTCCAAAACGTGTCTCACACGGAAGTCAGAGGTGGTATCCACATGACCCCCTGCTTTGGCCATAAAAGCCAACGCCTAGAGCTTGGATGCTATGGTGCGAGGTGCAAGGCCCTGTGCATACAGGTGAACCATGAGCCGCAGAACATGGTCCACCGGGAGAGGCCAGGTCTCTGGCAATTGCAATTGAGTAGCAAAAGCCCTATACAAATTGAATGCTTGTTGATACGCCTTACGCGTGCGTGGCGCTAGTGACAGGCCAATCGCCCGGTTCACCTCTCCTTGCCAATGGTCCACATCTCGTCCGGGAGTGGCGAGGGAAATTCCTCCGCATCCGGGGCCAAGGCGCGGAACCGGGAGATCTGCAGGCGGGACAAAGCGTCAGCAATATCGTTATTAACCCCTGGGACATGCCTGGCCCTGAACAAGACGTTGAGGCGCAGGCAGCGCAGCACAAAATGGCGCACTAGATCCATGACCCTGGGCGATTTAGAAGTCTGTGCATTGACAATGTGCACCACGGCAGCATTGTCGCACCAGAAATGCACCACCGAATTAGCCCACTGTTCGCCCCATAGCATCAAAGCCCCCAGAATGGGAAAAAATTCCAGGTATGTGAGATCCCGCAGGCGACCTGTGCCTGCCCATGCCGGTGGCCACCCACCATAGGCCCACTTCCCATTGAAGTACATCCCATAACCCAGGGATCCTGAGGCATCAGACTGGATCTGGAAATTGGGGGATGCCAGGAGGTCAGACCTCCAAAATGAGACCCCGTTAAACTCCCTCAGGAATTGCAACCAGACAAACATGTCTGCCCTGATACCCCGGGTAAGCCTGACTCTGTGGTGGGGCCTGGATAACCCTGCCATGGCGTCGCATAAGCGCCGGGCAAAAGCCCTGCCCGGTGCGACCACCCTGCAGGCAAAATTGAGGTGCCCGTGTAGCACCTGCAGTTCCCTCAGGGATGCCTTACGCTTGGCCAGCAATTCCGAGATAAGGGTCACTATCCTAGACACCTTATCACCCGGTAACCTAGAAGCCTGTGCTACTGTATCAATCTCAACCCCCAGGAATACTAGTTTGGTCGACGGGCCCTCGGTCTTTTCGGGCGCTAAAGGGACACCCAGTTCCTGCATTAGCGTCTGAAATGTATTGAGGAGACGTGCACACGTGTCCCAGCCCCGTTCACCCCCGAATAAAAAGTCATCCAGGTAATGGGCTACAGACCGGGACCCTGACCTGCGGACGAAAGCCCACTCTAGGAAGGTACTAAAACGCTCGAAAGCCGAGCATGATATGGAGCAGCCAAAAGGCATGGCCTTATCAAAATAATACTCCCCTTTAAATTTAAAACCCAGCAATTCAAAGTCGCCCGGGTGCACCGGCAAGAGGCGAAAAGCTGACTTAATGTCGCACTTGGCCAGCAAGGCACCCGGGCCACACGCGCGCACCATGCGCAGCGCATGGTCGAATGATGTGTACCTGACCGAACAAAGGTCATCAGGTATCGCATCATTGACCGATCGGCCGGCTGGGTAGGACAAATGATGAATAAGGCGAAACTCGCCTAGGGACTTTTTAGGAACCAAACCCAATGGTGAAACCTTCAAGTTGGGAAAGGGGGGTACGGGAAAAGGTCCGGCGACCCTGCCCGCGTCTAACTCCTTTCTAATGCTGGCCTCGGCTACCTCCTCCCTTCCTCTAAGGGATAAAAGGTTGGGAGCATCCTGAGGAGATCTATCACCCATAAAAGGGATACGAAATCCCTGCTTAAAACCTTGGATAAGGTACTCCCTGTCCTCCCCCCTTGGGTACGATGCGAGCCAGCGCTCCAGCATGTCCACCTTAATTGGGGAGGGGGCCTTTCGGAGAACTAGCTCCATCCGTGGCAGGCTTGCCAGCCCACTGTCCACCCCTCCCTCTGCCTCGCACCCCCCCAGGCTTGGGACAAGCAGAGGCTGCATGGGGACCAGAACATGTGGGACACTCGTGCTTATATCTGCAGTTCTTCCGACTGCAGGAACCACTGGACGAGAAAGTCCAGCACAGCAGGCGGGCTGGAACCCCCTGCCCCGCCATTTGGCGGGTAACCTGCGCTGGAGCTGCTCGCTGGACCGCATGTCCACAATGATACCTATCCCCCGGGGCAGGACGTGTGGGTGTCATATACAAGAGCCACAGTCTCTGACACGGCTCATCCCATCTCATCTCGGGGTGCAGGGGAATCCTCATACGGAATTCCTCATCATACGCTAGCCATGAGGGGCCCGGGAAATCTACCATTGCCCTGTATATGTTGTCCAAATATTGGACCATGGGAATAGCTAGGTCCGGCCGCGCCCTCAAATACACCGCCATGTATATCAAATAAGCGGGGAGCCAGTTAGCCCAGGTACGCGGCGGCTTACGGCGGCGTGCCTGCTCCTTGTCCTTCTCATCCTGACCCTCCCTCTCTTCCTTAGTGGGCTCTCTGTTCAGGAGTGAGAAGATATCCACGTACTCCCCTCGCCATATCTTTTCCCTGGTAGCCTGCGCCAAGTGATCACCCAATGGCAGGGAATACCCTGCCGTCGGCAAGGCCGAAAAGGGGATAGCTGGCCTACCCAAAGGGGCATGAGTTAACCCTGCCACCCCAAGTACGTTCCCAGCAGTGTAAGAACCAATGCCCACCCCAGCGGGCATGGTGGCAGTAGTTGTCGCCGGGTGGGTCGCCAGCGGCGTAGCCCCTGTACCACCCGCGCGAGGCCAAGGCCACTGAAAGGTCCCCCCCATATTGGGAATGTGTGTGGATGTACTCGTTTGCACCATATACTCACACGCTGCACCCCCGCGGGCCGCCCCCAACGGGGGTTCCGGCCCACTGGGGGCGTCGGAGCTCACGACCGATGTAGAGCTCATCACCGGGGCTTGACCCGCGCCAGGTTGCTGGCTGGGGAGCTGCGAGGCAGTGGCCGGAGGCGCGCCACCCGCCTGCAGCAGCTCGACCCTCCCCGCCGGCCGTTGTCCTGCTGCCGATAGCGCCTCGAAAGGTACCCCGAAAGGGGCACCTGCCTGACTGGCACGAGCCAAAGACTCCTCCAAGGCCGAAATACGGGCCAGCAAGGTGTCTACAGTAACCATGGGCAAAGAGCCGGCCGGCCCACTTGACCCTTGCATGGGTACAGGTCCCTGCACCCCATGGCCCAGATATGGCCATTGGCCAGGGCCGAAGCCCGGTAGGGCTGGTGAGGACCTGCCAAGGCGGGGCACCAGGCCACCCCCCGAGGCTAGAGGGCCCCGGGAGAGGCTGGGGTCCAGCAGTAGTCGGCCCAACAGGTTGGGCGGAAGGAGGAGCGGTGTCCACCGCTCGCGGGCCGCGGGCCGGAGCGCCCTCCGCGCCCGCACTCTGAACGGGCCAAGGAGCCATAGACCCCAAGCCACTAGCCCCGGCCGGGGATGGCAAAGGAGGCTGTTGAGGAGGCGGCACCACGGTCCTCCGACCTGGGTTGCGTCTCCTAACAGCCCGAGCTGAATTCGCAGCAGCCTTCTTTTTGGAAGGCATCTCGAGCAAAAAAGGGAAGCTAGCTAGGCAAAATCGACCCAAAAGGCTTCCCGGCAATACCAACGAGCGACGGAGGCGCAGGGAAAAAACTTCTCCGCTCCGTCGCTGAGGCAAAATGGCAGCGCGGCTGCCTCGTGGCCACCCCTTTTATAAGGGAGCTGGCCACGCCCCTAACTACCCGGATTCTCTGTCCTGTGGGGGGGGGGCCCGCAAAGTGCGCGGCGGCCATTTTGGCGCCGCGCTTGCAATAGGCAACATCCCCTTGCACAGCTATGTATACATGGAGTAGTTACAATAGTGCCAAGGCAGAAGTGGCATCCACGAAGCACTTTTGCAGTATACTGTGCAACAGTCACAATCACATTGTGCAATTCGTTGATGCCAGGCATAACGTCGGGCAAACTTATGTGGGCATAGCTTTCCTTCACACCTGCATGAACAGGATTTTGGCCCAATGCAAGACTTGACAGTAATGTCCTTAAAATGTCTGCTGGGTAGGCAACTGAAAGGACACTTATTTCACCAGACCACATTCTTCCTACACTATGGCGGGACTGCACCAAACCTGTTGCTCCCTGAGACAATTTTGAATTTGCCTTTAAAATCAGACTACAAAGGATTCCCAAGCTTACATCTGAAGACCAATCATTGAGAAAAACCAATTAATCTGCATTAATTCCATAGAGGAGAGACTGTCCTGCCATGACCTTCAAGATGTTTTCATTAGTTAATAATCTCCTCATTCCACTCAGGGGGCTCCCTTTTGCTTCTGGCCTAAGATAATGATAGTTTGCCCATGGGCACCACAGCACCTCAGGACAGAGGCCAAATTTACACCATAGGTTGTCTGGCTCACTGCCCAGGATGTTAGCCTCTCATTCTCACTAGTTGCTTCTCAAGACAGCAACTGTTTTCCTCTACAGAGCAACCTAAGCTTAATCACAAACGATTTGCATGAGCAAAAAAAGATTGCTGCGAGTTTACACTGAGTTTTGCATTACATTGAGAGTTGCATGCTTGCCATCACCTCCTTGCATGACTTGAAAACCAGTGACAGCAAACTCCACTCTGGTTTATCTTACCTCATAATTTCTTCATGTGAATATCACTCTCCAATTTCAGGGTTCATTAATTCACCCAGTGGTGGGCTCCAAAAAAAATTGCTACCACGCTGTGGGCATGGTGTGTTGGTCATGGCCAGAGGAAAGCCCTGCGTTGCACATGAATTAGGACTACTTTATTTCAAAACTTGGATGGGTGGGGCCAGCCAGAATTTCTGCTACCGGTTCTGGCAAACTGGTGAGAACCTGCTGATGCTCACCACTGAATCCACCTTTCAACCCAGCCTTTGTCCTCCTCAGTTATTGCCTTTCACCACAGACTGGAGTAGCAGTAGAAACAAAGTTTTCCACTAGACCAGAATATATCTGTCAAGTCCATACTGTTTTACAAGGAACTCACATTCTTAAAAGAAATCTTGGTTTTTCTTGAAACTTAAAATGAAAAACATTTCTGTCCTTGACTCTAGCCCACCTATTCCTCCCTATCACCCCTCTTTGCCCATCCTACTTGGCAATCCATGTAACTAAAAACTACTTCTATGGCATACAGCTCATTAATGCTTAAAACAATGCAAGAAATGAGAGGCAGACAAGGATGGGGAAGGGAATAAACAGGAGGGGGCATTGAAGGTAACATCAGTCTACCAAAGGTAACCATCAAGCTACAAGTTATCTCTGTTGTTGCAATGGCCCACGGAGGTCGGAGTGACTGGCTGCAAGGAAGGCACGTGAGACGATTGTGCGGTGAAAGTCCAGTCCCGATTGGCTCGGGTGGTCTGTATTTATTACCCTGCCTCGGGGTACTACGTGCCTAAGGTGCACGTGACCTCGCTACAGAAGGCTTGCATACGTGACAGTTTGCTGGCCAAGTTACATTGTCAGCTCTAGGAAGTTACTCGGAAGTTACCAAGTTTCACAGTTCTCTAGAATCTAATTAACAGGGTTGGTGACACCCATTGTTCTCGCACTAATCTCGGAGTCTTGGCTATGTTGACTCTGGGTAACTACACTTAATTAACCTGTCTAGCGCGGCCAGTTTGAACAACTAAGTCCACAACCAGGAGTGAGATACTTGTGTAATTAACTTAAGTTCATCACCTTATGACTTTTGCCCTACTTCTCTCAGAGCCATCAGCCAAGGCAATATGGGTCGCCCTCCAACTATCAATCTAGCCCATACCCCAATTGCCTTTCCAGCAAAGCCCGTGGTGGTTCTCAGCTGTGTGCTAGTGAGCAAACCCATCGGGAAAGGTTTGGCCAATTATGAACGCGGGCTATCCACACTCTGTCCTATCTCTCTCGGTCTATTATCACCAAACAACTCTAGGATTACGGTCACCTCTCTCCCTCTTGTTGTTATATTTTCTCCTTTCGTAGCTGGATCCTTCGTTGCCGAATTTAATTTCCCTCACTATTCCAATTGTAGCTTAGGAGTGGACTTTTTGGCAATGGCACCCTCTTGTGAGAAAATTGCAATGTTGCAGTGGGCTTAAGATTCCACCACAACTGGGCTGCTTCCGCAGAAAGGTAAAAAAGAGGCTGTGCTTTCACATCAGAGCATCTTGTGGTGCCTCTGTTTCAGATTGTCCCATGTCGCTACAGGGCTGCCCCTTTGGCTTGCACTGCTTTTTCCTGTCCCCAAAGAACTGACACAAAAGACACTAGCAAACATAAACAGAGCCTAAATCTAGAAAGGTGGTCGCAGCCGGGAAATGTTTCTGAAAGGTAATGGATTGACAAAAGTGGTCCTAGAACAGTGGTGGCAAACCTATGGCACATGTGCCAGAGGGAGGACTCAAGAGTTCTCTCTGTGGGCACATGCACTACTGCCCCAGTACAAATTTCGCCTGGCCCCTCTGCCCAGCAGCCTAATTGAAGCATTTCCTCCCTCCCCCCAGCATAGAGTTCACTCCGCTTCTCTGCCCAGTAGCCCAATGGGAGCGCTTCCTCCCTCCCCTGTCTGGGGTAAGGCGGGCGGCTCACATGTGGCGTGAGGGTGTGGCACAGATGGCAGCCTGTTGAATCTGTGGTGAAGTTGAGTTGGGCACTCAGTCTTTAAAAGGTTCGACATCACTGTCCTAGACGATCAAACGTAGATCTGTGTTCATCTCACATCACAGTGTCCAACCAGCGTTGTCGTGATCACCAACACACAATCACTGTATTGCTAACTGGAATCCACAAGCAGCTGTCCTGTACAAAGCCAGGCCATTGCCTCGTCAAAGTCAATGTCGCACCCCTCTGCACAGCAGCCCAATGGGAACACTTCCTCCCTCCCCCCAGCACAGAGTTCACCCCGCCTCTCTGTCCAGTAGCCCAATGGGAGCGCTCTCTCCCTCCCCTGTCTGGGGTAAGGCAGATGGCTCATATGCGGCGTGAGCCAGGGTGTGGCGTGGATGGCAGCCTGTTGAATCTGTGGCGAAGGTGAGTTTGGCTACTCGGTCTCTAAAAGGTTTGACATCACTGCTCTAGGCTATCAAAATTGTTTCCAATCCATGGAGCACTAATGAATCTGTGATCTCCAAAAAGTCCTCTCATTAACAGCCCTGCTCAGCTCTTACCACTATGGTTTTCTTTTTACTGAGTCAACCCTCCTCTCATACATGTTCTCTATTTTTCTACTGCCTTCCATTTTCCTGCCATAATGTATGGCAGTCTTGTCTTCTCTTAATATGTCCAAAGTATTACACCCCTAGTTTCATCATTATTATTTTTTGCTTTAAAAGAGAGTTCAGGCTCAATTTAACCTAACACTTAATTGCTCTTCTGGCAGTTTTCAATGTCCATAAAGCTCTTCTCCAACACTACATTTAAAATGAATCAGTTTTTGACCTAGCTCTGAATCAAGTGGAAGGAAATAAGAAATAGCAGAACTGATATGAAACAATTTCATGAGTAACTAATCTATGCATATTTATGCAAAGAAACCATCAAAGATGAAAACCAGTGCAATAAGGAAGAGGCTGGGTTTTAGAACTGCAACCCTAGATTCCTCTTCTTTTAGCCCACTACTTCACTCCACTTCTTTCTTTCCTTTATCCTTGCACGCTCACTGACACTATCTTCCTATCATCCTTTTTTAGGTGCTTCCCAACATGGCTTCTTCTTCCCTGTCTAGGCCAGATGAGAAACTGCCAAAATGAAGGCACCTTTTGGTGAGTTCATTCTGCAGTTCCATTTGCTTGACCTAGTGTGGAAAAGATTAGCCAGCAAGACAAGGTTGTCGTTTACCAGGGTACACCCAATTGCGGTTCAAAGATACCACAATCTTCGAGGCCAGGGATTCTCAACATGCAGCCCATGTTGCTTAACCATACCTCACAGGATTGTTTTGAAGACAAAGTGGGTAAAGCCGCTAGCAACTGTTGTGGAACGTAATACAAATGTAACAAATACCACCTGCCCTTCTTTTGGCTACCCTAAGCCATGGGAAATCTTAAGAGGCTGTTTCAATCTCTTTTCCCTAAACAATACTAGCAGAGGTTGCCTGGCGTTGCCGGGCTGTTTTAAATTGTGTTGGATGGTTAAATTGTGTTAATGTTTTTTAAAAATTGCTTAGTCTGTAATTTTAATTTTTAAAATGTTTATTTATGTAAAAAAAAATTGGCTTGGCTGTTATTAACTGTGATCTGCTTTTTTGGGTTTTTTTGAGGATTAATAAAAGAACAAAGTATGATATAATTTTTTCAAATTGTTTTATGTAAGCGAATAATGTTTTAGTTTTTTGAATTTTTTTTAATTAGTTGTACCGTAGGTAATAATTTTAATAATTTAAAAGTAAATGTTTTTTACATTCAATGTTTTTAAAATGTGTTTAGATGTTTTGGGTTGTAATTTGAGTTAAAACTCAGCACAGGATTTTAAAAGTTTCTATTGTATTTTATTGACATAGGTTTGTGATTTGTGTTAAAGTGTGTGTTAGTGTAATTTTTCTGACTTGTTTTTATTGGTGTGACCTTTTGTGTAAAATTGTGAATTTGTGTTATGTTTTTGATTTGTTTTTACTCTTGTGGCCTTTTGTTTGGGGCTGTTGTGTTTTTGAATTGTTTTTACTATTGTGGCCAGCAGGTGGTGCTGGTAGGAGTTATTGTATTTTGACTGTTTTTTCTCTCCAGTCGGGACCGCTTGGTTTCTTCTCTTTAAAGACGGAGTTTTTTTAGGAGGGGGGGAATCGATCCACTCTCCCTGGTCTCCTGGGTCCAGAAGGGTTGGGGGGGGCATACCCCTTTTGTCCCCACAAACCTCCCAACCCTAGGGTAACCAGCGGAGAGGGGGATCGCAACCCCCCACCCACTGATATTAAAGGGGAAACTCCAGTCGGGACCTTCAGGCGCCGTTGGTGAGGGAAAGAAAGCTGGCTGGTGTTTGTGTGGCTGTGAGGCGGTGAGTTGTTTTTCTTTTTAATTTTTCCGGCGCCGGTTTCCTCAGCGTTCTGCGCGTTTATGTCGCGCAGGACTCTGGGGCTTGTAGTTATGGGTTTGTGATTTGTGGTTGTGGTGCGTTTTTTTCTGTGTCTCGATTTTGATTGGCCGCGGCGCGTTTTTCAATGTTCTTTGTGGTCACGCCTCTCAGCCTGATTGGCTGTGGTGCGGCGCAGTGCAAAGAACATTGGGAAATGAAGTTGTTTCCCTTTTTTGCGTTTGTGGGGCTCTTGCCCCACTGGCGCATTTCTCAATCTTGCGTTTACCTGCGTACCCAGTTCGGGCGTGTGCACGAATGGTGAGTGCAGGCTAGTAGGGCCTGGCTAAAGAGCCTATGCTAAGTTCCAACGGTTAACCCTCGATTTCATAGGTTAAGATGGTAGTGTGAGAATCCATCTGCCACTCGAGGGTAAAACACGACTTCCACGTGGGCTGTAGAAAAACAGTTCTAAGAATGGGGAATGGGTCACAGATATTCAGGGGCAAACCCCCAAGCATGGCTGTGCTCTTCTCTTCAAAAGCAAAACTCCCTACTTCTTCAGCTACATTGCTTCATCTACAATTAGTTGCAACTGATATGACTGTTGTATCTCTTTGCCTATCCAGGTTTCTTCCATCTGCCTTACTCCCTAGCTGATGGTCCCATCAGCTAGGGAGGCACGCCACACTGAGACCAGGAGGAGAGCCTTCTCAGTATCTGCCCCGGCCCTATGGAACCTCCTGCCACTTGAATTGTGCCTCCAGACAGAGCTGCCCCTCTTCAGGAAGGCTTTAAAAACATGGCTTTGCCAGCAGGTGTGGGGTGCTTCCAGCACCACAACCCAGCCCTGCTGTCTTATTTAGCCCTGTCCGGGGTTTTCTTTTCCCTGCCCAGGTGCCCCTTTTTTTAAATGATCAGGGATGTTTTATGGATGTTTTAAATGTTTTAGATAATTTTAAGATTCAGTTTTTACTATATGGAAGATGTTTTTAACCAATGCAGTGAGCCGCCTTGGGTTGCTGAGGTGAGAAAGGCGGCCATACAAATCTAACAAATTAATTAATTAAAGCAAAAACAAAGCAATCACTTATATTATATAGCACCCCATAGTACTCAGTGCACTCTCTGGGAGGTTCACAAGTTAATTAGCATTTTGCCCCCAACATGTTGGGTGCTCAACACTTTCTTTCCTATTTCGTAGAACATGTTCTGTTCATGCTTTCTCCAAATCTTTGTTATTCTCGATCTTTCAACAAGTCAACATTTGTAGTCTCTATGGCAGCTTATGAAATATTTAATGGCTTGTTCATAATTAACAAATTTTAAATAAATCATTAGTTCATGATCTTGTGAATGCTTTTGCTTTTCACTTTCAATTGTATCCCCCTTTGGAAGTGAAGCCCCCCATACATCTGGCTAGCCCCAAAATAGCTCCCAAGCCTAAAAAATGTTGCTCCCCCCATTAAATGAACAGAAGAGAGACAACTCAATTTTCTAAACAAAGCGGTCTTACCTTTAATAGTTCACAATATTGTACAGCTACAATACAAAAATGAGCTATCTGAAGTAGATACAAAAAGAAAATACAGTACTGTACTTTCTCTTGTGGTTTAGCACAAATGACTACATACTGTTAAAAAAAAGCAGAGTGGCCTGAAGGCATTCACTCACCTCTTCTTGTAGAGGCACAAGGGAGATTTCCACAAAACCCTTGTCACCAGGCAGTGCACAGCCAAATCTTGGGCAAAAATATCAAGAAATGCTTTGTCTCTGTGGAACTGGTTTTGTCCTAAACATTTCAGTATTGTTTTGTTAAAAACAACACCACAGGGCTCTGTTTGCAGTACTGGGAAGGGCTTAGATCTGCCTCAGCCACCCTTGCTGAGGGGAATATTCTCTCTCTCTCTCTTTCTCTCTCTCTCTCTCTCGCTCTCACACACACACAACACACACACACACACACACACACACACACACACATGTCTTTGCACTGCCTCTGGATTTCAGGTGTCAACACAAGCGACCGAGGCAGATGCAGAAATCCCAGAGGTTCTCATCATCATTCAGAAAACCCTGAATAAGTTCAAGAACTGCTCATGCTGCGTATCTGGCATCCCCTTGCTTCAGAGTTTTATGATAGTGAGTGTAATTGCGATGCAGCTCCTTCAAAACTTCCCTCACTCCCATTGGCAGAGATGCGTTTAGGAACTTCAGGTCACGCTCATGGCAAAGATCCAGGATGTGGTAAATTCCCTCGGTTAGATGTTTCTTCACAAGCGGATGCAGAGTTACCTAAAGGGAAGGCAAATGACTTTAAAACTTCTTACCAGTTAGCAAAACCTCGTAGAAATATTCTTTAAAAAGGACAATGCAGAAGACCCACTGGCAGGAAGACAAAAGGTCATTGCTAGCAGTATAAAAATAACACATATCTAGCTGAAACATTTTTGTTGCTAGACTGGCTAACAAAAAGGATCAATTATCTCAATACCAAAAACATAGTACATATCTGTTGACATGGATTTTATTGCCACTGCATCTTCTTTTCTTTAATTCCTCACTAAAAGCTGCCCTGAGACCTTTATAACAATGTGCTCTAGAAATAGAGAAAATAAACAAATCATGCCATGTCTTACACCTTTAGGTGTGCAGGGGTGGCTGTTGAGAAGCTTGTTATTTATTTATTTTTTATTTATTTATTTTCGTCATTTATACCCCGCTTTCCTCTCCCAAGGGAGACCCAAAGCTGCCTAACAGCATATAAAATGGCAATGTAAACAACACAGTTAAAACATCAATCAAATATAAACACAGTTAAAAACCCATATCCAAAAATTACATTTAAACCCCATAAAACCTCAAAAACGACCCTCACTCACCCCCCATCCATATTAAAATAACAAAAACTGAAAAACTGAAAAGGGTTAAACAAAAAAGGACTGCCAGCCCAAACTCCCATAATAAGGCTCAAGTCTGTGCACAAGTATTTAGTTACCAATGTATCCAATTAGCATTATGTTTATGCAAGACCCATTTTGTGCAAGCAGTAGTGTATTTTCCAACATTTCAGTGCAGCAACCGTTCTTACTATTCACAATGGTGACCACAATAGTACATGCAAAGCAAAACAAAGCAATCACACTTCTATACCGCCATGTAGCACTTAGTGCACTCTCTGGGTGATTCACAAGTTAATTAGCATTTTGCCCCCAACATGTTCGGTACTCATTTTCCTGACCTCAGAAGGATGGAAGACTGAGTCAACCTTGAGCCTTGGCCAGGACCAAACTCACAACCTTTTGGTTGCAAAACAGCAGTTTAACCATTGCGTCACCAGGACTCGTTTGTGCGATTGTGCAATATCACAATTCAGGATAACTACACCAGCAGGAGTTTTCTCCACCAGTGTCAGGCCCATGCTCTTTTATAAAAGTTATTATAAAATGATTAGATTGCCATAGATGGCACTCCAACTTGTCCACATCATCCACTTAAAATGTCTTGCTTGCTGGCTCAGTCTCACACCACCACTGCTAATGCAGCTCCACAAGTAGCCACCAGCTCCTGGTGACAATGGAGAACCAGCACCACACAGGGATGAAGGTTGGATAGAAATGGTGCTTCACTTCCTTCCTTGGGAAGCAGGTTTCAGTTCACTCCTAACAATTAAAGCATCTGAAACGAGGATGAGATCCAAGGCAAGATTCATTGAATTAGGATTGGTGGAGTCAACAGGATTAGACAGTATATTGATTAAACTAGGACAATGATGGTGAACCTTTTAGAGTTTAGTGCCCAAACTCAACAGGCTTCCATCCACACCACAGAGGGACAGGGAAAACTGTGCTGGGGGGAGGGTGGAAATACTCCCATTGGGCTGATTGGCAGAGGGGCAGAGTGAGCCCAATGGGAGGAAACACTCTCATTGGGCTGCTGGGCAGAAGAGGGATGAACTCTGTGCTAGAGCAATGACACACATGCCCACAGGGAGGGCTCTGAGTGATCCCTCTGACACGTGTGCCATAGGTTTACCACCACTGAACTAGGAGGTAACGTTTGGGAGGGGTCAGTCCTCCCTAAATCAAGAGAGACATTAAGCTCTCCCAAGGAATGCATAAATGAAAAATTGTTTCTGTGGAAGACCGCCTGCCAACCAGAACTTTTCACAGGGACATTGATCAACTTCTTCTGCCCCTGAACATCGACTCTGGTGGGTGGAGAAAATGTTTAGAAAACTTTTCCCTTTTATTATAACCAAGTAACCTGTGTCTGCCACATTTGTATAAAAAGGCATTCTAATGGGATAAAGAAACGCATCCAAATAACCTCTACACAGCTGTTTTGACACATGATTCGCCTCACAAAATGGCACTCTCTCTCTAAGCTCCCACTTCATCTCAAGACCCTTTTTCATCAGCTCACTGGACAAGAAGCAACATTCAAGGAGGATACAGCTGAGGAACTCAACCTCCCCTACGTCACTTGGAGGACCCTGAATAGGCTGAGGGTCGGAGTCCCTAAATGCTCAAGTGGGGGCTGCTGGTGGACAACAATACATGCTGTGCGAATGTGGAGAGATACAGAATCCAGTTCATTTACTGGTCTGCTGGATTACTGCCAGAAACATGCACCGATGAAGACTTAGGCTTCATGCTGGCAGTCCAGGGATTGATTGGGACATGAAAGAAGAAGAATCAACACAGGGGTGCATAATTGTAACAACCACTTAGAAAACATCCTGCAGCCCCCTTGGGGGTCGAGACCCACAGGATGAGAACCCATGCTTTAGAACCAGGAAGGGACCACAGCAGGAGAGGGGAAATATCAAACATTGCCTTCCTCCCCTTCTACTGTTGCTTGTTAATTTCGACACAGAAATATTTTTCCTACTCCCTCCCTCCTTCCATTCCCCAAAATGGGCAGAACTGTATCCCCAGAATGATGGAAATTAAACAAGACCCTATCATTAAAATCCAGGTTTTCTTCTTATTTCCTCTCGCAAGTAATACACCATTTTATAATGAAGTGAACTTCTAACCATTAAAACAATGTTCATGAAGAAAGTTAGGGGAAGGGAAAGGTCACCCTTGCTCGAAAGCCAGTCATATCTGACTCTAGGTTTTTGTGCTCATCTCTGTTTCAAAGCCAAAGAGCCAGCGCTGTCTGCGTCTGCAGATATTTCTGTGGACACGTGGAAAGCATGCCTCGATACCAGAGTGCACAGAAAGCTGTTTACCTTCCCACCAAAGTGGTCCCTATTTATCTACTTGCAATTTCTTGCTTTCGAACTGCTAGGTTGGCAGGAGCTGGGACAGAGACGGGAGCTCACTCCATCATGCAGTACTCAGGAATCGAACTGCTGACCTTCCAGTTAGCGAGTTCAGTGTCTTAACTACTTGAGCCACTGCAGTCCCATAAAGAAAGTTACCTTCAAAGAATACTCAGTTTATGTCATTTAGGGCAGCCATGAAACTGCTATTATTGAAAAAACAGTCTATATTTGTATGCATTTTATTAATGAGATCTTAAGTATCACTTAGTGGCTCAAGTGGCTAAGACACTGACTGGGAGACAGAAGGTCAGCAGTTCCATTCCCAATTACTGCAGGACGGAATGAGCTCCCATCTTTGTCCCAGCTACTGCCAACCTAGCAGTTCGAAAGCAAGACATTGCAAGTAGATAAATAGGGACCACTTCGGTGGGAAGGTAAACAGCGTTCCGTGCGCTCCAGTGTATAGTCATGCCTGCCACATGACCACGGAAACATCTGCAGAGGCAGACAGCGATGGCTCTTCGGCTTTGAAACAGAGATGAGCACCGCACTCTAGAGTCAGATATGAACTGGGAAGCCTTTACCTTTTAAGTATCACTAAGTATCAATATCAAGAAAACCAAGATAATGGCAACAGGCCCTACCAGTCCCTGGAAAATAGATGGGGAAGAAGTAGGAGCAGTGACAGATTTTACTTTCTTAGAATCTAAGATCACTGCAGATGGAGATTGCAGCCATGAAATAAAGAGGCGACTGATTCTTGGGAGACAAGCTATGAGAAACCTGGGGAACTTAGTGAAAAGTAGAGACATCTCACTGCATACAAAGGTCCGCATAGTCAAAGCAATGGTATTCCCAGTGGTAATGTATGGTTGTGAGAGCTGGACCATTAGGAAAGCTGAGCGCAGAAGAATAGATGCCTTTGAAATGTAGTGTTGGAGGAGAGTTTTGAGAGTCCCCTGGACAGCGAGGAGAACAAACAGGTTGATCTTAGAAGAAATCAACCTAGACTGTTCCTTGGAAGGTCAAATAGTAAAGATGAAGCTAAAGTACTTTGGACATCAAATGAGAAGAGAGGACTCACTTGAGAAAGCCTTGATTTTGGGAAAGGTGGAGGGCAAAAGAAGAAGGGGGCGGCCAAAGATGAGGTGGCTAGATGGTATTGTAGACACAATGGGCACAGAACTGAGAGGGCTGAGGGGGATGATGGAGGACAGAGGTGCCTGGAGGTCAATGGTCCATAGGGTCGCAAAGGGTCAGAATCAACTGTGTGACTGAACAACAAAGAAACTAAATATTTAATATCTATCTATAACTACCTCCTTGGAAATATTTGTACTAAAAACATTTTTAATAATTTGACATTAGCAAGCAATAGTAAAGGCCAAGCTTAGGAAAGATTGATTAAATCCTGCTGTTAATGTGTTACAAGCTAAACTGCCTGCAAGTAAACTGAAATGGTATTAAGCATGTCTTTTTTTAAAGATTAAATTACAATTCTGCCTGAAGTACAAGTTTGATTTTAAAAAATGCCAAATTTTTGTGTGTGTGATTGTATTTGTAATAAATTTTAAAAAGAACAGAACACATTTGCTTCACTTATTAAGGGTTGCCTTCCCCATTTCAGACCATGATCTCCAATTTGAGTGCATGGAGAAATGGAGGCAGGACACCAATCTAAAACACAGTCCTAAATGCCAAATAATTATCTGGCCGTACCATCCAAGTGGAGTTTCTGAAATGCCCTTGTATCAGACACTCAGAAAGTCATGAGATATTCATATAAAATAGTTGTTGTTGTTTTTTTTTGAAAAATAGCCATGTTAGTCTGTATTTCAAGCATAAACAAAGCAAAACAAAAACATTGTCGCACTTTAAAGACTAACTGCTGTTTTTTAAAGTTAGCTTTCATGGATTGAGTCCACTTCGTCATATAAATTTGGGTATAATTAATGATTCTGTAAGTTTATTTCCTCATAAAATAACTACTTTTCCACATCTAGTCCAGAAGATTAATTGGGATAGAATTTACGTGCTGTTCTCTAACCATACCTGTCAACCGCAGCTCCGGAAAATATGGGAGCTGCGCAAACGGTTCTGCACAGGTTGCCTTCTACGTGACCTGCGCAGAACGGTTCTGCGCAGATCGCCTTCTACACATGTGTAGAAAGCTTTTACGCTTGCGTAGAGCCCTTCTACGCAAGCATAAAAGCCTTCTACGCATGCATAGAAGGCGATCTGCGCAGAAGTGCTGCGCAGTACCTCTTTTCCCCCGCTGCCAATTCCGGGGTTTTGGCAGCTGCGGGTGGGAAATGGCGCAAATTGGCGCCGAAAATCGGGAAATCCCGGCCAATCCGGGAAGGTTGACAGGTATGTCTCTAACAGCAAATTAACTAAAATGTATTTTTGGTTTAAGGTTTAACTAAAATGTATTTTAATGGGACATTTCTGGGTAAACAAGCACAGACCTTGTTCAACTGTCACAAGTCATGATGTGATTTCTTGAAATCTAAATTTATTATGATGTGTGAACCTGTTTCCAAGAACATTCTGTGGTTTCCTAACCAATCACAATCCATAATCTGAGTCCAAGACTTGTAATTATAATTTGCTTAAATTATGGCCTGTCATGAGATCTGAATCAACTTGTCCCTACACTGTCGCTTCAGGAGTCTACCTTGAAATGGGTGTTAAGGAAAGGGACAGAAAGAGAACAGAAAGTTGGGAAATAAACCACTGTTTGTCCAGACATGTCCCAGGCAAATGGAAGTTGATGCAAAAAAAAAACAAAAGCCCCACAGAAACTCCAAGTGCCCAAACGTTTAAGCAAGTATCAAGACCACAGTCAAGAAAGGAAAACAAACTAATTCTGAGAGAAAAAGAGAAAAGGATTTTGAAGTCTAATAGGCAAGGAGACACCAATGAAAAGGTTCAGACTTGAGAGGTAAAATCAGGGGTGCCCAAACGTTTCAGGCCATTGGCCTGTCACATGGTTCAGGGGTGCCCAAACTACGGCCCGTGGGCTGGATCTGACCCCCAACACCAATTCATCAGGCCCGCATCACTCTTGTCGCTCCCAGAAGCGGAAGTAAAATGTGTACAGGCATGTTTTACTTCCGCTTCTGGGAGCAAGAAGGGTGAGGTGGGCCGGATGAATTGGCATCAGAAGCAGGAGCTGGCCCACGGGCCGTATTTGGGGCACCCCTGGGTCAAATGTTCTGCTCAACTAATACTGATTTCTTCAAAACTGCAGCAAAGAACTCCATGTGGCAGATCTGGTCTAAATCTAATTGTTAGTCCCCACCAGAGGAGACCCAGTGGTACATTCTTGAATAGAAAGCCAATATTTAATTAAATCACTCTGATTCAATGGGTCCATTCTGGATGGGATGAACAATCTATTTAAGCCTAGGTATTCGAGTTATTTACAACTAGATTTTAAGCACATTATAGCAATTACACTTCTAGCAATTATCTCATAGCGAATTAGCATTTTGCCCCAACATGCTGGATACTCATTTTACCGACCTTGGAAGGATGGAAAGCTGAATCAACTTTGGGCCTGGTCAGGATTGAACTCACAATCTTTTTGGATGCACTATAGCAGTTTAACTACTGTGCCACCAGAACTCGTGGAATCCATTTTACCTGTTATCAACTTCTATTAATATCAGTGAAACTTGCTTTTCAGGTAAGGAAGAGTGCAATATCTCAGAAAGTTCTCTGAAGGTTAGGACAATATTTAAAATCCTAAACAGCATAAAACTGAGTGAGCTAGGATTATGGTAAGCACATAATATTAACTTTTATTGCAGGTATTAATTTTAACATTCCAGGTTTTTAACACAGTAGACCATACTGCCAGCGAATCAATGCTGATTGTCAGGCGATAGTTAACTAACCTGACAACCCTGAGGACTAAATGGCCTTGGGTGGCAAAGTCCAAAGGGAATGGTGATGGTCCCCAAGTGAATTAAATACCACTTGAATCCATCTTGATGGAGGGCAGCAGCTTCATCAATACTGGCCTGGGGCCGATGAGGACTTTGTGTGCTAAAAGGGCTCAGGACTGAAAAATGACTCGTGGAACTGGATCAGTGGTACAGGGTGACACTGTGATGCAGAATGCAAATGGAAGGCTACTGCATTATATTTGCAGGACAGTCTTCATGGCTGATCACCATGAGGATAGCCAATATTCGGAATAAGATATGGCACTTGAAGGTTTTTCATCTGTTCTTTGCTTTTTGATGCCAGTTGATGTACTAGAAACGCAGAAGTGTTCTACCCCTCTGCATCATTGTTGTTACAGCCTCCTATTTTCTGTTCTCACAAGCAAATAACATGCCCTTCACATAAACAGCTTCTCATTACCTTCTGCAGTTCTATCACATACTCGGCCACAATGAAGGCAGATAACACGGTGAACTCCTCTGTTTTTGCAGCAATATAGGTATACATTCGTTCCACCAACTGGGCACACTTCAGAATGACGTCAAAACCATCTGTCGTCCCTTAAAAACAGAGTTTAAAATCAGATATTAACACATATGTTTCAAATCTATTCATTTGCAAAGTTTTTATTGCAGAACCACAGGAGCAAGAACAGCAACAAACATGTCATAATCAATGAATCAAGACGTTTAAGAGGATAATGAGAAATGATGCTGATCAGGTAAGAATAAGATTGCCAGTAAAGTACAGTGGGGCCCTGACATACAAACGATAGAAATTCTGGATAAAAAAAAATTCCACATAAAAAAAATGTGGTGACATCTAGTGGTCTCTTCTGGTAATGCAATGTGTTTTCAACATACAAATAATCTCGTGGAATTGGGGGAAATCGTATGTAGAGCTTTACTGTATTCCTTTTGAAGATGGTTTCTAGGTGATTAGCTGGGCCATTAGGAAAGCTGAGCACAGAAGAATAGATGCCTTTGAAATGTGGTGTTGGAGGAGAGTTTTGAGAGTCCCCTGGACAGCAAGGAGAACAAATAGGTTGATCTTAGAAGAAATCAAACCTGACTGCTCCTTAGAAGGTCAAATAGTAAAGATGAAGTTAAAGTACTTTGGACATCAAATGAGAAGAGAGGATCACTTGAGAAGGCGTTGATGCTGGGAAAGGTGGAGGACAAAAGAAGAAGGGGACGGCCAAAAATGAGATGGCTAGATTGTATTGTAGACGCAATGGGCACAGAGCTGGGAGGGTTGAGGAGGATGGTGGAGGACAGGGGTGCCTGGCAGGCAATGGTCCATGAGGTTGCAAAGGGTCGGAATCAACTGTGCGACTGAACAACAAAAGTGGATCAGGAAATATGTCCAAACCTGCCTGAAATGCAGAGATAGATGTCAGCCTGTCAGCAAGGGAAAGTGTGTGATGTAATTCCACATCTGGAAAACCACATATTCCCCATGACTGGAATAGCAGGAAATAGTCAAAGATGTTTATATATTTGTGAGGAAGGGTAAAGACCCCTTACTCAAAAGCCAGCTGTGTCCAACTCTAGGGTTTGGTGCTCATCTCCATTAACAGCCAGTAGGACTACATTTGCAAGAAACATTTTGCTTGCATGTGCTACCAACCCTGGGATTTATAGCTTTAAAATGGAGGCTTCCATAAGTAGTCCGATTGAAAATAAAAATAAATGTACACGAGTCAAGGAGGAAGTGATCGTTTCTGCATAGCAACTGGCTCTTGGTGTCAAGCTTGCCATTACTAACCCTACTTATCATCAAGTATCTTCCTCCTGCCCCTATAAAAACACCAGAAAAGGATAATCATAAGTCAGAATTGACTTGCTAGCATAGTGCATAGACAATTTTCAAAATGCACCAGGACAGGATGCAATGATATTTACTAACTTGGATACTCTTTCAAAAGGATTAGATAAACTTATGGACAAGAAGGCTACTATGCCTAGTTACCAGGTGGGCTGTAAGCTGCTTCTTATTTTAGGGCAGACCTTTATTTCCTATATTGCTTGCTGGAGAATAAAAACCCAAGGGCATGAATCCACTCTTGTCCTGTTTTTGGTCTTTTCCCTGGGCCTCTGTAGGAAACAGGATGCTGGATTGTATGGACCAGTAGCCTCATTCAACAGGGCTGCTCTTATGCCCAGGTTACATGGAGGATGGGGACTAGAATATAAGGTAAAAAGGTGATACAGAAATTATAAAACTACAGACCTTTGTCTCCTTTTTGCCTCCCTTCATGCATAACTGAAACAACCAGTCTGTGGAAGCTGTTCAAGAAAGATGGAGCTGCTTTTAACATCACCTGCAAAACAATTTAAAGGACATTGGATTAAGTGGACAAAAAATTCCCACAATTTGCATATACAAATTGAATCATGGTGGTTATTATATCTCAAACACGTCAGATTTGTTATCTATGTTATGTCCTGTCAAGTCAGAATTGACTTATAGCAACCCTAATAAGGTAAGTGAGATATTTTGGACTAGTTCTATGGATGCTAATCCCTCCACATGAGTTTCCATGACTGATTGGGAATTCAAATCCAGGTCTTCTGAGATCTAATCTACTTCTACTCTATCCAAGCGTTTCCCAAACTGTGTTCCGCAGAACACTGGTGGAGTATACATTTTTCCTGGAAGTCATTTTCACAGTTGGTGGGTGTGTCTCTGGTGACTCAATAAACCAATCCTGGTATGCGACCACACACATTACACTGAACAGATGGTGGAGAGTGTAGTTGAGTTTGACGAAGCTTCCGTGTTTGTTGCTTAGCCTTTTCATGACCGTGGTGTTCTCCTTCAAAGTGATTGGTAGCAACAGAGATGGTTTGGTGCCAAAGTGGGATTCACAGAAACTTGGGCTTCTGGGAATTGAAGTCCAAGAACCCCTGAAGTGCCAAGATTCACCACAACTGCTTTAGGTGATAGCCAATATTCGGAACGGATATGGCACCTGAAGAAGTAGTAGTTACCTTAGGGTGACACTGCAGGATGGAAAAGAGCACCTCGTGAATCCCTAGAAAGATGCTGCCGTAGTCTCTCTGGTCAAGAGGGACTGTCAGAAGAATGTTGAAAACCAGGCTCACGTGGTGAGGGTTGGAGAGAATCCCTTCCCCTCGCCTCAGGAGGACAGCCGCCGTCTCCAGTATAGGCACAATGAGGGTGGGAAGCAGCACTAGATCCTGAGAAGCTTCTTTGGCTTGCAACTAGGTCAGGAGAAAGTAAACACAAAGATGATTAAAGGACAAGCATGGATTCTTATTCCCCCTCACCACAACCTTCCGTTCCAACTGCACCATAAAACAGGTGGTCCAGAAACATGTGTGTTTTTGCTGCCAGGACAACAAATGGGTGCCTATCCATTATCAACACCTGACATTAGCCTGGATAAAAGTAGATACATGTTTCTGAATCCAGGCCCAAAAGGTGGACAGTTTTTCGTGTTCTGAGGACCTCATTCCCTCAGAAGTAATCTGGGATGTGCATCCTTCCCTGTTTTATCATCTTCATCATCTTTCATGTGCCTTCAAGCTGATTCTGACTTATGCTGACCCTCCCAGAAGTGGTTTACCAGTTCTCCTTTCTGGCGGCACTATGACCATACAACCTGCCCAAGATCACACGGGTCTGGCAAGGCACATAACCCCATCATAGATTCTACACAGAGAAAATATCTTTACAAAGCTTCCCACACTCTGTGTGTGCTCTTTTCCTCTCCTTTTGATTTTTTCAAGATGGCGTACTATTTCTCCACATCACAGTGGGATAATAACCTACCACACTACAGCAAAGAGGAGAGCAAAATAACAACAACCAGTTCAGCATCCTATTCTCCATCCACTACGTGTCTCTGGCACTGATTTGGGATTGTGGTAGCACTGACTAATATTAAAATGTGACACTAACTTTTTCTTCTCCCCCCCCCCCCCCCCGGTTCTTCAGTTCTGATACTTACAACCAAAGCAGTGATTATCTGGGGACTGGAGTACCAGAAAGCTTTCTCTTTCTCTCCACTTAAGGAACAGCTAAGTAGCACTTTCATTAGTGTAACGGCTGACAACACCGCCTGCACAGAACATAATAATCTTAGGAACACTTAAGATTTCATGGAATCAGGTAAATATAAGTACATGAAAAAGCATTGATGCGCAAACTTTTTAAATCATACTTCATCATTCCTGAAGCAAGTTGTGACTGTTTACTTTTTGTTGCAAGTAACTCAGAAAAATAGACACAAAACACCAATTTCTCATTCACAAGCTTATGATTCTGATATATGTAAAGTAAGAATAAATTATACTTGCTTCCAGATAGACATGTTTAAGACTGGGACTTTAGGTATAGACAGCTTTCACTATACTGTATTGAGTTGTCCCTTTTAGCTCATCCAGGACAAGCTTAAGGCCACCCTGCTTTAATTTATACTGTTCATCACCAAATGGTGTTTAGGGCAAAAAAAAAAAAAAGCGTGTTTGCATGTTAAATATTTCAGGTTGCAAGCCACAGAAACTGGATAATTTTTTAAAAATCTGTACCAATTAGGTTACATGATGCAAACACCAGGGAAGACAACTTAAGTCTTATAAGATTTGGTGTATGAACAAATTTGAGGGGGGAAAATACATTTTTTAAAAAAATAGGAACACTTCGCAGCATTGTTTACCAGAAATAGCTCTTGTGCAAATAAATTTCAATTCTTTTAGTGAAACTCTTCAGTTACAAACTACATCACAAAGATTGAAACTATGACAAGTTGATGTAAACTTTTCAATAATAATAATAAGAAGAAGAAGAAGGAGAAGGAGAAGCTGCCACCGCCAAGGTAATTCTGACTTATGATGATCCTTTCTAGTTTTCTATGTAAATAGTACTCAGACGTGGTTTTTCCCATTCTCTTCTTCAGTGGGCATCCCAGGACTATGCAGCTTACCCAAAGCCATACATGTTGTTTCTTCTCCCAGAAGCCACGATGGGGAACTAAATTCCTCATCTCTAGATCAGCAGCCAGATGTACTGAGCTATCTAGACAGTTTCAGTGACATGCATCCTTATTAAGCAGTAGATCAAATACTTGGCATCAAAAACCAACAATGGAAAAACAAGAGGTACAAGTTATGTCTGATGCAAAGAGCAAGGAGTACTATTCAGAAGAATAGCCACACTTCTGGTTTATTATGCACAAATTTCTGTTGGGATCTAAACACTAAAAGAGGCATGTACTGTATAGAAATCTCAAAATTGCTTTCTGCATGTCACTCTTATAACCAGAAGGTTGCTAGATTAGGACAGGGACTGTCTTGTACCTGGAGTTTTGGTCACCCCTTTGGTAGTGGACAAACTTGGATTAGACTATCCTTCTCTTGCCCTGAGCCTTCCTAAGATATTGGGCTATAACTCCCACAACTCAAAGCCTGCATAGGTGGGGATGATGGGAATGCAAATCCAACACATTTTGACATGTCTGGTTGGGGAAAGCTGAATTAGAATATCTTGACTCATTAGAAGTCCGTTTAAAATGTTGATACATTTAAGCCAGAATCTGTCAGAAAAAGTTGTGCACATACAGAGAACTGTAGAATTGGTTTGCACATTTTGTAAACTACAGTATTTGCCACTTAACTGTTTATACCAACAGGGCAAGGCCAAAAACCTGAAAGACAAACAAGTACTTGTCGCTTCAAGATTGTGCTCTGCGAATCCAGCAGGATTTTGGCATTAAATTTCAGGACTACACATTGTGCTGCTGCTTCCCCAAATGCAACAGCAGCAAAAAAAAAAAATAGCAGCAAAGAGGTTTTTAGAAGAGGACAGTGAATGGACAGAGTATCAAGGGTCTTTTTTTGGAGGAACTCTGCTCAGGGGACGCCTGAATGAGGCTCATTCCATGTCCCCAAGATCTTTTCCCACCCAAGTGGTCCCTATTTATCTACTTGCAATTTCTTGCTTTTGATCTGCTAGGTTGGCAGGAGCTGGGACAAAGATGAGCACTTATTCCATCATGCAGAAACTCGATTCTTGAACACTTGCCAGCCTTTCAGCTAACAAGGCGAGCTTCTTAACCACTGAGCCACAATTTGTGAATTGCACAAATACGTAAAAGTTACATTAGTGATATATATATATATATAAAAACCTACTTCAGGATTTTGTTTCCAAATGTTTTCAACATCTAAGCCTTCAAGCAGTACCCTCAACATGAGGCAGAATTCTTCAGTGGAACACTTCCCCACCAGCTGCGCCATCAGTTCTGTCAGCTGCACTTCTAGATCTTGAATCAATTGGAATGTGACTCCAGGACCTGCAATCATTCAAGATAAGCCATCACGCAAATAGTTCAGGCCCTTGGAACACTGTTGCTTTCTTTAAAATTACACAGAACAGATAGTATGCTTCTTAATTCACATGTGATGTAAAACATCTTCTCTGTAGTTGCCACAGTGTTCCACTACAGAAGTAATCAAATGGCTTATATTTTTCAATATATACACAGCTTTCTACCCAACAGTCGGTCTGTAGCAACTGAAGAAATGAGGGGAAACCCTAGAGTAGAGGTGCCCAAACTTTTCGGGCCGTGAGCCAGTCATGCGGTTCAGTGGGCCGGTCACGTGGGTCCTCCCACCGGAAGTGGAAGTAAAATGCACATTGCCAGTTTGCAACAGGATAGATTTTTAAGCTGCCATTTTCTCTGCTTAAACCAGGGGTGCCCAAACTACAGCACGCAGGTCAACTCTGGCCCCCTGACATCAATTCATTCAGCCCATGCTGCCCTCGTCGCTCCTGGAAGAGGAAGCAAAATGTGCCCCTTTTAAAGCCATCTACACTATCAACTGTAACCACTCAATGAAGTAGGTGCTTCTTTTATCTGCCCTAGTCCTGTATCTCCCACCATTCAGTTTCAACTGATAATCCCACATTCCGGTATTACAAGAAAGGTTTTTCTCTCCCTGCTGTCTCTACAATATGCATAATTTTATACAACTCTTATCATGTCTCCCTTTATTTACTTTTCCCCAATCAGGAGCCCTGGTGGCACAGTGGTTAAACCCTGCTGTACTGCAGCCAAAATATTGTGAATTCAATCCTGACGAGACTCAATGGGCTGGATGAATTGGCGTCGAAGGTCAGATCTGGCCCGTGGGCTGTAGTTTGGACACCCCTGGTTTAAGCAGAGAAAATGGCAGCTTAAAATCTATCTCATCTTGTTGCAAAACAGATTGCAAGGCGTGTTTTACTTTTGTGTCCGTTGGGAGGAACCACGTGACTGGCCCGCTGAACCACATGAGTGGCCCATGGCCCAAAAGGTTTTGGCACCCCTATTCCAGCCCTTTAATCATTGTGAATGCCCTTTTGTGCAACTTTAATCATTATCACACAGACTCTCTGAAATGGTTCAAATATGCCCCTGTGCTTTCATATTTATCTCAGGGGTGAGGAAACTGGGAAGGTTATGAATTCCTTACCTACGAGTAGTTTTCTGACAGCGTGAAATACAGCAACAGAAGTGATTTGTTCAGGATACCACTCTGGCAAGGAGCAGAAGACAGTTAAGAACTGCAATGCAGAGCGAAGAAACTGTACGTTGCCACCTGCCAAGTCTAGCTCCTTCAGTATCTGAACATAAAACCTTTGGTAGAGTTCCTGGTGAGAAAGGGCTCGGCCTGGACTTGGCTTTTTCGGACTTTCTGACTCACTCTCCCCAGTTGCAAGGCCTACCCAACGGGCACAGAAGGAATCTGCTTTCAGGAGGGTAGTGAGGCATGGGATGAACACAAAAGGCAAAGGTTGGCCTTTCCAGCTGTGCCGAAGACAGAGCTGGACAGTGGCTCCTGTCTGCAGCACAGCCTGTTCAAGTAAACTGGGCAGGTTTCCTGAAGCCTGGAGTTTCCCTTGTTCCTGGAGGTGTACAGTCAGAGTGTGACACAGGCCAGTCAGGGCCACCAAGAGAAGCTGTTCATCTGCTGGCCCCCAATTTTCAGGCTGTTTTGCACTGACTGCGTAAGGCTGGCAAGTTGCCAGGAAAGACATGAATTTTTCCAGGTTGAGTTTTATGCTCTGCCGCCTCTCCAGAATAACCTGAAGATAATGTTCCAGAAAGGACTGGACGCTGCCAAGCAACTCATCCCATGGAGTGGTCATCGTGACACTGCCATAGGCTGTGAACATGGAGGCCAAGACAGCTTTGAGGACATCGCTGCCATGCATAACCTTAAAGGCTGCATTTGCATGCCTTCCGGTTTGTAGGGCAGCCAGAAGATGGAAAGAGGTTGTGGAAAATTTCAAAGCCAAGGCCTGGCTGCAAGTCACGCTTGCTCTTGTGTTGGCAGCCAAAGACATCAGCAAAAGAAAGCAACGCGTGTGGTCCACTGGAAAGAGGCTGTCCAGATGCAATGCTGTAACTATTTCTAGTAAATCCAAAAGACTTTTGATGTCCCCTTCTTCCAAGGTAACATATGAGCTCCCTTTCACTAGCGACAATATGTCTTGAGCAACTTTCTCCATTGCTGTCCAACATACAGAAGGGTCATTGCCGCACACTAGGTTGGCGGCATGACCAGAAGGAACCACATCACACCAAAGAACATCTTCTGCCGATAGCTGTTGAAGAGGGTGGCTGGCAACATTTTGGACTGTAGAGTGGAGCACAAGAACACAATGTTGAACTACATGGGTTAGGAAAGAAGAATGCAACACATGCATTTCTGGAAGGAGAGAACTGTGCAGCAGATCTTTAGACACTTTCTCAAAGGTGATCAAGGAATGTTCATCATCGTCGACAAGAGATGTCTGTGTTTGGTTCTGCAACAGCGTCTTTAGGAGCACCTCTGCAACATAGAGAGTATCCTTCAAAGAAAGATAGGGAAACAGAATGGGAAGATTTGAGACTACCAGGTGCCAATGTGCGGTTGCGTAAGTGTGACATGTAATGGTTCCTGCATTGCCATCCCAAGGTTCAAACTCTTCTCTACTCAAGCCAGACCTTCCAGAATCGAGGATGAAAGCTCCAGCATGTTGCAAAGTCTGGCACGGTGCCTCTGTCCAAATGCTGGAGTGCATCAATATCTTCTTCATTTTTTGAAGAACCAACCATTCTGTGCAATATCTACTCATGGAGCAGGAACGTCCTAGACATTTAACAATCATTTCCCAAGACTGGGCATCCAAACCAGGGAGAACAGCCGAGAAGTCCCAGGAGGTAGGATCAGCAAGAGCTAAGTCTGTGTTTGCTAGTGGCGAGACGTACTGTCTGCAGTTTAAACAAAAGAGTGTATCGGTTGCTACCCAAGTGCAAGCAAGGAGGAGTGCAGCGTCCCCAGATTTCTCTGCCCAAAATTCCAGCTCTGCTTCTTCCACCTGGCCACTCTTCAGCAAGAAGAACAAAGTCTGGATGACTTCTCTCTGCATCGTCTCCAAGAGACTCTGAGTGCGACGCACAACAGTCAACGGGGTGGAGTCGTCTAAGCTTCTCATGTAGAACAGAACCACGTGTAGCAATGTGCCCATGGACTGAAGCTTCAAGGCCACATCGGTGTCACTTTTGAGATCAGGAATAATGACCGTCCGACATTTTTCCAGTATGAGGAATGCGATGTCCAAGATCTGATTGGGCGGCAGATCCAACAGGCAATCACAGAGCTTGGTCTTGAGGCCAGCAGGCAGAATCGGGAGCCGTAATTCTTCTGCAGCAGGGCGACAGACAACAGACAAGACTTCTTCAAAGAGTTTCTGGAACTGCCGCAACTTAGCATAGGTCTGGAAGATAGTGCCGATGAGAGCCTCCTGAGCCTTTTTAGCACGCTGCTCACAGATCTCTGCATCGATCCAAGCCGACGCCAAGACATCATCGAGATCAGGCTCCACAATCAAATGGTTCAACGAGATCAAAGCCCTGAGACACCTGAACCAGGCAGGAATGGTGGCCTGTGAATAATTTACCAGCATCTGCGCTAGCTGCCGGTAAAAGCAAAACTGCACCTCCTTATGCCGAATCCTATCAGCGGCAACATTATAGATCCCACTACTTAGTACCAGGTTCAGAAGCTGCTCCAGTGCAAGGAGCTCTGAGCTCCATTCCAAGGAAGAAGCAGAATTGCTCCAAGGATCCCCTTGCAGGCACGAGAGCCTCAGGCACTGAAAAAGTCTGGTGAGCAGGTGGAAACAAACCAGGTGGTCTTCAGCCTTGTTGTAAGACTCTAGAAATAGTTTAAAGAGCAGAGGTACTGAATTTGCAACCACCCTGGCATGAAGAGCCCCTGGACAAAAATTAGCATCCTGCAAGGCTGTCTGGACAGTTCTGGCTGGCCGGAGGATATTCTTCAGGCCACTTTTCTTTACGTTGTGGGACTCTTTGTCCTGTAACAACTCTTCTTTGTAGGATGGCAAGAGCTCTGGCTGGAAAACAGAAGCTTTCAGTAAACTCTCGATATGGTTCCGAATTTCCCTGTGCAAATGTTGATGCCCTTGGCCGTCGTCATCCTTCCACGCCGGTGCTCCAGTAGCAAGCAAATGTCTTAGCAGCAGACTTGGCTGAAACAGGTGTTTGGTCACTTGTCCAAATATACGATTTGCATTGGCTTGCTGCCTCTGAATCAGGAGGTATTGCTCAAATGTCACCTGGAGGACTCTGAACAACTGGTACGACACAGTGTCTTCTGATGACAACTGCCGGCATGCTAGCCAGGACAACTTACTTAGGAGATCCACGAGCAGCTCAAACTTGGCGGAATAAACTACTGAAAGAGGAGCCACAGAAAGGATGCCATAACAACAGCTTAGGACTGTACTAAGGTTCTCCGGCATTTTTTGAGTGTTTGAAGTGGAAAGCCTTTCATTTATGACCTGAAGAGGAAACAGAAAAACAACATTAAGTCCACAAGCAATGTTCTGCAAGCAAGTGTTTTCTTGCACGATGCATGGTTATAGACTTCTACTGGTGATCTATCATTAAATACCTAACCATTCTAGCCAATTCCATCTTCAGTACCTATACTATGAATACTACTGTCTTTCCACATTGACACCATCCAAATAAAAAGTTTTGGAAAACAAGGAAGGTGTCTTATACTGAGTTAGACTGTTGGTCCACCTAGGCCAGTGATGGCAAAACCTTTAGAGACCCAAGTGCCCAAACAGAGGGGCAGGGTGAATTCTGTGCTGGGGGAAGAGAGGAAGTGCTCCTGTTGGACTGCTGGGCAGATGGGGTGGGGCAAATTCTGTGCTAAGGGGAGGGAGCATGCACTCCCATTGGGCTGCTGGGCAGAGGGGCTGGGCAAACCATGCTGGGGTGACGGCGCACATGCCCACAGAGAGGGCTGTGAATGCCACCTCTGGCGCACATGCCATGGGTTCACCACTATTGACCTAGGCCAATATTGCCAACTTTCAATAACATTTCCAGGGTTTCCGTTTAGGTTCTTTCTTAGTCCGACATGAAGATTCCTGGAGTTCCCTGGTGGTCTCCCATCTAAGCACTAACCAGGCCAAACCCTCCTCAGCTTCCAAAATCAAACTGAGATGTTCAAGGTGGGACAGTAATGATCCTCCATTTAGGGTTTTTATTTAAGGCAATTTCTGGTCTTCAAGGTGGATAACTCAGTGGTTTAGGTATCTGGCTGCAGAGCCAGAAGTCAGGTGTTTGATTCCTCACCATGCCTCCTTGACAAGGGCTAGACTTAATGACTCACAGGGTCCCTTCCAGCTTTGCAATTCAATAATAATAATAAGTTAGATTCACAGTCAAAGACTGGTATAAAATTAGCAATTCAGGACCTAACCAAAGTCTTAAGAACTGTGAAGGCAATATCTAAGTATACAGGAAGTTCCTAGTAAAGTTGCCTTTTGCAAGGGCAGGATATGCAAGACCAATAAATCCAAAATTTCCAAATATCTAGGGAGCCCTTTGGGTATTACTATTTAGTGTTTGAAGACCAGAACTCTGTTAGGGAGAAAATCATATGTACCATAGTAAGTGTGCATACATTTTGTGTCCTTTCGTGGGATGGCCACTGTGTGACCAATTCTGTAACCAGTTACACACACACACACACACACACACACACACACACACACACACACACACACACACACACACACACACACACACACACACACACACACACACACACAACACCCAAAAGGCACAAACTGCTCATACATTTCCTTTCTTGTATGCTGTTTCTTCAGCATGATTCTGGCCCAATCATCCATCCATCCATTCCTTTATTTATTTAATATACTGAGTAAACCCATTTAATTTATGTTCTACACAGGTTTTATTTGTTTGTTTGTTTATTTGTTTGCAAGCACCACTCAGGGCAGCCAAACAACATGAAAAATTACAATACAAAACCAATTAAAATATTTGCAGCTAAAAACAATTACCTAAAAACCCCCAGCTAAAATCCAAATTAAAACACATAAAACTAACAATTTTATCACTTAAAACTACCCTCACCCTTCCTCCACCCACATTAAAAAACAGGATTACCAAGACAATAAGAATCCCCCGCACGGGCTAAACCTGTGTGGTTGAGTAGTGGAGCCACACGTGCCCCACACATGCTGGCATAGCCAAGTCTTTAGCATTCTTCTAAAGGGGAGCAATTCAGATTGGAGATGTAGTTTGGGTAGTAAGAGGTTCCACAGGGCTGGGGCAGACACTAACCCTAAACTGGCTAGCAAGTACTCATGTCTAAATCTTATGCTTTTCTATACAGAACTGAATAAACTTGACACAGTAGGGCTTACTGGCTGACTAAATGGACATAGAACTGTAGATAAGATAAAAACTTAAAACATTTTTTGTATGTTCCATGATTTAGCCCAGAACACAGTGGGTTCCTATGAATTATTCTGAAGTACGGCAAGAAGGGGCAACTCTGGTCAACGAGGGATGAGGAGCTACTCCTGCCTGCCACCATCCTGTGCTGACTGTCAGCTGGGGCTGCAACCCTGGTGCTATTTCCACCAGCAATCAGATATAATGGTGGGGTCCTCCCACCCACCTCCATGTACTGTATGACCTTAAAAAGCCAAGATAGCTGCTTTCACCTGGTACATACTCAGGGCTAATGATTAGCTCCTATTTCCTATGCAAGGAAAGGGGGAAGAGCAAAACCAACTTTTCAGCTAACATGCTGGGTAGAGAAGCTTCACTTAGCTCTTATGCTGGAGATCTGCCACCACCAGGACAAATGGCACTCAGCCCCCCACGAAGGTGATTCTCTGTGAGGAGAACCTAGCTAACCCCCCCCCCCCCCTATCCCTGGAAAACAGCAGGGGAGGCTGAGGCAGCCTGAGGGTTCAGCAAAGATCGGGTCAACCTGACTTCTACGACAACTAAGCCACTAGTGGGTACAGCCCATACAGCCTCTAGAAACATGGCTGTGAGCCTCTATGCAAAATTGTAGAGCAGAAGTTCGCAACCTATGGCCTGTGGGCCAGATCAGCCCCAAACCTCGCTCCAGCCACCCTTATAGCCACCAGAATCAGCTGCGGACTCATTTATGGCCACATAAACATGTACAGACGTAAATGAGTCCACGTTTATGACAGTCATGGGAGCATTTTACAGCACCAGTCTGGCCCGCTCAGCTGTCTGAGGGTGTGTGGTCCAGCCTGCGGCTGAAAAACTTTAAAAACCCCTGTCGTAGAGGAATGAAGCTGTCTGGGACAAAAGCATCAGACAAATAACAGTGATCAACAGAAGAAATGGACCGGCGACTGTACTAAAGCAAGAAGCAGCAGGACAGGTAGAAAAATTAGCCAAGCATCAGACAGTTGGTCTGCTGAGGTCCTGGAAATATTTATGCAAGCACAATGAGTTACCTGGGCAACTGAGAAACGAAGGGTGATGGTTTTTCCATCCTTTAAAAGCCTCTGCAGTTTTTGGCTATGCAGGATACTATCCAGGTACATCCAAAGCTTTTCAACAATTTCATCTGGCAATTCCAGTTTCTTGTTGTAGCAGGAAAACAGGGTGTGACTCACCCAATCCAGTAAGACCTGTGATGCCAATACATTATATATTCATCAATACTAACAATTTGAGCTTCTCTAAAAATAGATGGAGGGAAAGGGTTGAAAACATGTTCTTAAAGTCAGGAAGGCCTTCCCCCATATGTTATCATGCTTTTACTTACTTCATTTCTATTTCACCTCTTTCCCAAGGTCACTCACAGTACTGCCTAGAGACTGCTCAAAAATTACAGGCAAGCTCCGCTAACTCTTAAGAAGAACCACTGTCAGATGGGCTTGGTGTTGATCAGTGAGGCTTTAAAACAGTGGTGGGTACTGTGTGATCCACTTTTTGTTCAAAGTCCCCTGGTGCCTTCTAGGGGGCAATTTCATCATACAATTGCCCTTGCCTCAGGCTGCTTAAGGTTGAGGGTGGCACCTTTTCAAATCAAAGGTCCACCTTTCTATCACTCAGTAGCAAGAACCACATGGTTGAAACTGGCCCCTACAGTCACTACAAGGGGAATTTCACAATTAAAATATATCAAGGAAAAAAACATTTTATGGATTCACCAAGGTCCAAAGATGGAAACGTGAAACCCCAGGCCTAGACCCATGGAAACAATAAAAACCTGGTGACAAATGCATTCAGACATTATTCTACAAATCCAAATAGAGTACACATGGGTGTACTCCATTCGCAACTCTACAGATTAGCCACCTAAGTGTACACCAATCTCCAAAAGTAAGAAATACATCTAGGAGAGATTTTACAATAAAAAAATAAGAGAAGGGATGGCAGGAAGGGGCACCTTCCAGTACAGTAACGGCTCAAGTTTCTTTGAAAGAATACTAATACTTGCAGCAGAAACAAGTGAGCTTGGTGTAGAAGAGAACAATGGCTTCTTGGGTAAGGAGTAAGACCAGACTCATGAAATTAAACTGAAAGTGACCAGAAGAATAGTCCCACTTAAAAACTCATACATACTTCCACTTTGCAGATTTTTATCTTTTCTGCCTGATCGAGATGCCACAGGAGATTCAAGGGTCAAGAGAAGAGAATCTTATATTTCTAATTCCTCCCTCCATTCTTTTTTGCTTATTTGTTTTTGGTTTATGTGCATATAAATTCTCGAGCTAGGGCTCCAGGAGCCACAATGCACAAAATGCACTACAAGTTGCCTTCCTGTGATCCACATCATCTTACCAAAATGGATTAAAACAAGATTGGCTTCATTCATGAAATTGTTTCCATTTTAAAGAAACTTTCATCTGCTTCCTGTTGAAGCTGAACTTTTTTAAAAATGGTGCCTTAGTTTGAACTATGTCATGCCTAGCAGCTCAAGGATATACAGGTGAAACTCGGAAAATTGGAATATTGTGCAAATGTCCATTCAGTTCAGTAATGCAAATTAAAAGGTGAAACAAATAGACTCATTGCACGCAAAGCGAGATACAGTGGTACCTCATACAATGATTTTAATCCATTCCACGGGGCTCATTGTTGTACGAAACAATTGCTATACAATACATGCATCATTTAACAATTTCCCCTATGGGATGCACTGTATAACATTTTTTTTTTGTTAAGTGGTTTTTCCCACTGAAAAATTGTACGTTTTTTTCCATAGGGAAAATTGTTATGCGAGATGCCATTTCCCCCTCCCCCCCAAAAAAAATGTTGTGCAATTTCATTGCTATATGGGGCGATTTTTGTATGAAGTTCCACTGTAGTTCAAGCCTTAATTTGTTATAATATTGATGCTTATCGCTTACATCTTATGAAAACCCCATAATCATCACATAATCTCATTTAAGCTGTACGCCATGATCATCACAATTATAACAAATTAAGGCATGACATATCTCGCTTTGCATGTAGTGAGTATATCTCATATATTTGTTTCACCTTTTAAGTGAAATGAATGAACATTTGCATGATATTCTAATTTTCCGAGTTTCACCCGTATAGACACAAAACAAACATTTAGATCAGTAATGGAAAAAATGTTTAGAAAAACCCATTACTTGTTCTTTGTTGGGAACAAAACACTGGTGAGAAATCCATGCAAACTGAGCCAACTTGAGCTTGTCTTCCCAAGATGTCTTTGGGCTCTTCAGTTTCAGGTGAATACCAGAGTAAATCGCAGCCATGGAGGTGGGAACTGAAATAAAGTACAGTAGATTCATTAAAATAGGTTTGCACTTTATTAATAATATGCAATTTATTCTTACCCCTGGAACAATTACTTAAAGCAGCAGTATATATTTGCTCTGACAAGGGTTTACAAAACAAAAAGCAAAGGTTATGAACAAGAGCTACCAATTCTACCTTGTCCTTGTCTCCTGTGGTATCCAGATGATCATGGACAAGCTGGTCCCAAAACACACTCTCTCAAACACACACACACTCACACAAACAAACACATACACACCTTCTCATTCTCTACTAATAATATTTGCAATATTAAGAGGAAAAGAAGAGCTGCTGGTTATCTATCTTATGGTGCAACTATAGACAGACTATAGGGCCATGGTGGCTTAGTGGTTAAGATGCTGAGCTTGAGGACCAGAAGGTCAGCAGTTCAATACCCGAGTGCTGCACGATGGAATGAGCCCCCATCTCTGTCCCAGCTCCTGCCAACCTAGCAGTTCAAAAAGCAAGAAACTGCAGGAAGATCAATAGGTACCACTTCGACAGGAAAGGTAACAGCATTCCATGAACTTCAGCGTAGTCATGCCTGCCACATGACCATGGAAACATCTACACAGTGATTTAGCTGCTGCCTATGTACTGAGTTCCCTTCCCATCACTCCCTATCTTTCTCTGGCCCATGCTAAAAATCTAAGCTAAAGGAAAATCAGAAGGACTCAAAAGGAAGCCTGAGCTTTGCCACCTTCCTCTGTGTTGCAAGCAATTAAAGCGCTCTTAATGAAGGGAACACCACACAGATCAACTGAGCTGGAGATCCCATCTCCCACCTCTTCTTTTTTTGTGTTCCGATCAAGCCCTGGACTACCAAAATGAAGCCACTTTCTTGGCTTTGTTGTTGCCCAAACGCAAGTCCTCATCGGTGCACGTTTCTGGCAGTAATCGGCAGATGAGTAAATTAGCCAGATTCTGTATCTCTCCACATTCACACCACATGTTGTGGTCCACCAGCAGTCCCCACTTGAGCATGTTGGTCTTGCATTTAGGGACTCCAGCCCTCAGCCTATTCAGGGTCCTCCAAGTGACATGGGGAGGTTGAGTTCCTCACTCATATCCTCCATTAATGTTGGTCCTTGTCCAGTGAGCTCCATCCTCCATCTTCTAATTTGGTTGTGCTCTTGTGTACCCTCAAGAATGTTTGTTCTTGCCATAAAGCACTTCCTGGATATGAGCCGACAGACTTGAGGCTCATATCCATTCAGAGAATGTCCAGGGTCATTCTCTTGCTGAGTTCTCTCAACGTGCACAGCTACTTCTCTCCTGTCTACTGTTCTGCTTCATGTCCAGGTTCTTGACTAAATGTGCTCCATTGTGATTTCCAATCTTCAGCTAAAGCCTGCATCAGCTCTTTCCCAGCTTCAACAGTATCTTCCTGGAAAGGATCCTGGTTGTAGAGTGCCTGATACCTATCTAGCAGAGGTTTGATGTCGTCAGTCAGGCCCTGGATGTACTGGGTGCAGCATCCTTTCTGAATATTTTCCCTTGATATTACTTTAACAAGACAGACAAATTCATGATATTTATCTGGATGCAGGGGTAGGGGATCTTCTCCACACTTTGGTCAAGCAGTTCTCAAAAATTCACCCATTTAGCCTTCTTAAAGTTAAATCCTCTGCGGAAAAGCACCTACTGGGGTTTCACTGCAGCATATACAGGTGAAACTCAGATAATTAGAATGTCGTGCAAATGTTCACTCAGTTCAGTAATGCAACTTAAAAGGTGAAACAAATATATGAGATAGACTCATTACATGCAAAGCGAGATAGTTCAAGCCTTACTTTGTTATAATATTGATGCCAATGGCTTACAGTTTATGAAAACCCCAAACCCCCCACCCCATCTCATGTACCCCATAATCATCACATAATCTCATGTACGCTGTACACCATGATCATCACAATTATAACGAATTAAGGCATGATATATCTCGCTTTGCATGTAGTGAGTCTATCTCATATATTTGTTTCACCTTTTAAGTGAAATGAATGGATATTTGCACAATACTCTAATTTTCCGAGTTTCACCTGTATTATGCACACGACAGGCCTGTGTTGAGTGCATGGGATCGGATCATCAAAAACTTTCATGCACTATGTTATCATCTTGCTAACGAAGATGCTGTCTGGATTATACCCCTCTTCTCCATCTACCACTGTTAAAGGATGTGGGCAGTTTCTGATCATGGACAAGTCGGAGGTCGTTGATGTCTGCCAGAGATACAAATTGTGCAGCATCCTCCTAAAGGTAAAAGTCACACTTGCTCAAAAGCCAGTCGTATCCGACTCTAGGGTTCAGTGCTCATCTGTTTCACAGCCGGAGAGCCAGCGCTGTCAACTTCTGCAGACGTTTCCGTGGTCATGTGGCAGGCATAACTAGACACCGGAGCGCACGGAACACTGTTTATCTTCCCACCGAAGTGGTCTCTACTTATCAACTTGTAATTTCTTGCTTTCGAACTGCTAGGTTGGCAGGAGCGGGGACAGAGACTGGAGCTCATTCCATCCTGCAGTATTCGGGTCTCGAACTGCTGCCCTGCCACCTCCTAGTCGGCGTCTTAGCCACTTGAGCCACTGCAGTCCCTACCTTCCTCCTTTTTGTTGTTCAGTCGCACAGTCGATTCCGACCCTTTGCGACCCCATGGACCATTGACCTCCAGGCACCTCTGTCCTCCATCATCCCCCTCAGCCCTCTCAGTTCTGTGCCCATTGTGTCTACAATACCATCTAGCCATCTCATTTTTGGCCGCCCCCTCCAGCTTTCCCAGCATCAAGCCTTTCTCAAGTGAATCCTCTCTTCTCATTTGCTGTCCAAAGTACTTTAGCTTCATCTTTACTATTTGACCTTCTAATGAGCAGTCAGGGTTGATTTCTTCTAAGATCGACCTATTTGTTCTCCTCGCTGTCCAGGGGACTCTCAAAACTCTCCTCCAACACCACATTTCAAAGGTGTCCATTCTTCTGCGCTCAGCTTTCCTAATGGTCCAGCTCTCACATCCATACATTACCACTGGGAATGTTTACCTTCCCACCGAAGTGGTCCCTATTTATCTACTTGCCATTTCTTGCTTTCAAACTGCTAATACAGTACTTTATTTCAAAACTTGGGATGGGTGGGGTCAGCCGGATTCAGCAAGCTTGCCCCATAGTTTTGACTATGCGGACTTTTGTTTGCAATGTGATGTCTCTGCTTTTCACTATGTTCCCCAGGTTTCTCATAGCTTGCCTCCCAAGCATCAGTCGCCTTTTTTATTTCATGGCTGCAATCCCCATCTGCAGTGATCTTAGATCCTAAGAAAGTAAAATCTGTCACTGCCTCCTAGGTCTGATCATAGCCTTAAGCCTCCCTGTGGCGATTAAAATCTCTAATAATTTACCGGGATGGGGGCCTCACTGAGATCATCAGCCGGCGCTGCCTGCCAGTCCTTCCACGCACGCTGTCCCCTTGGCCCCGCCCCTCCCTCAGCGCACGTGCTGCTGCTCCTGCTGCTTCCGGTACCTCCCTCGCTTGACATGACGTCACACACTTGAAGCCGACTAATCTGAGTCCGCCATGTTAGTTGGCCCAAAACATTGCCTTATGAAGCTTTGATTGTGTGGAGTCGTGAAAGTAGATCGGGGTTTCCCCTTTAATATCAGTGGGTGGGGGGGTTGCGATCCCTCTCTCCACTGGCTCCCCTGGGTCCAGAAGGGTTGGGGGGACAGACCCCTTTTGTTCCCCCCCCAACCCTCACGGACCCACGGGACCAGGGAGAGGGGATCGAATCCACCCCATATTAAAAGGGAAAACCCGATTGAAGTCTCCCCTTTAATATCAGTGGGTGCGGGGTTGCGATCCCCCTCTCCGCTGGCTCCCCTGGGGTTGGGAGGTTTGGGGGGACAAAATGGGTCTGTCCCCCCCCCCAACCCTTCTGGACCCAGGAGACCCGGGAGTGGAGATCGATTCCACCCCCCTCCAACACTCTGTTGTTGAAGAGAAGAAACCGCTTGGTTTCTTCTCTTTAATAGCGGGGTGTCCTGCGGGGGGGGATCCCCTCTCTGCCCGGTCCCCTGGCTCTGGAAGGGTTGGGGAGGGAGGCAGACCCCTTTTGTCCCCCCAACCCAGGGGACCCAGGAGAGGGGATCAATCCACCACCACCACCCCCAACACAAGAAGCAATCCTAAACGGTAGCCTGCTAATGTTTTGGTCCACTCCACCTAACATGGCGGCAGGCCACGCCCACTGGCTACAAAAACTTACAGCATGAAGCCTGTAGTGCCATCTCGTTTTTTACACCTCAATGGGGAGAGCGCTTTTGCTCGGCGCTCGGCTCCCCGTGCCTGCGGGGGGGGGGTGGCGGAGAAAGGAATGTGCGCGCAGGCACGGCGAGCCGAGCACCGAGCGGAGGCGCTCTCCCCATTGGCCAGGGCCTGCCGCGCCTGCGCCTTCCATCCTCTCCCAGCCCCGCGCTGCTGCTGCTGCTGCTCCTCCTTCTCTGTGTCAGCCGCCGTCAGTCATGGAGCGGCGGCTCCCAGCCGCGGCGGTCGCAGTCCCAGCCGGAGCCGCCGCCAAGGCGCTGGGGACGTCCGAGGCAGCCTCGTTGCCGGGAAGAGCCGGCAGGGAAGAAGCAGAAGGACGGGGCGCGCGAGCCGGGCTGCGCACGACGGGGGGCGGCAGAGGCGGCGTCTCCTCCTCCTCCTCCTCCTCCTCGCGCGCCACCGCCGGGCGCCTTGACTGACGGGGCGCGCGAGCAGCCCAGGAATCCCGTCTGTCTCGTGCCTTCCCTCTCCTCCTCCTCCTCCTCCTCCTCCTCTGCAGGCAGCGCGCCGCGGCGAGACTCTCAGCCAGGCGCACCTCCCCCTCGCTCCCTCCCTGCACCCTGCGATGCACCAGTGAGTGAGTGTCTGTGTCTGTGTCTGTGTGTGTTTCCTCCGGGCGGGACGAGCCCAGGCGCGCGGAAGCAGCACCCTCGGCCCTCCCTGAGGGCAGGCAGGCAGGCAGGCAGGCAGGCAGGAGCAAATAGCAATAACAACCCCCACTTCTTTACTGGCCCATGGCGCTCCGTATCCACGCTACATCGCAAGGTAAATGAGCATTATGTGCCCCCCACACACACACACACACCACCATGCTTATAATAATTTTGTGCCGGAGGAACTCCGCTCAAGGGACGCCCGAAGGAGGCTCCTCTCATGTCCCCAAGATCTTTCCCCCACCACCACCACCGAACCGTTCCCTATATTGATCCGCTTCTGCAGACGTTTCCGAGGTCATGTGGCAGGCATGACTAGACACCGGAGCGCACCGAACGCTGTTTACCTTCCCTGTTTATCTACTCACTTGCAATTTCTTGCTTTCGATCTGCTAGGTTGGCAGGAGCTGGGGGACAGAGACGGGCGCTCAATCCGTCATGCAGTGCCCGGGTCTCGAGCTGCTCCATACCTGTCTAGTTTCGGGAAATTTCTGACAAACCCCCGTATTTTACACTCTTTCCCGCCGTCAACCCAGATTAGTTAGACTGCAGTTAGGCTGGAGTGAGACTGGAGGCCAGCACAGGATAAGCATAGCTGTCCAGTTCCCTGTTTTGGCCGGGAAATTTCCCGGGAAATTTCCCAAAACCTGACAGGAATGCTGCTCACTTGCCGCCTCTTCCAGCTAACAAGGCAAGCTTCTTAACGCCACTACAGCAGCCACCACAGCCCACCCCAACATGCAGGGTCCTCATTTGACCACCACCCCGGGAGGATGGAGGCAGCGTTGCCTTTCTTCCTCCTCCTCCTCCTCTTTTCCTTTCGGCAGCTGCTTCCGTTCTTTTCCATGCCAGCGGTGGGAAGAAGGCGCACTGGGCTCCCATCCGGTGCATCTTTCCTCTTCTAGAGCCTTCTTCGTCTACATTTTGGAGTGGGAGGGGTTGATAGCGTGCAGCAACTCCTTAGGTCGCCTTGCACCAATCTGTAAAGTTTTGGGGGGCTTAGGGTCAGATCCTGAGGACTTGTTGAGGCTTGATGCTCTGTGATATTTCAGTGTGTGTGGGGGTGTCCTTATGTTTGGTTGGTTGTGTTGAGTTCGCCCTTGTCCTTCCGATCTTAGAGGGTGCAAAAACTCGCATGACAATTTAAGCAAGGTGCATTTATACTAGCCGGAGCTTGTAGTTGCAAAAAACAACAAGACCCCCATGTTAGAAAGAAAGTTGTTTGGCATAGATGTTGACCAGTGGTGGGATTCAGCAGGTTCACCCCAGTTCACCAGAACCGGTAGCAGAAATTCCAACTGGCCCCACCCATCTAAGTTTTGAAATAAAGTACAGTACTAGCAGTTCGAAAGCAAGAAATTGCAAGTAGATAAATAGGGACTACTTCAGTGGGAAGGTAAACAGCGCTCCGTGAGCTCCCGTGTCTAGTCATGCCTGCCACATGACCACAGAAACGTCTGCAGAAGCAGACAGCGCTGGCTCTTCAGCTTTGAAACAGAGATGAACACTAAACCCTAGAGTCAGATACGACTGGCTTTCGAGCGAGGGAAACCTTTACCTTTACTGTAGTCCTGATTCAGCTGCAAGGCAGGGCTTTCCCCCTGACCACGCACGCCATACCACACCCACAGTAAAAAAAAAAAGAATCCCACTACTGATGTTAACTGTTGTGCTTGTGTAAGTGGCCTACCACTTGTGGAAATAGCACAATATTTATTTATTTATAATAGATGCGCCCCTCTAGCAGATGGAACAATGAGAGAGCCCCTCCGGTCCGCTCTAGTGGGACGGACAGATGTTCTTGGGGTGACGCGGTCTCTTAAGTATCCTGGTCCACTACCATATAGGGCTTTAAAGGTAATTACCAGCACCTTGGATTGCACCTGGAGGCACACTGGCAACCAGTGCAGCTCCCAAAGCAGTGGCGAGGCACGGGCATAACGCCCACACCTCATCACCACCCGAGCAGCTGCATTCTGAACCAGTTGCAGCCTCCGAATGGTCATAGAGCACATTACAATAGTCAAGTCTGGAGGTGACCAGAGCATGTGTGACCATGAGCAAGGACTCCCGACCTAGGAGTGGCCGTAACTGGCGTATAACACAAAGTTGTGCAAAAGCCCTCCTGGCCAAAACTGCCATCTGCTCTTCGAGCAGGAGTCGTGAATCCAGGAGGACTCCCAGATTACGCACTGGGTCTGTTTGGGGTAAAATAGCCCCATCCAGAACCAAAGATGGTAGCTCCCGAGATAACACAGGGCCCCTGACCCACAACCACTCAGTCTTGCCATGATTCACTTGTAGCAAATATAGAATGAGTGAACAACTAATTGCACAGTACTGTACTGTATTCTCTTTTATTCACTTTTCTCCATCTTTTAATGAGGGAGAAGTTCCACAACCAGTACTTCTGATGTCTTCGCTGATGTCTTATTTTGGTACAACTTTTTTGGTATCATGCATACCAGTTGGAGAGAGGATTTCAGTTTGTGAAACAGAAGAAAAAATCTGAATGTTAGCATGTTCTAATGTTTAATAATTGAAATGAAATTTTCAATTCCTCTACTCACTGTGCAACTAACAGTTTCAGGATTTAAATAAGTCTTGCAAATTTAGTTTGCTACCTAAAGGGAGCAAATTTTATCTGCCCTCCCTTTCCCCCTTCTATGCAGATTAGCTGCCCAGAGAGTTATGAAAGCATAATTTGGTCTGGGGTATGTCTCCATCCTTCCAGATAAGAAATAAAGTTAGCAAAATAGTAAATTATTTGTTTTTTTATATATTGACCATACCATGGGCTATGCAAACTCACACTTCCATAAGAAAGAACAAAATAGTTACCGCAGTAAATTAAGACACTGGTGTGCCCAGAATGTTTTTCAAGTTCATACACCGTATGCACTGCTCTGGTAGTCCATAGGATGATTACTTTATTGATTATTGAGTTTTATGCTGTACTTCCTATTCCATATTTAGAGAGAGAAAATAGAATGTTCTTAAATTTAAGAATATTCTTGCTAATTGAAATGATACCTGTTGACCTGTACTATTTGGCGTAAAAATGATAGGAGAGAGTGTTCAAGTTGAAAAATGAAACCTAATACATGTCTTGTTGTGAAAGAGAGAAACTTAACAACTCTGAAACTGAAATTAACTTTTGTTTTTTGCATTATTATTTGAGGAAGCAGTACTATTGTACACAGCAGAATGGTTATTTTTGTAAGTGTGTCTGTTTCGTACTCACACTGCATTAGGCACTAATGCACAGATTACATAGGTGACATAATTTCTACCAGTGTGCTTAAAATATATTTCTGTTAGAGCCTCTGGATAAGGTAAAAATTGGAAGGAAAACACTGAACTAGTGACATCCTTAGTGTTGGGATTGAAGTTTCCCTCAAATATCCACAATCCTAAAAGCATGATAGATTTGAATAATGATAAACTTAACAGAATGCTAAGAAGTACTTCACTGATGTAAACTCCATTCCTTTCAAGTGTCCATTATGTTATTTATTTATTTAGCTCATTTATATCCCGCCCTCCTAGTGGGAACACTACTCAGGGTGGCTAACAACAAAAGGGGGAAAGGGGAGAAGGGAAAAAATACAATGAATAAAATACAAAATAAAACACTTTAAACCACAAGAGCTAAAAAAAACCAAGACCCCCAGCTAAAATCAGCATTAAAATACCCCAACAAACAAATACTCCTTAAAAGACAACCCTCCTCCCTCCACCCACATTAAAACAGAGTTACCAAACCAGGGAAGATCCCTCAACCAGGCTAAAGCAGCCAGTGGGCTTGGGCGGTGGAGTCAAGCGTACCCCCCAGCTGCTGACATAGCCATGTCTTCAGCATCTTTCTAAAAGGGAGTAGATCCGTCTGCTTTTGAGATTTGACTTACTAAATTTCTTATGCAATTTATCACATCCATTTATTACTGGTAAGAGGTGCATTTTAATCGGGTGGTTTTGAAGTGAGGTATATACTGGGACTGCAGTTGCTTAGTGGTTAAGATGCTGAAATTGACGACTGGAAGGTCGGCAGGTCAGCAGTTCGAGACCCGAGTGCTGCATGACGAAGTGAGCTCCCGTCTCTGACCTAGCTCCTGCCAACCTAGCAATTCGAAAGCAAGAAATTGCAAGAAGATAAAGAGGTACCATTTTGCGGGGAAGGTAAACAGTCCATGCACTCGTGTCTAGTCATGCCTGCCACATGACCATGGAAACGTCTGCAGATGCAGACAGCACTGGCACTTTCACTGTAAACATAAATGAGCACCAAACCCTAGAGTAAGATTCAACTGGCTTTCGAGCAAGGGCGACCTTTACCTATACAGTACATAGGAGTGCAAGTTTCCCACAAGCTTTATGAAAGGTGTTTCAAGGAAATGTTGCATAATTTGTCCATGCTTTTACCATTCTTATAACTGAAAACCTGCTTTCTTTCCTTTTGGAGGTCATGAAACGTGTACGCACAGAACAGATTCAGATGGCAGTTTCCTGCTACCTCAAACGCAGGCAATATGTTGACTCAGAAGGTCCTCTGAAACAAGGATTGCGTTTATGTCAGACTGCAGAAGAAATGGCAGCTAATCTAACAGGTACCTAGCAAGAATTTCTTATGAGTTTTTACAAAAACAATAAAGATTTTTTCTTAATGCAATTAAATTTCTAAGCCAGAAAATTGGGAAGAGCCTAAACTACTGAATGATGATCCTGTAGCACCAAGTGAACATAGCTGTATCCAGAGATTAGAAAGCTTAATAGGAGAGAATTTCCCATCTGTGGCTCTGTCTCAAATACAGTTGCAATAAAGTATGTGATAGGCAGGTTACAGTTAAAATATTCTGAAATGACTCTCCTGAGCACTATGTGAAAATTGAATTATTCAACCTTGGGATTTTAAGAGATTTTAAACTTGCCTTTCAGGGATTAGGAGGTAAATGAGTTAGACCTTTTCCTGGCTATGTCTGCCACCAGATCAACAGACAAATGATGCATTCACTTTATATAGAATTTGGGGCAAATAGTTTTTTGCCTGTCTCATTTTGTTATTAAAGTTTTAAATTAAGCAGGTGAAACTTGGAAAATTAGAGTATTGTGCAAATGTTCATTCACTTCAGTAATGCAACTTAAAAGGTGAAACAAATATATGAGATAGACTCATTACATGCAAAGCGAGATAGTTCAACCCTTACTTTGTTATAATATTGATGCTTATGGCTTACATCTTATGAAAACCCCAAACCCCCAATCTCATGTACCCCATAATCATCACATAAACTCATGTATGCTGTACTCCATGATCATCACAATTATAACGAATTAAGGCATGACATATCTTGCTTTGCATGTAGTGAGTCTATCTCATATATTTGTTTCACCTTTTAAGTGAAATGAATGGACATTTGCACGATATTCTAATTTTCCGAGTTTCACCTGTATATGTGTTGCTTTTGGTGGGACAGAAAAGAATATCATTGGCAAAAATTAATAGATTATTTTGTTTGTAGGGGGAAAATATATGTAGCAAATAGCTAAAATGAGACTTTGTTAAAAGCTGTATAGGTGATAATGTTGTTGACTTGTATCTATGCCTGTGATGGCAAACCTTGGCACTCCAGATGTTCTTGGACTTCAATTCCCAGAAGCCCCACGCACGAGCGCATTTTACTTCCGCTTCCAGGAGCGATGAGGGCGGCGTGGGCCGGATGAATTGCAGTAAACCCATCCGTGTGGATTCACGGGGGCTTCTTGGGAATTGAAGTCCAAGAACATCTGGAGTGCCAAGGTTCGCCATCATGGATCTATGCTGATTAAGAAAAAAGAAACATCTCTGAGGGTCTGAAATGTCCTTTCCTATCAGGTGAGCATTTTTTTAAAAAAGTGTGTGATATCCCATGTGCTCAGTGATAACATTGGAGGCACAATTGTACATTATTAATTTGTCACATATTTTTTACTTCACTATTGTAGCATCTAGCTAAATTGTAGTGTGTAATCCTTCAGTTGTATGGCAGAAAATTACCTTAAATATTGCTTATTCCCTCAGTTCAATCTGAGTCGGGTTATTCAAACCTTATCTCCGCTGCCCCTTTTCTTGCGGAGCCACAACAATATGAAGTACAGTTTGGGAGGTTACGCAGCTTTCTTACAGGTGAGTACCCCAGGAGTCATCAAGTCCAGCCTCTTGGTATTGCGGCAAATCCACAGTATTTCTAAGAAGTGACCATCCAACCCGCACTTAAAAATCTCTCGTGAAAGAGAATCCACTACCCTTGAAGGAAGTTGATTGTTTTTGAATGGCTCTCACTATTAGGAAGTTAATATTTAGATGAAATCTCTTTTCTTGTAACTTTTATCTGTTACTTGCAGTCCTATCCTTTTGAGCTGTTTTTCTAGCATGATCTGTATTCTAGTATAGCGATAGCCCTCAGAATATATAGTTAATTGGTTAAAGGAGGAGATGGCCTTATGAACGTGGTACAATATCTTAAAATAGCTAGACAGATTTAGAAGAACATCTTAGAAGCCATCACACTTCAAATTCCCATTAGATTTATATTGGTCTCAAAAACAAAACAAGCAAATCAGGGTTGAAATGAAATTGTGAAGTGTAATATTCAGGGAACATTTTAAAAACTGTGTGTGGGGGGTGGTGGTGGTGGTGGTGGTGGTAGAATTCTCAGACAATACTCCATGAGCTTTAGAGAGAGCATATAAAGGCAGGAGCCCACTGTGATCAGGAAAAGAACTTACCTTGCGTTCATTGCAAACATTTGGATCTAAATGAGAGAAAATGATGTTTCTTTGTTCTTGACATTTAGATTCGGATTCCCAGCACAGCCATGAAGTGATGCCTCTTCTGTATCCCCTCTTTGTCTACCTTCATCTCAACATGGTCCAAAATGGCCTGAAGAGCACAGTGGACAGTTTCTACAGTCGCTTCCATGGGATGTTCTTGCAGAATGCCAATCAAAAGGACATTATTGAGCAGTTACAAACCACACTAACAATGCAGGACATTCTGTCCAACTTCAAGCTCCGGGCATTTCTGGACAATAAGTACGTTGTCCGCCTTCAAGAAGACAGCTACAACTTCCTACTTCGCTACCTCCAAAGTGACAACAACAGTGCTCTCTGCAAAGTTCTCTCTTTGCACATTCATTTAGATGTGCAGCCAGCCAAGAGGACGGATTACCAGCTGTATGCTAGCGGCGGCTCTTCACGCAGCGAGAGCAATGGCCTAGAACCCACGGACGTGCCTGCTTCTATCTTGCAAAACGAGGCAGCCTTGGATGTCTTACAGGATAGCATTAAGCGGGTCAAAGATGGGCCGCCTTCACTCACCACCATATGTTTTTATGCATTCTACAACACTGAGCAGTTGCTGAACACAGCAGAGATCTCACCAGAAAGCAAGCTGCTTGCTGCTGGCTTCGATAGTTCCTGTGTAAAGCTGTGGAGCTTGCGATCCAAGAAGCTGAAATCTGAGCCTCATCTAGTAGATGTGTCCCGAATTCACCTGGCTTGTGATATCCTGGGTGAGGAGGTGAGAGACTCTTGCTTACTATTACATGTTCAGATCTGTGGGTGCAGGGCCTTCATTGGTTTGTGCGTGCATGGCTCCAAAAAACAAAGAGGCTCTGTGGCACTTTCTTCCTGCCATTCTGTGGACAGACAGAGGGGAAGTAATGAAGGTCATTGGGTATTCCTGAGGAAAGATTCAGGTGCTTGCTGCCCATACACTCTTTTCTGTTGCCTGCTCAATACAGGAATCTGAATAAAAGCAGATCTGACAGATGATTGTCCAGTTATCTCTTGAATGCGTCTGGTGTTGGAGCGCTCACCGCCTCTCGAGGCATTTGAGTCCACTGTCATACTGCTCTAACCTTTAAGAAGTTTTTCCTAATATTCAGCCTATATCTGGCTTCCTCTAGTTCAAACTTTTTGGGCTGCAGGCCGGTCACTGGTCACTATGGCCCGGGGGCTGGATATGGCCCCCGAGGCAAGTTCATCCGGCCCGTGAAGACCTCGTCGCTCCTGGAAGCAGAAGTAAAACATACAGGCGCGTTATACCTCCGCTTCTAAGAGTGACGAGGGCTTTGTGGGCCGGATGAATTGGCCTCGGGGGCCGGATTCAGCCCCTGGGCCATAGTTCGGGCACCCCTGCTCTAGTTTGAGCCCATAATTATGTGTCCTGCACTCTGGGATGACCAAGAACAGATCCCTTTCTCTTTATGATTATATCTTTCAGGTATTTGAAGAGTGTTATCATATTATTATTTTATTTATTGTTAAATTTCTATACTGCCCACTCAGCCAAAGCCGACTCCGGGCGGTTCACACAGTGGGATAAAAACAAATAAAAACAGATAAAAACCAGCAATAAGAACCCACCCCTAAAAAGAGAGGGGTGCAGGAACCGAAGAAACCGTGGGGCAGGCATCCTCCCCTATATTAACCACCCGACGGAAGCCACCCCTCCACCCCAAACTTGGCCCGCCAGCCAGGTTTTTAGTTCTTTTCTAAAGGGCATATCCCCTCTCAGCCTCCTTTTCTCAAGGCTAAGCATACCCAGTTCCTTCAGCCTTTCTTCAGATGGCTTGATTTCCATTCCTTTGATCATCTTTGTTGCCCTTCTCAGTATCAGCTCTAATTTGTTTGCATTTCTATTAGTGGGGCCATCTTTCTACTACCTTTTACTCCCATTAAACCAAATTTTACCTCCTCTCTGACAATTGCCTGGGCCTCCCAACAAAGAGCTGCTTCATCCTTCACATGGTGTATCCTAACTTCTCCAAGGCACAGTGAGGTATTTTGAGCTCCCTGAGTCAGAGGAAGGGGGAAAATAGACTCACAAGTTGTTTTGATTATCACGCAGTCAGGATTGATTTCTTCAAAGATTGACCTGTTTGTTCTCGTCACTGTCCAGGGAACTCTCAAAACTCTCCTCCAACACCACATTTCAAAGGCATCTATTTTTCTGTGCTCAGCTTTGCTAATGGTCCAACTCTCACAACCATACATTACCACCAGAATACCATTGCTTTGACTATGCGATTTTTTGTTTGCAAGGTAATGTCTCTGCTTTTCACTATGTTCCCCAGGTTTCTCATAGCTTGTCTCCCAAGATTAGAATCAGTCGCCTTTTTATTTCATGGCTACAGTCGCCATCTGCAGTGATCTTAGATCCCAGGAAAGTAAAATCTGTCACTGCTTCTACTTCTTCCCCATCTATTTTCCAGGGACTGATGGGACCTGTTGCCATTATCTTGGTTTTCTTGATATTGAGTCTCAAGCCAGCTTTTGCACTCTCCTCCTTCAGCCCAATCAAGAGATTCTTTAGGCCTTCCTCATTTTCTGCCATTAGGGTGGTATCGTCTGCATATCTCAAATTGTTGATGTTTCTCCCAGCAATTTTGATCCCATATTGTGATTCCTCCATCCCTGCATTGCGCATTATGTGCTCTGTGTATAGATTGAATAAGCAGGGTGATAAAATGAAGCCTTGTCTTACTCCTTTTCCTATTCCAAACCACTCTGTCATTCTGTCCTAACTGTTGCTTCTTGGTTCGTGTACAGATTTCTCATGAGACATATAAGGTGTTCTGGTATTCCCATCTCTTTAATTACTTGCCACATTTTGTTGTGGTCCACACAGTCAAAGGCCTTGGTGTAGTCAGTGAAACAGAAGTAGACTTGTTTCTGTTATTCTTTTGTTTTATTCCATGATCCAACATATGTTGGCAATGTGGTCTCTAGTTCCCCTGGCTCTTCTGAACCTCGCCTGCATTTCTGGTAATTCTCTCTCCACGTCCTATACTTACCTAAAATTGCTGCAGGTAGAGAAGTGCAAGGAGGACAAAATGTTTAATTGCCCATTGTTTTATGTGTACATTTTTAGTAAAGGCTTGACAGATTTGCACTTTTTGTGGTTGTAGTCAGAAGCATATAGATAAATAAATATTTATAGTTGTGAAAATATTCAGTACTCAAATGCTATTATTAGATGCTAACAAAGAAATTGAGTGCTGAGATATCAACAAAAATAGATACAATCAAATGATCAAACCTCATTTATTTATTTTTAAAAAAACTCCCAGCAGAATAGCTTGATAAGAAGAGCAGTAACAGTATATTTAATCATTGGCAAAGTTAATTAAAATCACTTACTGGAAGCCCTGTAGTGGAAAACCACTGAAGAATAGGCAGAGGACTCTCTAAGCAAAAACATTTCCAAATTCGCTGTAATGTTTCTGAAATGATTATGACTTGATATTTTGTACTGTAATTGGGATATTGTGTTTTACTTTGTTAGTCGCCCAGAGTCGCTCTGCAAGTGGGGCAGCATACAAATTGAAAAATTAAATTAAATTAAATTCTGTATGCAGTCACTGGAAAGGTAAGCAAATAAAGTAATTTGTTGAGGAACAATAATGGCAGCAAAGTAAGCTCTTAAAGGAGGTTTCTGTTTGTTAACTTGTCATAGAAAAAATTATCTAACCATTTGATTTTAGTACCTAAAACTGCTTCTCAGATGTGAAATGCTTTGTTATCCAGAAGGCATAACTTGAGTGAGCATTGCCTGGGCAGAAAAGCATTGCACACTGCTGTTGCTGCAATCTTGTGGAGGAACGCTTTTGCTAAATGTATGCCACTGAAGTGTCACTGAACAAATGGAAAAACTGTGATCTTTTATTCATCCCTGCAGGATGATGAGGATGATAATGTGGGCACAGAAATGAAGATCCTAAGAGCGCACTGCGGACCAGTGTACAGCACAAGGTTTCTGTCGGACAGTTCAGGCCTCTTGTCATGTTCGGAAGACACCTCCATCCGATACTGGGATCTTGGGAGTTTTACAAACACTGTCTTGTACCAAGGACACGCCTACCCTGTGTGGGATCTAGACATCAGTCCTTGCAGTCTGTACTTTGCAAGTGGTTCCAATGACCGCACAGCAAGGCTTTGGTCATTTGATCGGACCTACCCACTGCGTATTTACGCAGGCCACTTGGCAGATGTGGACTGTGTTAAGTTCCATCCCAATTCTAACTACTTGGCAACCGGATCCACAGATAAAACAGTGCGGCTCTGGAGTGCCCAGCAAGGAAACACAGTCCGCCTTTTCACAGGTCACCGGGGTCCTGTGCTGTCACTTGCATTTTCTCCAAATGGTAAGTATTTGGCTTCAGCAGGTGAAGACCAGCGGTTAAAACTGTGGGACCTGGCCTCTGGCACACTTTACAAAGAACTGAGAGGACACACGGACAACATCACCAGCCTTACTTTTAGTCCAGACAGCAGCTTGATTGCATCTGCATCGATGGATAACTCTGTTCGGGTTTGGGACATCCGGAACACTTATTGCAACGCTCCTGTAGATGGCTCGTCCAGTGAACTGGTTGGTATCTATACTGGACAGATAAATAATGTACTTAGTGTACAGTTCATGGCCTGTAACCTTCTTTTAGTGACTGGAGTTGCACAAGAGAATCAGGAACATTAACTTCAAAAGAAAGTGGAAATGGGGGTGAAAATCAGAAGGCTGTTATAAACTGAGATTATATATAATTGACTGTGTTTTTTCCCTCGTCCCATTAATGGACATGTCCAGAATGATGGAAATGCTGTACTTGAAGGTGTTTTGTATTATTGCAAAAGCATGAAGAAGAGAGAGCAACACGATTCTTGTTGTGTCTTAGTAGTTCAAGGGTTGAAAGCAATGGAGGATAGTCGACTTAGAACCATGATGGCGAACCTTGGAACTCCAGATGTTCTTGGACTTCAATTCCCAGAAGCCCAAGCCCCCCCCCCCCCCGTGAGTCCACACGAATGGGTTTACTGCAATTCATCCGGCCCGTGCTGCCCTCGTCGCTCCCGGAAGTGGAAGCGCATTTTACTTCCGCTTCCGAGAGCGACGTGGGCCGGATGAATTGCAATAAACCCATTTGTGTGGATTCACGGGGGGGCTTGGGCTTCTGGGAATTGAAGTCCAAGAACATCTGGAGTGGTTTGCCATCACTGACCTAGAATATTTCAATATATGAATAATGGCAAACACAGACAACACAATTAAAATCATCAACTTGGCATTTGCACTTAAATATCTTGCATCAATCGGTATGTTCTACTTCCTTTGGCAGAGGCTGCAGACTGTGTCTGTGTTGACGACTTAGCTCATTTGAGAGTTTACCCACTTAGGTTTATATGAAACCAGAATCCTTGCCAACTTTGGAAACAATCTTTTGTTTGGCTGTGTTCCCGCCATGACTGACATTATAATAATGTTTTTAAAAAAATACATGCAATGGTCAAGCTTGCTGATATTCAAGGCATTGGGTTGGATCCAAGCTGCATCTGCTGGGAATGGAAAGGCTCCATTCATCCACAGAATGCTTTTGATTAGTAAAAGGGTTCTGTTAGTAGAAATTAGGACAACCTTTGCCAAATTCATTCTTCCACCTACCCTTGGTCTCTGATGGCACATACAGCTATTTCAGAAGAACTTGAAGTCCTCTGGAATATATTTTCAGAGTATGCAAGCAGATGTATGTCGTCTGCTTAATGATGGTTCCCCATCTTCCACTGGCAAGTGCAAAATGTGGATCCAAGCCATTATATTTTTGTTTTAGAATGTATGTTTTTAAAAAAATTCTAGCATCAGCAAAAGGATACAACCGGAATTTGATTCTTTACATCAGGTGTAACATGTAGTTGTTCCAAATCAGAAATAGGGGAGGGAACATTCTCCCGATCCAGTGACATTTTGATGATTCAGAATGCTAAAAGATCAGTGGGTTAATAAATAGTTTAGATGCTGAAAAGAGCAGAATCTGTAGTAATATATTTTAGCTCTCAACAAAAGAGACTCATTTCATTTCACCAAAATATTTTCTGCTGATAAACGTGGAAGGGTGCCCAGAGGATGGAAAAATTAAAGTGGTAAATTACTAATTGTGAGAAAATGCAGATTACCCGTTTCAGATGTTTTCTACTGAATAGAGATATACAGATTTTTTGATGTTTTCATCTAAGTGTGAGCATGTAAAAGGGGGTGGGGTGGGGTAGGGACAGTAACTTTTGGTTTCTTCATTTTAAGAAAAGATTGAATATTTCTGCTTTTAGGAAAGAGATTTTGTAAAAACTTTTCTATTAAAGCATTTAGTTTAAAGAGAGAATTGGTATCTCTGTGTGGAATTAACCAGCCTTGAGATTAGATTGTTCACCTGAAAGTAGTTACCTTGTAGGCTTGATATACTGCTTGAGCAAGGAAGTGCGGGAGGGGTCTTCTCTTTTCACCTACCTAGCTTTGCAAATACAGTTTCTCCAGGGGCCCTCCAAAGGATATCCCCATTCCTGGTCCTACATCCTCACATATTTGATCCATCTATTCTACATCTAGCATTTCTAAATAGACAATATGGAATCCAGTGTGACTGTGAGTTTGTCTCAGTAGAACTCTCCTGAATATTAGATGTTACTTTTTTCCAAGGAGTATCATTGCCACACACACAAGTAATGTGACATTCATTGTCACACACACACACACACACACACACACACACACACACACACACACACACACACACACACACACACACACACACACACGACACCTGAATGTTCTGTTTTGCACTTGAAATGTTCCAGTTGTATGGATAAAGGAGCGATACACATGGTCAATGATAAGCCCAGATTTTCTTAGCTTTTGATCTTGGTTCATTTGTTTGGTAAATTCTACTAAAATTACATCCAAGAAACTGCATTTAGGATTCAGGCACTATAGCTAATTATGTACTGTGTAAACATGGAATACAGTCATGCATATAATTCTGGAAGTCCCTTCCAACATACGTTGGATCATGGAGAAAACAAAAAATTACCAGAAACAAGTCTACTTTTGTTTTATTGACTACACCAAGGCTTTTGACTGTGTGGACCACAACCAAATGTGGCAAGTAATTAAAGAGATGGGAATACCAGAACACCTCATATGCCTCATGAGAAATCTGTACATGAACCAAGAAGCAACAGTTAGGACAGGATACGGAATGACAGAGTGGTTTGGAATAGGAAAAAGAGTAAGACAAGGCTGCATTTTATCACCCTGCTTATTCAATTATACACAGAGCACATAATGTGCAATGCAGGGATGGAGGAATCACAATATGGGATCAAAATTGCTGGGAGAAACATCAACAATTTGAGATATGCAGACGATACCACCCTAATGGCAGAAAGTGAGGAAGATTTAAAGAAGCTCATGATTAGGTTGAAGGAGGAGAGTGAAAAAGCTGGCTTGAGACTTAATATCAAGAAAACCAAGATAATGGCAACAGGTCCGATCAGTCCCTGGAAAATAGATGGGGAAGAAGTAGAAGCAGTGACAGATTTTACTTTCCTGGGATCTAAGATCACTGCAGATGGCGACTGTAGCCATGAAATAAAAAGACGACTGATTATGGGGAGACAAGCAATGAGAAACCTGGGGAATATAGTGAAAAGCAGAGACATCACCTTGAAAACAAAAATTCGCATAGTCAAAGCAATGGTATTCCCGGTGGTAATGTATGGGTGTGAGAGCTGGACCATTAGGAAAGCTGAGCGCAGAAGAATAGATGCATTTGAGATGTGATGTTGGAGGAGAGTCCTGAGAGTCCCTTGGACAGCAAAGAGAACAAATAGGTCAATACTGGAAGAAATCAATCCTGACTGTTCATTGGAGGGACAAATAGTGAAGATGAAGCTAAAGTACTTTGGACATCAAATGAGAAGGGAGGACTCACTTGAAAAGGCCTTGATGCTGGGAAAGGTGGAGGGAAAGGGAAGAAGGGGGCGTCCGAAGATGAGATGGATAGATGGTATTGTGGACACAATGGGCACAGAGCTTGGTGGGCTAAGGAGGATGGTGGAGGACAGAGGTGCCTGGAGGAAAATGGTCCATGGGGTAGCAAAGGGTCGGAATCGACTGTGCGACTGAACAGCAACAAAACTTCCTGCAGTGTTCAAAGTTTAGTTGTTAATATAATGAAAATGAATAGATAAGATTGAAAGCAAAACATGTGAAACCCTGCTTTGTCTATACATCAGTAATTTGGGTGGATGGATTGGCATCTAATGCTTAACTTAATACCATCTATCAGCTAATATGCAATGTCAGTATTCCCGCTGAAATCACCATGTTTACTGTATTGACCATTGAGTGCTTGTTTGTTAAAGGGACGGGATTGCAAATTCTGGACCTAATTAACTTCTAAAATTCTGAAATGTAGGCATTCTTGAAATGGGTCACCCAGCTGCTAATAGCCGAAAATAAGGAAGCATAAATGTCTTTTCAGAAAACATGTGGTTTTTCTAGATTAGTTTGACTAAAACTCCCATGAGCCTTTGTCAGCATAGCCTATAGTTAAGGATGATGGGAACTGCAATCCAATAACATCTAAACATCATAGTTTCCCAAGTTCTGGTCTGCACATTACATTAGAATTGGCAATTTTCCTAAACCCTTTTGTGTAGAGAAAAATTGTGTATTGACCTCAAAGCCTAACCTTTCTTGTGTTCCTGTCATAGGCATACACTGATGTTCATCTAGTGGTTTTTCAGGCTTTCCAATGGTGTCAAGTATTTTATATGTTATAAGAAAGATGTGAGGCTTGCTTGAAGCCAAGCATAAATATAGGAAGAAACTGCACAAAAAACGAGAGGGCCTTGTTCCAAGTAAATATTGTTTAGCTGTTAGCATTTTTATTTCCAGCTGTCTAGTGAGAAACAAGCTAGTTCTCAATGAAGGAAAAGTATTTTAGAGAACTGAGACGCATTATTGCATGTGAGGATTTTTGGTTATTGTTTGTTAAGCATTTTTGTTACAGGCCTTACAACGGGGTGGCCCACCTTTTTCCGCCACGGGCCGGTCACACACCCCTCACCAGTGAGCGGTGAGGGGTCCAAAGGCGTGATTCCTCTCGCTACTTCCAGCACTTCCGGTTTCTATGGTGGTGGCGGCGGGTGCAATCGTGGAACAAAAATTTTCATCTGCTTTTAAAGCCTCCACCGCTTCCTGTGGTGGCAGGAGGGCGGGCGGAACATTTTTGTCGCATTTTTGTAAGTTTTCACAATGAAAACGCTGCATTTTGGCACTTCTGGTGGTGGCGGCGGGCTGCTTCTGGTGGTGGCTAGGTCCTCACCACAGGTCGGATTAATTGGCGTCACAGGCCGGACCAGACTCGCGGGCCATGGGTTGGGAACCCCTGCCTTATAACATATACCATGCTTTGAAGCTAGGTGTTTATCCTGTTTTGAGTACATTAAATTATTTTCTTGATTGGTGCTTTGAGAAACAACATATCAAAACATTTTTTTACTCATAGTAGATGTGTCCTATAAAAGTTGCTATTTAAAGAAAAACATACAAATGCAATGTTTCATTAAGGGAATAGAAAGCTGAATGCAGTTAAGAAGTCCCAATCATTCTATGGGTTTACTCTAGATTAGTGGTTCCCAATGTGGGGCCCATATCACACAAAGGGGCTTCAATTCCCAGAAGCCTAAGCCAGTACATTGGCTGATCAATGCTTTGGGGAACTGACCCAGTCTTTTGGGAATTGAAGTTTGGGAAACACTGCTCTAGATGGAAATCATTTGTATTTAATGCACAATATTTATACTTAATGCTTAGATGGTGCATTTCAAAATACTTCATATATAGAGTAGTAGCAATCAATATTCTTATTCTGCAGCAAACATTAGACCACCATTGCTTGACTCCTACACACTGTCTGTGCCATTTCTAATTCAAGTTCAAGCATTAAACATTTTGTACATGGTGATAAAATGCTTATTGAAAATGTGTTAAAACGTTTAAGGCATAATTCTACCCATTATATTTGTATTTCTAATGTTGGGAGAATGTTTATGCCACATGAAATAGCAGCCTTTGTCTTGAATGTCACATTACTTGTGCTGAGCCAAGGTCTAAAACTGTACTGTGACAAAGACTCCCATGTGAAAGTGTCATTAAGTGCATTAATAAGCGCTGTCAGTGTTTGTCCCATCAGGCTATACTTCAGCTGCAGTTTCAATAAATACATTTTGGATGGAAGCCATGTGTGATGGGAATAGCTGTCAGCTTCCTTGCCAATTTATAGCCCACCAGGTGGATATTTGTATTGTCAAGGAACTGAGGGAAAGTCTGGCCTTTGTACTGATCAGCAACCTGATTGTCTATCTGGTAAGGTAAAGGTCACCCTTGCTCGAAAGCCAGTCATATCTGACTGTAGGGTTCAGTGCTCATCTCTTTATAGCCAAAGAGCCAGTGCTGTCTGCGTCTGCAGGTGTTTCCGTGAACACGTGGCAGCCATGACGACACCGGAGTGTACATAATGCTGCTTACCTTCCCACCAAAGTGGTACCTAATTATCTACTTTCAAGTTCTTGCTTTTGAACTGCTAGGTTGGCAGGAGCTGGAACAGAGACGGAAGTTCACTCCATCATGCAGCACTCAGGCCTTGAACTGCTGACCTTCCAGTCGTCAAGTTCAGCGTGTTAACCACTAAGCCACCGCAGTCCCTGATCATAGTTGTTCGGCAACCTGATTGTCTGTCTGGTAGTGAGATCTAAATTCAGAGCTCTTGGTTGCATATGAAGATTTGTGGCTCAAGGTTGTGCAACCTTGTTAAAATGTTTAGCCACAGGAAAAGTACAGGGAAATATATTTCCTTTCCCGTCTCAAATTTCTGAATTGAATACATCATGGTTAAGGCCTTCAAAAAAGCATATCTGAAAGTTTAATATCTTCAGTCAGGCCAACTACCGAACAGTTTGTTCTGTGCAGAAACTATTAAGCAAAGGAAAAGAAGAAGCTAAGGTATCTTGCAGATATTCTCAGTGTTATAAGCCTTTTTCAACTTCAGAGGTATTCCCCAGGGATTGTCAGTTATTATGGGCTGTACAGTAACAGTACAATCTTATGGTGCTATTTGAAAGAAAATTCTACAGAACTTCTTAAGGCACTTGTGAAGAGTTGTGATGTAATAATACATAGACAAGAAGCAGTAATTTTAGTACATTCACCTCTTTCTCTGCAGTTACTTAGCCATCCCAATACTGTTCTGTAGTGGGTCCCCAAGCTCCCCATGAGCAGAACATGAAAGTGGCCCACACGAGTGGTAATACATTATAAAAAAATTTGCTACCCACTCTGAGCGTGGATATCTTTTGACTCTGCGTGTGCTCTTAAGCAGAGCTGCTGCTGAGGAGAGCCAAACAAAGGAAGTGAGCACTGTTAAGTTTCGCAGTTGGAGTAGAGCTGCTTTAGAGGCCCGCGCGCCTAACGGCGCACGAGATTGCAAACTAGTACCAAAGGAAGAATATAGTCTTACTAGGTAGAAAGGTAGTAAATGTGTACATTCTTGAGGCCCAGAATACTGCACTTGTTAAAATGGATTCTGAGGGAACAGCTGTAGTTACCTGCAATACTTGTGCCATGTTTGTGTTCTTGCCAAAGCATATGGAGAACTACACTTGCAGCAAGTGCAAGCTGGTTGCACTACTAGAAGAGACGGTCCAGCAGCTAGAGGCCCGCATATCTAACCATCAACAAATTAAAGAGCTTGAGCTGTTCTTGGACAGAGCGGAGCAGACTATGCTGGACAAAGAAGAGACAGGGCACAGTTCAGAGGAAGAAGGCACTTCACTAACTCAGGAGGGAGATGTTTGGAGGAATGTGACTCAAAGGAGGAGAAGAGTAGGGGATCACTCTGAGAGTCTGAAATTACAGAATCAATTTGAGGCTCTTTCCCTCATCACACTTGATGAGGAACACACAGAGGAACAACTGGTTCCACCTGATGATCTCTCCTTCATCACACTTGATGAGATCCAGGAAGATAAACAACAGGAACAAACTGAGGTTCTCTCCCTTAATATGGTTAATGAGGTGCATGTAGATGAACAGATTGCAGGAGAGAGGCTCCTTGTACTAGGCGATTCAATAATTAGAAATACAGAGAAATGGATTTGTGATGCACATGATAACCGTATGGTGACTTGCCTGCCAGGTGCAAAAGTTGCAGACATCACAAGAAATCTAGATAGATTGTTAGAGAGAACTGGGAATGAGCCAGTTGTCATGGTACACGTTGGTACCAATGATGTTGGGAAGGCCAAGCGGTCTGTCCTGGAAGCCAAATTCAGGTTGTTAGGAAGAAGATTGAAGTCCCAGACTTCCAAGGTAGCATTTTCAGAAGTGCTGCCTGTCCCTCACATAGGACCTACAGGCAGGCAGAGCTCAGAAGCCTCAATGCGTGGATGAGGCGGTGGTGTCGAGAGGAGGGCTTCAGATTTGTCAGGAACTGGAGAACATTTTGGGACAAGCCAAATCTGTTCCGGAGGGATGGGTTGCATTTGAACCATGATGGGACCAGATTGCTGGCACTCAACATCAAAAAGGCTGCAGAGCAGCTTTTAAACTGATAACTGGGGGAAAGCCGACAGGAGCTGGGCAGCATCCGGTTCAGGAAAGTGTGTACTTGAGTAGTGAGGAGGATGCAAAAATTAAGGAGCAGAGCAAGGAGCTAGTCACTAGCATTCTAGCAGAAGGATGCAAGAGGCAGTCTAACAATGCAACTGGACTCAAAAGACTGTATCAGGAAAGCATATATAAATGCTTGTATACAAATGCCAGAAGCCTCCAGAACAAAATAGGGGAGCTGGAATACTTAGCAATAGATAAGAATATTGATATTATTGGTATCACTGAAACCTGGTGGACGGATGATAACCAATGGGATACAGTTATCCCAGGCTACAAACTGTACAGGAAGGATAGGAAGGGGCAAATGGGAGGTGGTGTAGCCTTGTATGTCAAAGAAGTGATAAAATCGTATGAATTGGAATATCTAGGTGATTTGGAGTCACCATTGGAAGCTCTGTGGGTAAGAGTACCAGGCCACAAGGATGGCCTAACAGTAGGCATATACTATCGGCCTCCGACCCAAACTCTTGAGGGAGACTGGCAGTTGGAGAATGTTGTAAAGGAGGCATCCAAGAAGGGAAGCCTGATTATAATGGGGGACTTCAATTACCCTCACATAGACTGGGTGAACTGTTGTTCAGCACATGATAAAGAGATAAAGTTCCTAGATATGCTAAATGATTGTTCCCTGGGACAGATGGTTGAAGACCCAACTAGAGGTACAAGAATCCTTGACTTGATCCTGAGTAATACTCAGGATCTGGTGCAAGATGTTAATGTGACTGATCCAATAGGGAACAGTGACCACAACTCAATTATATTTAACTTGATCATAGACTGCAAGTCACTGATAAAATCTAACACAGAGAGAAATTTCCCAAAGATGAGGAAACTAGTAAAAAAGAAACTGAAAGGGAAAATTGAGAGAGTCCAAACACTCCAAGAGGCATGGAGGCTGTTTACAAAAACAATAACAGAGGCTAAATTGGAATGCATACCCAAAAGGAAAAAGGGCACTACCAGGTCCAAGAGGACTCCGATGTGGCTTACAGGAGCTGTTTGGGAAGTGATCAAGAGCAAGAAAAGCTCATTTAGAAGATGGAAGGCTTGTCCGAATGAGGACAGCAGGCAGAAACATAAATTCTGGCAGAACAAATGCAACGCAACAATCAGGAAAGGAAAGCAAGACTTTGAGGAGCGTATAGCTAAAAATACTCAGAGAAATAACAAAGACTTCTTTAAGTACATTAGAAGTAAGAACCCAACTAGGAAGGCAATTGGACCATTAGATGACAATGGAAGGCAAGGGGTTATTAAAGAGGAAACAGAGATTGCAGAGAGACTCAATGAATTCTTTGCTTCAGTATTCACTGAAGAAGACAGAGACCACATGCCCAAAACAGAGACTATCTTCGTAGGGAGGGAAAGCGAAGAATTAAGCAAGATAGAAATAACCAGGGAGGAGGTCCTTGCATGTCTTGTTCAGCTAAACACTAACAAATCACCAGGACCAGATGGCATCCATCCACGAGTTCTCAGGGAACTTAAAGATGAAATTGCTGATCTCCTAGCCAAAATATATAATCTTTCCCTCAAATCAGGTTTTGTGCCTGATGACTGGAAGGTAGCGAATGTAACACCAATTTTCAAAAAAGGATCCAGGGGTGATCCAGGAAATTACCGACCTGTCAGTTTGACATGTGTCCCAGGTAAAGTGATGGAAACCATCCTAAAAGATAGAATTAATAGGCACATAGAAGAGAAGGCGCTGCTAAAGGAGAGCCAACATGGCTTTTACAAGGGCAAATCATGCCTCACTAATCTGTTGGAATTTTTTGAGTGTGTCAACAAGCATGTGGATAAGGGGGATCCAGTTGACATTGTTTATCTGGACTTTCAGAAGGCTTTTGACAAGGTCCCACACCAAAGGCTCTTGAATAAACTTACCAGTCATGGAATAAAGGGACAGGTCTTGTCCTGGATCAGCAACTGGCTAAGGGACAGGAAACAGAGGGTAGCACTAAATGGACACTTCTCCAAGTGGAGGGAAGTAAAGAGTGGGGTCCCCCAAGGTTCAGTACTGGGACCCCTGTTTTTCAATCTCTTCATAAATGATCTAGAGGTAGGAGTAAAAAGCAAGGTAGCCAAATTTGCTGACGACACTAAATTATACAGGGTAGTGAAAACTGTGAGAGATTGTGAGGAGCTCCAGAGGGATCTCTTGACACTGGGGGAGTGAGCAAAGCAGTGGCAAATGAGCTTCAACATTAGTAAGTGCAAAGTGATGCATGTTGGGGCAAAAAAAACCAATTACATTTATAAACTGATGGGGTCTGAACTCTCTGTGACAAACCAGGAAGGGGACCTTGGTGTCCTGGTGGACAACTCAATGAAGGTGTCAACCCAGTGTGCCTCAGCAGTGAAAAAAGCAAACTCAATGTTAGGGATCATTAGGAAGGGTATAGAAAATAAGTCAGCAAGTGTCATTTTGCCTCTTTATAAATCTATGATGAGGCCCCATCTGGAATACTGTGTACAGTTCTGGTCGCCATACCTCCAGAAGGATATTATGGAGTTGGAGAAAGTGCAGAGGAGGGCAACCAGAATGATTAGGGGACTGGAACCACCTTCCTTACCATCTGAGGCTGCAACGGTTGGGCCTTTTCACTCTTGAACGACGGCGTCTAAGAGGTGACCTGATTGAAGTTTATAAAATTATGCACAGTGTGGACAAAGTAGATAAGGAAAAACTGTTTTCCCTATCGCACAACACTAGAACTAGGGGACACTCGATGAAACTTTTGGGTACTAGTTCTCAAACAAATAAGAGAAAGTACTTTTTCACCCAGAGTATTACTGGTCTATGGAACTCCCTGCCAGAAGAAGTGGTGACAGCTGTCAGTCTTGACAGCTTTAAGAAAGGATTAGACATGTTCATGGAGGACAAGGGTATCAATGGCTATAATTATGGATACTTAAGGACAACCTCCGGGTTGGAGAGATAGGCAGGATATCTCTCAATGCCATTTCCAGGGAATCCTAAGCAGGTGAAGACATCTCCTTGGGAATACCCTGAAGCAAATGGTGAGCCACTGTGTGAGACAGAATGCTGGACTGGATGGGCTGTGGCCTGTTCCAGCAAGGCTGTTCTTATGTTCTTATCTGTGGGCGTGGCCTCAAACCCACCCACCCCAAAGAAGAAACCTACCTTGCTCTCTTGCTTCGCAGAGATGAGGAGAAGTCCCAGAGTAGCCAGGCACTGCTGGCGGGTCAGCCCCTCACCGTCCGGGCACGCTTTCACCAGCAATAGGGCATTGCAGTCTAATTATCATGTGCAGGCGCGAGGGAAGTACAGAGGTGAAAGCGTGCCTTCGGCCCTGGGCGAGGCAAATGGGACGTATTTTCGGCGGCGCTGGGAGGGTGTGGGTGTGGCCTGGAATTTCCGCTATCGGTACACAAGAACCGTTCAGAACCGGCCTCAGTACATCACTGCCCACGAGGGAGAGCAATCAGTGAAGTAACTATTCAGTGAGAACTATTTATAACAGACCAATAAACTTCATTGAGTCTCTTCCAATCCCTCATTTCTCAGGGTTGTACTTGCCTTAAGCATCACCCTCTGCCAGACCAATTCATATCCTCTGGGTCAGTGTAGGCGAACCTATGGCATGTGTGCCAGAGGTGGCACACAGAGCCCTTTTTGTGGGCATGTGTGCCATCAAGGGGAAGCCCTGCATCACTGCTTCCCCACCACCTCTCTCCCTTCACCAATGGGGAGGTTTAGTGTATGGGACCAAAGACACCAGGACAGCCGAAGAGCTGGCTTAACACAACTTTATTACATGCTGGTCAGAGGGAACATGAGGTAATGGCGGACGAACAGCTCAATATATACAGTGGCTATACATTTGAATGTGGCTCCTTGATAGCCTATTGGCTACAGGCTGCGTGACGTCATTGCAGGTCACGCCCTTCTTGTCCAGGTGAAGGTAGTGGCGGGAATCTTCCCGCGCTGTTGTTCTAGGTGAGTCTTGGACCAATGAGCTTGGACGCTCGCTATTGCCATCTAGTGGTCACTAGCTCGCGTCCTATTAAGGTTACAGTGATGCAGGTGGAGGTTACAATGTTACACATAGAAAAGGTTACATTGGATACACATGGATAGGTACATTGTTTAAAGGCACAGGCTTTAGAACACAACACCCCTCCCCCCTAGGATGAGACGAAGTCTCTTAGCCAAGATGGTTTATTGCACTCGCGTTTGGGCCGCGATGTGGGTTGGCCCACCCGGGGGCCGCTCCCGCTTCCTTGTTCCCTGGGCCCTTGTCCTGTAATGGGAGAGGGAGACTTGTTAGAGGCTTGCTGCGGTTTTGCAGCTTTAGGGGAAAGGGTAGATTCCGTTGTGGTTGAACCGGGGGCACCAGGGGCTAACGTAAAACCCCTCTTCTCGCTTGGATGGGTGGGGGACCACTCCGAAACCCCCCCCCCGGTTCTGAAAATCAAAATCAAACTCTGTTGGGGGATCCTGCGGGATATCTACGAGGACAAATTCCTTCTCCTCCCCCCTTGGTGGGGACTCTCGAGCCCCTCTCCTCCCCCTTGGGCCAAACGGGTGGGGGAGAACCCTAACGCTGAATTTGTATCCGTGTTTCCGGCGCCCTGATTTCCTGGGACCCGGCTCCGGAGCTGGTCCGCGTGCCGCCGCCACAGTAGACGTGTGTTGGTCTCCACGCGGTACGATACGGGACCGGTCTGTTCCACAACCACCCCTGGCACCCAGGCTGGCCCCGCGCTGGCGTAGTTCCTGCAATGTACCAGGGCACCCACGCTGAAACTCTTGGTGGCTTCTAACCCTATGTTCCTTCCCTTGTCCTCCACTCTCGTGGGATCTAGTCTAGTGAGTATGGTGGTTAGCTTCCTGCGCATTAAAAGCTCCGCAGGGGAGTAGCCTGACGCTAGCGGGGTCACCCTGTACCCTAGCAGAAACTGACACACTTGCAGGTTGAGGTCCCCGGGGCCCATGCGCCGCAGCGTGTCCTTCGTGGTGTGTACGAGGCGCTCCACTTGGCCATTGGTGGCCGGATGGAACGGGGCGGAGGTGATGTGCCGGATGGCGTTAATCTCTGTGAATGCCCTGAACTCAGCGGACGTGAAGCAACTAGCGTTATCGCTAATTAGAGTGTCGGTTATGCCGAACGTGGAAAAAATTCTCCGCAAATGCTTAATTGTCGCGGCCGAGGAGGTGCTCGTGACTGGGATGACCTCCAACCACTTGGAGAAAGCGTCCACCACAAGGAGAAACAGGGTTCCTCGGAACGGGCCCGCGAAATCTATGTGCACCCGGGACCACGGCCCCTTAGCCGCGTCCCATTCCCTATGGGGAAGGCGGGCCTCCTCCGGTCTGGAGCATTGGCAGCTCTCGCAAGTGCCGACCATGTGCTCGATGTCGGCGTCTAACTGGGGCCACCAGAAGTAACTTCGGGCCAGCGCTTTGGAGCGCACAATTCCGGGGTGGCTGACGTGCAGCAGTTTAAGCACCCGCGGTCGAAGGGATGTAGGGATCACCACCCGCTGCCCCCACAAGAGGCACCCCCTCTCTAGGGACAGTTCCAGCTTCTTCCTAAAAAATGGGGCGAATTCCTCTGCTGGGGAAGATGCCGGCCACCCTTTCTGTACCCAGGAGCAAACTGCCACCAACGTCTTGTCCTTCCTTGTCCCTGTGGCAATGTCGGCGGGCACTACGGGGGGCGAATCCAGCACCTCTATCATGAGAACCTGATGGTCTCGCTCCCCCTTGCTCACCTGGCTGGGCGTCAGGGGGAGGGGGGACCTCGATAGAGCGTCCGCATGGCTGATCTCTTTCCCGGGCCGGTACACCAACGCGTGCTGGTAGGCGTTGAGAAAAATGGCCCACCTAAGCATTCTCGGGGACAGGATCTGTGGCGTGGGCTTATCTGCGGTAAAAATGCCTAGTAGGGGCTTGTGGTCAGTCACAATGGTGAAGGGGCAGCCATACAGAAAATCGTGAAATTTTTTGGTCCCCGCAACTATCGCCAGCACCTCCCTGTCTGTCTGGGCGTAGTTTCTCTCCGCTTGGGACAGGGACCTGGAGTAAAACGCTATTGGGGCCTCCCTCCCATTTTCCAACACGTGGCATAACACTGCCCCCACCCCCACCAGATGCGTCACAGATCAGTACCACCGGCCGTTTGGGGTCGAAATGGGTCAGAATGGCGTCAGACGCCAGGAGTTGTTTCAGTTCCGTGAATGCCCTCTCCTGGTCATCGCCCCACATCCATGCCGCATCTTTCTTGAGCAACTTGTGAAGCGGCTCAGCCACCGCCGCCTTCCGTGGAAGGAAGGAGTGGTAGAAATTTAAGAGCCCTAGGAACGACTGCAACTCGGGCTTGGATGTGGGGCGAGGAGCTTTCTTGATGGCGGCCACCTTGGATTTGGACGGTTTGATCCCCTCGGGTGTTACTCGGAACCCTAAGAACTCAACCTCCTTCGCGAAGAAGACGCATTTGTCTTTTCGCAACCTCAACCCCGCCCGTTCGAAGGCCGCCAGGACCTTGTTTAGCCTTTTGGCCAACTCAACCTCACTCCCCCCCGTTATCAATACGTCATCAAAATATGGTAAAACGCCGTCCAGCCCTTTGAGGAGGCGTTCCACGAGCGACTGGAAAATTCCAGGCGCCGAGTCCACGCCGAATTGGAGGCGTGTCACCTGGAACGCCCCCTTATGTGTGATTATGGTCTGTGCAGCAGCTGCGGCAGGGGTTACCATGAGTTGCTGATAGGCCTGTGCCAGGTCGAGCTTAGCGAAACACTTTCCCCCATGTAACCTGGCTAGCAAATGGCTGACCACCGGCACCGGGTACGCATTAGGGCGGATCGCCTTATTAATGGTGCACTTATAATCGGCGCAAATGCGAACCTCCCCATTGGCCTTCAATGCTGTGACAATCGGAGTTTCCCACTCTGCGGAATCAACAGGAACAAGAATCCCCTGGCCCACTAATTTGTCCAGTTCCGCTTCTATTTTGTCCTTGAGTGCAAAAGGCACCCTGCGCGGTTTAAGTCTGATTGGGCGGACCTCCGGGTCCAGGTCGAACGTCACTGGGGGTCCATTGAATTTCCCAAGTCCCTTCTTGAAGACTTCGGGGTGCGCGTCGCACACCTCCTGTATCGGGTCAGATGCAACGGCGTGCACCCCCCCCCAATGAACAGACCCAGGGGCTGAAACCATTGAGTCCCGAGGAGGCTGCAATTACCTCCCTTAAGAACGACTAGGGGGAGTTCTGCTGCGTGCCGCTTGTACTGAACCTGGAAATTCCCAACCCCCAACACCGGGATACTGTTCCCCTGCACGTCCCGAAGCGTGGACCTCAACGCTTTGAGCTTGGGCCGTACACGGGGGGCAATTCTCAAAAACTCCCTCTGGGAAATAATGGAGTAAGAGGAGCCAGAGTCAATCTCCATCCTAACAGGGGCCCCTTGCACCAGTACCTCAACAAAGTAACGGGGGTGTCCCATGGACACGCTGAAAACCGGGTCGTCGTCGTCGCTGTCGTCGGAGATGCGGCCCACGCCGTCCTGCTTCCTCGTGGGCCGGGCGCCATCCTTTAGTCTCGTTGAGCGGTCTGGCCTCGTTGAGCGGTCGGGCGAGCTCCTCCGGTCCCTCGCTGGGCGGTCGGGCGAGCTCCTCCGGTCCTTGCGCCGTTGTCTGCAGACTTTGGCTATGTGCCCGCGTCGCCCGCAGTTGTGGCACTCGGCCTTTCTGAACGGGCACCTGGCACGGTCATGAGCCGCCCCGCAGCCGTCGCAACGCCGGCCCTCCTTTCAGATCCTCCGAACGTCCTCGTCGTCGCTGCTTTCGGCGGACGATTTCGAAGTTCGCCGGGCTGCGTGCACCGAACTCTCTGCTTTGTCGGCCTTCGGCCGCCAGTCCTGGAGCTCTTGCACCCCTGCCTTCGTGGCTTCCGCGGCCTGTGCCGCTTTCAGGACCTCCTGCAACGTGGGGGGCGGCTCCTGATTCATTAGCGTGCGCTGAATCTCGGCATCCTTCAGGCCGCATAGCACGCAGTCCCTGAGGGTGACTTCCAAATTCTCCCATTTGCACGGGCCGGCAGCCAGGGGCAGGGCCGCTACGAAAGCGGCGACCGACTCATCAGGCGCTTGGACTCGCCTCCAAAACGCGCTCCGAGCGGGAAACATCGCTACCGAGGGCCGGAAATGGTCTCTCAGCACCGTAAGGAGCTCTTTTGCCTTGAATTCAGCCGCCTTTTTGGGTGCGATGAGGTCAATCAGTACTCTCTTTCCGTCGTGCCCGAGCATTCTGGTGAGGATGGCTCTCTTCTTTGCCTCGTCCGTCACCTCGAACTCCACCAGCGCACCTTGGAAGTCCATTTCGAAGAGTTCCCAATCTTGCGGTTTCTTGATGTCGAAACCGGCGTATGTCTTGGTCCCGTGGGCAGCCATGATCCCACCTTCGTCGCCAATTTAGTGTATGGGACCAAAGACACCAGGACAGCCGAAGAGCTGGCTTAACACAACTTTATTACATGCTGGTCAGAGGGAACATGAGGTAATGGCGGACGAACAGCTCAATATATACAGTGGCTATACATTTGAATGTGGCTCCTTGATAGCCTATTGGCTACAGGCTGCGTGACGTCATTGCAGGTCACGCCCTTCTTGTCCAGGTGAAGGTAGTGGCGGGAATCTTCCCGCGTTGTTGTTCTAGGTGAGTCTTGGACCAATGAGCTTGGACGCTCGCTATTGCCATCTAGTGGTCACTAGCTCGCGCCCTATTAAGGTTACAGTGATGCAGGTGGAGGTTACAATGTTACACATAGAAAAGGTTACATTGGATACACATGGATAGGTACATTGTTTAAAGGCACAGGCTTTAGAACACAACAGGAGGTGAGAGGGGAGGCTGAAATCCCGACTGGGAGGCAGCGGCAGGGATGGGGTGAGGTGACCATACACCCACACCCCACCTAGATGGATAAGGCGGTGCATGCACTGGGGAGGGGCGTGCACACATGCCCACATGACATCACCGGTACGCCTCCATACAGCTTCCTACAGCTGGCAGTAGCAAATGATCTTTGGTTGTCTGAATAACAACCAGAGATTGTGGTGCCTCAGTGGTTAAGAAGCTTGCCTTGTTAGCCAGAAGGCCGGCAAGTTGGCAGTCCAAGAACCAGGTACATACTGCATGACAGATTGAACGCCCGTCTGTCCCAGCTCTTGGGGACATGAAAGTAGCCTCATTTGGGCATTCCCTGAGGGGAGTTTCTCCAGAAAAAAATCCTTTCAACCAACAATTTCTGACATGAAATTATTTATCCAAATAACAACCAGAGATCATCTGCTACTTCCAGCTGTAGGAAGCTGTATTGATTTACATACTTACCTGTCATGCTGATTAATCATTCTATGCCTCTGTATCTAGTGTATATAAGTTCATGCCTTGAATTCTCACTCCTATGTCTGATGAAGTGGACTTGATCCACGAAAGCACACATAAAAATAGCAGTTAGTCTTTAAAGTGCTGCAGCATCTTTGCTTTTTGTTTGTTTGTTTTTTCTTTCTGATTTCAAAGTACTGTGTCACCTACCTATTGAAGAAGAGTGAAACAAATTAGATACTCAAGAATTATGTGGCCATGTTTGAAAGCAAACTCAAGGCATTTTAAATGGGGCTGAGTATTTTTTGCAGCTCATACAAGCATTCTTGACGGAACAAGGCCTTTGGACATACCTGTCAACCTTCCCGGATTGGCCGGGATTTCCCAATTTTCGGGGCCAATTTGCGCCATTTCCCGCCTGCAGCTGCCAAAACCCCGGAATTGGCAGCGGGGGGAAGGAGATACTGCGCATTCCTTCTGCGCAAGTCGCATTCTACGCATGCATAGAAGGCTTTTATGCTTGTGTAGAACCCTTTTACGCTTGCGTAGAAGGTTGCGCAAGAGTAAAAAGGTTCTACGCAAGCGTAGAATGCGACTTGCGCAGAATCGTTGTGCGCAGGTCCTGGATTGTCCGGAGCCGTGGTTGACAGGTATGCCTTTGGAATAGGAGGACGGTCGCACATACTCTCGAGTAGAATAGAATGTCTGAAAGGAAGATGAGATCTCTTTCCGAGAAGATGACAAGATGCATGGATGCAGATGCAAAGCTGCCCAACAGCCTGTAAGGCGAAGCAACCCGGTGGGTATTCTCTAGAACAGATTACCAACCAAAGGTACCACAAAAATACCGTTTGGGTTATGTTGGGATAGAGTATCAAGTGTAGAACACTTTAGAGCAGGGGTGGCCAACCTTGGTGCTCCAGGTGTTCTTGGACTTCCAATTCCCAGAAACCCTGATCAGCTGTTGTGCTGACTTGGGCTTCTGGGAATTGAAGTCCAAGAACATCTGGAGTACCAAGGTTGGCCACCCCTGCATTACTCTTTGGAAGCCTGGCTAATTGTCTACATACCAAAACAGATGAGGGACAAACTAGACCCTAACCCAGGCCACCCACCTAGCTAGCTAGCTAGCTAGCTAGCTAGCTACCTACTTACATACATACATACATACATGTATGGGAATCCTAAACAGGTGAAGGCATCTGCTTGGGAATACCCTGAAGGAAATGGTGAGCCACTGTGTGAGACAGAATGCTGGACTGGATGATGGGCTGTGGCCTGTTCCAGCAAGGCTGTTCTTATACATACATACATACATACATACATACATACATACATACATACATACATACATACATACATACATACATACATACATACCATCCATCTAGTGGAGTATGCTACTCTGGGCAGTTTATGGCCAAACAAGGTTAAAATGGAGAAAGAAATCATGAAAATAGAATAAACCCAATGGACATAAAACAATATAAACTAACAACAATAACCAGGAAACAATGGTAAGTAATGTTTTACCTTTGAACTGTTTTATGTGTTACCAATATGTTTGGGAATGCCCATGACAGCAGAGATTATAATGAACTTAAAAACAGGTGACGTCAATGAAAAACATGATTAATTTTAATGAACAAAGCAGAGCTGACAAAAGAGTGATTGTGTTCAATACCTTTGATGGACAAAACCATTATGCTGAATCCATGACAACAGGTATGGCACCATCTCTTTGCTATTCAAAGGCAACCCTTGAGCTGCAGAACCACAACCTTATTTATTTACATTCTTAGGCTAAACCCACATGACATAGGTACAGGCAGGTACATAAGCTAGTGCCAATGTCTTCACAACCTGAGTCAAACAGAGGGCAGGAAGACTATGACATGCAGGGTGAAAGCAGTATGTCAGAGCAGAATTTATGCCCTGTTTTCAGCCTCATCCAAGATGGAAATTTCAATGCGCGGCGGGGGAACCTTTCAGAACATACCAGAGGGATTGGAATGTGTAAACATGCTGGCCTCATGGGTTGGAAGAATTGAAACCTGGTGTGTGATGGACAAGCTATGCTGTATGATCATTGGCTGGATTCCTTTAGGGGAATGGCAAGGAGGTGGACCCTGAGGGAGGAGATATAAACCAGAGGGAGGGGACAAGATGGTCTCTTAATCCAATGTGGCGGGGATGAGGCGGGCTGGTCTTTATGGCCAGGCGTCTCCGTCCCAGGTGCGCTCACTAGCTCCCACTCCCCCCAGCCGGCGAGACCGGGGGAAGGAGCTCGCGTCAGCAGACGCTACCAGCGAATTGTATTGTTAAATTTTGTATTTATATTGAGATCTTGTATTGAAATGTAATTTTTTGCTTTCTGTTTCTGTGTTGGATATTTTTACTGTATTTATTGTATATTTTATTGTCAATGTTTACACAGTATTGCTTTTGTATTTCATTGTGCTTTTTATTTGTTGGAAACCGCCTTGAGTCACCCGTTGGGTTTGAATAAGGTGGTATACAAATAAAACCTGAAATGAAAATGAAATGAAAATGCTTTGAGCTAAGGGAGAGCTTGCAAACATGTAGTTGTCTTAGCCAGAAGCGGGGCCCTGGGATTCCCCATAGAGCAGTTTTATTTTGATATGCTTTCTGAACTTTTGATTAACTTTCTTCTGTAACTTACTCTGATTACAATATACTTTTAAAATACAGTAAAACCCCTACTTACATAAAAAGTCAGTTCTGTAGGCTTTTGCTTAAATCGGTTTTTATGTAACTCAAAGCAAACCCATAGGAAAAAATATATTTTACGTAACTCCAAGCAAACCCATAGGGAAATGAATTTTTACATAACTTGAAGCAAACCCATAGGAAAAATGATTTTTTTATGTAACTCAAAGCAAACCCATAGGAAATCCTGTTACATAAATTGGGACATTTACGTAAACCAGGGCATGGTTTTAGCACAAAATCATTATGTAAATTGAATTTTACGTAACTCAAGGCATATGTAAGTTGGGGTTTACCTGAAGATGCCTGGAGTGTTTACTTGGCTCAGCACTACCTTATCTATACTAATCTAAAAACCTGGTTGCTTAGCTAGGAGGTGGCAGCTCTAAAGCAGGAAGCAACCACTGGTGGGCAAGAATACCTACTCGTGAGTAAACTCGTTTCCTGACACAGTACACCAAGAGAAGGGGACAGAGGTGGAGATGTCAAGGCTGTTGAACTGGAAGATCCACCGATGCCACACTATGCTGCAGTGTCAGCCAACAGGCACTCATCATGACCCAACAAAGATGGACCACCTGGTCAGCTCACCTGCTTCTAAAAGTAATTGCTGATGAATGAGCCAGTGACTTGGATGGAAACTGAACAGATGCCAGGAGCTGAAGTTGCCAGATGGAGAGAAGCTGTGAGAAAAGTTATAGAAGATCTACACAAGAATGGGCCATGGATCCTAACCTAACCAAACCACCACCACCAGGCAAGATAGTCATTGGGTGCAAGTGGATCTTCCAGGTAAAGTAAAATGCAGAAGGAGGATGTGGAATGCTACAAGACTGGTTGCAAAAGGGTTCCTGCAGAAGTACAGAGGAGGCGTCGGCGAAACCTTTGTTCCTGTTGCCAAGCATAGCACTGCAAGACTGCTCCTGAGTGTGACAATCCCCAGACAGATCCAAGTCAAGCACTAGGTGTCAAGACTGCTTTTCTACATGGAGAAATTGCCGAGGAGCTGTACATGGAAAAGCCACTTGGCCCAGAAACATTTTGCTTTTGTCTAGAAAGTAAAGAAAGGCCTGTTTGGGCTGAAGCAAGCTGCTCAGGCCCGGAACAAGAAATTAAAATCCTGCTGCAAGGTCTCAAGAAACATGATGTAGACCAGTGCTTGTATACCAGGAATAGAAATGGACTTTTCACTGTTATTCTTGTTTATGTTGATGGCCTAATTGTGGTTACCCAAAAGGTAACAGGAGTACAAAGAGATTGTACCCTGTCTTAACAAAGAGGTGAGTGTTCAGAGTGAAAAGGAGGCGGGTGCCTCATATCTGCTGAACCAGAAATAAAAGATTATTGAGCTTGACAAGTTGCAGTTCGAAACCCGAGTACTGCACAATTGTGTGAACTCCCGTCTCTCTCCCCGCTCCTGCCAACCTAGCAGTTCAGTGCAAGTAGATAAGTGAAAGGCCAACAAGTCAGCAGTTTGAAACCTGGGTACTGCTTGACGAATTGAGCGCCCGTCTCTGTCCCAGCTCTTGGGGACATGAAAGGAGCCTCATTTGGGCGGTCTTTGAGTGGAGTTTCTCCAGCAAAAAAATCCTTTCAACCGAGAATTTCTTACATAACATTATTATAACAGAGATGAACACTGAACCCTAGTCAGATAGGACTGCCTTTCAACCAAGGGCAACCTTTACATGGCTAGCTAGGCTAACTACCAGCCTTGTGGGGGGTGCTTTGGATGAATTTGCATAGCCCAGGGGTGCCCAAAGTTTTTGGGCCATGGGCCGATCACGTGGTTCAGGGAGCTGGTCACTCAGGCCCGGGGGCCGGATCATACCTGTCAAGTATCCCGTATTATCAATACAATTGCAAGAACAAAATGGCTGAGTGGTATAAAACCCACAAAAAAAGGGAATAAAACCACTCAAAAATAATAGTATTATAACTTTGCTAGAGTTCTTAAAGATGTTTAATTCACCCCTCTTCCCCGGGCCTTTCTGCAGCCATCCCGTATTTGAACGGCCAGAAAAGAGGTTACTGCGCATGCATGCTGGATCATACGTGTCAATCATCCCGTATTATCAATACAATTGCAAGAACAAAATGGCTGAGTGGTATAAGACCCACAAAAAAAGGAATAAAACCACTCAAAAATAATAGTATTATAACTTTGACAGAGTTCTTAAAGATGTTTAATTCACCCCTCTTCCCCGGGCCTTTCCGCGGCCACCCCCGTATTTGAACGGCCAGAAAAGAGGTTACTGTGCATGGAGGTATAAAAAAAATCTGCCATCTCCTGTTTTTTATACCTCCATGGAAACAGCGACTCAATGGGAAGTAGTCCCTCCCCCTTCCATTCCCGGCCTATGCCTTGAGCATACTGCGCATGCGTGCCCGTCAGATGAAACAGTGTGCACGCGTCACATGTCAAGTTTCGGGAAATTTCTGTCAAATAAGGGAAATTTCCCGGCCAAAACGGGAAACTGGACAGCTATGCTTATCCTGTTCTGGCCTCCAGTCTAACTAACACGGGATGATGGCATGGAAAGAGTGTAAAATACGGTGGTTTGACAGAAATTTCCCGAAACTTGACAGGTATGGTGAAGGGATTACTGCAGCGGTGTGCATGCGCAATGGGGTCACTGCGCATGTGCAGTAACCATCGCGCACGCACACCACTGTAGAAACCCCCTTCGCGAAGGCGCGCCCATCAGACGCAGCGGTGCTTGCCCTTTTTCACAGCTGCGACTTGATAGGTATGGGTTGGATGCGGCCCCTGAGGCCAGTTCATCCTGGCCGCGAAGCCCTCGTTGCTCCTGGAAGCGGAAGTAAAACGCGCCCATACGGGCGCGTTTTACTTCCGCTTCCAGGAGCGACGAGGGCTTCGCGGGCCGGATGAATTGGCCTCAGGGGCCACATCCGGCTCCCCCCGAGTTTGGGCACCCCTGGCCTAGCCAAATGTCTCTCCCAAATTTGCGCGCCGGCGCAAGACTGGGCAAGGGCGCGCACGGCAGAGGGCGCTGGCGGAGGCCTGAAAGGCGCCCTACTACTAGTACTACGGGTGAGAGTATCCGTTCCGGCCTCCGCCAGTAGCCGGGGATGGTGGGAGGAAACCCGGGCGGCGGCGCCGAGCCTTATCAGCGGGCCGCAGGAGGAGCGGGCAGGGTTAGGTCCCCCCGCTGGGGCGGGCCGCGCTTCATGGCGTCCATTTGAGGAGGTGCCGCCCTCTTCGCCTGCTCGGCGCGCCACCTGGGTGCTCCATAATGGCGGGCTTATTAGCTCCCCGCCTGCCTATGCTGCTGCTGTTGTGCCGGCGGCGCCGGAGCCTCCCGCGCTGCTGCCGGGGGGGCTCTTTCTGGGCTGCTGCAGCAGCGCCCTCCTTCCCCGGGGGCCGGGCGACATGGGCAGCCTGCTGCTGGCTCCGCTTCGTGCCTTGCCGCCGCGGCGTCTCCGCCTGGGCAGCGGCGGCGGCGGCGGCGCCGGGGACCCCGCAGAAGAAGGCAGGCGATGGCCCGGGAGTTTCGGCGCCCCTCGGCGGCGGCGACGTGTCTGATGCCCGGCGGCTGTGGGCCTTGGTTTATCCAGAACGCGGGACATTAGCAGGTAATTTAGCAGGACTGCAGTGTGGGTGGGTCAAGTGGCGGGAGGTCAGCAGTTCGATTCCCGAGTACTGCAGGACGAATGAGCTCTCGCCGTCGTTGTCCCAGCTCCTGCCAACCTAGCAGTTCGAAAGCAAGACATATTGCAAGTAAATAAATAGGGACCACTTCGGTGGGGAGGTAAGCAGCATTCCGTGCGCACCGGGTGTCTAGTCATGCCTGCCACATGACCACGGAAACGTCTGCAGAAGAAGCTGGCTCTTCGGCTTTGAAACAGAGATGAGCACTGGTCGGATACTACTGGCTTTCGAGCAAGGGAAACCTTTACCTTACACCCACCCCGTCCCTTCTCATTGCCTGTGTTTTAGGGGGGGCGCGCGTGCACACACACACACACACCTCTCTCTCTCTCTCTCTCTCACACACACATCACATCACATCACATCACATCACATGGCATTATTTTCTTCTTCCTGCTGCCTTTTCTCTGCTGCCCTTCATTCCCAGCATGCGTCTGCCCACATGTCCACCTTAGGCTGTGTCATCAGGCACATTGGATCTCTCTCTCCCACACATGTGCACCTACTTCTTCACCTGTATTCACATGCTGCCTGGATTCATTTGGCCGGCTTCTTTGTAGCGTAAAGCCCACCATGAGATCCCAATGTGCCTCCTTGCCCCTCTTGAGCCCTATTGGTTGAGGTGTACACAGAAAGAGCCTCCTCCAAGACTGCTGTTTTTGGAACCACAACAGCAACCAGAATGAACTCGCTCGCCAAAAGGTGCCTTCATTTTGGCAATTGCAGGTCTGGCCCAGACACCGAAGAAGAAGTTCTGTTAGTTAGTAAAGGTAAAGGTTTCCCTTGCTCGAAAGCCATTTGTATCTGACTCAGGGTGCAGTGCTCATCTCTGTTTCAAAGACCCAGCGCAGTCTGCTTCTGTAGACATTTCCATGGTCATGTGGCAGGCATGACTAGACACCGGAGCGCACGGAACCCTGTTTACCATCCCACCAAAGTGGTCCCTATTTATGTACTTGCAATTTCTTGCTTTCGAACTGCTACGTTGGCAGGAGCTGGGACAAAGACGGGAGCTCATTCTGTCTTGCAGTACTTGGGAATCGAACTGCTGACCTCCCATCTCCCAGTCAGCGTCTTAGTCACTTGAGCCACTGCAGTCACTTGAGCCGCTGGCCAATCTTTCCATACCCCTGAATCTTCCTGCATCCAGACATTTCCTCCTCCTCCCCCCAGCCATAAGCTCTTTTACTTCCTAGTTCTGTCCCATCTTTCACTGTAAAGCAGGGGTTCCCAACCTACGGCCCGCAGGACAGCCCAGGCCTGCAGCACCATTTCATGTGGCCCATGTTGCCGTCGCCACCACTGGAAGCGGAAGCAGACAAGTTTACGACAGATGTAGACACGTTTTATGGCAGTGTTTACAAGGGGGGGGGACCACCTGTGCGAGGGGGCATGGTTGAAAAGGTTGAGAACCCACGCTGTAAAGAAATGCTGGAGGGAATTTAAAGTTGAATAAAAGTAGCAGATAAAAAGACAGATACAGCTATAAATATCTGTCTGACTCATTTGGACATACAGTGGTACCTTGAACAACGATTTTAATCCGTTCCATGGGGCTCATTGTTGTACGAAACAATTGCTATATGATACATGCATCGTATAGCGATTTTTCCTATGGGATGCATCGTACTGTACAACGATTATTATTTTTTTGCTATGTGGTTTTTCCCATTGAAAAATTGTACAATTTTTTCCATAGGGAAAATTGTTATGCGGGACACCATTTACCCCCTCAAAACATCATCATCATCATCATCATCATCATCATCATCATCATCAATAATAATAATAATAATAATAATAATAATAATAATAATAATAATAATAATAATAATAATAATAATAATAATAATAATAATAATAATAATAATAATAATAATAATAATAATAATAATAATAATGCAATTTTTTTGCCGCCTAATTGTTATGCGGTTTCATTGCTATACTGGGCAATTGTTGTATGAGGTTCCACTACAGTAACATTTTATCTGCCCTTTGGTTGCCTGTAAAGTCCACCACAGGATCACAGTGCCTCCTACCACTTTAGAGTTATTTGTTACAGACCAATATTTCTATACTCTTGAATCTCCTTCACTGTGTTGTGTCTTTTTCCAGCCTTTTCTCTCTCCACATACATGTTTCCTTGCATCTAGACCAGTGTTTCCCAAACTTTGGTTTTTGAACTTCAATTCCCAGAAGCCTAAGTCAATTCCCCAAAGCACTGATCAGCCAATGTACTGACTTAGGCTTTTGGGAATTAAAGTCCCCCCTTGGGCATTGGCCCCATTATGGGAACCACTGATATAGATTCCTATTTCTCCTTCGCCTTAAGCTGGCCTAGCCCATAAGCTCTTTTACTTCCTAGTTCTGACTCATCTTTCGCTGTAATGTTTGAGAAAATTTAAAATAGAATACAAAAGTAACAGATAAAAAGACAAATATTTGTTTAATGTAGAAATGTAACTAACAGTGTTGTAGAGTAAACTACTGTAAAGTGTTTTGGGAACCTGTAAGGATGTGTCCTAAAGTAACTTCTTTTGTGTCTAGGCCAGACGTGAAACTGCCAAAATGAAGCCACCTTTTGGTGAATTCATTCTGTAGTTCCTTTGACTAAACCTAGCCAGTACACAAGGTTGCCGTTGCCTGAGGTACACCCGCTTGTGGCTCAAAAATACCACAGTCTTCGAGGAGGCTCTTTCTGTGTACCCCCTAAAGCAGGGGGTCTTCAAACTTGGCTCTCCAGGTGTTCTTGGACTTCAGTTCCCAGAAGCCCAAGCCAACATTCCTGCTGATCAGGGCTTCTGGGAATTGAAGTTCAAGAACAGCTGGAGTGCCAAGGTTCCCCATCACTGCCCTAAAGTAATTTATTAGAGCATGCTAAAAGCTTTTCAGACACAGGACCTTCCTTTAGTGCGAGCATGACTATGGGGTCCTGTTACTGTATTTAATTTTCTAACCTAAGGGGGGCTATTAACGACCAGAACCCCTTGGAGGTCACTGATTCATAGGGTCCTCATAAGTGGGAAATGATTTGACAGTACATAGCATCAATCTCTAATCTTCTCCTTTTTATTTGTATTTTATTTGTACAGCGATACCTCATACAACGTCCAAACTTGGTTCCACAAGTTTGGACTTTTTACGGATTTGGACTTTGTATGAGGCATGCAAAATCCTAGCCACGATGCCTCATACAACGTCCAAATCCTTGCCACGATGCCTCGTACAACGTTGTTTCCATAGAGATACATTGTACTGTAACAGCACAGACTTCAGGGCAAAGTCATACAGGAAACTGACAGAACTTTAAGAAATCATTGCCTAAAGGCTAAATACATTACAAAAACATGTCAAACAACCCTGATTGTCCAAGAACCTGAAGAATGCTGCAAAAAATTCTGATGAAAAAATTCAAAAAAAATTCCGAAATCACACTCAAAACCACTCCTAAACACTCTTCACCTCGTGCAAGACCCACAAGAGCAATGCACGCATGCATCCTATTTTTAATACTTCCCAGGCACGATGCAACCTGGGAAAAACCCCAATGCCTCATACAAAGTCGCAGCGACTTTGTATGAAGCAACTTTTTTCATGGGATTAGGCGATGTTGTATGAATGCGATGTTGTATGAAGCGGACTTTGTATGAGGTATTGCTGTATTATTAGTTGTACTTTTCCATTAATGTCTGGCAAAGACAGGATACTTGGAAAGGTTGGAAGCAGCAGGCAGGAAAACTGGAAGATCAGATATGAGATGGACTGATTCCCCAAAGTTTTGTTTACAAAGAGTTAAGCAAGTCTGTTGAAGACAGGACGTCTTGGAGATTTATTATTTATTTATTTTATTTTATTTAGTATATTTTTATACCGCTTTCCTCACCTATTGGTGATCTAAAGCGGTTTACAGACAAAGATGGTAAATTTCATAAAACTTAAGGCCCATGTCATGGGTAACAGCCGCTTCCACTCCCCTGCAACCGCTGAGGGGAGGAGCTTAGGGGGCTCTGTGGCAGGGACGAAGGTGGAAAATGTCCACCAGCCATGGAGCAACTGTCGCTCCCACTCCCCTCCAACTGTCTGAGGGGAGGAGCTTAGGGGACTGTGGCAGGGACGAAGGTGGAAAATGTGCGCCAGCCATGGAGCAACGGTCACTCCCACTCCCCTCCAACTGTCTGAGGGGAGGAGCCTAGGGGGCTCTGTGGCAGGGACGAAGGTGGAAAATGTCCTCCTGCCATGGAGCAACTGTCGCTCCCACTCCCCTCCAACTGTCTGAGGGGGGGAGCTTAGGGGGCTCTGTGGCAGGGACGAAGGTGGAAAATGTCCGACAGCCATGGAGCAATGGTCACTCCCACTCCCCTCCAACTGTCTGAGGGGAGGAGCTTAGGGGGCTCTGTGGCAGGGACGAAGGTGTGAAATGTCCTCCTGCCATGGAGCAACTGTCGCTCCCACTCCCCTCCAACTGTCTGAGGGGAGGAGCTTAGGGGGCTCTGTGGCAGGGACGAAGGTGGAAAATGTCCGCCAGCCATGGAGCAACTGTTGCTCCCACTCCCCTCCAACTGTCTGAGGGGAGGAGCTTAGGGGGCTCTGTGGCAGGGACGAAGGTGGAAAATGTCCGCCAGCCATGGAGCAACTGTTGCTCCCACTCCCCTCCAACTGTCTGAGGGGAGGAGCTTAGGGGGCTCTGTGGCAGGGACGAAGGTGGAAAATGTGCGCCAGCCATGGAGCAACTGTCGCTCCCACTCCCCTCCAACTGTCTGAGGGGAGGAGCTTAGGGGGCTCTGTGGCAGGGACGAAGGTGGAAAATGTCCTCCTGCCATGGAGCAACTGTTGCTCCCACTCCCCTCCAACTCTTTCTCTTTCATAGCGTCACCATATGTTATGAGAGACTTAACAGGGTGTAGCAGCAATCGTACTTCTTTTGCCAACTCCCTTTCATCAGGCTGCCAAATCAGTAGGAGATACCAACTCGCCAGACGACAACCCGTGATATGATTTCTCCAGCTGCCTTCTGGTCTTCACTGTGGCATTCAGTAGATCAGGTGTCTCAATGTCAGGCTTTGTCTTCTGCAGTACTATGTGGGCTGGTGTTATCTGGAACATACAGGTGCCACCTCTCGGTACAGTTGGGAACCAAGCCTTTCCAGGAAGAGATAATCTTCTCAGGGGCTGCATCCTTGCTCTGAATTTCTCTGCCTAGGAATGCTGGGTTTTCTGCTTCTCAGTTTTCTTTCAATAGCTAGACAAAGAACTTTTCATTTGGCAACTGGCCTTACTTTGCTGCAAGTGGAGTTTTGACCTGGTTGATGCCGTAGTTTCGTGTATTGACGAGCTTTTCCATTTTGCCCCCTTCCCCTTTTCTTTGACTTTAACTAGACTAAGTATTTAACTAATTATTGTATAGTATTAATTGTTGTGATGGGGCACACAAAAAGAGCCTCCTCAAAGATTGGGGTATTTTGGAACCACAATCGAGCATACCTTGATAACGGCAACCTTGTGTTGCTGGCTAATCTTTCTCACACTAGATCTGGCAGAAGGAACTGCAAAAGGAACTCACCAAAAGGTGCCTTCATTTTGGTCTAGACCCAGAAGAAGAAGAGGAATTGTGAGCTACTGCAGTGGCTCAAGTGGCTAAGACGCTGACTGGGAGGCGGAAGGTCAGCAGTTCGATTCCCGAGTTCTGAAGGACGGAATGAGCTCCCGTCTTAGTCCCAGCTCCTCCCAACCTAGCAGTTTGAAAGCAAGAAATTGCAAGTAGATAATTAGGGACCACATCGGTGGGAAGGTAACAGCGTTCCATGCACTCTGATGTCTAGCCATGCCTGACACATGACCACGGAAATGTCTGCAGAAGCAGACAACGCTGGTTCTTCGGCTTTGAAACAGAGATGAGCACTGAACCCTAGAGTCGGATACGACTGGATTTCGAGGAAGGGATATCTTTATCTTTAACTTGCCTCCCCTATGGGGAGAAAGGTGGCACATAAATAACTAGATAGAAAATAGATAAAAGTAGATAGATAAATACATTTATGATTCCCATCTTTGGGAGGAGGTTCAGCTGTAAATGTACTAACAAATGTACATATACAGATATTTTCCCAGTATATGCATGAGGATAGAGCTGGCTGTCTTCCCCATGCATCGCTATGTGTATGTTCTGGAGGAGGAGCCTGAATATTTTTCACTTTAGGTCCAAATACTTTGGGTGGAACATTTTCCACAGAGGATCCATATTTTTCCATGGATAATTTTCCACTGCAGTCAGCCATGTAATATTTAAATTACATTGTGCTGTTAATTTCTATCTGCACATCCTTTGTCTGTTCACCTCTGCTGAAGTACAATTTCATTTAGTATTCCTTTCTTTTCTTGGCAGCATAAGAAGCAGGTGTGGAAGAAAGGAGAACGTATTGTTCTTATCATGCTCAGTCTTCACGTATCAAAGGATTTCTCTTCATTATTGCTATGCGAGTGATTTGTACAAGCCATTTCTTCCACTTCTTATGTTTGGCCCTTCAATGTGCAAAGCCTACACTTCACAGGCTGCTTTGCAGCCTTGCCTTTCAACACATGAAAGTTTTTTTTTCATCAGGTGTAGAATGTCCCACCACAATTCTTTCCCTTAAAACACATTTTGAATGTATGCATAAAACTATGGGCTTTTGATTGTGTCAAGTTTCCTTCTGAAAGAATGAAATCAGAAAAAAGTCTTAGTTTGAGAAACACATCTGTCATTGAGGCTCCTTGAGTGGAAATGCTTCTTATTTATTTATTTATTTATTATGTTTATTTATACCCCACCCTATTGGTGTGAGTACCACACAGGGCGGCTTACAACAAAGGAAAAGTACAATACAGCAATACAGAAACACTAAAAAGCATTACAGCTAAAACATTATTAAAACCCCTATCTAAAATACAATTTAAAAATGAATAAACTCTGCAATACCCACCCTAACCCTAACCCCTTAAGAGATTAGAAGTAAGGGCATCCCTCTCTTTAGGATGGTGCTTTTAGCTACACAGTACAGTATTCAAATATTAGTATGGGGGGTATTTTGTTTTTTAAAGTTTGATGCCTAATGTATTGGTGCTAAATTGTTCTAAGTTAGATTTATACACCCTCCAACAAGTTAATTGATCAGTCAGAATTATTTCAGAGGAATTTATCCTTTACAGGATTAAAACATTTAGTCTGCCTATCCCAATATTGTTTTTCTGATTGAAAAGCCTACCACTAGGCCCGTGATGGCGAACCTTGGCACTCCAGATGTTCTTAGACTTCAATTCCGTCACGGGCGTGTTTTACTTCCACTTCCGGGAGCGACGAGGACAGCGCAGGCCGGATGAATCGCAGTAAACCCATTTGTGTGGATTCACAGGGTGCTTGGGCTTCTGGGAATTGAAGTCCAAGAACATCTGGAGTGCCAAGGTTCGCCATCATGGCACTAGGCCGAGCGGGGCATCAGTCTTAGGCAGCAGTTTGTGGGAGTTAAAAAGTGTCACTGAGGCATGTAATAAGGGAGTTCTGTGTTTTATACAACCTACTCTGTGCTTCTTAGGAGAAAGCTGTCCCATTGGCACACTTTATAAAAAAGACTATCTTCTCAGTGAGGCCTAAGTTGTTACTACATTTAGTGAGTGTCAACTTGTAATTCCATTTTATGACTCTGATGCAGTCAGTGGACCATAGAGCTTCTTCTTCTGTGTCTAGTCCTGATAGGAACCATAGAGCTCGAAACCATGTAAAACACTTGGTGTGGTTTATTTTTAATTGTTAAGGTTACAGACTTGCATTTAACGGAAATATGTCTCATAGAAATCAATGGGATACTTTATTCATTGTTCTTAAAATTTTGTTGCTTGAGTCATTTGGCCGGTGTTTTAAGTATATTTTAAAATAATAATCCGTAATATCAGCCATCTCCTTTTATAAACATGCCTGGATTTTAAGATCTTCAGAGGAAACCTTTTTTAATACTGTAAGCCACTTTTAGTCCTTTTCATGAGAAAGGTGGGGCAAATATGTTTTAAATATACTGACCAAAATATATAATGCACAACTCTTTTCATAGCAAACAACATCAGTGAATTATTTTCATTAAAAAGCAATATGTAATGAACTATTCTTTAGAAATAATATTCCAAGTTCTATCCTGGGTAAATGTTATGAATGTATAATTTAACTGCTAAAATTTAGCTGGGGGGGGGGAAACCTGAAGTATTTCTGATAAACATTATTGTAATATTTGAGTCCATTTCCCCCCCAAATATTGAAAAAAACTTGCATTTTTTTCTCCTCCTTCCGTGTCCCCATAGCTGCGGTTGGTTTCCTGACAGTTTCCAGTGTCATCACTATGTCTGCTCCTTTTTTCTTGGGAAAGGTTATTGATGTCATTTATACAGACACCACTGGTGATTTTGCAGACAACCTGTTCAACCTGTGTGCCTTACTAAGTGGAATATTTGTCTGTGGTGCTGCTGCCAACGCAACTCGTGTCTACCTCATGCAAACTGCAGGTAATTAGGATGAGAATGTAAAATAGTTTATATTTGTGGCAAACATAATAACTGTCTGCAAGACATTCAAGGCGAATGCGTCCACCTTCAAGATTATGTTCTTTAATAAAGAATGTGTTATGCATTTCCGAATTAATTTGAAATTACTGTATGTTCAATTTCAGATCTCATATAGCTCCATGGCCCATGTAAATAAATACTAGCTTAAGTTAGAATTTTTATAAGGTCTGCATTAAGATTAGAAAATCTACCGTTTAGCTCCATATTAATGTTTCATTCCCATCTCCTTAAAAAGAAGAGCCAAATTCTTCTTGCATCGTTACACTGGCAAAATACTAAAGGCAAAACTTTTAGATGTAAATGGCCTCAATTAGGAAATCATTGTACACATCAGTTGCTTACCGAGTCATACAATTCAGCGTACTACAGATCGTGTCTCCTATGATATCTTAAGGCAATTTGTGTCATTCTTTTAGCATTGTGGCAGCATAACTATGCAAAAGATTCTGGGCAAAAATGTACACATGCCTTCATGATGCACACAACTTTTTTGATTTTTCTATTGATATTTGTAATATAGTGGCTGGAATTCTGTTAGTTATGCTTGCTGACAGCAGTGTAATGTATCAGCATAAAACTGTTGTAAGTTAAGGAGTTGATGTAGAAATCAGTTGTGCAGCAGTTGTGTGACTCTGTACAATAAGAAATACCTACTCTGACTTCTTAATTTGCGACAATTCACCAGCAAAAGTCATACTGTTGGTGTTACACTAGCAGAAATACACACAAAGATTTTAGCCACTGTCTGTTGCAAAGAACATTTGGGGACTGTCTTATGTTGCTAACCTTTTTTAAAAAAAACTGTAAGATGTTTTCAAATAATGTTTGTCTTGACGTTTACAGGGCAAAGAATTGTGAAACGCCTGAGGGCAACAATGTTCTCTTCTCTCTTGAAACAAGAAATGGCTTTTTTTGACAAAACTAGCACTGGAGAGCTGATTAATCGCTTATCTTCAGATACAACGCTCTTGGGCCGTTCAGTTACTGAAAACCTCTCTGATGGTTTAAGAGCTGGTGCCCAGGCCTCTGTTGCTGTTGGGATGATGGTATGTGACTATTTTTTTTCATTCCTTCATTCATTTTCTCTCTCTCTCTCTCTTGCTGCATCTTACAAAGTCAAAGAATTTACAATGACTTTACAGAGAATTCAAGAACCCATGCGTTAAGCTGATGTGTGAGAATATTGATAATTACTGTAATTACACCTGATGGAAAACATGGGGAAGTTATTTTATGGACTGCAGCTCCACACTGGTCATACTAGCTGGAAAGTGATTGGAGTTGTCTTTAAATAAAATGTTTTCCCAGTTCTAGTCTAATGCACTGGAGTCCCATAGACAGAAATCAGAACTTGAATTAAGAGTCACTTTCCACAAAGCAGCAATTGAATTTTCAGTCTGAGGGGAAATTATAGTGGCTTAATTTTCATTAGTAACACTGGACCGGTTTCATAGTTATTTGGGTGTTTCTAAAAAAATGGTAGTTAGTGGATTATAATGCATGATGATCTTTTGGGACCTTTGCTCTAAAAACGATTGGTTTGTATACAGCAATAGAAACATTCAAATTACCTAAATTCTTATGGAAGAAGGTAGGCTGCAGTGATGGTGAACCTTAGCACTCCAGCTGTTCTTGAACTTCAGTCCTAGATGCCCTGAGGATTGCTGACTTGGGCTTCTGGGAATTGAAGTTCATGAACAGCCGGAGTGCCAAGGTTCACCATCATTTGAGTAGGGTATTAATGGTATCTATGGGACATAATCCAACAAATGTGCAGCTAGAATTGCATCATTCTTTGACTGATTTTCTTTTATGTGACTCATAGGCAATGGTATTATGTAATCTCAGTGGAATTTGACCATAGGGTTTAACTTGCCCACTCTCAGTACAAATATTATGCATGTTGAATCCAGGTTTCGGAGTATATCATTCAACAGTGAGGAGTGAAACAAAGTTGAAGAATGTTTTGTAATTGCAGAAGATTGGCCAAAATCCTGTTGCTTATCATGGTAAATTGTGCTAACGTGGGCCTATTGAATCATTGGGAATGCAGTGAATCATCGCTTCTGTATGATCTTTTGATTCAAATAGACTTACTCTAACTGCAATTTACAGTGTAAAATAAGTTGCAGTTCAACTAGGCCCATTTGACTCAGTGGATCTTACAAAGGAGTTTACTCACCAAGTATCCATTGATTCAGTGTTCCTCTAATATGACAGAATTTTGATCACTGCATGGCATTACACTTCTGTCATCTTTAATTAACAGAGCTAGCTGATCCTATTTAATTGTATTTAAATGTTGATGCAGAGTTACTTCTTTATTTCTAGTTTTTTGTGTCTCCCAAACTGGCCACATTTGTTCTGAGTGTAGTGCCACCTCTGGCTTTATTAGCTGTAATATATGGAAGATATTTACGAAAACTGACAAGAATGACCCAGGATTCCCTCGCAGATGCAACACAGGTCAGTTCCCAATTGATTAATTTCAAAGCAGAATTGTACCATACCAGAGCTGTATGTCAATAGCTCTTAATGAATAACTGAATAAAGTTTGTGATAGGGAAAGATATTGACCAAAATTCTCTTGCATAGTGTTGCAAGTTGCATACCTTAGAGGAAAGTAAAGAATTAATCATAAACATCGTCATTTGCATTCAGAGTCACATAACTCAGTATGCAACAGGTAATGTCTATATTTGCCTCTTAAGTTGTGTCATTTATGTTACACTAGTGTAACTAGGCAAGAGTATTTGGGCCATTGTGTATCAAAATTGGAATTCCTGCATTTTAACGTAAAACTTGAAAATTAATGTATTGAAGTAGCTGCTTGTTTCCAGATTCAAATTCATAGATTCTGGTCAGAAATTGGGTAACCCTGGAGATGAAATTATAGTGGACAAGACAATGCAATTGTTAACTGCTTTTTCATTTATTGGGACTGCAGTGGCTCAAGTAGCTAAAACACTGCCTGGGAGGCGGAAGGTCAGCAGTTCGATTCCCGAATACTGCAAGATGGAATGAGCTCCCGTCTTTGTCCCAGCTCCTGCCAACCTAGCAGTTCGAAAGCAAGAAATTGCAAGTAGATAAATAGGGACCCCTTCAGTGGGAAGGTAACAGCACTCCGTGCGCTCCGGTGTCTAGTCATGCCTGCCACATGACCATGGAAATGTCTGCAAAAGCAGACAGCTCTGGCTCTTCGGCTTTGAAACAGAGATGAGCACTGCACCCTAGAGTCGGATATGACTGGCTTTCAAGCAAGGGAAACCTTTACTTTTACCTTTTCATTTATTAATTTTATTCCTCTCCTTTTCGACTGAAACTGAAGGCTAAGACCAAAGGTTATATTCTTTATTGTTGCTAATAAATAAATAAAACAGGTTCCATTCTATTGTACTCAGTACGGTGTAGTATTTGACAGGCTAGGACTCAGGAGACCTAAGATTATATAAATTTCTTAGTAGAAATATACATTGTTTGTTAGTGTGACACTTAAATGCAGTGGGAGGATTCTAACAAGCAAGTTTGACAGATTGTATTACTTTTTTTAAAAAATGCTGCAGCTAGCAGAAGAGCGGATTGGAAATTTAAGGACAGTTCGAGCTTTTGGGCAAGAGTTAAATGAAATGGAAAAATATAAGGGCAAAGTTGAATATGTTCTGCATTTGGCCACGAAAGAAGCAATAGCTCGGGCAGGATTCTTTGGAGCAGTAAGTATATGAAGAAGGTGAGCAGTCAACGGTAGTGCTTACTATGTAAAGTGCATGATATTTTTTTTTGTTAATATTTAAAATATTCTTATGGTGTTCAGACCACAGTGCTTATTTCCATCTGCAAACTGGTGTGTCACAGTGTTCTCAACAAACATTATTTGACATTAAATTATGTAAGCCGCCCTGAGTTGAGCTTGCCAAAGTGGGCGGCGAACAAGTTGAAATATTAAATTAAATTAAATTAAATTGACAGCCTGCGTAGGAATTATGTCACTGGTCATATAGGCATGCTTTTCTGAGAATTCCTCTGTCAGTAGGTGCCTCAGAGGAGTTTGAATTGATGTCCCTATTTGTGGATTGGCTATTGGAGTGTTTAAAACACATTTTCAAACTTTAAATCTTAAAAATCTACATTCAGGGTAAGGTTGCGCGAGTCTGGCAACAATTTTAAACTTCTGTAATTTTTTTTATTTTTGCTCTTCTGCTGTTATTGGTGGTGAAGAACTGACAGCTTTCTAAAAATACATTTCTTTTTTTAAAAATTTGAAGACATATACATAGGTATTTTTGCAATTTATATAAATACAGATAATTATTCCCAGTGGCCAGCAGCTTGTTCAGACTACATATGGAATGGTATATTCTGTACATAGTTTCTCTTCTGTTTGTGCAAAAGAGAATGAGTGTGTACACACACACACACACACACACACACACACACACACACACACACACACACACACACACACACACACACACACACACACACACACACACACACACACACGTCCAAGTGAAAAGCTTTGTTACTTTCAACAGAGTCTTATATAACTTCAGGCTGGAGATCATGGCTGTAAATGCAGAGTACTCAGTCCAAGGAGCCATTATATCCTTTGTTAGAGGACTGTCTGTTTTTGAACATTTTCTCAAGTGTTTGCATGCACCAAAAAGAAAATTAGGGTCTCATGTCTGTACTAATATACTGAATGTTCCCCTTCCCACCATATGTATTGTTGTTCAACTGTTATACAGTATCTTGAAATAATGTGGATGAAAGTTTTAGTTCCTTCAATCTTTAATGTTTGCTATTTAGAGTTCTTTTTAATTAAGTACACCACATGATTTCATTTTAAATGAGGGGTCATGGGTTTTCAGATTAGTTTCCCCAAATCTGAGAGCATTTTGGAATTAGAAGTCTGAAAGATTGTTGTGGAAGACCTGCACTTCTTTCAGCACTTTTTATTTATTTCTTCGTCTTTTTTTCCTTTTTCAGACTGGGCTATCTGGGAATTTGATTGTGCTCTCTGTCCTGTACAAAGGAGGATTACTGATGGGCAGTGCCCACATGACTGTTGGTGAATTGTCTTCTTTCTTAATGTATGCCTTCTGGGTTGGCATAAGCATTGGAGGTATGCATGATAAATGTGGATGTTAAAACAAAAATAATTTAAAATATTATAGGAGAGATGCCTGTTCAGAAGGGGAAACATTGTGCAGGCATAGAAAATTAGGAATTGCGGGGATAACATTTTCAGAGTACTGTAATTGTAATGAATGTTCTATGACAGAACCCTGAATTTTTGAATTCACTGTGATTTTCAACATCACAGCTCTGAGACATCTTGGTGCTATTCAGAAGCAAGTGTGGAAATATTTTCATTTCCCATCTGCAGTGTTGAAGATAACTCTCTTTCTCTTGCAACAACCACAGGGGAGACAGCCATGAATAAAGAGATTGTAAAATATTGTGGCAGAAGACCCTATGCCACAACAGGAGTACAATAATATTTGTCTTCGCAGTCCTGAGAACAAGCCCACTTGCTGTCATAAAGAACAGTGAATGTATCCAAGGGGACCTCTCATCTGTGCCATGGGACCAGCTTATCCTGAATGGCAGGATAGGATGCACCCTTTCCCGGGTTGGAGCACAAGCTGCTGATGGATATATGTATCTATTAAGGATGGATAGATGAATAAATGTATATAGCTCATGAACATTGAAATGGAAAAGTCACAGACTTCAAGACTGAAATGTGACTATGGATGGCAGGACATGCCTGTCAGAAGGGAGTGTAGCTTGTGCTGTCAGTCCCATCGTAAAATGCTTTGTAAAACATGTGCCTCCGGAGCTCGAGCTGGTGGTGTGGGTGAAGGAACTGAGCATAATAGCATCTCATAGCGGAGAACCAGGTATGCGTCTAGCACAGGTGTCTAGCAAATCATATATGGGACCAGCAGCCGTCGCCCTTGCTCGAAAACCAGTCATGATCGACTCTAGGGTTAAGTGCTCATCTCTGTTTATATCTAAAGAGCCAGCGCTGTCTGCATTTGCAGACGTTTCCGTGGACATCTGGCAGGCGTGACTAGTCATTGGAGTACACAGAACGCTGTTTACTTCCCCACCAAAGGGGTACCTATTTATCTACATCTACAGTAATACCCCAGTTAACGTGTGCACCGCACAGCATTAAAACTGGATAATGTTGGGGAATTTGAGGAAAATTTTTGCACTGCACAATGTTAAGATAATGTTGTGCGATGCAAAGGTTTTCCTCAAATTCCCCAATGTTGATCTCTGCTCCAAAGCCCACAGGGCTGGAGACCAGCACTGCGAGCTTTGAGGCAGAGATCTCTGGAGGCCCCCTTGCTGGGGGAGGGGGGCAAGGAGGCCTCTGTAGCATCGGATAGCCGGTTTCCTCAGGGTGAGAGTGTGCGCGCACGTGCTCTTGCCCCAAGGGAACTGGCGATTGAGCGCTCAGAGCGCCGGCTTCCTTGGGGGGAGACCGCGCCCTCACCCCAAGGAAACCAGCGCTCAGATGCTCAGAGCACCGGCTTCCTTAGGGGGAGACCGTGCGTGCGCGCCCTCACCCCAAGGAAACTGGCTCTCAGACACTGTGTACCAGCTTCCGGGGGGGGGGGGGGAGAGAGACCGCGTGCACTCTCACCCCACTGCAATTTGAGACCTAGGTACTAAACAACGGAGTTAGCTCCCATCTCTGTCCCAGTTCCTGCCAACCTAGTAGTTTGAAAGCAAGAAATTGCAAGTACAGTAGATAAATAGGGACCACTTTAGTGGGAAGGTAAACAGCAGTCCATGCACTCTGGTGTCTAGTTATTCCTGCCACATGCCCACAGAAACTTGCAGACACATACAGCACTGGCTCTTTGGCTGTAAATAGAGATGAGCACTAAACCCTAGAGTCAGATACAACTGGCTCATCTCGTATCTGACTCTAGGGTTCAGTGCTCATCTCTGTTTCAAAGCCGAAGAGCCAGCGTTGTCTGCTTCTGCAGATGTTTCCATGATCATGTGACAGGCATGACTGGACACCGGAGCGCACGGAACGCTGTTACCTTCCCACCGAAGTGGTGCCTATTTGCAATGTCTTGCTTTTGAACTGCTAGGTTGGCAGGAGCTGGGACAAAGACGGGAGCTCATTCCATCCTGCAGTACTTGGGATAGACATTTAAAATTTGCTGTTTGAAAAAGGGTTGGTAAGGCTCAACCTATCGGACAAGACTTGTATTTCAAGTTGTACATTTTTTTAGAGGCACCAAAGCAGGTATTCAGTGGGACAGACTGTGAAAACATCTTTTAAGACTAAGTACATATCTTTGGTATTCCTATTCATGCATAACAGCAGGTTTTTCTTCTTTAGGTTTAAGCTCATTCTATTCCGAGCTGATGAAAGGATTAGGTGCAGGAGGGCGTCTTTGGGAACTTATTGATCGAAAGCCAGAACTTCCTTTTAATGGTATGTTCTCTATTTTGTCAATGTTTTGCTCTTGTTTCAGTAGACAGACATTTTAAGTGAGAAATATATGCCTTTGCTCAAAAACTAGAAGAAAATCTAATTAGAAATTTGCCATTGAAATATTTGCAAATATTTGTATAACATTACCGAGGCTGGTAGAGCAAAACCCAGCAAAAGGGTTTATAGCACCTTTCAGACAGAAGTGCTAGGCTCAGAAATAAGCATCCATGCTGTTTTAAAGGGGGGAAAGTGGGATGTGGAAAGTTTGTTGCAAAGTGAAATGCAAACACTAAGCAGAGTTAAAGAGAAGTGTAATGTTTCATTATCCTATAAAGTACAGGTAAAATTGAAGTCCAGTTGAAGGCTAAGGCTATACAGTGGTAAATCGGTTTACGAATGCCTCAGCTAACATACTTTTCGGTTTAAGAATGAAAATCCATTGAAAATAATGCCTCGGTTTACAAATTTAATAGTGAAAAATTTGCAATTTACGAATTTTTCGAAATTAGATTTGTAAACCGATTTGTGGTTTCCCATAGGAATGCACTGAAAACCAATTAATCTGTTCTGGAGGTCAGAAAAAAGGTTTTCAATGCAATCCTATGGGAAATCGCGTTTTGGTTTATGAATTTTTCACAATACAAAACATCCCGGAGAATGCATTAAACTCGTAAACACAGGTACCTCTGTAGTTTTAATCATATCTAGTTGGAAGAAAGCATCGTTGAATACAGTGGGATTTATTTCTTTGTAAACATGCATAGGATTGTACTATAAAAATGCTAATTAGGGTGATCAAAGGAATTTTTAGCAAAGCAAAAGGGACAGTGTACACTAATACTTACTTTATTTTCTGCCAGAGTTAAGCTACATATATTAATATGATGCCTTATCTCACTATTTTACTTTAATCATACAGTTTTGGACAGATTTCGTATTCTAATTTGTATTCTTTTCAGAGAAGATTCAGAATACAGTGATACCTCATACAACGTCCAAACTTGGTTCCACAAGTTTGGACTTTATACGGATTTGGACTTTGTATGAGGCATGCAAAATCCTAGCCGCGATGCCTCATACAACGTCCAAATCCTTGCTGCGATGCCTCATACAACGTCATTTCCATAGAGATACATTGTACTGTAACAGCACAACTTCAGGGCAAAGTCAAGGAAACAGACAGGAAACTGACAGAACTTTAAGAAATCATTGTCTAAAAGCTAAAAACATTACAAAAACATGTCAAACAACCCTGATTGTCCAAGAACATGAAGAATGCTGCAAAAAAAACAGGAATGCTTCTAAAAATTCTGACAAAAAATCCAAAAATATGCTCAAAACCACTCCTAAACGCTCTTCGCCTCATGCAAAACCCACAAGAGCAATGCACGCATGTGTCCTGCCTTTTGTACTGCCCAGGCACAATGCAACCTGGGAAAAACCCCAATGCCTCATACAAAGTCGCACGACTTTGTATGAGGCAACTTTTTTCAAGGAATTAGGCGATGTTGTATGAATCCAATGTTGTATGAAGGGGACTTTGTATGAGGTATTACTGTAATTATAAATCCTGCGTAAGACACTTAAGTATCTCAGAATATATAAAACATCAAGAAGTAGCTTTTTAAAATAACAGCTGACTGCTGGATTTCAGCCACATCTTACTGTTAATTTGTGTGGTTACCTTATTTTTAATTGTTACTGTGCCATCATGAATCTTGCGCTTTACAGAGTACAAGAAGAGAAAGAGTCCCAGGTAGCAAGGACAACTAAGAAATAAGTTATAAAAGTGCTTTGTAGAGTAAAAGTCTTGCATCATTTGACAGAAAGATTGTCATGGAATGTAGGGGTTAAGTCTCTGACTAAAAGTGGCCATATACAGCTGAAGTTTCCATGGGCTTATTTGAGGACTCCATGAGTCTTTAATTGAGATGTAGCAGATAGACACTATTTTGATTCTACCTCATTATACCTTCCCAGTTTGTTCTGTTTGTGTTTCACTTAACTTTATTTTCTTTAAATTTAGCTTTCTTTGTTACCTATTCTCTACACCTGTACTGTATAATATTGATAACCTGGCGTATTCATATTAAAATACTTGGGAGAAAGTGGATATAAATGATTTTTGGCTCAACAGGGTCATAAATCACAGAGATACTTGGGGTTTTAGTGGGATTTGGCAACCTAGGACCACATATGTACTAAATGTTTTAGACTAACATGGCTAATATTCCAAAAAATAAATAAATTAAAAATACTGACACCTGGTGCTAATGTTATATTACTTTTTGATCAGATTGAAGGTAGTTCCTTACACCCCTTATTTCAGAACACCTAGGTCAGTGATGGCAAACCTTGGCACTTCAGATGTTCTCAATTCCCAGAAGCCCTGATCAGCCAGAGTGCTGACTTGGCATTTTGGTAATTGAAGTCCAAGAATACCTGGATGCCAAAGTCCACCATCACTGACCTAGATCCATATCTATGAAGAATCCTGACTTTGTGCACCTTATATATGTTTTCATGATGGCATTACTGAACATTCTGGAGTCAAACTACTATAGTGCTTCCTGATTGGGCAAACAAGTTTTTATTCATTCGAAAATATACATTCAGATGGATATCTTTAATACTGCTATTGTTATTTTTTGTTTTTATTTAGAGGGAGGAATATTACACCAAGATGATTTTAGGGGTGCTCTGGACTTTAAAAATATCCAGTTTTCATATCCAGCCCGTCCAGAAGCTTTGATTTTTCAAGATTTCACCCTTTCCATACCAGCGGGCTCCGTCATGGCACTCGTTGGCCCAAGTGGTTCGGGAAAATCAACTGTAGTGTCTCTCCTGCTTAGGCTGTATGATCCAGTCTCAGGTATGTATGCGTGCAGGTGCAATGGGACAACAGTTGTCAGACACATGCTGTTGGTACTGTTAGTGCAGAACTTTCCTCTTTAGAAGCGAGGAGTAACTTGCCTAGCCCATTGTTACACAGCGGTTTGCATGCGATGGACTGTGGCAGCTTTGTGGATCTCCTTGCAAGTTTCTGGCTGTACAAAGACTTCTTCTGCCGTATCTGAATCCAAATATTGGTGATCCTCATGGCAATCAGGCATGAAGACTGTCCTGAGAATGTAATGCAGTGGCCTTTCATCTGCCTTCCGCATTGCAGTATGACACCCGTACCACTGATCCAGTTCCACAAGTCACTTTCTAATCCTGAGCCCTTTTGACACGCAATGTCCTCATCAGTCCCAGGCCAGTATTGATGAAGCTGCTGCCCTCCATCAAGATGGACTCAAGTGGGATTTAATCTACTTGAAGACCATCACCCTTCCCTGTGGACTTCGGCACCCAAGCCATTAGTCCTCAGGGTTGTCAGGCTAGTTAACTGCCACCTGACACTCGATGTTGAGTTGCTGGCAGTATGGTCTACTCTATTACCATAGCAGGATATCCTGGCCAGACATTTTGTATAAATACTGTAGAGGGGAAATGCAGTGCTAAGTTTTTGAGAAGTAGCATCAGCTGATAAAGGTAAAAATTCCTCAGTGTGCTATCTCTGAGGTCCTGCATTCCCAAAGAAATAAAAACATTGTAAGGTCGCTTTGAGTTTGTCTTTTATTTTTATAATTTAACCATGGGGTGAAATTTCAGCTAAAATAATGTACAGTATTCCATTGCTTCTTGTAAAACATCTTGCCCACCCAGGAAATATTTCAATTCTTGTAAACCTTCAGATTGGATCGGCTAATATAATCATCTTTCTTAAGTTAAGGAAGACAAGACATTTGTACAAATTATTCACCCTGGTGCAGGAACCCAGTCTTTCTAATAGCACTGCCATTTTAAGTAACTGCTTGAGCAAATAATTATGGATTTCTATGACATTGGTTTCTTCTTCTAATGTAACTAATCTTTTTTCTTTGTCCTCTTCTCTTCTCAGCAGCATACCAATATAGTCTAACTATTATCTAATTATACTGTACTCCGTTTTATTCCTTCAAAGGAAGCGTCACTGTTGATGGTGTTGATATTCGTCAACTAAACCCTCTCTGGTTTAGGACTAAAATTGGAACAGTAAATCAGGTAAGTTTAGAAGCACTGCTTATTCAGTACAGTAGAACCTCGGATAAAGTCCAAACTTCATTCTACAAGTTTGGACTTTATCCGATTTTGGACTTTATCCGAATCAAATGGGCGATGCATCGGATAACGTCCAAAAATGGACTTTAACTGAGGTTCCTATATCACATACCTCGGATAACGTCCATTTTTTTTTAGCGGTTTTGGACTTTATGTGATGCATCACGTGTGCATGAAAACCGCGACTTTATCCGAATCGGACTTTATCTAAATCGGACTTTATCCGAGGTACTTAGTATTTCAAGTTTGAAATACTAAGACGCCTGTTGTATCTGATGACATCATATTTACCTACTGTTACTTTACATTATTGAATGTTGGCTCAGGTACTGTTTTAGTGTTTGTGAGAGAGTACAGTTTAAATTGCACCTCCATCTGTGTTCAATTTTGTTTAAATATAAATCCTGTGGCAAATAAAGTACAGTAGAACCTTGGATAAAGTCCAAACTCCGTTCCACAAGTTTGGACTTTACCCGATTTTGGACTTAATCTGAATCAAATGGGTGATGCATTAGATAACGTCCAAAAATGGACTTTATCCGAGGTTCCTATACCAAATACCTCGGATATTGTCCATTTGTTTAGTGGTTTTGGACTTTATGCAATGCATCACGTTTGCTTGAAAACCGTGACTTTATCCGAATCGGACTTTATCCGAGGTACCACTGTATCGCATTTTTGTACCACAGTGCATTTCTGTTTATGTCCTGGTCTGAATTTTGAGAACATTGCATTGGGGTTAGATGGTGTTATCCATTTGAATTCAGGCTTCTAAAGTTGACAGTTCTGCTTATACAGATCAGTATGAATGTATGAATTTTCCATCATTTTCCATCATAATTTTGTTGTTATTATAATATGACTTTATTGATTTCTCTATATTTGTTCACTGAAACATAGTCCTATTTATCTTTTCACACCTTCTAGGAACCCATTCTGTTCTCATGCTCTATTGCTGAAAACATTGCCTATGGTGCCGTGGACCCTTCTGCAGTAACTATGGACGAAATTGAGAGAGTTGCAGGAATTGCAAACGCTTCTAGTTTTATTCAAGACTTTCCAAAAGGATTTGATACTTTAGTTGGAGAAAAGGGTGTTCTTCTTTCAGGTAAGATATTGACTCTTTTAAAATTAATAATTTAAAAGGAACACCTTCCTTACCATCTGAGGCTGCAACGGTTGGGCCTCTTCACTCTTCAAGAGGTGACCTGATTGAAGTTTATAAAATCATGCACGGTGTGGACAAAGTAGATAAGGAAAAACTGTTTTCCCTATCGCATAACACTAGAACTAGGGGACACTCGATGAAACTTTTGGGTACTAGTTCTCAAATAAGAGAAAGTACTTTTTCACCCAGAGGATCACTGGTCTATGGAACTCCCTGCCAGAAGACGTGGTGACAGTTTTCAGTCTTGACATCTTTAAGAAAGGATTAGACAAGTTCATGGAGGACAAGGGTATCAATGGCTATAATTATGGATACCTAAGGACAACCTCTGGGTTGGAGAGATAGGCAGGATATCTCTCAATGCCATTTCCAGGGAATCCTAAGCAGGTGAAGACATCTGCTTGGGAATAATATCCTGAAGCAAATGGTGAGCCACTGTGTGAGACAGAATGCTGGACTGGATGGGCTGTGGCCCGTTCCAGCAAGGCTGTTCTTATGTAAAATCATGCACAGGTTCCCTGGTTTACCCGTGTCTTGATTTGAAACAACAAATAAAGGATTCACTATACCAAAATACATAGAAGTGGTATTTCAGGTTTTGGGGCAAGCCATTTTCAAAGTTACCTTGCTCTCTTCATGATTATATTAACAGCTATTTGCCGTATAATGGGGGAAGTGCATCCTATATGCCGGCACAGATGATAGTTATCAATCCCCATTTCCTCCCACTCTAAAAACTCCATTCTTTATTTTCCAGGCAGCAGCAACAACTTTGATTTGGTTAGTGTCAGGCAGGAGACACCAGTCCAGGCATTGCCAAGTGGCAATCTGAAGAAAGAAATGCATGGGGGGGGGGGGGTGGAAGAGAGAGAAAAATAGATCCAATTTTGCTAAAATTAACAATTATCTAATCACTCAAGGTCCAGACAAAAAAGCAAATATCCAGCACACTCATGCACACTGAGTCCTAAATCAAGTGGGAGAACGAGTCATTACAGCTCTACTTTAATCTAGCTAGCACTATGCAAACTGAGCAGAAGCACAGCATAAAAGTGAGTGTAAAGTGATCTTATTCAAGGATCTTGTCCACACAGCAAATGGAGAGTATAGGAAAGGTCCTCGTTTTCTATCAGTGTAGTGTCTACACGGTGAAGCTAATAATCTGAGCTTTTCCTCTTACCTGCTTTACACCTTCTCTTTTGTAAGAGGAAGAACCCTATTGGTGTTTTCCTCTTATATCTGTTCCTATGTGGGATGGGGTGACTGTTTTCTCCCATCTTGGATGACCACAACTTCAGGGGAGCGGCTGCTTAGGGAGACTCTTGAGTGACAGCTTTATTGTTAAAATAATGGCTGGGCCAGAAGAAGAGAATCTTCATTGAAGACATGCTACTCCTCACGTAGGAAGAAGGGCTAAAAAAAAGACCAGGTGATTCAGGGTACCAATTGGGGGGTTACCTGGACTCTGAGTCGCATCCCCTATAAAAGCCTGTGGTCTGGAAATGCTAGCTCTCTTCGTCATGGACTTATCCTGAGCTGAGCCCCACGAGATGTGGGTAAGGAATTAGCTAAGGCCAGGGCCTAGGTAACCTCTCAAGTTTCTTATTTTTGTGTGTAACTTTGAATGGCTGCATTGCATGTTTGATTCCTCATGCTATACCTATTTTCTTAGCTTACTTTAATAAATATAATTACTCTGAGACCCTTTGTGTCTATTGATTTGGGAATTGAGAGTGACTGGACCATGCAGAGAAGGGCCACATACCCGCTACCCCACTTCTGATACCCTGTATGCTTGCCAATAGGAGCCTGGAAAAGGGATCTGGCAAGGCAAGGCAGGAAGGGTGGGTAAAAAAATCCCAGTGAGGGGGCAAACACCCATCACATCTTTTAAAACCTTTAACCCTCCAAATGCTGATTTTTTTTTCTTACCAGTGCAATCCTGGCTTGTCCTAATCTGCACTAGAATCTGGTTTGTTCATGTTGATCTGGGACCTTGGCACTCCAGATGTTCTTGAACTTCAATTCCCACAAGCACTGATCAGCAGGTGTCCTGACTTGGGCTTCTGGAAATTGAAGTCCAAGAACACCTGGAGTGCCAAGGTTGGCCATCACTGATCTGGGAGGTAGCTGGGTCAACAGAAATAGCTCTGATTCAACCCAGGATTCAGCATTTGACTGAAATGAGTGCATAGTACTAATTTTATATGGTTATATATTTTATAGTTAATATAGTAAAGGTAAAGGTTTCCCTTGCTCGAAAGCCAGTCGTATCTGACTCTAGGGTGCAGTGCTCATCTCTGTTTCAAAGCCGAAGAGCCAGCATTGTCTGCTTCTGCAGACGTTTCCGTGGTCATGTGGCAGGCATGGCTAGACACCAGAGCGCACGGAATGCTGTTACCTTCCCACCGAAGTGGTCCCTATTTATCTACTTGCAGTTTCTTGCTTTCAAACAGCTAGGTAGGCAGGAACTGGGACAAAGACGGGAGCTCATTCCGTCCTGCAGTACTTAGGGATTGAACTGCTGACCTTCCGCCTCCCAGTCAGCGTCTTAGCCAATTGAGCCACTGCAGTTAACATAGTGAGCTTATATTTATTTCTTGGGTTGCAGTAGAATGCCTCTTTAACATATCATTACTCCTTGTGTAGGATTTGTGGAGAAGGTTAGATTGATGAGTTAAAAGAAAAGAGAAAAACCGTATGAATTTTCAAATTTTTTACATATATTTATATTAGGTGGGCAGAAACAACGAATTGCAATTGCCCGAGCTCTTCTCAAGGTATGTTTTTGCCTTTTCTCATTCTATGTCTTAAAGCAGGGATTCTCAACCTGCGGCCCGTGGGCCAGATGCAGCCTGCAGCACCATTTCATGTCGTCCCCCACTGCCTCCACCACACCAGGAAGTGCTGCGTGGTGGAGGAAGGGCAAAATGGCCATCCAGCCCCCAAAGCTGTCTGAGGGAGCGTGACTTAAAAAGGTTGAGAACTCCTGTCTTAAAGAAATGGTAACAGGGAATTGAAAATACTGTATAGAAAGATGTTTCATAACTGAGCTAGCAGAAGATCTGGCAATGCATAAAAGTAATGTTAAAGTGATATATGATAATCTAAATACATTCTGTTACGTAATTGTCTGGTGCATCTTTTTGGGATGTGAATGTTAGATTGCTTATGGAATCTGTTCTACAGGTCTTTCAAGAATGATCTGCTCTTTCAAAAGCAGCTTCTTGGATGTCTATCAAGTTACTAATTTTAGTCAAGATGTCAAAAGTATCATACAAAAGCATGGCAACATGTAATTTTTGAGACATCTGAGATGTTTTCCTTTGGCCTGAAGGAATTTTATCAAGGCCTATTAAAAACTACAGGTCTTCCCTGATTCATCTTTACACATAAGAGAGCAGGGACTCTGTGCAATGATATCTGCAAGTCGCTGCCTCCTGAGATAAAGAATTATTTCCTCCATCTATCCATTATTCATATCACTGAAGCTGCCATGCCTGAGTATTCTGTTTTCATCTATTTTTGGTCTGGTAAACTCAGCTACTTCTGGTGTCTGCTTGTGTATGGTTGGAATAAATGAATACAAAAAATAAATGTAAAAGCAAAGGTGGTTTCACATATACTGTCTAGTGCAGCGATTCCCAATTGTTTTTTGGGCCATGCCCCATCTAAGCATCTCTAAAATCCTGATACCTCCCCCCTCGCTGACATACCGTATTTTTCGCCCTATAAGACGCTCCGGCATATAAGACGCACCCAATTTTAAAGGAGGGAAATCTAGAAAAAAAGATTCTGAACCAAATACTGTACTAAAAGGGAAGAAAAAAAACACATCTTTTCAGAAACCCCACATGTCCAGGTACAATAAAGCCACCACAAAAATACTCAAAGTCAAAATCTACCTGCCTTAGTCAACCTCCAAGAGGAACAAAGGGCCGGGAGGGCACGATGCTTCGCAGCAGCGGCGTCTTCGGAGCCACGGAAGGCTCCCTTTATCTCCCCGCCGATGGTGGGGGCGGGGAGAGCGCGGCAGCGGCGGCGTCTTCGGCTCCCTCGGCCAGGGAGCACTTTTAACCTCCCCGCCCGGTGGCAGGGAGGGACGGCTTCGCGCGGCGCGGCTTGGCTCGGCGCGGCTCGGCTCCCTTTATCTCCCCGCCGATAAAGGGAGCCGCGCCGCGCCGCGCCGCGCGAAGCCGTCCCTCCCTGCCCCCTGCCACCGGGCGGGGAGGTTAAAAGGGCTCCCTGGCCGAGCTGGGACAGAGACAGGAGCTCATTCCATCTTGCAGTACGCAGGAATCGAACTGCCTCCCAGTCAGCATCTTAGCCGCTTGAGCCACTATATTAAGTGCCTCATAATTTGTGATTAACATTAGTGATACATTTAAAAATGACATTTTATAAAATCTTTATAATCTGGATATGTGTTTGACGGCAGATTGTCATAGTCTAAGTGAGTTTGTTCAGTAATGTGAGGCCTACTAGATGGTAACACCTTTACTATAAGAACTGATTCTCTATGAAACACAAAATTGTTTTAAACATACAGTAGCTTTAACCCATGGGCCTCTGTCAGGGAATATAGCCACCTTAAGCAGCAGCTAGTCCAAATTTAAGCATACGGTACTCTGGGAAGGTGAAATTACCTTTTTTTTTCCTAGGTAGGGAGCAATTATTCCATGTTATAAAACAAAACAGTAAATGCCTGTTGTGACACATGTTTAATGAATGTCTGTCTGAATCCATTATCTTCTCCCCTAAAGTCATGCATTTAATTTTTATTTCTCTTGAAACAATTCAAATTAAATGGAGTTATGAAACAGCCACATCTTAACATCTGAACTGAAATGCCAGCAGCAACAGAGTAATGAATACAACTCTTTAATAAAATAAAATAATTTATCATCTTGGAGAGTCTCAAAGTGTACAAGGGAGCTGCAATTTCTCTCTCTTTCTCTCTTTCTCTCCAACAATGACAGAAGAGTACCGTAGTATCTGCTTCCCAGACTCCAAATACATTTCCCAAGAAAGCAAATGAAGTTGGTACTTACAGAGTTGAAATTCAATCTGAATCTGAACTGAGCAACATGGCTACATTTGTCTGATAAAACATCATGTAAAACTGAAATGGCAATCTGAACGGGTTTATAAACTTTCTATGGAAAAGTTCAGAATGAACTCTCACCATCAGCAGCACTAATAATAAATTTTGTGTCAGAAATTACTCTGGGACGGCTTCGCACGGCGCGGCTTGGCTCGGCGCGGCTCGGCTCCCTTTATCTCCCCGCCGATAAAGGGAGCCGAGCCGCGCCGCGCCGCGCCGCGCCGCGCGAAGCCTCCCTCCCCGCCCCCTGCCTGTACCGGGCGGGGAGGTTAAAAGGGCTCCCTCGGCCAGGGAGCCCTTTTAACCTCCCCGCCCGGTACAGGCAGGGGGCGGGGAGGGACGGCTTCGCGCGGCGCGGCTCGGCTCCCTTTATCTCCCCGCCGATAAAGGGAGCCGAGCCGAGCCGCGCTGCGCCGCGCCGCGCGAAGCCGTCCCTCCCCGCCCCCTGCCTGTACCGGGCGGGGAGGTTAAAAGGGCTCCCTCGGCCAGGGAGCCCTTTTAACCTCCCCGCCCGGTACAGGCAGGGGGCGGGGAGGGACGGCTTCGCACGGCGCGGCGCGGCTCGGCTCGGCTCCCTTTATCGGCGGGGAGATAAAGGGAGCCGAGCCGTGCCGCGCGGCTCGGCTCGGCTCCCTTTATCGGCGGGGAGATAAAGGGAGCCGAGCCGAGCCGCGCGAAGCCGTCCCTCCCCGCCCCCTGCCTGTACCGGGCGGGGAGGTTAAAAGGGCTCCCTGGCCGAGGGAGCCCTTTTAACCTCCCCGCCCGGTACAAGCAGGGGGCGGGGAGGGACGGCTTCGCGCGGCGCGGCTCGGCTCCCTTTATCTCCCCGCCGATAAAGGGAGCCGAGCCGAGCCGCGCCGCGCCGTGCGAAGCCGTCCCTCCCCGCCCCCTGCCACCGGGCGGGGAGGTTAAAAGGGCTCCCTGGCCGAGGGAGCCCTTTTAACCTCCCCGCCCGGTACAGGCAGGGGGCGGGGAGGGACGGCTTCGCGCGGTGCGGCGCGGCTCCCTTTATCTCCCCGCCGATGGTGGGGGCGGGGAGAGCGCGGCTGCCGTATATTTGCCTTATAAGACGCACCAACTTTTTCCCCCCAGTTTTGAGGAAGAAAAAGTGCGTCTTATAAGGCGAAAAATACGGTATAATTCTTATTATTCAAAAAGTGAACTCCTATTCACATCAAGGAAGCCTAAAAGGCAATTTACTGTTAATAACTCATTCTCAAATTTCCCCCCTGTGGGGCATGAGCCTCACGTTGGGAACTACGATTCTAGTGTATGTATATACATATTGTTCATAGGTGAAAACTATGAACACAGCAATTTGTGTTTTGAAAGGTCTGTTTTTATGCTCTAGGCCAGTGTTTCCCAACCTTTGGTTTTTGGACTTCAATTCCCAGAAGCCTAAGTCACATGCCCCACAGGGAGACTTCAATTCCCAGAAGCCTAAGTCAGTACATTGGCTGATCAGTGCTTTGGGGAATTGACTTAGGCTTCTGGGAAGTGAAGTCAAAAACCAAAGGTTGGCAAACACTGCTTTACATCAATTTACAAAACAACTAAAAACCCAACTGTCCCGTAGAAAGTTAGGTCAGTTCAAAAATATTTTTAAAACTCTTAAAATAAATAAATAGAGGCAGGGAATATATAGCAGTCAATGAGGGCAAAATGTTTTGGAAAGTTCAACTTTCACTAACTTTTAAAAAATCTAAAGGAAAAGAGCCTGGTGAAACTGCACCGGAAGGGAATTTCAGAACCAGTGAGCCACCACAGAAAAGGCTCTATTTCTAGTCGAAACTTTATAGGCCTCCCTCCAGGTGGGACCTGCAGCCCCCAGTTTTAGGAGGATCATGTTGTCCAGGCCAAATCCCTCCAAGAGAGGCATTTTGTCAGATACCGAGGTCCTAACCCACTTAGGACTTTCATATATAAATAAACCAAGAGCTGTATCTTGGCTGTTAATTTATCTGACCTTCTTGGTGATGTACATACATTGAGATCCCAGTTCTTCTTCCATAGTTCATACATTAAAACTGTCTTCATCCTACTAAACATTGTCCAAGTAAATCTATTCCATTTTGTTCTTCAGAATCCAAAAATTCTTCTTCTTGATGAAGCAACAAGGTAAGTAATATAAATGATATAAAAAAGATATTCAAGTAGAATAGTATTTTGCTTACAAGAAAGAAAAATATGTTTGAGACATTTAGGACTGGCTGTTATCTCTACTGTTGATTTTGTTCTAAAGCATTTAATGTCTTTTCCTATTCACGGTGGTTTCAAGGTTTTGTTCTGCCCCCTTTGGGGACACCACAACAGGGCCAGTAAGTATTGCATGTTTGAAAATCACTGCAGTGGTCATGGTGGGACCAGCAGCATGATTTTTGGGTAATTAAGACTTCCTGTCCCATCATCCCCAAAGGATTTTCCAGGCCCAAAAGGATTCCGAGGGAGCCTAGAAATTTTTGAGGAGGAATACATAACTTTTAATTACCAAAATGTTGTATCTGATGACATATTTACCTACTGTTACTTTACATTATTGAATTTTGGCTCATGACTATAATGTACAGACAGCTGCAGGTACTGTTTTAGTGTTTGTGAGAGAGTACAGTTTAAGCTGCACCTCCATCTTTGTTCAATTTTTGTATTTTAGGTAAATATAAATCCTGTAGCAAATAAAGTATATACAGTGATACCTCATACAACGTCCAAACTTGGTTCCCCAAGTTAGGACGTTGTATGAATTCTGACTTTGTATGAGGCATGCAAAATCCTAGCTGCAATGCCTCATACAACGTCCAAATTATTGCCACCGATGCTTTGTATAATGTCGTTCCCATAGAGATACATTGTAACAGCACACATGCGGCGAGTTCTTTCTTCCCCGCCTCCAACGGAGTTCGACCGGCAGCCGGCCAGAGGAGGCAGGGAAGAAAGAACTTGCCGGAGAGACGAGCCCCAAGTGCGGTGAGTTCTTTCTTCCCCGCCTCCAAAGGAGTTCAACTGGCAGCCGGCCGGAGGAGGTGGTGAAAGAAAGAACTTGCCACACTTGGGGCTCGTCTCTCCGGCGAGTTCTTTCTTCCCCACCTCCTCCGGCCGGCTGCCGGTCGAACTCCGTGGGGCTTTCCAGCCCCGGCGTCGTTGGGGTCCGTTGGAGGCGGGGAGCCGCTTTTGGTGCCATGGAGAGGCGGGCCCCAAGTGCGGCGAGTTCTTTCCCCACCTCCAACTGAGTTCGACCGGCAGCCGGCCGGAGGAGGCGGGGAAGAAAGAACTTGCCGGAGAGACGAGCCCTAAGTGCGGCGAGAAATAACTCGCTGCACTTGGGGCTCGTCTCTCTGGCAAGTTCTTTCTTCCCCGCCTCTTCCGGCTGGCTCCGTGGGGCTTTCCAGCCCCGGCGTCGGTGGGGTCCGTTGGAGGCGGGGAGCTGCTTTTGGGGCTGCGGAGAGGCGAGCCCCAAGTTCAGTGAGTTCTTTCCCTGCCTCCTCCGGCTGCCAGTCGAACTCCATGGGGCCTCCAAGCTGCAAGTCCAAACTTATAAAAACCCTAATACCTCATACAACGTCCGGCGACGTTGTATTAGGCAACTTTCCCCCCAGAATTGAGCGACGTTGTATGGATCGGACGTTGTATGAGGTATTACTGTGTGTGTGTGTGTGTGTGTGTGTGGATATATATATCCCGCAGCATGTCATAAGCCTCAGTGACTTTAGTGTAAGGGACCAAAGACAATGAAACAGTCGAAGGGTTGGCTTAACACAGGTTTATTGCATGATGATCCGGAGGAACATGTGGTAATGGCGGATGGGTGGCTCAATATATACAGCTGGCTATACATTTGAATGTGGCTCGTCGACAGACTATTGGTTGCTGCCTGCGTGACGTCGTAGGAGGTCACGCCCTTCTTGACCAGGTGAAGAGGTGGCGGGGAATCTTCCCGCGCTGCTGAACCAGGTGAATATGAACCATGAGAGCTGGACGCTCGCTACTGCCCTCTGGTGGTCACTAGCTCGCGTCTCCTTATTAGGGTTACATTGATACAGCTGATGGTTATAATGTTGCACACAGAAAGGTTACATTGATAACACATGGCAAAGGTACATTGTTAAAGGCACAGCTTTACAGAACACAACAGTGACTTAATTCCAAAGGAGACCAATTTTCTCACTTAGAGAACTGCCATGTGCATTAAAAAGTGATGATTTCTCTTTAAAACAGTTTTGAATATTTTTATAGTATACAAGGCCATGTGTTAAGAGTCTTTTCCCAAAAAAATTTAAAAAATAATTACAGTAAAACCCCTACTTACGGAAAAAGTCTGTTTCATAGGCTTTTGCTTAAATTGAATTTTTTTGTAACTCGAAACAAACCCATAGGAAAAATTATTTTTTATGTAACTCGAAGCAAACCCATAGGAAAAATGAAATTTTTATGTAACTCGAAGCAAACCCATAGGAAATTGTGTAAATTGGGACATGATTTTAGCACAAAATCATTATGTAAGTCACATTTTATGTAACTCGAGGCATTTGTAAGTCGAAGTTTTACTGTACTTCATTGATGGTAAAGTGGGCTTTTAAAAATATCCTTCAGATGTCATTTTGAGAGATTGTAAATGAAATGAAAACAAACCATTTAGACAAATATAGTCTGTAGTAAAACAACTGATACCAGATTTTATGGAGACATTAACAATAATATATTTTCCCCTTCATTGTTTCATTAATTAGTGCCCTGGATGCTGAAAATGAATTCCTTGTTCAAGAAGCATTAGATCGGCTTATGGAAGGGAGAACTGTACTGATTATTGCTCACCGTCTGTCTACTATTCAGAATGCTAATTCTGTTGCTGTTCTTGACCAAGGCAGAATTGTTGAATGTGGAACACATGAAACATTGCTTGCAAACCCAAATGGACTTTTCAGCAAACTTGTGAAGAAACAATCTTTTGTCCAGAATAATGTCAGTTTTGCATTAAATATTAAATCCTAAAAGACATTAATAAAAAAAACTAAAATATGAAAGAAAAGAAATGGAAATGTAACACATTTCCAAGAATTTTAAATTATAATTCTATATATGTACAATAAATGTGTTTATATATTTTCCAGAGTGTTTCAAATATTTGAAAACTTAGTTGTGCTTTTTTTCCAGAGAATTTAAATAACTATATTCTTGTGAAGATATCAAACTTTTTTTCATATTGTATTTTTAAAATGATTTTATATTTTTATGTTTATTTTATTTTGCTGATAATTGGCAAGATAGATGTCTTTACTGATTTTTAACCTTAGGGCTTTTCAACTCACTTTTGGCTTTTCAACCTAGTCTGAGATTACAGAAGATCAAATCCTTATTAGATTCTAAAATCCTTTTTACAGTTACTGGGATTATTCATACCTCTCCCTCGTAGTTGGGGAAGCTGGTATTTTTCACCAATTTCCCCTACATACTCAGTAAACTTGCTTCAAAATATTAGAGAATCCTCCAGAATACTGTTGCAATGAGATGGGGGCTAACATTGGAAGCAATAGAGAGCTTACTTAATGTTACCATTATGTGCCATCAAATTAGGACCAATTTATAGTAACCCTAAGAGAGTTTGGCAGGTAAGTAAGATGTTTAAGAAGTGGTTTTACCAGTTCCACATCCCCAGTAAGTTTCCTTTGACTCAGCAGTGATTTGAACCCAGACTTCCTCCTTTGTTCTATCTGCTATACTACAATGGTATCAAGTGTGAATACTAGGTATCCAGAAAGCTTATTTGCTAGGAATATACAGTACTATATGTATGTGTGTATATATACCAAGAAAGAGAACTATATAGAGAGCTAAATATTTGTGTATGTATATCTGCCAGCACTTGCACAAAAGAATCTAGGCCGTTAGAATTAAGTCTCATCAGAAGTTTTGATGTTGTCTCCTCTTTACATACAATTTGAACTTCCTCTTGTGTTACGAAAGGTGGGGAAACCAGATGTTAGAACAACTATCTTGTATGCAGGAGGCTTAAAGTTCCATCACTTGGTTAGAAAGGATTTTGGATAGAACCTCGGGATCTCTGCCTAAGATTATAGGAAGCTGTTACCATTCAGGTGGATAGTGTTTACACAGCCATGACATGCGACACGGTCATTTGTTCATATGTATTACTGAAAGTAAGTGCTATTTGGATATCTCATTCCCATGTAACTGTATTGGATTGCATGCATAGCCCCTTTTTTTGTTATGGGTCATAAGTTACAAGATTCTAAAGGCACAAATATATTTACTATAAAATAGGAAGCATATTTATTTTGGTGTATTTTAAATAATGATACATTTGAGGAATAATAATATTTTGGATTATTTGGTGTAGTGTCTTGCTTTAGAAGTTGGTATGTCACTGTATTTTAACTTTTCTGACTAGAAAATTTAAAGGACAAACAGACATTAGTCCTTACACCCTTGAATATTATACTTGAGAAAGTTACAATTAATTTATCTTAAAGCTCAGTAGAATTTTCTCATGAGTGAATTCTTTGGGAGCTGACATCTTACTGAATGTTCACATACCTTCTAAATAAGTTGAAATCAGATTTTAATATTTTGTTGTAAGATCATTTCACAAATTATATTTAATAACTCTAACACAACAGTTTAATACTGTACGTTGCAATGTTTCTCTCTTTAACATAATAAATGGCAAGTGAACCCCAGGCCCAGTTTATAAGCTAAAAGCATTCCGAGCTACGATATTCCTTCCATTGTGATTGCATGAAAGAGCTTAGCTTACTTCTCTGTCTTTGGTAAGAATCCTGTCATTTTTGCGCCTAACATATGAGTGTGTTTTTAAGGGGAAGAACAGATTGTGTTGAGAAGTATAATTCTGCAGAGGAATATTTTTAAATCCCTACATAATGCAGTGCAAAGAAGACATTGAGAGTTCCCTGTTATTTTTAATCTTAGCTGGGAGTAATTAGGGTAGAGGAGATGAAATGCAACAGACAAAACATAGTCTAACAGCTAAGAGGAATATTGTACCTTGAATGTCTCAATTCATTTTCTTATCTGGTTAAGCTGTAGCATGAACATTATTCCTGTATCAAATCAGTACACTGAGGAACTGATGATGCCTAAAGGAAAGGGGCTAGCCAGACTTTTAATCAGTTGCAACTATGTTTAAGATTTTTCATGTTCTCATTGAAATGTAGGGGTAGCCCTCACTTCTGCTACTGGTGATAATGAGAAATAGCTTCTCATTTTGAAATACGAGAATCTGCATTTAGACAATGACGTAGTTGATTTTATACATTTTATACTATTTGTCTGTTCCTACCTTTCTAACAACCCCATTCCATTTCCCTCTCCCACCAGATAGTTAGTTCGGCCTTTTCAGTCAACATTCCATGCTATTAATTCTTTCTAGGACTGTTTTGAGTTTCCCACACAAAGAAAAGCCCTTAAAGAATATTGAGGCATATGTAACCAGAGAGGTTACCCTGGATTTGCTGATACAGTAGTGCCCCGCATAACAAAAGAGCTTCGTTATGCGTTTTTTTTGTTATGCGGATCAAATTGGTGATAACCACGCACAACGAAATAAAAATGTTCGTTATACGGGGTTTACATTAAGCAGGGTATAAAACCCTGTATAACCGGGGGAAATTCCGTTATGCAGGGTATCATGATTGCCTAATGAACGCTTTGTTGTACAGATTTTTCGTTATACGAAGCGTTCGTTATGCGGGGTACCACTGTACAGTACTTTCAATATATGTGAGTACTGCCATTTGGCTCTGTGAGCTGAACTGGATCTAAAGGGGGTGATTGTATATGCAATCTCCATGTACACATGTTCACACTGTCACCTGTGTGAAAGAGAAGGCAAAGATATGATCTAACACCACACATCCATTTATATAATGCCTCAATAGTACTTACATATTTCCAGTGTGCAAGCAGACAATAAAATTCCAAGAGCAGTTATTACAGTAATGTGGATATCTCTGAAAAACTTTTATCAGGTTAATTAAGTTACATGATTCTTGAAAATTAAAATAATGTGGGGGGAACAATTAACTGGAAAATCAGCATGTTGCCTTCCCAACAATTGTAAATGACATTTTAAATTGTTGAAATTTTCTGTAGCTACAAATCCTAATATAATTTGCATAGGCAAAGAAGGGGAGATTAATCCAATTGCTCTAAAGTCTGTATAGTACTCTGCACATCTACTGCAATGTTTCAGGTTTTTTACATGCAACGATTAGGGCAACATCAGATATGTAGTCTTGTGTTCACACAACAGGACTTCCTCTTCTCCACTTGGATCTCCCAAATCTACTCCAGAGGTCAACCACTCTTCAGCTAGATTTGGGGAGTAGAGATGGTGGGAAAGTTACATTCAAACAGTGATGCCCACTTTTTGATGGGCACCGAATACAGCTCACAATTACACTGGTTCTTAAATTTTTATGCCCTCTAAAAGCAGATTGCAGCCTATTTTGTGATGTGCCAACCAACTGTATTTTGTTTGAATATTTGTTGATGAACCTGAAATTTGTTTCATCCAACTTTTAACAATTCTGTAGAACAGAAAAATATCACCTTGTAGTCCTGCAAAAATATTTTTTTTTATCTTCAGTAATTTAGCAGCTTCCGGAGAGTAACAGCCTGGTAGTGAAGTAAATTATTCCAAAGTCCCGAACCGTAAAAGTGTTTATTGAATATACCACATTGACTTTAATATTTATTTTTCATGTCTTCATGTCAGTGATATTTTGTATTATAAACCGAAATGTATTAATAAACCAAGCTGTCATGTCATATTGCTTATCCTGCTTTTTAAGAAATAGTATTTTACTCATATTGTTATTTCTTTTTTATTTCTTTTCTTTTTCTTTTACAAAATTAAGACTTTAATGTATTGTTTCTCTCAGGGCAGAACTACATATTTTCTCACCCTTGCTCTGCACTACTTCCTTACACCGAATACATTTATTTAATAGTTTGAAATCCAGTAGTAAGTCACAAATGGACCATTGAAACAACAGAACTTACAGAGGAGTTGACTCACCAAAACCCATATGATACACAATGCATGATATGTCATGTTATGAATGTGAACTCAAAATGGGTATATTGGTTTTGCCGATTTTAGTAGCATCACTATCCTAATTCAGGTGTTATGCTCCAACATTTGGAACAGAGGGGACTGTTGTTCAGCCCACTCCTCTGTTATCATTTTGCTCATGATTTCATATACAAAAAGAAAGAAACTTTGTGGCACTTTAAAGACTCACTGCTCTATATTAATGCAGATCAAGGAAACCAAAAGTTAGTAAAGTAAAACTGTATTAATCTCTGAGGAAATGGACTTGATCTATGAAGGCTTATGAAATAGGACAGTTAGTCTGTAAGGTGCCACAATATTTGTCTCTTGTTTTGCCTCCAATAGAACGGCAAAAATGCATTGCATCTGTTATATATTTTTATTTTCACTTGTCTTAAAGAGCTGCTTGAGAAACTAAACAGCTGCTTGAGAAACTGCCCACAGCTGAACCCATCACTAGCAAATTCTTGATCATCCATTCATCATCATCATCATAGTTTTATTTGTACCCTGCTTCCCTCAACCCAAGGGTGACTCGAAGTGGCAAAAACAACAGTGGCAAAGCAATACAGAACAATATGCTAATACAAGGTAGATAAATCATAAAAAAATCAATAATATCAGCTTCCTTAAATATACAATAAATACAGTAAAAATACATCAATACAAAATGAGTTTATTTTGTATTAGATATGTTTATTAGGCTGCAGCAGGCTCTGGAGCTTTAAAAAAAATTTTTTTTAGTAAATCATTAGAGTGCACATACCAAATACTGTACACATAAGTCCCGTGGGAATGCAGTGGATCTTCTGACCTCTTCAATACCTCCCAAAGAAGCATGATTTTAACAAAAACTTTACAGGATTGGTTTTGGTGAGTGGGTATGCTATAATTAGGTATCTGTGAAAGCTACTTGGGGAAAAATACATAAGTCTTTTTAAAGTTATGTACAGTAAAACCCCTACTTACGAAAAAAAAGTCTGTTCCGTAGGCTTTTGCTTAAATCGGTTTTTTATGTAACTTGAAGCAAACCCATAGGAAAATTTTTTTTTATGTAGCTCGAAGCAAACCCATAGGAAAAATGAATTTTTTATGTAAATCGAAGCAAACCCATAGGAAAAAAACCTTTATGTAGCTCGAAGCAAACCCATAGGAAATTATGTAAACCGGGACATGGTTTTAGCACAAAATCATTATGTAAATCGAATTTTAGGTAACTACTCGAGGCATATGTAGGTAGGATTTTTACTGTATATGAAAAAGAGGGGCTTGATGATCAGGTCAGCAGTTCGAGACCTGAATGCTGTGCAACAGATTGAGCTCCCGTCTCTGCTGCAGCTACTGCCAGATCGAAAGCAAGAAATTACAAGTAAATAGGTACCACTTTGGCAGGACAGGGAACAGCGCTCAGTGTGGTTCAGCGTCTAATGCCTGCCACATGACCACAGAAACATCTGTAGATGCAGACAATGCTGGCTCTTTGGCTATAAATGGAGATGAGCACAGAGCCCTAGAGTGGCTTTCGAGCAAGGGAAACCTATATGCAAATAAACCCTGTTATTTATTAGTTCGAATTGACATGTCTTGCTTGGGCATTCCTCCTGGATTAACAGCTGGAGGTGGGGTGGGAGGAATTAATAATAGCAAAAATGACTTCCTGACAAAAATATTAACACTATTTGGCAACCAGTGCTTTTCCCCGTCCAGCCGGCATTTTTGAAATACAGTAAAACTCCTACTTACGAAAAAAAAAGTGTTTTCCGTAGGCTTTTGCTTAAATTGGTTTTTTATTATGTAACTCGAAGGAAAAAATATTTTTACGTAACTTGAAGCAAACCCATAGGAAAAATTAAATTTTTATATAAACCAAAGCAAACCCATAGGGAAATGAATTTTTACATAACTGGAAGCAAACCCATAGGGAATTTTTTTTTGAATGTTTTACATAGGTTTTATGTGTTTTAATGTGGATTTTAGCTGGGTTTTTTAGCTGTGAATGTTTTTAATGGTTTTATATTGTATTCTATTTTTATTTTCCCTTTTTCCTCTGTTGTTGTTAGCCGCCCTGAGTGGTGTTTCCCACCAGAAGGGCGGGATATAAATTACATAAATAAATAAAAAGAATCTTTATGTAACTCAAAGCAAACCCATAGGAAATCGTGTAAATCGGGACATGGTTTTAGCTTAGCACAAAATAATTATGTAAGTCGAATTTTATGTAACTCGAGGCATATGTAAGTCAGGGTTTCACTGTACACTTAAAATTTAACAAAACAAACACAAATTGCAGAAATTAATCTTTATTAGACGTTGCAAGTTTGTAGATTATTAGGACCACAAATTGGGTTACCAACCGCGCCTGCCCAGCCCCAGCCCCTCCTCCCCTTCTCCTCGCGCCCTCACGGAGTCGGGCGGGGAGTCCCAACGGAATTTCCCGCCCTTCTTGAGACGCCCGGGGTGTGGGGGAGAGCGCTGCAGGCTTCTCGGCCAATCCCTGCCCAGAGGACGAGCGATGACGTAGATTACGTGCGCAAGCGGCGTGTGGCGTCAGAGGAAGCCGACGGCTAGTAGGGTTTCTGTGTGCGTGGGGGTCTTACTTAGGCTCTCTGAGGGAAGAAGATGTTTCTTTCTACTCCCACCGGCTCCCCTCTTACGCCCGGCGGCGGCGGCGGCGGCGGCGGCGGCGGGTCAGGCCGGAGAAGCCTCCGGCCAGGAGGTCGGAAGAACCGGGCCTTGGTAGCTGCTGCGGTCAGTTCACCGGCCCTTTTCTCGCCGGGGATCAGGAGGAATCTCGGTACTCTCTCTGCACGGTGCGTGTCTGTCCAGGGTTAGGGTTGTGCTCACCCAACAATGGCAGAGTAAGGTAACGGTCTCCCTTGCGCGAAAGCCAGTCGTATCCGACTGTAGGGTTCAGTGCTCATCTCTGTTTCATAGCCAAAGAGCCAGCGCCATCTACGCCTGCAGACGTTTGTGTGGACATGTGGCAGGCATGCCTAAAACCACCAGAGCGCACGGAACGCTGCTTACCTTCCCGCCGAAGTGGTCCCTGTTTATTTACTTGTAATTTCTTGCTTGCGAACTGCTAGGTTGACAGGCGCTGGGACAGAGATGGGAGCTCACTCCGTCATGCAGTACCTGGATTTTGAATTGCTGGCCTGCCGACCTTCCAGTTGGCAAGTTCAGTGTTTTAACCACTACGCCACCGCAGTCCCCTCAATGTCAGAGTGGCGATATATAAATAGAATAAATAAATAAAAATAAAAATAATCCTTGATCTAGGAGAAGTCTTTATTTGGAGTTTGTTCCTAGTAAAAAAAATTGAAGTGTTAGCCTTGCTAGTCTGCGCAAGTATATTAGAGAGTAAACAAAACAACAAAATACAAAAAATGTTCGATAGCATCTGTACTCAGAGTGCTAATAGGAACATAAAGGTAAAGGTTTCCCTTGCTCGAAAGCCAGTCGTATCCTACTCTAGGGTGCAGTGCTCATCTCTTTCTAAGCTGAAGAGCCAGCGTTATCTGCTTCTGCAGACGTTTCCGTGGTCATGTGGCAGGCATGACTAGACACCGGAGCGCACGGAGCGCTGTTACCTTCCCACCGAAGTGGTCCCTATTTATCTACTTGCAATTTCTTGCTTTCGAACTGCTAGGTTGGCAGGAGCTGGGACGGAGACGGGAGCTCATTTCCGTCCTGCAGTACTCGGGAATCGAACTGCTGACCTTCCGCTTCCCAGTCAGCGTCTTAGCAACTTGAGCCACTGCAGTAAACAAAACAACAATAACAAAAAGACAGAAATGTTGTGGCACTTTGAAGACTAACTCCTGTATTTTAGGCGAAATGGACTTGATCCATGAAAGCTTTCATTAAAGTACAGAAGTTAGTCTTTAAGGTGCCACAACATTTTTGTTGTTCTTTTGTTTACTCTCTGATATGTTCCTATTAGCACTCTGAGTACAGATGCTATCGAAAAGTGATTTCCAAAGGAAAAGACATGTTAATTTGCCTGAGTATGTTGACAAAATTAAAAGGGAGGAAGAAAAAATAAAATCAATGACATTTTTATTGTGTGTTCCCCTTATTAATTTTGCCAACATATTGAAAGGTAATAGTGTGTTGCTCAGAATGCTTGATTGAAAGATGCAAGTTCAAGTCATGGAACTCGGGTCCCTTTATTTCATCCTGACCTGCCTCAGATGGCTATTGGAACAGCTAAAAGATAAAATGGAGAGAGAAAGAGAGACTGCTCTGCTTAACCTAAGTGAAGGAAAGGTAGGATATGAATATACCCACTAACATTAATAATAGCATATGAGCTGTATATTTCATTTTATATGGACTTCAAAAAGTAAGCATCAGTTGTAGAGTTGTGTTCATAATTAGTGCATTTGCACTTGACAGAATAGACATAACTTATACACAAGCTTCTACACATATCTTTACACTTTTCTACAGTGAAGTATACGTATAATAGGGGGGATGAATTTGTGTATCTCTAATGTTGCTTTATTATAAGTCTGTCAGCCAATATGGTCAGCAGTGAAGAATGATGGAAATTTCGGTTCTGGAGTGCTACTCATTCCCTACCCCTTCTGTATGGAAATAGCTTGCAGATGTGAATATGTAAGCTCCTTCTTTGAACTTTGAATAGAACAGTAATCATTAAAATAGAGCTACTAGTTAAAATTGAGTTCTTAACTGAGTACCATGCATGTCTTCAAAAGTGACAAATGAAATTAACAGTGTATTATTGATATTAATATTTCCATGAGGCCTTACAGTAAGTAATTATTTGAAATGGAAGAATATTGAAAATGTTTATTGAAATTATTTTGCCTAGATCTACACCTATAAAAGTTGTACATCATCCAGTAGGATGTGAAAACATCAATTATTGTATGAGAACATGTGGATCATCTTTGCCAGTAAAAGTTGTAGAGGCCTTGAAAATGGCAGATGGTAAGTACTAGATCAAATAAAATTGAATAGTGGCAAAATAACTACTTGATAGATTTGTAGGTTTTCTAGTAAAGTTTGGTTCTTGTGAACATTCCTAAATATTTTCATAGATACACATTTCAGACAATATGGAGTTCAAGTTTTGAAATACTAAGACGCCTGTTTATATACACATGAAATATTATTTCTAGCAGGAGACACAGGTGCTTCAGATTTTTGGCTTATCAAACCAAAGAAATGGTACTTAAATTATTTCTGTATGGTTGAAATTGAATATCTTGGAAAATATAAAATATGCTGCAATATATTGCTGTATGGCACAGTTTCTAGTTTTTAAATTGTAGTCTGTCCTACCTTTTGTGATTTTGGATATATTAGAAGGTTGGCAGTTCACCTTTGATTTGCTCTTCTGTTTTGATTTCAACCAATGGGCTTGTTACTTCTGTTCTTGTATTCACTAGTTTCTTAGTTGCCAACTTAGTTGCTGTTATGTTTTAATATATGTGTAATTTTTGTAAACCTTGAGGTGATTTGGTAAAAGATGAGATAAAGTTAGGCTAAATATGGTATTTCTGGTAGTATTTTTAAGAACATAAGAACATAAGAACAGCCTTGCTGGAACAGGCCACAGCCCATCCAGTCCAGCATTCTGTCTCACACAGTGGCTCACCATTTCCTTCAGGGTATTCCCAAGCAGATGCCTTCACCTGCTTAGGATTCCCTGGAAATGGCATTGAGAGATATCCTGCCTATCTCTCCAACCCGGAGGTTGTCCTTAGGTAGCCATAATTATAGCCATTGATACTCTTGTCCTCCATGAACTTGTCTAATCCTTTCTTAAAGCTGTCAAGACTGACAGCTGTCACCACTTCTTCTGGCAGGGAGTTCCATAGACCAGTAATCCTCTGGGTGAAAAAGTACTTTCTCTTATTTGTTTGAGAACTAGTACCCAAAAGTTTCATGGAGTGTCCCCTAGTTCTAGTGTTGTGCGATAGGGAAAACAGTTTTTCCTTATCCACTTTGTCCACACTGTGCATGATTTTATAAACTTCAATCAGGTCACCTCTTAGACGCCGTCGTTCAAGAGTGAAAAGGCCCAACCGTTGCAGCCTCAGATGGTAAGGAAGGTGTTCCAGTCCCCTAATCATTCTGGTTGCCCTCCTCTGTACTTTCTCCAACTCCATAATATCCTTCTGGAGGTATGGCGACCAGAACTGTACACAGTATTCCAGATGGGGCCTCACCATAGATTTATAAAGAGGCAAAATGACACTTGCTGACTTATTTTCTATACCCTTCCTAATGATCCCTAACATTGAGTTTGCTTTTTTCACTGCTGAGGCACACTGGGTTGACACCTTCATTGAGCTGTCCACCAGGACACCAAGGTCCCTTTCCTGGTTTGTCGCAGAGAGTTCAGACCCCATCAGTTTATAAATGTAATTGGGGTTTTTTGCCCCAACATGCATCACTTTGCACTTACTGATGTTGAAGCTCATTTGCCACTGTTTTGCCCACTCCCCCAGTGTCAAGAGATCCCTCTGGAGCTCTTCACAATCTCTCACAGTTTTCACTACCCTGTATAATTTAGTGTCGTCAGCAAATTTGGCTACCTTGCTTTTTACTCCTACCTCTAGATCATTTATGAAGAGGTTGAAAAGCAGGGGTCCCAGTACTGAACCTTGGGGGACCCCACTCTTTACTTCCCTCCACTTGGAGAAGTGTCCATTTAGTGCTACCCTCTGTTTCCTGTCCCTTAGCCAGTTGCTGATCCAGGACAAGACCTGTCCCTTTATTCCATGACTGGTAAGTTTATTCAAGAGCCTTTGGTGTGGGACCTTGTCAAAAGCCTTCTGAAAGTCCAGATAAACAATGTCAACTGGATCCCCCTTATCCACATGCTTGTTGACACTCTCAAAAAATTCCAACAGATTAGTGAGGCATGATTTGCCCTTGCAAAAGCCATGTTGGCTCTCCTTTAGCAGCGCCTTCTCTTCTATGTGCCTATTAATTCTATCTTTTAGGATGGTTTCCATCACTTTACCTGGGACACATGTCAAACTGACAGGCCGGTAATTTCCTGGATCACCCCTGGATCCTTTTTTGAAAATTGGTGTTACATTAGCTACCTTCCAGTCATCAGGCACAAAGCCTGATTTGAGGGAAAGATTATATATTTTGGCTAGGAGATCAGCAATTTCATCTTTAAGTTCCCTGAGAACTCGTGGATGGATGCCATCTGGTCCTGGGGATTTGTTAGTGTTTAGCTTAACAAGACATGCAAGGACCTCCTCCCTGGTTATTTCTATCTTGCTTAATTCTTCGGTTTCCCTCCCTACGAAGATAGGCTCTGTTTTAGGCATGTGGTCTCTATCTTCTTCAGTGAATACTGAAGCAAAGAATTCATTGAGTCTCTCTGCAATCTCTGTTTCCTCTTTAATAACCCCTTGCCTTCCATTGTCATCTAATGGTCCAATGGCCTTCCTAGTTGGGTTCTTACTTCTAATGTACTTAAAGAAGTCTTTGTTATTTCTCTGAGTATTTTTAGCTATACGCTCCTCAAAGTCTTGCTTTGCTTTCCTGATTGCTGCCTTGCATTTGTTCTGCCAGAATTTATGTTTCTGCCTGCTGTCCTCATTCGGACAAGCCTTCCATCTTCTAAATGAGCTTTTCTTGCTCTTGATCACTTCCCGAACAGCTCCTGTAAGCCACATTGGAGTCCTCTTGGACCTGGCAGTGCCCTTTTTCCTTTTGGGTATGCATTCCAATTGGGCCTCTGTTATTGTTTTTGTAAACAGCCTCCATGCCACTTGGAGTGTATGGACTCTCTCAATTTTCCCTTTCAGTTTCTTTTTTACTAGTTTCCTCATCTTTGGGAAATTTCCTTTTTGAAAATTTAAGGTCTCTGTGTTAGATTTTATCAGTGACTTGCGGTCTATGATCAAGTTAAACATAATTGAGTTGTGGTCACTGTTCCCTATTGGATCAGTCACATTAACATCTTGCACCAGATCCTGAGGATTACTCAGGATCAAGTCAAGGATTCTTGTACCTCTAGTTGGGTCTTCAACCATCTGTCCCAGGGAACAATCATTTAGCATATCTAGGAACTTTATCTCTTTATCATGTGCTGAACAACAGTTCACCCAGTCTATGTGAGGGTAATTGAAGTCCCCCATTATAACCAGGCTTCCCTTCTTGGATGCCTCCTTTACAACATTCTCCAACTGCCTGTCTCCCTCAAGAGCTTGGGTCGGAGGCCGATAGTATATGCCTACTGTTAGACCATCCTTGTGGCCTGGTACTCTTACCCACAGAGCTTCTAATGGTGACTCTAAATCACCTAGATATTCCAATTCATACGATTTTATCACTTCTTTGACATACAAGGCTACACCACCTCCTGTTTGCCCCTTCCTATCCTTCCTGTACAATTTGTAGCCTGGGATAACTGTATCCCATTGGTTATCATCCGTCCACCAGGTTTCAGTGATACCAATAATATCAATATTTTTATCTATTGCTAAGTATTCCAGCTCCCCTATTTTGTTCCGGAGGCTTCTGGCATTTGTATACAAGCATTTATATATGCATTTCTGACACAGTCTTTTGTGTCCAGTTGCATTGTTAGACTGCCTCTTGCATCCTTCTGCTAGAATGCTAGTGACTAGCTCCTTGCTCTGCTCAGTAATTTTTGCATCCTCCTCACTACTCAAGTACACACTTTCCCGAACCGGATGCTGCCCAGCTCCTGTCGGCTTTCCCCCAGTTATCAGTTTAAAAGCTGCTCTGCAGCCTTTTTGATGTTGAGTGCCAGCAATCTGGTCCCATCATGGTTCAAATGCAACCCATCCCTCCTGAACAGATTTGGCTTGTCCCAAAATGTTCTCCAGTTCCTGACAAATCTGAAGCCCTCCTCTCGACACCACCGCCTCATCCACGCATTGAGGCTTCTGAGCTCTGCCTGCCTGGTAGGTCCTGCGCGAGGGACAGGCAGCACTTCTGAAAATGCTACCTTGGAAGTCCGGGACTTCAATCTTCTTCACAAAGATTAAAAAAATTCTAGAAAGTTGCTGTAATTTCATTGTTTTGTGTGACTTATGCCCACCTCCAGGTATATGAAATATAAGAAACGTGCTTATTCCACTGTTTCTCAAATATTGTAGGTTTAGTAGCTGCTCTAAGCCCAGTTGGCTCTCTCCTTGTTGTCGTTCCAGCAGTAAGTAAAGATCTTTTAAGCCAGCCACATTTTCAAACATAGTTAGCTGTGAGAAAAGGACTTTTTTAAATGGATTGATGCTGGTTGATATTTGTACTTCAAAATGCTTTTTGATTCACTGGGGTTTTGATATTGTATATCTTCTTTTTTTAAACGGTATATTGTCTTATTTTGATCTGTATCTGTTTTTATCCACATGTGTTTCTAATCTTTTTGTAAGCGACATTGAATCTGAGTTCTGAAGAAGAGCAGGATACCAAATGAGACAAATATGTTCTCCTTTTTTATATAGTTGAAGACCATTTGAGTGTCGAGCTAGATGAGAGTGGATGGGCTTGGCTGGTCTATAAAGACAGGTTGATTATTTGGAAGATTGGTCTGCCACCAGTTGCTAAGGTAAATAAACAGTGAGTTACAAAAGGCGTTTTGTCTGGGACCAGATTTTAACCAAATAAATTGGGGTTTTGGTTTTTAACTAATAGTCATAAAAAATAAAGAAACATACAGTATTTATGTGTTGCAGCTGTCTGCATGCAAGGAACTGCAGTTACCACCCAGTGACTATTTATGGAGTGCAGGCTTGGTAGCAATATCCTACCATACCTTACCTGGTGAAGCACCTTCTTTACAGGTGAGAAAATAGTATTCCTTTTGAATATGTGATTTGTAAAATAAATGAATGCCATCCTTTGATTCAGATGTTATATACGGCAGTGGTCGGCAACCTATAGGCCTGCGGGGTGGATCTGGCCCATGGCGCCAAATCATCTGGCCCATACCCTCGCTCCAGCCACTGCCGGAAATGGGCATGGACAAGTTTACGGCAGCATTTACAGTGGGGAAAACACGAGTCCGGCCCTTTCAACTGTCTGAGGGAGCATGATCCGGCCCCTGACCTAAAATAGTAGTTGACCCCTGATATATGGTGTAATTAAGTGATGAATGTGTCAGTCACATCAGAGTGATTTTAACAAATATGTTTGGTTATATATTTCTTCTGGAATATAAGACGCATCAGAATATATGATGCATCCTGTTTTTAATACACATTTTAAAGGAAAAACTGATTTTTTAATTTTCCCATTAATTTGGAAACGATCTACTGTATTCTGGTTTTAAAGGCCCACTTGCCCTGCCCTGCTATTGCTGAGCAGTGATGTCATTACATTGGCGTGAAAGGGGGAAAAACTCCTTTCTGGATTCCCTGCTAAAGTAAGGCTGAGTGACATTTTAACTCCCTCGCTGAAAAAAAGCATTGCCTCCCACCCCAACAACTCCCTTCACTCAATACCAGCTGAACCCGTTCTTTATAATCCATTCCCCTGTTCCATTGGAACGCTTACCCTCCCAAAGTCCTTTGAGGCTAGAAAACCTCTTAAAGGTGCAACCCAAAATGCCCTTCCCTTCCTCACGACCCCGCAAAACTACATATTATCAAAGTGGCCCACTAGAGACCACTATATACAGTGAATACTGTACTTACCCCACATAAGACTCACTTCATTTTTCTGGTGTATTTTAAAGGGGGGGAGTGGGTCTTAAACACCAGCAAAAATGGTTGTTGCTGGAATAAAAATATGTGATATAACTAAAAATATTCTCCGGCTATAGCTGATCTCGGCACTATGCAACACATTCTGGAAACAACAACCTTGGAGTCTTAATGGAATGCTTTGTAATGCATACAACCTTGATAAAGGAAAATAAGATCTGTCAGGGAAAAGGTTAAGCAATTCCACCTTCCCTTTATAGTCCCCATATTGTTCCTCAACAATTTGGTAGAAATTTAAGTTTGAATGGCTCATTCCGGTTGAATGAAGAAAGTTGGCCCAACAGCCATTTTGTCTTCTCCAACAGCTCTGTTTCCACAGAGGCACATTGCAATGCAGATGGAAATAACCTTGATGCACGCACACATTCACACACACCCCAGCCTCACAACACTGGTTCCTTGTTTCTTCACACAATTCGATCTTAAGAGTTTCTTTTCTGAATACCATGTAAGTTAAAAGCATGAATTTGGTTTAAATTCTGAGTATGTAGCTAACATAATTTATTGTGTTTCCAAGTCTCTGTCAGTAATGGCAGCCACCAGTGAAGGATCTGTACGTTATTGGCCCAGCCTTGCACATGAAAGTTCTTACACTGAGACGTATACAGATTTTGGTGGTGCTCTCTGCAGTTTCCTGACAGCTGTAAAGGTAAAGTGCAAACTTTAATGGAACTGGAATTTGTAGAATTTCAGGACCACAAATTAAAAGCCCTGGAGATTTTATCCTATCACTGCTCAAAATGAAACAGAGTAATTTTTTTACAATAAATATCTAAAAGAAAGGGGAAAAAAGTTTTACTCTCAAGTGTATTGGCAAGTGTTTATTTATTTATTTTTACTTTTTGGACTTTTTCTAGGGAGGAAGTTTTATTCTATCAACTTCAAGGAGCCAGTTCATCCGACTGACACCAGACAGCACTGGAAAGATTCATCAGCACAGCCTGCCTCAGGGACAAGGCATGTTTTCCGGAATAGGCAGGAGAGTTTCTTCTCTTCTGGGGATCTTATCTCCCAGCAATGAGGCAGAAGTAAGTTTTTAGAATAAATGAACAGTAATTTAAGTGCTTTATATCAGGTGTTTGCAACCCCTGCCCCGGGCCTAATCTGGCCCGTGCATATCATTAACCCAGCCCACCATGAGAACTCGGTCACCTCTGGACACTCCGGACATCTTTGGATGCCATGAGAACCCGTTCACCTCTGGGTCGGCAATAGAAATTTGATTAAATAAATAAATAAATGCTCCCCACCCACCCACACCCACCTGGGAAGCCATGTTGCGTCCAGAGATCTGAGGTGTTTGTGTAAGAAACTTTTTGAAACATTTGCAAGTCGCCCATCCCTAGTACTAAAGAATAATCAAATTCCAAAAGATATTGTTATAGGATTTTGTATCTTCCAAAACTGGTTTTTGGAATAGCTGTCACATTTGTGAAACATGATCACACAGATAACAGGCCTGCTGCTATTCATAAGCCTGTGTCATTTGTCACTAGGGAGCCAGATATATCAGGAGTCCTATTGATGTTTGCATAAAGATTGCATAACTTGCCATGACTGGGTATGGCTAATCAATGAGGTATCAAAGTGCAATTCCATTGTACAGTCAGGAGTGTGACTTTGCACCAAGCCAAGATGTGCTCTGGCAACCTTGTCAATTGGCTGCAATTAAGCACAGCAGATTATGCAAACCCGAGGCAAACCAATATGATTCTGACCGTTTTGTCTTGGGGAATTACTGATTTTTCTCTTTCCCCATCCTTCAAGTTGCAACAAATGCCTGTGAGCAACATCCCTGTGCTGTGCCCAGGTCACTTTAGAGATTTATACCTTTTACCCGTGCTGTGTGGCTCAAGTGGTTAAGACACTGAACTTGGCGACTGGAAGGTTGGCAGGCAGCAGTTCAAGACCTGAGTGCTGCACGACGGAGTGAGCTCCCATCTGTGTCCCAGCTCCTGCCAACCTAGCAGTTCGAAAGCAAGAAATTCCAAGTAGATAAATAGGTATCACTTTGGTGGGAAAGTAAGCAGCATTCTGTGCACTCCGGTGTTGAGGCATGCCTGCCACATGTCCATGGAAACATCTGCAAGGCCAGACAGTGCTGGCCCTTTGAACATAAACAGATGAGCACTGAGCCCTAGAGTTGGATACAACTGGCTTTTGACCAAGGTTGACCTTTACCTATGAAAAGAGGAGACTCAAGCTGGGGAAACTAGCACATACAGTACTAGCAAAGCTCATATAAACCTGCTGTCAGTTTTAAAATTGGAATATTTAAGCTATTCTGTCTTATTCTAATGAAGCCTTCAAATATAGAATAACACTGAATCACAGCTTCTGTCCATAATTTATATTTAATGCAGCTTTCAAGTGTTCTTTGGGACAACAGTGGTTCAACATTTTATGCATTGACCGGTTCTAATCTTTACAAATGGGAAGTAGATGACACTGCAGAGCGCCAAGTTCTCAACTGGGACATGAATAAAATAATGAAAGAGAGCATCATGGAGTCAATATGGGTAAGAAGTGATAACTGTGAAAGATTAAACTAGACGTCTGCTTGATTTCTGGCATTTTAACACCTCTTTATTTGTACAGGGAGCTGAAAGCAACTATGAGGATATTAAAAATGATATCAACGTGCAGTATTTGGATTTACATCAAAATTGGTAAGTCCTTGTTTAAAAGTTAAACACTATTACAGGATTGCCCAAACTTTTCAGGCCACGGGCCGGTCACGTGGTTCAACGAGCTGGCCAAGTGGTTCCTCCCACCGGAAGCAGAAGTGAATGCATCTTGCAATCTGTTTTGCAACAAGATGAGATAGATTTTTAGGCTGCAATTTTCTCTGCCCAAACTATGGCTCGTGGGCCAGATCCGGCCCCTGACACAAATTCATCCAGCCTGTGCCACCCTTGCCGCTCCTGGAAGCGGAAGTAAAATGTGCTCTATTAAGTGAAGGGAGAGGCAGTCCAATGCCCTCCTGGTTTTGTTCTAGAAATTCCCAAATCTCTTTCTTTTCTTTTTCTTTACTCTCATCAGAAACATCACAGTGCAATTAATATGTCAGATAATTTTTGCCAAATAATAGGCAAAACTAAATGAAGAAAGATTGTTCTATTACTATATAGGTTTTTAAAAATATGTTATTCACTAATGTTCTTTTTAAGACCAATCCTAGTTTAACTCTTGTATCTTTCAACATGTAGTGATGGATTGGTGGTTTTGGCTGCAGCCTGGCATCTTGGTGACAGTCCCTGCCTCATTTATTATACCTTGGTAACAATTGAAGATAATGGCTACCCAACATCTGATAATCTTGTTGTGGAGGTCACGCAGTATAACCCACCTTTTCAGGTAATTAATATTCTTCAAAAATGTACTTCAAAGTTACAGGTTTCTGAACTTCTACATCCATGGTTGTATTTGCAATCATTGGTTGCAATAAACTGCACATTGTTCATGAAGTGATTGACAGCAGTGTTGAGTTAAACATGGAAACAAGTATCTTAGAATTCTGTGTACTGTATATAGTCTTTGTATAAGTTAGTATAATTCCCTCTGTTTTATTTCCTTTCATCTAGTTTATCATATTGCTTTAAAAAAACCTTATTGGGTAAAACCGTGTTTGTGTGAGTATAATGTAAAGTTGCACCTGCATAAAATTTCACAAGAGAATTGCACAGTCCAGTTGTCATGCAGTTCCCTTGCATTGTTGTGCAGTACATTGGTGGAAGTGCTTGGTAGATAGCACTTCTGTCTTGTTGCTGTTGTAGAAACCGTTGGCATAATGTCTAGTTACACCAGCATAGCTAAGCAAGAGGATTTTGTCCATGGTATAATTATTTCTCTCCTGCAAACCTAGCAGTTCGAAAGCAAGACATTGCAAGCAGATAAATAGGGACCACTTTGGTGGGAAGGTAACAGCGTTTCGCACGCTCCAGTGTCTAGTCATGCCTGCCACATGACCACAGAAATGTTTGCAGCAGCAGACAGCGCTGGTTCTTCGGCTTTGAAACAGAGATGAGCACTGCACCCTAGAGTCAGATACGACTGGCTTTCGAGCAAGGGAAACCTTTACCTTTATAATTATTTCTACATGTTTTCACCGACTTGCCTCTGAATTGCAAGCCCAAGCATCTTTTTGTTTCCTTTTTCATCATCTTTTTGCAAAGAAATTAGCTATGCAAGGGAAACACATTTAGAAGCATGTCATAACTATAATTTACTCTGTTGAAGTGTTTAAGAAAATGAAGCTGCAGTCCTATCCACAGTTTCCTGAAGTGACATATTTTGAACTTGCACTGTAAAGTATAGTGTATGTATCAGGCTGTAGATTTTAGCCTCACTGATGTACAAAACTGTCAGGGGATACTTGAGTTTCTATCTTATCTACAAAAGAAAAGAACAGGAGGAAAACATCCCACAATTAAAGCTGTACTTTCGATTTCACAGGCAGAAAACTGTCACAGCCCATGTGCCTTAAATCAAGACAAAAAGCACTTTAAAAGCACATGCTCAACACTTCAGCATTTCAACTTATAAAGCAAACGTTTTGACTTAAATCATTCAAGATAGAAATACAATAACACTGTTAACTATGAGGCAAATTAAATCTTAAACGTGCCATCTCTGCCTCCAGTAAAACCCTGACTATTAATACTGGATCATATTACAGGAAATAGATCATTCCCTTCTGCCTGGTGACATTGTAGGCAGCAGGTCTCTTTGAGGGAATGACAGTCTCCCAAGGGCCAGTCAATGCTGTGGCTCAGCTGGGAGAAGCCGAATTTATAGTCTGAAAAGGAGATGACATTTCTGGACTCCCCCTTCCATGATTTGGGGAAGCTTTAAGCACCCTTCTGCAAATGCAGCCAGAAAATGTCTGGTACATTTGGTTTAAATTCTTCACTAGTACTGGCCTGGGGCTGATGAAGACTTTGCATGCCAAAAAGGCTCAGGATCAGAAAGTGACTCATGGAGCTGGATCAGTGGTACAGGGATCGTGCTGCGATACAGAAGGCAGATGAAAAGCCTCTGCATTATATTCGCAGGACAGTCTTCATGGCTGATCACCATGAAGATTGGCAATATTCGGATTCAGATATGGAAGAAAAAGAAATGCCTTCTGGCCATATTTTTATTTTTAAAAATACATTCTGACATTTTCATTGGTGCCAAGTATTCCTAGTCAGTAGTATCACTGTTTCTGTTATACATTAAAATTGTGTGTGCCATTTATTGAATCCCTTTCTGAAATATTTTTCAGCCTGAAGAACTGATGTGCCATTTAATAATACCGGATTTCTCTAGCCACGCTGCTTGCCTTTATACAGAGAGAGAGTTATTTGCTTGCTCAACTGGTAAAGGAAGAACTTCTTTGCCCCAAGAGAAAATGACTTTATATGTTCAGGGTAAGAACTCTGAACTGAGCTGATACATCTCTGTTCATTAAGGCAGCAAGAGCGTTTTTGGAGCTGTGGTTCTGTATAGATTAAAATATGTTTTCATTACAATTATAATAAATATTATAGTTATTCCATTACACATCTTGACTACATTGTGGGACTAATAATGAAATACATATCCTCTGACTGGGCTGAACATAGTTTCATATTTATGCTGCTGTAAACTATTGGAATGAATAGAGGGCAGCAGCTTCATCAGTCCTGGCCTGGGGCTGAGGAGGACTTTGTGTGCCAAAAGGGCTCAGGACCGGAAAGCGACTTGCGGAACTAGATCAGTGATACGGGAATCACACTGTGATGCAGAGGCAAATGGAATATCATTGCATTATACTGTTCCCAAGACAATCTTCATGGGTGATCACCATGAATTATGATAGCCAATATTCGGAATCAGATACAGCACTTGAAGAAGAAGAAGAACCATTAGCATAAATCTTGGGGATGAATTGTCACAAGTTAAGGAGTCAGTACAGTGATCCTAAATTCCACCATCTTGAATTAATAGTAAAAATGTTTTTGCAGTGAAGGACAATTTTCTCTCTTCCATAGAACTAGAAAAGATGTTAAGCAATGGTGAGGCCAAACATACTTAAACAGCAGATACTAGATAATCATCCAATGCAAACCATTTTTATGTGCATTAATGTCATACCCATCCTTATGATAGAAAAAATAAAGCAACGAAGAAACAACTTTTCATATGAAGTGAAGCAGATGAGTTGACACATCTCATTTTCAATGTCCATCATCCTACTTAGCAGATAACACTGGATTTTCACAAATTTCAGTCTTGAGTGAGGGACTTGCACCTTCATTCCACCTCTGCCTCTTTATTTCCCCCCAATGCTCCAATGTATAACTATTTCATATTCAGTCACATATAAATAGAAGATATTTTGTACATCAGTATCTTAGACTGAACTAATCTTGTTCCTAGAGGCTTCTGCAGAGGCACTAATACAGTAGTACCTCACTTAAAGAGCACAATGTGTTTCATGGGATTGCTCTTTAAGCGAAACACCATTGTAAGTGACCAAGTGTGACTTCTGGCGGGGGGGGGGATTGCGAACCCCAATTTAGTTGTTGAGTGAGTTTTTGGTTGGTTTTAGTTAAGAGAGGCGACCATTCAGAGAAAATTCTGCTCTTTAAGCGAGTTAGTCTCTAAGCAAGGCTCTCTTTATGCGAGGTTTTACTGTACTGTATATTAATTTGCTCTTGCACACTTGAGTCAGTGTACAGCATCAAATACCTATCCTGACACCTTAGCTAATGGCAATTTTCCACTAAGATTTATGCCAGTTGAGTTTTGCCAGTGGGTGTAACTAATAGAATTCTAGCCATTGCATTGCATATATAGAACACATGGGGCAGAAAATGAATTATGAACTATTTCATTTGGTACCTCTGAAAATCACTCCTCATTAACTTGTTTAGTATGTTTTGGTATAAACAGAGCAGTATCCATTAATGACAATGATGTTGGGTTTTCTTTGTTCTTCCTTAGGTGACAGTATTTTAGGAGCAGGCTCTCCAAATAGACATCCCATTTTTTTCACTAGAAAACAAGGACTTATCGCCATCTATCCCAGAGAAAATACTTCTGTGCTTCCTGAAGATATCGAGGAATCCTTAACCTCCTCTGTAGCTGAGCCAAATGAAGAGGTAATAATGATCATTTGGAACATTTAAACATTTGAAGAGACATGGATGGGAATGTTGTCCTAATTTTCTTTTGTCAAATTTGTTTAATTTTTGTGGTAAAAAATTTGTTCTTTTTTTAAAAAAAATTTTTTTATTGATTTTAAAACAACAAAATTATACAAACATACAGAAAAGATTATAAAGCAAAGGAAAAATACATAAACAAAAAATACATAAACAGGAAAAAAACAATTTAATACATTACATTATTTGAACTCTATTATAATAGTATTGTAAACAATACCAATTCTAGAGCCTTATATTCATCTTACATTTTATAAAGTTTGTACCACACCTTATTTCAATACTTTTGTTATATTTTTAATTATATACTTAAAATTCCAAACAATTTTTTGGAAGGTTCAACCTATTATATTACAAATTAAAAACACCCAGTGATATATACATGTCATGAGGATCAACATTCTAGTTTAATCCTTCCAAAAACTCAGATGTTGAGGTGCTGGTTTTCCTCCTTTATTACCTATTAAAACATTCCACAAATGGTTTCCAAATTTCCCAAAACTTATTTTCTTTCAAAATGCCTTTCTTCACATTCAATTCACATGTAAGTTTGTCATTCAAAGCAATTTCCCACATTTCCTTGTACCATTCTTCTGTTTTCAATGTTAAATCATTTTTCCATTTTCTTGCTCTACATAATCTTGAGGCCGTTAACATTATAGATAGTAATTCTTTATTATTTGTATTCATGTTTATATTATCTAACTCCATCAATAAGGCGATACTTGAGTCCAGTTTAAAATCAATTCTAAAAATTTCCGAAATTTATTTCTCAATTAGTTTCCAAAAAGCATTTGTCACTTTACAACTCCACCACATATGTTCATATGTTCCAAGATTGCTTTTACATCTCCAACAATTTTTTGTTTTACTATTATCCATTCTAAATAGTTTAAGTGGGGTCAAGTACCACCTCCATAATATTTTATAATTATGTTCTTTTAACCTAATTGAGAGACACTTCATAATTCTTCTTTTCCATTTAGTTTTCCATTGAAATTCAGAAATTTTTATATTCAAATCCTCCCATAATTTTCTCAAAGCATTCTGTAAATTTTCATCCTTATTTAAAATTCTATATATTTTACTTACTAATCCTTTTACTCCCATTTTCTTATTTTACAAACCATCTCTTCAAATTCTGTTTTATTCCGCTGTAAACTTGGTTCACCTTTATATCTCTTCTCCCATTTATTTATCGAAATCACCTGTAGCCAATTCAATTTCATTTGTTTAAACATTTCAGCTCTCAGTTTACATTTGTTCTTTTAAAGTTGTCATGACTTGCAGCACAAAATTAATCATTATGCAAGGATTTATCTTCCTTTATTGGATTTACGTGTTTCTGTTTTCTGTTTCAGACTATTGCATTTGATGCTTCTTCCAGAATGGATATGATCGCACAAGAGGATAAGTCTAAAATGTTAAAATCTGCTTTCTTGCAGTATTGCAGGTACAACATTCATGTCATATATATTTCACTGTAAGAAATATAATGAGTCACTTTATGTGACGATTGTGGTATCAAAAGAAGTCTTGTTTTCTTTAAGTCTTATTTCCTTGCACAATTTTAAAGTATGGGTTGTCATGATAATTAACCTCTTTTATGGGGCATTAATCATGCCTTCCTGTCACACCTCACCATTTGCCATCTTACCAGCAATGTCTGCCTCCTCTGTGGGGCAACCCCCTTTTTTGAGTTCCCCTTAGGCTCCGCTTGGCCCAGGCTAGAAAGGGTCCATGGAATCTGAATTAGGTAGCTTAGTTGTGGCCTATTTGCATGGTCCAGTCAACTCCCAGGTCCAGTTCAATAGACACAAAAGGTCTAAGATTAATAAGGTTTATTTAGTACATTAAGTAAATGAGTAGCATGAAGGATCAAACTTGCAAAAACCGTCATTCAAAGTAATACAAAAATAAGGAAGCTTAAATGGTTATCTAGGCCTCCGGCCTTGTCTAACTCACAGCTCACATCATGTGAGGCTTCCCCACAGCGGTTCCACGGTGAAAGAGAGTGCAATGGCTTGCACAGTAGTTTTATTATTCTGTTATCAGCCTTCCCACGTGGGGGACTTCTAGCCAATTGAAATTAGTTTACATTCTTCTGCCTCAGATTGGAATCTCTTACACAGGGACTCCTACATAAGAAATGCTCCATCTTGAAGTACTGGGAAATTAAGTAGCTACAGAGATCAGGGAAAAGCATAGAAAGGGTTTTTTCCCTGACATGGTGTGTATGAAATACAGGTTAAACTCAAAACAAATTAAAATATTAAAATAGTAAGACTATTTTTCAACATGAGTGGCTTCTTCAATAGCATATTTCAGCCATTTTCTTTTGTATATGAGGTGGGGCATAAATTGCATGCACATAAATGCTTTATTTGAAAAGTGTAAAGCCGGATTTCTCAACCTTGGGCCCCCAGGTGTTCTTGGACTTCATTTCCCAGTAGCCTAGATTAGCAGGTGTTCTGACTTGGGCTTCTGGTAATTGAAGTCCAAGAACATTTGGGGGCCAAGGTTGGAAAACCCTTGTGTAAAGCATTGTGATTACACTCAAGGATCCCCTGGTCTGTAGCAGTGATGGTGAACTTTGACGTTCCAGGTGTTCTTGGATTTCAATTCTCAGAAGCCCAATTCTGCACTCCTGCTGATCAGGGCTTCTTGGAATTGAAGTTCAAGAACAGCTGGAGTGCCAAGGTTCGCCATTATTGGTCTATAGCATAGAGTTGTCCAATTCTTCTCATTCAGAAGCAATTTAAAAATAAGTTATAAATATTTTGCAGAGTTTGAAGTAAACAAGCTCATGATTTTGATGCAACAGAGCAGATTTTGTTGTTGTTTGTTAATATATCACAGAAGAAATTATGTAGGTCTGCTTAAGACTGAAAATTTCCTTGTGTTCCTTTGTATTTGGATGTATAATTGTATGTAATCTTCGCAAAATTCTCATGGAGTAGCGTATTTTAAAGAATTCATACTTGATAAGGATGACTGTTCTATGTAGCATGTTTTGGGTTCTTAGTATTGAGACGTTCAACTCAGAACTTCATGCTGTTCTTCTTTGTCTCGGTCAGACTTTAAACTGCCAAAATGAAGACACTTTTGGTTAATTCATTCTGTAGTTCCTTTCTCCTGACCTAGTGTGAGAAAGATTAGCTGGCCCAACAAGGTGGCCGGGGTATGCCCGATTGTGGTTCAAAAATGCCACAATTTTTAGGAGGCTCTTTCTATGAACCCCACTTCATGCCATAACAAATGTGAATGATTTTTTTGCATAACATTGGTGACAATTTCAGTGTTTTTTAGAGCGGCGTTGGGGATTTCAGTGCTTTAGTATCAAATTGTCATACAGAATTGCCATCAATACAATATTTCAAATGAGATAACCAACAAATACATTATGCAAACTACAGAAGAAATTGTGCCCTTCAAAAGGTTGCTGTCTTTTTATTTACTTTAGGAAGGATGTGAAGGGTGCACAAGCTGTAATTGCAGACCTGTTCCCCCAACATGCAGATTCAGGTGCTGATGATGATCTGGATAGTGCTGTAACTCAAATCAGTGAGGTACTGATTGATGATTATCCTACGTCTGATCCACGCTGGGCTGAATCAATGCCTGACGGTAAGAAGTCCTTTATGTCAAATGAAAAGTTCTGGTTGGAAATATCCCTTCATGGTGGATAGAAACAATTGTTTAGAGACACAAAATTTCCTTCACAAAATATTTTTGTTTTATCCTTCAATCATCAGAGACACTCATAGTTCCCTAGTTTTGATACATTGAATGCTGAAATTCATGGGCTTTGCCCGCTTCTTGTCAATTCATCCAAAATGGAATTGAAGTTTATCAAATATTTAATTAAGCTAGGATTGTTTGAAAATAAGCGGTTTTTAAAGAAAAATGAGTATTTAAATTAACTTTTACATTTCCTTAATTATGTTTTCATATAGAAGTTGCCAGTTTCACCAGCTCATCCCTCATTCTTCTCCGCCAGCTGGACAATAAATCACAAGCACATTCACTTTTCATTGAATTTCTTCACCAGGTAACCAACTGATGAATGTCTACTTGTTTGGAGCAAAATATTAATGACCTTGTGACCTGCCCAGAGAGTACTCTGAGCACTAATGAGGCGGTATATAAGTGCAATTGCTATTCTAAGTCAGTGATGGCGAACATTTTAGGGACCGAGTGCCCCAGGAGGAGGAGGCAGCACGCGTGCCCACACACCCGTGTGCTGCCTCCTAGGAGGGGTGGGGGGTGTCTCACCACGTCACCTTGTTCCAGCCGCTGCCTCCCATTCAGCCTCCCCTCTGTCCTCCCCATTGGTGAAGCAGGAGGAGTGGATGGGGAAGTGGCACTAGCAGCGTGGGGCAGGGCTTGCCCACGATGGTGCACATGTCTATAGAAAAGGCTGTACATGCCACAAGTTCACCTACATTGTCCTAGGTGAAATAATAGAGATGTAATGTGGCACAAAATGTTTTTATTGACAAATATCTCTGTCTAAGGCGGATCTGTTTGGACGTCTGCGCACTGTTCAAGTAAGGAACATACCAATGGCAACTCGATTGTTACTCTGTGAACATGCAGAAAAGTTAGCGGCAGCTATTGCTCTTAAGAACCATCACTACAGATTGCCAGATATGGTGAATTCTGCAATACAGATTGCTTTGGAGAAAAGAGAAGGTGATATTCCATCAAGTTTAACTCCTGCAGATATTTTCTTCAGAGAGGTGAAATAAACTTATCTTCCTCGCTTCCTCTTTTACCCCCTAAACTTGTCTCAAGATAAATTTCTAATTGTTTTTGTATGAATAAGGCCTACTATGTGCACATATTTGTACCATCTTTTAACACTTTAGATTCCTATACCTCGATTCATGCAAAAATATCTTAGGACAGGGAGAAAAAGTTCAATGGAAAATAGTAATAAATAATTTTCCTGTAGGGAAATAGCTATTCATAATCATTTCTCAGTTTAATTAGATAAATAAATAAAGGCAAAAGGCTCTGTTTGTAGAAGTTTACGTGAAGTTTTAAATTGTTGAGTACATAACATCTCATGCAAATAATTGCCTCATACCTAGTAAAAAAGATTAAATGTCTTATTTTCCCTCCCATTTTTCAGGTGTCACAAATAGATGCTATTTTTGAATGTTTATTGGAGAAGGAAAAACAAATCTTGAATGATGCATTAGTTCAGTCTGATGAGTGGGCTGAAATCGTTATCAATGTAAATAATATCATGAAGGTATTGAATTTTATTAAATTGCAATTGCTCCTTCTGGAGAATTTATTTATTTAAAGAGGCTTTTGCAAGGTTTCTCCCTGAAGAAAGGGAAGTTAAAGGAGGATTTTGTTTAGTTCACCTGCATCCTCATTAGAGGTATGACTTAACTATTGTTCACTTGATGCTTTGCTGTCACCTGGGTCTAATTATGGGTCCTTTAATGAGGCTTGTTTCAGTTTTTTTAAATGGTTGTCTGGTTTATTGTGATATGATGTATATAATATTGTAAACTTCCACAAGTAGTGCCCGAAACTAAATCTGGTGGGCAAAGTGTGTTTGTAAACCAGGCGTGCCCAAACTATGGCCTGTGGCCAGGTCCAGACTGAGGCACCAAATTATCTGGCCTGTGGGCCGGATTGCCGCTGACGCCGGAAGTGCCTTGACACTGCCGGAAGTGCTGGAATCGTTGCGTTTTTGCATCAGAACACCTTGAAAATGGCGTGAAAAAAATTAGAATGTGGCAGACATAATAATAATAATAATAATGAAGATGATGATGATGTTTGACTTATATGCCGCCCCACCTCTGGGTGGCTCATAAACATATCTTCAAACCTCAATGGTATACATCAGCACAATAAAATACAATTTAGCACAATAAATCACAATTTAGCACAATAAAGCAGCAAGTGAATAACAAAATTCCTTTGCTGGCCCCGCGGCCAGGCGTTGACAGGGCCCAGAGGTTGGAGCCCTGAGCTCAACATCCTCAATGAAATGTGCTGCCCTCGTTCCTCCAGCCATGGGAATTGGCATAGGAGGCAAAGACGCCTGGAAACGTGCTGCTACCGCTGGGAGGAACCACGTGACTGGCTCGCTCAGCTGACTGAGGAGGCGTGGTCAGGCCCCTGGCAGGAAATGTTTGGGCACCCCTAATGTAAACACACAAATAGCACTTAACACCTGTGTTCAAATTTAGAAGTTGTGATAAATAAGAACAGGTGCTTATAAGTGGACTGTGCCATAATTTCATTTGTAACGTACTATGTTTTCTTTTCCACTGTTCCCTAGGATATGCTGCATGCTGCCACCCAAGAGCGTCAGTCGAAGGCCTCTTTATATAAAACAAGAGAACGTCTTGAAGTAGAACCAGAGTATGTTCCATGGACAGGTGGGAACAGTCAAAATGTTATACAAGTTAATTTTAATTTAGTTTGTTAATATTAAATACAGAGAAATAATTTATTAGCCTTTAGTTTGTTGCCACTTCTTTAAATTTCAAGGTAAAGAGGTATGTCTGGATATTGACTAGCTTCTCTTATGCATAGAGTTAAGTTGTTTTTTAATTGTCAGATACAGTAATACCCCGTGTAATGTTAAAGATTGGTTCCACAATCTTCAACGGTTTTTATTGCACAACGTTAAAAAACCATCTTCCTTTGGGGGAAGTCGGGGACGAGTGCGCTTGCCCGCCTTTCCCCGAAGGAAGGCGCGGATGAGAGGCTTTGATCCATGGCTTCCTTTGGGGGAAACCAACCCGCATGCACACCCTGCTTGCTTTGGAAGGGAAGGGGGAGATCGCTTCTCCCTTTCCCTTCCAAGGCGAGCAGGGAGTGCACGCAGGCTGAGCCCCGCTGAGCCTGGCTTGCCTTGGAAGGGAAGGGGGGATCGCTTCGCTCTTTCTCTTCCCGGGTGAGCAGGGAGTGCGTGCGGGCCAAGCCCGACTTGCCTTGGAAGGTAAGGGATCGCTCCCCCCCCTTTCCTTCCAAGGCAAGCCAGTCTCAGCCCATGCACACTCCCTGCTCACCTTGGACGGGAAGGGGGAAGCGATCCCGCCTTCCCTTCCAAAGTAAGCCAGGGGTCACAGCGTCTGACCCCTGGCCTCTGGAGATCTCTGCCCCAAAGTCTGCAGGGCTGGTCTCCAGCCCTGTGGGCTTTGGGGCAGACATCAGCATCGGGAAATTTGAGGAAAACTTAACATTGTGCAGTACAAATGTTTTCATCAAATTCCCTGACGTTATCCGGTTTTAACAATGTGCAGTGCACACGTAACATAAGAACATAAGAACATCCTTGCTGGAACAGGCCACAGCCCATCCAGTCCAGCATTCTGTCTCACACAGTGGCTCACCATTTCCTTCAGGGTATTCCCAAGGAGATGCCTTCACCTGCTTAAGATTCCCTGGAAATGGCATTGAGAGATATCCTGCCTATCTCTCCAACCCGGAGGTTGTCCTTAGGTATCCATAATTATAGCCATTGATACCCTTGTCCTCCATGAACTTGTCTAATCCTTTCTTAAAGCTGTCAAGACTGACAGCTGTCACCACTTCTTGTGGTAGGGAGTTCCATAGACCAGTAATCCTCTGGGTGAAAAAGTACTTTCTCTTATTTGTTTGAGAACTAGTACCCAAAAGTTTCATGGAGTGTCCCCTAGTTCTAGTGGTATGCGATAGGGAAAACAGTTTTTCCTTATCTACTTTGTCCACACTGTGCATGATTTTATAAACTTCAATCAGGTCACCTCTTAGACACCGCTGCTCAAGAGTGAAAAGGCCCAACCGTTGCAGCCTCAGATGGTAAGGAAGGTGTTCCAGTCCCCTAATCATTCTGGTTGCCCTCCTCTGCACTTTTTCCAGCTCCATAATATCCTTCTGGAGGTATGGCGACCAGAACTGTACACAGTATTCCAGATGGGGCCTCACCATAGATTTATAAAGAGGCAAAATGACACTTGCTGACTTATTTTCTATACCCTTCCTAATGATCCCTAGCATTGAGTTTGCTTTTTTCACTGCTGAGGCACACTGGGTTGACACCTTCATTGAGTTGTCCACCAGGACACCAAGGTCCCTTTCCTGGTTTGTCGCAGAGAGTTCAGACCCCATCAGTTTATAAATGTAATTGGGGTATTACTGTACTTTTGTTTCTAACATTTTCATCTGAGATGTCTAGGCTAGTTTATATGTTTTCTTGCCACCATTATGGTTTATGATGGGAGAGGAGAGACTTTAGACTTGTGGAACCTAGAATGCTAAGCTCCACTCACTGGAAACTTCTGCAAAAGACATAGAGCCAAATAATTCTGAGATAAAATTTTTAGGTAGACAGAAAAATCGTAATTCTTCTGCACACATATTCATTCATAGTTACCCAAGACTTTAATTTATGTATTTGAGCAGTACAATGAGCCTGGGGGAATCATTTTGTTGTTGCTGTAGTTACATAAATGAGGATCAGAAATTGCTGCCAGCATATTGGATGTGACTGTAGTTTTGACCATTGACTGCTGTTCCATTGAAAGACTTGTGCCTAGGATGCTGCTTTGTTTTGAAAATATATACAATTTACTTTTGCATTTAACTTCTGTATATGTGATCAGATGTCCTTTTTCATACTTTACTCATCATTTTTCCAGTTTCAGATATCAGAAGTCTTTTATTTTCTTTTATCTTCAGCATCTCTTGGTGTACGGACAGCAATAACACAGCAAAATGAAATCATTCTGAAGACGGTGTATCCTCAGCTTAGCAGTAAGCTTCGTAGCACAGTAATGGAACAGCTGGTGGCACTGTTAGATAACTTCCTAGAGGGTTATGTTTCTCAGCTTAAATCCGTGGACCGGCCTGAATATCAGGAGCGTTACAACACTCTGGGAATGGAATACCGAGAGAAAAGATCAGAATTATTGTTACCGCTGCGTAAGTACTCCTGTTTTTGTACAAGGTTCTGTCCAATTCCCTGTCAATAAACTACCATCTAACACAGGGATTCTCAACCTGCGGCCCGTGGTATCATTTCATGTCCCCCCCCCACTGCCTCCACCTCACCAGGAATTGCCATGTGGTGGAGGAAGGGCAAAATGGCCGTCCAGCCCCCGAAGCTGTCTGAGGGAGAGTGACTTGGCCCCTTTCTTTAAAAGGTTGAGAACTCCTGGTCTAACAAAACAGGTCACAGCTATTGTAGGAAATAAGGCAGAAGAACAGGGAGATACATGTTTCCTTTTCCCCTTCTCTGCTAAGATAAATTAATGTTTAAGTCTCAAGGCAGATCTTGGGAGGTGATTCAAATGTGGATCCTGTTCTCATTTTTATTTTTCTTCTGGTTTTCAGCTCAATGTTTTTAAGTTTATTGAACCTGTAGAAACTGGAGCTTTCATGATAGATATCTTTCAGATTTTGTGCTTATGGACTGTTCTGTCTTTTCAAAAGACCAGCTATGATTGGAGACATAGGGACTGCGGTGGCTCAGTGGTTAAGAAGCTCGCTTTGTTAGCTGGGAGGTTGGCAAGTTGGCAGTTCGATACCTGAGTACTGCATGACGGAATGAGCGCCCATCTCTGTCCCAGCTCCTGCCAACCTAGCAGTTCGAAAGCAAGAAATTGCAAATAGATAAATAGGGACCACTTCGGTAGGAAAAGATCTCAAGAACATGGGTAATTTTTGTAGTACTTTTAATTGGGTTCTTATGGGTTTTAAGTTTTAGACTGTGTTGTTGATTTTAACTTTGTAAGCCGCCCAGAGTCGTTTCAAGTTGGGCGGCTATATAAATTGGACTAAATAAATAAATGAAAGGAGCCTCATTTGGGCGTCCCCTGAGTGGAGTTCCTCCTGCAAAAATCCTTCCAGAAGCCCCTTTGTGTGCTTCTGACGTGATTATAAAAATTGGAAATATGATATTCATTTGTTGTGCTTATGTTGGATTTAAGAGTCTTAGTTTAGATAAGCCTTTTATTGGCAGAAAATTATACTGTCCAGCACTCAAACATTTGTTTGTGGAAAAATCTGAGCAAAAATGCATCCTTGCAATAGTGCTCCTAATGGTACGTAAATGCACTGCAACCCTTATAAAGTGACTTACTGCTGAGGGAGCCGTCTTTAAAGTCTCCTTTTTTCCTTGTCTCCACCTGCCTACAAACCAGTGGCCAGCACATGTATTGTGCTATGAGGCAAAAACAAAACCTTATTACTTTATGTTTAATTGATTCTAAAGTGCTGGAATGTTATACCATACTGTTCCTTCTATGGTTAATGACTACCTGCTCTTCTGGGCTGTTGAAAAGATATAACAGACTGATTTTTTTTTCCAAGTTGTGTTGAAGCTGCCCGCATGTTTACTGTACCATGAGTAGCTGATGAAGAGGATAGTGCTATTTGCATTATGTCTGTGCATCTGTAGAAACCCTGTGTTAAGATATGGCTTTGAAGAAATATCAGTACGGTAAAACCTTGCATAAAGAGCGCCTCGCTTAGAGACTAACTCACTTAAAGAGCAGAATTTTCTCTGAGTGGTGGCCTCGCTTAATAACTAACACCAACCAAAAACTCGCTTAACAACTAAATTGGGGCTCACAATTCCCCCCGCCAGAAGTCACAATTGGTCACTTACAATGGTGTTTCGCTTAAAGAGCAGACTCACTTAAAGAGCAATCACGTGGAACGCATTGTGCTCTTTAAGTGAGGTATCACTGTATGTTATCTTCTTGAAGTGATATAATTATTTAATATCCAATCGGAAAGAGACAACAAGATAAGCAAGTTCGGACTTAGATTTTTTTCTTCATGTTTGTTTTGCAGTTTCACTTGGACAATACCAGCTAGCTGCTAATTTGGCAGAAAAATTCTGTGACTTTGATGTTTTGATACAAATATGTGAACAGACTGATAACCAAGCCAAATTGCAACGTTACATGTCACAGTTTGCTGATCAGGTAATGTTCTTTATTCAACGGACAGTTTGGACTGATTTTAGAAAAATCCTTAACAGCTGATTTTCTGTATTCTTTTAAATATATAATGTTTGAGATTTTTCTCTTCTAAGCAACATTTTTACTGTAGTAGAATATTAAAGAGTTCATTTTCAAACAAGTAGCCATGTTAGTAAGAATATAAAACAAATTGGGGGGTGGGGGAGGACAAAAATGTTTTCTACCACAAAGACCAACTGTTATATTTTTCTTGAAGAGAACTGCACTTCATGAAAGCTCACATTTAAATACAGCAGTCAGTCTTCAAGGTGCTACAACGTTTTGTCCATTGTCTTCCTTCTGTTATTAAAGACTTAGTTGAATATCTCCTGTGCTTGATCTTAATTTCAAAATCTCTTTTCATGTAAAGGAGAACATTATCCAAGGTTCACCCATTTTCCATGCCCTATATAAAAATATTTTCTGAGGACTAGTAGTAGTAGAGTTACATATGATGAAGCTCACACAAAATATTTGGTCCTACTTTAGAACTATGCCTATAGCTTAGCTTTTAACATACAGTAAAACCTCGACTTATGAAAAAACTCCTTTCCCTGGCCTCATTTGTAACTTGAGTTTTTCGTAACTCGAGGCATCCCCATAGAAAATGGTGGCACCATTTTGGCACTGAAAATGTGATTTTTACATACCAAAATGGCAGCCACACCATTTAATTTTTTTTTGTAACCCGGAGTTTTTCGTCAATCGGTACCCCAGGTTACGAAAAAACATTTCGTAACCCGTTCCCCCCCTCCCCCGTAAATCAGGACCCCGGTTTACGAAAACATTTTGTAACTCGAGTTTTTCGTAACTTGAGTCATTGTTAAGTCAGGGTTTTACTGTACATTAAAGAGCACAATGCATAAAAAATATTAGTGGATATTACTTTGAAGCATCCATTTCCCAAATCTGTGAGGTGTACAGTGCATATGAAGCTTGGACATAGATATCTGATACACATGGATACACCAATAGGCACATACTTACTGAAGGTGTTACAGAGAATACTATGGAAGTATAAACAGTAGCTTCTAGGACATCTGTCAGCACTTGCTGTTCTCTCTAAATCAGTGTTTTGCAATCTTTGGTTTTTGGACTTCAATTCACAGAAGCCCAAGTCAATGCATTGGCTGGGGATTGACTTAGGCTTCTGGGAATTGAAGTCCCAAAACCAAAGGTTGGGAAACACTGGTCTAGAGTATAGTATATGCTATCTTTCTACTACCCTCTTTCTGTAATAGCTCTTGTTTGCGTTTACCCACTTTTTTATTTTGATTTTATTTTATTTGTTGTTTTTTAAATGGGAAAAGCTGAAGAGGTTTTTTTTTTAAATAAAAAAAATTGTTGTGGGCTTTCATTTCTAATAGTAAAGATCCATAAAACTTACTTTGTAGACTAGAAAATGCCTATTGTTGTGTCCCACTGTTGGGTATAAACTGTTTTGTTTTTTGGTGAAGTGGATTCATCTGTTTCTTATTGATCACATGTAAATAGATATTTATTGGCTAATGGACTGTTATTGAATTGTAAATCTGTATGAAATAAGGGAACTTTATGTAACTATCTTCTGTACTTGTTAAAAAGTATTCGGAAAAAGTATGAAAGCAGAAGAATACCTTCCGTAAGAAGCAGCAGCAGCAGCTTATACATTTGTAACTTTTAGAATTTTTCAGAGTTCCTTTTTCGCTGGTATTTGGAGAAAGGGAAACGTGGAAAACTCTTATCTCAACCAATTGCCCAACATGGCCAGTTGGCCAATTTCTTGCAATCTCATGAGCATCTCAGTTGGTTGCATGATGTCAACAGTAATGATTTTGAAAAGGTAAGCTCTAATGCTCAGTGTGGTGTAATGGACAGAGTAATAGACTAGGACTCAGGAATCTTGGGTTTGATTCCCTGGCTTTGCCTTGGAAACTCGCTTGGTGGGTGGAACTGGTAAAACCACACCTTAAATACAGTACCTCTTTTACTTACTTAGGGTTGCTATAAATGAGTTCTGATCATCATCATCATCTTTTGTGTCTAGATCAAACTTTGGACTGCTAAAATGAAGTCACTTTTTTCCTTTCTCTTTCAATAGGACATATTCTAAAAACTACATTGTGTGTGCGTGTGTGTAATTCTTTGCCAGTCTTTTTCAGCTTTATTTCACTTGTCAATTTATCATCAATAGCTATATTCCAGGTTCCTTTATGCCATTCATCAATCTGGTGGGGGGAGGGGGAGAGAATTGATTTTCCAATGTTTTACTCACCATCACAACTAAGATGATCATTTTTTTTCCTATTCCAACTGCAAATCTCCAAAGCTAGATAACAATGCAATTCAAAAATGCATATCCAGTTTAATAGATAGTAACTCATTCATTTCATCAATCTACTGTAACTTTTCTGTAACTATAAAATGAGTTTATCCAGCTAACGTTAGAAGATTCTGTAAACTTTCTAGTTAACTCTTTATTTCTGAAGATGAGTGTGCTTGTTTTGCTTATGAACTACAAAACATAAAGTTTCAAAAATAATTCTCCAGCTTAAAGACTTATATAGCAGCATAGTTAGATATTTTAAGTGAGCAAAATTTTTAAACAGTGTGTCTGTTCTATTACTTTCATGCCTAATATTCTCTTTCTTACTGAGTTCCTCTGTACAATTAGTATAATTCAAAACATTAAGTAATTAGTTGTGGTTTGTCTTGTGGGAAAAGTAGCAAAGAAAATAATGACAGATTTCTTTATCTGTAGTAACTATTTCTGCCTGTGGTTTGGGTACAGAGAAAGAGCCTCCTCAAAGATTGTGGTATGTACCCTGGTAATGGCAACCTTGTGTTGCTGGCTAATCTTTCTCACATTAGACCAAGCGAAGAGAAATGCAGAAAGAACCCACCAAAAGGTGTCTTCATTTTGGCAGTTTCACGCCTGGCCTAGACATGGAACAAGATGAAGCCTGTTGTTTAACTCTGTTCTGTAGTAAATCAGCCTAATCAACCTTCCTTTATGTATGATGTTGAAAGAAATTGTAAACTTAGTATAGGAACTTCTTCCATATCTAGGACAGACATGAAACTGCCAATAGGAAGAAAACATTTCTCAGGCCGTCTAAGTATTTTAAAATAGTACTTATGGAACACAAAAGCCGTATATATTTGTCATGAAAAATAATATTTAAGAATAAAATATTGAGCTCCAATTGCAGCACTTTTGATCTTTATCTTTAGCACTTCATAATATTCTGTATATTAATATATATATTTTCCTGTGTTAGGCTCATCGAACATTGCAGAATTTAGCAAATACAGAAACACGGTACTTTGCAAAGAAGAAAACTCTTCTTGGCTTGAGTAAATTAACTGTCCTGGCTTCTGATATATCAGAAGTAATGCTGAATGAGAACATTGAAGGTATGTTTTCTCCCCCTCCCTCCTTTAAGGTTCATTTTGAAACTTGTTTTGCATATATGGAAATTTTTAGCTCTCATGCTCCCATAGTGTAGTACACATTAGCAATAGGAAATGTGAATACCAGTCTCAGGACTTGCTTTGCAAAGCAATTTGTCCATCTCCCATGAGCTTGTCATCCTCCTGTGCTTCCCATGATTTTGAAATGTGTGTATCCTAAGGGTAAATGAAATATGACTTAAATTTGTTGTATCATTTCAACTTGGAAGATGAGTCTGGGTTGTTAAAATAGGCCATCTTGTACTGTAACTATGCCTTAAATTTCTGCCACCCATCATTTTAAGAAATGCCAGCGGGGTTATAGAGTTTTGTGCTGAGAAGGGAGCAGAGACGTTGTTAGCATGGCTATCTTTACTCACGGATGGCTAACATGGCACCAAGCTAACAAAAAGCAGAGTAATTGTTGAGGTTTAAAAGGCTTCACTAGTAATAATTGCATGACATCAAGTCAATTCTGAAGTATGGTGCCCTGTTTCGGGGTATTCTAGGTTAGGGAACATACTGAAGTGGTTTGCCATTTTCTTCTACTGAGGGCATCCTGAGACCGTGCAACTTGTTCAAATCCACAAAGGCTGGCTCTTCTCCCTGGGACATAGCTGTCAAGTCTCCCGTATTGGCCGGGAAACTCCCGTTACTTACCCCTCTTTCCCGCCGTTATCCTGTATTTGTATTTTCCTGTAAATCTCCAGAATTCTATAATTTTTTTAAAAAATGGGCCGTGAACTACAGCCCCCATGGTGCCTTGCGTGGAAGGAACAGGCAAAACCCGTACTTTGCATGTACACTGACTACCCACCGCTGCTGGATTTCCCTTATTTTCAAATATAAAACTTGACGCATCCCCTGGGAGGCACAGTTGATAATTGAACTCCTATCTACTGCATTTGCAGCCTGATTCCTAAACCACTGAGCTATCCTCAATACATGGCCAGAATTGTCTCCTTTGTTATATGCTGCAGTTGAAGTGGGGCTTAACCTTACCTAAAGGACATCTTTGGTACTTTTTAAATTCTGTATAAGAGGATAGTAGCCAGAAACATCAGGGAATGCCAACAAGCCATCCAGTTACTCACCTTGAGGTGCAATAAATATCTAGAACAGGGGTGCCCAAACTACCACCCATTGGCCAGATCTGGCCCATAGCGCTCTCGCTGCTCCCAGAAGCGGAAGTAAAATGCACCCGCACATACACAAAACGCTGTCGTAAATACACCAGCAGCTGTCGTAAATGCATTTTGCGCATGTGCAGTCGTGTTTTACTTCCACTTCCGGTGGGAAGAACCACGTGTCCGGCCTGCAGCCCAAAAAGTTTGAGCACCCCTGATCTAGAAGGTAGTGTGTCTGATTGTTAAATTTACAGATAGGCTACTTTGGGAAGTAGGGGATCAGCCATTGCCTTTTTACCCTCTTTTTTTCCAATTCACAAACTGGCATCTCAAGAATGTTAGCTGCTGGTCTGTTTTCTGTACATTCAAGTAGGAATTCACAAGTAGATTCCAGTTATCCTTTTATTGGCTGTAGTTGCTATCAGAATTTTAATCACAGTATAATGCAGGATTAAGTAAACTCTGAAAGTCCAGAGGCCCATACACTCCCATCCCTGGATCTTACAGAACCACTTTTGTAACCCTCAGCCCAATTTTTATCTTACAGAAATGGTTTCTTAACTAAAAAAGGCTCTTTATGCCCTACAGTGACCAATGCTTTTAATTAATAAATACATTTCAGGACAGAATAGGCAGTTTCCTTTCATGCCTGATTTAGGTGACTTCCTCACAATACAACCTTATACAAAGCAAAGCTCATCTGGAAGAGGTTTTCAAGTGGTGAGCTAAACCTTTTGGAATGAAGGGAGAAAAGAAAGATTTGCCTTCTAATCCCACAGTCCTTGAATTTAATCATAATTGTAAACAGGGTCAAGTAATTTAAAGAAAACAGGCTTAGTGCTTGTGATTTTTTTAAATTAGTGATTTTTTAAAAGTAAATTAGTGATCAGTGATTTTTTAAAATTAAATTAATCTTATTAAAATATGCGTATTAGAATCGGCATCCTATCTTTGGTAAGTCACTTAAGGTCTGGGGGATTTTCAAATAAAGAAGAGCCTAAATCTTTTTGATCTATTCACAACGTGAGCTCAAACAATGCAGACCCACTGAAGGATTCATATGATGCAGTGAAATGTTCATAGTAAGTTAAACAAATTGATTTCAAAGATAATGAATATATAGTTACAGTAATATCTGCTACTATTTTTTCTTTATGCAAGAAATTACTGAACAAGAACGCTTTCTGCTTCACCAAGAAACTCTGCCTGAACAGTTACTGGTTGAGAAAAAGTTAAATCTCAATGACATGCCTGTATTGAGTGCTTCCCAGCTGATTGAGGTACGTACCACTGATTTTCTCAACACTATTATAACTATTAACCTGAATTAGTGGACTGTTTATTGCAAATGTATTGTCTGTACAGTATTTGTATTCCACCTTGGGCACAAGACAGCGTACATGGCCCTTGTCTCTTCCAGTTTATCCTCATAACTACCTTTTCAGTATGTGATGGCCAACGTCAACTAATGATTTATATTACTTATTAGGAGCCAAAAACTATCTCCTGTGTCGCAATCTACATCACACGCTATGCAAATAGAATAATATTGAAATTCAGAAGTCAGTACAGTATGTAAACAATATAATTTAATTCTCCAAAGAATTACATGCTCCTTTAAAATACGTAGGACTGACGTATCCGCTGCATTTAAAAAGAACAGATGCTGAGTCTGATAAGGGCTAGTTGTGGATCTTTGTTGTGGTTTGTGTGTTCCTGAACAGCAATGTTATATTACGTTGCTAGATAAAAATAGTTTGAACACTGTATGTCCATTTGGATGCTGCCCATATTGGAACTTTCCCAATAACGTTTCATGTTCCTTCCCTTCCTGCCCTCTAGTTTTATATCAGTGAATTAGGTAATTTATCATGATGCCTCTGCTTTGTTCTGGAACAAACAGCCTCGACATCCGTTCTGCTCTGATGAGCTACATACTAATATTAAGCAGTTCAAATTAACTTTGCCCTTACCCCAGCAGTTCATTGTGTACCTCTTTTCACACAGAACAGAAAAGAGTCACTTATTGGTGACTCATGAGAGACCTTAATCAGCTGCCTATTAAATGATACCATACTAAGGTTTGTTTTCTGCTACTGTTTTCACAGCATTACATGTAATACCGATTTTTCCTTAATTAGAGTCTGGTCAGATTATCCTGCTATGGTAATAGAGTAGACCATACTGCCAGCAACTCAATGCCGGGTGTCAGGCAGCAGTTAACTAACCTGACAACCCCTAGGACTAACAAACTTGGGTGCCAAAGTCCACGGGGAAGGGTGATAGTCCCCAAGTGGATTAAATCCCACTTGAATCCATCTTGATGGAGGGCAGCAGCTTCCTCAGTACTGGCCTGGGGCTGATGAGGATTTTGCATGCCAAAAGGGCTCAGGACCAGAAAGTGACTCACAGAACTGGATCAGTCATGCTGCGATGCAGAAGGCAAATGAAAGGCCACTGCATTATATTCTCAGGACAGTCTTCATAGATGATCGCCAAGAGAAGAAGAAGAGAGAATCCATCTCGAAAAAGCTATAAAAGTGCATGCTTAGTCAATTGTGGCTATGTGAGTAAAGTTTGTTGTTTAAAGAAATGGCTGAGGCCACTGAGAATTTTTTACCTTTCTAAAATTGACAAACTCTTGAGTGAAACTACCATTTTGATCAGTTGAAACTAATGGTCTAGGAATTTAAGAATGTCATTGAATTATCCCACATGCTCTTCAGCTGTGCAGAAAGTTAACCGGGTGGATGGTTCACTGTTGACAGTATGTGAGATAAATTATAGCAGGACTTTTCCACATACACTTTGTGAAAGCAGTGCACAGCAATCACAGTGTATCAAGAACGAATAGTATCCAACAGTGGTTTTGTTCTAACAGAAGATACTTCCCTTTTGAAGATGGGAAACCCAGTGTTCACCTGTCCTTCCTAACTACTATAGCCCTGTTTGCTTTATGCCACACTGTGTAGGGGGCTTGACAAAAATTGTATGCATTGGTTCTGCAAACAGATATACTTTCTGGTAGTTACTGAGGAATGCAATCTGCTGCTGGTGGTGCTTGTGCTGCTGCTATTACTACTACTAATGATGATGACTGATTAGTTTTAAAAAGTCATTTAATAGCCTTGGGAAACATCAAGATCAGGAGAGGTATATTTTAAGGTTTCAAACCTTTGCCATTTATAATAGCTATGGTATCATTGATGATACTTTTGAATAATAAAGGTCATGGATATCAAGCATCAAGAACATCTGGAAGGATGTTCACACTTGCATCATTGATAACCTTAAACTCGTGATGGCGAACCTTGGCACTCCAAATGTTCTTGGACTTCAATTCCCAGAAGCCCAAGCCCCCGTGAATCCACATGAATGGGTTTACTGCGAATCATCCAGCCCGGGCCGACCTTGTCACTACCTGAAGCGGAAGTAAAATGCACCGATCTGGGCGTATTTTACTTCCGCTTCCGGGAGCAACGAAGGCGGCGCAGGCCGGATGAATCACAGTAAACCCATTCGTGTGGAGTCATGGGGGCTTGGGCTTCTGGGAATTGAAGTCCAAGAACATCTGGAGTGCCAAGGTTTGCCATCATGGCCTTAAACTATATGGGGGGGAATGTAGGAAGTAGAAGCACTTGTACTCACAGCCCGAATATTCAGCAATGATATTGCAATGGATTTTGGAATAGAAGAGTGTGCAACTTTATCAGTAAGAAAAGGAAAACTTGCTGTGTCAGAAGAAATACAGCTGACAGAGGAAAGAACCATACAAAATCTTAGACATGATAAAAACTAGGGGGGAATTTTACAAGCCAATGATGTAAACCATGCGATAATGAAAGGAGGACTGTGGAAAGGCAAAAAGGAGCCGTAGAGTATGTGGTTTTCCAAAGGCATTTCAGAGGAAATCTGGAAAGAGAAAGAAAACAATTTATTTGAATAGCTTTAGAAGAGCAGACACAGCTCTGATGTCCCTTCATAAGTGTTCTGTCTTGAGTCAGTATTGGTTCCCACTTTCAGTTCCTAGTAGCAGCATGGGTTTTTCTGTCCCATCTCATGTCACTCAACTATATGATATTTATTAATTGATTAGTCTTGCAACCTTATTAATAAAATCTGATAAAATTTAAATTAAATATATAAAATACAATACAGTGCAATGCATATACTGGTACCAAAAACAGAATATAAACAGAAAAATGCAGTGATAAAATTCCTATAATACATATGTCAGTGGTGGCAAACCTGTGGCACCCGTACCAGAGGTGGCACTCGGAGCCCTCTCTGTGGGCACCCGTGCAGTCACCCTAGCACCGAGTTTGCCCCGCCCCTCTTCCCATTAGCCCAATAGGAGAACTTCCTTCCTCCCCCAGCACAGAGTTAACCCTGCCCCTCTACCCAGCAGCCCAATGGGAGTGTTTCTTTCCTCCCCTGTTGCTGTGTTGGCACTTTGCGAGAAATAAGTGGGTTTTGGATTGCAGTTTGGGCACTCAGTCTCTAAAAGGTTCGCCATCACTGATATATGTGATGATTCAACAGATCCAAGATTAGGTAACTGAATATGTATATAATGGGGGAGAGCAGATGAGTAGGTGAATTGCAGATTAGTCAAACCTTGAGGAACGAATTAAATCGTTCTAGAGGTTTGACTGTAATCTGCAATTCACCTGCTCTCCCCCATTATATGCATATTCATTTATCTAATTTAGTTTGTTCCTCGAGGTTGTTTGTATCTTGGAAAAATTTGTACAGTATCTCGAAACACAGTGAAAACACATTACATTATCAGAAGTGGCCACTAAAGGTCACCAATATACTTTTCCGTATCTTGAAAAAATCCTATTAAACATTTGTATCTCAAATTCCTCCCGAGATTTCCATTCGTATCACGAGTTTTTCATAAGTAGAACTGTTCGTATCTCGAGGTTTCTCTATATGCTACCATGTCTCAACTAATTCAGATGATGATCTCATATTTGTCCTTTGTATTTGCCATGCATTGTTGTTTACATGCTACCACATTCTTTTTAAATCCAGAAAGAAATACTTCTCAATGTTAAATTTGTTGGATACATCCCACCTTTGCTTTATCTCAGAATTCAGCTGCCCTTAGGACGTTGTCTTTGCTTTCAACAGCAGTTGCAGACAGTAATGCAGTAACTAGGTAACAACTTAGAATCTAGGCATAAAATATGGGGTAATAAGATAAGTGAAAGGAAAGGCATTCACAGAAAATAAGGGTTCACATCCCGTTCCTAGAACTGCCTGGAACCCAACAACATTGCCCCCCAAAAAGCCCCGCCTCTCTTTGTTCCGTCAGCATTTTAAACAATTTTGGCCTGTTAGGAGGGAAGAAATAAGAGCTCTGTCTAGTTTTCAGGGTATGTTTGCAGACTATAGCAGATATTTCCTTGCTTTTAAGTATGAACTTGACTTCTGTAATGGAGTACTTATTTATGCCTGTATGTTCCTATCACAATAAGGTAAAGCTTTCCCTCGCTTGAGAGCCATTTGTATCCGACTCTAGGGTTCAGTGCTCATCTCTGTTTCAAAGCCGAAGAGCCAGCGCGGTCTGCACTTGCAGACGTTTCCGTGGTTATGTGGCAGGTATGACTAGACACCGGAGCGCACGGAGTGCTGTTCCCTTCCCACCGAAGTGGTCCCTATTTATCTACTTGCAATTTCTTGCTTTTAAACTGCTAGGTTGGCAGGAGCTGGGACAAAGACGGGAGCTCATTCCGTCCTGCAGTACTTGGGGATCGAACTGCTGACCTCCCGCCTTCCAGTCATCGTCTTATCCTTAAATGGTATGTAAATACCTTAAAGGGTATGTAAATTTGAAGCCTCTCATATAGCAACGTTACGTGCAGTACAGTCTTTCCATTGTAATATGGGTGGAATACATTTTTAAAATGTCCACACTCTCTTATTGCAAAAATACCTGCAGATGAATCAAGGCATATTTCAGTGAGAAGGTCATATTAGTTAGAAGGCAAGGTGGCCTTCCCGTAATAACTTATTAACAAGATCAGTTACTCTGTTTTGAAGTCTAAAAATAATTTTGTGTTTCAATCTTTCACACAATAGCTGTACATAAGTTATGAGAACAAAAGTGCTAATGAATATGACTTCAAGAAAGCACTTGATCTGCTGGAATATATTGACGAGGTATGAGAATGAATGAGTTTCAGTGATTTTTGATCAAGAAAGAATGAATGCCAATCCAGTTGAAGCTGTTTTTATTATTTGTAAAATAAACTCCATGTATTCTTTTTAATGTCAGCTGCTAGAAAACCAAAATTCCACAGAAGGCTTACATTTTGACTGTTGGCATCCTCCCAATGTTAGATCAAGCCTGCGAAACCAGGTTAAAAATGACACAAGAACCATAATCAAGAATGTCAGTTTTTCCAGCCTGTGTACAGTACTTTGAATTTTTAAAAAATATATACATAATTCTTTCCAAAGTGACTTGTTTAGAATTATTCTTGAAGTATTAACTCTGGAGAACTTTTAAGAATTTTGAAATGTTATTACCATTTTAAAAAAAACCACACACAAAGCATCTCGTATCATTGCAGTCTCTAAAGTGCACAAGCTCTTTTCTGTTCCGATACAGCAGACTTGTTTGATTATCCCTCTGGAAATGGTTACATGCTTAACAAAATCTTCACATACATCACTGGAAGCTCATAGCCAGAGAATTAGTTAAATTCAGTACCCAGTCTGTTTGTGTAACTGCCTGCACAACTAGTTGCTCAGCAGACACCTGCCTTATTAGTTAGTGCAGTTACTTGTATATTGTTATGTACATGAGATCCTTGGAAGAGTACTAATCATTATGTGAAATTAATGTTTTCCCACATCCCACTTCTTTGTCCTTATGGACAAAGTGCTTTCTTTAGTGGCTGAAGCCTCAAGTGTATGGATATTTTTGTCAGGATCTATGTAGAAGATGTAACAGTTCTGAGCCATCTTTAGCTCTCTTGCTTTCGATCCCAATTCTCTAAAAAAAATGCTGTACCTTTCTTCCTGTTCTTAGTAATAAGTCAAGTTATAGTTTCTTTTGGGCTTACTTTCTGAACACTGGGTCTCCACTGCACATCCTATTAAGTTAGCTATCTACTTTGTCTTTATTTAATCACCTGCCTTTTTACCATCCTCCCTCGTCAACGGTTATCAGGATTGCCTCCTGAATGTAAAGCACACTGATTTAGTTCTTTCCAGCACAGTTCCTTCTACTCAGTTCTTTTTCTTGAGTTTCATTCTGTACTTACTTACCTTTCCAATTTCCCTTTGTCTTTAGGCTCATCTCTTAGTTTTTCAGTGTCCAGGGTCTCATTCCTATACAAAACTTTAACTTCATCTAAAGAAATGCGGCACCATTTCTGCCCTCCGCCATCCTTGCCGCTACCGGAAGCGGATGCATTTATGACAGCCGTAAATGCATTTATGAGAGCCACAGATGCTTTTATGGAGCGTTATGGTGGAAGGAACCACGTGAATGGCCCACTCAACTGTCCGGGGGGCATGGTCTAGCCTGCAGCATGAAAAGGTTTGGAACCCCTGTTCTATGCCTACAGTTGTCAGTGTACAATAAAACCCCAATTTACATATGCTTCTACTTATGTAAAATCAACTTATGTAAGGTTTTTTAGCATAAATAGGCATCGCGGTTTACGCAAAAAAAATCGACTTACGTAAGGGGTTTTGCTGTCTTGCACCTCGTGCCACTCGCTCCCATCAGCAGAAGTCTCAAGAAATCACTTACCTTGTTGGTGACAACGGCGATGGAATCAGCAGAGGTGGTAGAGGCACTTTTCCGGAACACACACACACACACACACACACACACACCCCTTGGGATTAGGTGAGTGCTCAGCTGTTTGTCAGTAGCAGAGCTTAAGTGAATTGCATGTAATCACAGAGATGGCCACTAGAGGTGCAAAATGCAATTCTCCATAGGGATTCATTGAAAACCAATTTCAAACCTGTTTTTTTTCCCCCATTGCATCCCTATGGCGATGCATCGATTTACGTAAAACCAGTGATGCTCTGCAAAAATCTTTACTACCCCTACCATGGGCATGGCTAACTGTGGGCATGGCTAACTGTGGGCCATGCCCACTTGGCCTCCCTACGCCATGGCCTGGGGTAGAGAGGTGGGTGTGGCTAGCCAAGTGGGTGTGGCCTGGGAGAATTTCCGCTACTGGTGCCCGGGCACCTGGAGCAGGTCAACATTGCGTAAAACCCCTATTTACATAAGAAGCTAGGGAACAGACTTTATGTAAATTTATTTATTATTTATTTATTTACTAGATTTATAGGCAACCCAAGGCGGCTCACATCAGTCAAAATTGGGGTTTTACTGTATTTATATTTTCCCCTAGATCACTTTCTTTTTCTGGCATTCTCTCTTCACTGATTTGGAATGTGTCCAGTAAAATCTATTCTTCCTCTTTTCTAGGAAACACACGATTCTTTTTTTCTGTGCAGAAACAAGTAGCCTTTTGCAGAAATTTCAGTTACTAGCTGATCTCCACTTTCATGATTCTCCTTCAAATATTATTCACATTTATATAGAATATTTTTTCCATTGGTTCATGCCATATTTGAAATTCTATCATCTTGCTTTCTCTGCACTTTGTCTCTTGGCTCCTGTCTTCTTTTCAAATCAGGTCATATTCAGAGCCTTTCTGGCACAGTGGTTGAACTGTAATACTGCAGACAAAACTGCTGATGTTGTGAGTTCAGTCTTGATGTCCTCTAGGTTGACTCTGCCTTCCATCCTTCTGAGGTCCATAAAATAAGTACCCAGCATATGTTGGGGGCAAAAATACTAATTACTTTGTGAACCGCCCAGAGAGTTCTTTAAGCGCGATTGAGTGGTATATAAATGCAATTGCTGTTATCTCTTTCCTTCAAAATAATCAGTTGTGACAACACTCCTTGAAACCTATCTCAATGTCTTATTTTATATCCTGCTGTTTTCAGCGTAAGTAAACTGTCATTATGATTTAACTGTAGTGGATTATTTCTTTCTTTCTTTCTGAAATTTCATATGTAACATCTTTCTTTTCTTTAAATGAAGGATGAGGAAGTGGACATAAACTCTCTTAAAGTTAAAATACTTTGCAAAGCTCTTCTGAAAGATGGGTAAGCAGGCACAATTTTATTTATTCTTCTGAAGTGTTTTACACTACTGTTTTGCTGAACAATGTCCCAAAGCTGCTTTCAGTAACACATAAAATAGTTATGCTTAAAGGCTTAGAATCTGCAAGATAGGCCACAAAAGGCAGGAGGAGGGAAGTGGAAAGCAAGGAATTTAACATGTTGCTCTTAAACTTATGTTATTGTAACAACCAATATGAAAGTTTGAAATAGTTTGTGGAGAAAGAAACTCTGTATTGAGCAGATCTTTCAGGAAAGCTGTAGAATATCCTCGCTTCCCATCTCCCTCTGTTAATGACTTTTTAATTGCCATTAATATGTTATAAATTCATGTATATATTTTCTTCCAATTTCTGATATGAAGTAAAATGTACAGTACAGTGGAACCCCGTATAACGATTTTAATTGGTTCCACAGGGTCCTTTGTTGTACGAAAAAATCATATAGTGATCGTATAGTGATTTTCCCTATGGGATGTATCGTACAATGATTTTCACTCTGCTTTCCCCCTGGGAAGTGTGTTCCCAGGGGAAAAGCAGAGCAAAAATCTTGTGTTCCCAGGGCAAAGGCATCCCTGCGGGGGTCAGGGAAGGGATTCACGGAGGTCCCCTTGCCTGGAAACACATTTCCCAGGCAAGCGAACCTCCGTAGACCGAAGATCATGGCACCTGTCAGTGCAGCGAAACGAAGCCTCATTTCGCTGCATTGACAGGCGCGCGATCTTTGGGTCGGGGTCGGGGCCTTTGTGGCCGCGATGTTGCCTTTGTGGCTGGAGTTGGGGGGGGGGGGGAATTCCCAGACACACACACACACACACACCCTGACCCTAAAGGCAACATTGGATTGGCTTGCAGATGTCTGAGAAAGATCCCTGGTCTCACAAGCCACCACCCACCCGCCCTGATCACCTCACAAGTGTCCACCCCTGCCCACCCTGATCCGAAAGCCCACAGCCCCGGGGAGTGGGCGGGGGTGGATGCAACCCCCAGCCACCCGGATCCCAAATCCGACAGCCCGCCGGGGCTGTGGGCTTTTGGATCAGGGTGAGCGGGGGGTGGAGCTTTCGGATCCCCCCCCCCCTCAAGCCCCAAAGACAGCACAGGCACTGTCCTTACTGAAAGGGAACAAGATCCGTTCCCCATCACTGAAGGGTCGTGGTGTTGTCAATGGAGCTGGAGGGGTGAATCCCCCCCAAAAAAACTCCAGCCCCAAAGGCAACATCGCAGGTCTGCAGGCGCCACTTGCTGGCTTGCAGAGATCTGGGAAAGATCCCCAGTCTCCTTGCAAGCTGGCCGCCTGGGTCCGCAAGCCCTTTGCGACCCAGCTGGTTGAATTGCGAGGAGACCTGATTTCTTTCCCACACCTCCGCAAACAAACAAGCAGTGCCTGCAAACCCACGATGTTGCCTTTAGGGCTGGAGTTCGGGGTGGTGGTGGGGGAATTCACCTCTCCAGCCCAGAAGCCCACAGCCCTGACACTTGGTTTGCGGAGGTGTGGGAAAGATCAGGGGGGGCGGGGGGTGGAGGATGGATGCAACCCCCAACCGCACGGATCACAAAGCCGACAGCCTGCCAAGGCTGTGGGCATTCGGATCAGGGTGGGTGGGTGGTGGTAGATGCTTTACCCGTGGGAAAGCGCTTCTCCGGCCAAAGACCCCCCTGCACTGTTAGCAAAATGGAGTCTCGCTGATCCACTTGCTGAACTGACAGAGGGACCAGCGAGACTCCGTTTTGCTATCAGCTCTGAGCTGCTTTCCCCCTGAGAACACACTTCCCAGGAGGAAAGCAGCCCAGCGCTGCCAGTTCATAAAGGAGCTGGGGGGGGGGCGGGGGAAAGGCTTCCCCACACCACCCCAAAGCCACCCGGCTTTTGCCTTTTTTTAAAAAAAATTATATCGTACAACAATGAAAATCGTACAATACAAAAAAAATTTTTTAAGGGGTACGATGCAATCGTTATACGGGGTTTTACTGTATTTGGTTTTTAATTGAAACATTTATATGCTCCCCTCATTCGTATTAGGTTTATAAACAAGTATATAAAATAAAAAACTGCACATATAACTTTTCTTGATCCCTCTGGATGACTGTAAACAACAACTGCATGATTTGATTTGAAGAAGAGCTGCTGATTAGCACCTAAGTTTTCTTCAATACATAGTCCATAGGTCCCATTAAGCCAGCATTAAATGAGGTCATTTTAACATGCTTGGCGCTCCAGAGGCCTGATCTGCCTCCAGATGGAATGGGTAAATAAGGCCCAGATTGCTCAGAGAGACCTAGTCTACCTCCATTGTAGAGTGAGCAGACTGGGCCCCAGGTCTCAGAGGTACAGTTTACCTCCCTTAATATCTCTGTCAAGCATCACAAAATGGACATTGGACTATATATGCTGTAATGTATAGCAGCTTTAAAAGGCCATGCTCTGCAAAGTACTACTAATGATTTTTTTAAAAAACAGTTTAAGGCACTGAAAAACCAGAAGAATAGATGGTAAAAGAACCTATATTTTCTAGCTGTCTTAATAGTTTGAATTCTTAAACCCTTGCAAGACTGAACTATGGTGTACTTCAACGTCCTTAACAAAATTGTGCCGTACACTTGCACCAAACATTAAAATGTGTAAACAGAAATCTGAGAACACGTGTACAGTTATACCTGTAGGTTTACCCAGAAACCAGTCTTCTGTTCACTGGACCTTTTCCTATGTGAGATTGCGATCAGACACGAAAGCTGGATCACATTGGGAAGAGACGCTTCAAAAATGTGTCTGTCCTGAAATAATAAAAACTAGAAAAACCTAACTGCACAGAGATTATTGATTTTCCCACTCAAGCACTAGATTAGTCGTATCTTGAAATTGGAACCCCTAGAACTCCATTGATATTTTATTGTTAGCATCTATGAGAGCTTTTCCTTTGGGGGAATGAACGGTGGAATTTATATCCCCAAACTTCTACATAGGGAGCAGCATTTCCACCTGAATGGAAATAGGTGCTGGGGTTAAGTACTGCCCTCAGTGAATACTCAGGTGGGGAAATTTTTTTAAAAAGCCACTTGTGGGGGAGAACATTTGCAGGAAAAATGCAAGAAGATTGAGATAAAAACAACTGGCGTGTATGTGTGATGGAGGGGTGGAAATGATTTTCTAATTTGGGCAAAATCTGAGCCTAATCCTAGTTATAATTCTGTCAGCATTTGATACTTAGCATTTTGCTAATGAGACAGATATTTTGCCAAATGTCAAGAATAATGCATTGGAACTAAGCAGAAATCATATTTTGGTATAAAAATGATTTCCTTAGTGCAGACTAGTTCTTAAAATGGTTTAATCCTTAAAATGTATTATGCTAATACACTATCATTGCTGCTTCCATTTATACATTCCTCATGGTGAAAGTGGACACTCCTTAGACCAGGGGTGCCTAAACCTTTTGGGCTGCAGGCCAGTCACATGGTTCAGCAGGCTGGTCATGTGGTTCAGCGGCGGGACGGAAATGTTCCTTCCAAAGGAAGTGGAAGTAAAACTCACCTTACAACCTGTTTTGCAACATATATGTTTTGCAACAGGATGAGATAGATTTTAGGCTGCCACTTTCGCTGCTTAAATCATGGGTGCCCAAACTATGGCCCATGGGCTGAATCTGGCCCCTGACCCCAATTCATCCGGCCCTCACCACCCTCGTCACTCCTGGAAGTGAAAGTAAAATGCACCCATGCAGGCATGTTTTACTTCCGTTTCCAGGAGTGATGAGGGCGGCGTGGGCTGGGTGAATTGGGGTCAGGGCCCATAGGCTGTAGTTTGGGCACCCATGCTTTAGACATTGGCATTCTCTTTTTATTTCCACTTCTGTCTCTGCCCTTTTTTAGTCTTCTCTATACCTTAGAAGTGCAATATGGAAAAGTGGGAGATCAGTTCTACTGTAGAATGCAATTCCGTTGACACAACATTTTAGCCATATACAACCAAGACTTGTAATGTGGTCCATTTTTTTTTTTTTTAGTCTTTACAATGTTCATCAAAAGTTTAAATTCTGCCTTGACATAGATGAAATTAAGCAAAATATGTTTCTAGCATAAGACTAAAACGCATGATTAAGAGTATAAGATAGCTGTAAATCATTTACATTAGAATTATATATACAGGGGGAAATAGCACATCAGGATTCCTGATTTAATAGTGTGTTTTCATCTTTAAAATATATCCTTTTTTATTACAGTTGGTCTAGTTCTGAAGGTAAAGATGATCCAATTGAAGCATCAAAAGACAGCATATTTGTGAAGATACTAGAAAAGCTACTAAAAGAAGGTATATTTTTGGTATAACTTTCAGTCAGAAGTAAAAACCCTGTGAGTCCCTTGCTTAAAAATACAGTACATTAAAACAATACATGTCATTAGCAAAACAAAGCAATCACACGTATATACCATCCCATAGCACTTAGTGCACTCTCTGGGCGGTTCACAAGTTAATTAGCATTTTGCCCCAACATGCTGGGTACTCATTTTACTGACCTCAAAAGGATGGAAGTCTGAGTTAACCTTGATCACTGGTCAGGATCAAACTCACAACCTTTTGGTTGCAGGACAGCAATTTGACAACTGTGCCACCTGGGCTCATTAGTTGCCAAGATTTAAATATAAATTAAATATAAATATATAAATTATAAAAATTTAAAACTTAATTTGTTAATGAGATCACACTGCATGCTTTGATAACTTATATATAGACATATCCAAGTTTTGAACAATTTATTCTGAAATGTTGGTACAATCACTAAACATTTACAGTAGTTAATGCATTTTTTTAATCCATTGTAGGGGTTCTGCTCAGCGAATATCTACCTGATGTGAAGGACTTGCTGCAATCAGATGAACTCGAACACTTAAAATCTAACACATACTTTGAATTCATACTGAAAGCAAATTATGAGCTGTATGTCTACAGGCAGGCTTAAAGAATTTTTGAACAAATAATCAACATGTTCATAATTTTTGTAATGTTTTTATGGGTTTTGAAATAAAATGTTTACTATAAATAAGGTCTCCCCTTTTTAAATCTTCTGTTAGTAGAAAGTTAAAGTGATATTCCCATTTTACAAAACAGTTTTCTAAAGCATACCAAAATTGTTCTGTGCTATTATCAAGTTAATTTTAAAATCTGGTTTAGAACAGACTGCTTCTTCCAGTTTAGCTCCTGACTTGTACCCCACATCTAAATGAACAAACACAATTATCCATGCAGTTTTCCATCTTATCCTCCATATTGCAAATTTAATGTATACACACACTCTTAATATATAAATAATTAAGTCCTCACCACTTAATTGATAACGATGCTTGAATACAACCTAGGCAATGATGTGAAGCCTAGAAAAGACTTCTCGTTGGATTCTCTCATGGATGATTCTCTTCTCTGCTTGAGGTCAGGTTGTTTCTGACTGGAGTCTGTTGTACAATCCACAAACATTCAAATTCTAAGGCTTCAAAGCGCAGATGGGCTTGTACAGTTCAGTTTAGTTGATTTAATCCGGTTGATGCCGCAAACAAATCTTCTCTGTAGAGTACTTAAATGTGCAGATTGACTGGGAAAGCCTCCTGCATTACCTTACATTTTACTTTTTCCCTTGGCTTGATGCCGTCTGGAAGAACTTGATCCAACAGCTGAGAAGGTCATAAGTTAAATCAGTGGAAGAGAGTCCAATTTCTAGCTCAGAAAGCACAGCTACTGTTCCATAGTATCCCTTCTTTCTGTACTTATACAGCTCTAAGAAAGGAGAAGCTAAGTATGTTTGGAAGAATAGACTTATCTGGAGATGTTCAAAGCAATGTAGAAAAGAAATGGATCTACTCTTCTGGGAAAGCTTCAGAGTACTGTACTGCATAGCAGTTGGATGTTCAATACACTTGATAATTCTGATTAAATCATCCGTAATATATCAGAACTAATAGAACAGTGAAGTGAAATATATTTTAAAACAACCAGTTTAACCATTTTACAAAGTAAGAAATATATCACATTCACTGCTGTTGGCTTCATTTAATTCTAGAAGTGTTTGCCTTTTTAAATATTTACCTTTGGAACCACTGCTGAAATTTTTAATCTCTAATTTATCTGAAGTCTATTCAGCTTTACTGTATTTAATTATAGGAAGTGCTGCAGAATCCCAAATCTGCTAGGATTTGTTTTGCTATTCCTCATTCCCTCAGCTTTAATTAGTGGGTTTCTTTTTGTCATTACTTGTTTACTGGATGAATTACTGTAGTAAGTCACAACTAGAGTAGGCCCACTGAATCAGTGGCACTTACAGGTAAAACTCGGAAAATTAGAATATCGTGCAAATGTTCATTCAGTTCAGTAATGCAACTTAAAAGGCGAAACAAAATATATGAGATAGACTCATTACATGCAAAGTGAGATAGTTCAAGCCTTACTTTGTTATAATGGTGCTTATGGCTTAAGGTTAAGTAAAGGTAAAAGTTTATCTTGCTTGAAAGCCAGTCGTATCTGACTCTAGGGTTCAGTGCTCATCTCTGTTTCAAAGCCAAAGAGCCAGCGTTGTCTGCTTCTGCAGACGTTTCCGTGGTCATTATGAAAACCCCAACCCCACCCCCAATCTCATGTACCCCATAATCTCATGTACGCTGTATGCCATGATCATCACAATTATAACGAATTAAGGCATGACATATCTTGCTTTGCATGTAGTGAGTCTATCTCATATTTGTTTCACCTTTTAAGTGAAATGAATGAACATTTCCATGATATTCTAATTTTCCGAGTTTTACCTGTACATAGGTGTTGACTGACAGATCCTGATTCAATATACCTGCTCTAGTTGTGACTGGGACTTTACTCAGTCTACGCTAAATCCCAACTCAGCCATGGAAACTCACTAGGGGGGTGGAATAAATAAATAAGCTGGTGAAACTACGACTTAAATATCTCTTACTTTGAAAGCCCCATTAGGGTCTCTTAAGTCAACTCTGGCTTGATGGCACATAACTCACTCTAGTTGCAATTTACTAGATTGTAGTTGCAATTTACTAGATTGTAGCTGTCCATCTCAATATATTATAAGAGAAGGGATCTGCTGACAGGTCAAGTTAGAAATAATGGGCAAAATCCTATTGCATCACTATGTTTGCAACTTTAGATTGTGCCAAGGATAGTTATAGCAATGAGGTGGAAGCACCTATCCTGGGGTAATCAGTGGTGCTGGAGATGCACAACTAAGTGTGTAATTGAATAGTGCAGTTCCTTCTTGCTAGGTATAGGTCCAGCACAGAATTTTATCCGCTGTTTGTGAGTTTGATCTTTCCCATATGAGTCCAACACAGAGCAAATTGTAAAATATATTTGTGCAATGATAAGGATAAGAATAAAATGGGTGTTCTGAATGAACCCACTTAATAGTTCTTTCCCCAATTCTGAGAGATTTATCCTTCAAATGAATTCTCATTGAAGACAAAGTTATGTAAATTTCTTAAATGTCAATCCATTAAATTTACTGAACAGGCTAATATGCTGACCGGGAGAGAAGATTTATTTCTACAATATTTACTGAACTGCTAGCATCCTCTACCTCTGTGGAAATTATAATTTTAGTTGACCTAATTACCAAATTGTCAATTTTTTGGAAGAAAAACCAATATGGCATCTTCCAAGTAACTCTTCTGAAGCTATAACATGATTTAAATAGACATGGGTATAAAGTTGTTGCTTACATATCAAGACAACCATGAGAAACTACAGCAATTCCTCCTATGGAGATCAGCTTTACTCTTACTCATCTCTCGCTGCTGGAATTTGACCTGGTTGTCACTGTTGTAGCTCAGCCAAAGCAAAATATGGGTTTAGTCCAGGGATTCACGACCTACAGCCCATAGGCCTAATCTGGCCTGCGGCACCATTTTACTATTTTGTTGACTGTAAGCTGCCCTGAGTCACCATGGCAAGCAGGCGGCAATATAAGTCTAAATAATTAATTAATCTGGCCCATGGTGAGGACTCTGACGCCACCACCAGAAGTGCCGAAAATGGGTGGAAATGCACCACCCTTGCTCCAGCCACTGCTGCCGTTGCTATGGAAACCAGCGAAAATGCAGCATGAATGCAGCAGCCACCACCAGAAGTGGTGGGAGCGGCGGTAGGAACCTCACCTCCGTCCCACACATCGGAGGGGGGGGATGGTCCAGCCCACAGCATGAAAAGGTTGTGAACCCCTAGTTTAGTCCTTCATGCTCATCTTCTTGCATCTTATTTCTTAACATGGGAATGAAACACTCGGGTAGGAGTAATCGGGCAAATGTGTAATTTTTTTTAAAAAAAAGTTTAATTCATATTAATGGTGGTTTGATGTTTATCAAAACACATAGAAATTATGAGCACAATTGTGTCACACAGTGAAATAATTGGAAAGCTATGAACCTTGGCTGTCTAATCAGTGTTGCAATGACTTGAATTCAGATCACTTCATGCATATTTTTGTGTGAATCCCATTAAATTATGTCTTTATATACAAAAAATGCTAGGTATTTCCTGGATAGTATATTCAGAAAGATGGAAGATGTTTGGCCCTTTGTGCTCCAAACTCTGGTAATTCATCTGTTTGCTTTTAAATTTATGATTGGCTTCTTTAGTAACAATTTCTGTTTTGGCTAAGTATTGCATTTTTATATGTATATTTCTCTTCTAAATCTTTTTAGGACATCGAATTCTTTGGGGAAAAATCCAGAATTTACTATTTTATATTGTCTAAGGATGACGCAGCAAATAGGCAGTTATATGTACTGCCACTGATATCTATAATTCAAGTTCAATCAACACTGAAAACATTCCTTTTACATCATGTCTAGGAAAAAACCTGTTTAATATGTATATGTTGCAATGGCATTAAGATGAGCTTTAGTATTGACTATGGTGTTAAGGATTCTGATGATTTCTTAGCCTTAGCGTGATGTGGTGTTAATCTTTTAAATATATTTCTCATCCATTGAGATTATAACTGCATGGGCAAGGGTTGGCAAAATCTCAAGTTCAATGTGCCACAGGAAGAGCTAAATAGTTGAGACAGATGGGATTTCAGTATTCTTCCCTCTCGTCTCTTCCCACTGCTAGTAGAAACTGAATAAATTATGCATAAATGCATGTATTTGCATAATTTAAACAAATAGTGTATATTTTGCTTAGCCCTGTTTATGGGAGCGTTGAAAATAATTCATCTCCATTAGAACTACTGCAAATGTAGTCGATGCTTCCTCTTGCCTTTGCCAGGGCACTGAACCTGTCCTCCTAAGGTATTGGTTAGTCTTTTCCTCTCCATAAGCGGCTCGTGTCATTCCCATCCTAAGGGGGACATGTATCTCCCCCACCCCCATTTATCTAATCCCAAAACTGCCATTAACCTCCTCCATGACCATAACTAGATATGAATCTCTTTAGACTTTTTTTTAAAAAAGTCAACGTACCCAAGTGGTATAAATAGCATAAAGTACGGCTCATGGTGTATGGTAACTCTTCACTGTTGTCTGGCGGCCATCCAGACCCTTAGATATTTATCATCATCTATATATAAAACTGATTTTGCACAGCATTTTAAATTGTATTTTTAAAGTGCTTTTATAGTGGTTAGCAGCCTCTGCGCCTCCACCACCCACATTCCTTTTGACATCTGTCTTCCTTTCAGCAATGTTTCTTCTGTGAATATTCTTCATCGGTGGCATTTTCAGGTTCCAATCTACCTAGCAGTTGCTTTAATGGGCAAATATTTTGAGAACTGGCAAGTGAGCTGAGAGAGGCATAGGTTCACATCCCACTTCAGTCATGCTTGTCTCTAGGGCAACATATTTTTGATCAAACGTTTTATTGCCATAATATAAAACACAAACAGAGATTCCTTAGAGAACAGCTGATAAGCACCTCTTTAATGCCTGCTTGTAGCAGGCATAAAGTTCATAGCTGTTCGCATAATCCAAATGTATAAAGCTCCAGTGATCCTGTCCTTTTGATCAGCCCTGATCATCAATGTGGATAACGGTCAGCCACTGTTACCTCTGTTCATAAACTAGAGAAAGTAAAACCATTTTGATCATGGCGCAATTTTCCTATGATAGTGCATTAGCTTCCAAGTGGGGTACACAGAAAGAGCATCCTTGAAGATTTTGGTAGTTTTGAACCACCATTGGGCATACCCTGGTCAACGGCAACTTTGTGCCAACCAATCTTTCTCACACTAGGTCAGGCAAAAGGAACTACAGAATGAATTCACCGAAAGGTGGCTTCATTTTGTCAGTTTCACCTGTGGCCTAGACATGGAAGAAGAATAAGCCTCCGGGTGTTGAACCCTGGTGGAGAAATGCCAAATACAACCTTTGGCAAATATGCAATAGTATAGCCATTAATTTGGATTTATATGCCGCCCACTAGCAATTTATTCTGGAACGCCTAAGTCAGATCAATGAAGAACGCTATGGATGTGAAGGGAAATGATTGTAAAGTGTTGCTAAATAGTTTTAAGGAAACTTCCTGTGAAGTACATCCTACTGGTTCCAGTGGCTCAACTTGCCTTCTGGAAGTTGGTGTATGGAAGTTTCAGTGGTTCTGCGTAAGTTTTGGATTGTCTTCTGGAAGATGGCATATGAAAGTGTCCGAAATCGCATTAAAATGAACTCAGCACAAGAGGGCGTGATTTAATCCATGAGCCATAGCTAGGAACCACCCAATTTGAGAGCTGCACTTGGGGACATGAAAGGAGCCTCATTCGGGCGTCCCCTAAAAATCCTTTCAACCCATAGTAATCTCTGACACGAAATTATTATTATATCTGATGAAAGTCCCACTTTAACCCGCAATGCCCCAAGTTTTGTGTTACAGCCATCAGGATTGGAAGAACAATTCTGGCAGGCCCCTTGGTGGCACAAACAGTTGTCGTAGGGCTCATTTTAAAAACTGATTTTATTCTAATTTCTTTTACCTCTGAATGGGTATGTTCTTTAAAGGTAAAGGTTTCCCTTGCTCGAAAGCCAGTTGCATCCGACTCTAGGGTTCAGTGCTCATCTTTGTTTCAAAGCCGAAGAGCCAGTGCTGTATGCTTCTGCAGATGTTTCTATGGTCATGTGGCAGGCATGACTAGACACCGGAACGCTGTTACCTTCCCACTGAAGTGGTCCCTATTTATCTACTTGCAATGTCTTGCTTTCGAACGGCTAGGTTGGCAGGAGCTGGGACAAAGACGGGAGCTCATTCCGTCCTGCGGTACTCGGGAATCAAACTGCTGACCTTCCGCCACTCAGTCAGCGTCTTAGCCACTTTAAATAAATACATTTTAACGTCTTCTAACCTTGCGTCTAGGCCAGAGGCGAAAGTGCTAAAAGGAAGGCACCTTTTGGGCGAGCTCATTCTGCAGTTCCTTTCGCCTGACCTACATTTGAACTTTGGAAGCATTTATTTTATTTTATTTTATTTTTTAAAAGGTCCCCTCTAGTTTGATTGTGTTGGTGCCCCCCCCTTTCCGCCTGCACTCCTGACACACCTTGCTTACCTGGGCAGTTGCACACCTTTACCTGGAAGCCAAGAGGCCCGGGGTGGCCCTGCATGGCTGGGGAGGGGGGGGCAGGACGCACAAACTCGACCATATCCCAGGACGGGATGTGGGTGTGGGGTGGGAGCATCGTAGGTCTTTGTTGTAGGGTCTCCCTGTTGTTGACCAGTGGGGGGGGCTGCCCCCTCCCCCTGGGGGCCCTGGGCCCCCCGCCATGTCTTTCCTTCCGTGGCTGAGGAGAGAGAGGGGGGTCGCCCCATCTGTCCCCCCCCCCCGCCTCCCTCCCTGCCGGGGTTGCTTTCTCCTTTCAGGGCATGGTGCGGTGGTGCTAAGAGGGGATCATTTGGGGGCGGGGGCGGGGGGGCGGAGGTGGTCCCGGCCGGCAGACACTCCTTATACGGCCGGGCCCCTGTTCCGTGGGCCGCGGGCCAGGGCGCTCCTTCTTTGGGCAGCCCCGCGGCCGCGCAAGGAGCCTGGGGGGGCTCTAGCCGGGGCGCCTGGCTTCGCTCGGTGCCCGACACCCAAATATGGAGACATTCCTATGGGTCGGCGGCCGGGAGGGACGGAGGCCGCCCAGAGCCTATATAAAAGCCGGCCGGGCTCCGGGGAAGCCCCACCGTGCAGCCGAGCTTGCTTGGGAGAAGTAAGAACCGGAGCTGAGAGCCAGGAGCCCACCTTAAGGTGAGTGAGTGGGGCTGGAACTGGGGCTGGGAGGGAGGGCTGGAGCCGCCGCCCCCCAGTCTGGCCCCGCACGAGCAGGAAGCTGAGCGAGCCTCCAAAGGCGGAAGCAGTCTAGCCGCTGCACAATGAGGGCCAACCTTGGCACTCCAGGTGCTCTTGGACTTCAATTCCCAGAAGCCCAAGTCAACACACCTGCTGATCAGGGCTTCTGGGAATTGAAGTCCAACAACCTCTGGAGTTCAGGGACTGCAGTGGCTCAAGTGGCTAAGACATTGACTGAGTACTGCAGGACGGAATGAGCTCCCGTCTTTGTCCCAGCTCCTGCTGTCCTAAACTCTTTGGAAAGTTTGTCAGACAGAAACCTATGGCCATGTAAGGCCATGTGGATTTGCATACCGTGCTCTGCTCTGGATTCTGCAAAATCACAAATACTGAGCAGCACCGGTTTGGTTTGGCTCAACCTGTAACAAGGTCTGGATCAGAGTGAAACTGACGAATTTGCTTTGTTGGTGAAGTGAAGCCAGTTTTCACTCCTTTTGGATCTGGGTCTGAAGATGAATTATGAACCTAGCAGTTCGAAAGCAAGAAATTGCAAGTAGATAAATAGGGACCCCTTTGGTGGGAAGGCAAACAGCGTTCCGTGGGCTGCGGTGTCTAGTCATGCCTGCCACATGACCACGGAAACGTCTGCAGAAGCAGACAACGCTGGCTCTTCGGCCATGAAACAGATGAGCACTGAACCCTAGAGTCGGATACTACTGGCTTTCGAGCAAGGGGAACCTTTTAACCTCTGGAGTGCCAAGGTTGGCCATCACTGGACGGCTTCCCAATAGCAAGCAGAGAGGGCTAGGGAGGGGGGCAAGCTGAAACCCCCGGCTGCCTCTGCCCATTTTCTACTCCTCTTCAATTGCTGCTGTTGTTTTTGCAAGGTGGGGTGGATGTCGTCGTCCCCCCCCCCCCCCATGAAGCAACCAGTCGGAGTTTATTTTTAAGTCTGCAAACTTTCATATTACACAGAGCTTCCTCTGAGGTTGACTCGACTCCAAAATCTCGGGATGTCCTGACCGTTTGAAACGAGTATTTTAGACTCCCTGGCCAAAGTCTTGGTGACACATTGGTATGACTGGTATGACACACTGGTATGATAAATTGGACAGACAGGCTAGGCACAGGCTATAATGGGCAGCATGCCAGCCATAGATGGCCATGACTGGCAAGCCCACTCCTCAATTGGAACAGACTGGCTCATTTGATTTGATTTATTCAATTTGTATGCCGCCCATACAAATGCTAAATTCTAGTTGAGGCATTGGAGTGACACTGACCCATCGTCAGGTGAATGGTGATTCTCAAAGGGAGTTCAACTGCGGATTGGACTTGAAGGGATTTTGGGGGGGAAATGTGTCTACTTGTGTAAGATTTTGGGTCGTTCATTTTTCATACCTCACATTCCTAATTCTTTGGTGGATTATTCCCACCCAAGCGATGGTCCCACCTGATTGGCATTTTCTGTCATGTTGGGTTTTGTAGCATTTAGATGGTTGTTCTGAGACATGTACTGTGACTGCCAGGTTAGCATCATGTGGAAATGTGTTCTAAATTCTTCCTAATGAAGCAAGACAGCGAGGTTTGCCTTGCCAAATTTGAAAAGGGAACCACCACCACCCCAATTTTTTTTAAACTAATGTATGTTGTAACTCTTTAGGCTGGATGTGATGAGGCTTTTGTCATCTTAGGCCAGGTGGATTTTTAATTTTCCTCGTTGTTCATGTCATATTCTGAAAGCACTTGCGCCTTCTTAAATGCTTTAACATGGGGGTACTCCTGCTCAACTCTTCTAAAAATAAAGTTGGGTTTAAATCTGATCTCCAATCCCTTCCCTCGCCAAGACAACTGACATAGCAGCAAAACATACTTGCCCAGGATTAAGCCCTATGACTTTCAGTAGAATTTGCTTCCATGTAGTCTCATAATGGCCTGCATGGTAAGACATACAGCCTTAAGCCTACTGAAATAAATTGGGCTTAATTCTCATTAAAACATAGTGAAGCTCCTCAACCCCAAGTATTTTTAGCTGCTCTTGCTAAGGATCCAGCTGTTACCTGGCCTCTGAGTTAACAGTTGAACAGTCAGGCAGCAGAAGGGAAGCGGCAGTTCTTTGGTCTGGTATGGAAAGCTTTCTTGGCAAGTTGTCTTGCTTCTTGGAACGAAACTTGATGGCCGACTGCCCAGCAGCAGGGTTTCAATGTCCCAGTCTACCCTTTTCCCTCTAAGCATGGAAACGGCCCAAGCTTCTGTTGTTTGCCATTCTGCCAGCAGCCTCTGTCTGGCTCACAGATGTTTGCAGCATGATACCAAGTGCCTCTTGTGAACCATTCTTGCTCTTGTTTCTCTTTTAGAAAGCCGACACCATGTGTGATGAGGATGAGACCACCGCGCTTGTATGTGACAACGGCTCCGGCCTGGTGAAGGCTGGCTTTGCTGGGGATGACGCCCCCAGGGCTGTGTTCCCCTCCATTGTTGGCCGCCCCCGTCATCAGGTATCTTATCCCTTCTGCCATCTCTTCCCCATTCAGGGGAAGACCTTGATAGATAATATACTAATTATCATTTATCTTTCTTTCCCTTATTTCTGTTGACTTTTCTAAAACTAGAAAGGGCCTTTTGAAAAGAAAAGATGAAGAGGATAGTCCTGTACTTGTTTAGGAGTAAGCCCCCACTGAGTTGAGTGGAAGTTACTTCTGAGAAAACATGCATAGGGTTGGGCTGTGCAAAGGACATCAACAGCAGGGCTGGTCCTACCAGTTGGCAGAGTGGGGCAGCTGCTTCAGGCAGCAAATGGTGCAGGAGAACAATGACAGCTGCTCTTCCTTCACACTCTTGACCTCCTCCTCCTCCACTGGAGGATAGAGATGTACTGTATATGGCACAGGACCTGCTTGGGGTCCCTTAAACTAGCCTGCTGATTTATCCCATTGCCAGTGGCTCACTAGTCAGTGTCTGTATGTAGGCTGGGGGCAGAGATACAATCTTCTTCTTTGGCTCAGGCAGCAAAGTATCTTGAGCCACTGCTGTTAAGCACAGCTGTGAGAGTAATTTATAGAATCTCCTGGGCTATGAAATGTGTTGAAACAGGCTGTGTTTATTCTAGTTCGCACACCTGTGTTTTTTCATTTAAAGAACAGGGAACCATTAGCCACTCAAGGCAAGGCTGTCTTAATGTTCCCCTAGGGCACAAATGTTAGCTGTGTCAACTGCTGTCCTAAATTTAGACCATGCAACTGCTGGTTGGGGTTTCCTGCATACATCTCATTCTTCATAATGATAATGTTAGTGTATGACCAGGGCTGTAGCCAGGATTCTAGATATTTTTGGGGGGAGGGTGTGTGTGAAATTTTTTTTCAGGAGGGGCAAAAATTTTTCAGGAGGGGCAACAATGTCACATTCACATATATAACATTGGCATCACAGGGGGGCTGGGGGGGGCTGTTAGCTCAGGAGGGTTTTTGCCCACCCCCAGCCCCTCTCTGGCTATGGCCCTGCATATGACTGTCCACTACCTCAGTCACTGGAATACACTGAGCCCTTTACCTGCTTCCTTCCTAGGGTGTCATGGTGGGTATGGGTCAGAAAGACTCCTACGTAGGGGATGAAGCTCAGAGCAAAAGAGGTATTCTGACCCTGAAGTACCCCATTGAACATGGCATCATCACCAACTGGGATGACATGGAGAAAATCTGGCATCACACCTTCTACAATGAGCTCCGTGTGGCCCCTGAAGAACACCCTACCCTGCTCACTGAGGCCCCTCTCAACCCCAAGGCCAATCGTGAAAAGATGACCCAGATCATGTTTGAGACCTTCAACGTCCCTGCCATGTATGTGGCCATCCAGGCTGTGCTGTCCCTCTATGCCTCTGGCCGTACCACTGGTGAGTGACCTTGCTGGAGGGGGGAAGCATAAAATTAAGGGTTGAGGGACTCCTGTGAACTATCATTCCTTCCAAGGAGGAAACACCAGTCACAATCCAGCTAGTCACAGAATGGACTTTGGTACCTAGGAAATTGCTGTAGACCAGAGCAGGCTGTTGGTCTGTGTAGTAATCTATACTGATTGACAAGGAGTGGATCTCTAGAATGTCAGGGACTTCCTCCCACCCCACCAAGCATTGGCCAAACTCTTCGTGGAATCTTACAACCTTTGCACAGAACAACTGCCTACACACCTTCATAGATGTTCTAAAATGCTAGGCACTACATTCTTTTTCAGATCATTTAGGGAATGAAGAACCCAACTGTTGATAGGTTGGCATTGCAAACATACATGTAAGGAGCTCCATGTTAATCATTAGCTGGAACAATAAGACCCTTGGTGAACTAGCAGCAGGACTCACTACTAGGAAATCTCTGTTACATCCTGCCTAGATACCAGCAAATTGCCCCAGTCTCCTGCTTCTTTAAGTTCTGTTTCAGCCTGGCCCTGTGTAAACCAAGGAGAGCAGGTTGCTGAGCTGTGTGTCTGTTTCTTGATATTCTGTAGGTATTGTGCTGGATTCTGGGGATGGTGTCACCCACAACGTGCCCATCTATGAGGGTTATGCTCTCCCACATGCCATCATGCGTTTGGACCTGGCTGGTCGGGATCTCACTGACTACCTGATGAAGATTCTGACTGAGAGAGGCTACTCTTTTGTCACCACAGGTAACGGATGCCACCTTTAGCTGTTGCACTGAACTTGTGTCTAACTTCCTTGAATATAGAACCATAAATATCCTTTTGCTTACACATTGCTGCACCCTCTAATTGCTCTTGGATACCACAGACACTACTAGAGGAGTAGTAGTGTCTGCTACTATAGAGGAAACTACTTGGAATAGTTCCTAGGAAGCTGACATTTGGTTATGTTTGACTGCCGTAAATTTAAAACCTCGTGACCATATACTTGGCTTCATTCATAAAATAATGCAGGTGGAACTAGCACTTGCTCTTGGCAAATGTACTTTCTTAAATTTAGCTTTGAAGAGCCCTGTTGCTGCAGTGGTTAAAGTGCTATACTGCAACCAAAAGGTTGTGAGTTCGACCCTGATCAGGGATCAAGGTTGACTTAGCCTTCCATCCTTCTGAGGTTGGTAAAATGAGTGCCCAGCATGTCAGGGGCAAAATGCTAATTAACTTGTGAACCACCCAGAGAGTGCACTAAGTATACTATGGGGCAGTATAATAAGTGCAATTGTTATTGCTTTGAGCCAATGTGTAGATAGATGCCCATCTATATTTTCTCTACTAACTGGATGATTTGCTCCTCTCCCGTTCAGGGCTGGATCCTTCTTTGGCAGAATGCTAATTTTTCCTCCTCCTCTTTTATCCCTCTGACAGCTGAACGTGAGATTGTCCGTGACATCAAGGAAAAGTTGTGCTACGTGGCTCTGGACTTTGAGAATGAGATGGCTACTGCCGCCTCCTCCTCCTCCCTGGAAAAGAGCTACGAGTTGCCTGATGGGCAGGTCATCACCATCGGCAATGAACGTTTCCGTTGCCCAGAGACCCTGTTCCAGCCATCTTTCATTGGTATGTATCTCCTCCCCTCCCAGCCAGGGCTTGCTTTCCTATCAAGAGTTCCCAGCATAATAAGCATGCTGTGAGTAGCACCACTCATTTTCCAATCTCTTTTTCTCCCCCATGTCACCAGGTATGGAATCTGCTGGCATTCATGAGACAACCTACAACAGCATCATGAAGTGCGATATTGATATCAGGAAGGACCTGTATGCCAACAATGTCATGTCTGGTGGTACTACTATGTACCCTGGTATCGCTGACCGCATGCAGAAGGAGATCACTGCTCTGGCTCCCAGCACAATGAAGATCAAGGTGGGTCTCTTCCCATGAATTACCCATTCAATTGGCATGCACTATTCATATTGCTAAATATGCTAAAAGCGAGACAATAATTGAAGGTAGTCATACATATGTGATCTGCATGCACGGGTATTGGAAATAGGAACCTATGGCCTTTTTGTGCTCTCTTACCTTGAAGAATTCTATTTCGAGACACTGGGTTGCTTCCAAATTTAGTCATATGTACAGTAGACACATTGAAATCACTGGTACCTAAGCTAATGTGTCTATGCCTCAATTTAGAACCCAGCCAATTCAGCAAAGGTTAGTTATAACAATTCTGCTCCATTGAAATCACTGGAATGGAGATTGGCTTTAACTCTGCCCCATTTCAGATGGATTTATTCCTAACTTGTTTTCTCAGACTGGGCCCATTGTCTCCTCATGCCCCACTTTAATTTTTGAATTCTTTCCAGGATGAAGTTTGAGTTGTTAGCTTTTCCTTCCAATTTATATGAACCATCTAGCATTTAATTTTTTAATTTAATTTAATAGTCATATTTATATATGCCGCCCACTCAGGCAGAACCCGACTCAGGGCGGCATTACAACAAGTTCTAAAAACACATAAAAACACTTTAAAAGACCCACATCCCACCCACTTTAAAAGACCCATATCCCACCCACCCATCCCACCCACTATAAAAAGAAGAAGAAGAGAGAGTTCTTAATTGTTTACAAACAATTTTACAAACTGTAATTGCCCTGCAATGAGTCCCTCTGGTGTAGCTCACTTGGCTTGCATCTGCTGTCTGCTCTGGGAACAGTGTGATCCAAGCCATGCCAGCTAATTATTTGTAAGATGTTAATAGGACTGCAATGGCTCAAGTGGCTAAGACGCTGACTGGGAGGTGGAAGGTCAATAGTTCGATTTCCAAGTACTGCAGAATGGAATTAGCTCCCATCTTTGTCCCAGCTCCTGCCAACCTAACAGTTTGAAAGCAAGAAATTGCAAGTAGATAAATAGGGACCACTTCACTGGGAAGGTAACTGCATTCTGTGCACTCCGGTGTCTAGTCATGCCTGCCCCATGATCACGGAAACGTCTGCAGCAGCAGACAGCGCTGGCTCTTCGGCTTTGAAACAGAGATGAGCACTGCACCCTAGAGTTGGATACGACTGGCTTTCGAGCAAGGGAAACCTTTACCTTTACCGTGTGACAGGTTAGACAACCAGTGGGATATAATGGATGGCGTGCCAAGCTAGGACTCCAGAGAACTGGGCTCAAATCCCTGATCAGCCATGGAAATTAGAGAGGGAACAATGCAAAACTGCCACCTGAAAATCTTACATATCCCTAAAAGTCTAGTAGGAGCACCATAAGTTCAGAAATGATTAGATAGTAAGTAAGAACAGCTAATGTTCTATGGGTTACAACAGGGAGGGTTGGTGCTTCAGGTAAAACTGTATCACTGTATATCTTTACCTGTGGCCCTTTTACATTTGATTCAGTAATTACTCTCCAAAAAGTGGAAGGTGGTGTAGATCCATCTTTGTTCTGAAAGGATTCCTTTGCTTAGACCAGTGGTTCCCACTGTGGGACACACACCCCACTGGGAGACTTCAATTCCCAGAAGCCTAAGTCAGTACATTGGCTGATCAGTGCTTTGGGCATTTGACTTAAGCTTCTGGGAATTGCCGTCCAAAAACCAAAGGTTGGGAGAACACTGGAGTAGACCCTCTGTTGTGAATTGCCGTACTACCCTTGAGGAATTACCCCTGTCCTCTGTCCCCCTCCCATCCACTTTTCCAACTCATTCATCCTTCTTCTTCTTTCAGATCATTGCCCCACCTGAGCGCAAGTACTCCGTCTGGATCGGTGGCTCCATCTTGGCTTCTCTGTCCACCTTCCAGCAGATGTGGATCACAAAGCAAGAATACGATGAAGCCGGCCCATCCATTGTCCACCGCAAATGCTTCTAAACACGTTTACAGAAAGGATCATCATTATTACGATTATTATTTGCTAACTACTCTCAGGATGACGACATTGAGAATTGCAGGCTGTTGAACACCTGCAATGGCCAAGTTAATATGTTCTATTTTGTAACAATGTCTTTGTTACTGTTGCTGCAGACGGCATGTGACACTGAGTGTATGTAAAGTGTACATAAAATTAATTTATTTTACCTCATTTTGTTATTTTTCAAACCATGCCCTGATGGAAAGGAACAAAAAGAGAGAGAGAGAGAACTTCAAGAAGCATTAAATCATTTGTCATTCTGTCATGCCCCAACACAGCTGGCTTTGGTGTGATTCATTGCTCTCACAAAATGCTGTGGGTTTTTCAAGCTGCTCTTCTTGGCTTGATTTCAAATAGGCACAATATTTTTTTAAAGTGTGGGGAGTGGGGAGGCAGTGCTGAAAGAGTAAAATTATGTGGTAGCAATGCCAAGTTTATCCTTATCAAATTAGCAGTACACACCATATAATATGGACAACACACCAATTTATCACATGAGCATTGGGTACCTTGGAGTCACTATTCAGCAAGAAGTCCTTGTATGAGTAGATGTCTCCGCAATGACATTCTGCACACCTTCCGTCCATAATAATCTGTCCCTTGCAGTTCTTCTCCATGTTGGTCCAACATTTCTCTTGATAAAATCTTCCCATCTGCAAGGTGGTCTTCTCCTAAGTCTTTTATGATCTCTCATATACCAGTTCATTATTCTGGTGCTCCATCTATTATCATTTGTGAATTGTCTTTAAAAAGACATATTAGAGACTTATTAGCCAAGACTTACAAAGTGTGAATAATAATATTAATAGGTTTATTTATACCCTGTTCTCCTGGTGCGAGTGCCACTCAGAGCGGCTTACAACATAAAAAAGAACACAATTACAATAAAATACAGAATATAACAAAATGTCACATAAACAATATAGTAAAATAATCAATACAAATATCACATAACAATTCAATTTACAATATCATATCTCAAAGGCACAATATACACACAAAAGCCCAAAAAACATTACAGAATACTTACCACAAACCCAAAGTTTCCTTTCTATGCAACCCCTCATTACCAAGAGGAAAGTGACTGAAATTGAGGAGTCCAAATTTCCATTTTATGGATGCCCAGTATTGCATTGCATGGAGTCAAACCACCAAATGACCTTACCAACCTGATTATGCTGATGGACGCTCAATCCAAGGTCAGTACCAAATCCTTTAGCTAGCAATGCTAGGAATTGAAGCGGAGATGCTGCATATGTGAAAAAACATGTGCTCTGTCCCTCAGTTCCTACCCCTTCTTCAATTACTTGGCATCGAACCAAGCTGAGCCAAAGGCCTAAAATACTCCAGAGGTCAGGCCAGATTAGTGCTTACCCTGTAAAGAACCTTTCTGCTGTTCCTCCCTCTTTATTTTTCTTTTCTCCCCATCATCCTTTTAATATATTTTTTTAGCAAGGCTAAGGAATTTCATCAGATTCTTACTTCCAGTTTTACAGTAGGCCAGGAAATGGAAAGGGACACAAGGTCATCTTGTCCTATTCCCCCCCCTGACCGAACACCTGCTATAGCACTCCTGCTCTAAGTATGGGTGCAATATTAGATGACCTGACAGATTCCTGGAAGGCTCTCCATCTGAATGAGGCAAAATTTACTCCATCTGTCTACTGTACTCCAGAGAAGCTCCTTTCTCAGCTTCTGATGCAATCCAGCAAACACCTTCCTCGTCTTCAGTTTACCATACATGTGTGAGCGAGCTAACGTTTTGAATTACATCTCCCATAAGCCTCAGCTAACATGGCCTATGGTTCAGGAGTTGAGGACATGCAGTCCATCTGGAAGGGCACCAAGCAGATGTAAGAACAGACAAAACAAATCTTACCGGCTCTCCCTCATTCATAAGCCTCTCAGTTCTTAGAAGTATTTCCATTCTTCCCCACCAAAAGGTGACCCTGCATTTCTTGCCTAACCCCCACCACCCTACATGGCTTCCTTGACTGGGTTTACCCTAAACCCCTGTCCTTAGTCTGCCACACACAAGTGTCTGTCTTTGAAATGTCAGGAGAGAAACACAAAGACAGAATAGGCCCAGGAGACCACAAGCAAAATAGCAGCATCTTCGTAGACATCTCCCAGCACAAGTGCACAGTGACAGGATCTTGGCAGCTTAACCAGTTCAGGTGGTGATGGGGTGTGGATGTTATGCTTGTGCCTTGCCACTACTTTGGGAGCTGCACTGGTTACCGGTGCACCTCCGGGTGCAATTCAAGGTGCTGGTAATGACCTTTAAAGCCCTACATGGTAGTGGGCCAGGATACTTAAGAGACCGCGTCACCCCGAGAACATCTGTCCATCCCACCAGAGCGGACTGGAGAGGCTCTCTTATTGTGCCATCTGCTAGAGAGGCTGGTCTCTCTAGCACCAGAAGGAGGGCCTTCTCTGTGCCTACTCTGGCCCTATGGAACCTCCTGCCAATTGAGCAACGACTCCAGACGGAGTTGCTGCTCTTCAGGAAAGAACTAAAATCCTGATGGCAAAGAGGTGTGGGGCACTGGGGATGTGGTAACCCCCACCTGCTGGCTGATATAGTAATATCGCTCCTTCGCTCTTTTTAGTTGTTGGGCTAATTTTTTATTGTATTTTTAATTGGAGTTTTCACTGGTTTTAAGTTTTTTATAGTTCTCTAGTGGGATTTATGTAGTTCATGATGTAATTGTTGTACGCCGGCCAGAATCGCTTGCCGAGTGGGCGGCAATACAAATGTGACAAATAAATGAATGAACGAACGAATGAATGAATAAACCAACCCACAAAAAGCAGGTGCTGACCATATGCCTTGTGCCAGAAGAGACTAAATGTGTTAGCCTTAGCGTTAGTCAAACAAGCCCCCATTGTCATGTTTAGTAATGGACCAAGTCAGCTTTCTGGAGTGTCTAATGGAAAATATACACTGCAGCAGATGTCTAATGACATTAAGTTGGAAAGGCAGTAGTTTCATAAAGCTTAAGGTATATTCACACTCTTTTCAATACCAGCAAGATATCACCGTACTGGCTTACCTCATTTGGGCCCTGTCAGCTGAGCCTTGCCTAATGGAGGACATACAGAAACAAGACCTAAAGTTCTGCTCTACCACAATTCCCATTCCTTTCCATAGAGCTTCTGCAGAGCTGGTCCCAGTGACTTTCTTTCTTCCTGCCCTCTCCAGAAGCCACTTGCCAGCACTGGGCCAGTGACAGGGAGCAGAAAGTGGTTTAACACAGAGGCCACCCAAACTAACCTACATGTTGAGTCCAGCGCAAGAAGTACTCTAACCAGCAGGATCGGGTTAAACTCAGTGATTCTTTATTCAGCTCATAACTCGTACTGGGGAGTGGGGACTATGTACAGGGGTGGCCTCTATATAAACAGTGATTTGACTGTTACAAAAGAAGATACATTTAGACGGGCTTCAGGAAGGCAAGCAAAGTTCAACATTTCCTGCTTTGACATTTATTTGAATTTCATGCCTTTAGATATGGCGTGCGTCTGCTCTTCCGCTTTGGCACGGTTTGTCTTTTAAACCTGAATTAGGCTTTGGACACAACACTACCCCAAGTCAAGATCGCAAACAGGATCAGAACTGAGGGACTCAGTGCCTTTTTAACAGTGGTTTCCAATGTGGAGCCCAGGCCCCACAGGGGGACTTCAATTCCCAGAAGCCTAAGGTAGTACATTGGCTGATCAGCGCTTTGGGGAATTGACTTAGGCTTTTGGGAATTGAAGTCGAAAAACCAAAGGTTGGGAAATACTGTTTTACACCCTTTGCAGGACATAGAACTACAAGCGCAAATCCATCCTTTCTGAACTGATCCCTCTTCATTCAGTGGGAAATTGCTTTAGATATAATTTTCCTTGGTCTTTAAGAACACTGTAGCTCAAAAATCAGAAACCATCCCTGGAGGTGATGGGAAATGGAGAGAAAATGGGCACTGCAAACCCTCGGTTTCCTTTAAACAAAGGAAAGTGGTTTGATGAAAGAGAAGAATGTTTTTGCACATGTAATAATGATTTTTTTTTATCCAGTAGAAAACTATTCATCTATTTAGTATTTAATGGCTGACAGAGCTGCAAATCATAAAGCTCCAGTGCTTGAATGTACCATGTTGCAAGTAAAAGTGTGACAGCCAATGCATGACTGGAGAGAGGAGGGGAGAACGTTGTGTGCTTTTGTTTTTGTTTCTGTAAAATACATACTATCCTAAAATATTGTTACCTTTTGTGTAAGTAAAGCTTTCCTAATGGTAGCTGTGTTAACCTGTACACAGGCATCTCAGAAAGATTTTTTTTAAAAAGATAAAAACAAACATACAAGTAGTCTGAGGAAATGGACTTGATCCAAAAAAGCTTACATTAAATATAAGAGTTAATCTTCAAGGTGCCACAACAAACTTTGCCTTCTTTTTCATTTTGTTTTTACTTTTGTTTCTTGACTGATAAGTACAAGTTTTATTTTAAAAATTGGGGAAAGACATTTTGGAGGACTTCTTCTTTTTTGCTTCCCATTTTACCCCATCGGGTGTCAAGGACTTTTGCCCACTTTTCTATTTTTTGGGGTGGTGGGGTGTTGTGTTTTGGGATCAAAGAGACAGCGGAGGCTTGATTCATGAAGAGGCATAGGGCAAGATAGCCCGGACGGAGTTTATTAGGAATAACAGGACAAAGAAATTCCAGAGAAGAGTATGCAATATATCCTTATTGGTTACCTGCGATAGCATAAGGTTACATAATTGGCTAAATATCAGCATGCCTGCCTCGTGCTCACCTTGCTGATTGGTCAGACAGCTGCGTGCTGGCTAAGTGACTGCGTGCCATCCCTGGGTATAGTAGGGAGGGCCAGAAGGCCTTGAGTAATGGTCAGAGGCCCAAGCTGGGGGCCTCTAAGTTACGGCATAAACAGATGAGGCAGGAGAACGATCACCCACGATTTATGACCATGGTTTGCCATGAGCCACAGCGATCGTGCTGTGAACACCCTCACATCTCCCCCCTTCTGTTTTTAAGAAGCTTATAAGCATAATAAATTTGGTCCTTGCGTGCACGAGGCATCAAGCGAAATCCTTGCAGGCAGGTGGCTAGCAACGAAGGTATGCATTGAATAAAGCAACAGGCAGTTATCAGAATGGCAAGAATAATTAAACCATACTGCAGAATGGTCCATACCCAAGCTCCGTTGGGAAGCCAGGACCAAAGAGTGCTCCACCACGAAGGCAGAGGATTTTGCTTAATATCAGAAACAATTTTGGTTAAAGAATCCAATTGGTTTTGTACCTTATTAGAATTATCAGATAAGTTAAAGCAACACATATTATGCACAGACTCACAACCTTGATGATGCAACATCAGCAAATAATCGATCGCGGCGCAGTTATCTAAAATGGCGTTGCGAAGCTGAAATTGCTCCCTGTTCAGGAGGCTAATAGCTTGGGAAGTGTGATTAACGGCTTTTACAAATGCACAAGCAAGCTTTCCAAGCTGCCTTGCATTCCCGGCTGCCAGGCCAGGCACGCCAACAAGACTGATGGCCAAGGATGTGTACTCGGCCTGGGAAAGCACCTTAACAGTGCTATCGCAATCAGAGGGTAACTGCTCAGCGGCAGTACCCCGGGTGATGCGTTTGCGGGCGGGACGCTGACGGACCAGCGTAGTGCGGTTGGGCAAAGCAACAATCATACGACTAAGGCAACAAGTGGTTTTAGAGAGGTTAGCAGGAATATAGTTCCAAGTTCGTGACCCACAGGTCCAGAACCACCCAGAAGGCAACAGAATGTGCTGAAAGTTAAAATGAAGGTCCTCTGTTTCCCTCCAGGTGCAATTAAGGCCGCGACCAGGCTGGAAACAGCGAGGCTTTGACTTATGTTGAGTACAGTTCACAACCCTGGCACATTTACTAGCATTACTAACAGCTACAATAGGAGTATAGAGAGACAGGGCATCAAGGGGCAGCCTTTTGGTTGCCTTTCCCCAAAGGGGGCTAAGAGCATATTTGTTTTTGACCTTGTCATTAAAGTCGGCCATATCGTAACCCAACACTGACCTACTGACGTTTTGGGGAGTGTAGCAAATGGGAATGAGACAGGTGCTTAACAGGTGATAGGAGTCAACGCTTTGCTTAAGGCAAAACTCAGTTTGATTAGAAATGCGGGCAAGCTTATACCACAGGTTATACTCAAAGCGTTGGGATAGCTCATCTTGGACGGCAAGCGCCCCTGGAAAGAGAAGCATGTAGCAACAAAGAATCATTATAGAATTAGCATTCAGACAAGCTATGATAGCAACAACAAAGTTCTCAGGAGTCTTTTCCACCCGGATTTCGTCCAGCACGGACTGGGCTTCATCCGACAATGCTTTCACCTGGCCCCAAGTTATCGGCGGGTTCTGCCCCCTTCGCCTTCCTCCTCGGTTCCGTCTCCTCTCCGGGAGATCGTGCAGGTGAAGGTTGAAGTTTGGAATGGGGTTGCTGAGACCCTGATGCCATGCCATGCTTCCACGGTCGAACAAACCGGGCAGGGACCCAAAGAGGACCTTCTGGCATAGACACGGTGGCGTAGCCCCTTCCCCAGGTTATGAGGGGAACAGACCCTTTCCACTCTGGGTCCGGCAGGCGTCTGTACTGGACCTGGGGGGCAGGCAGAACCTCAAGCTGGCGGTAGTGACGCTGAGCCCTGGATAAAAATTGAGAATTAAATTGAGACAAGTTAAGGTGGTTTAGAGTAAACAGTACACTAGCAAGCCACTCCTCCTTTTCCGGAAGTGAGAGGGGGACAGTTCCCCCTTTCCTTTTTTGGCGATCTAGTGCCTCTTTCAGTGTTTTATTGGCCCGTTCGACCACGGCCTGTCCCTGAGAATTATAAGGGATGCCGAATGTGTGGACAATCTGCCAGTGGGTACAAAACTCTGCTAGGGCAGTAGAACAATAGGCGGGGCCGTTATCGGTCTTCAAATGGTCAGTTTTTCATCCATGTGATGATATATGATCAAATTAGGGTAAGCCTTTCTGTACGGCATGAGAGCTGCATTTACATAACACTGACACATGGTGGGGCTATTGAGCATTCCCATTGGCAATACCTTCCAATGGTACCGGACTGTGGGCTGGGAGTTATTCAACACTGGGACCGTGAAAGCAAAATACTTCGGGTCCTTTTCCTGAAGGGGAATGGTATAAAAACAATCCTTGAGGTCAATGACAGCCATCTCATAATCATGGGGTATCAAATTTGGGTTCGGGGTTCCACACTGGAGCGAGCCCATCGGCTCGATTATCTTATTGATCTCCCGCAGGTCATGGAGCAACCGCCACTTCCCGGACTTCTTTTTGATGACAAATACCGGGGTATTGAACGGACTACTAGTCGGTTCAATGTGACCCGCGTCCAGTTGTTCCTGGACGAGCTGCTTAAGCGCAGTCAACTTCTCTTGCGGAAGTGGCCATTGTTCCACCCACACGGCTTGATCGGTCTTCCACGAGAGTGGAAGAGCACAATGTTGATGGCTATTCATGAGTTATGAGGGTGGTGCCAACTTGCGCCAGCAAATCCCTCCCCCACAAGTTGAGATCAATTTGTAATATACAGGGCTTGATGCGAGCGATCTCAGGCCCGCCAGGTTGGAGACTGACAGATAACCACTGAGCACTTTTCCGGGAGGCCTGGCTACCACCGATGCCCCAAACTGAGGGAGCGGTTTCGGTTGGCCACAAGGGATCCCAGTGCCCAGCGGCTATCACAGAAATATCCGCCCCCGTATCCAACAATCCCTCCAACAACTTACCGTTTACCCAATACTTACGGGTTGGCTTCTGTTGTCCTATCTGCTCTCGAAGGGCGGCAACCTGTGGATGATAGGTGTCTCCATCGGCCCCGGCATGGGTGGAACCAAACCCCCCTCTGCGAAGGGCGGGCTCCGTTCCCCCTGGGGTCTCATAAGAAACAATGATCAATTGTGCCCAGGAGTCCCCCTTGCGCAGTTGCAATGGGAGGTGACTCCAAAATTGTACATAAATGATGCCTGTGTAGTCTGCGTCTATCACGCCAGGAACTATCATGATGCCATGTTTGGCCGCTGATGAACGTGGCAGTACCAAACCAACGGTCCCTTTTGGCAAGGGGCCAGTAAGGTCGGCAGGCATCAGGATAAGCTCCCCAGGCAACGCAGTTGTCATGTCCTGTGTGTTAACGAGATCGAGACCAGCGCTGCCAGCAGTAGCAGCATTGCGCTGATCGACCCGTGTCCCCTTTATTTTTCCGGGGCCCGGGGAGGGCCCGGTATCTAGTTTCCCTGTGGTGAGGGGTTGACTCTGCACTGCCTAGCCCAATGGTAGCCTTTGCCACACCGGGGGCACTTCTTGCTGGGGCGCCTGACATCCTTTCCACCCCCCTTATGCGCTCCCCCTCCGGGGGCATGACAGTCTTTCTTGAAGTAGCCCGGTTTCTGATAGTTGAAACAATTGCCAGTGGGCTTGTTTCCGGCATGAAGCGCTCCAGCCAGAAGGGCCATTGCATGTGTTTGAGTGCCCACCTCCATACAGGCTTGAATCATGTCAGCTAAACTATACTCAGGGCGGTGAATGACATTTTGCAAAATCTTTTTGCAATCGGCATTGGCCTGCTCAAAAGCCAGCCGTTTCAGGAGTTCTCCTTGGGCATCAGGGTTGTCTATCTGTCTTTGTATGGCTTCCTTCAATCTATCAATGAACTGTGAGTAGGGTTCAGTGGGCTGCTGCCATGTGGAAGTAAAGGAGCGTGTGGGTTTCCCAGAGACGGGGACCCTTTTTTTATTCAAAACAAATCCTTCCAGTCTTGGGGTAACATCGTGTACCCGTTCCCAATTCCCTCAAGTAACCCTTGCACAAAATTTGATCGGACACCAGCCTCTCTAACAGCTTTATTAAGTTCCCTAATTACTGTATATGACAGAGCTTGCTAATGGATATGTTCCTCTGGATTCCCATCCGCCCCCACCCCCATCTCAACCGTAATGGGAAAAGCAGAAGGACTCTCTACTTGCCACTCTTCCGCCTCCTCCAGGGACAAAACCCCATCGCTCTTGGCTCGATGTATAGCAGAGTGAACATTTCCCATCACACCGCCAGGGTAGGCAGGCGGCGCCTGGAGAACCAGGCTCGGGATGGGCGGCACCAATGGTGCCGTAGGTGGTAAAATAGCGGGCAGCACTTTTGGATAAGGAGGTGGTGGGTCCTCGGGTGGATGAGTCAGAGGATTGGTCAGGGATGCCTCTGCTGGTACTAATTTCCTGACTGCCTCATTAATTCTTTGCCAAATCAATAAATGATGAACCGCTGCCCTGGGTTCTTCCAATAAAATTGTTCCAATTCTTTGCCAATCATCCCGTTTGAGTGATCCAATTTCTGGGTACCAAGGACATTGGCATTTGACTTCCTTAATGAAGTCTTCTAGACTATTAAGCGTGATGTCTGGACATCCGCTCTCCTTGATGATTTTCTGCAATTCCTTTGCATGGGTCTTTTGCCCTAAAGAAAGTCCCCCCCCATACTCACAATCGGGAGCTTGAAAGCTGAGAGAGGTGCACCAGGGAGCTATTGCTGATTGGTCAGACAGCTGCGTGCTGGCTAAGTGACTGCGTGCCATCCCTGGGTATAGTAGGGAGGGCCAGAAGGCCTTGAGTAATGGTCAGAGGCCCAAACTGGGGGCCTCTAAGTTACGGCATAAACAGATGAGGCAGGAGAATGATCACCCACGATTTATGACCATGGTTTGCCATGAGCCACAGCGATCATGCTGTGAACACCCTCACAGTGGGGTGACATATATTATTGATGAGGACGAATTCCTTAGGTGCAATACCAAAAGACCCAGGGAACTATCTTTGAACACCTTCCTTACCATCTAAGGCTGCAACGGTTGGGCCTTTTCACTCTTGAACGACGGCGTCTAAGAGGTGACCTGATTGAAGTTTATAAAATCATGCACGGTGTGGACAAAGTGGATAAGGAAAAACTGTTTTCCCTATCGCACAACACTAGAACTAGGGGACACTCCATGAAACTTTTGGGTACTAGTTCTCAAACAAATAAGAGAAAGTACTTTTTCACCCAGAGGATTACTGGTCTATGGAACTCCCTGCCAGAAGAAGTGGTGACAGCTGTCAGTCTTGACAGCTTTAAGAAAGGATTAGACAAGTTCATGGAGGACAAGGCTATCAATGGCTATAATTATGGCTACCTAAGGACAAACTCCAGGTTGGAGAGATAGGCAGGATATCTCTCAATGCCATTTCCAGGGAATCCTAAGCAGGTGAAGCCATCTCCTTGGGAATACCCTGAAGGAAATGGTGAGCCACTGTGTGAGACAGAATGCTGGACTGGATGGGCTGTGGCCTGTTCCAGCAAGGCTGTTCTTATGTTCTTATGTTCTTATGTTCTAACACTTGGTGCAAATGAGATCATGATATGCCAACTGCAGAAGACTGTTTTACTTGGAACAACACATTTTTTTGGGAAATGCCTATGAATATCCTAGGGCCTTGGAAACCACTGGATATTCAAGGAACTAAATCCAGTGAATAAAAATAAAAATAACAAGCAATTCATTAATAACATCTTTCTAACACATTAGTCACAGAAGGATCCATCTGCGGTGGCATCTGCAGAAGATTATAAAATAAATCATTGTATTAAAAAAGTCCCATGTAAAATTATTTAAATAAGTATGTTCTATTCATCTAATTAATTCTGTTTATATCTTCATTTATACTGTGGTTGTATACTGTAAACTGCCACTGAAAAAGGACTGCTGTTCCAAAATGCTCCCAAATGTTCCAGAAATCACTAACATATGAATGTTTTTTTTAAAAATTGTGATGGTCAAACCATCCTTCTCCCTTTTTTTAAACACTTCCCTCCATCATCCGTCCACCTGACCTTTGAGGGATACACATCATACAAAAAGATCAACATTAACAGTTTGAGATAATAAATAAATGGCCTTTGTGCAGACTGTTTGTAGTGTATTTATCTCATTGCAAGGAATCGAGGACGTCAGGTAGATATTTCCCCACAGCTCAACATGACAACAACCCTACAAAGAATGCCAGGCTAACAGAAAGGGATGTACCAAAAATCACCTACTGAGCATAATCTATGGTGTGGAAATTTGAATTTGTGTTTCCCTGGTCCTAGTCTGACCAAGATTCCGGGGCTCTAAGCCATGTCATATGGACTAAATAATATTGTAAACTGGTGTTCAGCTATTCTTGGTCTATCCCAGGGTTCCTCAAACATGGCCCTCCAGGTGTTCTTAGACTTCAAGTACCAGAATCCCAATTCTATCCTGTTTTCTTAACATGGATTTATTTTTAATGAAAGCCATACCGGTGGTACATCTGAGGATATTTTCCTGCCAAGTCTCAACATTCTTCATCAATTTGGGGATCTATACATGTTTCAATCTCATCATGCACAGCAGCACAGGCCACTGTGAGAAGACAGGTACACAGAGAAGTGCGTGTATCTCATCTGGGCCACTGGAGTCCTATTGTAGTAAGTTGTAGAGAGGATAAAGCCCCAGGGAAGGTGGGTGGTGGGTGGGTGTAGAGCAGGCTGATTCAGCTGGAGCCACTTAGTCAAAGACAACTGAGTAAGGCCAGGAGGAGAGAATCAAAAATAAGGCCAAAGCAGGGGGGGGGAGAGGGTGGGTTGTTGTTGTTTTTGGTACCAGTTAGAAATGAAGCAGATCTGTGGCAAGGTGTGGTGACTGACTAGGAAACAATGCATGTTGAAGGAGAAGAGCTGCTGCAAATTCTCATTCAGCTTCCAGAAGACACAGGAGCTGAAGATGTTTATCTCTTCTGTTCCCTGAGACAGCCCTGTTTTGCTATTACCAGGGGGTGGGGTGGATAAAGGAAAGCAGGGAGAGGCCATGGTGGAGAAAGACCAGGCCACCAAAAGCTGCTGGATTCATCTTCTTGCCTCTGTTTCTATAAACCAGGGGTAGCCAAACTTTTCAGGCTGCGGGCTGGTCACATGGTTCAGGGGGCTGGTCACTATGGTCCATGGGCTAATCTGGCCCCTGACACCAATTCAACTGGCCTGCGAAGCCCTTGTTGCTCCCAGAAGCGGAAGTAAGATGCACCCGTATGGGCACATTTTACGTCCGCTTCCGGGAGCAACGAGGGCTTCGCAGGCTGGATGAATTGGCATTGGGGGCTAGATCTGGCCCACAGGCCATAGTTTGGGCACCCCTGCTATAAACCCTCATTGCAGGGGGCTCATCCCAGCTGGAGGCTTGTTTCTCCCTCCTGCCCCCCCAAGACCTGGACTTGGGGAAAATCCAGTGATGCTAACTAGAACCCAGAATGGGAGGAAAGGTGCCCAAGGGTCTACTGAAGTCAAGTAAGCCCCAGAAACTGTGGGGAAAGAGATTTTGGAAGGGGACATCAAACTTTTTTACAAGCAAAATGGTCCAGGGTCATGGAATTTGCCTCAGGGGACCCTGGCTCAGCCAGCCAGAGGAGGGAGTGGTTGGTGGGCTACACAACCAAAGGTTGCCTTACATTGCAGTAAAATGTGTGTATGCTGCTGTGTATGAGGCTGACCTCCTGGCCTTAACAGATGGTGGGAGCTGGCAGAGCTGGTCGGAGTGACCATTTGTTGAGAGGTCCTAATATGGTCTGCACTGTACTGCAACGTACGCAATGTCCCAAGAATGGCTCCTGCCCAAAACAGCTCCCTCCAGCTTCTCAAAATTGCTACACAGAAATAAAGATGTATTCCTGGATGAGGTAGGTGGAGATGGAAAGAAGAGTATCCGTGAAAATTGACCAATGGTGGCTTGATAGGAACTCTAGTACAACACATCCAGAAGGCAACAGGCTGACTTGAACCCCAAGGAATCCAGATCTGATTCCTTGCTCAAGGCTTGATCCGAATTCTCTCCATTGTTTGTTCCAGTCAATTTATTAGAGAATTCTATATATATTAACCTATAAATCCAAGGGTTAACCGTTGGAACTGGCTATAGGTTGCTATGCCTCGCCCTACTTGCCTGCACTCACCCTTCGTGCACACGGCCGATCTGGGTCCGCAGGTCAACAAAGGATTGAGAAAACCGGCAGTGGGGCAACAGCCCCACAAACACGAAGAAAGGGAAACAACTTCACTTCCCAACATTCCTTGCGCCGCGCCGCGCCAGAGCCAATCAGGCTGAGAGGCTCTCGCACAACACAGCGTTCGGAAACGCGCAGCAGCCAATCAAAAGAAAAGCATTTTAAAAAAAACGCAGGACAAACACAAAGCACCAACCCATAACTACAAACCCCAGCGTCCTGCGCGCCATGAGCGCGCAGAACGCTGAGGAAGCCGGCACCCAAAAAATAAAACAAAAACAAAAACACCGGAAGAGCAAGTCCGCCAAGCCGCGGGAACCAAAGCCCCCCTCCCCAACGGCGCCTGAAGCTCCTAATCGGAGTTTCCCCTTTAATATCACTGGGTGGTGGTGGGGGTTGTGCTCCCCCTCTCTACTGGGTCCCCTGGGGTTGAGAGGGTTGGGGGGACAAAAGGAGTCTGTCTCCTCCACCCTCCTGACCCCAGGGGACCTGGCAGAGAGGGGATTCCCCTCCCCACACACACACGCCCCATATTAAAGAGAAGAAACCAAGCGGTTACTTCTCTTTAAAAATGGAGGTGGGGGGGGGGAATCCCCCTCTCGATGGCTCTCCTGGGTCCGGAATGGTTGGGGAGACAGACCCCTTTTCTCAACCCAACCCTCCCAAACCCAAGGAAGCCAGCGGAGAGGGGGATTACAACCCCCCCCACTGATATTAAAGGGGAATCCCCAAATGAGATTTCCCTTTTAATATCAGAGGGTAGCCTGGATTCGATCCCCTCTCCTGGGTCCCCTGAGTCTGGAAGGTTTGGGGGAACAAAAGGAGCCTGTCCCCCCAAGCCTTCCAGAGCCAGGGGAGATGGCAGAGAGGGGATCCCCCCCAGGACACCAAAAAACACAAAAACAATCAAAAACATTCAAAAATACACAAAAGCAAACAAAAATAACACCAAAAAAGTAAACAACAACAAACATTTCCAAACACACCCAGCACCCAGCCAAACACCACAAAATCCAACCACCACCACCACCCCAAATAAAGAAAAACAGCTAACTCACCACCACACGACCTCATACCACAACGACTGGAAAAGAAATGAATAAAGAAAGAGACTACTTACTGGAAGAAGCTCCACCCAGAGGCCATGAGAGAAAAAACAGTCAAAATACAAGATAACCCCTACCAGCACCATTTGCTGCCCACAATAATAAAAAAAATTCAAAAAGACACAATAGCCCCACACAAAAGGCCCCAAGAGTTTTTTTAAAAAAAGTATATCATCCTTTATTCTTTTTTTCATCCACAAAACCAAAACACCAAACAAAACTCATCACAGTTTATAACAGGCCATCAAAAAAATTGTATAAATAAAAATTTTAAAAATTTCAATTATAGACTAACCTCTTCTTTACAAACATTAACAACAACAACAACAAAAACTTTCCAACACCATTTAAAACAGCCCGGCAACGCCGGGCAACCTTTGCTAGTATATATATATATTCATGCCAGCAGCAATTTCCTCCCAAGTTAAGAAGGATAGTTTTTTGTTGTTGTTCAGTCGTACAGTCGATTCTGACCCTTCGCGACCACATGGACCACCGCCCTCCAGTCACCTCTGTCCTCCTTCCTCCTCCTCAACCTGCCCAGCTCTGTGCCCATTGCATCTACAATACCATCTATCCATCTCATTTTGGCCGCCCCCTTCTTCTTTTGTCCTCCACCTTTCCCAGCATCAACGCTTTCTCAAGTGAATCCTCTCTTCTCATTTGATATCCAAAGTACTTCATCTTCATCTTTACTATTTGACCTTCTAAGGAGCAGTCAGGGTTGATTTTTTCTAAGATCGACCTATTTGTTCTCCTCACTGTCCAGGGGACTCTCAAAACTCTCCTTCAGCACCACATTTCAAAGGCATCTATTCTTCTGCACTCAGCTTTCCTAATGGTCCAGCTCTCACAACCATACATTACCACCGGGAATACCATTGCTTTGACTATGCGAATTTTGGATAGTAAGAACAGCAATAAGATTACTTCTTCCATTCTTCTCCATGGGTATATGTTCAGACACAACTTTTAAAAGGTACTTTTCAATTATGGCTCCCCAAATGCCCAGCCAGCATGTTGATTACAGACTCTGCTACCCATAGGGTATTTTGATGCGTGTAGTCCCAAAATAAGTTGGTTGGACAGCTCAGGTGCCAAGAGTTCAATTCCCCCCACTGTGCCTCTAGGAGAACAGCCATCCTGTGTGGCCGTAGACATTGCAGTGCTGGACTAGCTCAAAAAAAGAAGACTGGTAAACCACTTCTGATACTCTATACCCATAATGGTGAACCTTGGCACTCCAGATGTTCTGGGACTTCAATTCCCAGAAACCCAAGCCCCCCCCCCCCATGAATCCACATGAATACGTTTATTGCGATTTATCCGGCCCGCACTGCCCTCGTCGCTCCCGGAAGCAGAAGTAAAACAGCCCATCTGGCGCATTTTACTTCTGCTTCCGGGAGTGACGAGGGCAGCGCAGGCCGTATGAATTGCAGTAAACCCATTCGTGTGGATTCACAGGGGCTTGGGATTCTGGGAATTGAAGTCCAAGAACATCTGGAGTGCCAAGGTTCACCATCACGACTCTATACTTAGAAAACCTTAGAAATGGTCATCATAAGTTGGTATTGATTTGATTGCACATTATTCTTATAATTTGTCTAAATCTAACTCTGTAGCATACAAATCACTGGAATTTGTATACTATGCGTAATCAGGGACATTGCGGTAATTAAATGAGATTCTAGTTTAGGCTTAGCAACAGCAACAGTTCTTCTTCTCAGTATCCCCCTCCAAGATATGCTAGTGTGGTATCCCACAGTAATAAGGGCTCCCTAGCTAGAAAATGGCTGGATGTTCTGCAGGGGAATCTACTGGAAGCTTTTCTGATGACCCTGTTCTTCTTCTGAACTGCCACTATTTCCCATTTTTAGCATAGAGAGCAAGCTGAACATGGGTGTCCCTGGAGTAACAGCTGAGCAGAGTCAGAGGGGGAATGTCTCTTTGCATCGCCAAGCACTGAGGCCACCAACCCCAGAAGGGAACAAATGGCTCAACATCCACAGGCATCTGAGTGTGTGTGTGTGTGGGGGGGGGGAGAGGGGGGAGCTTCTGTTTGGAAAGGACAGAGGGGGCTTATCTAGGAGGATGAGAAGAGCTCTCCTCAGCTGCTGTTGTTCCTGCTGTGTACAATTCCCAGGATTTGCATTTCTGGCCTCTGAAGACACTACAGGCAACCCAGGGACAAACACAGATAGCAGAAGCCACATGCCTGCTGAGGAGAGTGAGAAGCAGCCTCAAGCAGGTGTCTGAATACTGGAATATGACATGGGAGACCGTTGTGTATTAAGATAATTGTTATTATTATTATTATTACTTAGCATTGCTTGTTAAAATGGCGACTCGCGCATTCTAGTTAAAGGTATTTTGGCGCGCCTTCCCCGGTTCAAGGCGTGCTCTTATGCAAATGTGTTATACCCAATTGGGTACTATTTTGGATCCTAGCAGGGATTCGTCATTGCTTAAATATAGCATTATCGATTGGTTAATTAAGGTTATCCAAAAAGGTTGCTACCTTGTAGCATTAGATAATGGCCGCTCGGACGCTATATAAGCGCTCCTTGCAAATAGGGCATTGGCCCTTGGTTCGCACGCTTGCACGGCACACACACGTGTGGATTACCTCCAGAAGGCGCAGGTGCAGAACTAATCCCAGGTAGCAGAATAGCGGAGCGAGCACAGCCAACTCATGTCTAAACTCATGTCTATTTAAGCTGTAGTATTGTTCCAAGAGTAGTGAATAAACCATTGCATCGTTGTTTGAATCACCGCTCGTGGACTCTTCATTTTAAAGCTTAAGACACAACAGAGACCCAGCTTCAAATCCCCACTCAACTGTGGCCACGGGTCAACCTTTTTCAGTCTAGTCTACTTCACAGGGTTCTTGTGGGGATAAACACAACCGGAAGTTGGGAAAGAACTCTGTATGTCATCATGATCTGCTTGGAGGAAACATGGGATAGAAAGGTGATAAATCATTTATTCAGTATGTATGTCCCTCCTCTTTGCTCTGGGCAAGACAACAAGCATCCGTGGCCAGACCATTGTGTTCCACTGATATTGTGGTTATCAGAAAACAAATGAGAAAGAGTAATCAGAATGCTGTGGTTCCAGATGGATTGTTGCCAAGATCCCCTAATCTCTGATCATGGGCTATGGTAGGTGGGGTTGAGGGGAGAGCATCATATATGTCACATATTACCAGCCAACAATGATAATAACCAGGTTAGAGTAAGCCTCTCTTGGATTGTATGCTTCTTAGTTGGCAATGATGACATATATTGCTGTTTACAATGCTCACATATAGTCCAGCCAACCTTGGCTTTTGAGACTTGGGTCTCTCCAACTCCTCCATCATTGTCTAAAAGTCAAATGGCAGTAGTCCCCCCCCCAAAAAAAAATTTAATAATAAATGACATAGTTTGACAAAATCAGAATCTCTACAAAGAAGAATTTCATTGTGCAGAGTTGGTATGATTTGAGGTTACGACAAGAATCAGGTAAAGGGTAAAGACCACCTTTGCTCGAAAGCCAGTTGTATCCGACTCTAGGGTTCAGTGCTCATCTGTTTATATCCAAAGAGCCAGTGCTGTCAGCATCTGCAGACATTTCTGTGGACATGTGGCAGGCATACCTAGACACCGGAGTGCATGGAACGCTGTTTCATACCTGTCAAGTATCCCGTATTGGCTGGGACTTCCCGTATTCCAGCACTCGTCCCTCCCCTTTCCCACCGCCGCCCTGTATTTTGAATGGCGGAAAAGGGGTTACTGCACATGCATGCCCATCAGAGGCAGCGGTGTGCATGCGCAAAGGGGTTCTGCGCATGCACAAAGGGGTTCTGCACATGCACAAAGGAGTTATTGCTGCACATGCTTGCCCAGGCCAGAGCAGTTCCCGTATTTTCCGGAGCTGCGCTTGACCGGTATGTGATGTTTACCTTCCCACCTAAAATGGTACCTATTTATCTTCTTGCAATTTCTTGTTTTTGAACTGTTAGGGCTAGGTTGGCAAGAGCTGGGACAGAGATGGGACCTCACTCTGTCATGCAGTACTCAGGTCTCGAACTGTTGACCTGCCAATCTTTGAGTCATCAAGTTCAGTGTCTTAATCAGTGGTGGGATTCAAAAAGAATTACTACCTACTCTGTGGGCGTGGTGTGGTGGGTGTGGCCAGGGGGAAAAGCCCTGCATTGCACCCGAATTAGGACTACTTTATTCCAAAACATGGATGGGCAGAGCAAGCCAGAATTTCTGCTACTGGTTTTGGCAAACTGGGTCGAACCTGCTGAATCCCACCACTGGTCTTAACCACTTGAGCCACTGCAGTCCCCATCAATAATCAGTAGGTGGTTGTAAAAAGCTAGGCGCTAAATCCAGTTGTTCATCTCAAACAAAACAGATTGGATGAATGAACTGATCTTGTTATGTTCCCACTGACATTAAGTCCCATTGATTCCACGAGACTGCTCTAGCTTAGAGCAACAAGTGGATAGAGGCCCAATAATTCCTGGCATCTTTGAGGAGGGAGAGAGGACTTCTTTGGGGATTTGCTAGTTGCCTGAAGAGGAGTATGAAATCTATACCTCTGGTATTTCAAAAGCGTCCATCAACTCAGATCCTCACCAGAGGCAGGGAAAATCTTAACCCCTCATGCTGCCTGCTATTGTTACACAGAGGTATTCCATGTATTTTTATAACCCATTCCAGGAACTGATTTGGAGAGATGAAAGAGCTATTTACTCTTCCTTGGGAGCAAAGAACACACACTTGGAAACAGCTGCTATATTTAGAGTCTCAATTTGCTTCATTGTGTTGATATACACTCGACTTTGTAAAGAGGCTGTTAATTCTTGAGGGTGATTCAAGAGCTGAGTTATCATGATAGCACATTCTGGATTGGTTGCTAAAAGGGGCAAACCACAGATAACCACGCGGTCTTTCTAACCCTGGTACTCCTCAAATATGTGGGCTTTGCCTTTTCCATCCTTGATCTGAATGAACCAAAATTTTGCACCTTCTGCAACAGATCTAATTCTACCCTCAGTAAGTACAGTCTGGCTCTAATCAGTGGCTACCTAGATCTCATGCTTTCTAAACTCTAAAGTAGTATTTATGGTACAGTACTAGATATTATGAACGACACAGGATACAGCCCAGTGAATATGAATGTGGTGGAATGTTCATGCTTTGCATGTTGATTTCAATGCTGCATGGAGGGAAATCTGATTTTCTTTGAAGTATTGTGCCCCCTTTCTTCCCCACAAAACAATCTACAGCTTCTGCTCTCCCACTTGGACTTCTTCAAGAGAGCTATTTGCAGCCTCTTCCTATTTTAGATCCTCCATCCATGCTTTTCTGATGCTGACACAGTAGCAGCTTGCAAAACCCACGTGGGAACATCACTTTGCACCCCCTTCCTTACCGACTACCCTCTATGACACAGAGCCCAGCTGCTCTCCTCGATTCTCCACTAGCGTTGCAAGTAGACAAAGTAGCCAATGATTGCAAGCTAGTGCAGCTACATGGATGGAGCCTTCATACGGTAGAAATGTGTGACTCTGAGAAATCTGATCTCTTGTGCATTTATTTTCTCCCCCTGAACGGTTCTGTTTTGAAGTGGCTCCATTTGGCTTTCATGCTTTCTGGGTAAAATGGTTTGCCATTGTTGGAACTGAGAAGGGCCTGAGGATCAGGGCTGCCCCAAGAACTTCTGCCACTGAGGGACGAGGACCCAAGGGAACCCGCCTGCCTGCCCAGTTCTAGATGCATCGTACCTGAAGCTAGTGAAACAGGAGGCAGAAATTTCTATAAGCACTCTTGCAGGAAAAAAACCAGCATGGACCCTAGCAATACAGTATGGTAAAGGTCACTCTTGCTTGAAAGCCAATCGTATCTGACTCTAGGGTGCGGTGCTCATCTCCATTTACATGTGGCAGGCATGACTAGACACCGGAGTGCATGGAATGCTGTTATCTTTCCCACTGAAGTAGTACCTATTATCTACTTGCAATTTCTTGCTTTTGAACATCTAGGTGGGCAGGAGCTGAGACAGAAATGGGAGCTCACTCCATCATGCAGCATTCAGGTCTCGAGCTGCTGACCTTCCAGTCATTGAGTCCAGCATCTTAACCACTAAGCCACTACAGATCCCTGTGCAGTATCATATATAGGGTATATATACAGTAACATGTATAGGGTAAATAGCAATACAGTACCATGTCCAAAATCCTAAACTTTTTAATGCAATCGTGTAGCAGTTACAGGGACTATGGTGGCTCAGTGGTTAAGATGCTGAACTTGACAGCTGCCAACCTAGCAGTTTGAAAGCAAAAAATTGCAAGTAGATAAATAGGGACCGCTTTGGTGGGAAGGTAAACAGCGTCCCATGCACTCTGGTGTCCAGTCATGCCTGCCACATGTCCACGGAAACGTCTGCAGACGCAGACAGTGCTTGATCTTTGGCTATAAACAGAGATGAGCACTAAACTGTAGAGTCCAATACGACTGGCCTTTGGGCAAGGGCGGCCTTTATCTTTACTAACAGCAGTTGGAGAATGGTACTCACAGAAGCAGTTCCCCTGCAGCAGCAGGCTCTTCCTTGAATAATAATCAGATGATCTCCCAAAGTTACAAAGTCAAGTCAATGAAGTACAGTAGTTAAGGAACATAGTCTTAAAAACATCATGGTAATGAATGCAAAACAAGCAGCAAAAAACACCAATTACATTTATAAACTGATGGGGTCTGAACTCTTTGTGACAAACCAGGAAAGGGACCTTGGTGTCCTGGTGGACAACTCAATGAAGGTGTCAACCCAGTGTGCCTCAGCAGTGAAAAAAGCAAACTCAATGCTAGGGATCATTAGGAAGGGTATAGAAAATAAGTCAGCAAGTGTCATTTTGCCTCTTTATAAATCTATGGTGAGGCCCCATCTGGAATACTGTGTACAGTTCTGGTTGCCATACCTCCAGAAGGATATTATGGAGCTGGAAAAAGTGCAGAGGAGGGCAACCAAAATGATTAGGAGACTGGAACACCTTCCTTACCATCTAAGGCTGCAACAGTTGGGCCTCTTCACTCTTGAACGACGGCATCTAAGAGGTGACCTGATTGAAGTTTATAAAATCATGCACGGTGTGGACAAAGTAGATAAGGAAAAACTGTTTTCCCTATCGCACAACACTAGAACTAGGGGACACTCCATGAAACATTTGGGTACTAGTTCTCAAACAAATAGAGAAAGTACTTTTTCACCCAGAGGATCACTGGTCTATGGAACTCCCTGCCAGAAGAAGTGGTGACAGCTGTCAGTCTTGATAGCTTTAAGAAAGGATTAGACAAGTTCATGGAGGACAAGAGTATCAATGGCTATGATTATGCATACCTAAGGACAACCTCCGAGTTGGAGAGATAGGCAGGCTATCTCTCAATGCCATTCCCAGGGAATCCTAAGCAGGTGAAGGCTTAGGAATACCCTGAAGCAAATAGTGAGCCACTGTGTGAGACAGAATGCTGGACTGGATGGGCTGTGGCCTGTTCCAGCAAGGCTGTTCTTATGTAATTAAAGATCCCAAATGAAAACGTGGAGAATATTGATAAATCATAGTATCTTAGAATTTGATTGTTTGAATGAATGAATGGTAGGACCATAGTCACGTCTTATAGAAGGTTTTGTGAGATGGTGTAATGTGCAACAAAAACTTACATTTGGTGCTGAAAATACACATTGTAAAATTCCCTGTACTGTATTCTCAGAAACCATGGATTTAGTCCAGGCAACTATGGAAAAGATAGAAGTACACTTGAAATATGAATGTATTACAAAAAGCTAAGTATTTTCCGGATTCAGAAGAGGATCAATGAAGATATGCTAAAGTACTGTATATAAAAACCAAGCTATCGCAAAAAACACAGCATGGAGAAAGTGAGAATACTTCAGTCATATAATTAGAAATGAAAAGTATAGACTTGGACAGTTGTCCATTGAAACAATTGAATGGAAATAGATTTGCAAAAAGGAGAGAGACTTACTGGGTAAAGTACCAAGAAGACTGGTTTGAATACAATACAACACCATTGTTTAGAATTGCCACATCCAAATGTACAGCATAGTCCATTTCCTAGTTCTTTCAGTTTCAGTGGTATAATTAAGCACATGTTTCACTCTGTTAATTGAATTCAAAGGCTTTAAAGAGCTTTCAATAATTTGGATTTACACCAGCTGTTATACTGCCGATGGAAACATTCACTTCTGTTAACCTCTTTTTATTACTATTATGTTATTATTGTTTTATTATGCAATTCATAGAGAAGTGCTTTGGGATTGTTAACCTTAAAAATAAACAGTTGACTTTAGCTAAGTGGATCATTTCATACACTTGGTAGAGAAAAAACAGATACCTTGAGCTCATGTATTTGTTTCAGTACCAGTGACAGCACTCTATAACCTTGAAAGCAGATTTAAAGTACTGTACAGCCTTAGAAGAAAAGAAAACTAAAGTGTCAAGAGGACCTCAAGTGGGCATGCTTGGAATTGATCTTGACCACAGATACCAGACATTGATTTGTCCTGGCTGATTTAAATTGAAAGAAAACATTTGGTATTGGATACAGACAGGGTACACAGAAAGAGCTTCCTTGAAGATTGTGGTATTTTTGAACCACAATCGGGTGTACCCTGGCCAATGGCAACCTTGTGTTGCTGACTAATGTTTCTCACACTAGGTCAGGCGAATGGAACTGCAGAATGAACTCACCAAAAGGTGCCTTCTTTTTGGCAGTTTCATGTCTGTCCTAGACATGGAAGAAGAAGAAGAAGAAGAACAGACACCGGCATGGTTCAAGCACCTCAGTTGATTTCAATGGGACATCTCTCAGTACAGTTTAATCTGGATCCAGTCAGTGGTGTGCTGGCCCACAGGGATACAGGGACTCATCCCGGTGTGTTCCAGAGATTGCCCCCCCCCCACCAAGGCAGGCAGAGGTAATGGGAATGTATGGGATTTCTGCCCCCAACCCCCTCAATAAGCACCCCATCACTTCCTGTCCACTGCCCTCCCAAGGTGTCCAGCACACCCCTGATCCAGTCCAATGTTTGTAACAGTTTTACACTGCACAACGATTCTTGGGACTTATTATTTATAGAATGCTAACATGCTATTTGAATTTCATAGAATTCCACTGTTTGAATAGGATGTATGTTCTCACTATATTGTGCAGAGGATGCTTTCAGGTACAGCTAATAATAAATTCATGTCAGAAATTATTCTGGGTTGAAAGGATTCTTGCTGGAGAAACTCCACTCAAGGGACGCCCTAATGAGGCTCCTTTCATGTCCCCAAGAGCCTTCAGTGGTTAACAAGGCAAGCTTCTTAACCACTGAGCCACCATAGCCTCTAGATATAGCTTATTGAGTATAGATGTCTTAAACTGCCTCATGTTCAGTGTAATTTAGAGTAGCACTCAAGAACTGCAGAGCATTACCAGCAGATGAAGAGGAGAGGCAGAGCTGTCATCTATATTTTGATGACAATGAACCCCAAATGTCAGTATGACTTCTTCAAGTGGTTTCATATAGATATCAGAAAGTGTTGGGGGAATGGCCAATCCTGGCAGGACCCTTTAACAGAGGTCTCAAGGAATGGACAATGACTTCCCAAGCTGTACCATCTGGGATCAGTCATTATAATAATACAGTGGTACCTCGCTTAAAGAGCATAATGTGTTCCACAGGATAGCTCTTTAAGCAAGTTGCTCTTTAAGCGAAACACTTGGAAAAAGCGCCGCTGCTGCCATGGTTTGATGTTTGCAGATTGATACGCGGTAGGCAGCATTCATAAGGCCAAACACATCTTTATTGTAGAGTAAGCAATCTGGACATGAGGTAATGGCGGAGGCGCAGCTCCTTTTATAAGGCATGGTACATTTGAAAACTGGTTACTGTTGCTCATTGGTTACTGTCTCCGTTATGTCGTTGTGACGCACGGTGTTCTACATAACACATGGTAAGTGACTGATTGTGACTTCTGGTGGAGGAGGGGGAATTGTGAACCCCGGTTTAGTTGTTAAGCGAGTTTTTAGTTGTTCTACGAGGCGACCATTTGGAGAAAATTCCGCTCTTTAAGCAAGTTAGTCTCTGAGTGAGGCGCTCTTTATGCAAGGTTTTACTGTAATAATTTTGTTTCAGAGATTACTCTGGGTTGAAAGGATTTTTGCTGAAGAAACTCCACTCAGGGGATGCCCAAATGAGGCTCCTTTCAGGTCCCCAAGTGCAACTCTCGGGTATCGAAACCCGACCTTCCAGTCTCCAAGCTCAGCATCTTAATCACTAATAGAGCATGACTTGAAACTGAACTTAGACTGGGGGAACATGGAATTTGTTAGTAACCTTTGTGCTAAAGGGGTGGTGCTAAAGAAGTCTCTTATATGCTGAACTGCAAGAAAGAATAAGTGTAGAGGCCTAGGCTGTGCAAGAGATGTAACTTTAAAATAAGGAGCTCAAAGTCTGCCTCTCTGCTAATGGAACTCTGTACATGTTTGTTTCCTATAGCCCCCCCCCCCCAATTTTTATAAAACCATGTTCTTTGAACCAACCATCCATCCCTAACTCCTAAAGAGTGGATCCACTGGTTGTACATTTTCAAATTTACAATAAACTTCTAAAATTGAGACAGCAGGTATGATTTTGTCTATTTCTTACTGGACAATGGATTCAAGAGTACTCTGTATCCCATCAGGTTGGAATAACACTATTGTTTGTTTTTGTTATTTTCTCTTTGGGGAGCTGCGACTTCTTTCCTCTCTGGACATATTGCTGATTGTGTTATTAAAAAAAGTGGTAACCATCACACAAAGGGCTCTCGCTTCCTGCAACGTAGGATTAGATATTAAGCCTAAAAGCACAAGACAGAGGCTAGAGCAGTTCTATCATAAAGTTATAAGCCAGGGATTCAGTGATTAAAATCAAAATCCCTTAATAGTACTGATTTTAATACAAGACTTTTTAGTAAGTTTATTATACTCCCATTTACAATAATGGTCTTCAATTTGCTGAATTTAGGCAGGATCGAGAACTTTATATAAAAGAAAAAATTAGGAAAACAGGTGAAGCACTTCAGTGGTAAGGTAAACAGCGTTCCATGCACTCTGGTGTCTAGTCATGCCTGCCACATGACCATGGAAATGTCTGTAGAAGCAGACAGTGCTGGCTCTTCGGCTTTAAAATGGAGATGAGCACTGAACCCTAGAGTAGGATACGACTGGCTTTCGAGCAAGGGAAACCTTTACCTTTACTATAATATTTCACTGACATTGGAATATAGCTGTCAAGTATCCCTTATTGGCCGGGAAAACCCCTTATTTTACCCTCTTTCCTGCCATCTTCCCTTATTAATTAGACTGCAATGCCCAATTGCCGCCATTGGAGGGCAGCACAGGATAAGCATAGCTGTCAAGTATCCTTTATTTGCCAGGAAATTTCCCTTATTTTCAAATCCAAAACTTGACAGGTATGCATTGGACATGCAGTGCTGATGCACCTCTTCAGTGAATGCAGTTGTTGTTTTTGTTCAGTTGCACAGCTGAGTCCGATCTTTTGCAACCCCATGGACTACAGTATACCAGACCCCTCTGACATCCACCATCCTCCAGAGTCTGCCCAAATCCACACTTTGTCAACAATACTGTCTAACCATCTCATCTTCTGCCACCCCCTTCTACTTTCTATCTTTCCTATCATCCGGGCCTTCTCTGGTGAGTCCTCTCTTCTCGTTTAATAGCCAAAGTATTTGAGCTTCAGCATGCAGTAATTGTTCAAAAATATGGTGCTGGAGGAGAACTTTGTGGATGCCCTGGCCTTCCAGAAAAAGACAAGAGCTAATCAAGGCTGAACTATCTCTGGAGGTGAAAATTGTGAGACTCAGGCTGTCCTACTTCAGGCAAAACAAATTGGGGGAAATGATAATTCTGGGGAAAGTTGAAGGCAACAAGGAAAGAGGAAGGCCAAACACGAGATGGATTGACTCAGCAAAGGAACCACAACTTTACACTTCCAAGAAGAGAGTAAGTCTGTTAATGATAAAACATTCTAGAGCAGTGATTTCCAACATGGGGCACAAGTCCCACAGAGGGCAATTTGATTTTTAGGGGCGGGAGGGGGGCAATTTGAGAATGAGTTAGCCCAAGTAAATGGCCTTTTAGGTTTCCTGCACATGAATAGCTCATTTGTTGAATAATAAGATTTTTTTTTTTGGAATAGTAGCCATATTAGTCTGTGTTTCAAGCATATCAGACTAGACACGGATCGCTGTTTACCTTCCCACCAAAGTGGTCCCTATTTATCTGCTAGCAGTTTCTTGCTTTTGAACTGCTAGGTTGGCAGGAGCTGGGTCAAAGATGGGAGCTCATTCCGTCCTGCAGTATTTGGGTATCAAACTGTTGACCTGCCACCTTCCAGTCAGTGTCTTAGCCACTTGAGCCACTGCAGTCCTGGTACAGAGGCTCATTAGCATAACAGATAAGTATATAAATCACTATGGCTTTTTTGTTGTTTTTCAGTCACACAGTCAATTCTGACCCTTTGCAACCCCATGGACCATTGCCCTCCAGGCACCTTTGTCCTCCCCTATCCTCCTCAACCCTCCCAACTCTGTGCCCATTGCATCAACAATACCATCTAGCCATCTCATTTTTGTCTGCCTTCTTCTTTTGCCCTCCAGCTTTCCCAGCATCAAGGCTTTCTCAAGTGAATCGCCTCTTCTCATTTAATGTCCAAAGTACTTTAACTTCATCTTTACTATTTGACCTTCTAAGGAGCAGTCAAGGTTGATTTATTCTAAGATCGACCGATTTGTTCTCCTCGCTGTCCAGGGGACTCTCAAAACTCTCCCCCAACACCACATTTCAAGGGCGTCTATTCTATGTTCAGCTTTATGGTCCAGCTCTCACAACCATACATTACCACCGAGAATACCATTGCCTTGACTATGCAAATTTTTGTTTGCAAGGTGATGTCTCTACTTTTAACTATGTTCCCCAGGTTTCTCATAGCTTGCCTCCCAAGAATCAGTCATATTTTTATTTCATGGTTGCAGTCACCATCTGCAGTGATCTTAGATCCTAAGAAAGTAAAATCTGTCACTGCTTCTACTTCTTCCCCATCTATTTACCAGAAACTGATATGGCCTGTTGCCATTATCTTGGTTTTCTTGATGTTGAGTCTCAGGCCAGCTTTTGCACTCTCTTCTTTCAACCTATGAAGCAGCAGCTTCTTTAGGTCTTCCTCACTTTCTGCCATTAGGGTAGTATCATCTGCATATCTCAAATTTCTCCCAGCAATTTTGATTCCAACTTGTGATTTTTACAACTGGTCATAGCAGATGATCTCTTCTCTGGTTGTTATTCGGATTACAGTAGTTGTGAATTTCTGCCCTGCTGAATTGCAAATACTGTACAGTAAAACCCCTATTTATGTAAAAAGTCTGTTCTGTAGGCTTTTATGTAAATCAGTTTACTTAATTCGAAGCAAACCCATAGGAAAAATGAATTTTTACATAACTTGAAGCAAACCTATAGGAAAAATGAATTTTTTTACTTAACTTGAAGCAAACCCATAGGAAAATGATATTTATGTAAACCGAAGCAACTCCATAGGAAAAATGAATTTTTTTAATGTAACGTACAGTGGACCCTTGATTAACGACGCATTCAAATAGCGTCATTTTCGATTAATGACGCTATTATGCTCCCAATGTGATTGTTCAAATAACGTTATTCAAATAACGACGGTACTTTTTCCCGTCGTTATTTGAATAACGTTGTTATTCAATTAACGACCGTATTTTTACCGTCGTTATTCAAATAACGACTTTTTTTGTCGTTATTCGAATAACAATGTTATTTGAAGTGACGCTTCTTTGGGAACCAAGTAACGTCGTTATTTGAAGGTCCACTGTAGAAGCAAACCCATAGGAAATTGTGTTATGTAAGTCAGGACATTTATCTAAATCAGGACATGGTTTTAGTGCAAAAATCATTATGTACATCGAATTTTATGTAACTAGAGGCATATGTAAGTCGGGGGTTTACTGTACTGTAGTAGCATCCTCCTTGAATTTTCCTAAGACTCTCGCTTGAATAGATAGATAGATAAATCTTTATTGTCATTGTCCTGCACAAAACAAGATTGGGGGAAGAAAACACACTTATCAACCCAACAAAACCTAAAAAAAATATACAACTATACAAAATTAGCAACATGCTCCCACCCCACATATACAGGGGGAAGCCATAATCTCACGCTCACAAGCGAGCCCCATCTGGGCTGCCTTTTATTGAAGCAGCTGGCATCACGGGGAGAAATCCATAAATTGAAAAAGCACGGGTAATAATAACGTGGAGAGGCGCCCCAGTTCGCCCCCTGCTCTGACATGGTCACCCAATAGGGAGGGAAAGAGCGAGTCGCCGCCGCCTTCCTTTGATGCTTTTCAAGACCTTCTCTTCTGAGCCTCGTCTATGACGTAGGGAGCGGGGTCCGCCAGCTGAGCGCCCATTGGCTGGGGCGGGCGGAGGCGGCCATGGAACGTTGCTGTTTGTGTTCGAACGTTCCAAGGGGGGCGGGGCGACGAGGGCGCTCTCCGTCCGTCCCGTCGGGTCTGCAGCAGCAGCAGCAGCAGCAGCGATGGTGCCGTCGTCGTCGTCGCGGTGCGCCAAGAGCGAGTACATGAAGCGCTTCAAGGAGCCCAAGTGGGAAGCGTGCGGCCCCTGCTACCAGGAGCTGCTCCGCTACCGCCTCAGCCGGCGCCTCCTGGAACAGGCGCACCGCCCTTGGTTCTGGGACGGCTGGGAGGAGGACAACAGCTTCAGCAACGGCAGCTCGGGCTCTTCCTCGTCGTCGCCCCCCCCGGGCACGTCCAGCCCGCCGGCGGCCCTGCAGGCAAGGGAAGCCGCCCAAGCATCCCCGGGGAAGGAGGAGGAGGAGGAGGAGACCGGCGACCCCGGACCGGGCAGGATCGGTGCATCCTCCAGCAGCCCCCCGGCTGGACCTTTGCGTGGGTCTGGTAGGTTCGTTGGACGAGTGCCGTCTTCTGGGATGACCTTGAGGGAGGAGCCGCTCACTTCTCCCTCCGGCCCGGCAACGCGGGCGGAGGACACCGGCTTGGGCGGAGGGAGGGGGCCGCTGGGAGCTGCCTGGCCCCGAGGACGGCTGGGGAGCGACGAGGGAAGGAGGCCGGCCGAGGGAGCCTTCATGCCCCCCCCCCCTCTCTCCTCTGCCCTCGCTAGATCTCTGCATAGCTGGAGCCGAGAGGCCCGTTGGCTCGGAGTCCGGTTGGCTACTCCGGCGTTTCTGCGGGGCTGGTGGGGGGCGAGAAGGGAAAGGTCGCCCTTGCTCGAAAGCCAGTCGTATGCTACTCTAGGGTTCGGTGCTCATCTCCGTTTGTAGCCAAAGAGCCAGCGCTGTCTGCGTCTTGCAGATGTTTCGTGGTCATGTGGCAGGCATGAATGCACACCCAGAGTGTACGGAACGCTGTTTCCTTCCCACCAAAATGGTCCCTATTTATCTACTTGCAATTTCTTGCTTTCGAACTGCTAAGTTGGCAGGAGCTCACTCCGTCGTGTATCATTATCATCATTATTATTAATAATTTGGATTTATATGCCACCCACTCGCAGATGCACTTGGGTCTCGACCTGCCGACCTTCCAGTCGTCAAGTCCAGCGTCTTAACCACTAAGGCACCCCACCCGTCCCCCGCCCGTCCATGCGGGTGGTACATGGACCCTATATAGGGCGCTTTAACGTTGTTTTGGTGCCTCCTCCTCCTCCTCCTCCATCTGCCTGGGAACAGACGGAGGAGGATCCGCCTCCATTTCGTGGCGGAGGGGCGGGCCTGGCTTGCTTGCCCAAGAACGAGACACGTGTCTTTCGCTTGCGTGCGTCAACCCTCGAGGAGACGCGCGCCTTAAGGGTGACGATCACAATTGCCGGCGGTGGTTATTAGTTGTCGGGTGACGACCTCGACCTGAACTGCTCGTCAGCCTTATTTATTTATTTATTATGTATTTAATAATATTTCCCTCAAGGTCATCCCGGCTCACGTTCAGATCTTTCGCCGTCGAGGTTGGCGTGCAAGGGTGGATTGGGATTGGGGAGTCTTCGCTCCCTTGAGAGGCTCATTCCGTTCTCTCTTGCTTCCTATCCGTTGGCAAGCAAGGAGAGGAGGACCTGGAGTCGGATCCGCCTCTACGTGTGGGTGTCCCTCGCCCGGTCACGCGCGTCACAGTTTATTTGGGGCGCCTTCTCATGAGGAAGGTTCGTGGCTTCTGCCGCTCCAAGAACACGCGTGTTAAGTCAGAGGCGCGACTTGGGCGGAGTTATACTTAAAATGAGTGGAAATGGGTTAGGATAGGGCTGTGATGGCGAACCTTGGCACTCCAGATGTTCTTGAACTTCAGTTCCCAGAATCCCAAGCCCCCATGAATCCACACGAATGGGTTTGCTGCTATTCATCTGGCCCGCGCCACCCCCGTCGTTCCTGGAAGCGGAAGTAAAATGCGCCCGTACAGTTAAGACTCTTCTGGGTTAACCCTTCCTCCGTACGCGGGTGCATTTTACTTCTGCTTCCAGGAGCGGCGTGGGTGGTGTGGGCTGGATGAATCGCAGCAAACCCATTTGTGTGGATTCATGGGGGCTTGGGCTTCTGGGAATTGAAGTTCAAGAACATCTGGAGTGCCAAGATTCGCCATCATAGGGCTAAGGATTCTCAACCTGTGGCCCCCGGCACCATTTCATGTGCCCCCCCACAGCCTCCACCACACCAGGAAGTGCTATGTGGTGGAGGAAGGGCACAATGGCCGTCTGGCCCCCAAAGCTGTCTGAGGGAGTGTGACCCGGCCCCTGGCTTAAAAAGGTTGAGAACTCCTGGTTTAGGCTGCCTGTATCTCTGCCATTGGCTCACTTCCAGCAGCCCTTCTGCCTTAAAAGAAGATTGTGATCATAATCATAGTGTGAGTGAAAGTAGAGACCAAAGCTGCGCAGTACATCTTTTTAACACAACCACTCTTCTTCCTCTACTTTTCCTTCTTCTTCTTCTTCTTCTTCTTCTTTTTTTTTTTTGATATTCCGGTTGGTATTGGCTGGCTGAACTTGATGACTGGAAGGTCAGCAGTTCGAGACCCGAGTGCTGCATGACAGAATGAGCTCCCCGCCTCTGTCCCAGCTCCTGCCAACCAAGCAGTTTGAAAGCAAGAAATTGCAAATAGATAAATAGGTACCACTTCAGTGGGAAAGGGAACAGCACTCCATGTGCTCCAGTGTCTAGTCATGCCTGCCACATACCCATGGAAATGTCTGCAGACAGACAACACTGCACCACCCCCTAGAGTCGGATATGACTGGCTTTCGAGCAAGGGAGACCTTGACTTAGCCACAGTGGTGAACCTTGGCACTCCAGGTGTTCTTGGACTTCAATTCCCAGAATCCCTGATCAGCAGGTGTCCTGACTTGGGCTTCTGGGAATTGAACTCCAAGAACACCTGGAGTGCCAAGGTTTGTCACAACGGCATAATTGCAATCTATTGTCAGCTGCAGGTAGTTGTTTCCACTGACTTTATCATCAGCATTTCATAGCCTCTAAATAGGGTGGGCAATGTGCAGCCCACAAGCGCCTAAGTCCCAAGGCTCTTCGTGCTCCTTTGGCCAATATCCAACCCACATCTTTCCTACCTCATGGAAGCCACCACAGTGCCTGTTTCGCACTGAGCCTCCCCATGTATACACCTTTGCACAGCAACAAAAGCGGAGCTCTGCTTCCAGCCTAATCTGGTTCAGGGATTTTGGTTATTTATACTAGGAAAGAGAGTGGATTCATACATGCACAAAAGATGCCTGCCCCTGTTCTAAAGGATCTCAAGTTGAATACTGTATCTTATTTGATTAAAATATGTCAGGACAAAAATGCTCTCAAGGTAGCATGGGGAAAAAAGTCCTCACAAAATTCACAATTTCAATAATAGAACACTATTTAAAACTGCAGAGTCCAAAAATCTACATTTATATTACCAACAGTTCATCAATTTTAAGTCACCACAACAGCGGTCTGAAAATCAATAAACCACTAATGCTTAGTAAAATAATATTTGCCAGTCACAGTAGATATGTTTTCAAAGCTAATGCAGTGAAAAGAGCAGATGAATACTGTATTTATTTATTTATATATATTCAAATTTATATGCCGCCCAATCAGGTAAACCCGACTGGGCGGCTCACAACAAGTTAAAACACACATAAAACAGTACAACCAATTAAAACCCAACATACCCACCCATCTACCCCATTCCTCTTAAAACCCACATAAACCCACATTAAAAAAAGACAATTAAAAGGAATGGGGGCTTAATTTATAAGACAACAGGCGGGGGCCACTCTTCCATCTGGGCCCCACACCTGCCCTGCCAACCAGGTTTTTAGGTCTTTTCTGAAAGGTAGCAGCTCCATCTGCTCCCGCAACTCTACAGGCAGGAGGTTCCACAAGGCCGGTGCAGACACGGAAAAGGCCCTCCTTCATGTGCCAGAGAGACGAGCCCCTCTGGCTGATGGAACAATCAGGGATCCCCTCCGATCCGCTCTGGTTGGACGGGCGGACACTCTTGGGACGATGCGGTGTCTAAGGTATCCTGGCCCACTACCATGAAGGGCTTTAAAGGTCAAAACCAGCACCTTGAACTGCACCCGGAGGCAAACTGGTAGCCAGTGCAGCTCCCGAAGTAATGGTGAGGCACGAGCATAACGCCCGTGCCCCATCACCACCCGGGCTGCCGCATTCTGGACCAACTGCAGCCTCCGAATGGTTGACAAGGGCAGCCCCATGTAGAGCGCATTGCAATAATCTAGCCTGGAGGTGACCAGAGCATGTGTGACCATGAGCAGGGAGTCCCGATCCAGGAGTGAACGCAACTGACAGATGATGCGAAGCTGTGAGAAAGCCCTCCTGGCCACAGCCGCCACCTGATCTGCTAGTAGTAGCCCCCGAGTCCAGGAGGACCCCTAAGTTGCGTACACCGGGTCTGTCTGGGGCAAAGCAGCCCCATCCAAGACCAAAGTTGGCAGCTCCCTGGATAACGCGGGACCCCCTATCCAAAGCCACTCAGTCTTGGAGGGATTCAATTGTAGCCCGTTGTCCCCCATCCAGACCCCAACCGCTTCCAGACATCTGGATAGGACATTGACTGCATCACTGGGGTCCCCATGGGCCGAGATATATAACTGGGTATCATCAGCATACTGATGATATCTTACCCCATGGGAACGGATAACCTCGCCCAACGGCTTCATGTATATGTTAAATAGGAGAGGAGAGAGCACCGAGCCCTGAGGCACCCCATACTGTTGGGCCCTAGCGCTGGACCTCTCACTCTCCAACCATACCGACTGGGTACGACCCTCCAGAAATGAGGAAAACCAGGACAACACAGTGCCCTGGATCCCCAAACCTTTGAGCTGTAGCTGTTTCAAAAGAAGGAAAGTAGGACTTAAAAAAAAATCTTTAAAAGCTCTTTAGGAAAGTGTTTTGCTCTGATATATTGACACATGGAACAGGATTTTAAGCTCATTAATGTATTTTTTGTTATACCGCAAACTACTATTGAGCTAATAAACAATTCTGTCCTTTAGTCTAGACTAGAGAATATACTGAACACACAATGCACGTAAGCAGCAAACCGAGGCTAGCCATTCAATGCATGTTTAATATTTATGCAGTTAAGTGTCTGTCTTTGTGTGAGTAGTTTATGGATTTACAAACAAATTTTGATCTGATTGCACATTACACTTGAAAATGCTCACTGGAAGAGACAGTGTGATGTGTCTTCTAATACTGATTGGTTCTGGAAGTGTTCTCTTGCTTTTTCTAGTAGCTGGTGTCAGACTTTAAAAATGGATGTAGAAATGCGCCGATTATAAAGTATGGTTTATTCTGCTCAAATATTTAATCTCACTGTACTGCTTTTGGGTACTGACGGCTGGCAGGATGACTCGAAAGAAGTACCAGTAGACAGATGTTCAAAGCACATTCATCTTTATTAACATAAGAAGGGTTTATGGTGTCAAGGAGCAAAGCTATGGAAACCAAATATAAATGATAATAACACTTAGTTGTGTTGTGGAAATTCGATTGTGGGATTAACTGTTGGCACAAATACATTGTGTATATATTGAAGCAACAGTCCCTATAGAAAGAGCTTCCTCGAAGATAGTTCGGTTTCACTTACCAGTGATAACTTTCGTTCTTCAAGTATATAGTTTGTGAATACACACTATTAGGTTATGCGCCTGCGCAGAACATCAATGTTCTGCGCAGGCGCATAACCCAATAGTGGGGATTCACAAACTATACGAAGGAGAAAGTTCTGTTTCACTTACCAGTGATAACTTTCATTCTTCGAGTATATAGTTTGTGAATCCCCACTATTGGGTTATGCGCCTGCACAGAACATCGATGTTATGCGCCTGCGCAGAACATCAATGTTCTACGCAGGCGCATAACCCAATAGTGGGGATTCACAAACTATACGAAGGAGAATGTGGTATTTCTGAACCACAATCGGGAGTACCTTGGTAACAGCAACCTTGTGTTGTCAGCTAATCTTTCTCACACTAGGTCAGGCAAAAAGAACTGCAGAATAAACTCACCAAAAGGTTCCTTCATCTTGGCAGTTTCACATCTGGCCTGGACACAGAAGAAGAAGCACAGTCCCTCTGTGTAACTTCCCCCTGTATGACAAAAATGTGATGCCATGCTAACAGCAAGGAAAGAAAGCCTACATCTCTCCCTTCTGGAAGATCCCCATGCTTTCTCAGTGAGGGAATAGGAATGTACAGTATGGGCTTGTACAGATGGGTGGTCTGTTTCTGTCCCGACATCACATGTAGCTCTTGGGGGTGGGAAGGTTGAATAAACCCGCTTTACAAGAATGTAACCTGGTTAGGAGTGACATCACAGGTGGGCATGTGTTCAGCAAAGAGTCTTAACCATGCCGGTGATTCCCACAGTGATCTACAACTGCTTATGTAAGTCGTTGCTATGGCATCGGGCTTCTTTAAAATTGCATAAGCTTTTTATTTTCCAGCCTAAAATAAGACAGTGACGGTGGAAAGGTCGGTTGGATGCTATGTGCTGAAATGTCACTCTGTTGTACAGTGTCTGATGGGAGTTATGTGCTTTTATAAGATACACCTCATCGGTGCTCTTGAGCTGACCCTATTCTAGAGAGAAAACATCACAACCTAATGGAATCTTATATATGTAGCTCTGTTCACTAATGCACTTTCTTTTCAGGTTGTGTCAACAGACCAGGTTCATTGTCTGGGTTGATGTCTTATTAAAGCAGTTCTAGAGTGCAATGTGGACTTTGAAAGTACAGTAGTAAGATTGACACAATGGAGACAGTAAATCAGACACTCCTTTGATACTGAGCGTTTGTTCTTCTAAGTGTGTTTTTAAAATTTCTAAATGCTTTTTGTTATTGCATTCATTGATGTTTAGTTATTATTGTACATTATGTTGGTTTTTAACCTCAAAATGTATTGCATTTTTAGTGTGACCTATTTACACGTTGAGAGCTGCTTTGGAGCCTCTCACCATCAGAAAGGTGAAAACAAATGAAACGTGTAAAATAGAATAATACATTTTGAGTGTCTAAACCCTTGGTTCCCAACGTGGGGCACACGCCCCACAGGGGGCAAATTTGATATTCAAGAATTTCTTTGGAAGTTTGTTTAGATCACATTAATGGCCTTTTAGGCTTCCTAAACGTGAATAGTTCACTTTTTGAATAATAAGAATTATATGTTACGGAGCAGGGGGAGGGTCAGGATTTTAGAGATGCTTAGGTGAAGCATGGCTAAAAAAAGTTTGGGAACCTCTGGTCTAAACCAGGAGTTCCCAAACTAAGGTCTGTGGGCTGGATCCGGCCCCTGGTGCCATTTCATGTGGATCCTCACCCCTCCAAAGGCATTTGAGAAACAAAATGTCCACCCTTTTGAAGCTGTTGGGACAAAATGGCCACCCCCCATTGTGCAGGTAGGGCAAAATGGCCATCTGGCCCTCAAAACTGACTGAGGGAGAGTGACCTGGGTTGAAAAGGTTGGGAACCCTGGTCTAAACTTATGGAGATGAATAGCATGTTCAGCCACTCCTCTGATCTGCAGAAGTATATTTAGATACATGAAGGCTTATGGAAAATACAAACTAACTAGTCTTGTGGGTACTATGTGACTATTTTCAGTATAAATTGTTACAACAGACTAAACAGCTAGCAACTAAAATGGCAAACTCCTGTTACTTCTGGTTAAGCTCGAGCAGTATCTTCAGACAAATATGCAAAAAAAAAAGGAATCAAATTAGAAGTTATTTGTCTGAATCCGGAGCAAATATGTGTAGATCAAAGAGATGTGGTTCACTCCCCGATGCACAGCAACACCACAACACATCCTTTCTCCCTCATTTAGGATTTATAAGATTAAAAGGACAGGTCTTTAACTGTCAGCAGAAGGATAATAGGGAGGGATGTTATTTAACCTCCAGAGGGGAGATCTTGTCACAACCTGGGAGCAACCATAGAGATAGTCCTTTCTTGTGTCCCTGCCACATGTGCTTATGGTGGCAGTGGGCCTGTTAGAAGCGATTCCTATGCAGATCTTAAGGGTCAGGAAGGTCCTTAGGAAAATAAAGACTAGTTAGTGCTATAGTTGCTTCTTCTTCTTCTTCTTCTGTGTCTAGGCCAGTGGCCAGGCGTGAAACTGCCAAAATGAAGGCAACCTGATGTGAGAAAGATTAGCCAGCAAAAAACAAGGTTGCCGTTATAAAGGTACGCCTGATAGTTGGTGCATTTTACTTCTGCTTTCGGGAGCGACAAGGGCTTTGTAGGCTGGATGAATTGGCATCAGGGGCATACCTGTCAAGTTTTGGGAAATTTCTGTCAAATGAGGGAAATTTCCCGGCCAAAACAGGGAACTGGACAGCTATGCTTATCCTGTGCTGGCCTCCAGTCTCACTCCAGTCTAATTGCAGTCTAACTAATCCAGGATGACGGCGGGAAAGTGTGTAAAATATAAGGGTTTGACAGAAATTTCCTGAAACTTGACAGGTATGATCAGGGGTCGGATCCGGCCCCTGAGCTATAGTTTGGGCACCCCTGCTGTAGACCAACCATGGACTGAGCTACCACTAGCACCTGTAATAGGTCGAAACCACAGATCCAGGTTTGTGACAGTACTATTTGTGAGCAAACAAAGTGTGGTGGGCTATGCTTTATTTAAAAAGATAACTGCCGATCCTGGGGAGTTGCAATTCAGAAAAATCCCCTTTAGGGAGCAGAGAAAGATCGCAAGGTACACAAATGGGCAATGAGCCTACATAAGCCTTGGTTCCCATGAGTTAGGACCCGAGTTCTCAACCTTTTAAAGCCTGGGGCTTAGTCATGCTCCCTCAGACACCTTGGGGGGGGGATGGCCATTTTGTCCTTCCTACACCACATGGCACTTCCTGGTGTAGTGAAGGCAGTGGGGGGGGGGGGTTTGAAATGGTGCAGCAGGCCACATCTGAACCGCAGGTTGAGAATCCCTGAGTTAGGAAGTTAATGTTGCTCTCCCCTCACTCATAGTTAAAGAATTCACACCTCAAGAGTTTGGGTTATAGGACCGATACTGTTACTGCTCATGGTTTTAGCACTGTATTTCAGAATGGTAATCCTTCTGTTGTGGCTGCAATGAAATATTTGAAAGTTAATATTCTTAAAGGTAAAGGTTGCCCTTACTCGAAAGCCAGTCATATCCGACTCTACGGTTTGATGTTCATATCAATTTATAGCCAAAGAGCCAGTGCTGTCTACATCTGCAGACATTTCCATGGACATGTAGCAGACATAACTAGACACTGGAGTGCACAGAATGCTATTACCTTTCCACCAAAGTGGTCCCTATTTTTCTACTTGCAATTTCTTGCTTTCAAACTGCTAGGTTGGCAGGAGCTGGGACAGAGACGGGAGCTCACTCCGTCATGCAGTACTCGGGTCTCGAACTGCTGATCTTCTAGTCCTCAAGTTCAGCATCTTAACCAAGCCACCGCAGTCCCTTTTATATTCTTGCTGATCTGCAAATAATCCAATCTATTTTCTGTATACTTTTGATATTAGATAATGATTAGATAAATCTTTATTGTCGTTGTCCTGCACAGAACGAGATTGAAAAATTAATTGAGGGATTGAAATCACAGTATTTGGTTGCAATGGTTGTGCATGTTTTGGCAGGCTAACAACCCCAAATCTCCTAACTTTCTTTCAGAAGACGGTGACCAAGCAAAAGCTGCAATTGACCAAGAGGAAAGGAAGTTGGCAGTGAAACGGATTGACAAGCCAACTAGTCAAGCACAGCAGCCTTCTTCCAATCGGAGCGTTTTGGGTGGCCGTAGTGAGAGAAGGAGGCTGAAAAGTCCGCAGAGGACAGACCCGACAAAGGAGACAAGGCACCCCTTTGCTTTGTATGGCTGGGGGGAGAAAAAGACTGACACCGGCAGTCAGAAAACACACAATGTCTGTGCATCTGCTTCGGAGAATGAAGTAAGCCCAAATGAAAGCACATGCTTGAGTTTTGTATCTTAACCTGGCTTCACGTCAGCTTTGGAAAGAGACTCTTTGAACACATGCTCCCTGTTTAAACCTCTCCAGGCTCCCAAGATCGGTTCACTTCCCAAAGTGCTTATACATTTTGTTGCTAATGCCAACCTTATGCCAAGGTAGGGAACCTTTTTTTCAGACCAAGAGCCAGATTCAAGGGGGGAAGGGAAGTGTTCTGATCAAAGGCAAGGCAAAAGGATGTGACTAGAAGTGCCAGTAAAGGTAAAGGTTTCCCTTGCTCGAAAACCAGTTGTATCCAACTCTAGGGTGCAGTGCTCATCTGTTTCAAAGCCGAAGAGCCAGCACTGTCTGCTTCTGCAGACATTTCTGTGGTCAGGTCGCAGACATGACTAGAACAGGAGTGCACGGAATGCTGTTACCTTCCCACCGAAGTGGTCCCTATTTATCTGTTTGCAATGTCTTGCTTTCGAACTGCTAGGTTGGCAGGAGCTAGGACAAAGACGGGAGCTCATTCCATCCTGCAGTACTCGGGAATCGAACTGCTGACCTTCCGCCTCCCAGTCAGCGTCTTAGCCACTTGAGCCACTGCAGTCCCTAGAACTGCCAGTATAAAGCTTATATTTGCCCATACCGAAGCATTGGGAGATGTGTTTTAATATTTTAAACTGAGGAAAGCTTGTATTGAAAGCAGGAAGCCCACCAAATGATGGTGTCACAAAGAAAGTGATATGGTTGTCTTGGGACCTCTGGAGGGCTGAGCTGGGCTGCATGGCCTCAGGTTCCCCACCTGGAACTTCCTTTTATCATATGCTGAGCAAAGGCCTGGCGCCTTGCCACAGGTATTGACTTGCTTAGTGTATTCTTTTAATTTTAAGGGTTCTTTCTTTCTGTTCTTTACTGTTGTCTTAGCATCCTGGAAGAACAACAGGGCTCAGACGCCTTTGGATTATACTCCCCAGATAATAATAGTATAACTGTTGAAGCAGTTAAGACAGTGGTTCACAACATGGGGCACATGCCCCACAGGGGGGATTTCAACTCCCAGAAGCCTGATCAGGCTGATCAGTGCTTTGGGGAATTGACTTGGGCTTCTGGGAATTGATGTCCAAAAACCAAAGATTGGGAAGCTCTGAATTAAGCACTAAGCAGCCTATGTGCACATCTCCTAAAAGAGCAAGATTGTGGCAACAAATGGGCATGCCTAATTTGCCCCTTGTGGTTGGGCTGGCTGTAGTTCCAAAAAGTTACATTCTTTTTTTAAAAAAAAAACCTTAAGAGCTACACATATCTTGTTTAAGATTGGCTGGTGGATTCTGTGTGGTTGTAGTCCCAAAAACACATCTTTTTTTTCAACGCTTACCAAATTGTCTGACCCACGTTCATTGGCTGTAATCCTATAGTGCAGTTATACAGTGTAACATTTGAAAGCTTATTCTTTAAGAAATCTCAGTAGACGTTATCTCAGGAGTTCTCAACCTTTTAAAGCCAGGGGCCGGGTCACGCTCCCTCAGACAGCTTCGGGGGCTGGATGGCCATTTTGCCCTTCCTCCACTGCATGGTACTTCCAGGTGTGGTGGAGGCGGTGGGAGATCACATGAAATGGTGCTGCAAGCTACATCCAGCCTGTGGGTCACAGGTTGAGAATCCCTGCATTATCTGTTGCAGATAAGAGTCCCAGTGGCCCAGTGGTTAAATTGTTGTACTGCAACCAAATACTACTGCTGACTTTGTGAGTTTAATCCTGATGGGTGAATCAAGGTTGACTCAGCCTTCCATTCTTCAGTAAAATGAATATCCAGCATGTTTGGTTGCAAAATGTTAATTTACCTTGTGAACCACCCAGAAAGTGCACTAAGCACTATGGTGTGGTATAAAAGAGTAATTGTTGTTGCTATACTGAGTTGTGCAACTTGATGTGCAACAGCAGATAAGGTCTGTGGCGTTTCTTTCACTTGTGCCATTTGCATAACAGCACAACAGGATTTCAGCCATTTTGTTTGCTCTGTTGCTTGCACACTCAGAAGCGTAGGCCCTATTTGCAGGCAGTTGCATAGCATCCTTCTTTAGGCTTGTAATTCTCAATCGCTGGCTGCCCAGGTTGTTGCCATTTTCGAGGCTCCCCAAAATAGCAAAGGGCCCTTCCCCAGTGGTGGGATTCAGCAGGTTTGCCCTGGTTCGCCAGAACCGGTAGCAGAAATTCTGGCTGGCCTTGCTCATCCAAGTTTTGAAATAATGCAGGGCTTTCCCCCTGGCCAAACCCACCATACCATGCCCACAGAGTATGTAGTAAAAAAATTGACTCCCACCTCTGCCCTTCCTCCTTTCACCAGTATGGACCTTCTGAGGTGGGGAAGAAAGTGGCTTTACCCTGAAACAGTTATTCGGGAACAGAGAGAACCAGCCCACACCGAACTTACTTCTGTGTCTTGCTGTTCAGGGTAGATGAGGCAGGTGTCCAATATAAATGCTTTTCTATATAGATTGTAGCAAACCATGAGGTTGGGACTGAGTCCTTTTGATGGAGTAGAGAACAGGTCACCCTTTGGATGTTGAACTATTGTCAACCATTCAGTATTGCCAACAGTCTGATGTTCAACTTTATCTGAGGGCTATCGGGTCCCACTTTTGCCCTACGAAGGTAGTTACGAAATAATTCTTCAGTCTATTTTTTTAAAACAAAAGAATCTAGGCCCTCAAGATGTTGTCAGATGTTAACTCTCATCATTGGCAGTACGGTAAAACCTCAGATAACGCTAAAACTTGGTTCCACAAATCTTAGTGTTATCCGATTTTTAACATTATCCGACGCATGCATCGCATAACGTTAAAATCCTATGGGATGCATCGGATAACGTTAAAACTCCATAGAGATATGTTGTAACCGGCACAGGCTTTAGTGAACGTTATCCAATGCATCCCATAGGATTTTAACGTTATACGATGCAATTTGTTTTCCAGATTGCTTAACGTTATGCGGTTTTAGTGTTATCTGATACAAACGTTATCCGAGGTATTACTGTACTTGCTAGGATTAATGGGAATAACCATCATACCCTGGTAACGGCATCCATGTGTGGCTGGCTAATCTTTCTCACACTAGGTCAGGCGAAAGGAACTGCAGAATGAACTCACTAAAAAGTGCCTTCATTGTGGCAGTTTTATGTCTGGCCTAGACTCGGAAGAAGAAGACCATCCAGTAGCTGAGAAACCCTAATGCTTCCCCACCCCCCGCCACCCCAAATGTACAGATTGCACTGAGCAGTAGTTGTGAACTGATTGTAATGCACTGCTTATTTTTCTTTCTGGTGTCATTTTAGTGCTGCTGTGGAAGGAGTGCTCAATGCTAGAAAATGTGACCTGTCGCTTATCAGAGGGAGGGAAAAAGCATTATCTTTGTAGAACTGCAGGCAGTTAGCCTCAAGTGTCTCAAGACAGAGTGAATTTAGGAATGGCACAGAGTTGATGTACTGATGACTCCATCATGGTAGTGTCTTGGAATGAGCTGTAGGTTCACGCAAGGTGCTGCTGATCCACAGAATGTTGGACTCGATAGACAAGTATTTTCCTGCACTTATGACAGTATTACAGTAAGAGCTGTAGAAGCCAAGTACAGTAATACCTCATACAAAGTCTGCTTTGTACAACATCAAATTCATACATCACCTAATTTCTTGAAAAAAGTTACCTCATACAAAGTCGCTCGACTTTGTATGAGGCATTGGGTTTTCCCAGGTTGCATTGTGCCTGGGCAGTATAAAAGACAGGACACATGCATGCATTGCTCTTGTGGGTTTTGCACAAGGCAAAGAGTGTTTAGGAGTGGTTTTGAGCGTGACTTTGGATTTTTTTTTATTTTTTTTCATCAGAATTTTTAGAAGCATTCCTGGGATTTTTGCAGCATTTTTCAGGTTCTTGGACAATCTGGGTTGTTTGACATGTTTTTGTAATGCATTTAACCTTTAGACAATGATTTCTTAAAGTTCTGTCAGTTTCCTGTCTGTTTCCTTGGCTTTGCCCTGAAGTCTGTGTTGTTACAGTACAATGTATCTCTATGAAAACAACGTTGTATGAGGCATCATGGCAAGGATTTGGACGTTGTATGAGGCATCACGACTAGGGTTTTACATGCCTCATACAAAGTCCAAATCCGTATAAAGTCCAAACTTGTGGAACCAATTTTGGACGTTGTATGAGGTATCACTGTATTTATTTTTATTTTTTGTTAAAGAATACAGCACATAGTTGAATGCCTGGCTTTTTACTGGGTGTAACTTACTGAAAAGAACAAAATTAATGGTGTTTTATTAAAAAGACACTTGGTATTATCTGACTTTTAGATTGGAGTATCCAAAAATATATAAAGATGAGGGATAAGAAATGTAGCCCTCCAGATAATGCTGGGCTGCAGCTCATTACCCTTGAGAGAATAAGAATAGCTGACTATATCATGGCTAAATAAAGTGTGATATTGAGGTGGGGTTGTAGTTTCATGCTAGAGCCCATACCTTGAATGCAGAAGGACTCTGAGTTTCCATCACCAGCATTTCCTGGTAAGGCTGGGAATGAATCCTACCCAAAGCCCTGGAGAGCCACTTCTAATCAGAATTGACAGTACTTGGTTGGATGGACCCATGGTTTGACTTGCTATAAAGCAGTTTTCCTGTGTTTCTACAAATTATCCCTCTTGCTTAAGCAGCTTCGTGTACCAGCAATCAAGCCAGGAAGTCTTAACGAACTTTCTACCAAACTTAGAAAACTGATTATCTGTTTTTAAACAAGCCCACTTATCAAGCTATGGTCTACATTTGGTTTGATAATCCGGTTTGTTCCCAGGCCATAGTTTGCCTTTATCATTTCCCCATCTAGATGAGACAAGAGACTATAGTTAACAAAGGACTTCCTGGTTTGTCTGCCTATCCGTGCAAAGATGCGGTGCTCAAAAGGTAATTACTGAAAAGGAGATGTACAGGCTAATTGCTAATTGATTAAAATGCAGGCAGATTAAAGTTGTTCAACTTGGTGCTGAAAATTTGTGTTGGGTAAACAATCCTAAGGAGGAAGTCTACAAAATGGGACATTATTATAGAGAGCTTTCACTTTTGTTAACTACTTGTCTCAACTGTGAAAGCAGAGACAACCAGATGTGATCTCAGAAAAAATAATGGGGGAGGGAGGGCTCTCATCGGTAAACAGGGGGTCTAGTTTTACAGGGAGGGATTCTTGACACACATTTCAAGGTGAAAACACTGGCCTTGGTGGACCAGTATAGTTTTTTTTTGTGTTCATGTGGAATGTGACGTGGCCCATTTGCCGCATTAACAGACCATGTGCTTGGTGTATTTGGATTTAGTAGTGGTACAATTATCTTGAGAAATTAAAATGCTGAAGTTGGATTTCTTTGTAGCTGCTAATAATGTACATTATTCTACCAGAACCTAGTCTAAAGGTAAAGGTCACCAGCCAGTCGTATCTGACTCTAGGTTCAATGCTCATCTCTGTTTATAGCCAAAGAGCCAGCCTTGTCTGCATCTGCAGATGTTTCTGTCAACATGTGGCTGCCTGACTAGACACCAGAGTGCATGGAATGCTGATACCCTCCTACCAAAGTGGTACCTATTTATCTACAGTACTTGCTTTCAAACTGCTAGGTTGGCAGGAGCTCACACTGTCAGGCAGCACTCAGGTCTTGAACTGCTGACCTGCCAACCTTCCAGCCATCAAGTTCAGCGTCTTATCCACTAAGCCATCATAGTCCCAGAAAAGTGTACTAAAAGAATAATTTGCACCATGTTTAGGGTCACTGGGTAGTTTGAGTGTATAGAAATGTGTGCTGTAGGGCAACGTTTTTGCAGTTTAGAATCTTAGCATCCTATAAGAAATATATATTTTAACAAAAAACACGCAGCAAAGGATTTACAACTTAAGGAAGCAGATGGCACAACTGTAGTGTGGTGAAGGAGAACATAAACATTGCTTTCGGCAGCATCTTGTTGACAGCGATGAAGGAGGCTGAGAGATGGCCAATAAGTTACATTTCTTGTAAAAATCTGTTTTTGCTTCCATTGAGAATCGGAGTCTCTTCCTGCCGTGCTGGGCCCAGTAAAAGAAAAATGGGCACTTTTAAAACTAGCACACATGATGACGTGGCAAAGAGAGGCAGGGGAAAAAACAATAACGGGAGCCGTATCCGACTCTAGGGTTCCGTGCTCATCTCTGTTTACAGCCAAAGAACCAGCACTGTAGTTTCCATGGTCATGTGGTAGGCATGACTAGATGCTGGAGCACACAGAACACTGTCACCTTTCCCACCATAGCGATACCTATTTATCTACTTGAAATTTCTTGCTTTTGAATTGCTAGGTGGGATAGAGGCGGGAACTCACTCTGTTGTGCAGCACTTGGTTCTCGAACTGTGGACCTGGTGACCTTCCAGCCATTAAATCCAGCATTTTAACCACTAAGCCACCACAGTTTCCTAATGAAATTACTGTACATTGTTAATAATAATTATGTGCCATCAAGTCAGTTCTGACTTATGGTGACCCTTTCCAGGGTTTTCTAAGTAGAGAATACACAGAGATGGTTTATCGTTACCTTCTTCTTGGGATATCCTGAGACTTGGTGGCTTGCCACTGTCTAACATTTTCATATGATGATGCTGTTCGACTGTTGTTTTTACTCTAGAAATTTCAATTGCTTTTGTGTTTGTATTTTATAAACTACACTAAGGGCTTTCCTATCTGGGTAGTGTATGAATATTTTAAATATTAAATAATAACAAGGGATATTGCTCTAAATATTTTATGGTCTCATTATGCAGTCAATGGAAGGCAATCTGGTTCCTCTAATGTACATTAATGTTGAAAGTTTTTGTGGAATAGACGTATTATGGGTAATTAGATAAATAAAATTTTGATGTACTGGCGAAATAGCATAATAGACATGGCATGTTTTGCCTACTGCTAGGTTCATGGTGGCCACTGCGTAATGCTGGAGCAGAAGTGATTTGCCATTATGTCTCTGAATCTCAGCCAGTGATGGCGAACCTTTTAGAGACCGAGTGCCCAAACTCAACAGGTTGTCATCAACGCCACAGAGGGACGGGGCGAACTCTGTACTGGAGGGAGCAGGGGTGTGCTGGGCTCCTTAAGAGGGCGGTGGACAGGAAGTGATGGGAGCGTCTATTGGGGGGGGGAGAAGTCCCATACGTTCCCATTACTTCTGCCTGCCTCTGGGGGGCGCCAGTCCCTGGGGCGCACTGGGATGAGTCCCTGTGGACAAGCACACCACTGGGAGGGAGGGAGGAAGCACTCCCATTGGGTTGCTGGGCAGTGAGCTCTGTGCTGGGGGAGGGAGGAAGCATTCCCATTGGGCTGCTGGGCAGAGGAGCGGGGCAAACTCCTGGGGTGACCACTAATCTAAGGTGTCTCGTGCTGTAAAGGGGACGTATCTAATGCAACTAATCATGTAATTCAGATAAAACTATGCTTGAATCTCATGATCAAAAACCATGGAGATTTGTGTTTTATATAACTTTGTTTACATCTCTGTCAGATTCACGAGTCTGCATTAAGAGTGAAGAACAGAAGGCAAGTGGAGAAAAGAAAGCTGACTCAGAGACAGATTCGTTCAGCAGAAGTCGAGAGACCGTGGAGAGTGAAACCTTCTGGACCCGACAATCCTTGGGTGACTGAATACATGAGATGCTACTCAGCACGAGCCCGGTGACGCAAAACTTGAATGGACCCATCTCTTTTTTTTAGACTTCAGACATAAGTGCTGTAAAACAAGGACACCGTGACAAAAGTTCCAAACTACCTATGCAAGATTTTTACAAAACAATTTTTACTAGGTAGTTTGTTACATTTGTTTATATCTTGGCCATTTATCTCAACTGCAGCACAGAAGACTCATGGAGGAGAAATGGAAACTTTGCCGGTATAGGCTCCCTGTAACCTTTCCCAAAAACATGTGAACCAATAAATTTATTTATTTATTGGTTGGCCTTCAGCTGACAAGCTAGAGAAGGTTGCACAGTGAACCATTTTATTGGAAGAACTCCAAAGGGGGTTTCTTGACGAATGCTTTAAATTTTCATTGATCCTTAAACCTATCAGTTCTAATCCACAGAAAATTGGTTGCCCTGAAGACACACTGTGAGTTAGTTACAATTAAATGTTTTCTTGCTTTTGAGGGCAAGGAGCATGTATAGATCAGAAATATAGATACCCTTGTGTTTTCTTATAATTTTAATTAACTTGCGATGGTATGTTTTTGCACCAGTACAACTTGTGAATCACGCAAGCCGAATACTGCCTCGATCCATCACTGGGGAGAGCGTGGCAGTCTAGTAGTTGTACTTCTGCTCCCTTCAGTACTACCAGTATAGCAGATGATTATTTTGGGAATCATAGTCCAGTAACATATAGAAAATCGTATTTCTCCATTCTTGCTCTATGGAATCCAATGCTAACCCTCTGTAAGCAACGTTGCTGCTTTTGCCCTGGTTTTGCAAAAACAGGGTGGTGGTGGTAGTGGTGCTTTGGTGAGAGTCTCAAACAGTGGAGGCCTAACAGGATTAAGTATGTGGGCTCTTATACATTTATTTTATCTATTAGATTTCTATACCACCCATTTGGGATATTTTCCCACTCTGGGCAACTTACAATAGTTAAAACCAGAAATTTACACACAATAGCAATTTACATCTGTCTGCAAATGAGGGTAGATCTGAAAACGCTAGGGGTAGTTTTGGAACTTCTCCCTACTTTTTGTTAAATTTATGTGACGTATTCAGGTTTACATTCCAGTTGTGGATTTTGTAGCTATCTGGAATTGAAGATCTTGGTGCAATAGGTAAATAATGTGGTGCGATTGTATTTTTGAGCTGTATTAACTTGCTATCATGATCTTACTGTACCAAATGAGATAGACAATCATAAATAAATAGTAGAGTTCTCTTCAGTAATTTGCAGTAAGTGACATAGACTTGGTGTCACTGAACTAAGATTTCTTTTTGTTGCTTTTTAGGGTCTCATTTTGTAAATAGCTTTGTTAGACGAGCTTCAGCAATAATGAAAATTTACTAGTACAGTAGAACCCCTGCATAACAAAAAAACCCACCTCCATTCCACGGAGCTCTTCGCTACGCGGTTTTTTCGTTATGCGGTTCCCTATGGAGAAATTTTCCCCCCGTTATGCGGAGTATCACCATTGCTTAATGAACGTTTTGTTGTGCAAATTTTTTGCTATATGATGCATTTGTTATGCGAGGTACCATTGTATTTGTGCTCTGAAATTGACTTTTACCAGTCTGATCAAACCAGTGTACATTCCACAACCTATGTTGAGCATTCCAGTTCACAGTGCAAATTATGGTATACTTCTCAAGTGCCCCTGAGCTATGTCTGTTCAACTACAAGGAAGAAGCCTTTGGTAATCATGAAAATGCTAATCAGATAGAGTTTGGAATGTGTTTTAAGAGATGATCTGCCATGTTTATTGCCAAGCTCTGAACTGGTGGTTTTTAAACACCTTCAAATGCCTTTTGCAGAGTACAACAGCTATCCATAAATCTTAAAGAGTGCGTTGGTTTCAGAAGACAACTCCTGTACAACTATGACAATACCCTAGCAGGACTCCAGTAACTCATTTTTTTTGAAAGTGACCAGTGCAATATGTCTCTTCCTGCTGATTAGTTCAGATATCTTCACCCAACATTTGTTGCTTCTTTCAAGAAATAGATAGGTTTACTTGGGTTCTCTAGTCTGTGGCTTCTTTGGTCTTTCTAATATTTAACTTTTACAGAATGAGCTCCGGTCTCTGTCTTAGCTTCTGCCAACCTAGCAGTTCGAAAGCGAGAAATTGCAAGTAGATAAATAGGGACCACTTCGGTGGGAAGATAAACAGCGTTCCGTGCACTCCAGTGTCCAGGCATGCCTGCCACATGTCTATAGAAACGTCTGCAGACGCAGACAGTGCTGGCTCTTCAGCTGTAAACAGATGAGCGCCAAACCCTAGAGTCGGATACGACTAGCTTTACAAAATTAAAAAAACCTGATTTGGCATTAAGAAGAATAAACCATTCTCTCAATGTTCAGGTTGAGAATCCCTGATCTAGCTAGTCAGAATAAAAGTTTGCAAACATGACAACCATACGTTTTACTATGTACAACTAGATTGTCTTGGAATATATGTTGCACCGTACTGGAAAAGGGCTGCCCTTCTCTAAAGCTTACTAACTTTGTGATAGATCTTTTTCAAACTAGTAGTTATTAACATGCTAAAATTCTGACATATTGCTCTGTGATTTGATTTGTTCAGAGAAAAAACACAGATGCTGAAATGATTTGTTTCTGGTAATATGTAAAATAGCATCTCTCTCTCTCACACACATTTGGGACATTTGCTTCTCACATCTTTACATTGGAAAAACTAACATCCTAATTAGTTGGTGCATAAGCTTCCATGTAGAGAGGAAAAGATGACAGAGAAGAGATCTTAAGGCATGCATTCAATTGTCTTTCTGGATATAGGAACCTACTTAGCATCTTTTAAAAAATCTTTAAAATGTGGTCACTGTCACAAAATGAATGAAATGCTTTGGAATAACCCTTTTCTCCTTGCAAACACTTCAGGAAAGTTGTAATATCTGTTTGTGACTCTTCTATCTTCAGTAAATCTAGATCAGTATATCCTTCTTGTATTTTTGAATCACAATCGGGCATACCCCGGGCAATGGCAACCTTGTTGTGCCAGCTAATCTTTCTCACACTAGGTCAGGCAGAAGGAACTACGGAATGAATTCACCAAAAAGTGGATTCATTTTGGCAGTTTCACATCTGGCCTAGACATGGAAGTTGTTGAAATGCATGATACACCCAAATGTACCTACGACACATTGTTTTAGTGCAGGTGGAGCTTATCTGCCATTTTGACAAATACTTTATTACATTGTGACACAAGACTGTAAAATAACATTTTGCAATACAGAGGCACACTTCTGTGTTTTGTAGTGTCACGCATTCCTCACAGCATGGTCATATAACTTTAATGGCAGTTCTCATTACTTAAGGTTTTAATTTTTTTCTTAAAAGGCAGCTAATGTCAGACAGATTTGTATTTGGGCTTGGCTAAACCAAGCTATACCAGGTATGTTACCTCGAAAAACCCAAAGAATTCATAATGTGGCAATGAATAGGTGAAATCAGAAAGGCTTTGAAATGCAGCTGTTTAGAACTAGATCCTAATTAGCAATTGTGGATACACAGCAGCAAAGCCATACAATTAAGTTCCTGCTCCTACATGTAATTTCTACAAAACAAGGGGTTAGGGCAGGGGTGCCCAAACTTTTTGGGTTGCAGGCTGGTCACATGGTTCAGGGAGCTGGTCACTATGGCCCAGGGGCCTGATATGGCCCAATGCCAATTCATCCGGCCCACAAAGCCGGAAGGGGAAGTAAAACATGCCCGGAGTGACAAGTTCTTTGTGGACTGGATGAATTGGCGTTGTGGGCTGGACTGGCCCCTGGGCCATCGTTTGGGCATCCCTGGGTTAGGGCAGGTCAGAGGTGCATATCACTTTTGCAAGCACTAGAATCACTTTAGAGAAAAGTGGAAAAATGAAGCTTGAAGCAAAATGTGACTTAGAATTGCTTTTTCTATTGTTTTTGTGTTATATTTATTTGTACTCGTTATGACTTTGTATAAGTGAATAAAATGGGTTGAAAAGTTACTAGTGTAACTATTTCTTGGTACCGTAAGTATCATGGGTCTGCATGGGTTCACAAGTACGGGAAGATGGCAACAGCCTTCATGATGGTACCAGCAAGCTGTTATTAATCTATGCTGTTCCAAAAAATGAAGGGAACACCTAAACAACACAATGTAACACCCAAGTCAATCACACCTCTGTGAAATCAAACTCCACCCTGGTAGCAACACCGATTGACATTCAATTCCACATGCTGTTGTGCAAATGGAAGAGACAACAGATGGACATCAGAGGCAATTAGCAAGGCATCCCCAATAAAGGTATGTTTCAGCAGGAGGTGACCACAGACCACTTCTCAGTTCCTTTGAATTCTGGCTGATGGTTTGGTCACTGTTGAATGCTAGTGGTGCCTTCACTCTAGTGGTAGCATGAGACGGAGCCTACAACCCACACAAGTGGCTCAGGTAGTGCAGCTCATCCAGGATGGCACATCAATGCGAGCTGTGTCTGCCAGCATTGTGTCCAGAGCATGGAGGTGCTACCAGGAGATAGACCAGTACATCAGGAGACGTGGAGGAGGCCGTAGGAGGGCAACAACCCAGCAGCAGGACTGCTACCTCCGCCTTTGTGCAAGGAGGAACAGGTGGAGCACTGCCAGAGACCTGCAAAATGACCTCCAGCAGGCCACCAATGTGCATGTGTCTGCTGAAACGGTCAGGAACAGACTCCATGAGGGTGGTATGAGGGCCCGATGACCACAGGTGGAGGTTGTGATCACAGCCCAACACTGCAAGACGTTTGTCATTTGCCAGAGAACACCAAGATGTGCAGGTTCGCCACTGGCGCCCTGTGCTGTTCACAGATGAAAGCAGCTTCACACTGAGCACGTGTCAGGGTCTGGAGACACCGTGGAGAACGTTATGCTGCCTGTAACATCCTCCAGCATGACCGGTTTGGCGGTGGGTCAGTAATGGTGTGAGGTGGCATTTCCCTGGAGGGCTGCACAGCCCTCCATGTCCTCGCCGGAGGTAGCCTGACTGCCATTAGGTCCTGAGATGAGATCCTCAGACCCCTTGTGAGACCATATGCTGGTGCGGTTGGCCCTGGGTTCCTCCTAATGCACGACAATGCTAGACTTCATGTGGCTGGAGGGTGTCAGCGGTTCCTGCAAGACAAAGGCATGGATGCTATGGACTGGCCCACCCGTTCCCCAGGCCTGAATCCGATTGAGCACATCTGGGACATCATGTCTTGCTCCATCCACTGACACCATGTTGCACCACACTGTCCAGGAGTTGGGGGTTGCTTTAGTCCAGGTGTGGGAGATCCCTCAGGAGACCATCCGCCACCTCATCAGGAGCATGCCCAGGCATTGTAGGGTGGTCATATAGGCACGTGGAGGCCACACACACCAATGAGCCTCGTTTTGACTTGATTTAAGGACATTACATCACAGTTGGATCAGCCTGTAGTGTTTTCTTCCATTGTCACTCTGAGTGTGACTCCACATCCAGACCTCCATGGGTTGATGAATTTGATTCCCATTGTTAAGTTTTGTGTGATTTTGTTGTCAGCACATTCGACTACAGTATGTGAACAACAATAGGAATATAGTATTTCAGTCATTCAGATCGTGGGATGCCTTATCTTTGTGTGCCCTTTATTTTTTTGAGCAGTATACTTTAGTCAATTACATTTCAGTCATTTTGATAGTAGCTTTCTACATGAATGTGAAGCTCCCAAGTGCCAGTAATAATTGTAGGTTTTTCACATTTCTAGCAAACTTATTAACATAATTTACTAAAATGTAATGGACAAAAGATTTCATCCACAAAAATAATCTATTTTATCAGAACTTTGGAAAAAAATTCCCTGACAGGTTAGTCCTCTCGCGTATCTCTAGTTTAAGAACACATTATTTCTACCATTCTCTTTCCACCTTGCTTTCTAGAAAACCAAGGTGGAGTTTTCATGTTTTTATTTCAAAAAAGAAAGAGTTTCCCCAAGGTAGGACTACCTAAGATTAAAAACTCTATTCACAAGAATTGTATGTGCACAAATGGATTCACTCACAACTTCCATCTGTATATAAAAGAACACAGAAAACGTTCTTGTTTGTAGAAATATGCTATACTGTATTGGAAGGAGCCTTCTGGCCACCTATTCTTGCACTTCTCAGCTGAATTCATGTATCTTCTCCAGTTCTCTATCTCACAGAACTCTGATACCCTCATAGTATAAAGAAGAACAAGACTCTTTCTAAATGGATTTGGGATTATTCCATAAAGCAATAACTAATTCTTACCATCCACGAATAACCTAAAAAGGAACAAAGCTTTTATAAAACTGATGTGGTAAATAATAAAACCATTAATTCTTCCCCCCCGCCCCCCAAAAAAACAAACCTGGTTATTCTTACATACATTTCCATAGATATCATGTCTTCACTGCGGTCAAGCTTTCCAAAGCTACAATTCAGAGTCTGTGCATATAGTTAAAGATTGGCATTAAAATTTGGTTAAGTTGGGTTTTGTAGAATGACAACATTCATCTACAAGATGGGAATACATGCACTGCATGTAAGAGATACTAACAATTTGGACAGTGTGACTATAGAAGGCATCCTCTCCATCCACACACGCAGTAGATGGCTGAAAAGAAACCAACATTTAATTCATTTAAATAAAACCTTTTATTTCATTCATTTCAGTGACATTCCTCTGATGACATAAAGCAGCATGGTAAAATCTTTACAGTAAGAAATCATGCAATTTAAGTTTACTAATATTTACTACTATGGGAATGCTGTTTCATTTTTAGAAGCAGTTAAATGCCAATGGCAAGTACATACAGTAAACCCCGACTTACACATGCCTCAAGTTACATAAAATTTGACTTACATAATGATTTTGTGCTAAAACCATGTCCCGATTTACACGATTTCCTATGGATTTGCTTCAAGTTATGTAAAAAATAATTTTTCCTACGAGTTTGCTTCGAGTTACATAAAAACCTGATTTAAGCAAAAGCCTACGGAACGAACTTTTTACGTAAGTAGGGGTTTTACTCTATTGTCTTGTGGTTCTACCATAATAACACTGCTTAAGCCCCTGGAGTTCTTGACTGGAGAACTAAGTCAATCTAAACAGCAACCAAGTACACATAAATTGCTTTAGAGGTGCTCCTTTTCCAGTGATGTAGCAATGGTGTGCAAGAGTTTTGAGGACATTATGGGCGAAATAACATACTTTAAGGCAGGGTTTCTCAACCTGGGACCCCAGACGTTCTTGTACTTCAGTTCCCAGAACCCCTAAACAGCAGGTGTGCTGACTTGGGATAATGGTATTTGAAGTCCAAGAACCCCTGGAAGCCCAAGGTTGAGAAGCACTGGGTTTCAAATCCCATGTTCTCACTAGACCAGTGATTCCCAACATGGGGCCCATGCCCCACAGGGTGGACTTTGATTCCCAGAAGCCTAAGTCAGTACATTGGCTGATCAGTGCTTTGGAGAATTGACTTAGGCTTCCAGAAATTGAAGGCCAAAAACCAAAGGTTGGGAAACACTGCACTAGACAAAGAGGAAAAGCATTTTCAGAGGAAAATTTTCTACCTTTTGTTTCTTCTCAAACAGTTTCCAAGTTAAGCTCCAGAAAGAAAGTACAGTTAATTCACAAAAAACGGGAGCAATATGAGGTTGAAACCTGAGGCCATTAAACAAAGTAAAGACATACCCACATTTCCCCCGCAGATTCCTCATGCCTTCATTTATGCTAACTTGCAGACAAATTAAGAAATATGTTGGGAGGTATAATGAAACTGTTTTATAGTTCATTTCTATAAATATTTTCTTAAAAGACAGCAAAGCTAATGCTCAATTTCTTTCCAGCTACATGTGTATGTAGCCTCGCCATATTAACATAAGATAAAAATTGCTCTCAAAACTGTTATTAAATCCCTAATATGTTTTCCCTTCTACAATCATTTGTTGAATTGAGTAATCGAGCAAAACTGTATATCTGCCTTTGTAATGGCAAGCAAGTTAAGGGAAACAGGACACTCTGTGAATATATGCAACCAGATCACATCTACACAAAGAGTAAGGCAAGATATTTTGAACTCCCCAACCCACTGGAAAAGAGCACTAATGAAAGGGTTCTGTGCAGTAACATGAATGCTAATGTATGTTTTATGTCTCCTTTTTTGCCACCTCAATGTTCTTTGGCACTTACATTTCTCAACATATTATTTGTTTTAGATCTGTGATGGTGAACCTTGGCACTCCAGATGTTCTTGGACTTCAATTCCCAGGAGCCCAAGCCCCCTGTGAATCCACACAAATGGCTTTACTGTGATTCATCCGGCTCGCGCTGCCCTCATCGCTCCCGGAAGTGGAAAACACGCCCGTACAGAGGACGGGTTAACTTGGAAGAGTCTTAACCATATGGGCATGCTTTACTTCCGCTTCCGGGAGCGACGAGGGCAGCGCGGGCTGGATGAATCACAGTAAACCCATTTGTGTGGATTCACAGGGGGCTTGGGCTCCTGGGAATTGAAGTCCAAGAACATCTGGAGTGCCAAGGTTCGCCATCTCGGTTCTAAATCATCATTTTTCATACTGTGCCTTACTATTTCATAGTCTGCAATTATAGAAGAAAAGGATTTTGCCAGTATGAGAACAAAATGCAAAGTAAAATGGTGGAATAGTAGCACACTCGTCCACAGTAAAGGTCACCCTTGCTCAAAAGCCAGTCATATCCGAATCTAGGAGGTGGTGCTCATCTCCGTTTATAGCCAAAGAGCCAGTGCTAACTGCATCTGCAAACGTTTCTGTGGACATATGGCGGGCATGACTAGATCCCTGAGTGCACAAAGGCTGTTACCTTCCCACCAAAGGGTTACCTCTTTATCTACTTTCAATTTCCTGCTTTTGAACTGCTAGGCTAGCAGGAGCTGGGACAGAGACGGGAGCTCATTCTGCTGTGCAGCACTCGGGTCTGGTTAAACTGCTGTCCTGCAACCAAAAGATTGTGAGTTTGATCCTGACCAGGACTCAAGGTTGACTCAGCCTTCCATCCTTCTGAGGTCAGTAAAATGAGTACCTAGCAAGTAGGGGGCAAAATTCTAATTACCTCGTGAATCACCCAGAGTGTGCAATAAGCGCTATGGGATGGTATACATAAGTGTGATTGCTTTGCGCCTCAAACTGCTGTCTGACCGACCTTCCAGTCATCAAGCTCAGCGTCTTAACCACCAAGCCACCGCAGTCCTTCACAGTACACAGTAGTATAATTTGTACTTCACCACTAATTAGTTCAAAGTTTCTGTTTCTATTACACCTTCCAATTTAAGAAGCAAATGCAGTGTTATAATTACAAAGGAGAAAGGAAGGTTTGAGTCATATATAGAAAACTAACCAAGGCTCCAGAAACTGGGGCTTAGGGGGAATACTTACTTTATACCAAGTTTCTTTGGAACTGTTTTTGACATGAATGGGTGTAAACCTTAAAAGTACACAATAAAAACACTACAAACACACATAGAAGAGTATTCCATGAAACCACTCCTGTTCCACTAAGATATCCATGCTACATATTTTATATACCCATGCAAAAAAACAACCAGGAGAGATACTTTCATGCTTTCTAGCTTCCCAATGCCCAAAATTAGGGATTTTCAACCTACGGCCCACAACATCATTCCATGTGGCTCACCTCCGCCACGCCCGGTAGTGCGGCAGGCAGGGCAGGGCAAAATGGCTGCTCAGCCCCTGAAGCTGTCTGAGGGAGCGTGACCCGGCCCTCAGCAAGAAAAGGTTGAGAACCCCTACCCTAAATGAATGTAATGTCTCCCATACCTAATGTCCCACCCTGCATAACAACACAATGCTATGTATTAATTATTTTACTGGTATCAGTATACTTTACTCTTCAGTATTGACTCTGAAATGGATCGGCACCTTCTAGTGAAGGTTCTCATTGAAACTGAAATGCTCCAGTGTCCTTTCTGTGTTTTAATCCATAAGTAGCTGCTCATCCCTGGGAAGGGGAGGGGGAGGCAAAACTCAACCAAGAATCTATATTATATACTATGCAAAGGGCATATATTAGTAAGAATTTTCAAAAACCATGAGATGTCTTCCAAATTTCTTACTGAACAGCAACCAAAACCAAACAATTTTATGGCCCTTTTGCTCTTATACAAGTCTCTCTTATAACAGCCTATCCCATAATAAAAGCAGTAATTGCAGGTTCTGCTTAGGAGATCTCTGACAGCAAAGGTTAGGTAGCCTGAGTACTATACTATAAAGCATTCTATTTTGATTCACTGTAACTACAGAAGTATCTTCTGAGAAAATATTTTGACATAGATGTCAAACAACGGGGCCATTCAACAATTACGTGATCAATTATTGGGGGAAAATTGACCCTCCCCCCATGTAATCCGACCGTATTTTTTGCCCTCCCTTTAAAATTACATAATCCGGAGCTTTTGTATCGAAACTCTAATTTTTAGAGCTTTTCGCTATTAGTGCCTAATGCAGAACGTATCGGTGAGGATTCAATAATCTTAAATCAGATCAAAATTCCCAGAGATAATTTTTAAACCTAAAAAAACACCATGTTTCGAAACCTCAACAGCTCCAAAAGGATTACGTAATCTTTGACCTGACCCCCCCATCCCTACGTAATTTCCCGTAATTCATATGGCAGACCCCCTCGAGGATCACGTAATTGTTGAATGGCCCCAAAGTCTTCTCTAGCATTTAGGTTTTTTTGGGGTGGGGTGGGGGTGGGGTTAATCCAGTGTGGTGACTTTAGCTGTCAGACTTTTTTACTTACAATATTGGAAGCATTTTACCTGGGCGAGACAGGTGATTTTGACCAGATCAATTAAAATGTATCTAAACTGCAACCTGTGGCTGTCTTTCGGGTATATAATCACATTCAAAGATAGCTCTTTCAAAGTCTTACATTCAAAGCAGATTTTCTACTTCATTCCTAAGACAAATGACTTGTCCGTTGACAACAGTATCAGACCTTGCATTTGTCTCAGTATGAATTGGCGGCCGTGTCCCCCATCCAAGAGTACCAGGGAAATTTCATTGAGGCCAAGTCACATACAACCATACAGCAAATTCAAGGTTTCCAGGTGAATCTATACAACTTACAGTTTCCATATTAACTACAATGGAAGTCAACAGATAATTTATGGGACAAATTGCATGGAATGAGGCCTCCTCCTACAAGTTTCAAATCCATTTAGATCTCAAACGTGGATGAATTGCTGCCATTTACTCTGTTGTATTTCTAAAATTATGGAATTGTGGAATCTGACCAATTTGAAACCACAGTAGATTTTGAAGTTGTCTTTCTACCAACACAATATAATCTACTTTTCAGATTGTTTCTTTTTACAGAGGACTGAACAGAGGTCTATATACAGAATTGGGTTAAAAAAATCTAATAATAGTGATTCACAATTTCAAATACTGCTCAAGCTTAGTAAAACAAGTATGTTTCACTCCAAAAAAAAAACAAACAGTTTGCTATAATGTACAATGTATAAAATAAAAATTTTCCAAGGCAAGATCAGACAGGAATAATCTCACAGTTCACAATCATTTTTTATATCCTAATCTGGACAAAGTGATATACATATACTGTAACTGTCAGGAGGCAAGAGCTATGGTTTTTTTAAAATCTATATTTTTAATAAAGCAGATTAACAAATTTATGACCCAATCATTTTTCAAAAAACAAATCAAATAAGCACTTTAAAGAATGTGGCAAATAAAACTGACAGTCAGTGCCAGTAGCATTCAATGCCAACTCAATAAATAGAAGCTACTGTACAAAAAAACCCTAAACCAAAAAATCCCAAAGCATGATAATACCTACCAGATGACATTTTTAACTTGAAAAATAAACTGTTAGTGCAATATTATGTCAGTATAGCATGTTTTGGAAATTTAATAGTAATGTTTTATATACACAGGATACAGCAATATTTTCAACTGGAGATAATGAATCAAAATATGCAACAGAAAAACATTTATATACAGGCATTCTAGTTTTAGTATTGTACACTGAGTTACCAGTTGTTGGTTTTTTTGCAGTCTTGCTGTGCCAAGTTCTAGAAGTCTTGCTGTGCCGAAGTTCTGGATCTTGCTACAGTACTTTAAAAAAGATATTATATGTAGTCTTCTTTGTTGCATTAAAAAGGAGTTCTAAAACTGCAAAGCCTTGGAGCCATGGCAGTTGGTCAAGGAAACATTGTTCGAAAAGACAGCTGAAATAATAAACAGTATGGATAATTAACCCAGTGTAGTGTAGTAGATAGACAAGAACTTTGAAGAAACAGGGTTCTGATCCCCACTTGTTCATGGAAACTAACTGTTGGTTCTGACTTTGCAGCACGTTACTACTGATTATTAATTCATTTGGATAAAGCCCTCTGAATTTATTAAGCTTTATTTCTGAATAAAGCCACAGAATCATGACATATTACTTGCAAGATTGCAAGGCTGCTCCTCTGGCAGCCTCTAAAACAGGGGTCCTCAACCTTTTAAAGCCACGGGCCAGATCACACCCCCTCAGACAGCTCAGTGGGCCGGACTGGTGGTTTCCCTCACCGTAAACGCTGCTGTAAAAAGCATCCGCAGTTGTCATTAATGTGTTTACGACAGCCACAGACACATTTACAGTTGTTGTAAACGCGTCTGCTTCTGCTTGAAATGGTGCCATGGGTCGGGTCTGGCATGAGGGCTGTAGGTTGAGAACCCCTGCTCTAAAATCTGCCCTGGGCACTGGGGAGGGGACAAAGTAAGAAAACCCTTCTGTAAAATTTAGACAAATAAGCAAACATCACCCTGTAATCTATAATACAATATATTACCTTGTGGTGTATGTGTACATTCCATTTATATACTATACTAGCCGATTACCCGGCCTTGCTCAGGTCCCCCCCCCCACGTGTCCAGCCACCTGTGTCAGGCCTCTGCCCAGCTCAATTACATCACGATGATGTCACAATCAGGTGACCTACCTGGGGCTATGACAATAGCATCACTATGTGTCTGACCACTTGTGTCAGGCCCCTGCTCAGCTTAATTACACCACGATGATGTCACAATCAGGTGACCTACCTGGGGCTATGACATTAGCCCCAAACTGCGCCTCCAGACAGAGTTGCTCCCCTTCAGAAAAGCATTAAAACATGGCTATGCCAGCGGGTGTGGGGTACGATTGGTGCCACTACCCAACCCCTCTGGCTTGTTTAGCCAGCTTGGGGGGGTTACTTGGCTAGCTGTCCTTTCAAGTGGTTTGGGGAGGGTTAGGGTGGCTTTATTAGACAGCTTTTACTTGGTTTTAACTGGTTTTAGACAGGGATTTACCTAATGTTTTTAGCTGATGTTTTTAGTCGATGCTTTTATCTGATTTGTGAACCACTTTGGGTCACCCTAGGGTAAGGAAGGCAGTATATAAATATTGTAAATAAATAAATAAAACCACTGGGACACACACACACACACTCCTGTCGAGTATACTTCCCTTTGCAGATCAATTTAGGGGCATATACCCCCCCTGGGGCTCGTGACCCCCAACATTGACCAGCACTGCCAAGATATTGTGTGCCACGTTACAGCGATTGGTGCAGGGGTGTAGATTTGTGTTCATCACATACAGGAGGACATATTTGATATATATATATATATATATATATATATATATATATATATATATATATATATATATATATATATATATATATATATATATATATATATATATATATATATATATATATATATATATATAGAGAGAGAGAGAGAGAGAGAGAGAGAGAGAGAGAGAGAGACTATACTCAGTGTTATGATTCAGCAGGTTTGCACCAGTTCGCCAGAACCGGTAGCAGAAATTCTGACCGGCCCCGCCCATCCAAGTTTTGAAATAAAATACTGTAGTCCTAATTCGGGTGCAACATAGGGTTTTTTCCCCTGGCCACGCCCACCATACCACACCCACAGAGTAGGTAGTACATTTTTTTGAATCCCACCACTGACTATACTATGGCATTCTCACATCTCACTCCTAACACATTTATGTTCAAACAGTATTTAAGATTATGTTGCTCATCTCACAAAAACAAAGTCACATCAATTTCAAGTAGACTTTGAGGTCCAATCTCAAAATTGTCTTAGGATATTTATCTTTCCTAGGAACACAACATTGTTTCAAATACCACTAATAGTTCCTATGATCAAAACTATGGTGTCCAATCTTGAATTTCCTGGAGTTACTGAACTGAAACTCCCAAAATCTCTAACCATTCTGGTTGGGCAGATGAAGCAGTTGAACCTCAGCTCCCAAAAGCAACAGCCAGTGTGGCCAATGGTCAGATTTTGAAAATTACTGTTCAACAACATCCCGGAACCCAAAATTGGGAACCTTTACTCCATCACATGCCAAATTAACCTCACAGAGGTATAAAGGTGATAATGGAGGCTTACAACGGCCATAACTACTGTTGCCACAATAGAAGCTGAGATATGTTAATGTTCCACATTCAGTTTAAAAAACTCATGTCAGAAGGAAACACATATAGTGTACAGTATTTGGAACACGACCAAGTATCAGCTAATGCTTGATTTAACTCAAATGCTAGCATTAAATAGGGCTGCCTTGCATCTACAGACTTACCTGGTAGTTACAGGGCAACAAATAATTCTATGCAGACAAATCAGTGGGCCCTGGGCTGGTAAAAGAGGCACAGATATTTCCATTCCATTTCTTCCAGTATGGGTTTTGAGAAATGGAAGTCTCTCTCAACTTCCCGCCCCTCTTTATTTCCAAGATGGCATGCCTGGTGGAAGCCAACCCCTTATATTGCTTATTAAAAACAATAGCAAGAGAACCACAAACAAGAACCAGCTTACAACAGTGTGCTGAGATTGAATTACAGAATAGTACAGAAGCGTAATTTAAGTAGAAGAACTAAGCTACTAGTACTTTATAACACAAAATCCATTCCAGGTTTTCCATCCAACTATCTTAATTTCAGCACCCTGTTTTTCTTAATAAGAACACCTAGTTTTTAGTATTCGACTCCAAGTCATCTATAATGCATATTTAAAAAGTATGTCCTGATGTTTTTCAATACCTTTTTTAAAAAAAAAACTGATGTAGAGAAAACTTTGGCTTCTGAATAGGGTTGTGAAAGATGCTGTCACCCCCTTGCAACATACCAATGTCTCAGGTGACCATATAGATGCCATTCCAAGGACAGCAAATGTCAGATGACAAGGTTAATGTCTTTCTGAACATCTTCCTATTACTGAAAAATAACTTCAGGAGTTATATCAAGCACAATAAATAGTTCAGGGGCTATGCTTTGACACCATCACCAAAAGCAAAGAGAAAGACATGTTATGGGAGGGGAAATTCAACTGCAGCCCTTGCTTTAATAAAGTTGGAGACAAAAAGGTGGTGTGAGAGTTAGAAGGTTTAAGGAAACTATTCTACTGAAATTAGTAACATAGAGGTAACAAGGCGATTCCTTCTTCCCTTTTAGTTATTGCAGATATTTCTCCTTTGGTTCTCCACACCCTGTAACTGTCTCAGTTAGTTTACACATAGTGGATTTCTTCTAATCCAAATTAGTGCTGAAAACAACACTGAAATCTCTGCTTCCATATCAGTGGAACTAGGACTAGGAAATCCCCCTTTCCCATGGAAGCCCCCTATGATCCTAACATTTTCTGGAACAGTTATGGGGCAGTCCTAAGGGCTGCAGAGAAGTCAAGGGGGAGGGGGGGAATGCTATACTACTCTCAGCGCCAGACTGGACTTAGGCAGTGTTTCTACACACCCAATTGGTCTTTTTGTAACTGAAAAATAAGGCACTATAAACTTTTAATACTCACCTTTTCCCCCTTAAAATTAGTACTTCTTTTGTCCTTTGCTTCTAGCAGCCACATTCTTGCACACTCTGAGCTTGTGCTCTTCGAGGAGATCGCAGCTGTCTCAAGGCAGCATCTCCATATTGAATACCTGAGCCCATCCTTTCTGGATCCAGTTCACCTGATTAAATAGAAAATCTCCCATGTAACTTAATATAAACCTAATAGAATTCACTCTTTATAACCTTTTATAGTTAAATCTGAGGTTTCTGAGCAATATTTTTTAAATATACAATTTTACATTCTAATTGCTTTTAGTATCAGAAACACAATTATTTATAATTGCCAGTTTCTCAGCTCTGTTGTTTAAGTATTGTTAAGCAAATTGTGCTAGTCCAATCGGCCATGCAGGACAGCTGTAACTGTGTTACTGTGGTTTAAAGTCAAAGAAGAGGTAGAGTATAGGGATGGTAGAACCAGAGGCAGTGAGTGTTCTTGCTTAACCACAATATCTTGAAATTTCCTTCAGTGTAACATTTATATTATTAATTATACTAATACATTTACAAAAATGCCACATATTTGAGACCTATTGAAATGTTTCTACATTATCCACTACCATTAAAAGTAATTTAAAAATCAAGAGTTCTTTTGGGCTGGTTTCACAATGACTTCAGGTTTCTACTTATTGTGCCATATCTGATTCTGATTATTGGTGATCTTCATGGAAATTAGCCATGAAGATTATCCTGAGAATATAATGCCGTGGCCCTTCATCTGCCTTCCGCATTGCAGCATGACACCCGATCCAGCCCCGTGAATCACTTTCTGGTCCTGTGCCCTTTTGGCAAACAAAGTTCTCATTGGCCCCAGGTCAGTATCGATGAAGCTGCTGCCCTCCATCAAGATGGATTCAAGTGGGATTTAATCCACTTGCAGACCATCACCCTTCCCTGTGGACTTCACCAAGGCTGGTAGTCCTCAGGGTTGTCAAGTTAGTTAACCGCCACCTGACATCGGCGTTAAGTCACTGGAAGTATGGTCTACTCTATTACCATTATAACCTGGCCAGACTACAATGGAAAATAAGTTGAACAAGGAAAACAACATTCTGAGAATAGTTTATTAAATCTGGGATTTAACTTTTTTAGAGAGTTCATTTTTACTTGGATAATCTTATTTCATTAACATATTTGAAAGAGAAACTCAGGCAAAAACTAGGTGCTATGTTATAGCAATGGAAAAAACAAATCTAGTTTCAAAGCATGTTAAAATTATACAATGTCTGCATCATACTGGCCTAAAGTTGATTAGCACAGTAAGTCTCAATAGAGTAGGTCCATTGAAACAATGGGGACTGGGTAAATTTTCTATAAATTCAACTGATAAGTTGCAACTGAAGCAGGCCCATTCGAATCAATGGAACTTACAGAGGAGTTAACTCTTTAATGCTTCAGTGGGTCTACTCTAGTGCAATTTACTGTACTAAGCAACATGATTTTGGCCACTGTGTCTAATAGTTATTAGTCAAACTACTGAAAGCTGGATTATGATTTAAGTACCTGACTCAATTTTATTTAATATTTTTCTTGCACACTGAACAAAGGCCTCTTCAACATTCTCCCCTGTCAATGCACTTGTTTCCAAAAACATCAGTTCTGCAAAAGACACAAAAGAATACAGCTAGTCAGTCATTTAATGAGGCCTAACAAAAAGTCAGGAAGTACAGTGAAACTTCTGAGGCAGAGAAACTAGAGTCTTATTTACTTATTTAATGAGAGAATACCAGGCAAGTATATATTAAATCTCTCAGCTATTAGCTGCTATATAGAGACAATACATAAATACATCATAATGCAGGGTGTTTCTGTTTCTTACCAAATCACTGCTGTACCTCATGCTCTGCCCCAAGCAAGAAGATCTCTCACAATACATAGGAATGACTTTTCAAACAAACTGCAACATGGAAAAGAAAGCATCTACTGCCTGAGCAGTCTTCTGTTCATGAAAAATATGAACGCAAGCCAGTGTGTTATTAGTGTCCATTATACCATTATTCTGCATGTATTTAATTACAGAGCTCTCCTTTTACCTTCTCTTGCTGGTATGTTGTCTCTTAGACAAGTAGAAAGCTTTTGCCCTTGGCAAGAGAGAATGCTAAAAGCTTTCTGAAACAGCCATAGCTTGATGCCAAAACACCAAAGAGAAGTGTCAAAAATCACTTGGTAGGGTTGTATCAGATGTTACAGACACGCCCTGCTCTGTTCTGGATTTAAAATGAAATTATGTAAACCAAAAGACCTCCTAGTGACTTTTTTCAGGAGTAAATCGCAAACAAAAGTGGTGCTGAAGCTTAAAACGATGGAAGAACAGGCAGCATGAGGAAAAAGTAGGCAATTGACTAAGTTTCTTTTTCAAAGCCCCTATTTTTCTGAAAATGTTTATAAGTGAAAACTTACTATAGCCCTTTATCTCGTTAAATTTCATGACAACCCAAAACAGCTGTTGGCAAAGCATGCTACATTTTGCGTCACTATCTAGCAGGCTTCTTATTGGTCCAAGCAGCACCCGATTAACATTCCCCACAGCTGCTTCAGTCTCTATTATCCAGGATATGCATAGAGCAATGCTTATGCACAAAATGTCTGGCCAATGATGGAACCAGTAGGACACCATATATGAAGAGCTGGCTATGAGAAACTACAGTAGTTATGGGCAAAAATCACACAATTATAAAAATACTCACCATTTTCTTGAGCAAACCTGGATGCTTCTAAAAAAGTGACTTCTCGATCTCCATCAAGATCTTTTTTATTTCCACATAGTATTATTACAATATTCTGACTTGCTAACATCCTTGCATCCGTCAGCCAGTTAGTAAGCGCATTGTAGGTTTCCCGACTGAATCACAAAGCACAAGTTATCAGATTTTAGTTACAAGCTTGCCCCAAACAATGCTTTAAATTAGGTCTACAGCTATAGTTAACTGGATAATATTTCACAATACACTTTACACTTTCATGTTCAGTTTGAGAGATTAACATCAATAGAAAAATGTGGAGGCACTTCCTCCTGCATGTGACTAAAACCTGCAGAGGAGCTATTGTACAGCAGGAGGGATAGCAGGAGTCTATCTCATATATTTGTTTCACTTTTTAAGTTGCATTACTGAACTGAATGAACATTTGCATAATGTTCTAATTTTCCGAGTTTCACCTGTATATTAGACGTGATATTAAATAATACAAAAGTTTGAGAATAAATGAAATTTCTAAGAAAACATGGGACATAACCTCATCTGCCTCTTTAGCTATTGGGAATAATCACTGAGCCTACATGTTCAATCTACTCAGATAGTACTACATGTCTGAAGGTGAATTCATCTCCTATATTTGAGACATTTCAAAGTTTATTTCTTTAAATTTAAGAGATCCCTCAGGTAATTATAAATCTCAAAAGCAAGAGTAGATGCACAAATAGGTTCTAACATGACAGAATTTTGTTTAAATGAATAGACTATGAAGGCTGAACCTGTTCTCACTGTCTCAAGGAGGAATGCCTCAGGAAGAATAAAATATAGTTTATCCATACTTGAAACTACAGTAATATCCCCCTTACCTGGTAATGTCATAAACAAGCAGGGCACCTGCAGCACCTCTATAATAGCTTCGTGTTACAGATCTGTAAATAAAAGTTCATACACTATAAGATAGCAGCAAGTTGTGTGTATGCAGTTGTATTTATTTAAGTTGTTATAGCCTACTTTCTACTGAACAGCTAAAAGTGTGACAAAGACAACGAAACAACACAACTTGAAACAACTTGTGTACCAAATCAGTGCGCAACAAATAAGTCTGAATACTTAGGTCCCAAATGTTAAGTTATAACTCGTCAATGAAACCAGGACAGGCATTAAGTAGGCTTCAAAGAAGCAAACATTCCATAGCCAGGGTGCCAAGGCAGAGAACACCCTCTGGGGTTATCATCACATCATGCATTGTTCCCTCTGGTTAGATACACTGATGAGCCTGTACTCTACACTGGGCTAAATGGACAGAGAAACTACTGTGTCCACTAAATACCAGAAAAAGGCATGACTAAGTTAGGTCACGTAGTTTCACATACAACCAGTTTTTGCAGGATATATGCCTAACTCTTTAGATAAAAGCAATACAATTTTAAAATACTTCCTAGTGGGTGGACCATGTCTATAATTTATCCAATGGCCACAATATGTCTGGACATCATGCAACTACTGAATCACAGAATAACTGAGTTGGAAGGGGATAATGAGACCATTGAGTCCAAATCCCTGCTCAATGCAGGAATCCAAATCAAAGCAGATTTGATAAATGATTGTCCAATTTTTCCTTTTTGTCCAATTTTTTATTTTTGAAACGGTGGCCATGTTAGTCTGTGTTTCAAGCATATCAGAGATTAAACAAAAATGTGGCACTTTAAAATACAGCATTTAGTGCTTAAAGTGCCACAATGTTTTTGTTTACTTTCTGATACAATTTTCTCTTGAATGCCTCAATTTTTCTCTTGAATGCCTCCAATTTTCTCTTGGAGCACTCACAGTGTCCCAAGGTAATTGGTTCCATTATCATACTACTCTAACAATTAAGATGTTTTTCTTTATAGTCCTGCCCCTTCTCTTTATAACTATCTTTCAAGTATTTGAAAGTGCTATCATTTCTGTGAAAAACTTCCCCCAAGGGGCTAAATCAAACATTCAAGGAAAAACAGAGTGTAACCAGATTAGGGTTGCCATAATTCTCTCCCGACAAACCGGGACAGCCATTGCATTCTTCTAACTGTGCATTCGTTGTCAGGGAGACCGCAGCTCTAAGACCCCGCAGAATCCCTGTCCAGGGCAGACAGGGAATACTGACCCTATGCAATTAACCCTTTGCGGTCACATGAAGAAGAAATCCTCCGTCCCAGTGTATGGTGGAGATTTGGCTTCTTAGATATGGGTAATTCTTGCTCCCTCCTGGCTTTTGAGGAATAGGGCTGAGGATGACTCCTTGTCCCCCAAACTTCAAGGTGAGCCAAAGGATTTTGCAAAGAGTTATTTCACTGCCTCTGTGCCTTTCTGTCAATTATCTCGCTTGCAAGTGTCTCCTCTCCCCGGCAGGCTTCTTAGGGTGCTGTTTTGCCTTCATTACTTTCAAGCAGGATAATTGAAAGAAAGGCAGGGAGGCAGTGAATTAACTATTTGCAAAAATCCCTTTGTGAGGGGTGATCTTGCTTCTTTTGTTCAAATTTAAAAATCTGGGACTTTTACATGTTTTTTCTTGAACCGGCCGGGACAGCTTGAATCTGGGAAAATCCTGGAAAACAGGGACATATGGCAACCCTAAACCAGATTCCCTTGACGTGTTAAAACTATAGCCAGCTGGGAGCACTGAAAGGCAATCTCCTTATCTTCTTTCTATCTGAGGAACCAGCCTTGGTTTTAATTACAGCTGAGGACAGATTAATGATGGACACCTATGTTAGGATGAACTAACCTTTGGACATTTGTATTGTATATATAATATATTAGATGTGATACTAAAGAATACAGAAGCTTGAGCATAAGTGAAATTTCTAAGGAAACATGGCTTGATCGTGTTGCCATAAATGAAGTGGGACATAAGCTCATCTGCATCTTTAGCTATTGGGAATCATCACTGAACCTACAGAAATTAGCCCTGTGACCCTAGCAACCCAATTCCTCATTGGCTGGGGTAACATCAGGAGATGGGACGAGGGGTATAACCATCCCCTGAGAACAGCATGGAAGTTGGTTAGGGGTTTGGCTTTCCTGAGCAAATCGTTGAGTTAGGACAGCTATCTGGTCCAAACCATTGGGTTTAGCCATAGACAACTAGGGGAAAGACTGACACACTAGTCTGTCTAAACAGCTACAAGGTAGTGCTCCTTTCGAGACAGGCAGATATTTGGACTTGAAAGTGTCTAACATGCTTTTATGTGACTTGCAATTTGGCAGTTTTACTTCCGACCCAAGTGTGGATCCTTTTATTTTTAAATGTGTTTGTGTCACTCAGTCAAACCTTGTTCTTTCCATCCTGTTTTGTTGGCGTGTTTTGCCTCTCCCTTTTGGAAGGTGTGCTCTATGCTGAACAGGAGGGGCAGAGTTTCCCCCTGGTAGAGTGTGAGGGTAGCCCAACATGATTTTGGATACATGGGAGCAGTACTGCCAAGAGCCAGAGAGGATCCTCCTCGCTACACTGGGGTTCATCTCTTCACAATTTCCCCCTTAAGTCTTCTTTTCTCAAGGCTAAGCTATCCCAGGTCTTTCCTCGTAGGGCTTGGTTTCCAGGCACTTGACAATCCTTGTTGCCCTCCTGTGAACTTATTCCAGTTTGTTACATCCTTCTTAAAGTGTGGGGTCCAGAGCTGGACATAGTACTCTCGATGAGGTGTAACCAGTGCCAAACAGAGGAGAACTACGGTAGTACCTCACCGATTATGGCTATTATACTTCTGTTAATGCAGCCTAAAATAGCATCTATCTTTTTTGCTGTCACATTGCACTCTTACCTCATATTCAGGTAGTATCTGACTGATTTGTTACTGAGGACATTTTACTTAGCACATAAGAATACCTTGCCTAAGAAAACATAAAGGCAACTTACAACCCCCCCCCCCCACACACACCATGTGTCTGCCTTCAACCAGTTACATCTCAGCTAACCTATTATGCTATAAATATCTGTAGCAAATTACATAAAATACCTGAATCGTTCTTGTCCAGCTGTATCCCATATCTGTAATTTGACATATTTGCCTCCTACATTTATTATCTTTGAACCAAACTCCACTCCTATAGTATGATTTGAATCATCTTTGACTAGAACAGGGAAAACATAATTAGTATTCAAGTACAATTCTGATACACAAGGGCATGCTTTCAACTATTTTGACATACTGGCATTGCCAATAGCTATCCATAATTTCTTTTATCACAGTCAAAACAATGATTTGCTCATTTATTTGAAAGAAAACTCTGCATAACAGAAATGCTTAAAGACATGGCTATTGTTAAGAGTTGGACTTTTGGGAAAGAACTCCTGATTCCACAATTCAGCAAAACATTCCCACCACCAACACCAGTCAAATTATGGGACGGGGTGCCATCAAAATGGCAGGAGGTAGAGCAGTTTTAACTAGCAAAGTACCCAATATGCTTTTTAGATAGTGTGAAAAAGCAGCACAAGAATGGCATAGGATTGCCCTACCTCTTGCCCTTTTGACAGCTACCATAATTTATCCTGGGGAGTTTCCCCAAATTGAGAGACTGTGAGTTCTTTTGACTCTGAAAGTCCTATCCCTAGCTATCATGTTTTAATTACAAGTATTTATATAACAATAACATTGGCACACAAATAGAGCATGTGGACTGACCTGTAAATATCATAATGCAGTTCACATACTCTATTTCTGGTGTGATAACCAAGTTTGTCTTATCTTTCAAGCAAAACATGGAAACCATAGACCAAGTTTGGAAACTGATAGTACAGGTAAAACTCGGAAAATTAGAATATCATGCAAATATTAATTCATTTCACTTAAAAGGTGAAACAAATATATGAGATAGACTCACTACATGCAAAGTGAGATATGTCATGCCTTAATTCGTTATAATTGTGATGATCATGGCGTACAGCGTAGATGAGATTATGTGATGATTATGGGGTACATGAGATTGGGGGGTTGGGGTTTTCATAAGATGTAAGCCATAAGCATCAATCTTATAACAAAGTAAGGCTTGAACTATCTCGCTTTGCATGCAATGAGTCTATCTCATTTATTTGTTTCACCTTGTAGGTTGCATTACCGAATGAACATTTGCACGATATTCTAATTTTTCTGAGTTTCATCTGTATGTTCTCAGGTGACCTTCCATGCTTACACTGAGGGTGATCTGTTGTATATCAAACATAACACAACAGGCAAAATTCTGTTCACACACTTATATCAGCATAAACTAGATCCATATAACAGAAATAATCAATTTAAATGAGTCAAAATCTTCGTATCTAACCCCCAACTCTTGTTAAGTCTTTCTTTTGCCCTAATGAAGCCTTTAGGAGCCTCATGACTGGCATGAGAGCCTTCAAATAGTCATAGATCAATGCAGAACTGCTGGTGTTGGGATCAGACCACAAGTGGTGATCTATTCACATTTTTTTTTTACTGTTAAAGATTCCCTACATCTCAGGGCTCTCCCAGGACAAAAGGGAGCTCTAGGGAGATTTAGATCCTGAAATGGGGATAAGAAGCTGGCATAACTGCATTAATAGGATTTTGCCCATTGGGACTTAAACTGAAATAAATATGGAGAAGATTTCTGTATAATTCCCCAATTATCAGCATATAGTATAATAAATGTTATTTTGTGTGTGTGTATCTATCTATCTATCTGAACAAATAAATTGTTCTATATCATACTTACATTTCTTTTCAATAAATTGATGAAGCAAACAGGATTTCCCTGTTCCAGCATTTCCAATGACTAAAAATTTAAACAGGAAATCTGAAAATGAGAGCACTCAAGTGAGCATCTTTTAATATGCTATTACTATTTTTTTTAAAAATAAATAAAAGCAAATAACAACACACAATGATTGATGGCTATTGAAGAAAATGTTAAAAAGTAGCAACCACTAGGGATGTGCTTTTGTTTTAACTCCAAATCCCGGAATTCACTATTCAAGAAGTTCTACCTACCAGACTCAAATCTAAATTGTGCTCACCTGAAGAAAGGCTAGACTGAAGATTTCACAGTCTAAGATAAAATTACTCTAGACTAGCTACCTGTTAGGGAAAAAAAAGAAATTGCTTGGACGTCCCTAGCATGTCCACAAATGTTCAGTCTAAAAGAAACTAACAGTACATGTAGTTGCTTTTGTGTCTAAACATTTTAAGTTCACTTATACCTTCAACATTCAGTATTGTATGTTCCTGTTTCTTCATGTGCAGACTTAATGACAACTTGGCTCTGTAGTAGCGATAGTATGGCCGTGATGGCGAACCTTGGCACTCCAGATGTTCTTGGACTTCAATTCCCAGAAGCCCAAGCCCCTGTGAATCCACACGAAGGGGTTTACTGCGATTCATCCGGCCCACGCCACTCACGTTGCTCCCGGAAGTGGAAGTAAAACGCGCCCAGACGGGACACAAGGTTTACTTCCGCTTCCAGGAGCGATGAGGGCCGGATGAATGGCAGTAAACCCCTTTGTGTGGATTCACGGGGGCTTGGGCTTCTGGGAATTGAAGTCCAAGAACATCTGGAGTGCCAAGGTTCGCCATCACGGTAGTATGGTATCATCTTCTTCAAAGGACTGTTCAAAGTTCTCAAATATATCTAATATCTGGTGATTTGGAGCATAATTTAATGCATCTTTCACAAGATATCAAACTGATGCAATTATCATTATGCTTAAATTAATACTTAACCTCCCTTGCTGAAAATAGTTCTAAGACTGAGATTAGAAACAAAAGCTTCCCAGTCAGCATCTTCAGTGATACTTAGGCACTGACTTTTACTGATCAAGGGCAATCAGGTCAGTTGTCATACTCTCAGGAATCCAAAAATTTTCAACTAATATTAGCGGGGAAGGGTTAAGAGCCAAGACCCAGAGGTGTGTGCAAGGAACAAGTACATATTATCTTCACATATATTTTTTTTTAAAAATTGCACCTTTCCTCTGGCCCGCAGCCTATTTTTGTTTAATGTCTCCAGTTATTATCATCTGTTTCTAAGCTTTGCTAATGCAATAAAAACTAAAGGAAGGCAAAATGTCTCTAAGACAACTACAGAAAAGCATTACAATGTGCCACAAGTTAACATGAATCTTATATTAGTCTAGAAGCAGAATTTACTGTTCAAAATCACCATGGGAAATGCTGTTTGTATGTTGTACTTTGCACAGTGAAATGAAAGCAATTCTTATGCCTGCTATTTCTTCACTGTTTAAATGATTCCATTTTGCTTTCAGCTTTTCTTTTCCAGATGAGAAAAGACAAATGAAAACAAAGCTTTGAATGGCACTTCATTACAAGACTTATTCCTCTCTTTCTTCCTCACGGACAAAGAAGTTTTGCACTCCAAGATTCTGGGAACTGTCTAGTACTTCACCCTAGAGAAGTCTGTTGTTACTAGGGAAGACTGAAGAAGAAAAATGCCACCAGGAAAAAAACCACATAGCTAGTCTTTTTAGCTTCAGACAAGAGCCTAGTAACACAGACAAAAGTGTTAGGGATGCACAACAAGCAAAACGTTAATATGATATGCACACACACACTAAAACTCAAACCGAACCCATTTCTTTCATTCAGAAATCAGTACTGAGCAAACGTCTTAGGCCCATGACGGCAAGCCTTGGCACTCCAGGTGTTCTTGGATTTCAATTATCAGAAGTCTCCTGCTGATCAGGGCTTCTGGGAATTTAAGTTCAAGAACACCTGGAGTGCCAAAGTTCGCCATCACTGTCTTAGGCCATCACCAGTTGGTTTGGAGAAAATTCAATGAGCGATCTCGAACACCCGGAACTTCACCAAACTTGGAGGGATGAGAGTTGAGTCAGTAGAAGATTCTCTCCAACATTAGTGAGTCTAAGTGGCTTCGGGGCTGTTATGCATCCCCATATCACTCATAAAATTTTCCCCAAACTAGCTGGAGGTGGCCTAAGATTTTTGCACACGCCCAGACGGGACACAAGGTTTACTTCCACTTCCAGGAGCGATGAGGGCCGGATGAATCGCAGTAAACCCCTTCGTGTGGATTCACGGGGGCTTGGGCTTCTAGGAATTGAAGTCCAAGAACATCTGGAGTGCCAAGGTTCGCCATCACGGTAGTATGGCATCATTTTAACAATAGAGTTATTCTGAATAAATACTAAAATGATAATGAAATCATTACCATCTATTGCATTATGAGTGTTCAAGGTCCTGCCTTGAGGCTGAGGATGCCTGCCACCCCATCCCTGGACTTTGTGTTGGGAATTTTTCTATGTGGTTGTGACTTTATAATTATTATAGTATTGTACTGTACTGTGTTGTTGCATATTATCATGTGTTGTTTTTTGTAGATTGAATTTTGTATATTATATTATTGTGTATTTACTTTGTATATTGTTGATTTATGTTGTGATTTTTGTGAGCCGCCCTGAGTCGGCGTATGCTGAGTGGGCGGCATATAAATTGAATAAATCAAATCAAATCAAAAAGTAGTTCATAGAAATAATCAGTTAGAATTAAACTTGGAAGTGAACTTAAATATTAAAGCAATCTTTGATTTATGCACAGCGAAAAAAATTAGCAAGTAAGAGCACGATTTCAAAGCAAAGTGCTCTACTTTACTAACTGCTATATAGTTTCATTAAAAAAATTTATTTGAGTTAGCCATGTTACTGATTTTGTTCCTATGGAATTCCAAACATTTTTTTTTGTCCAGAAAATTTTAAATGGAAAAATCTGGACAATCTCTAGGAAAAGTGTTTTAAAAAAAAAACCACTCCATAACTTTCCTGAAAAGAAAAATGAAGGATAGGAAAGCTAAACAAAACCTGTGATTGTACAGATAGATGCCATTTGTGAGTTGCACAAGTTTGGAAATATAAAGTACAGATATTTATATATTTTGAATCACACAGAATCAAAATATACTACTTATACAGTACTCAGATTTTTACCTCAAGATCTTCTGGCTACTTTTGAAGCTTTCTTAAGTTTTTTTTTAAAAAAACAAGCATGTTTGTTATGTGCCATCAAGCCATCTGGTTTAAAGTAAACCTAATAGTGTTTTCAAGATAAATATGTTTAAGTAGTAGTTTTACAAACACCCCTGAATGAATTTCAATGAAGTAGTATAGATTCAAACCTTTGTTTGAATCTCCTGACTTGTAGTGCATCACTCTCTCCCCTCCACCACACTGGATATTACAAAACTGAGGATGCCCAATCCTTCCATGCTGTGTCCTAAAAAATTACTCCAGAGTAGGAGATGCAGAAGGGGAAAAAGGAAAGACCTTCCCGTTGTATACGTGGAAGTCTTACACAAATGAATTTTGCCTTCTACCTTCAAAGCATGAGGCAATACATAACAACATTTATGGGGAACTGCCAAAACATAATGGGTCAGTGTACATCTACAGTACTGTACTAGGATTTCAGATCCTATTTTTACACAAAACCGCTTTGATCGAAACACATTAAGACAAACAAAAGAAGATATAAGCATTGCAAGGATATCCATATAACCAGAATCCTAACATTATCAGATAAAAAAGTTCCAGAATGAAGATACAGACCAAAAATTTTAAACATTGTGTAAAGGTCACCCTTGCTCAAAAGCCAGTCATATCTGACTCTAGGGTTTGGTACTCATCTCTGTTTATAGCCAAAGAGCCGCCGCTGTCTGCATCTGCAAACATCTCCGTGGACATGTGGCAGGCATTCCTAGGCACCGGAGTGCACGATACCTATTAATCTACTTGCAATTTCTTGCCTTCAAACTGCTAGGTTGGCAGGAGCTGGCACAGAGATGGGAGATCACTCCATTGCACAGTACGTGGGTCTCAAATCCGCTTAAAGCTCAGCGTCTTAACCACTAAGCCATTGCAGTCCCTTAAACATTGTGTAAAGGGGAACAAAAGTACAATAACAATTCTCACTAAACTGATGCCTAATTTTTGTATGTAGTAACTTACTTCCACTGCTTAAAGATTGAGGGAGGGGGGAGGTACTAAAACCTGGCAGACAGAAGCAGCTCTACTCGCTACTCAGTAAGGTAAATAGAGGGACTCTCCAATGTATGGCAGCTAGTTCAAAAAGGTATTAGTGCTTCATTTCCTTCTACACTTGAATTAAAATTATTGAATTAAAATTATGTCTTTAACTTGCTGTTATATATACAGAACTCTGTGCCCTACAGTGTGAGAAGTTTAAAAAGCAACCTCATAATCTACTTCGAACCCAACATCACAGCCATTATTTAACTAGTTTCCAGATATGCCATTAATAATTAGGTAAAGGTCGCCCTTGCTCAAAACCAAGTCGTATCTGACTCTAGGGTTTAGTGCTTATCTCTGTTTGTAGCCAAAAAGCCAGTGCTATCTGTGTCTTCAGACGTTTCCCTGGTCATGTGGCAGCCATGACTAAACATCAGAGTGCACGGAACACTGTTTACTTTCCCACCGAACTGGTACCTATTTTTCTACTTGCAATTTCTTGCTTTCAAACTGCTAGGTTGGCAGGAGCTGGGACAAAGACAGGAGCTCATTCTGTCGTGCAGTACTCAGGTCTCAAACTGCTGGCCTGCCGACCTTCCAGTCATCAAGTTCAGCATCTTAACCACTAAGACACTGCAATCCCTCATTAACAATTACTCACTATTTTATAAATGTAATTTTTGATTTTGCCACAAGTGACCTTAGGCCCATTTTAGACTACTTAGCTTATGACAGGGGTGTGGAACCTTTGGGCCTGCATATGCTTCAATTTCCAAAATATTTTATGATCAGTCTGATGGGGTAGCAAGACAAAATATCTGGAAAACCAAATTTCCCATTTCTAGTTTACTCAAAGGTCACTTTTCAATTACTGTAAATGAAGTAATCTCCCAAAGTATGTAACTGATAAACATTGCTAAAAGTAGCAATGTGTGTCTGCTAATACTCTGCTTGCCTACCTGCCCAAAATAAAACCTACCGTACTTCAACATATTAACCCAGAATTTGCCATATAAGATGAAACTTCCTTCCAAAGACTGGCTACAAGCAGCCCTTCTTATTTTGAGAAAGCCTCTTGATACATCTCAAGATGTACCACTTATTCAAATTATTACAGAAAAAGGAATTTTCCTCAACAAGTATTACCTCCCCTAAAGTAAATATGAGTTTCCTATTTGCCTCAATGGGAGCTGCTAGCCAGAGATGTGGTACTTCATCTAAAGTTGAAATGTTTGACGTGGTAGCCGTGTTAGTCTATGCAAGCATATTGGAGAGTAAACAAAACAGCCAAAAAAAAAAAGAAGACGACAAAAAAATCTTGTGGCACGTTAAGGATTAACTCAAGTCAGCACCTATAATTTAGCAACTGTTTACTAATAAGGAAGGTTGCAACAGCAGCATATGCCAGTACATGATGGAACCTACAAATGCAAGTTTGCATTGAAGCTGGATTCAGATTAGAAATCAGATGAGAATCAAATCTCTACCCCATATAGGTAAGGCTGATACTGTATATCCCACAAGGGTGTTAGGAAGATTTTTGAAATAACGTACGAGAAAAGCTTTGAAGTCGCTCTTTTACACACACACACATACCTTTTGTCTCCTTTCGTCAAAATCAAGTGTGAGTGTGAGATGGTGTGTGTGTGTGTGTGAGAGAGAGAGAAAAAATGACTGTGTGAGAGTGAACGAGTGTGAGTGAGAAATAACATAATGAAGAGCTTTGAAGTTGCTCTTCTACCCACACATACCTTTTATCTCCTTTCGTCAAAATCAAGTGTGTGAGATGGAGTGTGTGTGTGTGTGTGAGAGAGAATGACTGTGTGAGAGTGAACGAGTGTGAGAAATAACGTACAAGAGCTTTGAAGTCGCTCTTTTACACACACATACCTTTTGTCTCCTTTCGTCAAAATCAAGTGTGTGTGAGATGGTGTGTGTGTGAAAGAGATAAAATGACTGTGTGAGAGTGAACAAGTGTGAGAGAAATAATGTACAAGAAGAGCTTTGAAGTCGTTCTTTTACACACACACCTTTTGTCTCCTTTTGTCAAAATCAAGAGTGTGTGAGATGGAGTGTGTGTGTGTGACACAAAATGAGTGTGTGTGAGAGTGAACGAGTGTGAGAGCAAGAGAACGAGTGAGACAGAACGAGTGCATGTGAGACAGACAATAAGAGTGTGTGAGCGAGTGTATGTGAATGAATGAGTGTGAGAGCGAGAACGTGTGTGAGACTGAATGAGTGTGTGTGAGACCGAGTGTGTGTGAGTGAGTGAGACTGAACGAGCATGAGAGAGCGAGAGAATATGTGTGTGAGAGGAAAAGCGTTTGTTTGTGAGTGTGTGTGTGTGTGTGTGTGTGTGTGTGTGTGTGTGTGTGTACGTGACTCAGAGAGAACACACACTGCAAGAGATGGGGGATTGACTCTCACGGCTGCAGGGCGTGAGCAGCTTACCAACCCTACCAAGACACCAGGAGGTAGTACACAATACTTCTGCCCGGAGTGTGGCTTGTGTACCTACTGTAGATCTCCATCGCAAGGCGTCCCACGTCCAGGTGGTGGTGAGGAGAGAGCAGTTTTCTGCCCTGAGGAAAAACTGAGGAGGAGCTTGGCCATCCTTTCCCTGCCAGGTCAACAGCCCCCAAAACCACCATCCCGCCCCCCCCCCCGCCCCAGCTCCTCTGCCCTCCCTCCTTCCCCTCCGTACCGTAGGTCTCGGACATGGCTGTCTGCTGCGACATTTTTTTGCGGGGGGGGGGAAGAGGCGAGACGACGACGACAACGACCGTTTCCTCGCCGCCACTGGGGCCAGCAGGGCTTCAGGGCTCCTAAAGGCCCCTCCGGCCCCCTCTTCAGTCCCTTTCCTGTTCTCGCCCGGCAACACAGGAGAAGGAGGAGGAGGAGGGAGGAGACTGGGTAATTGGGGTGGGAGGGGGGGGGAGAAAAGAGAGAGAAAACACCACCTCCACCTCTCTGCGCCTGCGCACACCACTCTGCCCTCTTTCGCCCAGCCCTTCTGGGTAGGGGCCTTGCCCGGTCGACGCAAGCGCGCAGGCGCGCCAACGGCTCTTGCCATCAAAACAAACCGCACGTGCGCGCGGCGGCGCCGGGTTCGAAACCAGCCTTGGGCGACAGGAGTGTGGCTGCCTGAAAACGTGAAGGGAATTCGCCGGCTCACGTCGTTTAGCAATTACACACACTTCTATGCTGCCCCATGGCGCTTAGTACACGCTCTGGGTGGGCGGTTCACACAAGTTAATTCGTTATCATTATATTTTGCACCCGACATTCTGAGTACAGTCAAACCTATACATACACATTTAATTCGTCCCTTGAAGTTGGTTGTCTCTTGAAAAAAAATATCTTGAATTTCCCATAGGAATGCATTGGATGCAATTTCCCACAGGAATACATTGAATTTCATATCTCGGAACATTCCTATTAAAAATGCTCGAACCTGATTTCCCCCCCCCCCTGAGTTTCTTAACTCGAGTTATTCTTAGCTTGAGGTTTGACTGTTCATTTCACCGACCTAGGAAAGATGGAAAGATCAACCTTGGCTCCATCAGGATCAAACTCACAATGTTTTGGCTGCAGTACAGCAGTTTAACCACTGCGCCACCAAGGCTCCAGTAGTAGTTTGTTGTGTTTGAATTTAATTTTTAATTTAATTTAATAGTCATATGTGCCGCCCACTCAGGTAGAACCCGACTCAGGACAGCATTACAACAAGTTCTAAAAACACATTAAAAACACTTTAAAAAAACCCATATCCCACCCACTTTAAAAGACCCATATCCCATCCACCCATCCCACCCACTATAAAAAAGAAGAGAGAGTTCTTAATTGTTTACATAAGCCAGCAGGCTTATGCTGTAATGTTTGTGAACTATTAGGATCATTACGATCCGCCATTTTCCCTCCTTCTAGCCTTGTAAATATTGTGGGACTGCGTTCCCGCCTAAACTAAGTAGTTTGTACAGTTTTCACTCCAATCCGATAACCTCCAAGTTACCCCTTCCCTGCCTCTTCCCATCTAAATGTATCCATTTCTCAGTGTATATAAGGAGCTGCGCCACTGTTCTCCATGTTCTGACTACCCCATAAACGGTTTAGCTCTGTTATGCTGGCTGCTTCATACTTCTGGCAGAATATCAAATAGTTCTGTAGACGTTCTCAACATTATGAACCATCATAAGAACATAAGAACAGCCTTGCTGGAACAGGCCACAGCCCATCCAGTCCAGCATTCTGTCTCACACAGTGGCTCACCATTTGCTTTAGGATATTCCCAAGCAGATGCCTTCATGTGCTTAGGATTCCCTGGAAATGGCATTGAGAGATATCCTGCCTATCTCTCCAACCCGGAGGTTGTCCTTAAGTATCCATAATTATAGCCATTGATGCCCCTGTCCTCCATGAACTTGTCTAATCCTTTCTTAAAGCTGTCAAGACTGACAGCTGTCACCACTCCTTCTGGCAGGGAGTTCCATAGACCAGTGGTCCTCTGGGTGAAGAAGTACTTGCTCTTATTTGTTTGAGAACTAGTACCCAAAAGTTTCATGGAGTGTCCCCTAGTTCTAGTGTTATGTGATAGGGAAAACAGTTTTTCCTTATCTACTTTATCCACGCCGTGCATGATTTTATAAACTTCAATCAGGTCACCTCTTAGACGCCGTCAAAAAGGCCCAACCGTTGCAGCCTCATATGGTAAGGAAGGTGTTCCAGTCCCCTAATCATTTTGGTTGCTCTCCTCTGCACTTTTTCCAACTCCATAATATCCTTCTGGAGGTATGGCGACCAGAACTGTGCACAGTATTCCAGATGGGGCCTCACCATAGATTTATAAAGAGGCAAAATGACACTTGCTGACTTATTTTCTATACCCTTCTTTAGTGTATGGGAACCAAGACAGTAGAAACAGCCGAAAGGTTGGCTTAACACATCTTTATTGCATGATGGTCCGGGGGAACATGTGGTAATGGCGGATGAACAGCTCAATATATACTGTGGCTATACATTTGAATGTGGCTCCTCGATAGCCCATTGGTTACTGTCTGTGTGACGTCACTCCCCGTCACGCCCTTCTTGTCCAGGTGAGGTGGTGGCGGGAATCTTCCCGCGCTGTAGGTATTTGGGGAATTGGAACCATGTGAGCTGGGTGCTCGCTATTGCCCCTAGTGGTCACTAGCTCGCGTCCCAATACAGAAGGTTACAGTGTTACAGCTGGTGATTGTTATATCCACTCATTCGAGTGTTACATTACTTAAAGGCACAATATTCCAAACACAACACCTTCCTAATGATCCCTAGCATTGAGTTTGCTTTTTTCATTGCTGAGGCACACTGGGTTGACATCAAATCATTCTAGCTCATCTAATTGACCTCATTCCCTCCTTGAAGGAAATGAACCCTTTCATTTCATTGTTTTCTTTCTATTTATCAGCACTTTTCAGAATTTGTTTTGGTAGCAATAGCAATTATATACTGCCCCATAGATCTTAGTGCACTCTCTGGTGGGTTCACAAGTTAATTAGCATTTTTGCCCCCAACATGCTAGGCACTCATGTCACCAATCTCAGAATGAGAATGGAAGGCTGAGACTGAGTCCACTTTGTGTCCCATCAGGATCAAACTCACAACGTTTGGGGTGCAGCACAGCAGTTTTAACCATGGTGCCACGGTGCTCTTTATTGCATTTGCAAGCAGAAATCTCAGTTTCGTATTTGCCTCAGTGGGAGCTGCTGGCCGGAGCGGTGGTACTTTGAACACAGCATAAGAAGAAAACTAGGCTAAAAAAAATGAAGGCAGTAAGAGAAGAGGAAAACCAAATATGCGGCCAATGCGCTTAGTTAAAGGAAGCTGCAGCCTTGAGTTTGCAGAAATTGAGCAAAGGTGTGAGCATTAGGACATTTCAGATAACACACATTCATAGGGTCACCTGGGGTTGGAGGCAATCGGACGTACCAGCACCACAGCAGCTGGAGATGGAAACTAGATCTGGAAAACCAGGAGGTCCACAGGTTATTATGATAAAATGATTTTATTAAATATATCAAAGAGGTAGCAAGAACCAAATAGCAATAAAAGTAATGTGGCTTCTATTTTTGTTAAACATTCTCTCTCTCATAAACTCATTTACGACAGCCATGGGTCATTTACGGCAGTGTTATGCACATGCATGAGTGCATTATGAGCATGTGCATGCATAAGAACATAAGAACAGCCTTGCTGGAACAGGCCACAGCCCATCCAGTCCAGCATTCTGTCTCACACAGTGGCTCACCATTTCCTTCAGGGTATTCCCAAGCAGATGCCTTCACCTGCTTAGGATTCCCTGGAAATGATATTGAGAGATATCCTGCCTATCTCTCCAACCCGGAGGTTGTCCTTAAGTATCCATAATTATAGCCATTGATACTCTTGTCCTCCATGAACTTGTCTAATCCTTTCTTAAAGCTGTCAAGACTGACAGCTGTCACCACTTCTTCTGGCAGGGAGTTCCATAGACCAGTAATCCTCTGGGTGAAAAAGTAATTTCTCTTATTTGTTTGAGAACTAGTACCCAAATGTTTCATCGAGTGTCCCCTAGTTCTGGTGTTGTTCGACAGGGAAAACAGTTTTTCCTTATCTACTTTGTCCACACCGTGCATGATTTTATAAACTTCAATCAGGTCACCTCTTAGACGTCGTCGTTCAAGAGTGAAGAGGCCCAACTGTTGCAGCCTTAGATGGTAAGGAAGGTGTTCCAGTCCCCTAATCATTCTGGTTGCCCTCCTCTGCACTTTTTCCAGCTCCATAATATCCTTCTGGAGGTATGGCGACCAGAACTGTACACAGTATTCCAGATGGGGCCTCACCATAGATTTATAAAGAGGCAAAATGACACTTGCTGACTTATTTTCTATACCCTTCCTAATGATCCCTAGCATTGAGTTTGCTTTTTTCACTGCTGAGGCACACTGGGTTGACACCTTCATTGAGTTGTCCACCAGGACACCAAGGTCCCTTTCCTGGTTTGTCGCAGAGAGTTCAGACCCCATCAGTTTATAAATGTAATTGGGGTTCTTTGCCCCAACATGCATCACTCTGCACTTACTAATGTTGAAACACATTTGCCACTGTTTTGCCCACTCCCCCAGTGTCAAGAGATCCCTCTGGAGCTCCTCACAATCTCTCACAGTTTTCACTACCCTGTATAATTTAGTGTCGTCAGCAAATTTGGCTACCTTGCTTTTTACTCCTACCTCTAGATCATTTATGAAGAGGTTGAAAAGCAGGGGTCCCAGTACTGAACTTTGGGGGACCCCACTCTTGACTTCCCTCCACTTGGAGAAGTGTCCATTTAGTGCTACCCTCTGTTTCCTGTCCCTTAGCCAGTTGCTGATCCAGGACAAGACCTGTCCCTTTATTCCATGACTGGTAAGTTTATTCAAGAGCCTTTGGTGTGGGACCTTGTCAAAAGCCTTTTGAAAGTCCAGATAAACAATGTCAACTGGATCCCCCTTATCCACATGCTTGTTGACATTCTCAAAAAATTCCAACAGATTAGTGAGGCATGATTTGCCCTTGCAAAAGCCATGTTGGCTCTCCTTTAGCAGCGCCTTCTCTTCTATGTGCCTATTAATTCCAACTTTTAGGATGGTTTCCATCACTTTACCTGGGACACATGTCAAACTGACAGGTCGGTAATTTCCTCGATCACCCCTGGATCCTTTTTTGAAAATTGGTGTTACATTCGCTACCTTCCAGTCATCAGGCACAAAGCCTGATTTGAGGGAAAGATTATATATTTTGGCTAGGAGATCAGCAATTTCATCTTTAAGTTCCCTGAGAACTCGTGGATGGATGCCATCTGGTCCTGGTGATTTGTTAGTGTTTAGTTTAACAAGACATGCAAGGACCTCCTCCCTGGTTATTTCTATCTGGCTTAATTCTTCGGTTTCCCTCCCTACGAAGATAGGCTCTGTTTTGGGCATGTGGCCTCTGTCTTCTTCAGTGAATACTGAAGCAAAGAATTCATTGAGTCTCTGTGCAATCTCTGTTTCCTCTTTAATAACCCCTTGCCTTCCATTGTCATCTAATGGTCCAATGGCCTTCCTAGTTGGGTTCTTACTTCTAATGTACTTAAAGAAGTCTTTGTTATTTCTCTGAGTATTTTTAGCTATACGCTCCTCAAAGTCTTGCTTTGCTTTCCTGATTGTTGCCTTGCATTTGTTCTGCCAGAATTTATGTTTCTGCCTGCTGTCCTCATTCAGACAAGCCTTCCATCTTCTAAATGAGCTTTTCTTGCTCTTGATCACTTCTCGAACAGCTCCTGTAAGCCACATTGGAGTCCTCTTGGACCTGGCAGTGCCCTTTTTCCTTTTGGGTATGCATTCCAATTGAGCCTCTCTTATTGTTTTTGTAAACAGCCTCCATGCCTCTTGGAGTGTTTGGACTCTCTCAATTTTCCCTTTCAGCTTCTTTTTTACTAGTTTCCTCAACTTTGGGAAATTTCCTTTTTGAAAATTTAAGGTCTCTGTGTTAGATTTTATCAGTGACTTGCGGTCTATGATCAAGTTAAACATAATTGAGTTGTGGTCAGTGTTCCCTATTGGATCAGTCACATTAACATCTTGCACCAGATCCTGAGTATTACTCAGGATCAAGTCAAGGATTATTGTACCTCTAGTTGGGTCTTTGTTATGTATGTACAATGTTGCTTTAAGAAATGTATGAATGTCACCTGACCACAATTACAATGTAGCCCAGCTGTTAAAGGAACGCGAGTTAGCTGCCCATAGAGGGCAGCTGCGAGCGTTCAACTCACATGGTTCTCATTCCTCAAATCACCAACAGCCGCGGGAACTCTCCCGCACTAGCAAACAACTACGGAAGAGGGGCGTGACTTGGACGACATCACGCCGGTAGCAGCCAATAAGCTACCGTGCAACAAGATTCAAATGTATTGCACTACTGTATATAATGTGATGTACCTCCGCCATTACCACATGTTCATCCTGATCATCAACCAATAAACCTGTGTTAGTCCTCACTGCGACTCCTTCATTGTCTTCCGTGCAAGACACCAAATTGGTGACGAAGGTGGGATAATGGCGAATCCCAAGGTCAAGCCTTACCAGTTCGATGTCAGCGAGCCCGAACAGTGGGAGCTCTACGAGTGCCAGTTCCGGCACGCGATGGAAGCCGCGGGCGTCGACGCCGCCGCGAGGATGCGCTCCTACTTCCTGGCCCAGGTGGGGCCGGCCACGCTGCGCATCCTGATGAACCTGGTGGCCCCCAAGAAGGTAGAAGAGGTGCCCATCGACCGCATGCTGGGGCTGTTGGGCGAGCACTTCCAGCCGCCCGTGTCGATCTTCCCGGCCCGGGTCGCGTTCCACAGGCGAGACCAGCAACCGGGCGAATCCGTGTCCGCCTACGTGGCGGCCCTCAGGCTTGCAGCGGTGCACTGCCAGTGGGACGACCTGGACCACGCCCTCCGAGACCGCATGCTGTGTGGCCTGAGGGACGAGGAGCTTCAGCGGAAGCTCATGACCCGCGACTATCGCCTCACGATCAACGAGGTACTGCGGGAGGCCCAAGCGGCCAAAGCGGCCAGGAGCGGGGTCAGGGTGTTCAAGTCCCGAGGGGCCACGTCCGAAAGGGCCAAGTCACCAGTACAGGCGGCCCGGCGGACACCAGCGAAAACGGCCTGGCGGGCCCCCAAACCGCCCGCCGGCACACCACCGGCGTCCGAGGAGTCGTCCACTACGGCAGACCCCTGCTCCAGCGAGGACGACGACGTCCAGCGGGTCAAGAAGCGAGGAGAGAAGCGACAGACCCGCGAGCGGCAAGACCGCCACTGCGACGGTTGTGGGCATCCCACGACCGCACGAGGTGTCCGTTCTGAAAGGCCGAGTGTCACAACTGCGGGACACATCGCCCGAGTGTGCAGGCGCGGGCGAGTCGAGGACAAGGGCAATTCGAACCATCCCCAGACGCACCAACGGAAGGCGGCCGGCACCAGGAAGGTCTCGGACGACCACAGCATGGCAGGCGTGAACCGCGTGGGCCTGGAGCACCGGCGGTTTTTCGTAGAGGTACAGTTGCAGGGGGTCCCAGTGAGGATGGAGATAGACTCGGGGTCGTCCTATTCCATCCTGTCCCAAAAGGAGTTCATGCGCATTCCCCCAGATGCGCGGCCCAAGTTGCGGGCCATGAGGTCACACCTACGGGACGTGCAAGGGAACGGGATCCCAGTGCTGGGGGTGGGGAACTTCAAGGTGAAGTTCAAGAATTACTCTGAGAAACTGCCCCTAGTGGTCCTCAAGGGGGGGAGGTGCTGCCTTTTGGGAACGCAGTGGTTCGCCCCCCTAGGAATCGAACTGTCCGGCATTAACACCATAGAGACTGACCCAATGCGGGACATGTGCAATGCACACTCGGACGTTTTCAAGAAGGGGCTTGGGACTTACAAGGGGCCCCCTGTCTCATTTGACTTGGATCCAGAAATCCGACCCATACGCCTAAAGCCAAGAAGAGTGCCGTTTGCCCTCAAGGACAAGATCAAAGCGGAACTGGACAAATTCGTGGGGCAGGGGATTTTGGTTCCAGTTGATTCGGCGGAGTGGGAAACGCCGATTGTAACAGCCCTTAAATCAAATGGGAAGGTTAGGATTTTTGCGGAGTATAAATGTACGATTAATAAGGCTATTCGGCCAAATGCATATCCGGTACCCGTGGTCAGCCATTTACTGGCCACGCTTCATGGGGGGAGGTGTTTTGCCAAGCTAGATATGGCGCAGGCATATCAGCAGCTCTCTGTAACCCCGGCTGCTGCCGCTGCGCAAACGATTGTAACGCACAAGGGGCGCATTTAAGGTGACGCGCCTTCAGTTTGGCGTGAATTCGGCCCCCGGAATTTTCCAGTCCCTCGTGGAACGCCTTCTAAAGGGGCTTCCAGGCGTCCTCCCATACTTCGACGATGTGTTGATAACAGCGGGGGTGAGTCAGAATTAGCGCAAAGGCTAGACAGGGTCCTTTCTATATTCGAGAAAGCGGGCCTCCGACTGAGACGGGACAAATGTGTTTTCTTTGCGAGGGAGGTCGAGTTCCTCGGGTTCAAGGTAACCCCGGAAGGCATCAAGCCCTCCGAGTCCAAGGTTGCGGCTGTGCAAAACGCCCCTCGCCCCACCGCGAAACCGGAGCTGCAGTCGTTTCTAGGGCTCTTAAATTTTTACCATTCCTTCTTGCCGAGGAAGGCATCCGTCGCTGAGCCACTGCACGCACTATTGAAGAAAGAGGCGGTTTGGCGGTGGGGAGATAGGCAAGAGAAAGCTTTTAGGGAACTGAAGGCACTCCTATCCTCGAGTGCCGTCCTGACCCACTTTGACCCTAGGAGACCAGTAGTTCTAGTCTGTGATGCGTCCCCAGTGGGGGTGGGGGCGGTTCTCTGCCATGTGTTGGAGAGCGGGAGGGAAGCCCCGGTAGCGTACTACTCAAGGTCCCTCTCGAAGGCCGAGCGCAATTACGCGCAAACTGATAGGGAGGCCCTAGCCATCATCGCGGGAACAAAAAAGTTCCATGACTTTTTATACGGCCACGAGTTTACGGTAGTGACGGATCACAAGCCACTTCTGGGGATCTTCACTACCGGCAAACCCACGCCGCAAATTCTCTCCCCCAGGATGCTGCATTGGGCCATCTTCCTCAACGCCTACCAGTACGAGCTGGTCTATCGCCCAGGGAAGGAGATCTCCCATGCGGACGCACTGTCCCGATCTCCCCTCCCTAGTGTAGGGGACCCCACATGCGAGGTAGAGCAGGACCACCAAGTCCTACTGATCGAGTCTCTCGACTCACCCCTCATTCTCCCGGCCGACCTCGCCAAAGCCACGGCGGCCGACAAGACGCTGGCCCAAGTTAGTTCCTGGGCGAGGAAAGGGTGGCCCACTACTCCCCCCGAGGAAAAGTTCAAGCCATTTGTCAGGCGGAGAGTAGAGCTTTCCCTGGAAAGGGGCTGCTTACTCTGGGGCCAGTGGGTAGTTATCCAAGAGAAACTGAGGGCCAAGGTACTGAAGCTACTGCATACCAGTCACCCGGGGATCGTGCGCTCCAAGGCTCTGGCCAGGAGTTTCTTCTGGTGGCCCCAGATAGATGCGGATATAGAATGTTTAGTGGGCACGTGTGAGAGCTGCCAGAGCTCTCGGCCCGAGGAGTCCCGGTTACCCCATAGGGAATGGGACACGGCCCACGGGCCATGGTCCCGGATTCATGTTGACTTCTCTGGCCCTTTCCGCGGGGCCATGTTTTTGCTGGTAGTCGACTCCTACTCCAAGTGGTTGGAGGTAATCCCCATGAGCAGCACCTCCTCTGCGGCAACCATTAAACAGTTGTGCAAGCTTTTTGCCTGTTTCGGCCTGCCAGACGTTCTTGTTAGCGATAACGCTAGTACCTTCACGTCTGCAGAGTTCAAGACGTTTATTGAGCGGAACGCCATCAGGCACATTACCGCTGCCCCGTTTCACCCCGCCACAAACGGTCAGGTAGAGCGCCAAGTGCGCACTACGAAGGACGCACTGCGGCGCATGGGTCCCGGTGAGTTGAACCTTCATCTGTGTCAGTTCCTCATCTGTTACAGGACAACCCCCCTAGCCTCAGGATTTTCCCCAGCCGAACTCCTCATGAGGAGGCGTCCGGTAACACTTTTTGACCGGATGGATCCGTCCAGGGTGGAGGATGAGGGAAGGAATATAAACATAGGGGGAGAGAGCTCCAAAAGTTTTTCAGTAGGGGACCCGGTTCACTGCAGGAACTACGCAGCCTCGGGGCCAGCATGGGTTCCAGGGACAATCATTGAGCAGACGGGGCCAGTATCCTACAGGGTCGACACTAGCTCGGGTCTACTCTGGAGAAGGCACGCCGACCAACTCAGAAGGCGAGTCACCAGGGAAGGGGAATCAGTGTTAGGGTCCTCCCCCACCCGCATTACCCAAGGGGGAGACACGGCGGAACCCGCGGATACAAATGCATATCCTGGGTTCTCGACCACAGAGGAGGATACTTTGAAAGAGAGGGATCAGTTTGATTATGATTATGAGTTGCAGTACCAGGGGGTGTAGCGGAGTGGTCCCCCACCCATCCTAGCGAGAAGAGGGGTTTCAGTTCAGCCCCTGGTACCTCCAGTCCCCCCAGTCCCTTCGTTTTAGAATATCCCATAGCGCCAGCTCCCCGGAGACAAACACCCCCAAGACAGGCAACGGGGGGGAGTCCGCCCACCACAGTCTCTAGAACTCCCGGGCAGGTAACGGGGGGTGGCGTGGCCACGAGGGCCTCTTCGTCGGTCCCGAGATTCGTACTGGGGGGGGACCCCAAGCTCCTCAAACGGTAGACAGGGTTTCACTTCCCAACTGTTCATTCCATTCCCGTCCCCTAATGCAAGGTTACCGCAGAGCCCACACCGAGCCACTAATGAGTCCCCCCTTTCCGTTGCAGGACAGGACTCCGCAGAACCAGGCTCCCCAGTGTTAAGTCAAGCGGCCGCACGCCCCAGGCGCACGTGCGGCAAGCCACAATGTTTGAGGGACTTCGTCCCATCCTAGGGGGGAGGGATGTTATGTATGTACAATGTTGCTTTAAAAAATGTATGAATGTAACCTGACCACAATTACAATGTAGCCCAGCTGTTAAAGGAACGCAAGTTAGCTGCCCATAGAGGGCAGCTGCGAGCGTTCAACTCACATGGTTCTCATTCCTCAAATCACCAACAGCCGCGGGAACTCTCCCGCACTAGCAAACAACTACGGAAGAGGGGCGTGACTTGGACGACGTCACGCCGGTAGCAGCCAATAAGCTACCGTGCAACAAGATTCAAATGTATTGCACTACTGTATATAATGTGATGTACCTCCGCCATTACCACATGTTCATCCTGATCATCAACCAATAAACCTGTGTTAGTCCTCACTGCGACACCTTCATTGTCTTCCGTGCAAGACACCAAAGTCTTCAACCATCTGTCCCAGGGAACAATCATTTAGCATATCTAGGAACTTTATCTCTTTATCATGTGCTGAACAACAGTTCACCCAGTCTATGTGAGGGTAATTGAAGTCCCCCATTATAACCAGGCTTCCCTTCTTGGATGCCCCCTTTACAACATTCTCCAACTGCCAGTATCCCTCAAGAGTTTGGGTCGGAGGCCAATAGTATATGCCTACTGTTAGACCATCCTTGTGGCCTGGTACTCTTACCCACAGAGCTTCTAATGGTTACTCTAAATCACCTAGATATTCCAATTCATACAATTGTATCACTTCTTTGACATACAAGGCTACACCACCTCCTGTTTGCTCCTTCCTGTACAGTTTGTAGCCTGGGATAACTGTATCCTATTGGTTATCATCCGTCCACCAGGTTTCAGTGATACCAATAATATCAATATTCTTATCTATTGCTAAGTATTCCAGCTCCCCTATTTTGTTCCGGAGGCTTCTGGCCTTTGTATACAAGCATTTATATATGCTTTTCTGACACAGTCTTTTGTGTCCAGTTGCATTGTTAGACTGCCTCTTGCATCCTTCTGCTAGAATGCATGTTTTACTTCTGCTTCCAGGAGCTGCACGGGCATTGCAGGCCGGATCCAGTCCACAGGCAGTAGTTTGGGCACCCCTACTCTACACTGTTGCAACTAGAAATTCTTCTGTTTCTTCATTACTTAACCCTATCTCTAGCTTTGTCTGTAGAGTAAAGGTTATTCACTCATCAGGATCAGTCCAATTAGATAGTGTGGCCTATTTTTTGTATGTCCATTGTTTTTAGTGATCCATACAGCTGAAAGCTTTGCTATAAAGCACAAACAGATTTTTCTCCTGACATTCTTTGGTATACTCCACTAATAACAGATGTTTATTATTTCTAATGCCTTTTCCTTTGCTATATCCAGCTAGAACACCTGACATTTCTAGCTCTTCTTCTTCTGCCGTATCCTGGTCTAAATATTGGCAATCCTCATGGCGATCAGCCATGAAGACTGTCCTGAGAATATAATGGGCAGCAGCGGCGGCGATGATGATGATAATACATTGTCCCAAACCCTTCTGGATATTTAAACATGCTCAAGAGCAAGCATGGAAGGTGACATGGCTAATTGACAAGGTGCTCATTGATGCCAGTAACGTCTGTACACAAACAGACATCCACTGTTTGTGTACATGGCACCATACCTGTCAGCCATCCCGATTTGGCCGGGATTACCCCGTAATTTGACGTCATAACCCGCCCTGCACTACCAAACCCCCATAATTTGGCAGCGGGGAAAAACGCTTTCCACGCATGTGTGGAAGCGCTACGCCGCTTGCGCAGCCCCTACGCAAGCGGCGTAGCGCTTCCGCGCATGTGTGGAAGGGGTAAAAACCTTCCACGCATGCGCGGAAGTGCTACGCCGCTTGCGTAGGGGCTGCACAAGCAGCGTAGCGCTTCCACGCATGCGTGGAAAGCGACCTGCGCTCAAGCGATCTGCGCAGGTCCCGTTTTTCCGGAGCCGCGGGTTGACAGGTATGCATGGCACATGCTGACATCTTGTGTTGGAAGGGACTCTATGGATCATCAAGTCCAGTCCAATGGTGGGCTCCAAAAAAAATTACTACCACACTGTGGGCATAGTATGGTGGGTGTGGCCAGGGGGAAAGCCCTGCGTTGCACCCAAATTAAGACTACTTTATTTCAAAACTTGGATGGGCATAGTCATCCAGAATTTCTGCTACCGGTTCTAGTGAACTGGTGCGAACCTGCTGATGCCCACCATTGGTCCAGTCCCTGTCAAGGAGACACAGCGGGGAATTGAACTTTCAACCTCTGACTCTACAGCCAAATGCATGGCAACTTCCATGATTAATCCCGAGTGTGCATAAGTATCCAGTAGTTTTTTTGACCATTCCAAATATACTGTCTTCAGCATTTACCTCCCACTGACTAATGACAGGGCTAGCCTTGGGGATGAACTCCAGAATGTGATCATCCTCAAAATCCATACATGATATAATGTGACTACCCAGAATACTAACTTGGTTATTGTAGAATTTGGACACAAAAGAGAGAGACAGTAAGAGCAGTGTTTGGCTAATTGTAATATTTTGGCATCAGTTCTATTTGGCTCCATATTTCCCACACACACGATATATTACAGGCTTCTCAGGTTAACATTGTAGGCCAGTGATGGTGAACTTTGGCACTCCAGGCGTTCTTGGACTACAATTACCAGAAGCCCAAGTCAGCACTCCTGCTGATCAGGGATTCTGGGAACTGAAGTTCCAGAACACCTGGAGTGCCAAGGTTCACCATCACTGTTGTAGGCTGTTTACCAAGAGAAAGCACAGGACATGCTATACCTCTGGATATCCTGAGGGTGGCATCATAGGGCTGCTTCTGAATTAGACTCCATTATGAGTCTGGGCTCCCAGTTGTTGTTCAGTCGCACAGCTGATTCTGACCCTTGGACCATTGCCCACCTGGCACCTCTGTCTTCCACCATCCTCCTCAGCCCGCACAGCTCTGTGTCCATTGTGTGTACAATACCATTTAGCCATCTCATTTTTGGCCATCCCCTTCTTCTTTTGCCCTCCACCTTTCCCAGCATCAAGGCTTTCTCAAGTGAATCCTCTCTTCTCATTTGATGTCCAAAGTACTTTAGCTTCATCTTTACTATTTGACCTTCTAAGGAGCTGTCAGGGTTGATTTCTTCTAGGATCTACCTATTTGTTCTCGTTGTCCAGGTTACAGTACTCTCAAAACTCTCCTCCAACACCACATTTCAAAGGCATCTATTCTTCTGCACTCAGCTTTCCTAATGGTCCAGCTCCCAGTAGGGTCACATGAAGTGGAATGGTCCAGCTGTGACACCAGACTAAATGCAACCACCCTTTTCAGGAGTTAACAGCCACATCAGCAGAAGGGAACAATTCATTGCAATGGTAATTATGCCTGGGAAAATCCTGGAGGACAACTACTGAACATTGGTGGTAGCTGAAGGTGACTGAAGGTGACACTGGAGAAGAGGGACAGACAACAACAGTGTCACTCCAGCTAACTTTTGTTAGTACTGCACTGCACAGAAGAAGGCAATAACAAACTACTGTACTGTTGAGCCTTTCTTATGATGAGACAGTCTAAAATGAAGCAAAAGATAGTGGAAGAGATTTGGAGGCTTGATTGGCACTAAAGGCGAACTCAGAAGAAATAAAGTGGCTGTCATACTGTGACAATATGCAGCACAGGCAAGTTAGGGATTATAATGTAAAGTTGTTGTTCAGTCCATACCTGTCAACCATCCCGATTTGGCCGGGATTACCCCGTAATTTGATGCCGATTGATGTCATAACCCTCCCCACGCTTCCAAAACCCTGCAATTTTGCAGCGGGGAAAAACACTTTCCATGCATGCGTGCAAGTGCTACGCCGCTTGCGCAGCCCCAACGCAAGCGGCGGAGCGCTTCAACGCATGCGTGGAAGGGTTCTACACAAGTGTAAAACACTTCCACGCATGCATGGAAGCGCTACACCGCTTGCGTAGGGGCTGCGTAAGCGGCATGGCGCTTTCACGCATGCGTGGAAAGCGACCTGCGCACAAGCTATCTCCGCAGGTCCCGTTTTTTCCAGAGCCGCGGGTTGACAGGTATGGTTCAGTCACGTAGTCAAGTCTGACAAAGACTTAGCAAATAATATCCTATCAACATACAGCTGAGGCTGGACTACTTTATGCACATCATGAAAAGGCAAGATTCTCTGGAAAAGAAAATAATGGTGGGAAGGCAGCAGGAAAATAAGAACACCAAATACAAGGTAGATTGATTCATTAAAGGAACTACCATTTTGAGTTTGCAAGAACTGAGCAGGACTGTTGAGAGCAGGACATTTTGGAGACCACTCATTCATAGGGTTACCATAAATTGGAGGTGATTTGATGGCATGTAACAACAACCACATTGAGGATGAGTTAACAAGAGCTTGGAAATGTTACATTTCTGGATTACAACTCCCAGCCACCCTTCTGGTTATGCGGGCTGGGGGAATCTGGGAATTGTCTAGCAAAGTAATAGTTCTAAGAGGCAAGCCAGATATTAAAAGGGAATTGTGCACTTTATTTTTCATGTTGTAATGTGACGGTCTGAACATCATATGCAAGGGAGAATGACCTGCTGGCTTTTTGCTGCAGATACTCACAGTATTATAATACCCCACCCCTTTAGATTCCTTTCCATATTAGGTAGTGGGATATCCAGGAGAACCTTAGTATTCCTTATAGAAGTATTTTCATCTAGAAGGAACTGGTGTCTGAAAATACTCAATTAAGTGTCTATTTCTAAATTTGGCAGCCCCTTTCCTCAGGGTCTCAGAGCTTCCATATTAATGTACTAGCATATTTGTGCCCGGCTAGCTGGGCATTTTTAATGTGTGTGTTGGTGGTTAGTGGTGGTTTTGGGTGTGCACATCCACCACCACCCATACAATACCACTCCAACCACCAACACACACATTAAAAATTCCTGGCAAGTCAGGAGTGTCGTGTGTGTTTGTGTGTATTGTCCCCCCACCCCCAACCCCAACCCAGGGGACCAGGCAGAGAGGGGAGCCCCTGCAGGACACCTTGTTATTAAAGAGAAGAAACCAAGCAGTTTCTTCTCTTTAAAAGCGGAGGGGGGGGGAGTTGATCTCCTCTCCCAGGTCTCCTGTTTCCGGGAGGGGTGGGGGGACAAAAGGGGTCTGTCCCCCCAACTCTTCCAGAACCAGGGGACCCTGCAAAGAGCGGATCTCCCCACAGGACATTCCAGTATTAAAGAGAAGAAACCAAGCGGTTTCTTCGCTTTAAAAACGGAGTGTTTGGGGGGTGGGGTGGGTGGAATCGATCCCTCTCCCTGGTCCCCTGGGTTTGGGAGGTTTGGGGGGACAAATGGGGTCTGTCTCCCCAACCCTCCTGAACCCAGGGGACCCAGCGGAGAGGGGAAATCCCCCCGACACCCCATATTAAAGAGAGGAAAGCAAGCGGTTTCTTCTCTTTAACAACAGAGTGTTGGGGGGGTGGATTTGATCCCCTCTCCCTGGTCCCCTGGGTTTGGAAGGGTTGTGGGGACAAAAGGGGTCTGTCCCCCCAACCCTTCTGTACCCAGGAGACCCAGGATTGGTGATCGATTCCACCCACTCCCAAACACTTCGTTTTTAAAGAGAAGAAACCGCTTGGTTTCTTTTCTTTAATACTGGGGTGTCCTGCAGGGGGATCCCCTCTCTGAAGCATCTTTCATTGCCTCCTGGAGAGAATGAAACTCCATCACGGAGGGGCTTTGCTTCTCTCTGGGTTGGCTGGGAACGGAACCTTTGTTCCCAGCCAACCCAGAGAGAAGCGAGTCCTTCTCTCTGGTAGGCCAGGAGGTGCTCCAGCCTCTCCTTTGTCCATGTGGTGGTGGAGGCTACGTCGCCCACAGAGACAAAGGAGCGGCCAGTGCTTCTCCTTACACAGAAGGCTGCGCCAAGAGGGAAAGAGTTTCAGAGATCCAGCCGGAGCTGGCAAAAGGTAAGTGCGGTCGGTGGGGGAGGGTTAGGGAGGGGGGCTAGGTGGTGGGGCGGTGTGTGTGTGTGGTTACTGGGTCCGTGCCTCCCATGCCTCCCCCCCTAACCCCCACTGACTGCACTTACCTTTTCCTGGCTCCGGCTGGGTCTTTCAAAGTCTTTCCCTCCCGGCATTTTTTTTTAAAGTCAGCGCGCCGCACGTTCCTGGCCTCCTCTGCGTTCGCATCCCTCAGCCTGATTGGCTGAGGGGTTGCACAGTGCAGAGGACTCTGGGACTCATAGTTTTATTTTTTGGTCACGTTCGTGGGGCGGCTGCCCCACTGGAGACCTCCGGACGCTTGCGGGTTTGGTGAGGCGGGGGTAAGATAAGTGCAGGCGGCTAGGTTAGGGATGGTTGGGCCAGGTGCAGGAGTGTATGCTGGCGTCCAACGGTTAACGTCCCTTTTTATAGGTATAGATACTTGGTCTCTTTAACAAAGATCTCAGAAACTGAACAGGGGACCTGCTTTTGGTGAAAACCAGAATTTCTTTTTCTGAGCTGCCAGTTCATATAGAAAGACTGGGAATGTTTTTCACCAATACTTAATATAAGCAATGAAATGTTACTATAAGAGACTTTGAAAATGCAGTATTGTGGTTCAAACAGTAAATCAAGCTGGGAGAAAAGTCAATTTGTATCAGAAACAGTTTGCATGTTTTTACTTTTCTTTTTAAAATAAACATTTTCATTTTAACTAAAACTGTCCAATGTTATATTTATTTTTCTGTCTTATTTTCCACTCTCCCAAGTTCATCCCCAGCTCCCTCCTCTGTAGATTTAATATTTGACAAGCGGTAACTTTTGGTTGGTAGCCATTTTCCACATAGAATATTTGTGACTACTTTCCCCCACGGGGCCTCCTGTGACATGTCCTTCATCCCTTTGTAAAGCACATGATTGTGCTGTTAGGACAGAGCAGCCCCAGCACACAGAACAAGGGTGAGGGTGAGCATTTACACTTCACCAGAAAAAGGAAATAAAGTCCACCACTCCCAACACATAATTAGAAATATTGGCTACAATGGAAATAGAAATATAGTCTATCTCACTGTATTACAATAATGGGGAAGACTGTGGTCAGGTTGGCTATTGATTTGTCCTGTGGTTTGGTCTACTCCAGTGGTTCCCAATGTGGGGCACTTCAATTCCCATAAGCCTAAGTCAGTACATTGGCTGATCAGTGCTTTGGGGAATTGACTTAGGTTTCTGGGAATTTAGGTCCAAAAACCAAAGGTTGAGAAACACTGCTCTACTCTGTCTGATCATACCAATTTCTAGTTTCACATGCATGTGTTTAGAATACTCTCCAACTCGCTCTGCGTGGATGTGGATTTCCTTTTTTGCAAGCATCCCTTGTAGCTCTTCACTTCTATGTAAATAAAGGGCTGTTCTCTACAGTGCAGGTCACCCTAAAAGTGATGTGGTTAATATACTCTGTGTTGCGAAACACCTTTAAGTAACTGTTATGTATGTATGTGTGCATGTTCATTATACTGTAAAGGCAAGAATGTAACCACTCCAAATACAAACGATCTCAGCTGTAAAGGAACGCGAGCAGACAGCCCATAGAGGGCAGCTGCGAGCGTTCAGTCTCACATGGTTCACATTGCTCAATCACGGACAGCCGCGGGAAAACCTTCCCCGCATTCAGCAGCAGAAGAAAGATCTGCATTCAGCAGCAGGAAAGGAGGCGTGCCTGGGCGAGGCCACGCCGGTAGCAGCCAATGAGCTACCGTGCTACAAGATTCAAATGTAGAAGGCTACTGTATATATTGAGATGTATCACCGCCATTACCTCATGCTTCACTGGAACCTCATGCAATAAACCTGTGTTAAACCAACCCTTCGGTTGTCCTGTTGTCTTTGGTCCCATACACTAAATTGGCGACGAAGGTGGGATTAATGGCTGCCCACGGGACCAAGACATGCGCCGGCTACGAGATCAGGAAGCCGGGAGACTTGGAGCTGTTTGAGATAGACTTCAACGCAGCGCTGGTGGAGCTCGAAGTCTCAGATGAGGCCAAGAAGAGGGCCATTTTCGTCCGCATGCTCGGACACGAGACCAAGAGGACCTTGGTGGACCTGATCGCGCCGAGGAAGGTGAGCGACCTCAAAGCTACAGAGCTCCTGGCGGCGCTGCGCGCCCATCTCCGGCCAGCAATAGCGATGTTCCCCGCTCGGAGCGCGTTCTGGAGGCGAGTCCAGGCGCCCGGGGAATCGGTCGCTGAGTTTGCCGCGGCCCTGCGGCTGGCCGCCGGCCCATGCAAGTGGGAAATCCCCGACGTCACCCTCCGGGACTGCCTGCTCTGCGGTCTGAGGGACACAGAGACTCACCGTGCGCTGATGAAAAGGGAGCCGCCTCCCACGTGGCAACAAGTCCTCGACACGGCACAGGCCGCGGAGGCCACGACTGCCGGGGTGCAAGAGCTTCAGGACTGGCGCCCGAAGCCCGCCAAGGCAGAGAGCTCGGTGCGCGCGGCCCGGCGAGCTTCAAACTCGTCTGCGGAGAGCGGCGACGACGAGGACGTCCGGAGGGTCCAGAGAGAGGGCCGGCGCTGCGACGGCTGCGGCGCCGCCCACGCCCGCGCCAAATGCCCATTCCGCAAGGCCGAGTGCCACAACTGCGGCCGGTGCGGGCACATCGCCAAGGTCTGCCGGAAACGGCGCGAGGCCACAAGGAGTTCTCCAGACCGCTCGGCGAGGCAGGACCGCACCACGAGGCCAAAGGACGGCACCCGGACCACGAGGACGCGGGACGGAGTAGGGCGCATCTCCGACGACAGCGAGGACGACGCTCCGGTTTGCAGCGTTTCCACGGAGCACCCCCGGTACTTCGTTGAGGTAGTAATACAAGAGGCCCCTGTTAGAATGGAGGTGGACTCGGGTTCTTCATACTCTATTATTTCCCAGGGGGAGTTCATGAAAATCGCCCCCCGCGTGCGGCCCAAGCTCAAAGCGTTGAGGGCCACACTGAAGGACGTGCAAGGGAACCGCATCCCAGTGTTGGGGGTTGGGAAGTTCCAGGTCCAGTTTAAAAAGCACACCGCAACGCTTCCCCTAGTCGTCCTCAAGGGAGGTAAATGCAGCCTCCTCGGGACTCAATGGTTCCAGCCCCTGGGGTTGTTCATTGGGGGGGTGCACGCCGTGGGAGCACACGCCGCCGGGACTGATCCAATACAGAGCGTGTGCGACGCGCACCCCGAGGTGTTTACAAAGGGGCTCGGAAAATTCAAGGGCCCCCCAGTGACTTTCGACCTGGACCCTGGAGTACGTCCAATCAGACTTAAACCGCGCAGAGTGCCTTTCGCACTAAAGGACAAAATAGAGGCGGAGTTGGACAAATTGGTGGGCCAGGGGATTCTTGTTCCTGTTGATTCTGCGGAGTGGGAAACTCCAATTGTAACAGCGCTCAAGGCCAACGGGGAGGTCCGCATATGCGCTGATTACAAGTGCACCATCAATAAGGCGATCCGCCCTAATGCGTATCCGGTGCCGGTAGTCAGCCACTTGTTGGCCAGGTTACACGGGGGGAGGTGTTTCGCTAAACTCGACCTGGCCCAAGCCTACCAGCAACTCCCGGTGACCCCCGCCGCAGCTGCTGCGCAGACCATAGTCACCCACAAAGGGGCGTTCCAGGTATCGCGCCTCCAATTCGGCGTGAATTCGGCACCCGGGATCTTCCAGTCACTTGTGGAACGCCTCCTGAAGGGGTTAGAGGGGGTGTTACCCTACTTTGATGACGTATTGATTACAGGGGGGAGCCGGGCCGAATTAGCAACAAGGTTGGGAAAGGTCCTGACAATATTCGAAAAGGCGGGGTTGCGGTTGTGGAAAGACAAATGCGTCTTCTTCGCTACAGAGGTTGAGTTCCTAGGGTTCCGTGTCACTCCCGAGGGAATAAGGCCAGCCCAATCCAAGGTAGCCGCCATCAAGAAGGCCCCTCGCCCCACCTCCAAGCCCGAGTTGCAGTCGTTCCTCGGACTGCTCAACTTCTACCACTCCTTCCTTCCGTGGAAGGCAGCCGTGGCAGAACCGCTACACAAATTGTTAAAAAAGGACGAGGCATGGAAGTGGGGCGACGACCAGGAGAAGGCTTTCAATGACCTGAAGCGACTCCTGGCATCAGATGCTGTACTGACCCACTTCAATCCCATATCAAACGCCCAGTGGTCCTGATATGAGATGCATCCCCGGTGGGGGTGGGGGCGGTGTTATGCCATGTACTGGAGAACGGTAGGGAGGCCCCGATAGCGTTCTACTCTAGGTCCTTGTCCCAAGCGGAGAGAAACTATGCCCAGACAGACAGGGAAGCACTAGCAATAATTGCGGGGACCAAGAAATTTCATGATTTTGTGTACGGCCGCCCCTTCACCATAGTGACTGACCATAAGCCTTTGCTAGGCATTTTCACTGCAGATAAGCCCACACCCCAAATCCTGTCCCCGAGAATGCTCAGGTGGGCCATTTTTCTCAACGCGTATCAGCACGCGTTGGTATACCGGCCCGGGAAGGAGATCAGCCATGCCGATGCCCTGTCGAGGTCCCCCATTCCCCGGGATTGCTGCCACGTGGGCGAAGTAGAGAGGGACCACCAGGTCTTAATGATAGAGGTCCTAGACTCCCCTCCAGTAGTACCGGCCGACATCGCCAAAGCAACAGGCAAGGACAAAACGCTGGCCACAGTTTGCTCCTGGGTACAGAAAGGGTGGCCCGTATCTTCCCCAGCAGCGGAATTCGACACATTTTTCAAAAAGAAACTAGAGTTGTCCCTAGAGAGGGGTTGCCTTTTGTGGGGACAGCGGGTAGTGATCCCCACGTCCCTCCGGCCGAGGGTGCTTAAACTGCTGCACGTCAGCCACCCGGGGATCGTCCGCTCTAAGGCACTAGCCCGCAGTTACTTTTGGTGGCCCCAGCTAGACGCCGACATCGAACACATGGTCGGCACTTGCGAAGCGTGCCAAAGCTCAAGGCCAGAAGAGGCTCGCTCGCCACCTAGGGAGTGGGACGCGGCAAGGGGGCCCTGGTCCCGGGTACACGTAGACTTTGCTGGCCCGTTCAGGGGAACGCTTTTCCTCCTTGTGGTGGACGCGTTCTCCAAGTGGTTGGAGGTCATTCCAGTCTCGAGCACCTCCTCGGCCACAACAATTAAACAGTTACGGAGGGTCTTTTCCACGTTCGGTTTACCCGACACCCTCGTCAGCGATAACGCTAGCTGTTTCACGTCCGCCGAGTTCGGGGCATTCATGGAGCGCAACGCCATTCGGCACGTCACCTCTGCCCCCTTTCACCCGGCCACCAACGGCCAAGTAGAGCGCCTCGTGCGCACCACGAAAGACGCGCTGCTGCGCATGGGCCCCGGAGACCTCGACCTGAAATTGTGCCAATTCCTGCTAAGGTACAGGGTCACCCCATTGGCGTCAGGGTACTCCCCCGCAGAGCTGTTGATGCGCAGGAAGCTGGCCACGGGAATCTCCAAGCTAGACCCCACGAGAGTAGAGGACAAAGGGCGGAACATAGGGGTGGAACCCACAAAGAGTTTCAGCGTAGGCGCCCCGGTGTATTGCAGGAACTACGCCAACGCGGGGCCAGCCTGGGTGCCGGGCACTGTAGTAGAACAAACCGGCCCCGTCTCATACCGTGTGGAGACCAGTACAGGTTTCCTGTGGAGGCGACACGTGGACCAACTCAGGCGCAGGGTCCCCGGAGAGCGGGACAGAGACGAAAATAGCATCGAATCAGCGTTAGGGTACTCCCCCACCCGCTTAGCCCAAGGGGGAGGGAAAGGGGAACATGGGTCCCCACCAAGGGGGGAGGAAAGGGAATCGATCCACAGAGATCTTCTGTGGGAGTCCGCGGCAGAAAGGAAGAGCCCCGACCACACACATACCCCTCGGAAGTTTCCCCGAAACACAGATGCCCATAGAAGTTTAGACGTTGATTTACAGTACCAGGGGGAGTTAGCGGAGTGGTCCCCCACCCGTCCTAGCGAAAAGAGGGGTTTCAGTTCAGCCCCTGGTACTTCCAGTCCCAGTAGCCCCTGTGAGTTAGAATGCAATATAGCGCCAATTTCCCGGAGACCGACACCCCCAAGACGGGAGGCAACAGCGAGTCCGCCCACCACAGTCTCAAGGTCCCCCGAGCGGGGATCAGAAGGTAGCCGAACCACAAGGGCGACCTCATCGGTTCCGCGGTTCACAATAGGAGGGTCCCCGGGGTCCGAGAGCAACAGGCAGGGGTTCACCTCCCAACTGTTCATTCCATTCCCATCCCCGAGCGCAAAGCAGGCACGGACGCCCCACAGAGCCACTAACGAATCCCCGTTTCCCGTTGCAGGACAAGCACCCGCGGAGTCAGGGATCACAGGCTCTCCAGTACTAGGTCAGACGCAAGCACGCCCCAAGCGCACGTGCGGCAAGCCACAATGGTTGCGGGACTTCGTCCCATCCTAGGGGGGAGGGATGTTATGTATGTATGTGTGCATGTTCATTATACTGTAAAGGCAAGAATGTAACCACTCCAAATACAAACGATCTCAGCTGTAAAGGAACGCGAGCAGACAGCCCATAGAGGGCAGCTGCGAGCGTTCAGTCTCACATGGTTCACATTGCTCAATCACGGACAGCCGCGGGAAAACCTTCCCCGCATTCAGCAGCAGAAGAAAGATCTGCATTCAGCAGCAGGAAAGGAGGCGTGCCTGGGCGAGGCCACGCCGGTAGCAGCCAATGAGCTACCGTGCTACAAGATTCAAATGTAGAAGGCTACTGTATATATTGAGATGTATCACCGCCATTACCTCATGCTTCACTGGAACCTCATGCAATAAACCTGTGTTAAACCAACCCTTCGGTTGTCCTGTTGTCTTTGGTCCCATACACTAAAGTAACACAGAGTAGTGAGTGAAAATCTTTTGACTTTTATACACTGGCACTAGTTTATTTTATCCACATTAGGGAAACAGAATGTAACTGTAGGCTAAACCTCAATCTTGACAGTGTGGGTTGTTAATCAGTGTTGCAAAAACATCGACTGCTGCTTTATTTTATGGAAAGGAAGTGAGGTTTTCTCTCTCTTGCTATGATGATCACCAATATTTGGATTCGGATATGGCAGAAGAAGAAGAAGCTGCATTATTTTATGGAAAGAGAAGAGAAGTTTTCTCTCTGTCTCCTGTCTGCTGGAATTTTCTCTTTCTCATCCATATATACCGGTAGCTTCCCTTTCCTCAGCCAAATTCCTCAGGGCCTATTTTATTTTGGAACATGTAGTTTCTATGCTTAAAGCATCATTGATCAGATTCTTATGTAAGAGTCTGTCTACACTGATATATATACCACTTTTCAGCTGTTTTTCAAGTGGTTTGGCATTACTCAAATCAAATGTTGGTGTCCCCATGTGAGAGCCATTGGGTTAAGCCATTCCCCCCTTCCACCTGCATTTTTGAACCCCCATGGCGGGTCATTCTATTTTGTGGTGCTCTGATTTAAACCTATTCTAATTGGATGGGTTTGCGGGGCAGATTTACAATTAGCTTTGGGATAGATTAAACTAGAAATACAGCACCCACATTATAAATAGTCCTTTTGCTGTTTCAGGTGTAAACATCCAACTGACATTTGGTGCAAGACATTGTAAATTGATAGTTTCCCCTGACCATACACAGATAAAATATTTTTATATGCAATCATTGTTGTGTTGCATTGAGGTCAACCAGTAATACAGAGAAACAGTGATCCCACCCCCCATTTCACTTAAGTGATGCAGTGCAATGACAATAGTATAGAAAAATATTCTATTTCATTTCCTCTGAACATCTGCATATGACCAGGGGAAATTACCAATTTATGATATCTTGTAACGGCTGTCAGCTGCTTCAGGATACAGCACAGCACTTGCAATTGGGTTGCTATAGGAGAATAATGCCTTTAAGATGAGGGGATTATGCCAAATGGCATTTTTCACTTCCCTTTGATTGCAAGTGGCTTTTTTAAAATGGCACTACACCCAAAACAAGAGCCAGTGTAGACAGGCTCTCAGACTTAAGAAAGGTAGCAGGGCACAGGAGTTGTAAGAGAAGTAAATGAAAGTCCAAACCTGTTAATACTGAAAAATGGGTGCATCCAGATCCTTGCTTGAAGAAGACAAACAGCAATAGCCCAGCAAAGATGGCTAATGAGTCCATGAATTGGTCCAAACCTTTTATATATCTTTTGTTGTTCTGTCACACAGAACAAAGAATCCGATCCTTTGCAACTCCATGGACCACATCACACCGGCTCCTCTGTCATCTGCATCCTTTGAAGTCCACTCAGATTAGCACCCACTATGTCAACAAAACTGTCTAGCAATCTGATCTTCTGCTAACCCCCTTCTTCTTTTAGCTTGGATCTCTCCTAGCATCGGGCCCCCTCCAATAAGTCCTCTCTTCTTATTTGGTGGCTAAAGTATTTGAGCTTTAGCTTCAGTATCTGTCCTTCCAAAGGAGCACTCAGGGTTGATTTCCTTCATGATGGACTGATTTGATCTTCTTGCAGTCCAGGAGATATTCAAAGTCTTCTCCAGCACCACAGTTCAAAGGCAGCTATTCCTTGGGGCTCAGCCTTCTTTCTGGCCTAGCTCTCACAGACCATTGCTTTAACTATGCAGACTTATTGTCGACAGGGTGATGTCTCTGTTTTTTATTATGCTGCCTAGGTCTGCCATAGCTTGCCTCCCATAGAGTAAGCATCTTTTGTGTTCATGGCTGCTGTCTCCATTTGAAATGATCTTGGATCCCAAGAAAGTAAAGTGTGTTATTGCTCCATTTCTATCCCAGCCACATCTGCAACTGTCAGCAAAGAGGAACTACAGTACTGTATCTACAAGTGTCCTAGGAGCATGTCAGGGAGATGAGAATCTGCAAGAGGTACTTTCAGAAAATAAAAGTTCAAAGAGAACATTTTTGCATGGAAATTGTAGGTAGCTATTGGATATTCCAGTAAGACCTTAAACAGTTGCCAAATGCTCCTGTAGCAACCAGCTTAGCCACTTAGTCCTTTTAAAATAAGTGCTGTCCAAGAGCAAAACTATTTTCTCTGCCAACAACGGTGCTCTCTCCTCCTATAAGCTTCTTCAGTTGGGAGACTATTGCTATCATCGTTTCCCACTGTTTGGTTTGAAAGGGATACCAAGCTGGCCAATATAACCATTTTGAGTCAGATAAAGAATACCTCATCAATGACTGTTATGTACTGAATAGAATGTGACAAGTACCCTTTTAACTGATTGTATCCGACAATTGTATCTATTGTAAGCAATCAATGACACATTGTAGCAAGCTGTTAAGGACAATACTGTTTGTGCCAGTAGCAGTATCCAGCTCACTTGATACAGATTCCCCTGCACCGCACCTGGAAAAGATGGGTGTGACGATCCATGACGTCACGCAGACAGTGACAAATGAACTATCACCCGGGCTATTCAAAATGTACAGTGTGCTATAAATAGAGCTGTTTGGTCCACCATTACCTCATGTTCACTCTGACTACCATGCAATAAAGTTGTGTTTTAGCCCTTACTGCGGCTCCTTCTTGTCTTCCGTGCAAGACACCAAATTGGCGACGAAGGTGGGATGGCGTCCCGAAAAGTGAACATCGCGCCCTTCAACACCATGAAGCCAGAGAAATGGGAACTCTACGAGCAGCAGTTCCTCTATGCTATGGACCTCAAAGGCATCGAGGAGGAAGCCCAGCGCCGGGCATTCCTACTGGCCCAGTGCAGCCTAGAGACTTTGGAACTGGCCACCAACCTCCTGACGCCGAGACCGCTCAGGGCCATGCCCCTAGATGAGATCCTCACTGAGCTGAGGAAGCACTTTCGCCCGAAAGTGTCGGTGTTCCCGGCAAGGTTGGCATTCCAGCAGCGGTGCCAGCGGGCCGGTGAGTCTGTGGCAGACTTTGTGGCAGCCCTGCGGGTGGTTGCCATGCCTTGCCGGTGGGGAGCATCCCTGAGCGAGGCGCTGAGAGACAGGCTCCTGCTGGGCCTGTGAGATGAGGGGGCCAGGAAAAAACTACTGGCCAAAGATGAGAGCATCTTGTTCGAGCATGTCCTGCGCATCGCCCAAGCCACCGAGTCAGTGCAACAAGGCGAACGGGTGTGCTGGGCCAGGACCACCGTGGTTGGGGCCCCCCCACCGGCGGTCCCAGTCCACAGCTGTTCCTCCCACGGAGAGCAGGGGCCCTCCGAGTCCACCACGTCCACCTCTGACTTCAGCAAGGACGAGGACATGCAACGGGTGCAGAGGAGGCCTGAGATGTGAGACCACGCCAGAGAGGACCGCCGCTGCGACGGATGCGGGGCATCCCACAACCAGAGCCGATGCCCATTCCGGAAGGCGGAGTGCCACAACTGCGGGTGGCGTAGGCACATCGCAAGGGTCTGCAGGTGGCGTCGAGACGACTACAAGGGCCAGGCGGAACGGCCCCAATGAAAAGCAGACGGGGTCGGGCACATCTTTGACGATGAGCCCCAGGAGCACCGCGCATCTTGATGGGTTCCCGAAGACCGCGACCAGGCGGTCCACAGTGTGCAGTTGTGGCGGCCCTGTTTTTTTGTTGAGGTACTGGTACAGGGGGTACCAATAAGGATGGAGATCAATTTGGGATCGTCGTACTCCATCGTCTCCCACAGGGAATTTCTGCACATTCCCCCAAAGTCATGCCCCAAGCTGAAGGCCCTTAAGACAAATTTGCGGGACGTTCAGGGCAAGAGTATACCAGTGTTGGGGGTGGGAGAGTTCAAGCTTCAGTTTAAAAGGTGCTCTGCACAGTTGCCCCTAGTAGTTCTAAAGGAAGGGTTCTGCTGTCTCCTGGGTACACAGTGGTTCGGGCCCCTAGGAGTTTTCATTGGAGGCATACATGCCGTGCAGGCTGACCCAATCTCGGAGGTGTGTAATGCACACCCTGCCATTTTTGAGAAGGGGGTAGGGAAGTTCAAAGAAGAGTGCCTTTTGCACTAAAGGACAAAATAGAGACTGAACTGGGCAAACTGGTGGGTCAGGGGATTTTGGTTCTGGTGGACTCCGCTGAGTGGGAAACCCCCATTGTTACGGCACTTAAGGCTAATGGGGAGGTCAGAATCTGCGCTGACTACAAGTGCACGATTAACAAGGCAATTCGCCCAAATGCGTATCTGGTGCCGGTGGTAAGCCACCTGCTAGCAACCTTGCATGGGGGGAGGTGTTTCGGCAAATTAGACTTGGCCCAGGCATACCAGCAATTGTCATTAACCCCAGCTACAGCCGCCGCCCAGACAATTGTTACTCACAAGGGAGCTTTTAAAGTGACGCACCTCCAATTCGGCATAAAATCAGCTCCGGGGATTTTTCAGTCCCTCGTAGAAAGATTGTTGAAAGGGCTCCCAGATGTTTCCCCCTACTTTGATGACATTCTGATAACAGCTGGAGGGGAACAGGAATTGCCCAAAAGGTTAGACCGCATACTAACAGTTTTCGAGAAAGTGGGGATCAGGTTGAGAAAGGATAAGTGCGTGTTTTTTGCTGAAGAGGTAGAGTTTCTGGGTTTCCGAATAACCCCTGAGGGCATAAAACCAGCAGAGTCCAAGGTAGCGGCAGTAAAAGATGCTCCTCGCCCCACCACCTAGCCTGAACTGCAGTCCTTCCTAGGACTCCTAAATTTCTATCACTCTTTCCTCCCGGGAAAGGCATCCGTAGCAGAACCGTTGCATAGATTACTCAAAAAGGATGCGGCTTGGTGGTGGGGGGACAGCCAGGAATGGGCATTCCAGGGGCTCAAACAGCTTCAATCTTCCGAGGCTGTATTGACCCACTTCGACCCAAAGAAACCCGTTGTGGTGGTCTGTGACGCCTCACCGGTGGGGGTGGGGGCAGTCCTCTGCCACGTGCTAGAGAGCGGGAGAGAAGCCCCAGTGGCATATTATTCGAGATCCCTGTCCAAGGCAGAGCACAACTATGCGCAAACTGACAGGGAAGCCCTAGCAATTGTTGCAGGAACCAAGAAGTTCCACGACTTTCTCTATGGTAGGCCATTCAAAGTCATGACCGACCACAAGCTCCTCTTAGGAATCTTCACTACAGATAAGCCAACCCCGCAGATCTTGTCCCCAAGGATGCTGCGATGGGCGATCTTCCTCAACGCGTACCAGTATGCATTGACCTACTGCCCCGGCAAGGAGATCAGCCATGCCGATGCCCTTTCCAGGTCACCCCTCCCACAGGCAGGGGATCCCGAGTGCGAGGTAGAACAGGACCACCAGGTGCTCCTGATTGAAGCCCTAGAGTTGCCTCCAATTCTGCCAGCTGAGATCGCCAAGACTATGGCGAAAGACAAGTCATTGGCCCTAGTCAGTTCATGGGTACAGAAAGGCTGGCCGGCAAGCTCCCCTACGGGGGAATTCAGGATTTACGGTAGGCGGAGAGACGAGCTCTCCCTAGAAAGGGGCTGCCTACTCTGGTGGCAGCGGGTAGTAATCCCCGAAGTTTTGAGATCCCGGGTGCTTAAGATGCTGCATATCAGCCACCCGGGAATCGTGCGCTCCAAGGTGCTAGCTAGGAGTTACGTCTGGTAGCCCAAACTGGACACAGATATAGAGCACATGGTAGGCACTTGCGAGAGCTGCCAGAGTACCCGGCCCGAGGAGTCCCGACTTCTGCACAGAGAATGGGACATGGCCCGGGGTCCGGGGTCACGTTTACACATGGACTTCGTGGGTCCTTTCAGAGGTACCCTTTTCCTTATAATAGTGGACTCCTACTCCAAGTGGTTGGAGGTAATTCCAATGGCCAGTACATCATCAGGTGCAACGATTAAGCAATTACGCAAGGTATTCAGCTGTTTCAGTTTACCTGACGTACTTGTGAGTGACAACGCCACAACTTTCACATCAGCGGAGTTCCAGGGTTTCATAGAGATTAACAAAATTCGCCACATAACTGCGGCCCCCTTTCACCCCACTACAAATGGTCAAGCGGAACGCCTGGTGCGAACAACGAAGGATGCACTGCATAGGGTGGGCCCCGGGGAATTGAACCTGCAGCTCTGCCAATTCCTGTTAAGGTACCGTGTAACCCTCTTAGCGTCAGGGCTCTCACCCGCCGAGCTCCTCATGTGGAGGAAACCCGCCATGATTCTCTCGAGATTGGATCCAACCAGGGTGGAGGACACGGGTAGAAACATAGAAATGGGGGGCACCAAGAGTTTCGAGATCAGCCAGCGAATACATTGCCGAAACTACGCAGCTGGCAGCCCTACTAGGGTACCTGGAATAGTGGTCGGACAGACGGGGCCAGTCTCCTACAATGTCGAGACAGGCACAGGGCTCCTCTGGAGGAGGCACGCCAACCAACTCAGAGGCAGAGTAGTGGGAAGGCAAGACCTGAGTGACCAAATGGAGCAATCAGCGTTAGGGTTCTCCCCCACCCGCTTATCCCAAGGGGGAGACACAGACCACAGGGGGGAGGGAAATGGGACAAACCCGCATCCTTTTGACCCACCGGGTAACAGGAACAGTTTAGAAGAGAGGGATTTCAAGGAGTTGTTAGATTTTGAGTTAGGGGACTGGGGGGGATTTTTTGGAGTGGTCCCCCACCCATCCAAGTGAAGAGCGGGGTTTTTCTTTAGTCCCTGGAGCCCCCAGTCTCACATCCCTGGAGTTTACTCCCACACCTAGACCTCCCCAATCCCCGGCTCATGACTCACAGCCAACTGCTAACGAGTCACGTTCCTCCAATGCAGGAACTCCGGCCCGAAGTGCGGCCACCCCTCATCCAAAGCGAACGTGCGGAAAGCCTCAATGGCTAAAGGACTTCGTCCTCACCTAGGGGGGAGGGATGTTATGTACTGAATAGAATGTGACAAGTACCCTTTTAACTGATTGTATCCGACAATTGTATCTATTGTAAGCAATCAATGACACATTGTAGCAAGCTGTTAAGGACAATACTGTTTGTGCCAGTAGCAGTATCCAGCTCACTTGATACAGATTCCCCTGCACCGCACCTGGAGAAGATGGTCATGATGCACCATTACCCTCTGACCTCTCCCCTCTTCCTGACCTTTCACCCTAACCCCTCCTTCCCAAAGGGATATAAAATGAAGCTCACCTCAACACGAGGCACCCCAGTCTAATGGCGTCCTCCCAGAGGATGTTGTGCGAGAGGAGATGTGTAATCAATAAAGCCTCTAAACTTATTCTGGCGTCTGTGGTCATTTCAGCAAAACCATTCCTAAATCCTCACATTTTGCCAATATGCTATTGGTCTGAGTTAATGGCGTTGACAGCTTGGGAACTTTGAAGGAGTGTCTCTCACTTTATATAAGTTTTTTATTTTATGCAGCAGTATAGCAGAGCAGATTTACAATTAGCTTTAGTTTGAGTTGAAACTTCTACAAAGATTTATACTCCCTATTCTAGCCCAGCAATTAAGCACTCCACAAGATGTATTTTTTACCTACATCCCGCCGGACATCCCACTACAGTAATTGAGTAGACTGTACAACCAGTGACTCAACGCTGAGTGTTGGGCAGTGGTAAATAACCTGACTCCCTAAAGGGGCCAATGGCTACAGGCAGATGAGCCCATTTCGGTGGGGTGATGGTCCCGTCAGTGGAGGAAATGACACTGGAAACCATCATAATGGGTCCAACAGCAACATGAGCGGAGGAGGAACTCTGATTCCCAACGGTCATGGGGGCGGAAGAGGCCATGCCAGATGTAGGGATGGCTTAGCTTTCATCCCCAAAGTATTCCTAGCTCACCCCAAGAATTGCCCTTAGCCCATAATCCATCAGGAGAAGGCCAGGTTGTGCGGGCAATGCGACCTGTGAGTTGTGCCCAAAGGCATGACCACAAACCTCCGGACATCTCCAGGACCAAGCTGATAAGCGCATCCCAAGCGCAAGCCCCTTATCAAGATCTTCAGGGCTGCTTCCCTAGTCACAAACTCCCTATCTTTCCCACCAGACCATCTTCGTCACCCCACTCCTTGACCCCTTGCTTGACTCCGCTTCCCGGTTGCCCTGTGACATGTAGGGTCCTTTGGTGTCTTGCACGGAAGACAAAGAAGGAGCCGCAGTAAGGGCTAAAACACAACTTTATTGCATGGTAGTCAGGGTGAACATGAGGTAATGGCGGACCAAGCAGCTCTATTTATAGTACACTGTACATTTTGAATAACCCGGATGATAGCTCATTGGCTACTGTCCGTGTGACGTCATGGATCGTCATGCCCATCTTCTCCAGGTGTGGTGTGGCGGGAAGGTTTCCTGCCCTTCAGGTATTTAGGGGACTCTGTACCATGTGAGCCGGATGCTCACTATTGCCACCGGTGGCCACTTAGCTCGCATCCTTAACAGCTTGCTACAATGTGTCTCTCATTAGATACAAATGGATACATTTACCGGATACAATCAGTTAAAGGGTACTTGCAACATTCATTCAGTACATAACAGGTCCCTAATCTATGACCAACATATGTGTAACCCATTGTTCCACCCGCTTCCTTTAGCCTGTTTCAGATGCATGGTGATTCTTAGGATTGCGCGATCCAAGGTATGCTATGCTGTCAATAAAAGAGACCACCCAGTACGCATGGGTGTTGCCTCAGTTGCACCCTGAACCATGTGTGCGTGTTATTTCATCCCTGCGAGTGGCCCCGATCCCTACAGCCAGATGGACAGGCTGTAAAGGCACACCTTGATAATATCCTGAAGGCTGCGGCAGCCTATTGTAGTCTAAGTGTTAAATCCTGCATGTCTCATTTCATACGTGCTGCAGGAGATGGCTCCGAGATCATAGTGTCTGGGTCACTTCATGGCAAGCTGAGATCCACCTTAAACAAATTCACACCAATGGCATTTTTCCTGCTTCAGGGAAAAAATGCACTCTCAGATACGAGTTGCAGCCAATGACGATTTTTACCTACAGTTGTTTCAGAGAGATAAACATGTGCTTTGCTTTGTAAAAGTTATTTTAATAAAGGCTGCCATGTGCTCAAACAAAACAGTTTTCTTAAACATACTTGTTTTTGCTTGTAACAAAATAGCAGGAAGAATAAGGGGAGACAAGAGAAGAGAGCAGACTGAAGAGACTCAAATAACAAGCATAAAAACCATATCAGGTGACCCTAGAGGTAAGAAGATAGAAAACTTTTCTATTGGTTGTTTAGGAATAGAATTAACATTAATAACCCATTGCATGCTGGGGGTGCATGAAAAATACTCAACAGTACAAACCTGCCCAAAACTAATATCTGCTAGAGAAGCCTTGTGCATTCCTCCTCCTCTGAGAAAGGACATTCTTGACTGTAATATCCTGACTATGGTGTGTCCTCCCACTGAGGGCTCAACTGGTACCAACACTGGCATCATTTCAGTTAGAGCCTTTATGGGTTGAGGATCTTGCTCTGTGTAGATTGTAATGTAATGGCTTTAAAATTTTTATGGTTTGTCTTTTAAATTATTTTAAAGAGTTAGGATGGAGCAGGTATAAATGTTTTAAATAAACAAACAAGTACATTTTCAACCCTGAGGGTTTGTGTCCATTATTTACTGAGAGGGCTGCACATGTGTACATAACATATACTGTACTAAGACACACACACACACACACACACACACACACACACACACACACACACACACACACACACACACACACACACACACACACACACACACACCTTCCCCAAATGCAGACACATCTGAGCACATATACGTACATTCAAATCAGCCCCATACAACCCTCTCTGTGGTTCAAGATCTAGGAATTGTTAAGGGAGATATGAGTCAAGAAAAAAAGATCACATAAGAACATAAGAACATAAGAACAGCCTTGCTGGAACAGGCCACAGCCCATCCAGTCCAGCATTCTGTCTCACACAGTGGCTCACCATTTCCTTCAGGGTATTCCCAAGGAGATGCCTTCACCTGCTTAGGATTCCCTGGAAATGGCATTGAGAGATATCCTGCCTATCTCTCCAACCCGGAGGTTGTCCTTAGGTAGCCATAATTATAGCCATTGATAGCCTTGTCCTCCATGAACTTGTCTAATCCTTTCTTAAAGCTGTCAAGACTGACAGCTGTCACCACTTCTTCTGGCAGGGAGTTCCATAGACCAGTAATCCTCTGGGTGAAAAAGTACTTTCTCTTATTTGTTTGAGAACTAGTACCCAAAAGTTTCATGGAGTGTCCCCTAGTTCTAGTGTTGTGCGATAGGGAAAACAGTTTTTCCTTATCCACTTTGTCCACACCGTGCATGATTTTATAAACTTCAATCAGGTCACCTCTTAGACGCCGTCGTTCAAGAGTGAAAAGGCCCAACCGTTGCAGCCTCAGATGGTAAGGAAGGTGTTCCAGTCCCCTAATCATTCTGGTTGCCCTCCTCTGTACTTTCTCCAACTCCATAATATCCTTCTGGAGGTATGGCGACCAGAACTGTACACAGTATTCCAGATGGGGCCTCACCATAGATTTATAAAGAGGCAAAATAACACTTGCTGACTTATTTTCTATACCCTTCCTAATGATCCCTAACATTGAGTTTGCTTTTTTCACTGCTGAGGCACACTGGGTTGACACCTTCATTGAGCTGTCCACCAGGACACCAAGGTCCCTTTCCTGGTTTGTCGCAGAGAGTTCAGACCCCATCAGTTTATAAATGTAATTGGGGTTCTTTGCCCCAACATGCATCACTCTGCACTTACTAATGTTGAAGCTCATTTGCCACTGTTTTGCCCACTCCCCCAGTGTCAAGAGATCCCTCTGGAGCTCCTCACAATCTCTCACAGTTTTCACTACCCTGTATAATTTAGTGTCGTCAGCAAATTTGGCTACCTTGCTTTTTACTCCTACCTCTAGATCATTTATGAAGAGGTTGAAAAGCAGGGGTCCCAGTACTGAACCTTGGGGGACCCCACTCTTTACTTCCCTCCACTTGGAGAAGTGTCCATTTAGTGCTACCCTCTGTTTCCTGTCCCTTAGCCAGTTGCTGATCCAGGACAAGACCTGTCCCTTTATTCCATGACTGGTAAGTTTATTCAAGAGCCTTTGGTGTGGGACCTTGTCAAAAGCCTTCTGAAAGTCCAGATAAACAATGTCAACTGGATCCCCCTTATCCACATGCTTGTTGACACTCTCAAAAAATTCCAACAGATTAGTGAGGCATGATTTGCCCTTGCAAAAGCCATGCTGGCTCTCCTTTAGCAGCGCCTCCTCTTCTATGTACCTATTAATGAAACGTGTACACAACTTATTTTTGTCAATAATATCCCCTTATCAACAATCTCAAAATCTCAGGGGAGGGTCTGACTATTATGCAAAGGCAAAGATTTATCTCTCCCTCTTAACAAATTGTGCCTCCAAGCAATGCAAACCTATTTGTGTTAAATCCTTGACACAGCAGGCATAAAAGCAAAGCTGGTGAGAGCTCTGTTCCAGGTGAGATCAGCATGAAACTTCCTTCACCCACAAATGTTTAAATTTGCAATATGCACATAGCCCTGCAGCTAGATCTGGTGCCCCATGTGTCTGAGAAAGCAGGCTGTAATCTGACACTCATGCTAGAAGAAAAGAGGTTTGTTTCCTTTCTCTTTTTTTCTACTTAAGCAAGTAATAGTATTCAGTTGGTTGGCAGTACCTGCCCTGAGATGACAAATTGCCACCCTCTCCCAGCTTTCAGGCAGGTTTTTAAGCAGTAAAGCAGGAGTTCCCAACCTATGGCCCATGGGCCGTATCCGCCCACCTATGCCAATTCATCCATGCCCACGCTGCCTGTTCTGCTCCCAGAAGCAGAGGTAAAACATGCCCACACATGTGCAGAACGCTGCTGTAAATGACCTGCAGCTATCGTAAACATGTTTACAATAGCCGTGGGTCATTTACGACAGCGTTCTGCGTGGGCATGCTTTCCTTCCGCTTCTGGGTGGGAGGAACCATGTGACTGGCCCGCTCAGCTGTCTGGGGGGGGCATGGTCTGTCCCACAGCCAAAAAGGTTGGGAACCCCTGCATGTTTTAATATATTTTTAAATGTGTTTTAAAATTGTTTTAAATCTTGGTTTTAACTATGCTGTCTGCTTAATCACTTTTAATACAATATTTATATAGTATGTTAAAGCTATTGTTTCATAAGTTTTGTTTATTGTGGGCCTCCTTGGGAGAAAGGCAGCATGCTTAGTGGTTAAGGCACTGGATTTGACAACCAGAAGATCAGCAGGTCAGCAGTTTGACACCTGAGTACTGCCTCGATGGAGTGAACTCCCATTGTCTGTCCCAGCTCCTGCCAACCTAGCAGTTCAAAAGCAAGACATTGCAAGTAGGCAAATAGGTCATACCTGTCAAGTATCCCATTTTGGCTGGGCTTTCCCATAATTCACCGCTCCGTCCCGATCCTTCCCACCATCACCCCGCATTTGAACGGGCAGGAAAGGGGTTCTGCGCATATGCACCGCTGCCTTTGAGATCCAAATGACATATTTTTAAAGAATTTAATTTGCAAGGAGTAGATATAGATTGTGGGGGGGGGGGGACCAGCTGTCTCCCTTGAGCTCAGTAATGTCATCAACACTCCTTGATCTTATTTGGAAATGCCTCTTCTTCTGTCTTGTGACACACTACAGCTGTGTTGCTACTGTCACTTTGCTACTCAACATCTGTTTGGAGAAAGGGAAGGTGGGCAGACTTGCAAATTTGGCAAGTTTTATAGAGGGATTGTTCTTGGCAGTCAGTGACCAGAGCAGATGGCTTGCAGGTTTTCAACAACACTGGTCCATGTGATTGGATCTTCACAGTCTGTTTGATAATCATTGTGTCTCTTGAGATATCAAATGCCATTTTGATCAGACTCCTGGGCTTTGTGCTCATCCATCTGAGCTCCTAAAAATTCTGTGCTGACTTGGAGAATGAACTAACACACTTCTTCCCCGTTTTGAATGGGAGAAGATTGTGTTCTTCTCAATGGCTGACAAGCTGATGTGTTGGCAGACTGCAGTGGTGATAAATGTCTTCCAGGAGACTCTGGTAAAAATAAGCTTTCTGTCATTCAGATGGTTGTACACAGTTTATCTACACTGGCTTAAAGATGTTTTGAAGTCTCTGTTTTCCCCTCTTTCACGGCTATGGTACCAGAAAGCCACTCAAGGTTCTTGCTAACTATTGGTAGCTCCTCCCCCCTGCAATCGATCTCACAATCCAAATAAAACATTCTTCATTGTAACATGGATTGTTTGGCACATGGCATGGGATATTGTATATATACATCTTTCCTGAAAGTGTTGTGTTAAGTAACTAGAAGTCATTGTTTGGTTTTCTTTGGCAAAACAAAACTCACAAGATAGCCTAGAGTAGGAACTTTTGACAAACCTTTGAGAGCCCTGGTGACGCAGTGGTTAAGCTGTTGTACTGCAGCCATAACATTGTGAGTTTGGTCTTGATGGGAATCATGGTTGACTCAGCCTTCCATTCTTCTTAGGTCAGTATAATGAGTACCCAGCATGTTTGGAGGCAAAAATGCTAATTAGCTTGAACCACCTAGAGAATGTACTGAGCGCCACGGGGTGGTATATAAGTGTAATTGCTCCTGCTATTGTACTTGGGAAAGCTGGAGAGTGAACTGAGAACTATTGTTAAAAAACACAGGGTGTGATCGGATGGCCAGAAAGGATTGCCTGGTTGCACTGGGAAGGATTGCTTAGCTGGGAGTGACCTCCCTTAAAACAAACCTTTCATTCATGTGGGGATAAAAAGAAAGAAAAGAAACCAACTCAGCTCACACTGGACTGTACCATAAGTGTCCAAAAGGCAAGCTGTTCAGCAGCTGTGCTTTTACAGGGCTCCCAGTCATGTGCTAAAAATCCTCCATGCATGTGTTTTCATAAACAGGATATCTTATCATGAATGCAAGGTGTGAGTGGTCCTGTTCCTCTTTTGGCTCACATCTGAGCTAGCACTAGGGATTCCAGGTGTGTATATGGATACAATGGTTAGAGTGTTCAACTCTGCTCTGAAGGCTTCTCTCTAAAACTCACTGGTGGTCAGCATTTTTAGCCAGATTGCAGGAAGGGAGGAAGGTGACCCATGGGGATCATAAGGAACACTGTCTTTGGGCTTCCTTCTCCCTCCTGTCCCTTTTAATAACCTGCTCGCAAGCAAGTCAATAAGTAGCTCACCTATTTCCCACCTGATTTTCTTTTCCTTTCTCCTTTGAGAGGCTGGCCACAAAAAATAGAAACAGCAGGCTGCAGCTCATGTTATATTTGTGACATACGTAAGATGACCATGCTACAGATGCTGAAACCTCTTTCATGGGAATATTGCAGAACGGCACAAATACAGTTGCAGTGCTTCTTGGAGTTAAAAATTCAGGCGGAGAAGTCACTACTTATTTCCACTAGGTGGCAGTGCTTGAGCAACTAAGCTTCTTTTCCCACTGACACTGCCAAAAATGAAGCCACCTTTTGATGAGTTCATTCTGCAGTTCCTTTTGCCTGACCTAGTGTGATAAAGATTAGCCAGCGGCACAAGGTTGCAGTCGCCCAGGGTACACCTGATTGTAGTTCAAAAATTCCACTATTTTCGAGGAGGTTATTTGGGGCCATTCAACAATTACGTGATCCTCGAGGGGAGGGGGGAGGGGGTCTGCCATCTGAATTATGGAAAATTACGTGGAGGCGGGGCGGGGGTCAGGTAATCAATTTAGAGCTGTTGTGGTTTTGAAACATGGCACTTTTAAAGATTTATTTATTTATTTTCTCAAATTTCTAAACCTGCCCCAATCACAAGGACTCTGGGTAGCTTACAGTACAACCCCACCAATAAATAAAACCCAATTAAAAACAATAAGTCCCTTAAAAACCCAGATAAAAACCCACCCACACATACTAAAAGAGAGAGTTTAGTGTATGGGACCAAAGACAACAGGACAACCGAAGGGTTGGTTTAACACAGGTTTATTGCATGAGGTTCCAGTGAAGCATGAGGTAATGGCGGTGATACATCTCAATATATACAGTAGCCTTCTACATTTGAATCTTGTAGCACGGTAGCTCATTGGCTGCTACCGGCGTGGCCTCGCCCAGGCACGCCTCCTTTCCTGCTGCTGAATGCAGATCTTTCTTCTGCTGCTGAATGCGGGGAAGGTTTTCCCGCGGCTGTCCATGATTGAGCAATGTGAACCATGTGAGACTGAACGCTCGCAGCTGCCCTCTATGGGCTGTCTGCTCGCGTTCCTTTACAGCTGAGATCGTTTGTATTTGGAGTGGTTACATTCTTGCCTTTACAGTATAATGAACATGCACACATACATACATAACATCCCTCCCCCCTAGGATGGGACGAAGTCCCGCAACCATTGTGGCTTGCCGCACGTGCGCTTGGGGCGTGCTTGCGTCTGACCTAGTACTGGAGAGCCTGTGATCCCTGACTCCGCGGGTGCTTGTCCTGCAACGGGAAACGGGGATTCGTTAGTGGCTCTGTGGGGCGTCCGTGCCTGCTTTTCGCTCGGGGATGGGAATGGAATGAACAGTTGGGAGGTGAACCCCTGCCTGTTGCTCTCGGACCCCGGGGACCCTCCTATTGTGAACCGCGGAACCGATGAGGTCGCCCTTGTGGTTCGGCTACCTTCTGATCCCCGCTCGGGGGACCTTGAGACTGTGGTGGGCGGACTCGCTGTTGCCTCCCGTCTTGGGGGTGTCGGTCTCCGGGAAATTGGCGCTATATTGCATTCTAACTCACAGGGGCTACTGGGACTGGAAGTACCAGGGGCTGAACTGAAACCCCTCTTTTCGCTAGGACGGGTGGGGGACCACTCCGCTAACTCCCCCTGGTACTGTAAATCAACGTCTAAACTTCTATGGGCATCTGTGTTTCGGGGAAACTTCCGAGGGGTATGTGTGTGGTCGGGGCTCTTCCTTTCTGCCGTGGACTCCCGCAGAAGATCTCTGTGGATCGATTCCCTTTCCTCCCCCCTTGGTGGGGACCCATGTTCCCCTTTCCCTCCCCCTTGGGCTAAGCGGGTGGGGGAGTACCCTAACGCTGATTCGATGCTATTTTCATCTCTGTCCCGCTCTCCGGGGACCCTGCGCCTGAGTTGGTCCACGTGTCGCCTCCACAGGAAACCTGTACTGGTCTCCACGCGGTATGAGACGGGGCCGGTTTGTTCTACTACAGTGCCCGGCACCCAGGCTGGCCCCGCGTTGGCGTAGTTCCTGCAATGCACCGGGGTGCCTACGCTGAAACTCTTTGTGGGTTCCACCCCTATGTTCCGCCCTTTGTCCTCTACTCTCGTGGGGTCTAGCTTGGAGATTCCCGTGGCCAGCTTCCTGCGCATCAACAGCTCTGCGGGGGAGTACCCTGACGCCAATGGGGTGACCCTGTACCTTAGCAGGAATTGGCACAATTTCAGGTCGAGGTCTCCGGGGCCCATGCGCAGCAGCGCGTCTTTCGTGGTGCGCACGAGGCGCTCTACTTGGCCGTTGGTGGCCGGGTGAAAGGGGGCAGAGGTGACGTGCCGAATGGCGTTGCGCTCCATGAATGCCCCGAACTCGGCGGACGTGAAACAGCTAGCGTTATCGCTGACGAGGGTGTCGGGTAAACCAAACGTGGAAAAGACCCTCCGTAACTGTTTAATTGTTGTGGCCGAGGAGGTGCTCGAGACTGGAATGACCTCCAACCACTTGGAGAACGCGTCCACCACAAGGAGGAAAAGCGTTCCCCTGAACGGGCCAGCAAAGTCTACGTGTACCCGGGACCAGGGCCCCCTTGCTGCGTCCCACTCCCTAGGTGGCGAGCGAGCCTCTTCTGGCCTTGAGCTTTGGCACGCTTCGCAAGTGCCGACCATGTGTTCGATGTCGGCGTCTAGCTGGGGCCACCAAAAGTAACTGCGGGCCAGTGCCTTAGAGCGGACGATCCCCGGGTGGCTGACGTGCAGCAGTTTAAGCACCCTCGGCCGGAGAGACGTGGGGATCACTACCCGCTGTCCCCACAAAAGGCAACCCCTCTCTAGGGACAACTCTAATTTCTTTTTGAAAAATGTGTCGAATTCCGCTGCTGGGGAAGACACGGGCCACCCTTTCTGTACCCAGGAGCAAACTGTGGCCAGCGTTTTGTCCTTGCCTGTCGCTTTGGCGATGTCGGCCGGTACTACTGGAGGGGAGTCTAGGACCTCTATCATTAAGACCTGGTGGTCCCTCTCTACTTCGCCCACGTGGCAGCAATCCCGGGGAATGGGGGACCTCGACAGGGCATCGGCATGGCTGATCTCCTTCCCGGGCCGGTATACCAACGCGTGCTGATACGCGTTGAGAAAAATGGCCCACCTGAGCATTCTCGGGGACAGGATTTGGGGTGTGGGCTTATCTGCGGTGAAAATGCCTAGCAAAGGCTTATGGTCAGTCACTATGGTGAAGGGGCGGCCGTACACAAAATCATGAAATTTCTTGGTCCCCGCAATTATTGCTAGTGCTTCCCTGTCTGTCTGGGCATAGTTTCTCTCCGCTTGGGACAAGGACCTCGAGTAGAATGCTATCGGGGCCTCCCTACCGTTCTCCAGTACGTGGCATAACACCGCCCCCACCCCCACCGGGGATGCATCGCATACCAGGACCACTGGGCGTTTGGGATTGAAGTGGGTCAGTACAGCATCTGATGCCAGGAGTCGCTTCAGGTCATTGAAAGCCTTCTCCTGGTCGTCGCCCCACTTCCATGCCTCGTCCTTTTTTAACTATTTGTGTAGCGGTTCTGCCACGGCTGCCTTCCGCGGAAGGAAGGAGTGGTAGAAGTTGAGCAGTCCGAGGAACGACTGCAACTCGGGCTTGGAGGTGGGGCGAGGGGCCTTCTTGATGGCGGCTACCTTGGATTGGGCTGGCCTTATTCCCTCGGGAGTGACACGGAACCCTAGGAACTCAACCTCTGTAGCGAAGAAGACGCATTTGTCTTTCCGCAACCGCAACCCCGCCTTTTCGAATATTGTCAGGACCTTTCCCAACCTTGTTGCTAATTCGGCCCGGCTCCCCCCTGTAATCAATACGTCATCAAAGTAGGGTAACACCCCCTCTAACCCCTTCAGGAGGCGTTCCACAAGTGACTGGAAGATCCCGGGCGCCGAATTCACGCCGAATTGGAGGCGCGATACCTGGAACGCCCCTTTGTGGGTGACTATGGTCTGCGCAGCAGCTGCGGCGGGGGTCACCGGGAGTTGCTGGTAGGCTTGGGCCAGGTCGAGTTTAGCGAAACACCTCCCCCCGTGTAACCTGGCCAACAAGTGGCTGACTACCGGCACCGGATACGCATTAGGGCGGATCGCCTTATTGATGGTGCACTTGTAATCAGCGCATATGCGGACCTCCCCGTTGGCCTTGAGCGCCGTTACAATTGGAGTTTCCCACTCCGCAGAATCAACAGGAACAAGAATCCCCTGGCCCACCAATTTGTCCAACTCCGCCTCTATTTTGTCCTTTAGTGCGAAAGGCACTCTGCGCGGTTTAAGTCTGATTGGACGTACTCCAGGGTCCAGGTCGAAAGTCACTGGGGGGCCCTTGAATTTTCCGAGCCCTTTTTTAAAAACCTCGGGGTGCGCGTCGCACACGCTCTGTATTGGATCAGTCCTGGCGGCGTGTGCTACCACGGCGTGCACCCCCCCAATGAACAACCCCAGGGGCTGGAACCATTGAGTCCCGAGGAGGCTGCATTTACCTCCCTTGAGGACGACTAGGGGAAGCGTTGCGGTGTGCTTTTTAAACTGGACCTGGAACTTCCCAACCCCCAACACTGGGATGCGGTTCCCTTGCACGTCCTTCAGTGTGGCCCTCAACGCTTTGAGCTTGGGCCGCACGCGGGGGGCGATTTTCATGAACTCCCCCTGGGAAATAATAGAGTATGAAGAACCCGAGTCCACCTCCATTCTAACCGGGGCCCCTTGTATTACTACCTCAACGAAGTAACGGGGGTGCTCCGTGGAAATGCTGCAAACCGGAGCGTCGTCCTCGCTGTCGTCGGAGATGCGCCCTACTCCGTCCCGCGTCCTCGTGGTCCGGGTGCCGTCCTTTGGCCTCGTGGTGCGGTCCTGCCTCGCCGAGCGGTCTGGAGAACTCCTTGTGGCCTCGCGTCGTTTCCGGCAGACCTTGGCGATGTGCCCGCGCCGGCCGCAGTTGTGGCACTCGGCCTTGCGGAATGGGCATTTGGCGCGGGCGTGGGCGGCGCCGCAGCCGTCGCAGCGCCGGCCCTCTCTCTGGACCCTCCGGACGTCCTCGTCGTCGCCGCTCTCCGCAGACGAGTTTGAAGCTCGCCGGGCCGCGCGCACCGAGCTCTCAGCCTTGGCGGGCTTCGGGCGCCAGTCCTGAAGCTCTTGCACCCCGGCAGTCGTGGCCTCCACGGCCTGTGCCGTGTCGAGGACTTGTTGCCACGTGGGAGGCGGCTCCCTTTTCATCAGCGCGCGCTGAGTCTCTGTGTCCCTCAGACCGCAGAGCAGGCAGTCCCGGAGGGTGACGTCGGGGATTTCCCACTTGCATGGGCCGGCGGCCAGCCGCAGGGCCGCGGCGAACTCAGCGACCGATTCCCCGGGCGCCTGGACTCGCCTCCAGAACGCGCTCCGAGCGGGGAACATCGCTATTGCTGGCCGGAGAGGGGCGCGCAGCGCCGCCAGGAGCTCTGTAGCTTTGAGGTCGCTCACCTTCCTCGGCGCGATCAGGTCCACCAAGGTCCTCTTGGTCTCGTGTCCGAGCATGCGGACGAAAATGGCCCTCTTCTTGGCCTCATCTGAGACTTCGAGCTCCACCAGCGCTGCGTTGAAGTCTATCTCAAACAGCTCCAAGTCTCCCGGCTTCCTGATCTCGTAGCCGGCGCATGTCTTGGTCCCGTGGGCAGCCATTGATCCCACCTTCGTCGCCAGTTTAGTGTATGGGACCAAAGACAACAGGACAACCGAAGGGTTGGTTTAACACAGGTTTATTGCATGAGGTTCCAGTGAAGCATGAGGTAATGGCAGTGATACATCTCAATATATACAGTAGCCTTCTACATTTGAATCTTGTAGCACGGTAGCTCATTGGCTGCTACCGGCGTGGCCTCGCCCAGGCACGCCTCCTTTCCTGCTGCTGAATGCAGATCTTTCTTCTGCTGCTGAATGCGGGGAAGGTTTTCCCGCGGCTGTCCGTGATTGAGCAATGTGAACCATGTGAGACTGAACGCTCGCAGCTGCCCTCTATGGGCTGTCTGCTCGCGTTCCTTTACAGCTGAGATCGTTTGTATTTGGAGTGGTTACATTCTTGCCTTTACAGTATAATGAACATGCACACATACATACATAACAGAGAGGAAGGCTCTTATTTTACTTTATCAACCAGCAGGCAGGGGTCATTTCTCCACCAAGCTCCCACACCTGCCCCACCAGCCAGATTTTCAGTTCTTTCCTGAAAGGCAGCAGTTTCGTCTGTTGCCTCAGTTCCACTGGCAGGAGGTTCCATAGGGCCGGGGCGGACACAGAGAAGGCCCTCCTTCTTGTGCTAGAGAGGCGAGCCCCTCTAGTTGATGGCACGATTAGAGAGCCCCTCCGGTCCGCTCTGGTTGGATGGGCAGACGATCTTGGGCCTATGCGGTCTCTTAGGTATCCTGGCCCACTACCATGTAGGGCTTTAAAGGTCATGACCAGCACCTTGAATTGCACCCGGAGGCAAATTGGTAACCAGTGCAGCTCCTGAAGCAATGGCGAGGCCCAAGCATAGCGCCCACACCCCAACACCACCCGGGCAGCCACATTCTGGACCAACTGCAGCCTCCAAATGGTCATCAAGGGCAGCCCCATGTAGAGCACATTGCAATAATCTAGTCTAGAGGTGACCAGAGCGTGAGTGACCATGAGGAAGGAGTCCTGGTCTAGGAGCAGACGCAACTGGCTGATCACCCGAAGCTGGGCAATGGTCCTCCTGGCCACGACCACCACCTGATCTTCAAGCAGCAGTCGAGAGTCCAGGAGAACCCCCAAGTTGCATACCGGATCTGTCTGGGACAAACTCGCCCCATCCAGATCCAAGGAAGGTAACTCCTGAGATAACACCGGGTCTCTGATCCATAGCCACTCAGTCTTGTCAGGGTTCAGTTGTAATCCGTTGTCCCTCATCCAGACCGCAACAGCCCTCAGACATTCGGATGGTACTGATGGTACCGTGCCCTGTGGGAACGGATGATCTCACCCAGCGGTTTCATGTAGATATTAAATAGGAGAGGGGACAGCACCGAGCCCTGAGGCACCGCATATTGAAGTAACCTAGGGCTAGACGTCTCACTCTCCAACCACACCGACTGGGTACAGCCCTTCAGAAATGAGAAAACCAGGGCCACACAGTGCCCTGGATCCCCAAACCTCGGAGCCGTTCCAGAAGGATACCGTGGTCGACGGTATCGAAAGCCACTGAGAGATCAAGGAGAGTGAGAATGCTTTAAAAATGATCTCTGGGAATTTTGATCCGATTTGAGATTATTGAGTTGCTGGTACAGTCTGCATTAGGAACCAATAGTGAAAAGCTCTAAAAAATTAGAGTTTCAATATAAAAGCTCTGCATTACATAATTTTAAAGGGAGGAGGGGTTCGAAGCGAAAATTACAGTCGGATTACATGGGGGGGTCAACCCCCCCCAAACGGATCACATAATTGTTGAATGGCCCCTTTCTGTGTACCCCAAAAACTAAGCTGTGCAACCTATACAAAACTCAGGCGCATGGCCTAAGACTGGATAGGTTTTACATTTTTGTGTGAAAGAAAGAGAACAGATTCTGAGATGGAGGTACAGTGCAAGGACCTCCCAAAATTCTTTTGCAAATGTCTGTCTTCAAGTAAAGACATGCTAAGCACAGACACACAATCCTTTAACTGTCTGCACAGATTGCAAACTGGCCAGACCACTTTGCACAGGAACTAAGTTTCAATCCTAGCAGGCACCTTGAAATGGCATGTTTGAATTTAACAGAGGAGGGAGTGATAAGGGGCAAGGCTCAAGGTGAGATGGACCTTTCAGCTTTGGGAAACTCTTGCAGAGAGACTGTCGCAGAAAATATTTGATTATTAGCTATTATCGGAAGGAGTTTGAATTCCAAAGCTAATTTGTTCCTTTGTTTTCCTTTTGGGCCCACTTGTCAGGGTCCCTCCAGTTTACAGGGTTTCACTCTCTGAAGAGTATAATTTTTAAAGAAGTGTTCTCTGTTTTTCCACACATTTTAAGACTTTGAAAGATTTACATTTCAGCGGAGTCAGTTTCCCCAAATCAAATTGATAACTAGAACTAGAAATAATGCCACCTTTTTTTGAGTAGCCATGTTGGCTATGATATTCTATGAGTGGTAATCTAAAACAACAACCCCAAAAAACCAATTTTTCTGATCTCTGAAAAGATTAAGATCTATTTAACTGTTGGATAGACACTCAAGGATAATACAATAGACTAACAAAATTTCAAAAGCATTAGGTATAACTATACAAACTGAAAAATGGTATAAAGAAATGTGGAATTTAGCATTGAACGATAAATTGACTTGGGAGATTAAGAAAAAAAGGGATAATTTAAAAAGTGAATAGATTTTGGAATATTTGGAAACCTTTTGTGGATCACTCCCTTATGGGGGAGGATAGAAACAGACCGGTACCTGAACAAAGTGAATTTTGGAAATAAAATAATGGGATATTCTGAGCTCTCCAGGGCAATGTAAATAGACACTGGGTGATGATTATTTATAATTGTATTATTGTATTTTTTCTTTTGTTTTTCCCATCCTATCCATAATTGCATATTATGACTTTATGGGGAAATGAGTATTGGAACATTAGTTAATGTTAGAGGATAACCATTAAGTCAAAATTTAAGAGATTTATTATTATTATTATTTTAGGATGGTGTTAAGATTTTGATTTTAAAAAGATAGGTATAAAAATATATTAGGATAGGTGTGTATATTTTTTATTTTTTTCATTGTTTGTGTGTATTGATTTTTTTTGTTTCTTTAGTATGTTGTTTTTTCTCTTGTATTGTGTTTTATATTTTATTTGTTAAATTTTTTAATAAAAAGTATTATTTAAAAAAAAGCATTAGGTATAAAATAGCAAAAAAACAACAACCAGATTTATGTCTATCCAGTTGTAGTCAACAGGACCTGTGTTCGACATGAAAATGGCGACTACCATTCTAACCAGATGAATAAGTGAGAATATAAGAAGAGCTGTGTCGGGTGGAACCAAATGCTAATAAAGGCCAGGATCCTGTTCTCACAGTAGTTGATTAGTTGCCTAGCAGAATGAGAATTCCAAAACACTTTGGTTCACATTCTCCTGTATATTGCCCAAGGCCTTCCAAAGAAATATTTGTGGGGAAGACAAAGCCTATTAATGATATCTATGAATTGTTGACCTAACTTCATTTTACCTGTTTGCATTTAAATAAATACCAAATGTAAGAAACAGGAAGGGCATCCTCGTGTGCCCTCCTCCCTGTGAACACTTACCATTGACAGTGCAATAGGATCCAGAGAGAGACAGCAGATATAAAATACATCCATATACTGGACACACATCTCGAAGGTTTGAATATAAGTCAAAGGTTTCTGGGACATTATCAAATTTGATACACAGGTTGTTATATGCTGCTATGTGGCTCAAGTGGCTAAGACGCTGACTGGAAGGCGGGAGGTCAGCAGTTCAATTCCCAAGTACTGCAGGAAGGAATGAGCTCCCGTCTTTGTCCCAGCTCCTGTCAAACTAGCAGTTCGAAAGCAAGAAATTTCAAGTAGATAAATAGGGACCACTTTGGTGGGAAGGTAAACAGCATTCCGTGCACTCCAGAGTCTAGTCATATCTGCCACATGACCACGGAAACATCTGCAGAAGCAGAGAGCGCTGGCTCTTCGGCTTTGAAACAGAGATGAGCACTGAACCCTAGAGTCGGATATGACTGGCTTTCGAGCAAGGGAAACCTTTTCCTTTATAGGTTGTATGTTTTATGTTGTTATACCATCTTCACATAAACTTTTCAGTAGACTTCTCATTCACAACATAGGCTGTCTCACAGAACAAAGGATGAACTCTCACAATTGTCAATAGATGCTAAAGGTTAAACTCATTAGCAAATTATTAATGCCAAGTGTTTGTCTTGAATCCTCCTACTATTTGCAATTCAACAGGGCAAAAATTCACAACTAATCCAAATAACCACCAGAGATCATCTGTTACCACCAGTTGTAAATAAAATATGTTGCCATTGGTATCTTTATCTTTCATAAACAGAATGAAACTTGGGCCTGTTTCATGTGGCATTTTTTTCGAGTGAGGGCCCCATCTACTTGAAGTGATTCAGCGTCAGAAGAAGCAGAAGGCGAACAGCTGTAAACCCAATGAGCTCCCATTTGGAAACATGCATTGGGTTTTCTCTGCTTACAAACTCCACTGTGTAGGATCCCACAAGATGCCTGGTTTTTTCACCATAAGGAAAATAGATCAGCCTTTTTGGGTCTTAGTGGGCTTCATAAAAGCTTGTACCTGAGAGCAGGTTGCTCTCAGGTACAATTGGTTCACTGAGAACAGTTCTCATGCCAGTTGAAGGGCCAAGCATGATAATGTCAGGTTCTGAGGCAGCTTCGGGACTCCACCTGCTGGTTGAATGCCAGAAGAACAGCCTGGTATTTGCAGGATCAGACCCACAGCCTACTGCAGCTTGGCCCCTCAGAAGCACCACCTGGAAGCCCTGGTAAAAGAGCTTTTTAAGAATTGGCACTTGTTCTTGAAGTTTCCTTGGTAATGAAGGTGTTTTGATTTGCTTTGTTGTTTATCTCCCTGTGGACCTTGCCTTCTGGATATGTTCCTGGACTCTGCTCCAGCTGTAAGGTACCCTGTTCATATTGATTACTCAGTTGTCTGACCTTTGGCCTGCCTGGCTTGCATCTTGTCTACTGGACTGTACTTGCTTTGTTCTTGTGTCTACTTGGTATCTGACCCAAGTAATTGCTGCACTAGCATGTTGTCGGGAAAAATAATAATATATATATGGATCTTTGACTGACTCTGATGAAAAAATGATGAAGACTTTATTAAGAAATTGTAATTGCTTATATGTTGAAAAACATCAACTATCTACAGAGATTTTGCCACCAGCATTTACCACAGAATGAGAGAGAGTGCAGCAATATTTCCAACACATGTAGCTTTTCTGCAGGGAAGATTTAGTGTATGAAACCAAGACGCAGGACACAGCCTCGGGCTGGGTTAACTCAGGTTTATTGCATCGTGGACAGAGGGAACATGAGGTAATGGCGGATCGATAGCTCTTTATATACAGCAGTAATACATTTGAACGTGGTGCCAAGGTAGCCCATTGGCTACTGTCTGCGTGACGTCATTGCGGGTCACGCCCTTCTTGTCCAGGTGTAGGTGGTGGCGGGAAAGCTTCCCGCGCTGTTGCCTTTGATGAGTTCGGACCAAGAGAGCTTGGACGCTCGCTGCTGCCAGCTGGTGGTCATTAGCTCACGTCCTATTACAGGGTTTATATGATACAGCTGAAGGTTACATTGTTGCTATAGGCAAGGTTACATTGGCTCAGATACATTGTAATCCATGTGGAAGGTACAGTCATTAGAACACAACACCCCTCCCCCCTAGGACGAGACAACGTCTCGAGCCCACACTACAATACACCCCCCCTTCTAGGAGACAAAGTCTCTCAGCCAAGATGGCTTATTTCGAACACGCTGGGGTCTCGATGCGGGCTGCTTTTCCCCGGGTTTGCTACCTTCTCTTTGTCCCCTGGTTTCCTGCCCTGTAATTGGAGAGGGAGACTCGTTAGTGGCTTGCCGCGGCTCCGCGGCGTTGTTAGGAGGTGTGCTCTTTCTTGGGGGAGAACCGGGGGCACTGGGGGCTAACGAAAAACCCCTCTTCTCGCTTGGATGGGTGGGGGAACACTCCTGAAAACCCCCCCGGCTCGCAAAATCAAAATCAAAATTCCATTCGGGGGACGCGGCGGCGGCCGCACATTCCTTTTCCCTCCCCCCGGCCTCTGATAGAACTGGGGTATCAAAAGGATATGAGTCGGGATCACTGCTTTCCCCCCTGGTTTCGGACCGATGTCCCTCACTGTCTCCCCCTTGGGATAAGCGGGTGGGGGAGAACCCTATCGCTGAATCCTGTTTCTGAGCCCCACTGACTGGCCCTTCACTCACTCGGCGCCTCAGTTGGTCAGCGTGTCTCCTCCAGAGGAGGCCGGTGCTCGTTTCCACCCGATATGACACTGGCCCGGTCTGTTCTACTATCGTTCCTGGCACCCAGGCTGGCCCTGCGCTGGCATAGTTCCTGCAGTGGACAGGGTCGCCGGCGGCGAACCCTTTCGAGACTGCCAACCCTATGTTTTTCCCTTTATCCTCGACTCTTGCCGGGTCTAGCCTGGACAGAATCGTGGTCAGTTTTCGCCGCATCAATAGCTCTGCCGGCGAGTAACCTGACGCTAAGGGGGTCACCCTATACGCTAATAAGAACTGACATACTTGGTGATTTAGGTCCCCCGGGCCCATGCGCCGAAGCGCATCCTTTGTTGTACGCACCAACCGTTCCACTTGGCCATTCGTGGCCGGGTGAAACGGCGCGGATGTGACATGCCGAATGGCGTTTGCCTCCATGAACGCCCCGAACTCCGAGGAGGTGAAGCAACTCGCGTTATCGCTAACTAAAGTGTCGGGTAAACCGAACGTGGAAAAGACTCTCCGTAGTTGGCTAATTGTCGTGGCGGAGGACGTGCTCTTTACCGGGATAACCTCCAGCCACTTGGAGAACGCATCCACCACCAGGAGAAACATGGTTCCTCGGAATGGGCCAGCGAAATCTACATGCACTTTGGACCACGGCCCCCTTGCTGTGTCCCATTCCCTATGCGGGAGGCGGGCCGCCTCTGGTCGGGATCCCTGGCATGCCTCACAAGTACCGACCATGTGCTCAATGTCCGCGTCCAGCTGTGGCCACCAAAAGTAACTGCGGGCCAGCGCCTTCGAGCGAACGATGCCCGGATGGCTGACGTGCAGCAGTTTGAGCACCCTCGGCCGCATGGATGTAGGAACCACTACCCGTTGGCCCCACAACAGGCACCCCCTTTCTAGGGACATCTCTAGTTTTTTCCGAAAGAATGGGTCGAATTCCGTGCTTGGGGATGATGCCGGCCACCCCTTCTGTACCCATGAGCTGACTTTCTCCAGCGTTCTGTCCTTGCCAGTCGCCCTCGCAATATCGGCTGGTACTATTGGGGGTGCGTCTAAAACCTCAATTAGCAACACCTGGCGGTCTCTTTCTACTCTAGCCTTTTGGTCGTCCAACAAGGGCAAAGGGGATCTCGAAAGTGCATCAGCATGGCTGATCTCTTTTCCGGGCCGGTACTCCAACTCGTGTTGGTATGCGTTGAGAAAAATAGCCCACCGCAGCATTCTCGGGGATAGGATCTGTGGAGTGGGCTTGCCTGCCGTGAAAATCCCTAACAGGGGCTTGTGATCCGTCACGATTTTGAACGGGCGGCCATACAGAAAATCGTGAAACTTTTTGGTCCCCGCTACTATTGCTAATGCCTCCCTGTCGGTTTGTGCGTAATTTCGCTCTGCTTGGGACAGGGACCTTGAATAAAACGCAACCGGGGCCTCCCTTCCGTCATCCAACACGTGGCAAAGCACCGCCCCCACCCCCACCGGGGATGCATCACAGACTAGGACCACCGGTCGCTTGGGGTCGAAATGCGTTAGGATTGCATCAGAAGTCAAGAGTTGCTTTAGTTCTTTGAACGCCCTCTCGTGCTCGTCACCCCACATCCAAGTCTCCTCCTTTTTAAGCAACCTATGAAGCGGTTCGGCCACGGACGCCTTCCGCGGAAGGAATGTATGGTAGAAGTTGAGGAGCCCCAGGAATGACTGTAGCTCGGTTTTGGATGTGGGGCGAGGGGCCTTTTTGATGGCTGTTACTTTGGATTTGGAAGGCTTGATGCCCTCGGGTGTGATCCGGAACCCTAAGAACTCGACCTCGGTTTCGAAAAAAACACATTTGTCCTTCCTCAGTCTCAGCCCCGCTTTCTCGAACACAGTTAGTACTTTATCCAATCTCTTTGCCAGTTCGGCCTCACTCCCCCCTGTTATCAATACGTCATCAAAATAAGGCAACACCCCCTCCAGCCCCTTCAGGAGGCGTTCCACAAGCGATTGAAAAAGGCCGGGTGCCGAGTTCACGCCGAACTGTAAACGCGACACCTGGAACGCTCCTTTATGTGTGACTATTGTTTGTGCCGCGGCCGTGGCGGGAGTTACGGGGAGTTGCTGATAGGCTTGTGCCAGATCGAGCTTAGCGAAACACTTTCCCCCATTTAGCCTGGCCAAAAGGTGGCTGACCACCGGCACCGGGTATGCATTAGGGCGAATCGCCTTGTTAATCGTACACTTATAATCAGCGCAAATGCGCACCTCCCCGTTAGCCTTCAGAGCTGTTACAATTGGAGTTTCCCACTCCGCGGAATCAACAGGAATAAGAATCCCCTGGCCCACCAACTTGTCCAGTTCCGCCTCTATTTTGTCCTTTAGTGCGAAGGGCACCCTGCGCGGTTTGAGTCTTATCGGGCGGACCTCCGGGTCTAGGTCGAAGGCTACAGGGGGTCCCTTGAATTTTCCAAGTCCTTTTTTAAAAACGGCGGGATGCGCATCGCACACCGCTTGTATTGGATCCACCCCCACTGAATGTACTCCCCCTATGAACAGGCCTAAGGGCTGGAACCACTGTGTCCCTAGGAGGCTACAACTTCCCCCCTTGAGGACAACTAGGGGCAGTTCCGCAGAGCATCTCTTAAACTCAACCCGAAATTTCCCGACCCCCAACACCGGAATGCTGTTTCCCTGTACATCTCGTAGCGTGGACCTCAATGTTTTAAGTTTGGGCCGCACGTGGGGGTCGATTTTCAAAAATTCTTTCTGGGGAATTATAGAATATGAGGACCCCGAGTCAATTTCCATCCTGATAGGGGCCCCTTGTACTAGTACCTCCACGAAATAATGGGACTGTTCCGCGGACACGCTGAGCACTGGGACGTCGTCCTCGCTGCTGTCCGAAACGCGGCCCACGCCGTCCTGCTTCCTCGTGGTCTGGACGCCATCTTTGGGCCTCGCTGAACGGTCCGGCCTGGTCGAACGGTCTGGTGACTGCCTCCGGCCCTCCTTCCGTTTTCTGCATGCCTTGGCGATGTGCCCCCGACGGCCGCAGGTGTAGCATTCGGCCTTTCTAAATGGGCACCTCGCACGCTCATGGGCCGCTCCGCAACCATCGCAGCGGCGCCCCCCTTTTCGGACCTTCTGGACCTCCTCACCGTCGCTGCCTTCCGAAGACGACTTTGAGGCCCGTTGAGTTGCGTGCACCGATTTTTCCGCTTTGCCGGCTCTGGGACGCCACTCACGCCACTGGTGCATCTCGTCCACCCCGGCATTCGTGGACTCGGCGGCTTCCGCGGCCTCTACGACCTCTGCCAGCGTGGGTGGCGGCTCCTTATTCATCAAACTGCGCTGCACCTCCTTGTCTTTCAGGCCACACAGCACGCCGTCCCTGAGGGCCATTTCTAGGATGTTGTCCCATTTGCAGGGGGCGGCGGCTACCCTCATGGCGGCCACGAATGCCTCGACCGACTCGTCCGGCGATTGGACTCGCCTCCAAAACGCGCTCCGAGCGGGAAACATTGCCCTTGAGGGTCGGAAGCGCTCCCGTAGCAGCTTCATGATGTCGTCCGCCTTAAATTCGCTCACCTTCTTCGGAGCGATGATGCCCACCAGCGTCCGCTTGGTTTCCATCCCAAGCATGCGGGTGAGGATGGCCCTCTTCCTCTCCTCATCGTCTTCCTTGACTTTGAGTTCCACCAGCGCCGCATGGAAGTCCATCTCGAACAACTCCCAGTCTTGCGGTTTGGTGATGTTGAACCCGCTCTGTGCCCTGGCTGCTCCTTGGGGATCCATGATCCCACCTTCGTCGCCAATTTAGTGTATGAAACCAAGACGCAGGACACAGCCTCGGGCTGGGTTAACTCAGGTTTATTGCATCGTGGACAGAGGGAACATGAGGTAATGGCGGATCGATAGCTCTTTATATACAGCAGTAATACATTTGAACGTGGTGCCAAGGTAGCCCATTGGCTACTGTCTGCGTGACGTCATTGCGGGTCACGCCCTTCTTGTCCAGGTGTAGGTGGTGGCGGGAAAGCTTCCCGCGCTGTTGCCTTTGATGAGTTCGGACCAAGAGAGCTTGGACGCTCGCTGCTGCCAGCTGGTGGTCATTAGCTCGCGTCCTATTACAGGGTTTATATGATACAGCTGAAGGTTACATTGTTGCTATAGGCAAGGTTACATTGGCTCAGATACATTGTAATCCATGTGGAAGGTACAGTCATTAGAACACAACAGAAGAGTTTATTATCTATGTTGCCTGATTCACTGTTTGCTCCCTGGTTGATTTAAGGAGCCAAGATGGGCAAGGTTCTAGATCAAAGATTCTCAATCTGCAGCCCATGGGCTGGATGAATCCTGCAGCACCATTTCATGTGCCTGACCCCACTGCCTCTACCACACCAAGAAGTGCCATGTGGTGGAGGAAGGGCAAAATGGCTGTCCAGCCCCTGAAGCTGTCTGAGGGAGTAATGACCCGGCCCCCAGGCTTTAAAAGGTTGAGAACTCTTGATCTAGATGGGATGTGGTGGCTTTGCAATGTGCAAACACCTTATATGCATCGTTAGGAGTCACAGGTTGAAACTGATCCAACAAAATTGAAGAAGATGAGGCCTTGGGCATCTTGACTAGAGAAGCTGCTTTACCATTAGAGTCGAAAACCCCTTGGGTGGCTTCAATGGGCTGCAAAATGGTTACTGCTTCAGCATTAACAAGAAGGAGTACTGCTTGTCTAATGTGTTACTTTTTGAATAACAAGAGTCACTGGAGATACATTTCAAAAATAAAGTAACTAATTGATAGAAATTAAACATATTCATTTGTATGATGCCTGATTTCTACTTTTAAAATCTACATTTAAAATATTTTATCTTGTGTAATTTTGAGAGGATTTCCCCCCAAATTTTATGCCATTCTCTTTTTCATCTTGTTTTCCCCCGATAATTAAAAAAAGTAATATGCAGTGTGGATTGCAATGGCTCAAGTGGCTAAGACGCTGACTGGAAGGCGGGAGGTCAGCAGTTCGATTTCCAAGTACTGCAGGATGGAATGAGCTCCCGTCTTTGTCCCAGCTCCTGCCAACCTAGCAGTTCGAAAGCAAGAAATTGCAAGTAGATAAACAGGGACCCCTTCGTTCGGAAGGTAAACAGCGTTCAGTGTGCTCTGGTGTCTAGTCATGCCTGCCACATGACCATGGAAATGTCTGCAGAAGCAGACAGTGCTGGCTCTTTGGCTTTGAAACAGAGATGAGCATTGAACCCTAGAGTCGGATACGACTGGCTTTTAAGCAAGGGAAACCTTTACCTTAATATGCAGTGCAGGAAATAAAAATAACTTTTAACATTGCAATGAATGATGACAACGAAACAGTTTTAAAGCATTACAACATATACAGTAATGGAAGTAAATTGACTTCAAAATGTAAATTCCTAAGTGCTGATGTTACAGTAAGTATGATTGCCCAGTATACTGTTTGTTAAGAATTGTGTATGGAGTGGCTCAGTTCTGCACAGCTCTTTATTTCCTACCTTAATTCATGAATTCTTCACAAGCAGAAGCCCTCTTGTTTTCAGTCAGTATTTCCTAGCCTTTGATTTTTGGACTTCAATTTCGAGAAGCCAAAGTCAATTCCTTTCGTGTTCAGGGAATGAAGAAGCAGACGAGTGAAGTAGTGAAATTCAGCTCTTTATTAGTGGGGTTTGAACACACTTTGGATGGGGCAAAACTTGGACTTATATACACTATAAACAGTAACAATAATACAACAAGCCCATTGGCTAACAGAGTGTGCACATTTTCAATCCACTTTTTTGCATAAGAATAGATACATGAGAAAAGATACATTCTGCTCCTGTCAGAAAACACAGTTAACATACATAACAATTCTCCAAAGCACCGATTAGTCAATATACTGACTTAGGCTTCTGAGAATTGACGTCCAAAAACCAAAAGTTGGGAAACACTGGCCTAGATACATAATGCAAGCCATACATCTCTGGAGCAAACATGTAGTGCTCTGATCATAAAGCTTTTGTGCCCCACATTGTCATCATGATTGTGTCCATTATAATGGCTATTCCTATCCTCAGGAATAAGTCTTACGGAATTCAGTGGCACTTCTGACTCCTGAACAAGACTTGGAAAAGGCCCTCTTTGGACTACAGCTCCCAGAATCCAGGGGACATGCTGGCTAAAGGATGCTGGGCATTCTAGGCCAAACAAGTAACTTCTTCCAAGCTTTTCTTAGGTGCAAATATTTTTAGGAATAGTCTGTGTAATTTCTGGCAAAGATTAGAAGGTATTTGATAGATGGCATTATTGATGCAATGGCCACAAAGCTGGGCGGGTTGAGGAGGTCAGGGGAGGATAGGGGTGCCTGGCGTGCGGTGGTCCATGGGGTTGTGAAGGGTCAGAATCGACTGTGTGACTGAACAACAACAAAAATTGCTGTAGACAGGTACAGTGGAACCTCGCCTGGGCCCCCCGTTGGAGGAAAATGCATCGCTGTCAACGTACTTCACCTGCGGGAAGGGTATAATTGGCGGCCGTGTGTGCTGCAGGGACAAGGAGAAATGCTGCCGGAGCTGTTCCAACCAACTCCATCTCGGCTCCTCATCTGGCTTGGTCAACCATGGGAGGTGGTTGAGGTCCCGGTGGCGGGTGGGGTCAGGGTTTTCCGACGCCAATGCTGTGCCAGCTGATATATTCTTAACCATCAAGGACACCAGGTCGGCTCGGGGTTATGTCGGGGTCTGTTTTCTGATGCTACCGTGGACACTGAGTCAAGGGGCTCTGACATGACATTGAGTCATGTGACTCTGTCAGGATCGTTGAGCACTGAATCGGGTCTATGTTGAATTGCTGTATTATTGATTTATTATGTATTTTTGGCTGAATTTTGTATATTATATTTGATGGATTGTAATTTTTGATCTGATTTTATGTTATGTATTTGTATTGTAGATTAGTTTAATTTTGAATGTGTGGATTGTTTTTGGATTGTTTATTGTATTTTTTTTTACCCTGTTGTAAACTGCTTTGAGTTATCGCATGATAAGGAAAGTGGTATATAAATGTGAAAGTAAAGTAAACCTCATACAACAATTTCCCTGTATAGCAATGAAATTGCATAACAATTAGGTTTTGGGGGGAAATGGCATCCCACATAACAATTTTCCCTATGGAAAAAAATCATACAACAATTTTTCAATTGGAAAAAAACACTTAGCAATAAAAATCGTTGTACGATGCATCCCATAGGGAAAATCGCTATATGATGCATGTATCGTACCGTAGCAATTGTTTCATACAACAATGAACCCCATGGAACAGATTGAAATCATTGTATGAGGTACCACTTGTATATGGTTATGACTGTTAATGGACATATCTTGAAACAAAGAAAGGGTTGGCACATAGCTCTCCAGGGGACAAGTGGAACTTAGTATTAATAGTTACTCATAGGGTTGCATTGTTTTTCCAAACGTACTTGAAAATATGCAACAGGCAATATCCATAGGAACAAACACAACCTGCTAGAACGTGCACTACAAGACATGGCAAAGAACAGGCCTTGTTAAAAATCATTTATTGCTTCCAAGGTTTTTTTCTTTTTAGAAAGTGTTAGTAATGGAAAAGTTGACACAAAGCTAAAATCCAAAGGGGTGGAGGAGGAGGAAGAAACTTAAACATTTAGTGGAAGTTTCTGGCATCTACGCCAGAAAAATGAATTGCTAATTAGTCATAATAAATCTGGCCTAAATTGTGTACCAAGAGTGAAGAGAAGAGAGAACATGTTCCATATGTAATACACGACTGCCATAAACAGTATCATAAAGTTAATTATAGATGGGGGAAAACATAATTTTGACAGTGGAGAGAGAAGAGTTTGGAAATGTCTTTCTAAAAAATAATCAGCACAGTATGGGTTTTAAGCAGAATTTCCAAGCCTAAAGGTATCCCAAGCATATAGTCCACTCTTGGTCTGCAAAAAACATAAATTGGTGCATTTGCTTAGTGTGAATAGCTCTAGATCAGTAATTCCCAACCATTGTTTGACCATACTCCCCCACTAACATTTTGGTTTAATTTTAAAAAATGTGTATGTCACAATATATATTTTATACTGTATATGAGGCCCCTAGAACCATAAGAAATACAAAAAATTCACTGTTAATAATTCACTCTCAAATTGCCCCCATTTAAAAAAAAAAATCAAATTGCCCCCCTGTGGGAAACATGGCTCTAGATAGATCTCTGTGTTTCTCCTTTAAACATGGAAATTAACAGTTCTAAAAGTGCCGTTAAAATTTGCTTATACCATACATATTTATTATTATTATTGTGCCATATTTGATTCTAAATATTGGCGATCCTCATGGCGATCAGCCATGAAAACTGTTCTGCAAATATAATGCCATGGCCTTCCATCTGCCTTCCCCATCACAGCATGAAACCCATATCACTGATCTAGTTCCGTGAGTCCCTTTCTGGTCCTGAGCCCTTTTGACATGCAAAGTCCTTCTCAGCCCCAGGCCAGTATTGATGAAGCTGCTGCCCTCCATTAAGATGGATTCAAGTTAGGGTTGCCATAATTCTCTCCTGCCAAGCCAGGACAGACACGTGATGTCATTGCATTCTTCAAACTGCGCATGTGTCAGATGGGGCTGTCAGGGAGACCACGGCTTTAAGACCCCACAGAATCCCCGTCAGGCAGCCTTCATCGGTTTAAAATAAACTGTAGTCAAGAGGTTTTCCCTGTGTGATTCTTCTTGCAAAAGACTATTCTTTATTGTCTCTATTTTCTATTTATTTATTTGAATACAATTTCTTGGGCCACTCTTGAAACCACCCTTCCTCCCCCTGAGGTCACCCCACCCCATCCTTCACACACACACCACTGAAATAGACTCACCCTCAAACCCCACATGAGGATCCCTTGCAAGAAAGTTCTAAAGAGGGGTCCGGAACGGCAATGCAATCTGTGGTGCCTCTGTTTCCCTCTGGAAGGAGAAAAGCAGGAGACAGGAAGGGACTTATTTTGGAGGAGGACCTTTACGATGGAGGACTCTTCACTTTCTGTCCATCCTGTTCCCTTCCTCTCTAGGAATACTGACCCTATGCAATTAACCCTTTGTGGTCATATGAAGAAGGAATCCTCCATCCCAGTGTATGGTGGAGGTTTGGCTTCTTAGCTATGGGCATTTCTTGCTCTCTCCCAGCTTTTGAGGAAAAGGTCTGAGGATGACTCCTTGTCCCCCAAACTTCAAAGTGAGCCAATGTTTTTTTTTTTTGCAAAGAGTTATTTCACTGCCTCTGTACCTTTCTTTCAATTATCTCGCTTGCAAGTGTCTCTCCTCCCTGGCAGGCTTCTCAGGGTGCTGTTTTGCCTTCGCCACTTCCAAGCAAGATAATTGAAAGAAAGGCAAGGAGGTAGTGAATTAATTCTTTGCAAAAATCCCTTGGTGAGGGGTGGTCTTGCTTCCTTTGTTCAAATTTAAAAATCTGGGATTTTGACATGTTTTTTCTTGAACTGGCCGGGACAGCTTGAATCTGGGAAAATCCTGGAAAACAGGGACATATGGCAACCCTAATTCAAGTGGAATTTAGTCCACTTGGGGGCCATCACCCTTCCCTGTGGACTTTGCCAAGGCCGCTAGTCCTCAGGGTTGTCAGGTTAGTTAACCATCACCTGACGCTCGGCACTGAGTCACTGGCAGTATGGTCTACTCTATTACCATAGCAGGATAACCTGGCCAGATGTGCACATGTTGTGTTTTTTTTTTGGGGGGGGGGATCAAGAAAATGTCTTATGGGACCATAAAAATTAGCAAATTTTGCTTGGCATGAGCTTTTTTTCACAGACTGCATCCAACTTTATCGGAAGATACATTGGTGGGCCCCAATCCCAGGAAGCATATGTCAAGTAACACTTGTTAACCTTTAAAGTGCCAATAAATGCTGTTATTTCTGTCATAGCTAAGAAAGTGTTAGCTCTTGCAAACAGAGAAGGTTGAAGGAAATGATCTGAGTTAGCTGGTAATTTGAGGGTTCAGCTAGGACAAAGCCACAGGGCTTAAATCTAATGTTCCTTAAAAGACTGGCTTGTCAAACCAGCTCTCAATTATGGTCAGTTAGCTGTTCAAAGAGGTGATGACAATGAGGGATTAAAACCTGGCAATGGCTTGTAAGGTTCCTATGAGCCATAAGTACACAAGTATAAAAAAAAATGGGATGGGAAGAGAAGACTGAGGAAAATAGGCTGGTTACAAAGAGGAGGCAGAGGAAGATGGAACTGAATGGAATGAAAATGTTCAGTTTTACAACCTTGTGTTTAGCAAAAGGTTCTCTTGAAGAACAAAAGAAGTAGGAGATGTTAACTGAAGATGTTGCAGCTCAAATTTATCTTGAGAGTGGTTTTCTGCAAAAGACTGCAAGGCCTATTCTGTGTCCTGTACATGAAAGTCCTTATACCCGTGATGGCGAACCTTGGCACTCCAGATATTCTTGGACTTCAATTCCCAGATGCCCAAGCCCCCTGTGCATCCACACAAATGGGTTTACTGCGATTCATCCGGCCCACGCTGCCCTCATCGCTCCTGGAAGCAGAAGTAAAACACGCCCGTACGGGAGTGATGAGGGCAGTGCGGTCCGGATGAATCACAGTAAACCCATTCGTGTGGATTCACAGGGGGCTTGGGCTTCTGGGAATTGAAGTCCAAGAACATATGGAATGCCAAGGCTCGCCATCATGGCCTTAAACCAACCTGGGTACTACATTTCTCAGAGTCTCCCAGCTCACATGTACACTGAAAATGCAGGCTGGGGAATTCTATGAATTGTAGTTGAAAATTCCTTTGCCTGCCTAACCCATTGTGTTTCCCAAAAAAGTATTTAATGCACTGGTGAAAAGAGATAGTGCTGTCTTGTAATGTCCGCCCCCCCCCCCACTTTTAGGACTCTGGATGGAAGTTTCCAGAATCCATAAACTAGGATCATACATAAAACAGAAGGTAAACTGAGCTTCTGGATAACAGGTCAAGGTCAGCTTTCTCACTAAAGCTGAATGAACACATAGCCTCCAGGTGAAACCTTTGATAAGCAACCTGATAAGGAGAACTTCACATCTTCTGCACATAACTGTAGGATGAACTCTTGAGCAATGTAAAAGAAAAATGGATTAGTGACAACTCTAGACAAGATGGAAGATGCAAAAAATCATAAATGAAGGCAAGATGAAGAACAGTTTCTGTTTGGTTTCTATAGCTATCAACTATTGCAGGCGCACCCCCCAATAAAGGACTCAGACACCAATGAAAGTGGATAACGGCATTGGGCCACATTTATTGATTCATGCCCTAGTCCGAATTATAAATTTCTATTGGTAATTGACCAATTATAATTCTTAAGGTAAGCAGGCCGAAGTAACACTGGTAAGGTACCACCCAAAATTGCCAACGGCAATTGTTACAATGTATCTATTTGTATCAATTTGTTTGTTGACAACAAACAAATTGTTGACCGTAGTCAATATCTAACTAATGACCCCACCCTCTGACGCGTATCCGTAAAATCACAGGGTGATGCATGCTGTCTAGCTGTAGCCCTCACCCCGTCGCCTGGTTCGTCGTTGACCGGACAACGTTTAACCAACTTATACTGTCTAGTGTTGTCCAGTCAATTGCGAACCTGCTGGATACCTGTGGGTCATAAATGTTTACCTTACCAGTGCTACCCGCCACACGGAGGGGCTTCAAAGAAGGCTCGACGCCCCCCCCCAGACCGTCAGCTCGGTCAACAGGCCTGCTCGCCAATCACCCAACAGGAGGTCCATACCTCCTCGCGACAGATGGACCCCATCCCCTGCATACAGGCCATAATTTTGCCGACTAATGGAGGGGTGAAGACTGACCCGCCCCCAACCCCTGCTGACAATAAACCGGGCAACAGCCCTGTTTACCATGCGTCTAGCCCGGTCCAGGGCCTGGAGGTCGAACCCTCCCCTATACGCGTGCCGCGGCACCATGTCTGACCAAACGAGGGTTGTGGCAGGCCACACGTAATGGAGGTAGGCGAGGTCGCCGCAAATCGCATGCTTCAGCGATAGGCCGGTGACCTGACCTAAATCATTGCCCCCAAGGTGTATGATCAGGATGTCAGGCGGGTCAGTACTCCGGCCCGAGAAAAGGAATGGCAACAGCTCCCTCCACAACATCCCGGGCTTACCATACCATGTGAGACTTGCGTATGCACCCAGTCCCAGTCGGGGTCCCCACTCTGTCGCCGCAGCGTAACGCGCTGCCCTGTGCACGTAGCTATGGCCCACCAGCCATACTGTCACCGGCGTAATACGACACCCAGGGTCTGTCAAGGAAAAAACGAGTAAGAGAAAAAGGTGCGGTGACTCGACTGGTACTCACGGTGAAAGAGGGCGGACATAAAATTGAAAACATTGCGATCCCCACCGCCCCATACGGCGTATCTCAGCCCCGGAGTACCCAAAAGCAGCCGCCGTGGAAGCCGCCCCTATTCTGAACGAATGGGTGCCGTAACGGGCCCCTGGGAGGCCAACACCGGCCAGCGCTTTGCCGGTCACCTTCCAAAATTGAAATTTAGTAAGGGGAGACCCATCTTGGTGACAGAAAAACGGGCCATGGTGCGTGCCACGCAGTGCAAGGAACTCCTGTAGGGCACCAACCGGACAGATGTCTGCCAAAGAACACCGTAGCAGTCTTACTCCACTGCCTACACCATGCTGATCCGTCTTAGAGGAGCGTATCCTCAACTGAGCCCAGTCTTTGGCCACAATGACATCTTCGAGTTCCAGTGCCCTACGACTAGCATCCGCCTTAGACAGCATCACAAGCTCGCTGATGCGGAGCGCTCCAAAAAAGGCCACCGTTGTAGCCGCATGAAACAGGGCTGCCTCATACCCATCAAAACATAGGTCCTGCCAGCCCCGTGCCAGTTGGGTAAGAACCCCTGGGGAAATTGGGTGGCGGTCGTCCAGGCTACGCCCACGCTCCCGCACCCACCCCTCCAAAACGTGTCTCACACGGAAGTCAGCGGTACTGTCCGCATGTCTGCCTACTTTGGCCATAAAAGCCAGCGCTGACAGCCTGGATGCTATGGTTCGAGGTGCAAGGCCCTGGGAATGCAGGTCAACCATGAATTGAAGTATATGGGCCACCGGGATCGGCCAGGTATCTGGCAGCCGGAATTGGGCACAGAATGCCCTGAAAGAATTGAATGCGTGTTGATATGCCTTACGTGTGCGTGGCGCTAGCGACATGCCGATCGCCTGGTTCACCTCTCTTTGCCAAAGGTCCATATCTCGTCCGGGAGTGGCGAGGGAAATTCCTCTGCATCCGGGGCCAAGGCGCGGAACCGGGAGATCTGCAGGCGGGACAAAGCGTCAGCAATATCATTATGGACCCCCGGTACATGCCTGGCCCGGAACAGTACATTAAGGCGCAGGCTGCGCAATACAAACTGGCACACCAGGTCCATCACCCTGGGTGATTTGGAAGTCTGTGAGTTGACAATGTGGACAACGGCCGCATTGTCACACCAGAAATGAACGACCGAGTTAGCCCACTCCTCACCCCATAGCATCAAGGCCCCCAGGATGGGGAAAAATTCCAGGTACGTAAGGTCCCGCAGGCGCCCCGTACCTGACCAGGCTGGTGGCCACCCACCATAGGCCCACTTCCCATTGAAGTACATCCCATAACCCAGGGACCCAGAGGCATCAGACTGTATCTGAAAACGAGGGGAAGCCAGAAGGTCAGACCTCCAAAATGACACCCCATTGAACTCCCTCAGGAACTGGAGCCAGATAAGCATATCTGCCTTAATGCCCTGGGTTAGTCTGACCCTATGGTGGGGCCTGGACAAGCCTGTCATGGCGTCGCACAAGCGCCGAGCAAATGCCCTGCCCGGTGCGACCACCCTGCAAGCGAAATTGAGATGACCATGCAACACCTGCAGTTCCCGCAGTGATGCCTTGCGTTTAGCAAGCAAGTCCGAGATAAGGGCCACTATCCTTGACACCTTATCCCCTGGTAACCTAGAAGCCTGCGCTACCGTGTCAATCTCCACCCCCAGGAAGACTAGCTGTGTAGATGGGCCCTCGGTCTTTTCGGGCGCTAAAGGGACACCCAGTTCCTCCATTAGCGTCTGAAATGTGTTGAGGAGACGTGTGCACGTGTCCCAGCCCCGTTCACCCCCGAATAAAAAATCATCCAGGTAATGGGCTACAGACCGGGACCCTGACCTGCGGACAAAAGCCCACTGTAGGAAGGTGCTAAAACGCTCGAAGGCCGAGCACGATATGGCACAGCCAAAAGGCATGGCCTTATCGAAATAATATTCACCCCTGAACTTAAAACCCAGCAACTCAAAGTCACCCGGGTGAACCGGCAGGAGGCGAAAGGCAGACTTAATGTCGCACTTAGCCAACAGCGCACCCGGGCCACATGAGCGCACCATGCGCAGCGCTTGGTCAAAAGATGTATACCTGACCGAGCAAAGGTCATCAGGGATAGCATCATTGACCGATCGGCCGGCTGGGTAGGACAAGTGATGGATCAGGCGGAACTCGCCCGGTGACTTCTTGGGCACCAAGCCCAAGGGTGACACTTTAAGGTTGGGGAACGGGGGTGCAGGGAAAGGGCCAGCGACCCTGCCCGCATCAACCTCCTTAGAAATGCTGGCGGCAGCCACCTCCTCCCTCCCCTTCAGGGACAAAAGGTTGGGGGCATCTTGGGGGGACCTATCACCCTGGAAAGGAATACGGAACCCCAGTCGAAAACCTTGAAGCAGGTAAACCGCATCCGCCCCCCTTGGGTACGATGCGAGCCAACGCTCCAACATGTCCACATTAATTGGGGAGGGGGCCTTTCGGTGGACCAGCTCCCTCTGCGGCAGTCTTGCCAGCCCCTTGTCCGCCCCTACCTTTGTCCCGCACCCCTCCAGGCCTGGGGCAGGCGGAGGCCGCATGGGGGCCAGCGCAAGAGGGACACTCATGCCTGTACCGGCAATTCTTCCTACTGCAGGAACCATTGGACGAGAAAGTCCAGCACAGCAGGCGGGCTGGAACCCCCTGCCCCGCCACCTGGCGGGGTGTCTGTGCTGCGGCCGCTCGCTGGACCGCATGTCCACAATGGTATCTGTCCCCAGGCGCAGGGCGCGTGGGAGTCATGTACAGAAGCCACAGCTTCTGGCAGGGCTCATCCCACCTCATCTCAGGGTGCAGGGGAATCCGCATACGGAATTCCTCATCGTAAGCCAACCATGACGGGCCCGGGAAGTCGACCATCGCCCGGTAAATGTTGTCCAAATACTGGACCATCGGAATTGCCAAATCCGGCCGGGCCCTGAGGTAGACCGCCATGTATATAAGGTACGCCGGCAACCAATTGGCCCACGTACGTGGCGGCTTACGACGACGTGCCTGTTCCTTATCCTTCTCATCCTGCCCCTCCCTCTCCTCTTTGGTGGGCTCTCTGTTAAGAAGGGAGAAGATGTCGACATACTCCCCACGCCAGATCTTCTCCTTGGCGGCCTGGGCCAAATGGTCCCCCAGGGGCAAGGAATACCCCGCTGTCGGCAATGCTGACACCGGCACAGTGGGAACCACGGGGATCTGAAAAGGAGCCTGGACCAACCCGGCCACACCTAACACATTCCCAACTGAATAAGAGGTACCACCCAAAACTGGGCCCTGGGTGAGCGGTGAAGTCGCCGGGTGGGACGTCGGCGACTGAACCGTCGCGCCACCCATGCGAGGCCACGGCCACTGGACTGCCCCCCCCAACGTGGGTAGGTGTGTGGGTGCACTAGATTGAACCGCATACTCACATGCAGCACCCCCGCGGGCCGCCCCCACCGGGGGTTCCGGCCCGCTGGGGGCGTCGGAGCTCACGACCGCAATTGAGCTCGTTGACGGGGCCTGACCAGCATCAGCCTGTTGAGTGGGGAGCTGCGAGGCAGTGGCTGAAGCCGGCCCACGTGCCTCGGGCAGCTCGACCCGTCCTGCCGCCTGCCGCTGACCGGCAGACAATGGATCAACCTGCACCCCAAAAGGCACCCCCGGGTGGTTAACCCTCGCGAGGGATGCCTCGAGGGCCGCAACGCGGGCCAGAAGGGCCTCCACACTAACATAGCCCCCTAAGCCAAGTGGGGGCAAAGGGCCAGCCGGCCCACTGGGTGCAGGCGCCGGTCCAGGTCCCTGGACCCCGGGGCCCATATTAGGCCACGACCCCAGGCCCGGCCCCTGCAGGGCTGGGGGGGTACCCTGCCAGGGGAGGGAACCCAGCCACCCCCCATGGCTGAAACCCCCCGCAAGAAGCTGCGGACCCATGGAAGAAGGCCCCGCAGAATGGGCCGTGACAGAGGCAGCGGCCACTGCTTGCGGGCCAGGGGCCGCGGCCCCAGCTGGGCCGGTACGCAGACACCCCGCCTCGGGCCAAGGGGTAATAACCCCATCCCACCGGTCCCGGTGGGCTCAGACAAAGGAGGCTGCTGGGGAGGCGCAGCCGCGGTCCTCCGACCCGGCTGGCGCCTCCGCGCAGAACGAGCCGCGTTCGCAGTCGCCTTCTTCGAGGGCATAGCAGCTAAATGATGGGAAGCCGAAAAGTCAAGAAAATCAGCAGCCAGAGACTTCCCTGAGCAAGGAAAGAGCGACGGAGGTAAGAGGGAAAAACTTCTCCGCTCCGTCGCTTCGCAAAATGGCAGCTCGGCTGCCTCGTGGCCGCCCCTTATATAAGGGTGCTGGCCACGCCCCCTAACTACCCGGATGTCTTCGTCCGGTGGGGGGGGGCCCGCAAAGAGCGCGGCGGCCATTTTGGCGCCGCGCTTGCATTATATGATTTTTGAAAAATGTACTTTAGTTTGTCTAATAAATAACGTCATCCTACCACAGTTTTGGTAAGATAAATGTTGAAATTTTCATTTCAACAGTGTGAAATGTCCTAATCTGTCACACAGAGATGAGGGAGATTCTTCGAAGGCCACATAAAATGTTCAAAGATCATTAAACAAAACAACAACCTAGCATTCTATACCATGTTCATCTTCTACAGAGAAGTGTCACAATTTATGTAATCTGCAATAACTCAATTTTTTCAGAGTTTAAATTATGGAGTAATTTTAATGAATCATTAATGCACAAGCAGATACAGTATAATTATCATCACTGGCCACCAAGTCAATTCTGACTTAATAGCAGCGCTCTCAGGGCTTTCGTAAGTACTGAGTACAGTACTCGGAAGTAGTTTACCATTCCATCCTTCTGGGTGGTGCCTTGGGACTTTGCAGCTTGCCCAAAGCCATGCAGACTGGCTCTTCTGGGAGGCACAGTGGGAAATTGAATGTCCATCCTTTGTCTGCAGTTGGATACCTAATCCACTAAACTATCTAGCCAATTTTTTTATATAGATATATTTATTTATTTGCTTTATATAATAAATATAATTTATTTGTCCATCTAGTACATAATCACTACTTTGGGTGGTTTACGTTGTAAAATAAAAGCTTTCTGTCAATCCCATCCCCACAAACAAACAAAAACAAAACAAGAAATACTAATACACTAACTCAATGGAAAAATCATCTGGTGACAATTGGATGAACAAACTAAGACTGAAGAAAGACTGCCAGTAGAGTTCTGCTTTGATCAATTTTTGAAAAGTCTGGAGGGAGGAGGCCTTGTGCACTAGCGACTCAAGTGTATTCTTAAAGATGGGGCCAACACTGAGAAGGCTTGGTTTCTCATTGATACTTTATGAGCCTCCTTCATAACAGGGTTGTCTGGGATGTCTTGGTAGAAGAGAATAAAACTCTAAGCCCAGTCAGCTTCTGTAAGTGGAAGAGAGGTGTGTGGGAGATGCCATCTTATTCACAGGCAACAAAACAGCTGGATCTGGCCCGTTGATTCAAGTGTAGTGTCTTCTAGAACTAACCTTTGTTATTAACAATGCAACTGAAGACTATTAGTATTTTTGCAAAAAGATAGGCAGATCAATAAAGATGTTTCTGGGGTGTATATTCTGTGGAACCCTCTCTTTTTCCAGGAATCAAACCTACACAGCCTGGCTAGTCCTCTGGGAGGCACAGTGAGAAACTGAATTCTTAACCTCCGGCTCTGCAGGCCGATACTCCAACTTAGCAAGCTATCCAGCCAATAGATATATTGTACTATATTACTATTACTGTACTATATTACTATTACATCATGTCACGTTGTTTCTGATTTACAGAGACCCAATGCATTAGTCAACTACTGTATTGAAGGTAAAGTAAAGGTTTCCCTTGCTCGAAAGCCAGTTGTATCCGACTCTAGGGTGCAGTGCTCATCTCTGTTTCTAAGTCTGCTTCTGCAGACGTTTCCGTGGTCATGTGGCAGGCATGACTAGACACCGGAGCGCACGGAACGCTGTTACCTTCCCACCGAAGTGGTCCCTATTTATCTACTTGCAATTTCTTGCTTTCGAACTGCTAGGTTGGCAGGAGCTAGGATGAAGACGGGAGCTCATTTCCGTCCTGCAGAAATGAAGATGAAATGAAGATGAAATGAAGATGAAGCTAAAGTACTTTGGAAGACAGGATTCACTTGAGAAAGCCTTGATGCTGGGAAAGCTCGAGGCAAAAGAAGAAGGGGAAGACAGAGAATGAGATGGCTAGATGTTATTGTTGACGCAATGGGCACAGAACTGGGTTGGTTGAGGAGGATGGTGGAGGATAGGGGTGCCTGGCGTGCAATGGTCCATGGGGTAACAAAGGTCAGACTGAACTATGCAACTGAACAACAACAACAAATGTATTAGTAACATCACAAAGGTCCTATCATTGATCTCTTTGCTCATGTCTTGCAAACTTAAGACCATGATTTCCTTTACTGTGTCAATCCATCTCATGTTAGGTGTGTTGTGTTCTAAAGCCTGTGCCTTTAAACAATGTACCTATCCATGTGTATCCAATGTAACCTTTTCTATGTGTAACATTGTAACCTCCAGCTGCATCACTGTAACCTTAATAGGACGCGAGCTAGTGACCACTAGGTGGCAATAGCGAGCGTCCAAGCTCATTGGTCCAAGACTCACCTAGAACAACAGCGCGGGAAGATTCCCGCCACTACCTTCACCTGGACAAGAAGGGCGTGACCTGCAATGACGTCACACAGCCTGTAGCCAATAGGCTATCAAGGAGCCACATTCAAATGTATAGCCACTGTATATATTGAGCTGTTCGTCCGCCATTACCTCATGTTCCCTCTGACCAGCATGTAATAAAGTTGTGTTAAGCCAGCTCTTCGGCTGTCCTGGTGTCTTTGGTCCCATACACTAAAAGGTGCTCCATCCCTTTCTTCTGGAGGTATCCAAACTATAGTAGCCTTACAGATAAGCTCATTTAAAACAATTGAAAATGAATTCAAGGCCCATTAAAAAGTAAAACAAGAACAACAAAAAAGCCCACTGCCTAGTCTCAGGAACAATTTGGTCCTTTGTACAATGGCTCCAAATCAAGTAAGATTTTCCCAGCTTCTTTCTACAGAAAGAAAAAAGTGGGGAGGGAAATGATGTTCCCTCTATAGCCAGCTGGATCTTTTCCTCCTCCAGCTGCTGAATTAGGCTATTCATTTTCAATCGGCTTGTTCTCTGAAACAGGACAATGTATTTGTGGTATCAGGCAGTGGAAAGCTCTGCTCTGCAGTGACTTCAGCACACAAGGGTGTGTGTGTGGGAGACAAGAGGTGAGATTGGGAGGCAACCAGGGCAGGCATCCACTCAGAGTTATTAAACAGAAACTGTGATCACACAGATGGAAGTTCTTAAGATCTGATCACACAAAGGGGGCACTTTCATAAGGGTCACTCAATAGTTCCCAGAGTGTGCAAATTCTGTTGAATGAAGGCAAAGGGGACAAGGGGTTTTCTACTCAGATTCCTTTGTCTGTAACCATGCCAGACTGTCCATCTGCTTTGTTGATGCTAATTGGCAGCAGTGTTCTAAGTGATCTAGAGCAGTGTTTCTCAACCTTGGGCCCCTAGATGTTATTGGACTTCAATTCCCAGAAGCCTGGATCAGGAGTGTATTGACTTATGCTTCTGGGAACTCAAGTCCAAGAACACTTGGGGGCCCAAGATTGAGAAACCCTGCTTTAGACCATAAAGAACTCCTTCTTCAGCACCTTCTACCACATTTTTAACTGAATGTGGCAAGGACTGAACTGGGCAACTAAGCTAGTGGCTCATCCTCATATATATATATATATATATATATATATATATATATATATATATATATATATATATATATATATATATATATATATATATATATATATATATATATATATATATATATATATATATATATATATATATATATATATATATATATATATATATATATATATATATATATATCCTCATAATCCCACAATATGGGATTAAAATTGCTGGGAGAAACATCAACAATCTGAGATATGCAGACGACACCACCTTAATGGCAGAAAGTGAGGAAGACCTAAAGAATCTCTTGATCGGATTGAAGGAGGAGAGTGCAAAAGCTGGCTTGAGACTCAATATCAAGAAAACCAAGATAATGGCAACAGGCCCTATCAGTTCCTGGAGAATAGATGGGGAAGAAGTAGAAGCAGTGACAGATTTTACATTCTTAGGATCTAAGATCACTGCAGATGGAGATTGCAGCCATGAAATAAAAAGGCGACTGATTCTTGGGAGACAAGCCATGAAAAACCTGGGGAACATGGTGAAAAGCAGAGACATCACCTTGAAAACAAAAATTAGAATAGTCAAAGCAATGGTATTCCCAGTGGTAATGTACGGATGTGAGAGCTGGACAATTAGGAAAGCTGAACGCAGAAGAATAGATGCCTTTGAAATGTGGTGCTGGAGGAGAGTTTTGAGGGTACCCTGGACAGCGAGGAGAACAAATAGGTCAATCTTAGAAGAAATCAACACTGACTGCTCATTGGAAGGTCAAATAGTAAAGATGAGGCTAAAGTACTTTGGGCATCAAATGAGAAGGGAGGATTCACTTGAGAAGGCCGTGATGTTGGGAAAGGTGGAGGGCAAAAGAAGAAGGGGGAGGCCAAGGATGAGATGGATAGATGGTATTGTAGACACAATGGGCACAGAACTGGGAGGACTGAGGGGGATGGTGGAGGACAGAGGTGCCTGGAGAACGATGGTCCATAGGGTCGCAAAGGGTCGGAATCGACTGTGCGACTGAACAACAAATATATATATAAACACAATTTAACCTTCCAACACAATTTAAAACTATTGCAAAAATAAAATTGGTTCATTTTTTATTAAAACACACGGGGGGAAAAGCCCGGCAACACCGGGCAACCCTTGCTAGTGTGTGTGTGTGTGTGTGTGTGTATATATATATATATATATATATATATATATATATATATATATATATATATATATATATATATATATATATATATATATATATATATATATATATATATATATATATATATATATATATATATATATATATATATATATATATATATATATATATATATATATATATATATATATATATATATATATATATATATATATATAGTAATATCAATGTGAGCCAGTATAATCTCTGGAATATGGAATTTATACCTATACCTATAAGAAGGTGTGTGGGCTGTTCGTGTCCGGCATGCACATCTACACCCAGCCCAATCATCCTGTACCGAGCCGCCCACACTTACCTAATGACCCTGCGAGCATCACCGCAAGGGTCCGACTGCCGAAAGTGGGGTAACTGCCCTACAAACCATAACAAAAATAAAAAATTACAAGGCCCAGCATCCTCCATGCTGCATCACCCCTCAGCCAATCAGGCTGAAGAGTGCAAGCATGGAGAATGCTGGGAAGCCAGTGCGCGTGTTAAAATAATGGCCGGCCAACACACAAACCACTTCCCTCCGGGAGACACTTTGTCTCCCGGAGGGAAGCCATCCCCATGGGGGGCGGGCAGACAGGCACGTCGGTTGCTGGCTGGGCCGCCTGCTTTTGGTGCCCTCGCCTGACTGGCGAAGGCCTCTGCGCTGGCAGGGACAGAGGACAGGCCACACCACAGAGGCATGGAAGGTGAGTGGCCAAGCCAACAGCCAAGCCGGCAACAGGTAAGTGAGGTGGAGGACAGGGACTGAGGGAGGGGGGACCAGGCCTGGGGACCAGGCCACATGCCCTGGTCTGGGAGGAGAAAGGGGGAACACGAACCCGCCCCCACCCATTTCCCCCCCAGTCCCTGTCCACCGCCCCACTTACCTCTTGCCTGCTGGCCTGATCGCACTCTGCGCCTCCTTGGCTCAGCCTTCTGAGCTGGGCCGCTTGCCTTCCATGCCACCGTGGCCCAGCCTGAGGTGGCTTCGGCGGTGTTGCGGTGTTGTGTTGTGTGTGACAGCCCTTCCTCTCCCCACGTAGCTTCAGTGTGTGTGTGTGTGTGTGTGTGTGTGTGTGTGTGTGTGTGTGTGTGTGTGTGTGTGCGCGTGTGCGTGTGTGTGTGTGGCCTTGCCGAGGCATCAGGGGAGGAGGGGCAGCCCCTCCTCTCCCCACGTAGCTTCGGTGTGTGTGTGTCTGTGTGTGTCTGTCTCTCTCTGTGTGTGTGGCCTCGCCGAGGCTTCGGGGGGGGGGGAACCCCTCCTCTCCCTGCACAGCTTTGGCATGTCTGTGTGTGTATTGTGTGTGTGTGTGTGGTTGTGTTGTGTGTGGTTGTGTTTTGTGTGTGTGGTTGTGTGTGTGTGTTGTGTTGTGTTGTGTTGTGTTGAGTGTGCACCCCCCAAAACCACCCCTACCACCAACACCCAAAAAAACCTGCCCGGCAGTGCTGGGCAAAAAAATACTACTAACATATAAGATGCAGAATAATCCTCACGTGGCTTTTGTTGAATATTCTAGTGCAACCCCAGCATGCAGTGACTAGAGAAGGAAAGGCTAGCCTGACCTAAAGGAAGTTGTTTGCACTGTTTGCCTGTAATTACAGTTAGAATTAGAAAGGTTCTTTCCTGCCTTGCTTGGCCCTATTTGCATGTGTTAAGGCCTTTGTTTGTCTTGGCCTTCTCTCTCTTGCTTTCTGTTTTGGAAGAGGAAAGATGCCCCTTTGAGCTCCTCCATCTTCCAAGCTATGGTAGCCTTCCAGATACAGTAAAACCCTGGGTTATGACAGAAGTCCATTCCAACAGCCTCTGTTGTAACCTGAAAAAATTGTAAATCAAAACATCCATAGGGATGCATTGAAAATTTTAAAAAATGGTCCTGAATTGATCGTTGTAAACCGAAACAAATATATTAAAAATTTGTAAATTGGGATGACATTTCGATAGGATTTGCCATTGTAAACCGGAACAAATTTAAACCGAGATGGTTGTAACCCGGGATTTTACTCTATGCTGATTTTAAAACAACCACTGATTAAAAAACAACTGGGGGGAAAATCAAGTCCCATTAAAAAGTAATCCTGGCATGCTGCAGTCGATAGGGTCACAAAGGGTCGGACTCAACTGTGTGACTGAACAACAAAAATAAGTATCTGGCTCTCACTTCTTCAAAGGAAGCCAACTCTGGATCAACAGTGCCACCCCAGCATGTTTCATCAAAAGAGATTGTAGAGTGTTAGTAGGATTAATGAACTGTGCAAAGCTTCCTGGAAATTGGACATTGCAGATATTAAGAGGCATGTGTGCAAGGGCATACATGCATGTGCGTAAGCACCAGCAGCCTTGTGTTGGGATTTGGGAAACCTTTGCTCACAGAGGAAACAGCTGAATTCATGTGAGGAAGGAGAAGGGGAAGGAAGTCCTTTTGGGACTCAAAATGCCACTTGGGCAAATGGGGCTGTTGAAAAGAGGCAGCTGCCTCCCAAAGCTCACGTGTGGGAAAGAAGGGCTTTTAATATTTCACTTGGAAAACACTAAGGCAGGGGTAGGCAACCCGTGGTCTGGATCCGGTCCACAGCGCCAAATAATCTGCTCAAGGTTGAAAGTAGCAACTTATTGTAGGCCCCTGATTGCTGAGTTTTACCCCAGTGGCTTTGACAAGACCTCCTCATAAGACTGTGTACTGTATTTCTTTCGTGTTCAGGGAATGAAGAAGCAGACGAGTGAAGTAGTGAAATTCAGCTCTTTATCAGTGGGGTTTGAGCACAGTTTGGATGGGGCAAAACTTGGACTTATATACACTATAAACAGTAACAGTAACAATAATACAACAAGCCCATTGGCGAACAGAGTGTGCACATTTTTGATCCACTTATTTGCATAAAAATAGATACATGAGAAAAGATACATTCTCTCCTGTCAGAAAACACAGTTAACATACATAACATTGTTCCCCCTTAGGTAAAAACAAAATCCTTTAACCAGGATGGCGGTCTATTTCCCTTCTGGGTCGGACGCTTGGCTGAGCCGGCTCAGGGGCTCATAGGATGGGCGACCCGACTGGAGTGAGGGATTGACTAGAGGAGGAGGATTGTAAACCCGAATTAAAGCCCCGTTTGTCAGATGAAGGAGCTGGGGATTGCTCAAAACCAAAAATCTAATTCTGTGGATGAATAAGACAACTCAGGGTCCCTCCTGTGTGTACTAAGAGTGGACGGCGACTCTGAACAAAATTGGTCATCATCAATAAAGGAATCCAGAGTGCTAGGCTGGGACACCTGGCTTGAGTAGGGGAGTATTCCACAAATTCCCCTTGAAATCAGTTCCTAGAAGACACTTCTGGGTCAATGTTGGCTGGCTGCTGACTATTACCTTTGCCCCATGGGTTTAAATGGGTGGGGGCCAACCCTAGCGTTGAGTGTCTGTATTCGTCTTGTGGGTCCAGTACTCTGGGTCTCAATTGATCTGTGTGCCTCCTCCAGATCAGACCAGTGGCTGTTTCGATTCTGTAAGAAACAGGACCAGTTTGATCAATCACAAACCCAGGCACCCACGTAGGACCACCAGCTGCATAATTGCGGCAATGTACAGGGTCAAGAAACCCTTCTGGTGTTGGATTGCTATATTTGTGCCTTTGCCCTCTACCCTAGAGGGATCCAATCTGTCCAGCAAGGATGACAGTTTCCTTCGCTGGAGCAATTCAGCAGAGGACAGCCCTAAGGCAAGGGGGGTGAGCCTATATGTGAAAAGAAACTGGCATAACTGGAGCTCCAAATCCCCTTTACCCATACGCTGAAGCACATCTTTAGTTGTGCGCACCCACCGCTCTACCTGGCCATTGGTGGCTGGGTGGAATGGGGCGGCAGTGATGTGACTAATTGCCTTCCTTTCCATGAGGGATTGGAATTCTGCAGATGTGAACGTGGACGCGTTGCCGGACACCAGCACATCTGGAAGTCCAAATGCTACAAACAGCCTTCTTAGGTGCAAAATCTATGTGCAACCTGGACCACGGGCCCCGAGTAGAATCCCATTCCCGAGAGGGAAGGTGGGATTGCTCTGGGCGAGAGGATTGACAACTGGCACAAGTGCCGACCATTTGTTCTATATCTTGGTCCAATTGAGTCCACCAAAAGTAGCTATGGGCAAGGGCTTTGGAATGGACAATTCCCGGGTGACTTGTGTGAGGCAGATGTAAAACCTTTTTCCTGAGAGTGACAGGAATGACCACCCGCTGGCCCCATAGAAGGCATCCTCGTTCCACTGACCAAGAAATTTCCCACCCCCAGGACCAGAATCTGGCAACCTTGCACATCCCGGAGGGAAGTTTTAAAAGATTTGAGCTTGGGCCAAGAGGCAGCGGGAATTCTCAAAAACTCCCGCTGTGGGATTATGGAAAAGGTAGTACCTGAATCTATCTCCATCTTGAAGGGGACGTCCTGCAGGCTCAGGTCTGCGAAGAAATGCTCACTGACGATGCCCACTTGGCGCGGCTCAGGCTCTGGTGACACTATGGCGATGGACGTTTTATGGTGATGACTCTTCTTGGACTCAGGTGCTGGAGTTCTTTGCTTTCGCTGTTGGCATACTTTAGCAATGTGCCCTCGTCACCCGCAGTTGTGGCATTCTGCGGTGCGGAAGGAGCACTTCCTGTGGTCATGCCGGGCTTCACAGCCATCACACTTGCAAAGGAATTTCTTCTCCTGATCGTCATGGTGCTCTTGGTGCTTTCGTCGGACTGCTCGGACTTCTCCCTCTGCATCGCTGGACTCCGATGAAGAGGTGGAACCAGGCAATGCTGAGGAGGATGAAGATGAATTTTGTTGAGCTTGCACAGCTGACTTGGTGGCACTGGTGGTGGAGTGGCGATGCCGGAAAAGCTTGATGCAGGACTGTGCGGCCTCAGACGCTACTGCCTCTTCTAGGACAGCCTTGAAAGTTAGCGTCTTCCTGATCATGAGGTGACATTGAGCATCTTCGTTCCCTCATGCCAGCCAGCAGATGGTCCTGGAGTGCTTCTTCGATGTTGTCCCACTTGCACAGGGCAGCAGCAATGCACAGAGCAGCAGCGTAGTCTGCAATGGACTCCCAGGTCGCTGCTCCCTTCTGTGGAAGGCCACCCTGGCCGGGAAGATTGAGATCTCTGGCTGCAGGTGTTTCCCAGTGTGAACATGATTTCTGTGAGTGGCACCACATCCACAACCCTTGGGAGAACGAGGTGGGTTGCCAGCTCAAGCGTCTCAGAACCGCATTGAGCGAGGAAACAGGAGCACTTCTGGTCTTCGTCGGTGATCTTCTGTGAGGCCATTGCATGGCGGAATCGGCATTCATATGTTGCCCATTTCTCCAGAAGCGCTGGGTCAAATGGGCCGATGTTGCTGCCGTGTGGGGACGCCATCCCACCTTCGTCGCCAGTTTTGTGTTCAGGGAATGAAGAAGCAGATGAGTGAAGTAGTGAAATTCAGCTCTTTATCAGTGGTGTTTGAACACAGTTTGGATGGGTCAAAACTCGGACTTATAAACACTGTAAACAGTAACAGTAACAATAATACAACAAGCCCATTGGCTAACAGAGTGTGTACATTTTCGATCCACTTATTTGCATAAGACTAGATACATGAGAAAAGATACATCCCGCTCCTGTCAGAAAACACAGTTAACATACATAACATTTTCAGACTAAGCCCTTGTGGCTTTATTGCAACATTCTTCTGAGAAAATAAGCAGCAAATCAATCAGCTGCATATAAAGAGTAAACCGTAGTGGCACAGCCAAAACCTCTTTTCTAAACCAAACCAATCAGGAAAGCAAAACAGCTAGATAAATAGAATAAAAACAATTCAGACTTATGTAAATAGTGTCCTTTTACTTGATTTTAATTTACCATCCAGATCATGAACAATCATTACTTTCACAAAGTGAAAGAAGAGTTAATGTTAATCATTTGATTTCCTGGTTAAAGTTTGCCCTAATAGCTTTTTAAATATTTGGAACATGTTTAATACTCTATTTACCTTATTTTCTCATCTTTTTAAAAAATAGAATGCTTTTCTATAAACCCACTTCCAGCTTTCTCAGAAACCTAATCTTCACATTCCCTACTTTACCGCTAGAGTAAATTTTATTTTTCATTGTTTATAGTGCCTTTGAACTTGTATATTTGTGTTCATGACAAAGGGAGGCATTTCAGGGTTCTTTTAATCCCTTTCTTCTCATTAGAGACATTTAAACAAATAATGAACATTTCTTAAACCAGAGACTGGACAACAAAGAGAACGAGGCTTAGGATAATTATTTCATATTTAACATACTCTCAGATGACATGATTTTGGTGCCAAGCATCAGTTTATTTTGGCATTTGCTGCTTAATCAGACTAAGTGATTGTCAACAGTTGGACAGCTATTCATTGTTTTCTACAAAGGTTGACCTAAAATGATGGGGAAGCTAGTATGGGGCTGTCAGTTAACATGAATTACAAATGACCACAATAAATCCTCATGTTTGTTATTGTTGAACATACTTTAAACCAGAAATGGCCTAGTTCAATATTCTCCACAGTTGCTGCATTGCTCATACAGTTGTTGAGCTGCCAGAGATGTATTATCATGACCCTGACACACAATCCCCCCCCCCCCAACCTAAGGTTTGATAAAAAGTCTGCCAACATCCAGCTGTGAGTGATACATATAAAAGGGTGGGGTATAAATGAAGTCAGTAGGTAAGTTGGTAAAAGAAATGAATGGATTTTATTGAGTAAATTTTTAATCTCATTTTATTGTGATTGTATCATTCTATTTTTAATCTGGTTTTATTCTGTTTTTGTAATAATATTTTATCACATTTTAACCTGATATGGTCAGATGACTAATCAGTTAAAAAAGGATACTGAATAACTTGAAGTAAATCTTATCTATCTCTATCTATATCTCTATATCTCTATATCTATCTATCTATCTATCTATCTATCTTCTTCTTCTTCTTCTTCTTCTTCTTCTTCTTCTTCTTCTTCTTCTTCTTCTTCTTCTTCTTCTTCTTCTTATTATTATTATTATTATTATTATTATTATTATTATTATTATTATTATTATTATTATTATTATTATTATTATTATTATTATTATTATTATTATTATTATTATTATTATTATTATTATTATTATATAAAAGAGAGGTGCTTGTTTGTATGTCCTGTATGCGATCCCACACCCCTGGAATGAAATTTGGCACACACCTACCTTGGTGCTTCAGAATGGTTTGTGCCGGGGAACCATGGCCGATGGGGGCCCCTATGCAGAACGGACTGCGCATGCACACGGCGTGAGGGGGAAGAATGGTCATGCACAGAGTCATAGAGTTGTGCCACGTGCCCGGCACCAGCACTGTGCACACGTGCGCACTGCCTTCACAAACAACAGGCAACGGGGGCGGCGGCAGCAGCGGCGGGTGAGCCAGTGGCAGGGATGGCGCCATTCGAGGCCTCACAAACAACACAGGAGATGCTGCAAGTACAAATGGCATGCCACCTGATGCCCCCAAATATGGGAACGGTGGACAGTGCATGCGCACGGTAAGCGGGGTGTGTGTGTGTCTGGTCCCGTGCTCGTGCCCCTGCAGGCTGGCATGTGTGCCCCTCTCCACACTCATGACAGCTGGCTTTTAAAAAAAAGTATGGATTGGACTGGAAACCAGGAGCTGAGACTAAACAGTAAGTCAGAAGTAATGGGCAAGGACTCATGGCCAAGTCAGAAGTTAAGCAACCAAAGATGGGGGAATATATTAAAGCTCAGAAAAAAAATCAGCAATGAAGCAAGACTCGATTAGAACAAAAAACTCTAGGATATACTACTTCATGTCACTGTTCAGATTGGGTGGACTGTGTCCATTTTAGGGTGTATATCTGCTGTTACCTGCAGGTCACTGGTTTGTCACACAAGGTAAATGGAGAAATGAAAAATAGGCAGGATAGTAATAATTTCTTTTTCTCAGTAAAAAGACATTATGAGTTGCATGAAATACATCTTTTCTTGTGTGGCATCTCCACTAGAGATGGGCAATTAAACCTGTCTTGTTCATGTCACTTTCACAAGTATCCACCCAGGAATGCGTTCCCTCCAATTTCAGGGTAGATAGTTTTAAAGTACATATTTCTGGTGTAACAAATATTTTCCAGAACTTTGAAAATCTACATTTTTGGATTAAGACTCTTGGCTTGCTTTAGCTGAAAGGGCTTTGGAAGCAGGGAAGGAGCAATCTCCCATTAAGTGACCAATCCCATATGGGAAATTTGCTTTCAGGTTCTGACAAAGAGAATATTCAGACTGTAGTTTCAAATAGGAAGCTACAGGAAAAGCAATAATATTTAGAAAAGTTAATATTCAGATAGATAGATGCAGACAGTGCTGGCTCTTTGCCTATAAACAGAGATGAGCACCAAATCCTAGAATCGGATACGATTGGCTTTTGAGTGAGGGCGACCTTTACAGGAAAAATAATTTTAAGCAAATAAAAACTCTCAGAATGTTTCAGTCAGGGATTTTGGGAGTGTTCATTTTAAAAAGTAACGTTTCCAAGGCCTCTGTTTACTCACTGTCCGCACGCTCTGTGATGCCACATCAACTCTGAACATAATCATGTACCTAGCGTGCAAGAACAAAAGCTCTTTTCGGGTCTAGCAGCTGTCGTGTCAGTATTCGTTTTCCACCATTCTGCTGGAGGCCTCTGCTGTAACCTCAAGTTAAGCGCTCTCTGCGAGCATTTTTGAAAGGTGTTGTGAATTAAAGATGACATTTTACCTGAAATGCTTAACCACAAATTACCTGTGAAAAATCAGGCAGCCACTGGGAGAACCATCATCACCTTCTTATTTGGCAATTCACTCTAGCTTAGTGAGTCTCCCTAACATGATGTGTGCTGGGTGAGAACAGCAGATGTATAATCCCTTGTGAAAGTGACTGGGATTGTAGGACCTGATCTGAACCTCTAGCCATGGTCTGGATTATCTGTGAGACAGAACAACAAATCTAAAGTGGTTTCATACACAATAGTCACAGAGCTAAGAAAAGGTTTTTCTTTTACTTCCATGCTGAGAATCGTCCAGCCAGAGTGGTTAATGATCATCCTGGCTAGCATCTTCTGAGTTGTTGTTGTTGTTGTTGTTTAGTTGCACAGTCGATTCTGACCCTTTGTGACCCTATGTACCATTGTCCTCCAGGTGCCTCTGTCCTCCACCATCTCCCTCAGCCCTCTCAGTTCTGTGCCCATTGTGTCTATAATCCCCTCTAGCCATCTCATCCTTGGCCTCCCCCTTCTTCTTTTGCCCTCCACCTTTCCCAGCATCATGGCCTTCTCAAGTGAATCTTCTCTTCTCATTTGATGTCCAAAGTACTTCAGCTTCATTTTTGCTATTTGACCTTCTAATGAGCAGTCTGGGTTGATTTCTTCTAAGATTGACCTATTTGTTCTCCTCGCTGTCCAGGGGGACTCTCAAGACTCTCCTCCAACACCTCATTTCAAAAGCGTCTATTCTTCTGCGCTCAGCTTTCCTAATGGTCCAACTCTCACAACCATACATTACCACCGGGAATACTATTGCTTTGACTAAGCGAATTTTTGTTTGCAATGTGATATCTCTGCTTTTCACTATGTTCCCCAGATTTCTCATAGCTTCTGGGAGTTGTAATGCAAAAAAGTAACTTTCCCAATTTGAACTGTTTCAGTATTTGTAAAAGTTAACAAAATAACATGATTCACCCTTTTTAGTGGATTGGAGCCAGTGTTACTCAAAATATCACAAAGCATCTAATGGAGAGAGCAAATTCCAGAAGAATTGTCCAACTTACCATCTTCTGTCTCTATTATCCCAGAGAGCTTCAGTCCTGGCTGAAGCATGTCCCTCTTATATATGCATTTATATATTTACCACCTCTCTCCCTACGTAAGGCGTTCAACATTCCACACCACGGTGTCGCTGATTTCTCCACTAATTTGTGCAATAACCATGTTACACACTTCTTCAGGCACTCTGGCACCTTTTCCACACCTTTTAATGCCTAAAATCCTAGCCTCCACTCCTAGGGAATATATTAAGTGCAAGAACAAGCTCAACCTTCTTTCCAAGTATTGTCAAGTTGTTCCTTTCATGCGGTCTCAGCAAAAGCCTCCTTCATTCCAAGCTACAATTATTTCAGATAATTCAGATGTTCTGTGAACAGGTTTCTCAATCTAAATAAATTTCTGTTTTCCAAGTAATAAAGTATAGCTTCATGTGACATGGATGTATTTTGCTTTGTTCTGTACTAAAAAAAACCAGTTGAACAGGATTGAAAAAGAGAAAGGTAGATCTTAACCTATAAATCCAAGGGTTAACCGTTGGAACTGGCTATAGGTTGCTATGCCTCACCCTACTTGCCTGCACTCACCCTTCCTGCACACAGCCGATCTGGGTCCGCAGGTCAACGAAGGATTGAGAAAACCGGCAGTGGGGCAACAGCCCCACAAACGCGAAGAAAGGGAAACAACTTCACTTCCCAACATTCCTTGTGCCGCGCCATGCCAGAGCCAATCAGGCTGAGAGGCTCTCGCACAGCGCAGCGTTCAGAAACGCGCCGCAGCCAATCAAAAGAAAACCATTTTAAAAAAACGCAGCACAAACACAAAGCACCAACCCATAACTACAAGCCCCAGCATCCTGTGCGCCATGAGCGCGCAGAATGCTGAGGAAGCCAGCACCCAAAAAATAAAACAAAAACAAAAACACCGGGAGAGCAAGTCCGCTAAGCCACGGGAACCAAAGCCCCCCTCCCCAACGGCACCTGAAGCTCCTAATCGGAGTTTCCCCTTTAATATCACTGGGTGGTGGGGGGTGTTGTGCTCCCCCTCTCTACTGGCTCCCCTGGGGTTGAGAGGGTTGGGGGGACAAAAGGAGCCTGTCTTCCCAACCCTCCTGACCCAAGGGGACCCGGCAGAGAGGGAATTCCCCTCCCCCCCCCACACACGCCCCATATTAAAGAGAAGAAACCAAGCGGTTACTTCTCTTTAAAAACGGAGGTTGGGGGAGGAATCCCCCTCTCCGATGGCTCTCCTGGGTCCGGAAGGGTTGGGGAGACAAGCCCCTTTTCTCAACCCAACCCTCCCAAACCCAAGGAAGCCAGCGGAGAGGGGGATCACAAACCCCCCCTGATATTAAAGGGGAAACCACAATTGAGATTTCCCTTTTAATATCAGAGGGTAGCTTGGATTCGATCCCCTCTCCTGGGTCCCATGAGTCTGGAAGGTTTGGGGGCACAAAAGGAGCCTGTCCCCCCAATCCTTCCAGAGCCAGGGGAGATGGCAGAGAGGGGATCCCCCCCAGGACACCAAAAAACACAAAAACAAACAAAAACAATCTAAAATACACAAAAACAAACAAAAATAACACCAAAAAAGTAAACAACAACAAACATTTCCAAACACACCCAGCACCCAGCCAAACACCACAAACTCCAACCCCCCCCCAAATAAAGAAAAACAGCTAACTCACCACCACACGACCTCATACCACAACGACTGGAAAAGAAATGAATAAAGAAAGAGACTACGTACTGGAAGAAGCTCCACCCAGAGGCCACGAGAGAAACAACAGTCAAAATACAAGATAACCCCTACCAGCACCACTTGCTGCCCACAATAATAATAAAAATTCAAAAAGACACAATAGCCCCACACAAAAGGCCCCAAGAGTTTTTCAAAAAAGTATATTATCCTTTATTCTTTTTTTCATCCACAAAACCAAAACACCAAACAAAACTCATCACAGTTTATAACAGGCCATCAGAAAAAATTGTATAAATAAAATTTTTAAAAATTTCAATTATAGACTAACCTCTTCTTTACAAACATTAACAACAACAACAAAAACTTTCCAACACCATTTAAAACAGCCCGGCAACGCTGGGCAACCTTTGCTAGTTCTTTAATAAATAAAGGTTAAAACAACAGTGACTGCTCCATATATTTCTGCAGAAGTTCAAGTACAAAATAATTGTATACTGACTTTTAATTTTCCTTACACATAGACTTTAACTACTATAGACAGACTTATTATTCAATCCCTACCACAGATTACTACTGTCAGACTTCTAAATTCCTTCTGCTCTCTGTTCTAACTTTTTGACCTGACTAAGAAAACAAAAATTCAAACCTATGAAAACATTATAAAAACATATATACATAAAATGTTATTGCTTTCATCTGCTACTCCTTAAAGTATCCAAATGTAAATACCAATTGCTCACTTAAAAATAAATGTTTTTGCTTGCCAGTGGAAGGCAAGCATGGATCTCACAAGCTTCTCAAGGCAGGAGTATTTCATGATCTAGAACAGAGATGGAGAACTTTTTTCTGTTGGAAGGCCACATTAATTTAGCACCAATCAAATAAGACCTCATTCAAGAAACTTCAATTGCATGTACTTAACATACCTGTCAAGTTTCAGGAAATTTCTGTCAAATGAGGGAAATTTCCCGGCCAAAACAGGAAACTGGACAGCTATGCTTATCATGTGCTGGCCTCCAGTCTAACTCCAGTCTAATTGCAGTCTAACTAATATGGGATGTTGGCAAGAAAGAGTGTAAAATATGGGGGTTTGACAGAAATTTCCCGAAACTTGACAGGTATAGTACTTAAAAATGTACATTATTTTGAAAAACATCTAACCACTGTGTACTTAATGTCAAAAAATGAAAACTATTGGTTAATTTTAAAGTTACTAAAATATAAATATAAAAGGTGAACAAAAATGTGTTAAAGTAAAAGGATTTGCTCTGTAAAATTGGGTTCAGTCTAAAGCCCACACTTAGGGACCCTTAAGGCTACCTCACCCCTGATCTAGGAGCTGCCACTGAAAATGTCTTTTCTCATCTCCTCACCAGATTAATGTGTGAAGATTCAGCATTGCAGGGTAGCCACATCTCAGGGTGAAACTGCACTGATTTGGCCTGGCTTCAATATGATTCAAAGCCTGCATTACGTTTTTAATCAGTGCTCGCACAGGGGCTCATACGGTGATGGGTTGTGTTTGTTATGTCCATGCCTCACCCTTGTTGTGGGAGCTGCATTGGCTACCAGTGAGCCTCCAGGTGCAATTCAAGGTGCTGGTTATTACTTTTAAAGCCCTATATGGTAGTGGACCAGGGTACCAAAGAGACTGTGTCACCCTGAGGATATCTCTCTGTCCCACGAGAACGGACTGGAGGGGTTCTCTAAAAGTACCAACAACTAGAGAGGTCCACCTCTCTAGCACGAGAAGGACCTTTTCGGTATCCGCTCTGGCCCTGTGGAACCTCCTGCCGATTGACCTCCATCTTCAGCCAGATTTGTTGGTTTTTAGGAAAGGAATGAAGGATTGGCTGGCTCTTGAGGTAGGAGCACCCCCCGCTGGCTTATATGTCCATGAGAACAGCCGCTATCTTAGATTTTCAGATTTTAGCATTACGGATGTTTTGATAATGTTTTTTAAATAGGGTCCTTATTTCTTTAGTGTTCAGTTTTTAATGATAGTGGACCATTTTATTGTGATTGTGGGCTATGAATTGTGAGTCACTTCGGCAATAGGTACGATCTAAACAAACAAACAAACAAACAAACAAACAAACAGATACAATATTTCAGAGTTCACCATTTGTACTGGTTGCGATGCAAGTTAGGTTCTAGTCCAAGTGCCCCCTTTCTTTCCTTCTTTTATCTGGTCCTACCTCTGCCCATCCTTTTCCCCCTCTGTTACTTCCTCTGCCAATTTTTATGGCTCTCTGTTTTGCCAGTTTTGTGGGTGGAGAACACACAATCAAAACTACAAAAGGGAACTTTTAAAATAATCTGATTAATACTTTGATGTACAGTAATTAAGAAGCAGCAGCCAGCATAACGGGGCCAAACACAACTTTATTCGGGTACTGAACACACTTTACAATGGTGCAGCAGTGCCTTATATACAGCTTGGGGAGGAAACATTTGGGTGGGAAACAATCAGATTGGTTGCTGAAACTGGGGAGATAGTGGGGTAATCCTTGACTGGTAACCATTCGCGCGTCTTGAGGAAAATGGCGCGAACCCTAGTCTCGTGATAGTTCATTTCTGAGAAGAACTCAAAATAGAGGATCACTTAGTTGAAATGCATTAACACAATATTACATACACAACAAATACCATCCCAAGAATGTCACAATATGCCCCACTAAGGGAAAGCAGTTGGGGGTTTGAAAAGCATGAACACACATAACATACTATAGGACTCCCCCCTCCTTCTCTCTATTTGCTCAGTTATTGACCCTGTGAAAAAATGAAAGGCTAGTCTAGCACTAATCTTCATCTCCATCTGAAGGTTCAGCCCATTCCCCCTCCCTTCTGGTCACTCTGAGCTTTGGTAGAGAGAAAACAGGCAGGGCTTTGAAATATGCAGATACACACAACACATAGATTCCTCTCTCCCCCAGTCTTGTATCTTTCTTTCTTTCTTTCTCTCTCTGTTCCTCTCTCCTCCAAGAGCAGCACTTTTTCATTCAATAAAAATGGAAGTCCCTGGGGAAAAAATCCTGTGTAATTATTGGTGAAAGGCTGTTCTAGTGTTAATGTTGAACACAAAAATAATACAAAGAACAGAAGTGGATGCTAGGGGAGAAGGACAAACGCAGAGTCATGCTCTTCCAGTCTTCAGCATCACACCCTAACTTTCCTTGCTCACCAATACACCACCTAGAGACATGGTGGCCCAAATCTTTATAATAAGGATCACTACTGATCGCATGGAAAAAAAGTCTGATCAAAATATTCTGGCATGAACGAAAATAGAAGTCTACAACAGGAGAGAGGAAAAGCCGTTTTGGGAGTAAAAAATGCTGAATGGGTTCAATTCAGCCTTTGCATCGTGTGGTCAGTAAAATAAATAAATAAAATCCACCCATTTTATAAACAAAGCAAAACCTCATGGTTTTTGATGGTGTAGTTGGCCACTAAGAGAAGCGCCTCCCCTGCTAATCTTCACATCCAGAGAAAGGGTCATGTGGCAAGATACGGTCTTTCTGTTGACAAAAATGTTAAATGTTGGAACTGTATTGTTTTTCTAGTCCAGTATAGCTGGCTATACAGTATACGCAGCTACCTTCCTCTTCCATGGGCGGCTACTTCTCCACTGTGTAGTTTTACAGGGTTTCCCTATGGAAGCATTTGTTAAGCTCAAACAGTGCATCATGATACTGTTAGAACCCTTTTGTTAGACCTTGATCTGCCACAAGTTTTAAAAGGCAGTTAAATTAGGGTCTCAGCAGTACAAGGTGGAGAGGTCCATGCTTATTATGAAGAATATGTTATTCTTAAAGTTTGGTAGTCCAAGCTCTGACTAAATCAAACAGACTAACAGGTTCTGTTTTCATTCATTAAAAATAAATGGGAATATTCCCTCCTCTTAACTCTAGATTGGTGCTGTATGAGTTACATCATGCCTTTGAATCCATGAGCCAGCTCAGGCATGGGGAATGAAGTCAGGAAAAACATCTGTCATAAATACATGGAATCCAGTTTAAGCTTGGAGCAAATCCATTGAAAATCACTCTAGCAGAAGTACTACTGAAACACCTGGAAACTTGCACAAGTTGAAAACTCTATCAATACTTTTTTGACAACTCCCATTAATTTCAGTGGGATCTAAGAAAGCGAAGGGTCTGTTGCTTTGTAGCAAGTGTTTCTAAAATGAATGCACCGACGTATGCTTTTTTCCTATGGTCAATTATGTCATAAGGGAAGTTGATTTTCACTGAGATCAGAGGTGGTGATTGGGAGAGTGGCTGCATTTCATCTCTCCACACATTACATTCTCCCCCGCGATGTTGGTGTTACATGCTATGATGTCACATCTGACTTATAGGGGGGAAGAGGCATTTGATTTTTAAGGAGGGCAATTTGAGAATAAGTTATTAATAGTGAATGGCCTTTTTGGCATCCTCCAAGTGAATAGGAGTTCACTTTTTAAAATAATAATAATAATAATAATAATAATAATAATAATAATAATAATAATAATAATAATAATAATAATAATAATAATAATAATAATAATAATAATAATAATAATAATAATAATAATAATAATAATAATAATAATAATAATAATAATAATAATAATATTGCAGTGGATCAAGTGGCTAAGACACTGACTAGGAAGTGGAAGGTCAGCAGTTTGCTTCCCGAGTACTGCAGGACGGAAATGAGCTCCCGTCTTCGTCCCAGCTCTTGCCAACCTAGCAGTTCGAAAGCAAGAAATTGCAAGTAGATAAATAGGGATCACTTCAGTGGGAAGGTAACAGCGTTCTGTGTGCTCCGGTGTCTAGTCATGCCTGCCCCGTGACCACCGAAAACGTCTGCAGAAGCAGACAGTGCTGGCTCTTCGGCTTAGAAACAGAGATGAGCACTGCACCCTAGAGTCGGATACGACTGGCTTTCGAGCAAGGGAAACCTTTACCTTTACATAATAATAATAATAATAATAATAATAATAATAATAATAATAATAATAATAATAATAATAATAATAATAATAATAATAATAATAATAATAATAATAAAATTAAAATGAATTATTATCACGGGGAGGGGGGCATCAGGATTTTAGAGATGCTTATGTGAGGCATGGCCAAAAAAGTTGGGAACCACTGCTTTAGGGAGTCAATCCATCTTGTATTTGGTTTTCCTTTTTTCCTGCTCTCTTCAATCTGTCCCAGCATTGTTTTCTTTTCCAGAAAATCTCACTTTCCCATGAAGTATAATAATTTCAATTTCATCATTTTTACCTCCATAAATAATTCAGGCTTGATTTGCCCTCTAGGACAAAGTTGTTAATCTTCCTGGTCGATATCTGCAATGCTCTCCTACAGCACCATATTTTAAATGAATCATTTTTTTTCCTGCCAGCTTTTTTTATTGTCCAGTTAACACACCAATACATGGTGACAGGGAATACTGTACAAGCATTTATTTTTGTTTATTTGTTTATTAAACTACATTACTGACCAAAGTCACTTCTTCTTCCATGTTTAGGCCAGACGTGAAACTGCCAAAATGAAGCCACCTTTTTTTGGTGATTTCATTCTGCAGTTTCCTTTGCCTGACCCAGTGTGAGAAAAATTAGCTAGCAATACAAGGTTGTTGTTACCAGGGTACACTCAATTGTGGTTCAAAAATACCAAATTCTTTGTGGAGGATCTTTCTGTGTAGCCCAACCAACATGCATAATTAAAACCATCATAAAACATACAATCATAAAACAATAAAATAACATTAAAAAGCAAATTAATAAAGTAGAAGCATTCGTTGCAAAACCTTGAGCATCAGTTTGCTTGCATGGACAATTAAAGCAATGGTCCTATAGTTACTGCACTCTTCAGCACCTCAGCACGCCTTTATTAGGGACTAGAATATATATATTGAATATTGTTAGTCTGTGCGCCATTGTTTTGTGTTCTGTATTTGTTGGCATGTCATTGTTATGATGTGACAGATTCACTCTCTTTGGGTTGAAATAGTTCTATCAGTATTCCATCTAACCATGGTGATTTATTTCTCCACAGTGCTTTCAGAACAGCATTCTCTTCACTTTCTAAAAACTGCAGGTTCTTCATCATAGGATTCCTCTTCAAAGGAGCCTTTTATCTCTTCTGTACAAATCTTCCATCTGCTATTTATTTTTACCAGGTCAGATTGTGTGCTTCCATGTTGGTCATTCAGCATTCTTAATTTAGGCTTACAATTCCCTCTGATTTCTTGGATCTTTCTGAAAGAGACCTCTTATTTTTCTCTTATTTCCCCTTTTTTCCTCCAGAGTCTGACTGATATTATTTGGTCAGATCTTGCATTATAGTTCCTAACTGCTTATGTTAAGCATTGCCTCAGTAATATGGCTGCTCATTTCTCTTGTCATTTCTACAGTAGAACATTTGTAGTTGTCAAATGGAAAATATCTTGTTCTAGTCCATTTTAGTTCACTGACACTGTGCCAGCATTGGACTTACTTTTCACTTCTGTGTACAATAGCTACTAGACATCCTTTCGGCTTTAAAATTCTACTTGCATCATTAGTGACAGAGCTATTTGCACTTATCCCTTGTCCTTTCCAAAGTAGCTGACTGAGTGCTTTCCAATCTGGGTGTCTCATCATCCAGCACTATTTCTTCTTTTATTTTGGATTGTTTTATCATAGATTTTTTAAAATGATTAATAGCAACAACAATAATATTAGTACCATACATATAGCAAGGAGGCCTCCCAGGTTCAGCATTATCACCTTCTGTGTAGTACTAACAACATGTAGCTTTTGTGTTGTCTCCACCACCAGTGTCATCTTCAGGTAGCATTGCTCCCTAGTAGCTGCCTTGAAGAGGGTGGGTCTGGTGCCTCAGCTGTGACCATTCCACTTCCTTGGGTGACCCTACTAGGAATCCAGGCTTATAATGGAGTCTGGCATCCTGACGGCATGGTACTCAACTTCATTTACACCAGGGGTGGCCAACCTATGGCCCGTGGGCCAAACCTGGCCCACAGCACCATTTCATGTGGCCCACCACTGCCCTCGCTGCTCCTGGAAGCAGAAGCAGGTGCATTTACAACAGCCATAAAACACGATCACATGTGCATAAACGTGCCCATGCCTGCTGTCAACGCTGCTGTAAATGCACCCACAGCTTTCATAAATGCGTTTATAACAGCCATGGATACATTTTATGACAGCGTTTGTGGTGGGAGGCACCACGTGACTGGCCCACTTAGCTGTCCAGGGGGCGTGGTCCAGCCCGTCATGCAAAAAGTTTGGAACAGTGATGGGCATCAGCAGGTTTGCACCAGTTCGCCAGAACCGGTAGCAGAAATTCTGGCTGGCCATGCCCATTCAAGTTTTGAAATAAAGTAGTCCTAATTTGGGTGCAACACAGAGCTTCTCCCCTGGCCATGCCCATTATACCACGCCCACAGTGTGGTAGTAAAATTTTTGGGAGCCCACCAATGGTTGGGAACCCCTGATTTACACACTTAAAGTGTACCTTCCCATGTTTTCTAATGACATATTTCACATTATGTCCAGTTTGATTTTTATATATTGTATCTATACCTATAAAATGGTGCGTTAACCGTTGGAATGTGACAAAGGATGTTGCACCGGTCCCCACGAACCCCATCCGATCCTTCCTGCACTCGCCCGAACTGGGTTCGCAGGTAACTGTCGGATTGAAATTTTTGACCCGGGGGCAGCGGCCCCCCAGATGCGAACAAAAAAAAACCAACAAACTTCAAGCCCCAACTTTCCTCGTGCCGCGCCGCACCAGAGCCAATCAGGCTACGCGGCGCGGGCAAAAGGAACGTTCGAAAACCGGCCGCAGCCAATCAATAGGAAGACAAAGAAAAAAAACCGCTGCTGTACCCAAACATGCGCAGGCAAAACTACAAGCCCCAGCATCCTGTGTGCCATTAACGCGCAGAATGCTGAGGCAGCCAGCGTGCTAAAAATGAAAAAAAAAACAAAAACAAAAAACCGCCGCTCCGCTTCCTTCCCACGGGCCATCCAGCATGGCCCGTAGGAACAAAAGGCATCCTCCCCAACTGCGCTTCCTTCCCAAGGGCCATCCAGCATGACCCATGGGAACAAAAGGCACCCCCGCCGCCAGTGCCCTTCCTACCCAGGGGCCACCCAGCATGGCCCGTGGGAATGAAAGGCACCCTCCCCGCAACTGCATTCCCTTCCCAAGGGCCATCCAGCATGGCCCGTGGGAACGAAAGGAACCCCCGCCGCCAGTGCCCTTCCTTCCCATGGGCCACCCAGCATGGCCCGTGGGAACGAAAGACCCCCCCAAAAAAAACGGACGCACCAAAAATGAACCAAAAACTATCAAAACCAGTCAAAAACAAAAATCAAACCTTTAAAAAATAAACACAAACACATCCACAAAAAACACACAACAAAAAACAACAGGCCCCCCCAACAAAAACTCAACCCCCCATAAATAAATAAATCAGAGAGCTTACCATGAAGACGTCTTGACTTCATGGCGAAAGGAACTCGAATGAGCTAAAAAAGGAAGCATCACTTACTGGAAGCCACACCCAGAGAACAGAAGAGGAGAATGGTAGAGAGGAAGCAAAGCCACAAGAGAAAAGACATCCAAAAACATTGCCACTGCAAAGATAAATTCAAAATTCAAAAATGCAAAAAATAAGTTAGCACAACATGCAAAAATATAAACACTACTCTCAAAAAATACAAAAAAACCATAAATCACTTTTCACTCAATAAAACCAAAACACCAAAACAAAAACAAAAACAACAAAATTAAATTTACAATTAAAAAAATTAAATTAAATAAATCAAAATAAAATTTGCATGAACAAAAAAAAAACCCCAAACAAACACTGGGAGCGCAAGTCCGCCACAGGCAGATGCAGCGCCTCGAAGCCAAAAAAACCACAAAAACTTTCAAAACCATTAAACACAGCCCAGCACCATTTGTTCAAGAAAACAAATGAAACCCTTCACTCTCCAAAACCAAAATTAAAGAGCCCGGCACTGAGGAAGCCGGCACACAAAAAATAAAAAATAAACACACATTGAGAGCGCAAGTCCACCACAGGCGGACGGAGCGCCTCAAAGTCACAAAATCACAAAACCTTTAAAAACCATTAAACACAGCCCAGCACCATTTGTTCAGGAAAACAAACAAAACCCTTAACTATCCAACACATTTTTAAAATCTGCTAGTATATATATAAAATGTCACACGTTTCAAAAGGAAACAGAATAAGACTTGGAGCTCTTTCTTTACAGGGGGTTATCAACAGGTGCAACAGAAATTTAACAGGTTCATCTCCTTGTTAAGAAAAACTGTAGCAGGTGAATTTCTGCTTTGCTGCCATGAAGAACCTGCCAGCAATTAGTACTGTACTCCTTTCAGGTCTGTTTCCTTGCCTGCTCCCATTGTGCTAATTAGGATTCCACTTGGTACAGGTATATCAGCATTCTTAAAACGTTTGTGGTGCAGATTCAAAAGCAGTCTATGAATCTTGGAGGGTGTTTTTAAAACCTGCTGAACAAGTACAGTAAGTAAGCTCCATGGCTTCTGTACTGTGCTAAAACATAATAACAGGTTCTTTGACATAAAGCTGGCGGAGGACTGAAAGCTTATCCTCTTCCTGCCATCCTGGCGCTTCCTCCCCCTCCCCCTGCTGTTACTATGGTTTCTTTGCATTCAGGGAGGAAGGGCCATTTCCTACTGCTCACCCTTTTTACAAGCCTTTCAACAATGCTTTCATTGTGGCATAGAACAAAATGGCCAGAGTCTGACACCATTGCAGGGCAGGCCTCCATCTTCTAGTGGCTTTTATGGATTACTTTCCAGAGTTTCTACGGTTTGGTACTGCTTTCTAATCAAACCAATTTATCTACTGCTGTGCTTATGTCATCCGCCTGTGCCAGAGGTTATAGCCCAATAAAAAGAAGTATTGGGTTGATTAAAATAGACCAAATCAATATTTTCAGACACACAAGGAAGCATGTGAATTAAAATCTTCCCAGGTTTTCTTGTCTGGCACTAATAATTGTGAGGATGTTCACAGCACGATCGCTGTGGCTATTGGCAAACCATGGTCATAAAGAGTGGGTGATCGTCCTCCTGCCTCATCTGTTTATGCCGTAACTTAGATGCTTGGTGCCAAGGCCTGGGCCCCCTGCTTGGGCCTCTGATACTCAAGGCTGTCAAGCCCTCCCTACTATACCCAGGGATGGCACGTAGTTGCCTAACTAACATGCAGCTGTCTAACCAATCAGCAAGGTGTGCACGAGGCAGGCATGCTGATATTTAGCCAATTATGTAACCTTATGTTATCGCAGGTAACCAATAGGGATATATTGCATACTCTTTTCTGGAATGTTTTTGTCCTGTTATTCCCAATAAACTCCGTCCGGGCTATCCATGCCCGATGCCTCTTCATGAATCAAGCCCCCGTTGTCTCCTTGATCCCCAAACACATCATCCGGTGACCCGCGACGTGATTGCTGGATCCCAACTCCCCGACTCACCGGCTGGAATAGCCCCCTGGTGCACCTCAGCCTTCAGGCTCCCTCAGCTTTCGAGCTCCCGATTGTGAGTATGGGGGGGAACTTCCTTTAGGGCAAAAGACCCATGCAAAGGAATTGCAGAAAATCATCAAGGAGAGTGGATGTCCAGACATCACGCTTAATAGTCTTGAAGACTTCATTAAGGAAGTCGAATGCCAATGTCCTTGGTACCCAGAAATTGGATCATTCAAACGGGATGATTGGCAACGAATTGGAACAATTTTATTGGAAGAACCTAGGGCAGCGGTTCACCATTTATTGATTTGGCAAAGAATTAACGAGGCAGTCAGGAAATTAGTACCAGCAGAGGCATCCCTGACCAATCCTCTGACTCATCCACCTGAGGACCCACCACCTCCTTATCAAAAAGTGCTGCCCGCTATTTTACCACCTACGGCACCATTGGTGTTGCCCATCCCGAGCCTGGTTCCCCAGGCGCTGCCTGCCTACCCTGGCGGTGTGATGGGAAATGTTCGCTCCACTATACATCGAGCCAAGAGCGATGGGGTTTTGTCCCTGGAGGAGGCGGAAGAGTGGCAAGGGGAGAGTCCTTCTGCTTTTCCCATTACGGTTGAGGTGGGGGTGGGGGCGGATGGGAATCCAGAGGAACGTATCCATTGGCAAGCTCTGTCATATACAATAATTAGGGAACTTAATAAAGCTGTTAGAGAGGCTGGTGTCCGATCAAATTTTGTGCAAGGGTTGCTTGAGGGAATTGGGAATGGGTACACGATGCTGACCCAAGACTGGAAAGACTTGTTTCGAATGATTTTGACTGCTTCACAGCCGGGCCGGCAAGGGAGGAGGAATACCAGCCGGGCGGGGAGAGGCCAGCCAGCCGCCCCAACGCGAGCCCTTCCGAGCCGGTCCCCACCATCTCCAGCCGGGCCGGTGAGGGAGGAGGAAGACCAGCCGGGCGGGGAGAGGCCAGCCAGCCGCCCCAACGCGAGCCCTTCCGAGCCGGTCCCCACCATCTCCAGCCGGGCCGGTGAGGGAGGAGGAAGACCAGCCGGGCGGGGAGAGGCCAGCCAGCCGCCCCAACGCGAGCCCTTCCGAGCCGGTCCCCACCATCTCCAGCCGGGCCGGTGAGGGAGGAGGAAGACCAGCCGGGCGGGGAGAGGCCAGCCAGCCGCCCCAACGCGAGCCCTTCCGAGCCGGTCCCCACCATCTCCAGCCGGGCCGGTGAGGGAGGAGGAAGACCAGCCGGGCGGGGAGAGGCCAGCCAGCCGCCCCAACGTGAGCCCTTCCGAGCCGGTCCCCACCATCTCCAGCCGGGCCGGTGAGGGAGGAGGAAGACCAGCCGGGCGGGGAGAGGCCAGCCAGCCGCCCCAACGCGAGCCCTTCCGAGCCGGTCCCCACCATCTCCAGCCGGGCCGGTGAGGGAGGAGGAAGACCAGCCGGGCGGGGAGAGGCCAGCCAGCCGCCCCAACGCGAGCCCTTCCGAGCCGGTCCCCACCATCTCCAGCCGGGCCGGTGAGGGAGGAGGAAGACCAGCCGGGCGGGGAGAGGCCAGCCAGTCACCCCGACGAGAGCCTTTTCCAAGCCCTGAAAACAACCAAGCGCCGAAGGAGAGGTCCAATTGGCAGAAGGGAAGAAGGCAAAGGAGTTAAACCAGGGGGTGAGACTCAGAGCCCCATACAAAGGATAAGTAGTTAAATATGCAGAAATGTTGATGACTTAATATAGTAACTCACATAAAGACTTTAAAATGACTTAATATAGCAACTGACATAGAGACTGTGCTTTAAAGTGTGATAATATGCATGATAATATGTTGTCTTAAATGTTTTTAAACTTTTAAAAACTGTGATAAAATGTATGAGGAGAGAAAAATGGCGCAGACACCGGCAACCACGCCATAAATCCTGCCAAGAGAACCCTATGGACCAAAACAAAAGGCAAAACAAAAGGGCAGGCTAGGTGATACAGGATGCTTAACACCTCAGAGGGGAGAAAGGGGAGGGACAGGAAGGAGGGAGGAGGAATGCAATGTTGTAAGGAGCAATACTGCATAGGGACATGGAATGTGAGATCAATGAACCAAGGTAAACTGGAAGTGGTAAAAAATGAGATGGAAAGAATAAGCATTGACATCTTGGGCATCAGTGAGCTAAAATGGACAGGGATGGGTGAATTCAGCTCTGGAAACCATCATATCTACTATTGTGGACAAGAAAACCTTAGAAGGCATGGAGTAGCCATAATTGTCAATAAGAGAGTAAGAAAAGCAGTAATGGGATATAACCTCAAAAATGACAGAATGATGTCAGTCAGAATTCAAGGCAAACCTTTCAATATCACCGTAATCCAAGTCTATGCACCAACCACTAGTGCAGATGAAGCCACAGTGGACCAGTTCTATGAGGACCTAGAACACCTCATAGAACAGACACCAAGAAATGATGTCCAAATTATATTAGGAGACTGGAATGCCAAAGTAGGAAATCAAAAAGTGGAGGGAATAACAGGCAAGTTTGGTCTTGGAGTACAGAACGAAGCAGGGCAAAGATTGATAGAGTTCTGCCAAGAGAATGCACTGGTCATAGCAAACACTCTCTTCCAGCAACACAAGAGGCGACTTTACACATGGACATCACCAGATGGCCAACACCGAAACCAAATTGACTACATACTCTGCAGCCAAAGATGGAGAACCTCCATACAATCAGCAAAAACAAGACCTGGAGCAGACTGTGGATCAGATCACAACCTACTGATCACAAAATTCAGGTTAAGACTAAAGAAAATAGGGAAAACAAGAAGACCAGACAGATATCACCTAGACAGCATCCCTAAAGAATACACGGTGGAGGTGATGAACAGATATAATGGCCTGGACGCAATAGACAGAGTGCCAGAAGAATTATGGACAGAGATAAAGGAAATCATGCAGGAAGCAGCAAAGAAAACCATACCAAAAGAAAAGAAGCGTAAGAAAGCAAAATGGTTGTCTGATGAGGCTCTTAAAATAGCAGAGGAAAGAAGGAAGGCAAAAGTCAAAAGAGAAAGGAAAAAATACAACCTTCTGAACACAGAATTTCAAAGAAAAGCAAGGAGAGATAAGGAAAACTACCTAAAAGAACAGTGCAAAGAAATGGAGGAAAACAACAAAAGAGGCAGGACTAGAGATCTCTTCAGAAAAATCGGGGAAATAAAGGGAACATTTAAAGCAAAAATGACCATGATAAGGGACAAAGACGGAAAAGAGCTAGCTGATGCAGAAGAGATAAAGAAAAGATGGAAAGAGTACACAGAGGAACTCTACAAAAAGGACCTCAACACTCCTGATAACCACAATGATGAAAAAACTGAACTCGAGCCAGACATCCTGGAGAGCGAAGTTATAAAGGCCCTAAAGAGCACTGCAAACAACAAAGCTAGTGGATATGATGGTATCCCAGTCGAATTTTTCAAAGCGCTAAAAGATGATGGCGTCAAATTACTGCACTCAATATGCCAGCAAATCTGGAAAACAAAACAGTGGCCACAGGATTGGAAAAGATCAGTATACGTCCCAATCCCAAAAAAGGGCAACGCCAAAGAATGCTCAAATTACCGAACAATTGCACTCATCCCACACGCCAGCAAGGTGATGCTCAAGATAATACAGGACAGACTTCAGCAACATGTGGAGAGAGAACTACCAGAGGTGCAGGCCGGTTTCAGAAGAGGCAGGGGGACTAGAGACCACATTGCCAACATACGTTGGATCATGGAGAAAACAAAGGAATACCAGAAACAAGTTTACTTTTGTTTCATTGATTACACTAAGGCATTTGACTGTGTGGACCACAACAAGATGTGGCAAGTAATTAAAGAGATGGGAATACCAGAGCACATCATATGCCTCCTGAGAAATCTGTACATGAACCAAGAAGCAACAGTTAGGACAGAACATGGAATGACAGAGTGGTTTGGAATAGGAAAAGGAGTAAGACAAGGCTGCATTTTATCACCCTGCTTATTCAATCTATACACAGAGCACATAATGCGAAATGCAGGGATGGAGATATCACAATATGGGATTAAAATTGCTGGGAGAAACATAAACAATCTGAGATATGCAGACGATACCACCCTAATGGCAGAAAGTGAGGAAGACCTAAAGAACCTCTTGATTGGGCTGAAGGAGGAGAGTGCAAAAGCTGGTTTGAGACTCAATATCAAGAAAACCAAGGTAATGGCAACAGGCCCAATCAGTTCCTGGAAAATAGATGGGGAAGAAGTAGAAGCAGTGACAGATTTTACTTTCCTGGGATCAAAGATCACGTCAGATGGGGATTGCAGCCATGAAATAAAAAGGCGACTGATTCTTGGGAGACAAGCCATGAGAAACCTGGGGAACATAGTGAAAAGCAGAGACATCACATTGCAAACAAAAATTAGAATAGTCAAAGCAACGGTATTCCCAGTGGTAATGTACGGATGTGAGAGCTGGACAATTAGGAAAGCTGAACGCAGAAGAATAGATGCCTTTGAAATGTGGTGTTGGAGGAGAGTTTTGAGAGTACCCTGGACAGCGAGGAGAACAAATAGGTCAATCTTAGAAGAAATCAACACTGACTGCTCATTGGAAGGGCTAATAGTAAAGACGAGGCTAAAGTATTTTGGACATCAAATGAGAAGGGAGGATTCACTTGAGAAGGCCCTGATGTTGGGAAAGGTGGAGGGCAAAAGAAGAAGGGGGAGGCCAAAGATGAGATGGCTAGATGGTATTGTAGACACAATGGGCACAGAACTGGGAGTGCTGAGGGGGATGGTGGAGGACAGAGGTGCCTGGAGAACAATGGTCCATAGGGTCGCAAAGGGTCGGAACCGACTGTGCGACTGAACAACAACAACAGTATGTTGTTTGGGACAGTGAATTCCGAGCGGCTGCAGTGGCGGCTGGTACGCCACAAAACACCCCTGAGCAGATTTACGGAGTAGGTGCATTTGCTACCCTCCAACAGCAGATTCAGCTCCCTCGGGAGTCTTTCTACCGCACCTTTATGTGCGTCATGAGAGCTTTTAAAAGGGTCCCCGTCTCTGGGAAACCCACACGCTCCTTTACTTCCACATGGCAGCAGCCCACTGAACCCTACTCACAGTTCATTGATAGATTGAAGGAAGCCATACAAAGACAGATAGACAACCCCGATGCCCAGGGAGAACTCCTGAAACGGCTGGCTTTTGAGCAGGCCAATGCCGATTGTAAGAAGATTTTGCAAAATGTCATTCACCGCCCTGAGTATAGTTTGGCTGACATGATTCAAGCCTGTATGGAGGTGGGCACTCAAACACATGCAATGGCCCTTCTGGCTGGAGCGCTTCGTGCCGGAAACAAGCCCACTGGCAATTGTTTCAACTGTCAGAAACCGGGCCACTTCAAGAAAGACTGTCGCGCCCCCGGAGGGGGAGCGCATAAGGGAGGTGGAAAGGATGTCAGGCACCCCAGCAAGAAGTGTCCCCGGTGTGGCAAAGGCTACCATTGGGCTAGCCAGTGCAGAGTCAACCCCTCACCACAGGGAAACTAGATATCGGGCCCTCCCCGGGCCCCGGAAAAATAAAGGGGACACGGGTTGATCAGCGCAAGGCTGCTACTGCTGGCAGCGCTGGTCTCGATCTCGTTAACACACAGGACATGACAACTGCATTGCCTGGGGAGCTTATCCTGATGCCTGCCGACCTTACTGGCCCCTTGCCAAAAGGGACTGTTGGTTTGGTACTGCCGCGTTCATCAGTGGGCAAACATGGCATCATGATAGTTCCTGGCGTGATAGACGCAGACTACACAGGCATCATTTATGTACAATTTTGAAGTCACCTCCCATTGAAACTGCGCAAGGGGGACTCCTGGGCACAATTGATCATTGTTTCTTATGAGACCCCAGGGGGAGCAGAGCCCAACCTTCGCAGAGGGGGGTTTGGTTCCACCCGTGCCGGGGCCGATGGAGACACCTATCATCCACAGGTTGCCGCCCTTCGAGAGCAGATAGGATAACAGAAGCCGACCCGTAAGTATTGGGTAAACGGTAAGTTGTTGGAGGGATTGTTGGATACGGGGGCGGATATCTCTGTGATAGCCGCTGGGCACTGGGATCCCTTGTGGCCAACCAAAACCGCTCCCTCAGTTTGGGCCATCGGTGGTAGCCAGGCCTCCCGGAAAAGTGCTCAATGGTTATCTGTCAGTCTCCAACCTGGCGGGCGTGAGATTGCTCACATCAAGCCCTGTGTTTTACAAATTGATCTCAACTTGTGGGGGAGAGAATTGCTGGCACAAGTTAGCACCACCCTCATAACTCATGAATAGCCATCAACATTGTGCTCTTCCACAGCTCCCCCACACCCCTTTTGTCGGCTCTCACTGTCTTCACTGATGGCAGCCCGAGCCGTGGGGTGGTTGCCTGGCAGGAGCAGGGGACATGGAAAAGTCAATTTACGCTGCCGCAGCGCTCGCCACAGCGCGCAGTGCTTGCGGCGGTTGTCCTTGCCTTTAGTCTGTTTCAGGATCAGCCTGTCAACTTGATCTCTGATAGCCTGTATGTCACCAATGTCGTGTCCAACATTGTGGGAAGTTATGTGTCACCTTCAGTAGATAGCAACTTGCTGTCACTGTTCCTGTCTCTACAGATGCTGCTCCAATGGAGAACAGTGCCCTTTTTCATTGCACACATTCGTAGTCATCAGCCATTCCCCGGCCCCTTGACCGAAGGGAATGACCGTGCAGATGGCGCATTACGTGCCATGTATTGTTCTCCCATTGAAAGCCATGCTTTGCATCATCAGAATGCCAAAGCTCTTGCTAAAGAGTTTAACATTCCCCTTGCGGATGCAAGAGCCATAATTCAGCAGTGTCCACAATGCTCACAACAGCCCCAGAATCCTGCTGCAGGAGTAAATCATCGCGGTCTGGGTGCTAACCAGCTTTGGCAGATGGATGTTACCCATTTTGCACCTTTTGCACCATGAAACTGACCGTTTGAAGACCGATAACGGCCCCGCCTATTGTTCTACTGCCCTAGCAGAGTTTTGTGCCCACTGGCAGATTGTCCACACATTCGGCATCCCTTATAATTCTCAGGGACAGGCCGTGGTCGAACGGGCCAATAGGACACTGAAGGATGCACTGGATCGCCAAAAAAGGAAAGGGGGGACTGTCCCCCTCTCGCTTCCGGAAAAGGAGGAGTGGCTTGCTAGTGTACTGTTTACTTTAAACCACCTTAACTTATCTCAATTTAATTCTCAATTTTTATCCAGGGCTCAGCGTTACTACCGCCAGCTTGAGGTTCTGCCTGCCCCCCAGGTCCAGTACAGACGCCTGCCGGACCCGGAGTGGAAAGGGCCTGTTCCCCTCATAACCTGGGGAAGGGGCTACGCTGCCGTGTCTACGCCAGAAGATCCTCTTTGGGTCCCTGCCCGGTTTGTTTGACCATGGAAACATGGCATGGCATCAGGGTCTCAGCAACCCCATTCCAAACTTCAACCTTCACCTGCACGAGCTCCCGGAGGGGAGACGGAACCGAGGGGGAAGGCGAAGGGGGCAAAACCCGCCGATAACCTGGGGCCAGGTGAAAGCATTGTCGGATGAAGCCCAGTCCGTGCTGGACGAGATCCGAGTGGAAAAGACTCCTGAGAACTTTGTTGTTGCTATCATAGCTTGTCTAAATGCTAATTCTATAATGATTCTTTGTTGCTACATGCTTCTCTCTCCAGGGGCGCTTGCCGTCCAAGGGGAGCTGTCCCAACGCTTTGAGTATAACCTGTGGTATAAGCTTGCCCGCATTTCTAATCAAACTGAGTTTTGCCTTAAGCAAAGCGTTGACTCCTATCACCTGTTAAGCACCTGTCTCATTCCCATTTGTTACACTCCCCAAAACATCAGTAGGTCAGTGTTGGGTTACGATATGGCCGACTTTAATGACAAGGTCAAAAACAAATATGCTCTTAGCCCCCTTTGGGGAAAGGCAACCAAAAGGCTGCCCCTTGATGCCCCATCTCTCTATACTCCTATTGTAGCTGTTAGTAATGCCATTCTGCAGTATGGTTTAATTATTCTTGCCATTCTGATAACTGCCTGTTGCTTTATTCAATGCATACCTTCATTGCTAGCCACCTGCCTGCAAGGATTTCACTTCCGGCCTCGTGCACGCAAGGACCAAATTTATTATGCTTATAAGCTTCTTAAAAACAGAAGGGGGAAGATGTGAGGATGTTCACAGCACGATCGCTGTGGCTATTGGCAAACCATGGTCATAAATCGTGGGTGATCGTCCTCCTGCCTCATCTGTTTATGCCGTAACTTAGATGCTTGGTGCCAAGGCCTGGGCCCCCTGCTTGGGCCTCTGATACCACGACTCAAGGCTGTCAAGCCTTCCCTACTATACCCAGGGATGGCACGTAGTTGCCTAACTAACACGCAGCTGTCTAACCAATCAGCAAGGTGTGCACGAGGCAGGCATGCTGATATTTAGCCAATTATGTAACCTTATGTTATCGCAGGTAACCAATAGGGATATATTGCATACTCTTCTCTGGAATGTTTTTGTCCTGTTATTCCTAATAAACTCCATCTGGGCTATCCATGCCCGATGCCTCTTCATGAATCAAGCCTCTGTTGTCTCGTTGATCCCCAAACACATCAAATAATAATTTCATGTCAGAAATTATTCTGGGTTGAAAGGATTTTTGCTGGAGAAACTCCATTCAGGGGATGCCCGAATGAGGCTCCTTTCATGTCCCCAAGATCTTTTCCCACCGAAGTGGTCCCTATTGATCTACTTGCAATGTCTTTCTTTTGCACTGCTAGGTTGGCAGGAGCTGGGACAGAGATGGCCGCTCAGTCCGTCATGCAGTAGCCAGGTCTCAAACTGCCAACTTGCTGGCCTTCCAGCTGACAAGACAAGCTTCTTAACCACTGAGCCGCCTCAGCACTAGGGCCAGAGGAATACTCAGGCAGTTCCTTGGGCTCCAAGATACACATCCAGCCAGTTGACACCCTTATAATTAGAAAATGACAACAAATACTAACAACATTTTGTTTTAAAACATGTCTAAATGCCAAAAGGGATGATGTTAATGCCAAATCTTGGTCCCAATTTTACCTAAATTTTACCTCATTATATGTAATTTGCCACCAAATTACTGTGCTGGTTATGATATTTTCCCAATGGAGCCTCAGTCATTCTGGATTAGAGAACAATTCTCTGCTATGGAGTCTTTTTATCAGAGGTGTACATATTTGTGCTTTTGGATGATGGTGGCCTTACTTTGGAGTCTGAAGTTGTTCTCCAAAGAAGTTGTTCTCCAATCTTGACTTTTTTCATACAGGAGTTTATAAAGATTTGCATGCTGAATGAAATATTGCAGGTATTCAGTGCTGCACCAAGATATTTGTTTCCTGAGGCGAAGGAAAGGGTGATACTCCACTGATGCTCCCATGAACAGTCCTGTTCTTATTTAATTGCCAGTGATAGGACATTCTCAGCTACCCATGACAGGCTAGCTTAGGAAATATGTGGCAGGCCACATGGCACACATAGCTCTGTCCTTCATCATCTTGCTAACTGTTGGATCTGGAACCGCAAGCTGGATCGGAACCGCGAAGTGGCTGTTGGGTCCCGGAGGAGACTGCTCATGCAATGAGACATGAGGCAAGATGGAGCAAAGACCAGTCATTTAATGAAGACCAATCATCAGTATTTATCATGTTTAGGCTGCGTGTAAAAGCATTGTGATACTGCAGGTTTCACACATAATGTTTACACAAGTTAATTGGGGAAGTCTACAGGGGAAGTTAATTAACCAACTTAATTAACGGCAGGGGAAATACATTGTTCCATGTTATCCTGGGTAAACAAGTGGCTAGTATTGGTTCTAGGGCTTAAGGTAATCCGCAGGCGCGAGATTACCTATTACGTGCCTAGCGCATTAGTCATTAGCTCTCTATTGTTCGAGCTGCCTGTCAGATCAGCTATTCATGAATTAAACTCTATCTAATATTCTGTCCCCTCAGGAACCCCTGGTAACGATGTGATCACCCTTTACCGGGGTTCCGTCAGGGCCAGTTATGCCAATTGTGTGCGCAGATCCCACAGCTAACTCTTCCAATATCCCGCCATCTTGCTGCCTAAGGCACCTGATGTCATGATAGGCCAGCCTTATGCTTACCACAGTGAGTGGGTGGCAATATAAATTTGAACAAACAAACAAATAAATAAACACAACCATATCAAACCAAGAGCTGTAGCCGGGGCTACAGCTAGGCTGGCATCATACATATCAGCTGTGGGGCATTACTCCACATTTTTCACATTTCATCCTCTTCTAGGTTTCCAGATTTCCTAACAATTTGCCTGTGTTCTCAGGAAAACCTCTTTGAAGTATTATTTTGTTGTTGTTGTTCAGTCGCACAGTCGATTCCGACCCTTTGCGACCCCATGGACTATTTTCCTCCAGGCATCTCTATCCTCCACCATTCTCCACAGCCCACCAAGCTCTGTGCCTATTGTGTCCACAATACCATCTAGCCATCTCATCTTTGGACGCCCCCTTCTTCTCTTGCCCTCCACCTTTCCCAGCATCAAGGCCTTCTCAAGTGAGTCCTCCCTTCTCATTTGATGTCCAAAGTACTTTAGCTTCATCTTCACTATTTGTCCCTCCAATGAACAGTCAGGATTGATTTCTTCCAGTATTGACCTATTTGTTCTCTTTGCTGTCCAAGGGACTCTCAGGACTCTGCTCCAACACCACATTTCAAAGGCATCTATTCTTCTGCGCTCAGCCTTCCTAATGGTCCAGCTCTCACACCCATACATTACCACTGGGAATACCATTGCTTTGACTATGCGAATTTTTGTTTTCAAGGTGATGTCTCTGCTTTTCACTATATTTTCACTATATTCCCCAGGTTTCTCATCACTTGTCTCCCCATAAGCAGTCGTCTTTTTATTTCATGGCTACAGTCGCCATATGCAGTGATCTTAGATCCCAGGAAAGTAAAATCTGTCACTGCTTCTACTTCTTCCCCATCTATTTTCCAGGGACTGATCGGACCTGTTGCTATTATCTTGGTTTTCTTGATATTAAGTCTCAAGCCAGCTTTTGCACTTTCCTCCTTCAATCCAATTAAGAGGTTCTTTACGTCTTCCTCACTTTCTGCCATTAGGGTGGTATCGTCTGCATATCTCAAATTGTTGATGTTTCTCCCAGCAATTTTTATCCTATATTGTGATTCCTCCATCCCTGCATTGCACATTATGTGCTCTGTGTATAGATTGAATAAGCAGGGTGATAAAATGTAGCCTTGTCTTACTCCTTTTCCTATTCCAAACCACTCTGTCTTTCCCTGTTCTGTCCTAACTGTTGCTTCTTGGTTCGTGTACAGATTTCTCAGGAGGCATATGAGGTGTTTTGGTATTCCCATCTCTTTAATTACTTGCCACATTTTGTTGTGGTCCACACAGTCAAAAGCCTTGGTGTAGTCAATAAAACAAAAGTAGACTTGTTTCTGGTATTCTTTTGTATTCTCCATGATCCAACGTATGTTGGCAATGTAGTCTCTAGTCCCCCTGCTTCTTCTGAAACCGGCCTGCACCTCTGGTAGTTCTCTCTCCACATGTTGTTGAACTCTATCCTGTATTATCTTGAGCATCACCTTGCTGGCATGTGGGATGAGCGCAATTGTTCGGTAATTTGAGCATTCTTTGGCATTGCCTTTTTTTGGGATTGGAACGTACACTGATCTTTTCCAATCCTGTGGCCACTGTTTTTTTTTCCAAATTTGCTGGCATATTGAATGCAGTAGTTTGATTCCATCATCTTTTAGGGCTTTGAAAAATTCAACTGGGATACCATCATTTCCACTAGCTTTATTGTTTGCAGTGCTTTTTAGGGCCTTTCAGACTTCACTCTCCAGAATGTCTGGTTCAAGTTCAAATTTCTCATAATTGTTATTATGAGGAGTGTTGAGGTCCTTTTTGTAGAGTTCCTCTGTGTACTCTTGCCATCTTTTTTTGATCTCTTCTGCTTCAGCTAACTCCTTTCCATCTTTGTCCCTTATCATGGTCATTTTTGCTTTAAATGTTCCCTTGATTTCCCCATTTTTTTGAAAAGATCTCTAGTCCTGCTTCTTTTGTTGTTTTCCTCCATTTCTTTGCACTGTTCATTCAGGTATTTTTCCTTATCTCTCCTTGCTTTTCTTTGAAATTCTGTATTCAGGTGGTTGTATTTTTTCCTTTCTCCTTGGACTTTTGCATTCCTTCTTTCCTCTGCTATTTTAAGAGCCTCATCAGACAACCACTTTGCTTTCTTGCGCTGCTTTTCTTTTGGTATGGTTTCTCTTGCTGCCTCCTGCATGATGTCCCGCGTCTCTGTCCATAATTCTTCTGGTACTCTGTCTATCAGGCACAGGACATTAAATCTGTTCATGACCTCCACCGTGTATTCTTTAGGGATGTTGTGTAGGTCATATCTGTCTGGTCTAATTGTTTTCCCCATTTTCTTTAGTCTAAGTCTGAATTTTGTGATCAGTAGGTTGTGATCTGAGCTACAGTCTGCTCCAGGTCTTGTTTTTGCTGACTGAATGGAGGTTCTCCATCTTTGATTGCAGAGTATGTAATCAATCTGATTTCGATGCTGGCCATCTGGTGATGTCCATGTGTAAAGCTGCCTCTTGTGTTGCTGGAAGAGGGTGTTTGCTATGACTAGTGCATTGTCTTGGCAGAACTCTATCAATCTTTGCCCTGCTTCATTCTGTGTTCCAAGACCAAACTTGCCTGTTATTCCATTTACTTTTTGATTTCCTACTTTGGCATTCCAATCTCCTAAGATAATGTGGACATCATTTCTTGGTGTCTGTTCTATGAGCTGTTGTAGGTCCTCATAGAACTGGTCAACTGTGGCTTCATCTGCACTAGTGGTTGGTGCATAGACTTGGATTACAGTGATATTTAAAGGTTTGCCTTGGATTCTGACTGACATCATTCTATCATTTTTGATGTTGTATCCCATTACTGCTCTCCTCACTCTTTTGTTGACAATGCAAGCGCGGCGCCAAAATGGCTGCCGCGCTCTTTGCGGGCCCCCCCCACAGGACGAAGGCATCCGGGTAGTTAGGGGCGTGGCCAGCTCCCTTATAAAAGGGGTGGCCACGAGGCAGCCGAGCTGCCATTTTGCGAAGCGACTGAGCGGATAAGTTTTTCCCTCTTACCTCCGTCGCTTTTGGCTTTTACCGGGAAGCCTTTTGGCTGCTGAATTCTCTCGTTTCGGCTTCCCATCGATTGGCCGAGAGGCCCGCGAAGAAGAAGGCGGCTGCGAGCGCGGCTCGTGCGGTTCGGAGGCGCAATCTGGGTTGGAAGACCGCGGCTGCGCCTCCCCAGCAGCCGCATTTGCTTGCACCCACCGGGACCGGTGGAATGGGGTCTATTCCCCCTGGCTGGAGGATGGTGGCCCACGCACGGGGCCAGTAGGGGCTGCGGCCCTCGGCCCGCAAGCGGTGGACACCTCTCATGGTGTTGCCCATTCCGCTGGGCCTCCCTTTATAGGAGCGTAGCTCGCTCCGAGGCCTTCCAGCCTTGGGGGGTGGTCCGGTCCCCTTCCCTGGCAGGTTGCTACATCGGCCCTAACGGGCCCGGGTGTGGGGTTTTTGCCCTATTCGGGCCCCGGGGTGCAGGGACCTGTACCCATGCCTGTAGTAGGGGGGCCGGCTGGTCCTTTGCCCCATGTCAGCGTGGAAGCCTTATTGGCCCGCGTTGCGGCCCTCGAGACATCCCTGGCCCGGGCTAGCCACTTGGTCTCCATTTGGGGTTTGTTTCAACGCGTCGTCTGCTGGGCAGCGGCAGGCGACGGGACGGGTCGAGCTGCTTGAGGCGCGTGGCACGACCTGGGCCACTGCCTCGCAGCTCCCCATTCAACAGACCAGTGCGGGTCAGGCCCCATCGACGAGCTCGACGGTGGTTGTGAGCTCCGACGCCCCCAGTGGGCCGGAACCCCCGGTGGGGGCGGCCTACGGGGGTGCAGCACGTGAGTATGCGGTCCAAGCTAGTGCACCTACACACGTGGCCACGTTGGGGGGGTTTCCAATGGCCTGGCCTTGCGCGGGTGGGGCGGCGGTCCAGCCGCTGACGCCACACCTGGCGACGACAACTACCACTCCGGGCCCCGTGGTGGGGGTGTTTTCTACCCTGTGGGGAATGTTTTGGGGGTGGCTGGGTTAGTACAGGCCCCCTTTCAGATGCCAGCAGTTCCTGTTGTGCCCGTGTCGGCCTTGCTGACGGCGGGGTATTCCTTACCGCTGGGTGTCCATTTGGCACAGACCACCAAAGAGAAGATCTGGCAGGGGGATTACGTGGATACCTTCTCACTTCCCAACAGAGGGCCCACCAAGGAGTAGGGGGGGGCAGGATGAGAAGGATAAGGAGCAGGCACGTCGTAGCAAGCCACCACGTACGTGGGCCGACTGGTTGCCGGCCTACCTCATATACATGGCGGTGTACCTTAGGGCCCGGCCGGATTTGGCAATTTCGATGGTCCAGTATTTGGACAACATCTACCGGGTGATGGTTGACTTTCCGGGCCCATCGTGGTTGGCTTATGACGTGTAATTCCATATGCGGATTCCCCGGCACCCCGACATTAGGTGGGTTGAGCCATGCCAGAGGCTGTGGCTTTTGTACATGACGCCCACGCGCCCCGCGCCCGGGGAGGGATACGATTGTGGACATGCGGTCCGGCGGGCGGCCCCAGCACAGGTCCACTGCCAGGGGGTGGGGCGGGGGGTTTCAGCCCACCTGCTGTGCTGGACTTTCTCGTCCATTGGTTCCTGCAATAGGAAGAATGGCAAATACAGACAGTAGTGTTCCCCCTGTGCTGGCCCCCATGTGGCCTCTGGCTGTCCCAGGCCTGGAGGGATGCGGGGCAGAGGGAGGGGTGGACAGGGGGCTGGCAAGACTGCCGCAGATGGATCTAGTTCACCAAAGGGCTCCCTCCCCAATTAATGTGGACATGTTGGAGCGCTGGCTCACATTGTTCCCGAAGGGAGAGGATGCGGAGATCTCCTTCAGGGTTTTAGGCAGGGGTTACGTATCCCTTTCATGGGTGATAGGTCCCCTCAGGATGCCCCCAATCTTTATCCCTTAGGGGGAGGGAGGAGGTGGCTCCTGCCAGCAATGATAAGGAGGTCTATGCGGGCAGGGTCGTTGGCCCTGTCCCTGAGCCCCCGTTCCGGGGAGCATATTATTGCACTGATGCCATGCCTTTTGGCTGTTCCAATTCGGGCTCGGCATTTGAGCGTTCCTCCATCTTCCTAGAGTGGGCTTTTGTTCGCAGATCAGGGTCCCGGTCTGTAGCCCATTCCCTGGATGATTTTATTCGGGGCTGAACGGGGCTGGGACACGTCCACACGTCTCCTCAACACATTTCAGACGCTAATGGCGGAACTTGGTGTCCCTTTAGCGCCCGAAAAGACCGAGGGCCCGCCTACACAGCCAGTATTCCTGGGGGTGGAGATTGACACGGTAGCACAGGCTTCTAGGTCACAGCGGGATAAGGTGTCAAAGCTAGTGGCCCTTATCTCGGACTTGCTGGCCAAGCGCATGGCATTACCGAGGGACCTGCTGGTGCTACATGGTCACCTCAATTTCGCTGGCAGGGTTGTCGCACAGGGCAGGGCATTTGCGCGGTGCTTGTGCGACGCCATGGCAGGACTATCCAGGCCCCACCATAGGGTTAGACTTACCCGGGGTATCAGGGCAGACGTGCTTGTCTGGCTACAGATCCTGAGGGATTTCAATGGGGTGTCATTTTGGAGATCTGAGCTCCTGGCTTCCCCTTGCTTTAAGATACAGCCCGATGCCCGGGATCCCTGAGTTATGGGATGTACGTCAATTGGAAGTGGGCCTATGGTGGGTGGCCACCATCCTGGGCAGGCACGGGTTGCCTGCGTGGTCTCACGTATCTGGAATTTTCCCTATACTGGGTGCTTTGATGCTATGGGGCGAGGAGGAGGCCAACTCGGTTGTCCACTTTGGTGTGACAATGTGGCTGTTGTCCACTTTGTCAATGCACAGAGCTCTAAATCCCCAGGGTTATGGACCCAGTGCACCAGTTTGCGTTGCGCAGCCTGCGCCTCAACGTTCTTTTCAGGGCCAGGCATGTCCCAGGGGTTACTAATGATATTGCTGATGCTTTGTCCCGCCTGCAGATCTCCCGGTTCCGTGCCTTGGCCCCGGATGCGGAGGAATTTCCCTCGCCACTCCCGGACGGGATATGGAACATCAGCAAGGAGAGGTGAACCGGGCGATTGGCCTGTCACTAGCGCCACGCACGCGTAAGGTGTATCACCACGCATTTAATTCTTTCAGAGCATTCTGTACCCAATTCCAAATGCCAGGAACCTGGCCGATTCCGGTAACCCATGTTCTGCGGTTCATGGTTTACCTGCATGCCCAGGGCTTTGCACCTCGCACCATAGCATCTAAGCTGTTAGCGTTGGCTTTTATGGCCAAAGTGGGAGGTCATGTGGACAGCACCACTGACTTCCGTGTGAGACATGTTTTGGAGGGGTGGGTGCGCGCGCGTGGGCGTTGCCCGGACGACCGCCACCCGATTTCCCCAGGGGTTTTTACCCAATTGGCCCGGGGCTGGCCTGGCCTCTGTTTTGATAAGATGAGGCAGCCCATTTTATGCGGCTACAACGGTCACCTTTTTTGGAGCGCTCCACATCGGCGAGCTTGAGATGCTGTATAAGGCGGATGCAAGTCGTGGACAGCACCACTCACTTCCGTGTGAGACATGTTTTGGAGGGGTGGGTGCGCGCGCGTGGGCGTTGCCCGGACGACCGCCACCCGATTTCCCCAGGGGTTTTTACCCAATTGGCCCGGGGCTGGCCTTGCCTCTGTTTTGATAAGATGAGGCAGCCCATTTCATGCGGCTACAACGGTGGCCTTTTTTTTGGAGTGCTCCGCATCGGCGAGCTTGAGATGCTGTATAAGGCGGATGCAAGTCGTAGGGCACTGGAACCCGAAGATGTATGAGTGAACAATATTCGGCTCAGTTGGGGATACGCTCCTCTAAAACGTATCAGCACGGCGTAGGCAGTGGAGTAGACTGCTACGATGTTCCTCGGCAGATATCTGTCCGGTTGGTGCCCTACAGGATTTCCTTGCACTGTATGGCACGCACCATGGCCCGTTTTTCTGTCACCAAGATGGGTCTCCCCTTACTAAATTTCAATTTTGGAAGGTGACGGGCAAAGCGCTGGCCACTGTGGGCCTCCCAGGCGCCCGCTATGGCACTCATTCATTCCGTATAGGGGTGGCCTCAACCGCAGCTGCTTTTGGGTACTCAGGGGCTGACATACGTAGCATGGGACGGTGGGGTTCGCAATGTTTTCAGTTTTATGTGCTCCCACTCCCGCCGTGAGTACCAACCCAGTCACCTTGCCTACTTTCCCTCATTTTTCCTTACAGACCCGGGGTGTCGTATTACACCGGTGACAGTATGGCTGGTGGGCCATAGCTACGTGCACAGGGCAGCGCGTTATGCTGCGGCGACAGAGTGGGGACCCCGACTGGGACTTGGTGCATACGCAAGTCTCACATGGCATGGTAAGCCCGGGATGTTATGGCGGGAGCTGCTGCCTTTCCTTTTTTCAGGCCAGAATGCTGACCCGCCTGACATTCTGATCATACACCTGGGGGGCAATGATTTGGGCCGGGTCAACGGCTTGTCGCTGAAACATGCGATTTGCGAGGACCTCGCCTACCTGCATTACGTCTGGCCCGCCACAACCCTTGTTTGGTCGGACATGTCCCGCGCCATTCCTACAGAGGGGGTGTTGACCTCCTGGCCCTTGACCGTGCTAGACGCATGGTGAATAGGGCAGTGGCGCGTTTCCTTGTCTACAGGGCTTGGGGGAGGGTCAGTCGTCACCCCGCTATTAGCCTCCAAAGTTATGACTTGTATGCAGGGGATGGGGCCCATCTGTCGCGAGGAGGTGTGGACCTCCTGTTGGGTGATTGGCGAGCAGGCCTGTCGACCGAGCTGACGGTCTGGGGGGGGGGCGTCGAGCCTTCTTTGAAGCCCCTCCGTGTGGCGGGTAGCACTGGTAAGGTAAACATTATGACCCACAGGTATCCGGCAAGTTCGCAATTGACTGGACAACACTAGACAGGCATAAGTTGGTTAAACGTTGTCTGGTCAACGACGAACTAGGCGACGGGGTGATGGCTATAGCTAGACAGCATGCATCACCCCGTGATTTTACGGATACGCGTCAGAGGGTGGGGTCATTAGTTAGATATTGACTACGGTCAACAATTTGTTTGTGGTCAACAAACAAATTGATACAAATGGATACATTGTAGCAATTGCCGTTGGCAATTTTGGGTGGTACCTTACCAGTGTTACTTCGGCCTGCTTGCCTTAAGAATTATGATTGGTCAATTACCAATAGAAATTTATAATTCGGACTAGGGCATGAATCAATAAATGTGGCCCAATGCCGTTATCCACTTTCATTGGTGTCTGAGTCCTTTATTGGGGGGTGCGCCTGCAATTATGGCTACTCCATTTTTTCTGAGGTTTTCTTGCCCACAGTAGTAGATATGATGGTTTCCAGAGCTGAATTCACCCATCCCTGTCCATTTTAACTCACTGATGCCCAGGATGTCAATGCTTATTCTTTCCATCTCGTTTTTAACCATTTCCAGTTTTCCTTGATTCATAGACCTCACATTCCATGTCCCTATGCAGTATTGTTCCCTGCAACACTGTATTTATCCTCCCCCTTTTATATCCCTCCCCCTTTTCAGATCTGCTATGCTGAGCATCCCCTTGTTTTGTCTTTTGTTTTGGTCCATAGGGTTCTCTTGGCAAACTTTGTGGCATGCCTTGCTGGTCTCCACGCCAGTCTCTTCCCATCACACATGTTATCACAGTTTAAACAGTTTTAAAACAGTATTATTTTAGTCTCACACTTAATGTCAAGCTGTGTAATATGGTTAGCACATCACTAGAAATCATTATCATGTTTTTCCTCCAAAGATGTAATTTCTTCAAAGCTCCATGCCAGAACAATCAACTTGCAATAGGATTTCATGCTTACTGTCCAATGACTGCTCAGAAAACAAAGGGAAACTAATTTGCAACATTTGTTACTGAGGCAACGGTAGGATAAGAGATTTTTTTAAAAAAATCTTTAAAGACTGTGTCACTTCTAATGATGTGCTAAATGCTTTGTATACTTGGAGTCTTAGTTTTTCTCTTCACCCTACAACAAGACCAATGCTCCTGGGCAGTGGTGGGATTCAAAATTTCTTACTACCTACTCTGTGGGTGTAGTATGGTGGGCATGGCTAGGGGGAAAGCCCTGTGTTGCACACAAATTAGGACTACTTTATTTCAAAACTTTGATGGGCGGGGCCAGTCAGAATTTCTGCTACCAGTTCTGGTGAACTGGGGTGAACGTGCTGAACCTGCTCCTGGGGATGGGCATGCATGTCATATTTTAACCATCCCAAGGCTCTCCCCTGCTGAGTCTCACGCTGTGGCTCTGACTAATACATGGTAGCCATGGCAAGTGATCACTTCCATTTCAGTTTCTTCTTCCCCTGTATCTGAATCTGGTTTTGACCTTTAAAGCCCTATATGGCAGTGGGCCAGAATACCTTAGAGACCGCATCATCCCAAGAGTGTCTGCCTGTCCAACCAGAGTGGACCGGAGAGGCTCTCTAATAGTCCCATCAGCTAGGGGTGCACATCTGTCCAGCACCCGAAGGAGGGCCTTCTCCATGTCCGCACCAACTCTCTGGAACCTCCTGCCAACAGATCTAAGACTTCAAAGAGAATCCCTTCAGGAAAGGATTGAAGACCTGGCTGGCAGGGCAGGTGTGGGGCCCGAATGGGAACACGGTCCCCGCCTGCTGGCTTATGTAAACAATTAAGAACTCTCTCTTCTTCTTTTTATAGTGGGTGGGATGGGTGGGTGGGATATGGGTCTTTTAAAGTGGGTGGGATATGGGTCTTTTAAAGTGTTTTTATGTGTTTTTAGAACTTGTAATGCCACCCTGAGTCGGGTTCTGCCTGAGTGGGCGGCATATATAAATATGACTATTAAATTAAATTAAATTAAAATGTTGGTGATCATCATGGTGGTCAGCCATGAAGACTGTCCTGAGAATATAATGCAGTGGCCTTTCATCTGCCTTCTGTGTCGCAGCATGACCCCCGTATCGTTGATCCAGTTTCGCAAGTCACTTTCACGAAACTGGTCCTGAGTCCTTTTGGCACACAAAGTCCTCCTCAGTCCCAGGGCAGTATTGATGAAGTTGCTGCCCTCTATCAAGATGGATTCAAGTGGAATTTAATCCTGTGGACTTTGACACCCAAGAGTCCTCAGGGTTGTCAGGTTAGTTAACCGCAGCCTGACACTCAGCCTTGAGTTGTTAGCAGTATGGTCTACTCTATTACCATAGCAGGATAACCTGGCGAGACTCATTTCAGTTTGGTGGAGCTAAATTATTCCATCACCTTTTTGCAATAACAACAAAAAAAGATGATTCTATGGCCTTTGTGAAATTCTTGGGGATTTATTGCCTGAAAACAGAGACTGGCCTCTTTTTGCTGTTTCTATAGCAATGGCTTCCATTTAGTTGAAAAGAACCCTGTTTTCAAAATTAAATTTCCATGTGAAAACAATAGCCATACGTGGCAGGGAAAATGTCAGCCCTGTAACATTCCAAGGCTAGTTGGGTCATTTTTCTTCACATTGAGCACTTTTGAGATACTAATGGTAGTGTTATTTGGGTAAACAAAATCTGCAATCTGTTGTTAGGAAAAAGAATCCTCTTTAATATTTTTGTGAAGGACAAAAATTGTGTAAACAATTGTGTAAACAATTAAGAACTCTCTCTTCTTCTTTTATTGTGGGTGGGATGGGTGGATGGGATATGGGTCTTTTAAAGTGGGTGGGATATGGGTCTTTTAAAGTGTTTTTATGTGTTTTTAGAACTTGTTGTAATGCCGCCCTGAGTCGGGTTCTGCCTGAGTGGGCGGCATATATAAATATGACTATTAAATTAAATTAAATTTGTTTTCTCACATTTGCTTAAAAAACAACAATAACCCTACAATTATTCTCTTCAGATGGGCCCTTAACTTTAGTCCCCTCAATCCATCAGAAAAAGCTTATACTGTAGTTGATTTGTCTATGGATGAAAGTGATTTGAGGGGTGGGGGAGGTCAAACAAGGTAAGATGCCTTCTGAGATATGCCATAAGAGGAGCTTGGTACTGTTTGTGAAATATGGTTAGAGGGGAAAGAAGAATGAAAGATGTGGGGGAAGAATATTTGAACAGGCACACTTAATCCTTTCAGCTAGCAATCAATATTGGACTTAAAATGACAAAAGAGCTTAGAAGTAATTCAGAATTCAATTTCTCTCAATGTCTTTGAAGTTATGACATAACTGTTATTCCCAGCTCTGTATGGTCTCATACAGATTTCCCTTATAAATCATCTTTGTGTTTATTTTATTTGGTTATTAAATGCCTAAGCTGCCCGCCAACAGTTTGGGTCTTTGCCTTTAGGAGAATTTTAAAAGAAAAAGAAAAAGAGAGAGAGATTGTGTAGCAGAAATGTGCAGACAAACACATTTCTTTTTGTTGATATATTTTGGTAAAAGCTACTGTCACAATTCTAGTGTTTACTATTTCCATTGCACTAGATACCATACAAATACTTATTTGAACAATAGTGACTACATAAACCCTGCCCTGAACAGGAAATCTTAAAGTATCTATAAAGCTGGAGCATATTCTGTACTGCAATCTATTATATCGTAGATGTAACCATTACATAACCATTATGGTCAGTTAAAAGGCAAATCAAGGGGTAGGGATTGTCATGGATTTGTATTGCTTAAAATATATATTTTGTACAGTATTAAGAGCATCCATGATCTTGTGCTAGAAATGCAGCCTTGTGTTTTTTGAATGGAGATTTCTGTGTGCTCTTCACAGAAGGGATGTGGTAGTGATGCATTCTGGGTTATCACTGGGCAAAAATTGTGCACTAGTCAAAACAATCTGTTCTCGTGTTCTGGGGGAAATGAAACTTAAGCTTTGATAGACATGGGAGTACTGTGTAGAGATTGGCTGGAGTCCTTTAGAGTAAGTCTAAAGAGGTGGATCTTGTTGGAGGAGATAAAAAGGAAGGTTGGAGAAGGGACGGCCCTTTTTGGTTTTTCACTCTTCCCACGCTGTATGAGTCTATGGGGTGCTTTGAACTCTGTAATCATGTAGTTGCTGTTAAGCTAAGTGGGGGCCCTCATGGCTTCCAAACTTAGAATAGGTTTTCATTGTTTTTAATGTGCCTTCTGAATTGAAAAAATGTTCCATTTGCTTAGAATTACATTTGTTTCATTTGCTTAAGAAGTCTGTAACTGTTTTGCTACAATATATACATTTAAAAAAGACAAAGATGACTGGAGTTGTTTATTATTCTGCTATTTTACTACCGTAACAGCCTGATTCAGGCCAGGACACGTGAGAAGGCAAGCTAAATCCTGGATTGCTTAGCCACAGGGCGTCAATTTCAGGTGCGGTCCCACTTACTTGTAAGCCCAATGTTCTACATAGGAGTAACAGGTCCATCATAGGGATTCATCCTGTATTTGATGGAGTTAGGCTGCCCTTGAAAAGATAGGTTTGCATTTTAGATGTGTTTCTGGACTCAAACCTGAGCTTGGATGCCCAGACTTCAGCAGTGGCCAGGAATGTATCTACACAGTTAAAGCTAGTGTACCAGCAGCACCAGTTTCTTGAGATGCCCAATCTGGCCATTGGGACACATGCCTTAGTTCCCATCTAGATTACTGCAACATGTCCTGTATGGGCTCCCTTTGAAGAGTGTTTGGAAACTTCAGCTGGTTCAAAATTCTGCAGCCATACTGCTAACTGATGCTAGTTACAGGGAGCATTTAACTCCCTTATTACAGCAGCGTCATTGGCTGCAAGTCTGTTTCTCAATCCAATTCAAAGTGCTGGTTCTCACCTATAAGGTCCTGTATAATTTGAGTCCAAACTATTTGAAGGATTGTATCGCACCTCTGGGAGGCCTTTCTCTCAGTCTCACTACCTTCCCCCTTTTAATATGATATTTATATAGTATTTTAAAACTTTTGATTGTTTTATAGTTTTCGTTGTTACGGGCTGCCTTGGGTCCCTATGGGGAAAAAGGTGGCATATGCCATTATAATAATATTAATAAACTAATGATAATAAATGCAGTTGATAAGAGTGTTATCTCCACCAATAGAAACCAATGAAGAGATGGTGGTGATTTTGTCAACCTTTTCATTACATGTTTGCAGTGTTACCTATCAAACCTTCTGAAAATGTTAAGCCATTCTTGTGTCTTGTAGTCAAGTGGACAATTTAGAATGAACTTTATAAGATAAAATTGTGATTTTCAGTTCCTCAGGTTTGTGCAAGACTGGCTTTTAGTTTATGTTTAGTTAATGTTAGTTAATTCTGGAATGGCTTTTTTTAGAGGAAAACATTTAACATTACACTAATGACTTGTGGAAGAAAAGTTTGTGGGATGCAGGACCAGTCTCTTCAGAAGAAAGGCTAAAATGGCCTTTCCTTCACCTTTGTAAATAGATATGGCCTCCTTTAGAGATTCAGCTACAAATGTGATTCGCTAAAAAGTAAGGAAACCCAAATGACAGAATAGCACTTCTTACTCAAAACATGGTCAGATTAATGCAGCCTTCTTGTGCCAAACACACACTGTGGAATATTCTCACAAGCTACTTCACTACCCTATATAATAGATCACTAATTATAGTATGGAGAGCAGAAATGAGACATATGTTTTGATAGTGTTGACATCTACAAACAGTTGGTGGCACACATTTACACAATCTTTACCAGTCTAGCCCTTGAGGAAAGAAAATACAATGTTATCTAATGGGCTCAGTTCTACATAAGTAGATTTTTTCTCTTAAAAAAAGTCAAAGAGTAGAGCTTGCCTTTCATGCTTACTTGGAACAGAAGGTAAGATCAGGGAAACATGAATCACTGGAGCTCATGATTTCTAGTCTAAATTTCCATACTTTGGAGGCAGAGCTTTAACTATAACTTTTCTCTTAAACTGAAGGGGTCCCTCTCTTGAGATTTACCTACGGCAGTTCATATCAGTGCAGTGAAAGTAGAATTCAACATTGTAATATTTTGGCCAGGGGTTTCTGAAAAGTTGAGGCACCATATTAAATGCAGATGTCCTGTTCTATGTGTGTGTTTTTTAAAAAATCCATCAGATATGATCTGTATATAGTTTATCACCAGGTCATCCTAAGGAGCAGAAAAGAAGAACCAGGTGCCCACGAATGAGGTGTGCAAGAGAGCACATAAAGGTCGTGTGATTAAGGGCAAGACCTTTTCTTTGTTGTTCCCAGATTCCAAAAAGATTTAATGCTGGAAGGGGCAATTTATAATTATCAAGCCTGAGCTGTTACATGTCACAGGTCACAGAATTTGACCTATCAAGTTTTGCATCATCTTGAAGAAAATCCAGCATTTCTTTCAGAGACACAGACTACCACTGAAGCCAGGTTCCACTGTGAAACTGCTTCCATGCTTAATGATCTGTCATTTCCCCCCTTCTAAGCAGAATTTGGTCTTCTCACATTTGTATCCTGTCATCCTACCCTTTTAACAGATGCTCATAGACCCGGGAAAAGCAATTCTTGCTGGCAAAAGATCATTCCCTGACACATCCTTCAGTATTCCATACACCTCCAACAATTCCCTTCTGTTATTTACATTGGACAGTACAAGAGTACAAGCAAACTCTCTCTCTCATTCTCTTTCTTAAGTCCATGTCATGAGGAAATATCCTGAAACACAAGTTTAGAAAAAGCCAACCTGTTTTAGAGATACTGATGAAATAAAGGATAGTCTGAGAAGTTAGCCCAGCATTCTCTATGACAAAGGTTTTTTTCTTCTTCCGTGTCTAAGCCAGATGCAAAACTGCCAAAATGAAACCACCTTATGGTGAGTTCATTCTGCAATTCCTTTCAACTTACCTAGTGTGAAAAAGATTAGGTTGCTGTTACCAGGGTCTGCCTGATTATGGTTAAAAAACGCCACAATCTTCAAGGAGACTCTTTCTGTGGGACTCAGAAATGTTGAGTATGTGCCTCTCAAACTGCAAGGCTCACCTTCAATGGGGAGTGTCTTGATCTGTCTTTGAATCTATGGCTAGATCTTCATCCATAATTTAAATATAGTAAAACCTCGCATAAAGAGCACCTCACTTAGAGACTAACTCGTTTAAAGAGCAAAATTTTCTCCGAATGGTCGCCTCGCTTAACAACTAAAACCAACCAAAAACTCGCTTAACAACTAAATCGGGGTTCGCAATCCCCCCCAGAAGCCACAATTGTTCACTTACAATGGAGTTTCGCTTAAAGAGCAAAGTCGATTTAAAAGCAATCCCGTGGAACGCATTGTGCTCTTTAAGCCAGGTACCACTGTACTAATTTTGCATCAGTTTAACTGCTAATATAGTTCCTGAGAATATAATTCACCTTGGAATTATAATTGTGTTTACCTGGTGATGGCATTTGTATGCCTCCATATACAATTCTCCAGGTGCACAATTCTCCATGTTTCTTGCAATAAATACATCTAACCCCATCAAAGAATAGTGACTAACTTGAGGGAATGATAATCAAACAGCTTTAGGAGTGTGCAGTAAGCAATATGGAAAGGAAAGATAATATAAGATTCAGAATAAAAGCAGCCTTATAAAAATCCAGTGCTGTATCATTTCATTCAAATATGGATGGATAGTTCTGAATTAGTAGCTGTTGTTTCGTACAAAGCATAACATAGTTAAAAATATACTGTTTCTGTATCTGATTATTACATTTTTGTTACATCTAACTCTTTATTTTTAGATTTAAAGAGGGTTTTTTCTCAGTATACATTATTTACTCCAGTCTTCCTAGTATACATCAAGCATGAAGTGATAAGCTACTGCCTATGAAGGCAGTTGTAAAATTAATGTATTTTTGAAGAGACATTTTGGTGTTTTTTTTTGCAATAGATGGACACAGCTTTTTTTAAAAAAAATATCATTATGTATTTGTTGAGTCTGGCACTTAAGAAGTATTTTGACCAGCAGGATTGGGTCAAACACAAGTGATTTATTATTCAGCTCATAGATACCGGACTGGGGAACATGTACAAGGTGGCCAGCTTATATACAGTGAGAATGGCAGTCACACAGGTGGATACATTTCGGCAGGCTTCCGGAGAAGCGGGAAGTTTGTACTCACGAATCAGCTATTTTGACAGTAATTTGAAAACGGCGCCTTTGCAAAAGACACACTTTCCACCGTAGAGTTTACGGCGCTATATAGCGGTTGTAAGAAATAACGCTTGGACACAACAGTATTGTAGAGATCTATCTTCTTACATGGACCATCACTTTAGCACAAAGTCCAAGCAGAATCTCACACCAACATTCAGATTATTTCTGAAGTCAAAGTTAAATGAGGCCATATGTTACCTCATGGCCTCATAAGTATAAATTCAACATTTCTTTAGACATGATATAATAAACTGTAGCATTGCTAGGTAGCAAAGTTATCCTGAAGGGCAAGAGGTACAATCCTGTTCATGACTTTTAGTCTTAGCTAAAAAACTTGATGTGATTGAGAATGACTCCAAATCTGTTGTTATAATTAGGAGTTAGCCTTTAGCCACAGGCCTTTTCCCTGGGTTGGGGAGGGGGGGGTTGATTGGAGTCCAGGAGGCCTTACATCTCAGCATGGTATTTCCTAAAGCCTTTCCAGTTCCTGCTGTTGAGTTTACTCCAAATGATTCTGAAGCTTAAGACTGACCTTGCCAACTCAACAGCAAATACGCCATTCATACTGATTATGATAGAGCAAAGATACCCCAGTCCGGTATCTATGATCTGAATAATAAATCACTTGTGTTTGACCCAATCCTGCTGGTCAAAATACTTCTTAAGTGCCAGACTCAACAAATACATAATGATATTTAAAAGACCAGGACAAGTTTCTCATTTAAAATTGATTGCATTTTTGTTTTTGTTGATGTAAATGATTAGCAGAGTGGTATGCAGTGGCCAGCAAGAGGTTCGCACCTGGCAAGGTGGTCCCTTGTGAGAAAAACAGGCAGACAGATCTTGGTGCAGAAGAAAACTCAAAATAGGTTTACTCAGGAAGTTAAAAGGTGCAAGTATATACAGTGCAACAACTGTAACAGAAAACAGATATATTCTTTTGGGCTGCTCAGTTGACCTGTAATTACAGGCAAAGCCAAAGAGTTCTACAGCTTCTGTCCTCCTGGTGGAGGCTTACCCCAAGTAGTCCTTTGTCAAGCAGGAATCTTCATCCAGAGTGTCAGCACAAGAAGTTGAGCATTGTAGCTGGAAGTCTGTAATCCTTCTCGGAACTAAATACACTGGCTCATGGAGCACATCAGGGAAAAGTACCAGCACCTGTGTGCCCCTGCAGTAGGGTCTTAAAGGCATCACAGACATAATATGCCTTAGTTGCAACCAGTTAGGGTGTGAGGCGAAGACTTACATCCTCTAACAGTTTTTCCATTAGCATCATCAGAATATGAATGTATTATTGCAATGATGCTAATATATGTTAATTTATGAATATCACAGTGAACTCTGCCCAGAAAGAATTTGCATAAATACTATCTCAGATATTAAACCTTTTCCAAATAGTTCTGTGATTTAGCCATTAAAAAAGTAACATAATTAGAAACATGAAATATACATTGTCCAAAGTATCCTTTTAACACTGCTTACCTTGGGGTGGAGGGATTGCAGTGGCTCAAGTGGCTAAGATGCTGACTGGAAGGCAGCAGGTCAGCAGTTCAATACCCAAATACTGTAGGATGGATTGAGCTCCCATCCTTGTCCCAGCTCCTGCCAACCTAGCAGTTTGAAAGCAAGAAATTGCAAGTTGATAAATAGGGACCACTTTGGTGGGAAGGTAAACAGCATTCTGTGTGCTCCAGTGTCTAGTCATGCCTGCCACATGACCATGGAAATGTCTGCAGAAGCAGAGAGCGCTGGCTCTTCGGCTATGAAACAGAGATGAGCACTGAACCCTAGAGTCGTATACGACTGGCTTTTGAGCAACGGTGACCTTTACCTTTACCTTACCTTGGGGTGGGCAACTTGTGTGGACATGGGGACCAATTTTCTAACTTTAACATATACTGGGAGCTACATAAACCACCAAAGTTGGGGATAGGGAGCAAAAGCAAATTGAAACAAAACAAACAAAAAATGAAACTAGAACTGACTAGAAAATGATTTTGTTTTGAAGTGTTAATTTGTGCAGGCATGCTATGACCTATTGAAAAAGAAAGCTGGCACTCTATTTTTTTAAATTAGAAAAAGAGTCATCTAGGAAAAACCTGAGGGCAAATCAAAGCACTTTTGGGGGTCATGCCTGGCTTAATAGGTAAAACAACAAATTGTCAATACAGAAAATCTAGAACAGTAAGCAAAGTTATCCTGAAGGACAAGATAGTACAGAGATTTTTTTTGATTTTTTTATTGATTTTTCAAAATATATGACAACATTCAAGACATAATAAAAAACAAATAATCTAACACAATAAAAATAACTATATATATAGAAAAAAGACATGAAAATACATATACATCAAAAATATGGTAAGAACAAAAAATCTGACATGACCTTGAATTCTATTTCAATATAAAATATTCTTACTTACACACTATATTTTTGTCTTATTATTAACCATTATCTTCCAGGTCATATCCACGTTTTTCAACTCTACTTTTATATCCATACTTTACTTTTATTAACCTCTTCAACCTTGCTAAGGTCTGTTATACTTCCATTTTAAGAATTACAAAGTATTTTCCAAAAACAATATCAACCTCATCACATTACATACATCATCACCCTGTGCTATGTACATTGCCCTGGAGGATGTGGGAATTCCCATTAATTTCTATTATACCCAAAATTTCATTTGGTCTGGTGTCAGTTTATTTATTCCGTCTCTCGTCAATGAGTAATCAACAAATTGTCGCCATATATTCCAAAATCTATTTTCTTTTATTATACCTTTTTAAAAATGTAACTCCCATGTTAGTTTTTCATTCAATGCGAGATCCCACATCTGCTTATACCACTCCTCCACCTTTAACACTAAGTCATTTTTCAAATTTTTTGCGATACACATTCTAGCTATTACAAGCATCATGGACAACAATTCTTTCTTATCGTTATCTAAATTCATATTATCTACGTCAGTCAACAAAATGTTATTTGGCCCCAATTTGAGACGCAATCCCATAATCTTATCAATCTCGTTCTCGATTTTTGCCCAAAAATTTTCTACCACCTTGCATTCATACCACATATGAACATAAGTGCCCAACATATTTTTACATCTCCAACACATTTTATCATTCTTTTTGTCCATCTGATGTAATCTCATGGGAGTCAAATACCACTTCCATAACATTTTAAAGTTATGTTCCTTTACCCTAACCGACAAAGATCTCATAATTCTTTTTCTCCATTTATTTTGCCATTCCTTTTCTGTTATCTTCATATTCAAATCTTGTTCCCATGTGTTTCTTAGTATTTCTTGTGAATTAACTTCTATATTTATTATTTTATAAATTTTACTAACCATTCTTTTAATTCCAATTTCCTTCTTCCTTATTTTCCACACTAATTCCTCAAATTCTGTCCTATATCTTTCCAAGCTCTGTTCCCTCAAATATTTATTATTCCACTTATTCACCATCGCTATCTGAAACCAATTCAACTTCATCTGAGTGTATAGCTCTCATTTCTTCACTTTATCTTTACAGACTCGTATCCAATCTTTCAGCAGGAAAACCCCATTCGTCAACAAGATTTCTCTCATCTCCTTGTCCAATCTTATTGGAAACTTTTTCAAATCTTCTAATTCAATTATCGGTGAAATATTCGGGACTAATTTCATTTTAACCTTCTTCCATACTCCCAACATTGACCTCAGCATTCTATTTTTAACTGGTGTTTTCCATGTTTCCTTATCTAAGAAAAGGCTCTTACCTACTTCCTTTAGTTCCTTCATTTCAATTTCCTCCCAGATAACCGGCTCCTTCATTAAAATCTTGACTACATTCTTTATATGAAATGCTTTATAATAATTCTTTAAGTTAGGAATTCCTAGACCCCCTTCTTTTTGAGATAAATACCACATTCTCTTTGAAATTCTAGGTCTACGTCCCCCATTACAATAATTATTTAATAATTTTTGAAATTCCTTAATTTCTTTATCCGTCAGTTGAATTGGTAAGGCATCAAACAAAAAATTTAATTTTGGTAGTAACATCATTTTAGCCAACGCTATTCTGCCGAACCAGGACAATCTTAATTTTTGATATTGCAAAATTTTATCTTTAAACTCTTTCTTTTGTTTATCATAGTTTAATCTTTTCAAATCATCCAATTTATTAGAGATATTTATCCCTAGATATTTCAGGCTCTCTTTAATCTGTAGTTTAAATTCGTCCCTTATTTTCCTTTGCTCATCCTTTTCGATATTACTTAAAATCATTTCAGATTTATCCCAATTTATCTTCAGACCTGTTATTTGTTCAAATTCCTTTAAATGTTTTTGAATGCTTTCCAGAGTCCTTCTAGGGTGTTTCATGATTATCAAAGTATCATCCGCGTATAAACTAATATTATTTTCCATTATTCCTTCTATACTTTTATCTTCCCTTATTGTATTTGCTAGTATTTCCATCGCCATAATAAATAATATTGTTGATAAAGGGCACCCTTGTCTTGTCCCAGCCTCTAATCTCACTTCCTCTGTAAAACCGTCGTTAACCCTAATATTGGCGTATCCTTGTTGATATAATTGTTCTATTGTTTTTACAAACCTATCACCAAATCCGTAACTTCTAATTATCTCGTTAATTGTTATCCATTGCAAGGAGTCGAATGCCTTGAAGATATCTAATGATAATAATCCAACTTTCTCCTTATTTTGCCCTGCAACATCAATCAGGTCTACAACTCTCCTTACTAAATCTGCCATGTGCCTACCTTTCACAAATCCGGCCTGATCTTTATTTATGTATTTATCCATAAAACTGTTTAATCTATTTGCCAGTATCGCCGTAAAAATCTTGGCATCTTGATTTATCAGAGAGATGGGCCTATATGACTCTACCTTTTTCTGGGTCTTTTCCTGGTTTTGGTAACAAGACAATTATTGTTCTATACCATGATGGTGGTATCTGTTCCCCATTAAGTATACCGTTATACAGTTTTAACAATTTTGGAATTACTATATCCTTGAACTCTTTATAAAATTCTGCAGGTAATCCATCTTCTCCCGGCGATTTATCTGCTTTCAATTTAGTTATTACTTCTTTTATCTCTTTTTCAGTTATTAACTCTTCCATTTTTTGTTTATGTTCCTAACTTATTTTATTTTTAATTTGCATTCCCAGTTTATCTTTTAATTTATCTATACTTACCTCCTTTTTAGAATATAAATCTTGATAAAATTCTCTAACCACCTTACATTTATCTTTAGTCTTGTTATATCTTGTACCTTCCTTATCTACTAAAGTCCCTATTTCTCTTCTGCTTCTTTTTTCCTTAGCCGCTCTTGCTAAAAGTTTTGAATTTTTATTACTGTATTCAAAATATTCCCTTTTTAAATACACCAAATCTCTTTTCACCTTTTCAATATCTTTTCCTATTAATTCCTTCTTTAAGCCTTGCATTCTTTCATATACTTTTCTATCCTTGGTTGTTGCATGTTTCTCCTGCAGCCATTTAATCTCTTTTTCAATTTCTTCTTGCTTACATTTTAACTGTTTATTTTTAATGTTTGCCAACTTAATACTTTCTCCTCTGAATATTGCTTTCATTGTATCCCATACAATACCGAATCTAACTTCACCTGTATCATTCCATTTCCAATTTTCTTCCCATTTTTCTACCATTTGCTCTTTACACTTTATATCTCTAAACAATTTAGCATTATATCTCCAATTTTTCCTAATCTTTGTAGCATCTATTTTTATTTCCAACAATACTTTTGCATGATCGGACTCTTTAAAAATTCCTATTTCTATATCTTCTAAATTTCTTATCAAATTATCAGTAACAAATATATAATCTATTCTGGAATACGTGTTATAAACTTGTGAGAAAAATGTATAAACCCTTTCCAATCCTTTAAGTTCCCTCCATGTATCTTTCAACCCTAGAGATTTCAACCAATTGTTTAACACATACATTTTATTTCCTCCCACACATCTTGCTATGTTTGTACTATCTATATTTGATCTTATTAAATTAAAATCTCCAGCTACAATCATTTTTATTGTTTTTTCTTTCTCCAATATTCGGTACACCTTATCTAAAAAACTATTTTGATGTTCATTTGGCACATACAGATTCACCAACGTTATTTCCTCCTCATCTATTTTCCCTTTTACTATCAGATATCTACCTTCTGGGTCTGAGATACTTTTTACCATCTCAAATCCCAACCTGTTTGATATCAGAGTTGCAACCCCTCTAGCCTTTGAAGTGCCGTATGCTTTTTCATAAAACTGAGTCCATCCTAAAAAGAGCTTGTTGGTTTCTTCCAATTTCTGATGGGTTTCCTGCAGAAAGATTATATCCGGTCTATCTTTTCTGAGTGCTGCTTCTAATCTCCTTCTCTTCACTTGACAACCAGTACCTTTCACATTCCATGTTATTACTTTTATATTCCTCATCTATTATTTTCCTCCCATAATTTTTTACATTTCCCACTTCCTCCTACAGGCATGTGATTAACATGTAACATTTCCTTCACCTTAAACAAATAAAGAAAAAAAAAGAACAACTAAAAAATACACACTATACATTCTACTACTAACCCTCCCCATTTTTTTACAAATAGCCTCTGAATTACAAAGGGGGGAGGGGGGAAGGTGCGACAGACTGAGCGAGCCCCGAGGAGATCTGAACCTAATCTCTGCCCAGAACAGTTCCTCCTTCCGCACCTTTAGGCATATTCTCATTTCCATTGTTCTCCCGCCTTTTATATCCACCAGATATAATCAATTCTTCCTTCAGATCAAACCACTCTTTAGTTCCTGCTTCCAATAACTTTGCATCTACCATTACATCCAAAACGTCAGGACCCTCGCTTATCAAATAACGTCTTCCCAGGTAGGAGAAACTCAATTGTCGTGGGAATTTCCAATTATACCTTATTCCTTTATCCTGGAGTCGCTTTGTAATTGGTTTCATCGATTGTCTCCATAAGCGGTCCTCAATTGGAATATCATTATAAACTTTGATATCAAAGCCTTCCATTTTTAACACTTCTGCACCTTTTTCCCGTATAAGAGCCATTAAACGCAGCTTGTCTGACACATTAGCAAATTTTAACAACACATTCCTTGACCCAGTTTTGCCTCTTCTTGAACCCAGCCTAAATACACTTACAACATCCTGCGGTGTAAAACCATCTTCCATAATTTCGTCCAGCCATTTCACTATTCTTTCTTTTAATTTATCTGGGGAGTTCTCTGGCAATTTTCTAATTATGACATTTGCTCGTCTTAAATGTTCTTCTACGGTTTCCAATCTCTTTTCATGATCTCCAACCTTATTTTCTCTTTCTTTCTCTCTCTTTCTCAATTCCATGACCTCCACCTTAATCGTTGCCTGTTCTTTTTTAATATCTTCTTGTTCTTTTTTAAGCTTATCTTGTCCTTTTTTTAAATTATCAATTCCCTTCAAAATGTCTGCCAACATATCTTGCATATCTTGTTTTTGTTCTTGTTTATCTTGAGCTAACATATTCCCAATTTTATATTCCAGATTGTCCACCTTCTCATTAAATCTTTCAAAATCAGATTTAAGTCCTTGCCCCCCTTCATTGCCAATGTTGTTGGTGTTGTTACTGTAGCTGTGGTTGCAATTGTTGTCAGTGTTGTCCCTGCTGTCGCCGCTGTAGTTGTTACAGTTGTTGTAGCGGTTGTTGCTGTTGTTACCTTTGCTGTTGTTATAACAATTGTTTTTACCACAGTTGGTGCAATCATAGTTGGAGATGTTATTGTCTTCTGCTGCTGTTGCTGTTGTAGTTGTTGTGCTATCTTCTTCACTGTCTCTTGCTCCTCCAAATCCTTCATCTCTTGTTGTGTTGTTTTCTTCATCTCGTCGTCCTCCTCCTCCAGCCTTGTAAGCCTTCTGAAACTCCTGTCCGAAGAGGTTGGTCTTTCCACTCTTGTCCAAGCCAATTTCTTCTCCTTCTCTCTCCCTCTCCCCTGCTGTTTCATCCAAATGTATTTCCAGTTACGTGACTTTAACAATTTACATAAGCAATTTACCGTTTAAGTCTACCTTATATATTGACTCTAACCAATTTTAATATACTTATTTCCAAATACAATATTAGACCTTTATCCTCCCCTCCCCCTCCCCCTCTGTCAAATATATGTATATATAGCAAAGTTCAAATCAATATAAAGATGAGGAAAAGAAAAAGAAAAAATGAGGAAAAAATCCCATTTCAAACCAAATTAATTTCCCTCTTAAATTTTAATATTCCCCCCCAAATGAACAAAGAAAGGAGAGGGGAGAAAAAGAAGGGGAAAAAAGAAAACAAAGGAACAAAACTCCTAATCAAAAAGAAAAAAAAATGATCGCTGTTCTTCCTCTTTATTCCCTATTTAATCCTCAATCTTCATCTCCCAATGGGAGGGGAGACAAGGAAAGGGAGAAAAAGGAGAAAAAGGAGTAAAAAAAAAAACCACAGCAGGAAGGTAAAATGAAAAATCATCAATATTTGTCCCACAAAAAAAAAGAAAAAAGAAAAAGAAAAAAAACTGATATTTTAGTTCTCTTCTATCAACTTGCTTTATGTTACTGTTGCAGCTTACAAACACTATCCAACTTAAAAAGACAAAGAAGGAAAAAAAAACTCTTATATTGTTCCAGGCCAAGAAGAAAAAACAAAAAACAAAGACAAGGTCATGCGTCTGCTCTCCAAGATTCAAAGGAAACAACACTTTGTCTCTCACAGCACATTTCAGGGCCCCAGCACCATCTTACTCTTTTTTTTTAAGCCTCGAAAAAAGTATGCAAGACAAAGCCAGGTCCAATTCTCCAAACATCCAAATTCTTCTTCTTCCTCCTCTCTTTCTCTTTAATACCCAAATTTCAAAGTCCAAAACTCAAACAGCAATGAAGAAGGGAAAGGAAAAAAAAGGAAACAAAAAAAATCCCGGTATTATCGCCGTTACTTGGGCCTGACTTATCTGCACTCCACTGACGTGAGAGAAACAAAAGGTCCGGTCCCAATTATTTCACTTTTCTTCTCCTTTTCTCCTTCCCCGTGTATTTTTACAAATTTGCTCACCGTGAAGGCTTCTCCACTTCTCCGCTTAAGTAATTTTCCGGCTCCGCTAGGCTCCGCACGGCTCCGGTCGAAGGGGCCGGCGAGGCCGAGCGAGGCTCGCTTCAGCTTCCCCCTTTTGGATCCCCACCGGGCTTACCCTTTTCGATCCGATCGTCTGCTTATCTGTTTGCCTGCGTTTTATCAAACTTTATCAACGAGCCGATCTCCACACTGTTTTCCAAACCGTCCGTTCTTCTGCTAAAAGCTTTGTTGAGTCGGCGCCATTAAAGGCCGCCCATCCCCCGCTCTCTCCAAGATTGAAACTCACAGTTTTCTCCCTTTCTCGGCACGACTTCGGACCAGCCAAGATAATTTCCGCAAGTATTTTTTCTTATAGATATTCTGATCTATTTTTTTACAGGTCTCAGGAACTATTCTCACTTTTAACAGTCACTTTCATTTCCCTCCTTTCTGAGCGGAAGAAAGTTCACTCCTCTCAGCTCTCCATCTTGACACCGCCCCCTAGTACAAAGATAAAAGTAGTAAGAAGATGTTTTATCACAGGGATTCCCAACTTGTCGCCTGCAGGGCAAATGCAGCCCATGGCACCATTTCAAATGCCCCCCACCATCTCTACGACACCAGGAAGTGCCATGTGGAAGAAGGGCAAAATGGCTGTCTGGCCCCTGAATCTGTCTGAGGCAGTATGACCCGCCTCCCGGCTTAAAAAGGTTGAGAAATCCTGTTTTATCAGATGAAGGGATGTCAAAAGTGGTATTTTAAAAATGTGGTATGGTATAAAAATGTTTAAAGAGAGCTCACAATGTAATTAACAATAGCAATAGCAATTACACATATACCACCCCATAGCATTTGTGTACTTTCTGGCCGGTTTACAAGGTAATTTCCATTTTGCCTCAAACATGCTAGGAACTCCCTCCTGTTCATTTGCACTGGGTAACCAAAGCAGGTATAATTTTTCTGGTGTTAGACCAGTATACATGTAGTGTAATGACATGGTACATGCTAAAGAGGAGAGTAGATGCCCTGAATTTCAAAAAGACATTTGTGAACTAGGCAGTTTTAAACATTGAGTTTTTTTAAAAAAAAAATTAGAGCTATTCGTGGCCCATCTGATAGGATTTATGCACTGGATCTTAACTGATTTGTAAATTCACTTTGTTTGGACTTGGAACCAAATCTGGTCATTTTGCTCCCATCCAAACTTCATGCAAACTGGTCTCAGTTATGCTGGCTCAGTCAGTAACTGATGTGTGCTCAAATCTAGCGCAGACTCCACATATTACTTATTTTCAAGTTAGTGCTTTCTGTTCAATAGTAACAAGCTTAGTCCTGAGTGCTACCTTCTGATAATAAAACAGCAAAACATCCTGGAAACTGAATAATAGAAACACTTTGGCTACCACCCAGGGCGGCCCTGATATCCGAAGTCAACCAAGGCTCCTCGGTGCTGCAGTATCACTGTGTTTGGGTGGGTGGGATTCTGACGTGGAGGAAGGTGCAGCCCCATCCTCTCAAAAGGGACATCAAGTCAAGGACAAAACTTAACTTGTCTCATCTGTCAGCTGAGGAGGTACAGCTGTAAAAAGCATGCTGGAAAGAACACTGAGCTCCCCAAACCAATTTGTTTCTTCATCTGTAAAATCTCTAAATGTTTCATAACAATGTCACCAAAAAAGAAACAGTCCAAGAGAAATACAATACTGTAATATAAAATACAGTAAAACCCCTACTTAAGAAAAAAGTCTGTTCCGTAGGCTTTTCCTTAAATTGGTTTTTTAAAATGTAACTCTAAGCAAACACATAGGAAAAATGAAATTTTTATGTAAATTGAAGCAAATCCAAAGGGAAATGAATTTTTCGTAACTTGAAGCAAACCCATAGGAAAAAGAATCTTTATGTAACTCAAAGCAAACCCATAGGAAACAATGTAAATTGGCTAAGAGGTTTTCTTTTTGTTTTGCTTTGTTTTGTGTGTGTGTGTCTCGCCTCTCTCTCTCTCTCTCTCTCTCTCTCTCTCTCTCGGTGTGTGTGTGTGTGTAGAGAGAGGGTCTGGAGTAGGCCCCTGGTTTCTTTTTGTTTTGTTTACTCTGATATGCTTGAAACACATGCTACCATTTAAAAAGTTTTATTCTGTGCAAGCACATCAGAGAGTAAACAAAGCAAAAAGACAAAAAAGTTGTGGCACCTTAAAGACTAACTGCTGTATTTTCATGTGAGCTTTTGTGGATCAAGTCCACTGGCTCTTAGGCTATAAACAGGGATGAACCCTAGAATCGGGTACGACTGGCTTTCGAGGAAGGGAAACCTTTACCTTTACCTTTATGTGGCAGGCATGACACATAGCCAAATTTTGCCACACCCACAGATTTGGCCACACCCACAAATTTGGCCATGCCCACAGAGGAAACATGGCCAAAATGTGTGTGTGTGGGGTGGCAATAGGATTGCTCAGTCTGGGGCCCAGAAATTTCTGATGGTGACCCTGTTGCCCCCAACATGCTGGGTACTCATTTTACTGACCTCAGTAGGATGGAAAGCTGAGTTGACCTTCAGCCCTGGTCAGGATCGAACTTACAACCTTTTGGTTTGCAGTACAGCAGTTTAACCACAGTTCCAGCAGGTCTTTAGTTAGATTAACATAAGAACATAAGAACAGCCTTGCTGGAACAGGCCACAGCCCATCCAGTCCAGCATTCTGTCTCACACCGTGGCTCACCATTTCCTTCAGGGTATTCCCAAGGAGATGACTTCACCTGCTTAGGATTCCCTGGAAATGGCATTGAGAGATATCCTGCCTATCTCTCCAACCCCGAGGTTGTCCTTAAGTATCCATAATTATAGCCATTGATACCCTTGTCCTCCATGAACTTGTCTAATCCTTTCTTAAAGCTGTCAAGACTGACAGCTGTCACCACTTCTTCTGGCAGGGAGTTCCATAGACCAGTGATCCTCTGGGTGAAAAAGTACTTTCTCTTATTTGTTTGAGAACTAGTACCCAAAAGTTTCATCGAGTGTCCCCTAGTTAGTGTTTGCGATAGGGAAAACAGTTTTTCCTTATCTACTTTGTCCACACCGTGCATGATTTTATAAACTTCAATCAGGCCACCTCTTAGACGCCGTCGCTCAAGAGTGAAAAGGCCCAACCGCTGCAGCCTCAGATCGTAAGGAAGGTGTTCCAGTCCCCTAATCATTCTGGCTGCCCTCCTCTGCACTTTCTCCAACTCCATAATATCCTTCTGGAGGTATGACGACCAGAACTGTACACAGTATTCCAGATGGGGCCTCACCATAGATTTATAAAGAGGCAAAATAACACTTGCTGACTTATTTTCTATACCCTTCCTAATGATCCCTAGCATTGAGTTTGCTTTTTTCACTGCTGAGGCACACTGGGTTGACACCTTCATTGAGTTGTCCACCAGGACACCAAGGTCCCTTTCCTGGTTTGTCGCAGAGAGTTCAGACCCCATCAGTTTATAAATGTAATTGGGTTTTTATGCCCCAACATGCATCACTCTGCACTTACTAGTATTGAAGCTCATTTGCCACTGTTTTGCCCACTCCCCCAGCGTCAAGAGATCCCTCTGGAGCTCCTCACAATCTCTCACAGTTTTCACTATCCTGTATAATTTAGTGTCGTCAGCAAATTTGGCTACTCCTACCTCTAGATCATTTATGAAGAGGTTGAAAAGCAGGGGTCCCAGTAATGAACCTTGGGGGACCCCACTCTTTACTTCCCTCCACTTGGAGAAGTGTCCATTTAGTGCTACCCTCTGTTTCCTGTCCCTTAGCCAGTTGCTGATCCAGGAGAAGACCTGTCCCTTTATTCCATGACTGGCAAGTTTATTCAAGAGCCCTTGGTGTGGGACCTTGTCAAAAGCCTTCTGAAAGTCCAGATAAACAATGTCAACTGGATCCCCCTTATCCACATGCTTGTTGACACTCTCAAAAAATTCCAAAAGATTAGTGAGGCATGATTTGCCCTCGCAAAAGCCATGTTGGCTCTCCTTTAGCAGCCCCTTCTCTTCTATGTGCCTATTAATTCTATCTTTTAGGATGGTTTCCATCACTTTACCTGGGACACATGTCAAACTGACAGGTCGGTAATTTCCTGGATCACCCCTGGATCCTTTTTTGAAAATTGGTGTTACATTCGCTACCTTCCAGTCATCAGGCACAAAGCCTGATTTGAGGGAAAGATTATATATTTTGGCTAGGAGATCAGCAATTTCATCTTTAAGTTCCCTGAGAACTCGTGGATGGATGCCATCTGGTCTTGGTGATTTGTTAGTGTTTAGCTTAACAAGACATGCAAGGACCTCCTCCCTGGTTATTTCTATTTTGCTTAATTCTTCGGTTTCCCTCCCTACGAAGATAGGCTCTGTTTTGGGCATGTGGTCTCTGTCTTCTTCAGTGAATACTGAAGCAAAGAATTCATTGAGTCTCTCTGGAATCTCATTTCCTCTTTAATAACCCCCTGCCTTCCATTGTCATCTAATGGTCCAATGGCCTTCCTAGTAGGGTTCTTACTTCTAATGTACTTAAAGAAGTCTTTGTTATTTCTCTGAGTATTTTTAGCTATACGCTCCTCAAAGTCTTGCTTTGCTTTCCTGATTGTTGCCTTGCATTTGTTCTGCCAGAATTTATGTTTCTGCCTGCTGTCCTCATTCGGACAAGCCTTCCATCTTCTAAATGAGCTTTTCTTGCTCTTGATCACTTCCCGAACATCTCCTGTAAGCCACATTGGAGTCCTCTTGGACCTGGCAGTGCCCTTTTTCCTTTTGGGTATGCATTCCAATTGGGCCTCTGTTATTGTTTTTGTAAACAGCCTCCATGCCTCTTGGAGTGTTTGGACTCTCTCAATTTTCCCTTTCAGCTTCTTTTTTACTAGTTTCCTCATCTTTGGGAAATTTTCTTTTTGAAAATTTAAGGTCTCTGTGTTAGATTTTATCAGTGACTTGCAGTCTATGATCAAGTTAAACATAATTGAGTTGTGGTCAGTGTTACCTATTGGATCAGTCACATTAACATCTTGCACCAGATCCTGAGTATTACTCAGGATCAAGTCAAGGATTCTTGTACCTCTAGTTGGGTCATCAACCATCTGTCCCAGGGAACCATCATTTAGCATATCTAGGAACTTTATCTCTTTATCATGTGCTGAACAACAGTTCACCCAGTCTATGTGAGGGTAATTGAAGTCCCCCATTATAACCAGGCTTCCCTTCTTGGATGCCTCCTTTACAACATTCTCCAACTGCCAGTCTCCCTCAAGAGTTTGGGTCGGAGGCCGATAGTATATGCCTACTGTTAGACCATCCTTGTGGCCTGGTACTCTTACCCACAGAGCTTCTAATGGTGACTCCAGATCACCTAGATATTCCAATTCATATGATTTTATCACTTCTTTGACATACAAGGCTACACCACCTCCCGTTTGCCCCTTCCTATCCTTCCTGTACAGTTTGTAGCCTGGGATAATTGTATCCCATTGGTTATCATCCGTCCACCAGGTTTCAGTGATACCAATAATATCAATATTCTTATCTATTGCTAAGTATTCCAGCTCCCCTATTTTGTTCCGGAGGCTTCTGGCATTTGTATACAAGCATTTATATATGCTTTCCTGATACAGTCTTTTGAGTCCAGTTGCATTGTTAGACTGCCTCTTGCATCCTTCTGCTACAGTGCTGGTGACTAGCTCCTTGCTCTGCTCAGTAATTTTTGCATCCTCCTCACTACTCAAGTACACACTTTCCCGAACCGGATGCTGCCCAGCTCCTATCGGCTTTCCCCCAGTTATCAGTTTAAAAGCTGCTCTGCAGATTAGCCTGTTGTTTTTTGGGTCTGTGGTTTCTTTATCAGGTTTCAAGGTAACAGTTACTCATGTCATTCTCCAATTTTTCAGAATCCTGAAAGAGTCAAGAAAATTATTATAGAATTTAAGGAGATGGGTTGTTGTTGTTCTTTTGGTCCTGTGCCAATCTGTTGTTTCTGCTCTACACAGATTTCATCCAAGTCTCCTGTCTTTCCATTTTAGCAGCTTTTTTCAATTAGTTTAAGATCAATAGTTTTGTAAGGTCATTGGTCTTCAGTTATTTGTAGGGTTTTTGTTTTGTTTAAGTTCTAATTTTCTGTGATGATATTCAGATCTTTCATTAATTAGGATATGATGGTCTGTTTGATTTGCTGAAATGTATGAATGGACAGGACCTTTAGCTGGGTTGTTGTAATTCCCAGGCCTTTTGACTATTTCTTGACATGTTTATTTCTTCTAAGATTTTTATTCAATCACCTCTTCTAGTCTCAGAGCTCATCTACACTGCTGAAATAAATTGGGAGTTGGCTCATTTTTTTTTAAAAAATGATTTAATGTCAACATCATGTCACATGGTTTTGTGTCAGTGTTGAAAATTGCTGAATTTGCAAGAATGAGAATTGGGGATAAGTTTTCAGTGCTGGCAGCAGAGCAGTATTATAGGGAAGAACCTCTCCAATTCACCAATCTTTCTGACAGCTAGTATGGTGAACACATGAGTCAGCCAGCAGGAGGATTTCTTTATAAACACTGTAAGGTTGAGATGCTTCATAAGGCAATATGGAACAAGTACATGATAGATCATCATTGGCTGTTCCAAGCATGCTACCTTTTCCATCAGAATTATGCCTGAGATGGGAAAAAAGGTAAAATAAGCAGTGGCTCAAGTGGCTAAGATGCTGACTGGGAGGCGAAAGGTCAGCAGTTCGATTCCTGAGCACTGCAGGACGGAATGAGCTCCTGTCTTTGTCCCAGCTCCTGCCATCCTAGCAGTTCAAAAGCAAGAAATTGCAAGTAGATAAATAGGGACCATTTCGGTGGGAAGATAACAGCGTTCCGTGCGCTCCCGTGTCTAGTCATGCCTGCCACATGACCACGAAAACGTCTGCAGAAACAGACAACGCTGGCACTTCGGCTTTGAAACAGAGATGAGCACTGAACCCTAGAGTCGGATACGACTGGCATTCGAGCAAGGGAAACCTTTACATTTACAGTACCTATAGAAGGGAAGTTTATAAGAAGCACAATTTGTGACACTGCGCAACAGAAATTACCCATAATGGATCATTACTCATAATGAATCATGTTGGTCAGCGTATCAGTCCACTTTGGCTTTGGGGAGCTTGAGACTTTGTTCTAGTCTTAAACTGTCAGAGTTTGTGAACATTTAATTTCTGAATAGGCATTCTGTAACAAAGGCTTTCCAAATCCTGTTGTTGGTTGAAAACTCCCAATTACTCTCCCCAACAGTTTATGTTGTTAAGGGCAGCTCCTATTTCCACCAGACAGAGAGTACAATTAAAATCCATCATATGAGTTTTAATAGTCATAAAGCAACTCATATTACCTGTGTCTGTGTAAGATTCATTGGGGGTGGGGAGCAGTGCAGATACTGGGAAAGCTTGTGGCCTGAGTAGAAGTTGGAATCTCATCCTCAAATTTCAAGGTAAGGTGCCCCCATTGCTGGGAGCAGTTGAATACATACCGTGCATGTAGGCTGACTGGAAGGCGGGAGGTGAGCAGTTCGATTCCTGAGTACTGCGGGACGGAATGAGCTCCCGTCTTTGTCCCAGCTCCTGCCAACCTAGCAGTTCAAAAGCAGGAAATTGTATGTAGTTAAATAGTCCCACTTCGGTGGGAAGGTAAACAGAGTTCTGTGTGCTCCGGTTTCTAGTCATGCCCGCCACATGACCATGGAAACGTCAGCAGAAGCAGACAGCACTGGCTCTTCAGCTTTGAAACAGAGATGAGCACTGAACCTTAGAGTCAGATACGACTGGCTTTTGAGCAAGGGAAAGCTTTACCTTTACTATAGTACAAATACAATAATTCTCCATACTGGAAGTTCTATCTACCTAGGACTGTGATGACGAACCTTGACACTCTAAATGTTCTTGGACTTCAATTCCCAGAAGCTCAACCTCTCATGAATCCACACGAATGGGTTTACTGTGATTCATCCGGCCCATACCACCCTCATTGCTGCCGGAAGCAGAAGTAAAAGCGCCCGTACACACAAACACACAGTGAACCAAGTGTTGCATGCCAAAGCTCCTTGTGAGCTTACTTTCCAAGGTTGAGAACTCCTGAGCTATATTAACACTTCTTGAATATACTGTACTACTTTTCTCTGCAGAGAATTTCACTTTAGTTAACATATATCTCCACAGCTGCAGCAGAAGGTGGGAATATCCAGGTAGATGTTCATCGGATGGCAGATTGTGACTGAGGCAAGGGTGTATTTCCCCAAAGGTTTTTGGGGGCACCTGTCCCCCACCTCCATCCTGGTCCATATGCTGCTCTCATGCTTACCACCTGACTCCTCTGACTGTGTGATCAAATGTCACAGCTGCATTGGGACCAAGCAGACTTTGTTCTGCCTTTCATAGCATGCTGGAAAAACCAGAAATGTAGGATATCCATGCAAATCTCCATGACCCATAATTTATTGCAAGAGAACTACTCACAATGCACAATTACTTGAGACAGGTGGTAACAAATGTCTTTTCCTAACAGGCAGAAGCAAAAATGATAGCTTCTAGTCCCCCTTTAAAAGGAAACAGAGAGAAGAAAAGTGGTTAATGGGCGGAAGAAGAACTCCTACCAGGAGTATTTTCTGTAAAGAAAAGCTGGCATTTGAGAAACTAATTGTATGTTTAGCTCAGGAGTTCTCAACCTTTTAAAGCCGAGGGCCGGGTCACACTCCCTCAGACAGCTTTGGGGACCGGATGGCCATTTTGCCCTTTCTCCACCACATGGCATGGTGGAGGCGGTGAGCGGGCCACATGAAATGGTGCCATGGGCTGCATCCAGCCAGCTGGCTGCAGGTTGAGAATCCCTGGTTTGCAGGCGCACCCCCCCAATAACGGACACAGACAACATTGAAAGTGGATAACAGCAAAGGGCCACATTTATTGATTCAATGCCCTAGTCCGAATTATAAATTTGTATTGGTAAAACGACCAATCATAATTCCTAAGGCAAGCAGGCCGAAGTAACACTGGTAAGGTACCACCCCAAAATTGCCAACGGCAATTGGTTACAATGTATCAATTTGTATCAATTTGTTTGTCAACAACAAACAAATTGTTGACCGTAGTCAATCACTAACTCATGACCCCACCCTCTGACGCGTATCCGTGAAATCACAGGGGTGATGCATGCTGGTTAGCAATCATCATCACCCCATCGCCTGGTTCGTCGTTGACCGGACAACGTTTAACTACTTTATTCCTGTCTAGTGTTGTCCAGTCAATTGCGAACCTGCCGGATACTTGTGGGTCATACTGTTTACCTTACCAGTGCTACCCGCCCATGTGACCAAAGTCAACAGTAGGAACGAAGAAAGACCCCTATATCAAACCATAGCAACAGTGTGGGATGGGCAAAAAAGCCAGGACCCGAAGCCAATATGGGTCCCAACCAAAAATTCCCACCCGGCCCCGAAGCGACCATGATCACACTGTTAACTAGGGAGGGGGTGGAGGGGAAAAAACTTCTCCGCTCCGTCGCTGAGGCAAAATGGCAGCTCGGCTGCCTCGTGGCCACCCCTTTTATAAGGGAGCTGGCCACGCCCCTAACTACCCGGATTCTCTGTCCTGTGGGGGGGGGCCCGCAAAGTGCGCGGCGGCCATTTTGGCGCCGCGCTTGCATTGCAGGCGCACCCCCCCAATAACGGACACAGACAACATTGAAAGTGGATAACAGCAAAGGGCCACATTTATTGATTCAATGCCCTAGTCCGAATTATAAATTTGTATTGGTAAAACGACCAATCATAATTCCTAAGGCAAGCAGGCCGAAGTAACACTGGTAAGGTACCACCCCAAAATTGCCAACGGCAATTGGTTACAATGTATCAATTTGTATCAATTTGTTTGTCAACAACAAACAAATTGTTGACCGTAGTCAATAACTAACTCATGACCCCACCCTCTGACGCGTATCCGTGAAATCACAGGGGTGATGCATGCTGGTTAGCAATCATCATCACCCCATCGCCTGGTTCGTCGTTGACCGGACAACGTTTAACTACTTTATTCCTGTCTAGTGTTGTCCAGTCAATTGCGAACCTGCCGGATACTTGTGGGTCATACTGTTTACCTTACCAGTGCTACCCGCCACACGGAGGGGCTTCACAGAAGACCTGACGCCCCCACCCAGACCGTCAGCTCGGTCAACAGGCCTGCTCGCCAGTCACCCAACAGGAGGTCCATACCTCCTCGCGACAGATGGACCCCATCCCCTGCATACAAGTCATAATTTTGTAGACTAATATCGGGGCGATGACTAACCCGTCCCCAAGCCCTGGTGGTAAGAAACCGCGCCACTGCCTTATTGACCGCGCGCCTAGCTCGGTCAAGAGCCAGGAGGTTAACGCCCCCTCTGTAAGAGTGGCGCGGAACAATGTCCGACCAAACCAGGGCTGTGGCAGGCCAGACATAATGCAAGTAGGCGAGTTCCTTGCAAATCGCATGCTTGAGCGATAAGCCGGTGACCTGGCCCAAATCATTGCCCCCCAGTTGGATGATTAGAATGTCAGGCGGGTCAGCCCCCAGGCCAGAAAAAAGGAAAGGCCGCAGCTCCCGCCATAACATCCCAGGCTTACCATGCCCTGCGAGACTGGCGTGGTCACCCAGTCCCAGTCGGGGTCCACTCTGTCGCCGCAGCGTAACGCGCTGCCCTGAGCACATAGCTGTGGCCCACCAGCCATACTGTCACCGGTGTAATACGACACCCAGGGTCTGTAAGAAAATTGAGAAAAAGGGGAGGTAAGGTGACTGGATTGGTACTCATGGCGGGAGTGGGCGCACATAAAACTGAAAACATTGTGAGCCCCACCTCCCCATGCTGCGTATGTCAGCCCCAGAGTACCCAAAAGCAGCTGCTGTAGAGGCTGCACCCATACGGAACGAATGTGTGCCATAACGGGCACCTGGTAGGCCCACCCTGGTGAGGGCTCCGGCTGTCACCTTCCAAAACTGAAATTTAGTAAGGGGAGACCCATCTTGGTGACAGAAAAACGGGCCGTGGTGCAAGCCACGCAGTGCCAGGTATTCCTGTAGGGCACCAACCGGACAGATGTCTGCCAAAGAACACCGTAGCAGTCTTACTCCACTGCCTACGCCATGCTGATCTGTTTTAGAGGAGCGAATCCTCAACTGGGCCCAGTCTTTGGCAACATAGACATCTCCGCGTTCCAGTGCCCTACCACTTGCATCCGCCTTAGACAGCATCACGAGTTCGCTGATGCGGAGCGCTCCAAAAAATGCCACCATTGTGGCTGCATGAAAATGGGCTGCCTCATAATGATCAAAACAGAGGCCTGGCCAGCCCCGGGCCAAATGGGTAAGAACCCCTGGGGAAATAGGGTGCCAGTCGTCCGGGCAACGCCCGCGCTCGCGCACCCACCCCTCCAAAACGTGTCTCACACGGAAGTCAGAGGTGGTATCCACATGACCCCCTACTTTGGCCATAAAAGCCAACGCCGAGAGCTTGGATGCTATGGTGCGAGGTGCAAGGCCCTGTGCATGCAGGTGAACCATGAACCGCAGAACATGGTCCACCGGGATAGGCCAGGTCTCTGGCAAGTGAAATTGAGTAGCAAAAGCCCTATACGAAGTGAATGCTTGTTGATACGCCTTACGCGTGCGTGGCGCTAGTGACAGGCCAATCGCCCGGTTCACCTCTCCTTGCCAATAGTCCACATCTCGTCCGGGAGTGGCGAGGGAAATTCCTCCGCATCCGGGGCCAAGGCGCGGAACCGGGAGATCTGCAGGCGGGACAAAGCGTCAGCAATATCGTTATTAACCCCTGGGACATGCCTGGCCCTGAACAAGACGTTGAGGCGCAGGCAGCGCAGCACAAAATGGCGCACTAGATCCATGACTCTGGGCGATTTAGAAGTCTGTGCATTGACAATGTGTACAACAGCAGCATTGTCGCACCAGAAATGCACCACCGAATTAGCCCACTGTTCGCCCCATAGCATCAAAGCCCCGAGAATGGGAAAAAATTCCAGGTATGTGAGATCCCGCAGGCGACCTGTGCCTGCCCATGCCGGTGGCCACCCACCATAGGCCCACTTCCCATTGAAGTACATCCCATAACCCAAGGATCCTGAGGCATCAGACTGGATCTGGAAATTGGGGGATGCCAGGAGGTCAGACCTCCAAAATGAGACCCCGTTGAACTCCCTCAGGAATTGCAACCAGACTAACATGTCTGCCCTGATACCCCGGGTAAGCCTGACTCTGTGGTGGGGCCTGGATAACCCTGCCATGGCGTCGCATAAGCGCCGGGCGAAAGCCCTGCCCGGTGCGACCACCCTGCAGGCAAAATTGAGGTGCCCATGTAGCACCTGCAGTTCCCTCAGGGATGCCTTACGCTTGGCCAGCAATTCCGAGATAAGGGTCACTATCCTGGACACCTTATCACCCGGTAACCTAGAAGCCTGTACTACTGTATCAATCTCAACCCCCAGGAATACTAGTTCGGTCGACGGGCCCTCGGTCTTTTCGGGCGCTAAAGGGACACCAAGTTCCTGCATTAGCGTCTGAAATGTATTGAGGAGACGTGCACACGTGTCCCAGCCCCGTTCACCCCCGAATAAAAAGTCATCCAGGTAATGGGCTACAGACCGGGACCCTGACCTGCGGACGAAAGCCCACTCTAGGAAGGTACTAAAACGCTCAAAAGCCGAGCATGATATGGAGCAGCCAAAAGGCATGGCCTTATCAAAATAATACTCCCCTCTAAACTTAAAACCCAGCAATTCAAAGTCGCCCGGGTGCACCGGCAAGAGGCGAAAAGCTGACTTAATGTCGCACTTGGCCAGCAAGGCACCCGGGCCACACGAGCGCACCATGCGCAGCGCATGGTCGAACGATGTATACCTGACCGAACAAAGGTCATCAGGTATCGCATCGTTGACCGATCGGCCGGCTGGGTAGGACAAATGATGAATAAGGCGAAACTCACCTAGGGACTTTTTGGGAACCAAACCCAATGGCGAAACCTTAAGGTTGGGAAAAGGGGGTGCGGGAAAAGGTCCGGCGACCCTGCCCGCGTCTAATTCCTTTTTAATGCTGGCCTCGGCTACCTCCTCCCTTCCTCTGAGGGATAAAAGGTTGGGAGCATCCTGAGGGGATCTATCACCCATAAAAGGGATACGAAATCCTTGCTTAAAACCTTGGATGAGATACTCTCTGTCCTCTCCCCTTGGGTACGATGCGAGCCAGCGCTCCAGCATGTCCACCTTAATTGGGGAGGGGGCCTTTCGGAGAACTAGTTCCACCCGTGGCAGGCTTGCCAGCCCACTGTCCACCCCTCCCTCTACCTCGCGCCCCCCCAGGCTTGGGACAAGCAGAGGCTGCATGGGGACCAGAACATGTGGGACACTCATGCTTATACCTGCAGTTCTTCCGACTGCAGGAACCATTGGACGAGAAAGTCCAGCACAGCAGGCGGGCTGGAACCCCCTGCCCCGCCAGTTGGCGGGTAACCTGTGCTGGAGCTGCTCGCTGGACCGCATGTCCACAATGGTATCTATCCCCCGGGGCAGGACGTGTGGGTGTCATATACAAGAGCCACAGTCTCTGGCACGGCTCATCCCATCTCATCTCGGGGTGTAGGGGAATCCTCATACGGAATTCCTCATCATATGCTAGCCATGAGGGGCCCGGGAAATCTACCATCGCCCTATATATGTTGTCCAAATATTGGACCATGGGAATAGCTAGATCCGGCCGCGCCCTCAAATATACCGCCATGTATATCAAATAAGCGGGGAGCCAGTTAGCCCAGGTACGCGGCGGCTTACGGTGGCGTGCCTGCTCCTTGTCCTTCTCATCCTGACCCTCCCTTTCTTCCTTGGTGGGCTCTCTGTTCAGGAGTGAGAAGATATCTACGTACTCCCCTCGCCATATCTTTTCCCTGGTAGCCTGTGCCAAGTGATCACCCAGTGGCAAGGAATACCCTGCCGTCGGCAAAGCCGAAAAGGGGATAGCTGGCCTACCCAAAGGGGCCTGAGTTAACCCTGCCACCCCAAGTACGTTCCCGGCAGTGTAAGAACCGAGGCCCACCCCAGCGGGCATGGTGGCAGTAGTTGTCGCCGGGTGGGTCGCCAGCGGCGTAGCCCCTGCACCACCCGCGCGAGGCCAAGGCCACTGAAAGGTCCCCCCTATGTTGGGAATGTGTGTGGATGTACTCGTTTGCACCATATACTCACATGCTGCACCCCCGCGGGCCGCCCCCACCGGGGGTTCTGGCCCGCTGGGGGCGTCGGAGCTCACGACCGATGTAGAGCTCATCACCGGGGCTTGACCCGCACCAGGTTGCTGGCTGGGGAGCTGCGAGGCAGTGGCCGGAGCCGCGCCACCCGCCTGCAGCAGCTCAACCCTCCCCGCCGGCCGTTGTCCTGCTGCCGATAGCGCCTCAAAAGGTACCCCAAAAGGGGCGCCTGCCTGACTGGCCCGGGCCAAAGACTCCTCCAAGGCCGCAATACGGGCCAGTAAGGTGTCTACATTGACCATGGGTAAAGAGCCGGCCGGCCCACCTGACCCTTGCATGGGGACAGTTCCCTGCACCCCATGGCCCATATATGGCCATTGGCCAGGGCCGAAGCCCGGTAGGGCTGGTGAGGAAACCTGCCAAGGCAGGGCACCGGGCCACCCCCCAAGGCTAGAGGGCCCCGGGAGAGGCTGCCCAAAAGTAATCGGCCCAACGGATTGGGCAGGAGGAGGAGCGGTGGCCACCGCTCGCGGGCCGCGGGCCGGAGCGCCCTCCGGACCCGCACTCTGATCAGGGCAATGGGCGATAGACCCCAAGCCACCAGCCCCGGCCGGGGATGGCAAAGGTGGCTGTTGAGGAGGCGGCACCACGGCCCTCCGACCTGGGTTGCGCCTCCTAACAGCCCGGGCTGAATTCGCAGCAGCCTTCTTTTTGGAAGGCATCTCACCGCAGCAAAGAAGGGAAGCTAGCTAGGCAAAATCGACCCAAAAGGCTTCCCGATGATACCAACGAGCGACGGAGGTACAGGGGAAAAAACTTCTCCGCTCCGTCGCTGAGGCAAAATGGCAGCTCGGCTGCCTCGTGGCCACCCCTTTTATAAGGGAGCTGGCCACGCCCCTAACTACCCGGATTCTCTGTCCTGTGGGGGGGGCCCGCAAAGTGCGCGGCGGCCATTTTGGCGCCGCGCTTGCATTATCAGAACACAGATATATTCCCTTTTATACAAAATTGGGAGGATGGCCTTTGCAAAAAGAATAAAAGAAATGGAGTAATGCATAAGCAGAGGCAGAAATCGCAATCAGAAGTCATGGAAAATATAATGTAATTTTAAAATGTAATTATGATATTATTCTAATGTCAGTGTTTTCTAACATCGTCTGCTCTCTAGCTTTTAGGGATTACAAATGGAAATGTGCCAAGTACTGTAGTTATTGTAGCATTATTTGAGTTTAATCTAACCTAGTAAGAGAATGAGGTGGTATTGTCCTGTGGTGATAGATATGTGAGGTATAACAGATTCTCACCAATTCGAGACCCAGGTATTGCATAATGGATTGAGTGCCTGTCTCTGTCCCAGCTCTTGGGGACATGAAAGGAGCCTCATTCGAGCGTCCCCTGAGCAGAGTGTCTCCAGCAAAAATCCTTTCAACCCAAAATAATTTCTGATAGGATATTGATTAACTGAAAAAGAGAGCTAAGTGCAACACAACTAATTTCTTCCAAGCCCTGCTTGAATCATAGAATAATTGAGCAGGAAGGAGGCTATGAGGCCATAATGTCCAATGTCTTACAGAATGTAGCAATCTAAAGCAAAGCTAACCTGGCAGATGGCTGACCCATTTTCTCTTGAATGCCTCCTGTTTTGGAGTGCTCGCCACCTTCTAAGATAATTGGTTCCATTGTCATACTGCCTGATGCTCAGGCTATATCAGGCTTGTATCTTGTAATGTGAGCCCATAATTACATGTCCTACACGCTGGGAATATCCAGAACAGATCCTTCTCCTTCTCTTTATAACTATATTTCAAGTATTTGACGAATGCCATCATATCCCCCTTCAGTCTCCTTTTGTCAAGGCTAAACTTGCCTAATTCCTACAGTCTTTCCACATAGGGTTTGGTTTTCAGTCCCTTGATCATCTCTGTTGCCCTTCTCTGAACTTGCTCTATTTTGTTAGCATCTTTTTAAAATGCCGTATCCAGAACTGGACAAAGTATTCTAGATGAGGCCTAACATGAGCTAACTGCACTTGTTCAGCATCAGGGGAAGCAAGTTGAGTATCTTGTAGCTCAAGACTATATACAGTGATGGCGAACCTCAGCATTCCAGGTGCTCTTGGACTTCAATTACCAGAAGCCCAAGTGAGCACTCCTGCTGATCTGGGCTTCTGGGAATTGAAGTTCAAGAACATCTGGAGTGTCAAGGTTCACCATCACTGCGAAATACCAGCTTTACAACAAAGCTGTAGTGCAGCTGTGGAGAATCATTGGCTTTTGTTATGTCTTCCCTTAAAACTCTCATCTACCCCACCCAACATGATCATTGCTAAGGGGTTGTGAGAACTGTAGTTCAAAACATTTTAAGTGCCTACCATATAAATGCTCAGCTTCATTTTTTAAAAAGTATACAACATTTCAAGTTCCTGTGAACTCCTGAAGGCTAACATTTTTATTGTGCTATACACTTTTGGGGGGGCTGACCAAAAGCTAATGCTGCACAATTTTTGCTAGTCCTTACTCTGCTCTGATATCATCTTTGATGATTGGTATGCAACCATCTAATGGCTAAAAATAACATGTATTCCTTATCCCACAGTGTCAGCAGGAAAGCAACTTGGAAAGGGGAGTGACTGGGTGGGGGGCAACCTTCAGAGAAAGTTTCTGTGCTATCTTTCCCATGGGTGATGTGGTTATAGAATTCACTCCACTCCACATCTGCAAACTGTCCCAAACAGCTTGCATTTTCTTACAAACAAACAAACATATCCATTATGGATATCTCAGTGCCAGTGTCACCATAAAAGAGTTCTTCTTTGAGAATGGCTATTTATAAGCAAAGCTTCTCAAAGATATTTCACTGTAGGAGAACTGACTACAGTTCTCCTAGTCTCTGTACATGTACATGTTCATTACATAATAATAATAATAATAATAATAATAATAATAATAATAATAATAATAATAATAATAATAATAATAATAATAATAATAATAATAATAATAATAATAATAATGCAATACAGTTCGCAACATAGAACTGAAATGTAATATGGTATACAGTATCTAACATAGATTATAAGTAAATCATGAGTAAATCAAGACTGGATCGAGCAGTTTGTGCCTGGAAGGGCAAATATATGTTCAACATGAATCTAAGGCAATAAGTCATAAAGTGCTCATATCGATCCATAATTACATATAGGTCCGCGACAGAGCGAAGTGAACATATAGATAAATAGTGAAAGAGATACATACCTAAATGTATATGTGTATATATTTTGCGCGTTTCGCACCTCTTAAAGTCTTATGTCGTGTGCTCGCGTTATGTGTGTAAGAAATTCTTTTCTTTATATAATTTAATTTCCACTCACTCATGTGTGGTGAATTAATGCTGTAATCAGGCAAATCTCTATAGGCCTGTGTGGGAAATTTGCTATACAAGGTGGTAAGTAGCTGTTCTGCAAAGAGAACCACTGCCCTTAAGGGGGCCTGTGACTGGAACATGGTGGCAATGATATATACAACCAGATAGAATTTATAGAAAAGATTAAAGTTCCCAATCTGTATTTAAACCATGTGGTGTTAAGGTATTAAACCGGTGAATATAGAAGGCTTCTCTTTGTAGCAGGACCTTTTCAATATTCTTGATATGATATTTGTTTGGAACGATGGTTTCCAGCACGATGATTTTGAGGTCCCCTAGTTTATGCTGTTTGTTCAAAAAATGGTTGACAAGAGGTGCTGTGATATTCCGGTTCCTAATCCGCGAAAGATGTTCGCCCAAGCGTATTTTAAGAGGGCGACTCGATTGTCCCACATAGCCCAATTGACATGGACAGATTATCATATATACAGTGTTTTTCGAATTGCAATTGGAGAAGGAGGATAGTTCTAAGGTATAATCACTTGATGGTATTTTAATTGTTTTAGCACATATCATGTGAGCGCAGTATTTACAATGTCCGCAGCGATGGTGTCCTGTGAAGGGAGTGGATCGTCTGTTGTGTGGGGAAGAGATGTCTGCTCGAGAAAGGAGCTTGGAAAGTGACTGAGTTTTCCTGAATCCTATCAGTGGTTTTTGCTGGCATCCCGGTATCGTGTCCAATATATGCCAGTGCTTGTTAATGATACGTTTAATTTGGTTAGCCAATGGGGTGTAGTCTAAGGACCAAAACAATCTTTGGTATGGTTTCGTTTGATCCGTGTGTCTTTTAAACAGGGAATTCCTAGTGCGTGAGTCAGCTTTAGTCCGTGCATTTGCAATTATTTGTTCTGGATATCCTCTCCTGGCAAGAGTGGTCGAAATATCTTTAGCTGCAACTCTATAATCAAAATCCTTCGAGGAGTTCCTTTTGGCTCTGAGGAGTAGACTATACGGTATATTGGTTTTTAAATGATGTGGATGGTATGATCTGTATTGTAAGTAGGCGAAACGGTCTGTTGACTTATGATACAATTTGGTCTGTATCCGATTGTTTTCAATATACACTGTGAGGTCCAAGAAGGCTAAAGATGTGCGGTCCATCGTGTATGTGAATTTAAGTTGGTTGTGAAGACTATTCATCCAAGTACAAAAGTTGTCTATGAGGGTGTAGTCTTTAAAAATGAAAAATAGATCATCAATGTATCTTTTATAGCAAATAATGTTGGTGAAAAAAGGATTAGTCCGTGGGTCTAAGATAAAGGTATTGTCAAAGCTACACATAAAAATGTTGGCTACTGATGGTGCAAAATTTGAGCCCATGGAGACTCCTTGTGTTTGAAGAAAAAAAGAGTTATCAAACCTGAAAAAATTGTGCTCAAAGCATGTGTCTATGAGATCCAGTAAAAAATGTGCAGGTGGCTGATTGATGGAGCGAGTTTCTAATGCATGGGCAATAAGAGTGCGAGCTTCTCCTAACGGGATATTGGTATACAGAGAGGTGATATCCATGGTAAGGAGTACTGCCTCAGACGGCACCTGGACGTTTTCCAGCATTTGAATAAAGTGAGTAGAGTCTTTTACATAAGATGCAGAATTGGTAGCAAACTTCTGTATATGATAGTCGATGTAAGTTGCTACTGGCTCTAATAGGGATTCGTTCGCTGAAATAATTGGTCTGCATGGAATTACACTGTCAGTGGTCCGGATTTTATGGACTTTTGGCAATAAATAGAACATGGGCACTCTTGGAAATTTGTTAAGTAAAAAACGAAATATACTGTCAGAAATATAATCTTTTGCCAAACCTTCCTGCAAAATGGTCGTGAGAATGTTCGTAATATGAGCGGTGGGGTTCTGGTCTAACTTACGATAACATTCTGTATTTGAAAGTTGCGACCATGCTGCCTTAAGGTAATCTTCTTTATCCAGGAGTACAATGCCACCTCCTTTATCTGCAGCTTTTATGACGATGTTTGGATCACTACCTAAGTTTTTGAGTAATAGCATGTCATCTTTAGATACATTAAAGTCCTTTTTAGAGTGTGCTTCAGCAATGGCAATATCCCGGGTAACTATTCTATTGAAAACTTCAATGGCCGGGTGTTCTATATTGGGAGTGAATGTCGAGCGTGGAGTAAATGGTCTGGGTGTGGCCAGTGAATCCGAAGATTCCTTGAAAAAAGCTTTGAGTTTTAATAATCTGATAAGTTTGAAAATGTCAATTTTGGTTTTAAACGGCGAGTACCGTGGTGTAGGTACAAAACCCAGACCTAAATTTAGTAGCTGTATTTCCCTTGTAGATAAATTTCTACTGGACAAGTTGAAAACTAGGGAGGGGATTATTTTTTCCTGTTGCGTCGCCGAGGTCTCTGTTCTAAAAAATCCCTCCTGCTGTCGGTCTGCAGTGCGCCTGCCATGGCTGTTTTAGATCTATAGCGATTAGTGCAAAAGTTATAAGGGTCCCTTGTTCTCTCATCTGTGGACGACTCTGCTATGTCTGAGTCTGTGGTCTCATAATCTGTAGACTCGATTGGCTGTTTCCAGGAGACTTGTTTTTGCACTCCTCTTCTGGTAAATTGCCAGCGGTAGACACGTTCCATCTGATAATCATTCCTATCCATTGTAAATACTGCGCTCACATGATATGTGCTAAAACAATTAAAATACCATCAAGTGATTATACCTTAGAACTATCCTCCTTCTCCAATTGCAATTCGAAAAACACTGTATATATGATAATCTGTCCATGTCAATTGGGCTATGTGGGACAATCGAGTCGCCCTCTTAAAATACGCTTGGACGAACATCTTTCGCGGATTAGGAACCGGAATATCACAGCACCTCTTGTCAACCATTTTTTGAACAAACAGCATAAACTAGGGGACCTCAAAATCATCGTGCTGGAAACCATTGTTCCAAACAAATATCATATCAAGAATATTGAAAAGGTCCTGCTACAAAGAGAAGCCTTCTATATTCACCGGTTTAATACCTTAACACCACATGGTTTAAATACAGATTGGGAACTTTCATCTTTTCTATAAATTCTATCTGGTTGTATATATCATTGCCACCATGTTCCAGTCACAGGCCCCCTTAAGGGCAGTGGTTCTCTTTGCAGAACAGCTATTTACCACCTTGTATAGCAAATTTCCCACACAGGCCTATAGAGATTTGCCTGATTACAGCATTAATTCACCACACATGAGTGAGTGGAAATTAAATTATATAAAGAAAAGAATTTCTTACACACATAACGCGAGCACACGACATAAGACTTTAAGAGGTGCGAAACGCGCAAAATATATACACATATACATTTAGGTATGTTTAGTGTAAGGGACCAAAGACAATGAAACAGCCAAAGGGTTGGCTTAACACAGGTTTATTGCATGATGATCCGGAGGAACATGTGGTAATGGCGGATGGGTAGCTCAATATATACAGCTGGCTATACATTTGAAAGTGGCTCGTCGACAGACTATTGGTTGCTGCCTGCGTGACGTCGTAGAAGGTCACGCCCTTCTTGTCCAGGTGAAGAGGTGGCGGGAATCTTCCCGCGCTGCTGATCCAGGTGAATCTGAGCCATGAGAGCTGGACGCTCGCTATTGCCATCTAGTGGTCACTAGCTCGCGTCCCCTTATCAGGTTTACATTGATACAGCTGAAGGTTATAATGTTGCACACAGAAAGGTTACATTGTTACCACATGGCTAAGGTACATTGTTAAAGGCACAGCTTTACAGAACACAACATCCCTCCCCCCTAGGATGAGACGAAGTCTCTCAGCCAAGATGGCTTATTGCATGTGCGTTTGGGCCGTGATGAGGGCTGACCCCCCTGGGGGCGCTACTGCTTCTTTGTTCCCTGGTCCCTTGTCCTGTAATGGGAGAGGGAGACTCATTAGTGGTTTGCCGCGGTCTGGCGGCCTTAGGGGAAGGGAAGAACTCCATTGTGGGCAGACCGGGGGCGATCGGGGCTAACGAAAAACCCCTCTTCTCGCTTGGACGGGTGGGGGACCACTCCAAAAAACTCCCCCGGTTCTGAAAATCAAATTCTAACTCAGTGGGGGTATCCGCATTTTTATTATTATTATTTATTAAATTTATATACCGCAGTTCTCTGCCCAATGGGAGACTCAATGCGGTTTACAAAGTACAATTTACAAGTTACAGTATAAAAATATCACAAAAATATCACAAAAAATACAACATATCAATATCATCATAACAACATCGCAATAAAGTATCAAAAATCAATATCACAGTAAACAAAGCATTACAAAAGCAAAATCACAGAGCATGAAATACAATGTTAGAAATACAGATACAATACAGTAATTTAAACAGTAAAATATGCAATAAACATTCAAGCACCAACACAACAAAATCAACTACGCAACCCCTCGGTTACCAATGTCCCCAAAACATAGCCCCATTGCTCACATGTTCTAACAGAGCCAAAGAAGAGGACGATCCAGCCCCAAGGCAGCCGAGGTCAGGCAATACACCGGCATTGGCTACTCTGGTAGTAGCGGTTTTTAAAAGTCCCGCCGGATCAATGTCAGTCAGCTGTGCTCCTACCTCCCCCGCCGGGCGGGGTGGGGGAGGGAGCCGGTGATGGAAGCGTGTCTCTGGTGGTGCTGGCGGCGCAGTTTTTAAAAGTCCTGCCACATCAATGACAGTCAGCTGTGCTCCTACCTCCCCCGCCGGGCGGGGTGGGGGAGGGAGCCGGTGATGGAAGCGTGTCTCCGGTGGTGCTGGCGGCGCAGTTTTTTAAAGTCCCGCTGCATCAATGACAGTCAGCTGTGCTCCTACCTCCCCCGCCGGGCGGGGTGGGGGAGGGAGCCGGTGATGGAAGCGTGTCTCCAGTGGTGCTGGCGGCACAGTTTTTTAAAGTCCCGCTGCATCAATGACAGTCAGCTGTGCTCCTACCTCCCCCGCCGGGCGGGGTGGGGGAGGGAGCCGGTGATGGAAGCGTGGCTCCGGTGGTGCTGGCGGCGGAATTGTGGGGGAATTCCGCGAGATATGTATGGGGTCGGGTTCCTCCTCCTCAGAAAGATCCCCCAGGATATCTACGAGAACATCCTCCTCCCCCCTTGGTGGGGACCCGCAGCCCCCTTTCCCTCCCCCTTGGGCTTAACGGGTGGGGGAGAACCCTAACGCTGATTTTTTCTCTGTTTGGTCTGCGCCCTGCTCATTGGAGACCCTGCGTCGGAGCTGGTCCATGTGCCGCCTCCACAGTAGCCCTGTGCTGGTTTCCACGCGGTACGACATGGGGCCGGTTTGCTCCACAACTACGCCCGGTACCCAGGCTGGGCCCGTGCTGGCGTAATTCCTGCAATGCACGGGGGCGCCTACACTGAAACTCTTCATGGCCTCTAGCCCAATGTTCCTTCCCTTGTCCTCTACCCTCGTGGGGTCTAGCCTAGTAAGGATGGTGGTCAGTTTCCTACGCATTAAGAGCTCTGCGGGGGAGTATCCTGATGCCAACGGGGTCACCCTGTACCCTAGCAGAAACTGACACACTTGTAGGTTCAGGTCCCCGGGGCCCATGCGCCGCAACGCGTCCTTCGTGGTGCGGACGAGGCGCTCTACTTGACCATTGGTGGCTGGGTGAAACGGGGCGGAGGTGATATGCCGAACGGCGTTAATCTCCATGAATGCCCTAAACTCTGAGGACGTGAAACAACTAGCGTTGTCGCTAATTAATGTGTCGGGTGTGCCGAACGTGGAAAAGAGCCTCCGCAAATGCTTAATGGTCTGGGCCGAGGAGGTGCTCGTGACTGGGATAACCTGCAACCACTTGGAGAAGGCATCCACGACAAGAAGGAACAGGGTGCCCCTGAACGGGCCCGCGAAATCAATGTGCACCCGGGACCACGGCCCCTTGGCCGTGTCCCATTCCCTGTGGGGAAGGCGGGCCTCCTCTGGTCTGGAGCATTGGCAACTTTCACAAGTGCTGACCATGTGCTCGATGTCGGCGTCCAACTGGGGCCACCAGAAGTAACTCCGGGCCAGCGCCTTGGAACGCACGATGCCAGGGTGGCTGACGTGCAGCAGTTTGAGCACCCGCGGCCGAAGGGAAGTGGGAATCACCACCCGTTGCCCCCACAAGAGGCACCCCCTCTCTAGGGACAGCTCTAACTTTTTCCTGAAAAATGGGGCGAACTCCTCCGCTGGGGAGGACGCCGGCCACCCTTTCTGCACCCAGGAGCTAACTGCCGCTAACGTCTTGTCCTTCTCTGTCGCTTTGGCAATGTCGGCGGGTATTACGGGGGGCGAATCCAGCACCTCTATCATGAGAACCTGATGGTCTCGCTCCCCCTTGCTCACCTGGCTGGGCGTCAGGGGGAGGGGAGACCTTGATAGAGCGTCCGCATGGCTGATCTCTTTCCCGGGCCGATAGACCAACACGTGCTGGTACGCGTTGAGAAAAATAGCCCACCTGAGCATCCTCGGGGACAGGATCTGTGGCGTGGGCTTATCTGCGGTAAAAATGCCTAGCAGGGGCTTGTGGTCCGTTACAATGGTGAAGGGGCGACCATACAGAAAATCGTGAAATTTTTTCGTCCCCGCAACTATCGCTAGTGCCTCCCTGTCTGTCTGTGCGTAATTTCTCTCCGCTTGGGACAGGGACCTGGAGTAAAATGCTATCGGGGCCTCCCTCCCGTCTTCCAGCATGTGGCACAGCACCGCCCCCACCCCCACCGGGGATGCATCACAGGTCAGGACTACCGGGCGTTTGGGGTTGAAATGGGTCAGTATGGCATCGGACGCTAGGAGACTTTTTAGCTCACTAAATGCCCTTTCTTGGTCATCGCCCCACTTCCATGCCTGGTCTTTTTTTAGCAGTTTGTGTAGCGGTTCAGCCACTGCTGCCTTCCGGGGGAGGAAGGAGTGGTAAAAGTTGAGCAGCCCTAGGAACGACTGCAGCTCGGGCTTGGAGGTGGGGCGGGGGGCTTTCTTAATGGCGGCCACCTTGGATTTGGATGGTTTTATCCCCTCAGGAGTCACACAAAACCCTAGGAACTCAACCTCGGTCGCGAAGAAGACGCATTTGTCCTTTCGCAGTCTCAACCCCGCTTTTTCGAATATTGTCAGGACCTTCCCCAACCTCTTGGCCAATTCTACCCGACTCCCCCCCCCGTTATTAACACGTCATCAAAATAAGGCAACACCCCCTCTAGCCCCTTCAGGAGGCGTTCCACGAGTGACTGGAAAATTCCAGGCGCCGAATTTACGCCGAACTGAAGGCGCGTCACCTGGAACGCCCCCTTATGGGTGACTATGGTCTGCGCAGCAGCTGCGGCAGGGGACACCGTAAGCTGCTGGTAGGCCTGTGCTAAGTCGAGCTTAGCGAAACACTTTCCCCCGTGTAACCTGGCCAGCAGATGGCTGACTACCGGCACCGGATACGCATTCGGGCAGATCGCCTTGTTGATGGTGCACTTGTAATCGGCGCATATGCGGACCTCCCCATTGGCTTTTAGTGCGGTTACAATTGGAGTTTCCCACTCCGCAGAGTCAACAGGCACAAGGATTCCCTGGCCCACCAATTTGTCCAGTTCCGCCTCTATCTTGTCCTTGAGTGCGAACGGCACCCGGCGTGGTTTAAGACGAATTGGGCGGACCTCCGGGTCCAGGTCGAATGTCACTGGGGGCCCCTTGAATTTCCCCAGTCCTTTTTTGAAAACTTCGGGGTGCGCCTCGCACACCTCCTGAATCGGGTCAGTCCCAACGGCGTGCATCCCAACGGCGTGCACCCCCCCCAATAAACAAACCCAGGGGCTGGAACCATTGAGTCCCGAGGAGGCTGCAATCTCCCCCTTTAAGCACGACTAGAGGGAGAGACGCGGCGTGCTTCTTGAATTTAACCTGAAATTCTCCAACCCCCAACACTGGAATGCTGTTCCCTTGCACGTCCCGTAGTGTGGACCTCAACGCTTTGAGCTTGGGTCGCCTGTGGGGGGCAATTCTCAAGAACTCCCTCTGGGAAGTGATTGAATATGAGGACCCCGAGTCAATTTCCATTCTAATGGGAACCCCTTGAACTAGTACCTCAACAAAGTAGCGGGGGTGTCCTACGGACACGCTGAATACTGGGGCGTCGTCCTCGCTGCCGTCGGAGATGCGGCCCACGCCGTCCTGCTTCCGCGTGGCCTGAGCGCCGTCCTTGGGTCTCGTTGAGCGGTCTTGTCCCGCGGAACGGTCTGCCAAGCTTCTCCGGGTCTCGCGCCTCTTTCTGCACACCTTGGCGATGTGCCCGCGGCGGCCGCAGTTGTGACACTCGGCCTTCCGAAACGGGCATTTTACGCGGTCGTGGGCCGCTCCACAGCCGTCGCACCGCCGGCTCTCTTTCCGGACCCTCCGGACGTCCTCGTCGTCGCTGCTCTCCGCGGACGACCTCGAAGCTCGCCGGGCTGCATGCACCGGAGTCTCTGCCTTGCTCGACCTCGGCCGCCAGTCCTGGAGTTCTTGTACCCCAGCCTTTGTAGCTTCCGCGGCCTGTGCCGCTCTGATGTCCTCCTGCAATGTGGGAGGCGGTTCTTGGTTCATTAATGTGCGCTGGGTTTCGGTGTCGTTCAGGCCACACAGCACACAGTCCCGGAGGGTGATTTCGACATTCTCCCATTTGCACGGGCCGGCCGCCAGCCGCAGGGCCGCCACGAATGCAGCGACCGTCTCCCCGGGCGCTTGGACTCGCCTCCAGAACGCACTCCGAGCGGGAAACATCGCCGTGGCGGGCCGGACGTGCTCACGCAGCATCTGCATGAGTTCCTTGGCCTTGAATTCGCTCACCCTCCTCGGTGTGATCAGGTCCACCAAGGTCCTTTTGGTTTCTTGTCCGAGCATCCTGGTGAAGATGGCCCTTTTCTTTGCCTCTTCCGTGACTTCGGACTCAATCAGTGCTGCCTGGAAGTCCATTTCGAAGATCTCCCAGTCGCCCGGTTTCCTGATTTCGAAACCGGCGCATGTCTTGGTCCCGTGGGCTGCCATCATCCCACCTTCATCGCCAATTTAGTGTAAGGGACCAAAGACAATGAAACAGCCGAAGGGTTGGCTTAACACAGGTTTATTGCATGATGATCCGGAGGAACATGTGGTAATGGCGGATGGGTAGCTCAATATATACAGCTGGCTATACATTTGAAAGTGGCTCGTCGACAGACTATTGGTTGCTGCCTGCGTGACATCGTAGAAGGTCACACCCTTCTTGTCCAGGTGAAGAGGTGGCGGGAATCTTCCCGCGCTGCTGATCCAGGTGAATCTGAGCCATGAGAGCTGGACGCTCGCTATTGCCATCTAGTGGTCACTAGCTCGCGTCCCCTTATCAGGTTTACATTGATACAGCTGAAGGTTATAATGTTGCACACAGAAAGGTTACATTGTTACCACATGGCTAAGGTACATTGTTAAAGGCACAGCTTTACAGAACACAACATCATGTATCTCTTTCACTATTTATCTATATGTTCACTTCGCTCTGTCGCGGACCTATATGTAATTATGGATCGATATGAGCACTTTATGACTTATTGCCTTAGATTCATGTTGAACATATATTTGCCCTTCCAGGCACAAACTGCTCGATCCAGTCTTGATTTACTCATGATTTACTTATAATCTATGTTAGATACTGTATACCATATTACATTTCAGTTCTATGTTGCGAACTGTATTGCATTATTATTATTATTATTATTATGTAATGAACATGTACATGTACAGAGACCAAGAGCTATATTTTGCATTGTATTTTATATTGTAGACGCTTGAGAAAGTCTTCGAAATGTCCGAATACCGGAAGGACATCGCCTAGAAGTCTACATTCTCATTTAAGCGCAGTCACTCTCAATGGGCTACACAGTTTAAGATGAGACTTTTTATACAGCCTTTCTAGTTTTCTATCTACTTATGCATTGAATAAGTGCTACTGGAACCGAGTGATTGCACTGCTTTTGTATGCAGCATAGTGACCTACTACACGTAGAATACAATACAACTGCATTAAAACTCTTACACGCCGTCATTGACTTTTGCTTTGGGAGTGTTTTCCTCCTTTATCGCTACTGCAACACCCCAGCTGCTTCACTTTACTACTACAGTTCTCCTAGCCAGTGAGGAGGCACAGGGGTGGAAAAATATATTTTTTTCTGAATGATAAAGGTTTAGGAGAAAGGCAGGTAGTTTTGCACTGTTTCTTCATAAGGTCACAGGTTTAGAAGATCACATAGGAATGATCAGAAGGAGGATTTGGGATTTGAAAACCTGGGCTCAGCTTGTTTTGCCTTAGATTTCCACCACACACACACACACGCACAAACACACAGTGAACCAAGTGTTGCATGCCAAAGATCCTTGTGAGATTACTTTCCAAGATTTATAATAAGGCACTTCCTTTCAACCTTCTCTGCACCTCCTTATCTTGAGGCTGATGGATTAAGAGGTCATCCCACACAATGCTTTTTCTGGATATGGGTTAAACCCAGTGAGATGTGTTGGATCCTACCTGACCTTTCAGGCTCATAATCATTGCAAGCAAGGGGGCTGCAGTGGCACAGTGGTTAAGAAGCTCGCCTTGTTCGTTGGAAGGCTGGCAAGTTGACAGTTCGAGACCCGGGTACTGCATGATGGTTTGAGCACTCATTTCTGTCCCAGTTCCTGACAACCTAGCAGTTTGAAAGCAAGAAATTGCAAGTACCAGTAGCTAAATAGAGACCACTTTGGTGGGAAAATATCCTGGGGACATGAAAGGAGCCTCATTCGGGCATCTCCTGAGCAGAGTTTCTCCAGCAAAAAAACTTTCAACCCGGAATAATTTTTGACATGAAATTAATATTAGTAAAGGTAAATGTTTCCCTTGCTCGAAAGCCAGTCGTATCCGACTCTAGGGTTCAATGCTCATCTCTGTTTCAAAGCCGAAGAGCCAGTGCTGTCTGCTTCTGCAGATGTTTCTGAGGTCATGTGGCAGGCATCGCTAGTCACTGGAGTGCATGGAGCACTGTTACCTTCCCACTGAAGTGGTCCCTACTTATCTACTTGCAATCTCTTGCTTTCGAACTGCTAGGTTGGCAGGAGCTGGGACAAAGACGGGAGCTCATTCCATCCTGCAGTACTCGGGAATCGAACTGCTGACCTTCCGCCTCCCAATCAGTGTCTTAGCCACTTGAGCCACTGCATCATCATCATCATCATTATTATTATACAAATCTACCATTTGGTTTGTTGCTGTTGTTGCAAGCAAGGAGAGCAGTTGACCTTAGAAAAGCACACATTAAATTATTATAATGCATTTAAATTAAGAAATATATGCAAAATATTAATGAGGAAAGAATTCATATGGGGAAAATAGAAATGCAGGAAATTTCAGAACTTGGGAATGAGGCTTTCCTGGGTAAAATAAATAATGGATACATGGAGGGTATTGAAGAAAAAAATTGGCTCCAGAATGTGTCACCGATCATAGAGGTAAGAGAACATTTCCATTAAGGATAGATAGCAAATTAGAATAAATATTTATTAAAAACAATGTAAAGAGTTTGAAAAACTGGCTGAAGGTTTGTAGCGATGACATAAAGAAAGTGGAATTATTTAAACAACTGAATCTAAACTGGTTGCAAATCGCTCAAATGAATAAATGGAATAAAAAGCAATTGGATGGAACAAATTTAAATAGAAGCAAAACTGCATTTAAAGAAATATTATTTAGATTAAGGTCAGAACAAATATCAATTAAGGGAATAGTTAGTAAATTATATAAGATATTGAACAATTATGAAAAACAACAGGAAATTTTAAAATCCGCATGGGAGCAAGACCTGAATATTAAAATTAATAATGAAAGTTGGAAAAGTAAATGGAAGAGTAGAATAATGCGTTCCCTTTCAGTAAGAGTTAAAGAACATAACTACAAATTAATATGAAAATGGTATTTAACTCCAAATCGATTACGTCAGATAGATAGCACAAAGCCAAATTATTGTTGGAGATGTAAAGATATTCCAGGGACATATTTACATATGTGGTGGAATTGCTCGAAATTGAAGTCTTTTCGGGATAAAATTAATATGGAAAGTAATGAAATATTTGATAGTGATATTAAATTATATGCGAGCATAGCATTAATAACTGAAGTGGATAATTTGAAATTGGATAAATACAGCAAAGATTTATTTAGCAATTATGCTAACTACAGCAAGACAATACATAGCTAAGAATTGGAAAGGCGAAAACATAATACAAATAAAGGATTGGTATAAAGAAATGTGGATATTAGCAGTTAACGATAAGTTAACATGGGAGTTAAACAAAAGAAAGGGAATAATAAAGAAAATAAATTTCAAGAGATTTGGAAATGCTTCATTGATCATGCGTTTTGTAAGAGACAAGGTTATATTTCGGCGCCCAAATACATTTCATTTTGGAGTTAAAAATAAAGAAATAACAATAAAAATGAGAGAAAGTGAGAAATAGTTATCAAACTCAATCTCTGGGAGCATTGTAAATATCACTGGGTGATTGTCAACGTTTTTATTCACATTAAATGAGGCTATATTTAAATAGTATGAATAGTGATAAGATCGGATAATATATATCAAATTTTATCGAAAATGGCCTAAAAAAGAGAGAGAGAGAGAGACGAATGCAGTATAGGGATTTTTGTTGTTGTTGTTGTTGGTGTTTTGTCTGATATATGGCGATTTTCCGATGATAATCTATAGCAAGAATTATATGAATTATATGATTTGTACTGTGAAAATTGTATGTTATGCGATATTGTTATTGTTGTTGCTTTTTTTGTATTACGTCATTAATTATTTGTCATTTAATAATAAGATCTAATAAAAAAGGAAAAAAAGAAAAGCACACTGAAGCTCATCAGTGTAAATTTCTTTTTTCTACACCACGCAGAACAATAAGCTGTTGAAGACTTTGAAAAAAGACATTTTGGAGCTTGGCATCACTATGGTTGGAGTGTTCTCTGATCTGTCAGATGTGCCACTCTGATCGGAAGATACAGACAGCAATCCTCTTTAGTCTGGATTGTCACTATGGATCAGAGTGGTTTTGCTCCTCATATTAATGCTCTAAAAGCAAACCGGTCACTGTCTTGGTCATCGGAGCATAAAACTAGATTAAGAAGATGGTGCTGCTACAGCTGAAGTTAGAAAGTGGGTGGGGGAGAGAGGCAGCTTGTATAAACGTGTGGTGCATAACTCAGGAGACTGCAATTAGATGAAGTGCTAGCTTCAGCAGCTGTTACAAGAAAAATAATTAATTGATCTCTCATCACTTTTCAAGGATATCTTAAATTTTGTGATCAGCAAAATAAAACTTACAAATTTATGTTGACAATTACAAAATTGTAAACAGTTTTTAAAAAACCATTCCTTAAAAAAACACATGGCAGTAACAAGGACATCATTCTATATGTTACATCAACAGCAAGGAAATCTAATCTATGAGATGTGAAGTGCAGATTTGACTGCTGTTTTTATGCCAGCATTATATTAGATGTCTTTGCCTTTAGTATACAATTAGTGGTGTGAGCATAAGGTACAGGAAGTCCCAATCTTTCTTTCCTCTTCCCTTTCTTAAGTGCAGGTCTGAGAAGAAGATCCAAAGTTTTTTTCACAAAAGTTTAGTGTTTTCTGAACCCTAGACTTTGATGATTCTTGACTCTGGTTTGTGGAAACAAGCCAACTCCACAATCAATGATCTGTAGTTGAACTCTTTCAATAAATCACAGTTAAAACTAGCCATAGTTTTAATGCCAAGATACAGTTTATCTAAGATGAAAACAAAAGCTTCTGAATGCCTCATGGCCAATGCTGAAGGTGGAAATGGGAAATGTGAATTGAAGGCTGATTAAGCATCTTCACCTAATGTTAAATCATACCTTAAAAAGCTCTCAGTATATGCAGAAGAAATCTTTCTGGTTTTTCTTATCTAAATCTTTCAACTTTAACAACATGGTACACTACTCTTCGTCTTGCAAAGAATTTGTCTCTGTGTAAAAAACAAAAACAAATGTGATATGTAAAACAGTTCCTAGTATCCCATTAATAAGGTCAGAGATTATGGATTCCACCCCACACTGTGTTTTCTTTTATGTTTCCATATTTAATGTGGCTGATTCTTGCATAGTGACCATGCTGTTTTACACATGTAAACTGCTGAAGAGCACTTATGTTAAGCGATGTACAATGGAAGTAGAGATGCATTTGTTTTTGATAGTACGACTAATGTTACATGAGTTGCTTCCAGATGAGGCTTTTATTGTACAATCATGCTGCCTCAAACATGAAATTTTTCTGGGGTCCAGATGGCATTGTGCTGTATCAATAACATTGTCATGGTTTCTCACCATTTCTTCTTTCTTTTTATTGCCACACTCAAACATCATTTAAAGGAAGAAAGGTGACATTGCGCTATATGTTTTCAATAACAGAGCCAGGAGCTGTCAGTGTCTGAAAGTATTTTTTATCTCACATGGAAACCTAAATATACCCGGCCTTGTCTGATTTTGGAAGCTAAGCAGAATTTGGCCTAGTTAGTAGTTAAATGGTATGTTTTGAGATGTGGAAGAGGAGGTGTAGCTCACTGGTAGAGCACATGCAGAAGGTACTAGTTTTGATCCCTGGCATCAACAGGTAGAGGAAAGAATTCTGCCCGGAAATTGCTGCCAGTCAGAGCCAACCATTATTGGGTTAGACCAGTGTTTCCCAACATAGGGCACACACACCTGGGGGGGGATGGACTTCAATTCCCATAAGTCTAAGTCAGTACATAATGACTGCACTGTCTCAAGTGGCAAAGACGCTGACTGGGAGACGGAAGGACAGCAGTTCGATTTCCGAGTACTGCAGAATGGAATGAGCTCCCATCTTTGCCCCAGCTCCTGCCAACCTAGCAGTTCAAAAGCAAGAAATTGCAAGTAGATAAATAGGGACCACTTCAGTGGGAAGGTAACAGCACTCTGTGCGCTCTGGTGTCTAGTCATGCCTGCCACATGACCACAGAAATGTCTGCAGAAGCAGACAGCACAATTGGTTAGACAGACCAATTGTATGACTCAATATAAGACAGCTTCCTATATCAATTAATTGGGCTATTTAATTAGATAATCTTACTATACTATAACTTAAGGAGCAGTGTTTTCAAACTAGATAAAGGCACTGGAGTTGTGTGGTGTTATAAGATTTTATTTTTTGAGACATATAATTGTTGAACAGTCTGCTGGTCATCACATTATAGCATGCTGGCAACAGCTACAGTAGAAATGTTTACCAAGGGGATACTCACGATTTCCCTGAATCAGTTGTATGTTGCTCAGGAAGTGATTCAAATTGTTTTCACGCCCTAGTGCCATGCTGGCAGGACTTTGGGGAGACCCAAGGTCTCACTGTGCTACAAAGAGAGAAGGACTGCCAGATAAAATAAGACTGGCTTATATATGTCTTGAATAAGTGATGTCATGCACATTATCCCTCTGAACAGCAGGATCTCATAGGACCATTAACTCCAGAGTCTTAAATTACCTAACTGTACTGTGCAGGACATCAGGATATATATATATATATTTTAAAAACCATAAAATATAATTGAACAAGCACATGTCTGTGGTTTAGTGTTTAGCCTGAAAACTAGGCAGAGAATATCCACCCACTTATATTCAATGGGGGCAAATGACCACTATCCCGGTTAACAAAGTTTTTGTTCCTTTCTTTTGATTTAAAAGTTATTTCACACAGAGTAGCTTTTTCAAGTGAAAGTATACTGATAATCATAAGATGGACGAGACTGCTATAGCTGGCAATTATTATGCAATTGGCTGAATAATGGATGTTACTCCAAACACAAGGCAGCAAAAATATGCTTGGCTGTAGGACATACTCTCGGCCAAAATGAAGTGCTTGCTGGTGTGAGTAATAGACAGAAACTTGCAAAATCAGTAGTCTGCGCAGGAAAGAAGACCAAAGTAGGCTGCTTTATAGCCCAGAAAGCAGATGTTTACTCCAAATACATTTTCCAGAGGCTGTTTGCTATAAGGCTATCTTAAATCACTTTTAATAAATAGAGTGGTGTAGTGGTTAGGGTGTTAGTACAGTGAGGGGCCCAACGGCAATGTACAAGAAGTAAGAAAAAACCCGTTGTAGAGCAAAAACACGTACACACTGCAAAATGTACAACTATTTTTATATATAATTCTTCTTGTAAGAGTAATTGAAAAATAACTAAAGTCCAATAAGATACAAAAAATCCTTGTCATCAGGTAATTTCTCTTCTTTCAAAATTAACAGGTAACTAAAATCCAAAGGGTACTTGAACAAAAATTCCTTGACTTCAGGCAACTTAATTCTTAGAGCATATATATTGTAGAAATCATGCTTTAAACGTATTCAACAAAAAAAATCCTTGACTTCAGGCAACTTTTAACGGCAATATAATTCTAAGAGCCTATATGTTGTAGAAGACGTGCTTTTAAACTTATTCGAAGCCTGTGCCGGCTGACAAAATGCTTTTTAGAACCGAAGTTCTTTCTTCAGGAATCTAATACAATCAAAATATAATAAAGAAATTATTTACAACAATACAAAAATGCATGCATATTTACAAAAAACCCTCATATGATGTAGTACCTCTAAACATCTATGGACAATACTCCATATGAAAGCTAACAGTAAAAACACACTCACCAGTGATATAAGTAATCATATAGAAATAACATAATTCGCATCCATCGCCTCTATAATAATTTATTCTGTGCGTCAGGACGTTAATAAACTGAGCAAAGCTATTCCTATATATGCAAGAAAGGGATAACAGCTGTGTAAAACAAGCAACTAACAGAGACTTATTACCCCTGGTTCGGAAAAGACTTACATCCAAGTAATCATAGAAAAGAGGAAAATTCTACATCTTGATTAAGACCATAGGGAGCAATTGTTTTGAACAAGTGGATAAAAAATGCTTCGCGCTGTAAAAGTCTCTTTTGAAATTGGTTCTCTCGAACTGTTTAGGTCGTACCAATTCTAGTGCCAAGAATCTAATGTCACTTTCATTATGTCCTAGTTTGTGGTAATGCTGTACTAATGGGCATCAAGAGAATGGCTGCAGATTTTGGACCTGTGTTCAATGATCCGAGTTTTCAGATTGTGACTGGTCACCCTGACATATTTTTTATGACATGGACATTCTAGCAAATAAATGACATTTTTTGAATTGCAATTGCTAAAATGGTTCAATGTGAATTTCGAACTGGTGCCCGGCAAATCCACTTCCTTAGTTTCCCAACAATAACGGCACACAGAGCATGATGAACATTGAAAATGCCCTTTAACGTTGTTACTGAACTCCGATTCAATAGAGACATGGTCCAAACATACCAGTAAATTTCTAAGTGATGCAGTGAATCTAAAACCTATCTGGGGTTTGGAATAACAATCAGGTAAGTGATCCACCAGGTGCCAATGCCTATAGATGATGCATTTTATGTCAGGTGCTAAGTGAGAGGATTCAAACGAACAATGAATTTTGCGCTTACCCCCCGTATTTTTCTATGAAAAAACCTAGCTGTTGGGGCATCACCATTTTCCGTAAGAATATGAGAAGGGTAATCTCTCGCAGCTAATTTACTTACAATTTCTTGAGCTGATGCATCAAAATCATGTTGGGATGCGGAGTTCCTTTTTGCTCTAGCTAGAAGTTCCTTAGGTATATTGTTACAAACATGGATCGGATGATGGGAATTATAGTTCAAATATGGACTGCGATCTGTTGGTTTTTAATACAACTTTACAGCTTTTTTCCTGCTTTGAGGAACAAACATGGTAAGATCCAAAAACGAAATACTACTAGAGTCTACGTGCTGTGTGAACCTGAGATTGTCATTGAGAGAATTAATCCATACCAAGAATTCAGGGATCACCTTAACATTATCAATAATAAAAAAATAGATCATCTATGTATCTTTTGTACAATAGTATGTGTTTTAAAAACGGATTGGTCCGGTCATTGTAGATATGTGTTTTTTCAAAGTAGTTCATGTAGATGTTCTCTACACTTGGCACAATGGGTGAACCCATAGCCATGCCTCTGGTCTGAATATACAAATCTTTTTCAAACCTAAAAAAGTTGTTTTCCAATATGATTTCCACCAAATCCATGAGAAAGTGAGTGGGGAGGTGACATACTGACCTGGTGTCCAGTGCATCCATAATTACCTGCCTAGCCGCCTCTTGTGGAATGTTGGTGTACAAAGACCCTACACCCAGTGTTAATAGTGCAGCACCCAGTGGTATGTGCATGCCCTCTCCACCATGGTAATGAAATGTGATGAATCCCTGACATATGATGGTGTGGACTTAGCAAAAGAATTAATGTAAAAATCAACATATTCAGAGAGTGGCTCAAGTACAGAATTAATCCCGCTGACAATTGGTCTCCCAGGTGTGGGTGCTCCCACCTGCATAGCTTTGTGTATTTTGGGAATTAAATGAAATATAGGAACCCTCGGGTACTCATTGTGAAGAAATCTCATAGTTTTGTCATCTATATAGCCCAAAGAAACACCCTCAAACAGCACCATTCTAATCATGTTCTCAATTCGTTTAGTAGGATCTATCAATAATTTTCTGTAAGATGTGACATCTGATAATTGTCTTCTGGCCTCAGCTGTACATTCCGTTAAATCCATAACAGCTATTCCTCCCCCCTTGGACTTTAGCTATTTTTCAATTACTTTTACAAGAAGAATCTATACCTATAAATCTGTGCGTTAACCATTGGAATGTGACAAAGGATGTTGCACCAGGCCCCACTAGCCCCAACTGAGCCTCCATGCACTCGCCCGACCGGGGTTCGCAGGTAACTGTCGGTTGAATTTTGCACCAGTGGGGCAGGAGCCCCCCGATCGCAAACAAAAAGAAAGGACTCCATTTCCCAATGTTCCTTGGACCACGCCACACCACAGCCAATCAGGCTGAGAGGCGCGAGCAAAAGGAACGTTCAGAAACGCGCCGCAGCCAATCAAAATGAAGCCGCAGGAAAAAAAACACTGCACAAACAGTAAAAACAAACCCAAAACTACAAGCCCCAGCATCCTGCATGCCATGAGCATGCAGAATGCTGAGAAAACTGGCACACGAAAAATAAAAATAAAAAACACACTGGGAGCGCAAGTGCGCCGCAGGCGGACGCAGCACCTCAAAGCCACGCAAACACCCGCCGGCCTTCTTGCATGGAGCAACGGGGAGGAGAGGGATTCCCTCTCCTCCACGCTACCCCACCAAAGACACGGCGAGGCCACCACCGGCCTCAACAAGAGTTGAGCCAGGGTGGAAAACCCCCACAACAGATGGAGTTCAAGGGGGGGGAAGGTATTGATGCCTTCACCCTCTCCCCGAAAGCAAAACAATTCCTCCAGAAAGCAAATGAACCAGACGGCACTCTGCCCGGTGCCTTTACTTTCCGAGTAAGTGTTTCGCTTTCAAGGGAGGGCGAAGGCATCATTGCCTTTGCCAACCCTTGAAAGTGAACCCATTCCCAGGTAAGCAAAGCCAGTGGACGGCGCTCCGCCTGGCTTTACTTACCCCAAAAGTTTTTTGCTTTCAAGCAGGGGCAAAGGCAATGGTGCCTTGGCCCCTCCCCTTGAAAGTGAACCCATTCCCAGGTAAGCAAAGCCAGCAGATGGCGCTCTGCCCGCTGACTTTACTTACCCCAAAAGTTTTTTGCTTTCTAGCGGGGGCAAAGGCAATGGTGCCTTGGCCCCTCCCCTTGAAAGTGAACGCATTCCCAGGTAAGCAAAGCCAGTGGACGGCGCTATGCCCACTGACTTTACTTACCCCAAAAATAAACTAGTAATTCAAAAACACACAAAAAAATCACAAACAAAAACATCCAAAAACATCCAAAATCAAACCCAAAAATAACACCAAGAAGAAACACACAGAAACCCCCCCAAAATAATAATAATAATAATAATAATAATAATAATAATAATAATAATAATAATAATAATAATAATAATAATAATAATAATAATAATAATAATAATAATAATAATAATAATAATAATAATAATAATAATAATAATAATAATAATAATAATAATAATAACACTACAAATCCCCAAAAGAAATTAAACCAGAGAACTTACCCAAACGACCTTCCTCCATGACGTCCGGAACTGAAATGAGGAAAGAAAGAGACTACTTACCGGAAGAAGCGACACCCAGAGGCCAGTACAGAAAAACAGTCAAAGTAAAAGAAAACCTCAACAGCACCACCCAGAGGCCACAGGAGAAAAAACAGTCAAAAATATTCACAAAAAAATCTAAATTTTCTAAAACATTTCTTAAATCCTGTGTACAGTTTTCACTAAAAAAACACCATCTAAACACAGTTTAAAAACATTGAATTTAAAAAAAACCACATACTTACACATTTTTAAAATTATTATCCAAGGTATAACTATTTTAAAAAATCACATAGTAAAATATTATTTGGTTAAAAAAAATAATTGTACAAAATTATATCATCCTTTCCTCCTTTTGTTAATCCAACCCCCCCAAAAAAAAACCTGATCACAGTTTATAACAACCCGTGCGTATAAATAAACATTTTAAAAATCACAAAACCTTTCAACACCATTTAAAACAGCCCGGCACCATTTGTTCAAGAAAAAAAAAACACCAAACCCTTTATTATCCAGCACAATTTAACGTCTTTTTATATAACAATACACATTTTAAAAAAACCTTCTAAAACAATTTAAAACAGCCCGGCACCGCCGGGCAAAATCTGTTAGTTATATATAAAAATAGTTGTACATTTTGCAGTGTGTACGTGTTTTTGCTCTACAACGGTTTTTTTCTTACTTCTTGTGCTTAGAGTGTTAACCAGGATAGTGACACTCAGTTTAGATGCCTAATCAGCCACAACACTGGCAGAGAAATGGGGAGGATTAGCCCTAGGGCAATAAATGAATGAATGAATGAATAAATAAATGTGTAAAAGCAGGATTACAGTTGAACAATACTTTTATAAAACAGGTAAACACTGAATTATTTAAACATAATTTATTTAAATTATGATTTTTATTAGTGCTTTACTCCAGATAATGATTCAAAATGTAGTTCTGAAAGGGAACTCTGTGGATATCATGGACTGCTAAAATAAAAATGCAGGTTTGTCATATTTTGGAATATTTTGAAATGGTAGCCATGTTAGTCTGTGCATGTTTGCACTCTGATATATTTTGGAATGTTTGCAGAAGGAAAAACTCACAGGAAAATAAAATAATGTGTTTTTTAAACATTTTAATAGGAAAAGAGGAAAATCTAATAGGAGAGGGAGTGGCTCAAAAAAAAAAAGGTAAATGCCCAGAAAACCCTTGAAATTATCACCAACTGCCAAAATTGACTTGGCATCCAGTTATTCTTTTTATTATGCTTGTCATTCGTCTGTTCGTGCTGGGATAGGTAAGTATGACAGTTTCATTTTCTCCTGTATATGAACATGTAAGTTCTTTCAGTCCTAAACAATGAGTAAAGGGGGAGTTTTCAAAGCATTTTTTTGAAGTTGGGGAAACTGTGCTCTGAGGAAAGTAAGTGTACTGGGGTACCAAAGAGAGATGCATTCAAGAGTCACACTTTCTGCTTGCAGGCAGAAATGTCTCACCAAGAAAGGACATTCACCCTTCTAGATCAGGGGTTCTCAATGTTTCTGCGCCGTCGGCCGGACCACATCCCCTCAGACAGCTGAGCAGGCCGGACAAGTGGTCTCCCCGTCATAAATGCTGTTGTAAAATGCATCTGCAGCTGTTGTAAATGCATTTGCGACAGCCACAAGTGCTTTTATGGTGCGTTTTGGGCTATTTTTGCCGCTTCTGGCAGTAGCAGGAGTGAGGGTGGCATGTTTTTGGCTGTTTTGCTGCTTCTGCTGCTTTCAGCAGTGGTGGAGGCGGTAGCGGGAGCAAGGGCAGTGGCCCATATGAAATGGTGCCATGGGCCAGGTCTGGCCCATGGGCCAGAGGCTACAAATTCCTGTTCTAGATTATAAAGGGTGGGTGGCCCCTAGTTTTGTATTTGCATTTATATGATGCACTTGGCAGTGATTCTCACTCTCTCTGCAAACTGGGCCCTGCACACACTGGTGTTGGCATACCAAGCCCAAGATATACAGCCTGTGTCAAGAAGCTGGGGGCTGAAAGAGATCACTGTTCACAGCCAAGCTTATCCTTTCCAAGTACAGCATCATTCTGTTGTGTGACCTGAACCCAGCAATGAATGAGTCACAGCTGACAACATCTGTCTTATCAGTAGGCTTTCTCTTGTGGGGTAGGGGGTGATGTCTGATATCCTCTCTGGCTTTTTTGCTCCGAGAATAGTAATAAGTAGCAGTATATAATGGAGCCTCTATTAATCAGTGTTTTCTTTTTCCCAAGCTTTTACTGCAACATGCAAGCCACATTTTCCCATTATTAAAATGTTATCTTTTTCAAACGTTTTTTATTAATATCCCCCACCCCTTTGCTTGTTGCTATTTCTTTCACCATTTCATTCCTAATTAGTTATGCATTGTTGGCCACAATAATTTAGTGCTTGATTCCCAGAGAGAAACAGAAGAGACAGTTGAAAAAATAATAATAGACCCCTGTCAGTTTGAGATTCAAGGCAAAACTTAGCTGAAGCTTGCTTAAGCTGGAAGCTATTAGTATCAAGCAGGAGTTCTCAACCTTTTTAATTAGGGGCCAGGTCATGCTCCCTCAGACAGCTTTGGGGGCTGGATGGCCATTTTGCCCTTCCTCCACCACATGGCACTTCCTGGTGTGTTGGAGGCGGTGAGGGGGCACGTGAAATGGTGCTGTGGGCTGCATCTGGCCCACCGGTCGCAGGTTGAGAATCCCTGGTATAAAGTTTTGGCTTTTTAAAGTGGTAGGCATTTTAGTTGTTGCAGCTTAAAAACTAACTCCTGTATTTTAATGTTAGTTTTTATGGATCAAGTCCACTTTGTCGAACATAGGAATGAGACTTTATGGCATTAATTTATACATATCCAGTACAGAAGCACACAATGGTTGGTTAGCATAACAGATACATTAACAGATACATTTGCAGATACGTTTGCAAATCAGTGTGACTATTTAAAGGTAAAGGTTTCCCTTGCTCGAAAGCCAGTCATGTCCGACTCTAGGGTTCAGTGTTCATCTCTGTTTCAAAGCCGAAGATCCAGTGATGTCTGCTTCTGCAGACGTTTCCGTGGTCATGTGGCAGGCATGACTAGACACTGGAGCGCACGGAATGCTGTTTCATTCCCACTGAAGTGGTCCCTATTTATCTACTTGCAATTTCTTGCTTTCTAACTGCTAGGTTGGCAGGAGCTGGGACAAAGAAGGGAGCTCACTCCGTCCTGCAGTACTCGGGAATCGAACTGCTGACCTTCCGCCTCCCAGTCAGCGTCTTAGCGACTTGAGCCACTGCAGGTCCATTGTGGCATTGTACATCTGCTAATGATTTAATTAAGGGATACAGCACATCTGGGCAATAAAACACCCCTCAATTGTTGGCTATTTACAACCAGCAATAACAAGAGATCCCTGGTTGTGGTTAAGTTTTATAGCCATGAAGTTTGGTTCTGTTAAGTTGTAAATTGTTAGTAGATGGATGCAAAATAAAAATTGTGGCATTAGATAAAGGTAAAGGTTGCTCTTTCTCAAAAGCCAGTCATATCTGACTCTAGGGCGCAGTGCTCATCTCCATTTATAGCCAAAGAGCCAGTGCTGTTTGCATCTGCAGATGTTTCTGTGGCCATGGCAGGCATGATTAGACCAGAGTGCCCAGAACACTGTTTACCTTCCCACCAAAGTGGTACCTATTTATCTACTTGAAATTTCTAGCTTTTGAACTGCTAGGTTGGCAGGAGCTGGGACACAGATGGGAGGTCACTCAGTTGCGCAGCACTTGGGTCTCGAACTAACCTGCCAACCTTCCAGTTGTCAAGTTCAGTGTCTTAACCACTAAACCACCGCAGGTCCATTGTGGCACTGCACATCTGCTAATGATCTAATTTAGGGATACAGCCCCTCTGGGCAATAATACACCCCTCAATTCTTGGCAATTGTTCATTTTTTATTTACCCCCAATGTAATCTAGGAAACTGCACTTAGGTAACACACTGCTGCCAGCTGAGGAGCACAAATATAGTACCCTCTCTAATTCTATGTCCATTGTGTGTGTATGTGTGGGATACCATCAGGAGCCCTGGCTTTCATACCCTCCACAATACTGATAGAAATATCCCAGTGCAGCTGGGAAGGCCAAGATGCAACCTTCTTAGTGTGACCGGATAACTCTCCTGGGCTCTTGGCCTCTATCCAGCCTGAATGGGATTATCAGTTGCCAAGCAGCTGGCAATTGGACGCACTTCAAACAAAGTAATATCCCAGCTGATGGACCACTGGTGGTCATTTTATAAGCCCCCAGTCACTGTAGAGGAAGAGAACATTTATGAGCTTCAACTGTTTGCTAGATATTTCTGTTCCCCTGCCTTGTAGCAATATTGACATGTGGTCTCTGGATGTTCAATTAATGGAGAGATGTTGGTGTTTCTTTTAGCAATTTGTCAGTGGGATGCCAGTTGCCTTAATCCAGATACCTTGTTACCTTAATTAAAACAGAAAATCAACTTTGATCAAATATAACTTTATTGTATAAGCTGTTTCAGTATACCAGTGTCTGGCCCATTCCCTTTGCCATAGATAAAAAAGGATTTGTATTTCACACTGGGCAGGAAGTCATACTTTAAACGTTTCCTGGTTTTGATCTCCTTAGGGGGAATTAATTTATATTCTTGTTTGAAAAAATAACAAGGGGTATGGTGAACAGATTATTAAGTCATTTAAAGAGCCACTGGGCTAATGGGCTACACATAGATTCTCTGTGTTGACCCATTTTCTTGGGGCTAGGGTAGGGAAATGTGAAGGGAGAAGGGGAGGAGCATGAAAGTGAATTTGATACTACCTTTTTGCTCTACATGTTACAGAAATTGTGAGGCTTTGCAGGCGCACCCCCCAAAGAAAGACTCAGACACCGGTATATGGATAACGGCATTGGGCCACATTTATTGAATAATGCCCTAGTCCGAATTATAAATTTCAATTGGTACTCAGCCAATTATAATTCTTAAGGCAAGCAGGCCGCAGTAATACTGGTAAGGTTCCTCCCAAAATTGCCAACGGCAATTGGCTACAATGTATCCATTTGTATCAATTTGTTTGTTACGACAAACAAATTGTTGACCATAGTCAATAAACTATCTACTGACCCCACCCTCTGACGTGTATCCGTCAAATCACGGGGTGATGCATGCTGAAGAGCTCCTGCCATCACCCCATTGCCTGGTTCGTCGTTGACCGGTCAACGTTATTAAACTTGTACCTGTCTAAGTGTTGGCCAGTCAATTGCGAACCTGCCGGATACCTGTGGGTCATAAATATTTACCTTATCAGTGCTGCCCACCCATGTGACCAAAGTCAAGAGCAAAAACCCCTGTATCAAACCTTAGCAACAGTGTGGGATGGGCAAAAAAGCCAGAACCAGGAAGCCAATTGTAGGTTCAAGCCAAAAATCCCCACCCGGCCCCGAAGCGACCAAAATATCACACTGTTCACTAGGGAGGGGGTGGAGGGAAAAACTTCTCCTCTCCGTCGCTTTTTCTAAAATGGCAGCTCGTCTGCCTCGTGGCCACCCCTTTTATAGAGGGGTGGCCATGCCCCCTAACTCACCCGGATGTCTGCATCCGGGTGGGGGTGGGGGGCCCGCAAAGAGCACAGTGGCCATTTTGGCGCCGCGCTTTCATTGCAGGCGCACCCCCCAAAGAAAGACTCAGACACCGGTATATGGATAACGGCATTGGGCCACATTTATTGAATAATGCCCTAGTCCGAATTATAAATTTCAATTGGTACTCAGCCAATTATAATTCTTAAGGCAAGCAGGCCGCAGTAACACTGGTAAGGTTCCTCCCAAAATTGCCAACGGCAATTGGCTACAATGTATCCATTTGTATCAATTTGTTTGTTACGACAAACAAATTGTTGACCGTAGTCAATAAACTATCTACTGACCCCACCCTCTGACGTTTATCCGTCAAATCACGGGGTGATGCATGCTGAAGAGCTCCTGCCATCACCCCATTGCCTGGTTCGTCGTTGACCGGTCAACGTTATTAAACTTGTACCTGTCTAAGTGTTGGCCAGTCAATTGCGATCCTGCCAGATACCTGTGGGTCATAAATATTTACCTTACCAGTGCTACCCGCCACACGGGGAGGCTTCAATAAAGACTCACCGCCCCCCCCCCAGACCGTCAGCTCGGTCAACAGGCCTGCTTGCAAATCTTCCAAAAAGAGGTCCATACCTCTAGGCGACAGATGGACCCCATCCCCTGTATAAAGATCATAATTTTGTAAACTAATGGTGGGGTGTCGGATGACCCGCCCCAAACCCTTGTCTGCAAAGAACCGGGCAATTGCCCTGTTCACCGAGCGGCGAGCGCGGTCAAGGGCATGGAGGTTAATACCCCCCCTGTAAGCGTGACGCGGTATGATGTCCGACCATAGCAGTGTTGTGTAAGGCCACACATAATGCAAATAAGCTAGGTCGCTGCAAATCACAGATTTTAAAGAAAGGCCAGTGACCTGGCCTAGGTCATTGCCCCCGAGGTGCAGCACCAGGACATCAGGCGGTTCAGCATCCCTGATGGAGAACAGGAATGGCAACAGTTCCCGCCATAACATTCTGCGCTTACCATACCACCTGATACATGCGGAGGCACGTAGTCCAAGCTGGGGTCCCCACTCTGTCGCCGCAGTGTACTGCGCTGCCCAGTGCACATAGCTATGGCCCACCAGCCATACTGCCACCGGTGTGCGGGGACACCCAGGGTCTGTACGATAAAATGGAGAGAACGGTGACTTATCTGGTACTCATACCTGGATAGGGCGAACATATAATGCAAAACACTTAGATCCCCATCTCCCCATACGGCGTATATCAGCCTCAGAGTACCCAAATGCAGCCGCAGTAGAAGCCGCCCCTATTCTAAAAGAATGGGTGCCGTAACGAGCCCCGGGGAGGCCAACACTGGATAGTGCCTTACCGGTCACCTTCCAAAATTGAAATTTAGTCAGGGGAGACCCATCTTGGTGGCAGAAAAACGGGCCAGGGTGCATCCCACGCACTGCAATGAACTCCTGTAGGGCACCAACCGGACAGATGTCTGCAATGGAACATCGTAGCAGTCTAACACCACTGCCTACACCGTGCTGATCGACTTTTGAGGACCGTATCCTCAACTGAGCCCACTCATTAGAGACATAGACATCTTTGAGTTCCAGTGCCCTATGAGCCGCATCCGCCTTAGACAGTAGCACCAACTCACTGATGCGGAGCGCTCCAAAAAAGGCCACCGTGGTAGCCGCATGAAACAGAGCTGCCTCATACCTGTCGAAACACAGGTCATGCCAGCCTTGTGCAAGGTGGGTAAGGACCCCTGGAGAAATTGGGTGGCGAGTGTCTGGGCGGCGTCCACGTTCCCGCGTCCACCCCTCCAAAACATGTCGTATACGGAAATCATTTATGTTGTCAGCAAAACCCCTCACCTTGGCCATGAATGCCAGTGCTGACAGCCTGGATGCTATGGTGCGGGGAGCTAGGCCCTGACTGTGTAGGTAAACCATAAATTGTAGAACTTGTTCAACTGGAATGGGCCACACTTTGGGCAACCGGAGTTGCACACAAATTTTTTTAAATTGACTAAATGCATGGTGATACGCCTTACGCGTGCGGGGCGCAAGTGACATGCCGATCGCCCGGTTCACCTCTCCTTGCCAAATGTCCAAATCTCGTCCGGGAGCGGCGAGGGGAATTCCTCCGCGTCCGGAGCCAAGGCGCGGAACCGGGGGATCTGCAGGCGGGATAAAGCATCAGCAATATCATTATTAAGACCTGGTACATGTCTGGCCCTAAAGAGCACATTGAGGCGTAGGCTGCGTAACACAAACTGGCGAACTAACTCCATGACCCTGGGTGATTTAGATGTCTGAGAATTGACGATGTGCACTACCGCAGCATTGTCGCACCAAAAATGAACTACTGAATTGGCCCACTCCTCACCCCATAGCATCAAAGCTCCCAGTATCGGGAAGAACTCGAGGAATGTAAGATCGCGTAGAAGATCCGTGCCCCGCCATGCTGGAGGCCATTGGCCGTAGGCCCACCTCCCCTCAAAATAAAACCCATATCCCAGGGACCCAGAGGCATCCGACTGAACCTGAAACCTAGGGGAAACCAAAAGGTCAGATCTCCAAAATGATACCCCATTGAATTCCCGCAGGAACTTAAGCCAAACCAACAGGTCAGCCCTCATGCCCTTGGTCAGTCGGACCCTGTGGTGGCGCCTCGATAGCCCAATCATGGCGTCACATAGGCATCGAGCAAAAGCTCTGCCAGGCATGACCACCCTGCAGGCAAAGTTAAGATGACCATGTAGAACTTGGAGCTCACGAAGTGACACTTTACGTTTGGCCAGCAAGGCCAAAATCATCGCAGAGATCCGTGTGACCTTATCCATAGGTAACCTGGATGTCTGCGCGACCGTGTCGATTTCAATACCCAGAAATGTGAGCATAGTTGACGGGCCCTCGGTCTTTTCGGGCGCTAAAGGGACACCCAGTTCCTGCATTAGCATCTGAAATGTTGTGAGGAGACGCGTGCACGTGTCCAAGCCCCGTTCACCCCCGAACAAAAAAATCATCGAGGTAATGGGCTACAGACTGGGACCCAGACCTGCGAACAAAGGCCCACTGAAGGAAAGTGCTAAAACGTTCAAATGCTGAACAGGAAATAGAGCAGCCAAAAGGCATGGCTTTATCTACATAAAATTTCCCTTGGAATTTAAAACCCAATAACTCAAAGTCACCCGGGTGCACTGGCAACAACCGGAATGCCGATTTAATGTCACATTTCTCCAGAAGTGCCCCCGGGCCACAAGAGTGCACCATGCGCAGGGCCTGGTCAACTGACGTATACCTGACCGAACAAAGGTCATCAGGAATGGCGTCATTGACCGAATGACCCGCCGGGTATGATAAATGGTGAATTAGTCGAAATTCACCAGGGGCCTTTTTGGGAACCAAACCTAAAGGGGAAACCTTAAGATTGGGAAAGGGAGGCCTAGAAAAGGGACCCGCTACCCTCCCTGCATTCACCACCTTGGTAATACTTAGGGCAGCCACCTCCTCCCTACCTTTCAGGGAAAGCAAATTAGGAGCATCTTGGGGTCCCCGCACCCCCTCGAATGGGATACGAAAACCACACTGGAAACCCTCGAGGAGGTACCTCGCATCCTCCCTCCTCGGGTAAGTCGAGAGCCACCTCTCTAACATAAATATGTTAACCGGGGAGGGGGCCTTTTGACTGACCAGCTCCTTCAGCGGCAGTTCTGCCCGCTCCCTGTCCACCTCTACCTCTGCCCCGTGACCCACCGGCTCGCGGACACGCAGCGGCGGTGTGGGGGCCAGAGCAAGAGGGACACTCGTGTTTGTATCGGCACTGCCGTCTATTGCATACGCCATTGGCCGAGAAACTCCAACACAGCAAGCGGGCTGGAATCCCCTGCCCCGCCAACTGGCGGGGAGCCTGCGTTGGAGTAGCTCGCTGGACAGCATGGCCGCAATGGTACCTTTCCCCAGGCGCCGGGTGCGTGGGGGTCATGTATAAAAGCCACAACTTCTGGCATGGCTCATCCCATCTCATCTCCGGGTGTAAGGGCACCCTCATCCTGAATTCCTCATCGTAAGCCAACCACGATGGGCCAGGAAAATCCACCATCGCCCTGTAAATATTGTCCAAATATTGGACCATTGGAATGGCCAAATCGGGCTGGGCCTTGAGGTACACCGCCATATAAATGAGATATGCGGGCAACCAGTTGGCCCAAGTGTGCGGTGGCTTACGACGATGAGACAGCTCTTTGTCTCTGTCATCCTGCCCCTCTTTCTCTTCTTTGGTGGGCTCACGGTTCAATAGGGAGAAAATATCAACATACTCCCCCCGCCAAATCTTTTCCCTCGTGGCCTGGGACAAATGATCCCCGAGGGGCAAGGAATACCCTGCCGTCGGCAATGCCGACACCGGCACAGTATTCACACGGGGCATCAGCAGCGGTGCCTGGACAGTCCCTGCAATGCCCGGTACAGCCCTGGGGGCAGAACCCCCCCCCGCCCAATGTTGTGCCAGTATGGGACCCAGTGGCACCAGGGTAAGCTGGGAACTGATACCCACCCGCCTCGACGTGACGAGGCCATGGCCACTGAAAACTAACACCAAAAGGGGACTGTGATGTGGGGACATTAGCTTGAACCTGATACTTATTGGGTGCACCCCCGTGAGCCGCCCCCACTGGGGGTTCCTGCCCACGGCGGGCGTCGGAGCTCGCGACCGTAATCGAGCTCTGGGGCCACATCTGACCACTCCCCGGCTGTAGTTCAGGACGAACGGGGAGCTGCGAGATAGTGGCAGGCACAGGCCGGCACGTCTCCAGCAGCTCAACCCGACTGGCCGCCTGCTGCAGAGTGGCAGCCGTTGAGGTGGCAGGCAGGCAAAAGGGGGCCCCAGTCGGCAGTGAAGCCCCCCCCCCCGAGGGGTTGTTTGTGATCCCCAGGGATGCTTCCAGCACGGCTAAACGTGCCAACAATGCATCCACTGTCGCAGAACCCCCGGTATAAGGCGGGCAAGGTGGGCCGCACGGCCCACTGGGTGATACACCGGGGACCCCAATTTGGGAGCCAGGTCCTGAATAGGGCCATGCCCAAAACTCCGGCCCATGAGGGGCCGGAGGCAAGCCCTGCTGTGTGACCACACCAGGCCCTCCCCCGTTGTCTTGACCCGTGGCCGGCAATTGCGGGCCGGGGGCTGAAGCCCCAGTAGGGCCAGCCTGAGGCTGGAGAGCCGAGGGCCATGCCCTAATCTGCCCCATCCCACCGGTAACGGTGGGTGAAGGTGATGCAGTGCCCTGTTGCGGGGGCGCAGTCGCGGTCCTCCGACCCGAATGCTGTCCCCTTCCAAGCGCAGGGCCAGGCAAGTTCCTCCCTCTTGGCCGTGGCTTGGTCGCCGTGGCCTTCCTCTTGGGAGGCATCGCAGAGAGAAGATGATCCCTTTCCGGGGATCGCAAGCGCCGAAATGGCTAAACAGCCGAAGACTGAAGAAACGAAGAGCGACGGAGAAAACTTCTCCTCTCCGTCGCTTTTTCTAAAATGGCAGCTCATCTGCCTCGTGGCCACCCCTTTTATAGAGGGGTGGCCACGCTCCCTAACTCACCTGGATGTCTGCGTCCGGGTGGGGGGGGGGGCCCGCAAAGAGCGTGGCGGCCATTTTGGCGCCGCGCTTTCATTTGCTTTAGGAAATTAGTGATAGCCTTTAAAAGCCAGTGATGACTCTGCCCATAGGGCCACCCACAAATATATTAGAAATCAAGTCCCTTTGCTGTTGACCAGAAGCTAACCTTTAGTGGATTGTGTCACATTTCCACTCACACAAATGGGAAAGTAAGCAACCATTTCAGAGACACAGTTTTGCAATCTTCCCTATTTACGTTTGTCTTGTGTTGTTTGTGCTAATCTGCAGATGCCTCTATCCCTGTCCCATGCTTTAGTGGTTTTTAAAAATGTATTTAAAAGAATTTCTTCCTACAGTGTTCTAAGTAATTTAGTCATCACGCAGGCAGCATGAGGATAGTTTGTCATCATGCAACAAATCGGCCACATAATGATGTCACAAAGCAAAATCAGAATCCAGCTCATTTACTGGTCTGCCGATTACTGCCAGAAACATGCACTGATGAGGCCTTAAATTTGGCCAACGACAAAGCTAAGAAAGTGGCTTCATTTTGCCAGTCCAGGGTTTGATTGGGACACGAAAGCATAATAATAATCAGGGCAGATAGAATCATTCCTACTCTGAATTAGCTTTCTAATGAGGTTTACACAGTATCCAGTAGAATTTGTTTGTGTGATGGTAAGTGTTATAAGTGCCCTTATAAGCACGAGTGCAAGACAACGATGAACAAACAGCAACAGGCTTTATTATAACAGTCAACAGAGATTAGCTTACAAGGTGTTCTGGATCCCGAGATGGCTATACAATCCTAACGGAGTCATTCCCTCCGGACTCTTACCCGCCAATGGGCAATAACTAGGTACCGAGAATTGTAGCATAATGGAGGAACCCAGGCTAGCGCTACCCAGGCTACCTGTACGGTGTAGGAAGTATAGATCCGGTCTGGCCCCACCCTTGTTTGTCCATGGGGCTTATATAGTGTCTTCCCAGCGGAGGCTATTAGATACAAGGTAGCGACCTGCCGGACAAATGTAACTAACCAATCAGTACAGGGAATATATGAAGGTAACTGTTGTGTATACATGCAGTTCAGCTGCTCGCCATTAGTGCAGCTGATGGAGCTCATGTGGCTCCAATTCACCCAATGAGTAACTAACGTGGGAAAGCTTCCTGCCACAGGTGAAACTATGTCAGGTATGCATTACATCAGAAGGACGTCGCAATACTGTAGCCAATAGGTGCCTTCAGGCAAGATTCAAATGTATTATGTGCCATATATAAGGAGGCAAGGCTCCACCATTGCCTCATGTACAGATTGACCATGTTACAATAAAGTAGTGTTTAGCCCATCTGCCGGCGTCTCGTGCAATCAATCTGCCTACATCAAATTGGCGACGAAGGTGGGATAATGGCATCCCACAGGGTCACCCTCTCTCCATTCGATACCTCCCAGCCAGAGTCATAGGACCTCTATGAGGAACAGTTTCTGTACACGATGGACGCGGAGAAGATCAAGGGTGAAGCACAAAGGCAAGCCTGCCTACTGGCTCAGTGTGGGTTGCCAACTCTGGAACTGGCAAGGAACCTCCTGATGCCGAGGGTACTCAAGATAGGACCACTGGCCGAAATCCTCGCTGCCCTGTGGGCACATTTCCACCCAAAGGTGTCCATGTTCCTGGCGAGATTGGCATTCAGCCGGCGAGACCAACAACCTGGAGAAACTGTGGTGGAATATGTAGCTGCGCTGAGGCTGGCGGCCGTTCCATGCTGGTGGGGGGCTTTCCTGGCCGAGGCCTTGCGAGACCACCTCCTACTTGGCCTGTGGGACGAAGAGGCTCAGTGGAAGTTGCTAGCCCAAGACAAGGACATCACGTTTGAGCAGGTCTTGCGGGCTGCACAAGCTGCTGAAGCAGTAAAGGACAAAGTGTGGGCATGCAGGATGAGGTTCACAGCCTCGGGAAGCTCCGCAGTGCAAGCCCACAGATGTTCGTCACCACGTGTGCGAGGGTCAAAAGCTGCGGCAGCCACCGCCACATCCTCTTTGGGATCCAGCGAGAGCGAGCCAGAGGTCCAGAATGTGGGGAAAAGGCCATCCGAAAAGAGAGACACCACCAAAGCAAGCCGGCGCTGCGAGGGTGTGGGGGCTCACACGACCGGAAGAAATGCCCCTTCAAGAAGGCAGAGTGCCATAGCTGCAGACGGTTGGGACACATAGAGAAGGTGTGCAGACAATGCAGAAGTCGAGACCTTGACTGGACCAGCTGCTATGGTCGAAAGGACGAGGCCATCTGGAAAGTGCACATGGGGGACACCGTGGTGAGACATGTGTCGGACCGATGCACCCATTTTTTGTGAAGGTACTGTTGCAGGGGGTCCAAGTAAAGATGGAGTTGGATTCAGGGACCGCCTATTCCATAGTCTCACAGATGGAGTTCCTGCGAATACCCCCTAGGAACCGCCCCAAACTGAGAGCCCTCAGGATGAACTTGCGGGACATTCAAGGTAACGATATCCCAATCCTGGGGGTGGGCGATTTCACCGTCTGGTTCAAAAACCTCACGAAGAAGCTGCCCCTAGTAGTTCTTAAGGGGGGGGGGTCCAGTTGTCTTCTAGGGACCCAGTGGTTCAAACCGCTGGGCATTGCACTGACGGGCATCAATGCCGTCTGGGCTGATCCCATTCAGGACATGTGCAACGCACATTCCACCGTTTTTGAGAAAGAACTTGGGAAGTACAGGGGGCCTCCAGTGGACTTAGATATTGATCCTTCCATGCGCCCCGTATGGCTCAAGCCATGAAGAGTGCCTTTTGCACTAAAGGACAAGATAGAAATGAAACTGTACAAACTGGTGGGGCAGTGGACTCCGCAGATTGGGAGACACTGATTGTAACTGCCATGAAATCTAATGGGGAGGTTAGAATTTGCGCTGATTACAAGTGTACTACCAATAAGGCAATTTGCCCCAACGCCTACCTGGTGCCGGTAGTTAGCCACTTGCTGGCCGAGTTACACGGGGGTAAATGCTTTGCGAAGTTGGACTTAGCACAGGTTTACCAACAGTTAACGGTTACATCTGCAGCCACAGCTGCCCAGACGATAGTTACGCACAAGGGTGCGTTTAAGGTGACACACCTCCAGTTCAGCATGAACTCAGCCCCCGGGATATTTCAGGCGCTTGTAGAATGCCTCCTTAAGGGTCTCCCTGGGGTCTTGCCATATTTTGACGATGTATTGATAACAGCTGGGGATGAGTCAGAGCTAGCCCAGAGGTTCGATCAGGTACTATCCATGAATGAGAGGGCTGGGCTACGTTTGAGAAGGGACAAATGTGTGTTCTATGCAAACAAGGTTGAGTTTCTGGGGTTTTGAATCACCCCCGATGGGGTAAAACCATTGAAATCCAAGGTTGCGGCAGTACCGGACACCCCCAGACCAGCCGCTAAACCAGAGCTGCAGTCGTTCTTAGAGCTCTTAAACTTCTACCACTCCTTCCTCCCATGGAAGGCATCCGTGGCAGAGCCGTTACACCACCTACTGAAGAAGGATGCAGTCTGGTGGTGGGGGAGGGTCAGGAGCGAGCGTTCAATGAGTTAAAACGGCTCCTCTCTTCCGAGGTGATATTAACTCATTTCGACCCCAGGAAGCCCATAGTACTTGTGTGTGATGCCTCACCAGTGGGGGTCGGGGCTCTCCTCTGCCACATGCTGGAGAATGGGAGGGAGGCACTGATTGCGTTCTACTTGAGATCCCTCTCGAAAGCAGAGCAAAACTATGCACAGACGGATAGGGAAGCCCTCGCAATCATCGCAGGGACGAAGAAATGTCATGATTTCTTGTATGGGAGGGAGTTCACCATTGTCATGGACCACAAACCCCTCCTGGGAATCTTTGTCACGGCCAAGCCCACTCCCCAGATCCTGTCCCCACGAATGTTACGGTGGGTGATTTTCTTAAGCACATACCAGTTCACGCTGGTACACCACCCAGGGAAAGACATCACTCATGCCGATGCGTTTTCCAGGTCTCCCCTGCCAGAGCTGGGGGAACCCGAGTGCGAGGTTGAGCAAGATCACCAGGTGCTGCTCATTGAGTCTCTCGACTCGCCCCCCATCGTGCCTTCAGATATCGCCAAGGCAACCGCCAAAGACAAGGTCTGTCCTAGGCATTGGCATGGGTAAAGAAGGGCTGGCCCGCAACGTCCCCATCCAAGGAACTTGCATCGTTTTTCAGGAAACGTTTCGAGCTTTCGCTTGAGAGAGGATGCCTCCTCTGGGGCCAGAGGGTAGTAATTCCCGAGGTTTTTTGAGCCAAGGTGCTCCATTTGCTCCACACAAGTCACCTGGGGATCGTGAAGTCAAAAGCTCTGGCAAGGAGCTATTTCTGGTGGCCCAACATAGATAAGGACATAGAGCAGTTGGTGGGTGCGTGTGAGAGTTGCCAATACTCATGGCCTGAGGAACACAGATTACCCCCCAGGGAGTGGGACACAGCCCACGGACTGTGGTCAAGGGTCCATGTGGATTTTGCGGGGGCCTTCCAGGGTACAATTTTGCGGGGGCCTTCCAGGGTTCTTGTTAGTGGTTGATGCATTCTCGAAATGGCTGGAGGTCATTCCAGTGCAAAAGACATCCTCCACAGCCACAGTCAAACACCTGAGGAGGGTGTTCACGTGTTTTGGCCTGCCTGATGTGTTAATTTCAGATAACACGACCACATTCACGTCTGTCGAATTCCAGGCATTCCTCGAACGGAATGCGATCAGGCATGTTACCTCCGTGCCATTTCACCCTGCCACAAATGGCCAAGTAGAGCGCCTGGTCTGCACTACAAAGGAGGCACTAAGGAGGATGGGTCTGGGGGACCTGGAGCTACAGCTCTGCAAATTCCTACTGTGCTATAGGGTTACTCCACTTGCGTCGGGGCAATCCCCCATGGAGATTCTGATGAAAAGAAGATCCACAACATTGTTTGACCGCTTGGATCCTTCCAGGGTGGAGGATAGAGGTACAAATGTGGTGGTAGATCACAGTGTACTGCAGAAATTATGTGAGTTCAGGGCCAGCATGGGTGCCCGGGGAAGTGGTGGAACAAACTGGGCCCGTATCATACCAAGTAAAAACAGAGTCAGGGTTGTTGTGGCGGAGGCATGCCGATCAGCTTAGGAGAAGAGTCACGGAAGCCACGGGGGAAAGTGGGTATTTTGACGAGTCAGCGTTAGCGTTGCCCCCCACCCGCATAACCCAAGGGGGGAATACAGGACTCATCTTAACAGGCGGCATAAACCCACAGGAGACTGTCACCCAACCCGGAGATGAACAACCCCAGTTTGATTTTTTGTTACAGGATGGGGGGAGTTTTTATGAGTGTTCCCCCACTCGCCCCAGTGAGCAGCAGGGTTTTGAGTTGTCCCAGAGGTTTCCCCATCCTCCCCCACACAGAGATACCCCATTCCTGCCCTTGCCAGGGTTCGATGGGACACTTCAGTTTTCCTGGAGGGAAGGTTCAGGCTCAACAGCTGATTCCGGCAGCACCACTAAATCAACCGGCTGACTGCAGCACGCCCGCCGGCCCCCACAATGGTTGAGGGACTTCGTCCCATCCTATGGGGGAGGGATGTTGTGTATACACGCAGTTCAGCTGCTCGCCATTAGTGCAGCTGATGGAGTTCACGTGGCTCCAATTCACCCAATGAGTAACTAATGCGGGAAACCTTCTCGCCACAGGTGAAACTATGTCAGGTATGCATTATGTCAGAAGGATGTCGCAATACTGTAACCAATAGGCGCCTTCGGGCGAGATTCATTGCCTCATGTACAGATTGATCATGTTACAATAAAGTAGTGTTTAGCCCGTCTGCCGGCATCAAAGTAACCAATGGAGAGCAGGATCCAAAACTGTAACCAATTATGGGGCTTGGATTAGCATAACTAGCGTGCCCTTTTACAGGGGATTTCGCGTCACTTAAGGCTTCTAATTAGGATGGCGGGAAACCGCCAATTTCCTATTGCAAGAGCGCTCCCTAGGCTACTTGCAATAGTGTCTCAATACACAACAGTAAGACAAATCCATATCAGCATGAGGATGATACCCCATCTCCTCTACCCACATTCTACATGCACAAGCTGAGTAAACATTTTAATTCAGTGATCAGAAGAACATTCACCAGCATCTGAGAGTTAGCAGAACACAAGGCATATACAGCTTTGCCCTTTAGCAGCTTGCTGCAGATTCTCATCTCTCATTACTTGATACTGAAGCTACCTTTCTCTGCCTGGTTGTATGGGTAGCTACTCAGTGACGTTCAAAAGTTATATAAAAACTTACCTGCCAACCATGAGAAATTGCAACTGTCTAGGTGTTATCACACTGCAGTTCCTACAGGTCCTAGATGGCATCACCAGTGGTGCCAGATCTTGGGAGTGGTAGCCCAACAACATCTACAGGGGCCCAGTTGCCTATCATTGTTCCTTGTTAGTCTAAACCCGTGATGGTGAACCTTGGCACTCCAGATGTTCTTGGACTTCAATTCCCAGAAGCCCAAGCCCTCTGTGAATCCACACGAATGGGTTTACTGCGATTCATCCGGCCCACACTGCTCTTGTTGCTCCTGGAAGCAGAAGTAAAATGCACCCGTCTGGGCCCATTTTACTTCCACTTCCGAGAGTGGCGAGGACAGCGTGTTCCGGATGAATCGCTCTGAATTTGATTTCCCACACTACTTTCCAGGAGAAGAGCCAAGCTATGTAGCTTTGGGTGAGCTGCAAAGTTCCAGAGAGCCAACAGAAGGGAAGACTGGTAAACCACTTCTGAATACCATATACCTTGAAAACCCTGGCAAGGGTCATAGTAACTTGGAATTGATTTAATAGAATGTAATTAGCCAGCACTGTGGGGAACAAGTGGTGAACCAGTATCTGAATTTGAGTTTCTATGTTTGGAACAAAATTTGAAATTAGAAGTTGTAATGATGCTTAAATACATTTTTATTTTCAATGCAGTTGATGAACTGAGTTTACTCTGTTATCAGGATTCACTGCCTTTACTGAGGAATGTGGTATTTTCCTTAAATATGTCTGTTTGTTAGAGGGGAGCACAGATATACTAGATTTATTTTAGTCTAGGCCTATCGGCTGCTGGATTTTGTGGTTTTCTGTAGCATGTTTTGCTCAAGGCCTATCAACAAGTCTTTGAACAATTTTATCATCTATGATGATTTCATCATTAGTCATGTGCTGGGGAGGAGCCATTTGGGTGCGTTTTACTTCCGCGTCCAGGAGCGATGAGGGCAGTGCGAGTCGGATGAGCCGCAGTAAACTCATTTGTGTGGATTCATGGGGACTTGGACTTCTGGGGATTGAAGTCCAAGAACATCTGGAGTGCCAAGGTTTGCCATCATGGGTCTGGTCAATTGAAGAATTGAGGAAATAAATAAATTTAATTTTCAATGTTGGTGTGTCAGCAGGCAGGCTACACATGGGTCAGTGTTGTGCACTGCTGGTGCAACTCTTTTGTCTTCTTTTTAATATTCTTTCACAACCAAATTGCTTGTTAAAAGAAACAAAAGGCACGTGTGTGTTCATTGTTGATAAGCTGGTGTTGCTCTGAAAAAAAAAAGGATTGCTCATGAAAGACCAATCAATATTAAGCATAGATATGCATAAGATAAAAGGTTGCAAGGGGAAGAATCATATTCAAATCTTTGATTATATGTTAATAGGATGGCTGCCCACAATGTGTTGCCTGCTGCATAAGAAGACCCCTGTGGGGATAGCTTGTAGGAAAGCAGGAGGATGTCAGCAAAAATCAAATGGCTTTTTGTTTCTTTTTTCTCGATCTTTACTATAATTCAGTGGACAGTGTATTTGCCTCTAGGCTAGATTAAGCTCCTGACTAGGAACTTGCATATGTCACTTAAAGTGGCACTGTCAGATCGCTACAGGAGGAACCATCAATTGTCACTGCACTATAGCCAGACGCTTCCAAGTGGGAGTCTTCTTCTTCCATGTCTAGGCCAGGCATGAAACTGCCAAAACAAAGGCACCTTTTGATGAGTTCGTTCTGCAGTTCCTTTTGCCTGACCTAGTGTGAGAAAGATTAATTGGCAACACTGTTGTGATGGCTCCCAGGTGTGGGAGTGGCTGGCCGCAAGGAAGACGCGTGAGACAATCGTGCGGTGAAGTCCATCTGGGTCGGGTGGCACGTATTTATTACCCTGCCTTGGGGTGATGCGCGTGTAAGAAGCGTGTGACCCCCTAATACAGAAGGCTTGCATATGTGGCATTTTCCGGTTGTCAAGACAATACCTGTTCCTGGACATTGTCCTGTGGTTAATAGACAACCCACAACTAATTAAGGTCTGGGCTGGCAAAACCCATTGTTCCTCCCCTATCTCGGAGCCTTATGTGTATTGACTCCGGGTACCTAGCTTGTTCTGCTGTCTGGCGCGGCTTATTTGCCCAACTTAATCTGTAGCCAGAAGCAGAGGATTTGCCCAACTTAATCTGTAGCCAGAAGCGGAGGATTGTGTATTTCCATTAGAGTCATCATCTTTGGTTTTTGTCCTGTTTCTATCATAGCCATCAGCCAAGGCTTTATGATTTGCCCCCCAAACTAACTAGCTAGCCCACACCCCAATTGCCTTTCCTGCCAAGGCCGGTTGGTCCCCGGATCTGTTGAAGGCTGGGCGAACCCCTGGGGAAAGGTTTGGCTAATTATTCTTGCAGCAACCCACATTCCCCCTTCCTTTATTAGTTAAATCAGCCTGACTGAGGGCACGGTAGATATAAGACATGATCTGCTTGGGCATAACTGTCTCCCAAAGTCTCCACCATGGATGCATATTGACACCACCACCACAATGCCAGCGATAGCTTTAAGCGCTGTCTGCAACCAACCCCATGGCACCCATGACCAAAGTTCATCCCACCAACCCCAGTTGGTATTCTCCTTGATATGTTTAACTATGGTGTCAAGTTCGGTGATTTGACTCTGGACCTTGTGAGAATTGTCCATGAGGTTAAAACAACACATGTCCCAGACAGATTCACAACCCAAATGGTGTAAGAGCAGCAAATAGTCAATTGCTGCGCGGTTATCCAAAACTGCATGTCTCAGTTCAGCCTGCTCTCGGTTTAACATGGCAATGGCTGATAAAGTGTGATTGATGGCTTTTGCTAGCGCGCACGCCAGCTGGCTGATCCTGCGTGCATTACCTACTGCCAGTCCGGGCACCCCTATAATACTGACTGCTAGGGACACATACTCTGCCTTGCTAAGCATGGTGGTATCACTGTCACATGTCTCATCTAGCTAGACCGCTCGTATGGGCCGTGCCGGCCTTGGGGTGACTGGGTTTGGGATGACCATCTCCCTTTCGGGGAGTACCAGGGTTAAGCGACTCACACAACAGTATGAGTCAGACACATTAGCGGGTATGTAGTTCCAAGTCTGTTGGTTACAAGTAAAAAACCACCCTGTAGGCAAAATAATATGAGGATACACATAATTGATTGTCTCTGGTTGGGTACATTTCCAAGTCTCTTTCCCAGGACTCAGGCAGCGGTGGTGTGGCCCCTTGGCTGTGGAGCAGCTGGTCATCTTGGCACAGGGCATGCTTGGGCTGATGGGCACCCGAGGTGTGTAAAGGGTGACTGCATCAGCAGGCAAAGCCTTTGTTACCTGAGTCCCCCAGTTCGCGTAATTCGTGTACATGATTTGGTAGTGGTACCCAAACGCGTGCACCCATTCAGTGTCCCCAGCCTGCTCTCCTGGGGCGTGGCAAACCGGGATCAGGCATGTACTTAGTAAAGAAGCAGTGTCCATGGTTTGTTGCAAGCAAAAGTCCGATTGGTTGATAAGTTCTGCTAATTTCTCCCAAATGTTGTACTGGAGTCTGGCGGTTAAGTCTCCGCCAGGTATCAAGTCCCCATGAGAAGCTTGAACCCCTCCCCCCATCAGCAAGGAAAAGATCAAGACAACCATCAGGGTATTGTAGGTGATTTGAACTAGCACTGCGGCCACCATGTTTTGCGGGGTGGGCTCAGTGTTTTGCTCCCTCAGGATGGACAAGGCGTCATCTCATAGGGTCTTGACCATCCCCCAGGTCACTCTCTGGTCTGGTCTCGGCTGGGGTCGTCTGCTCCGCCTGGGTCCTCTTGTTAGGCTCACTCCCTCCATCTCGGGCAGGGGGTCCAGGATCGCTCGGTTCCACGCCATGCGGCTTGAAATGTGGTCTCACGCAGCAGGCTGGTATCCAGATGGGTCCTGTGGGGGACATAACCACTGCATACCCTCCCCCCCCATGTTATCAGGGGTGCCGGACCTCTCCAGGAGGTGTCTGGTGGCACCCTGAAGAGAACCATGGGTCGTGGGAGGATTTCCTGCTGTCGGAAATGCTTCTCCTGCGGGGTGCAGTCAGCAAAAATGTTAAGGTGGTTATAAGTGAATAAAACTTTGTGCAGGCGTTGCTGTGCCTGGCCCTGGCTTTTCGGGGGGACTATCTCCTCCCTTTCTGTTTTTCAATGTAGGACTTTAACATCCGTCCGGTTCACCCGTTCGACAATGGCTTGTTCCTGGGGATTGTATGGAATGCCAAATGTGTGCTTTACATCCCAAGTTGCTAGGAATGTGGTTAGCTGTTTGGAACTATAAGCCGACGCATTGTCGGTCTTCAAGTGGCCTGGTTTGCCCATGGCCGCGAAGCATGTCAAGAGATGTTGCTCAACATGGGTTGCAGCTTCTCCCTTCTGGGCTGTGGCCCAGGCAAACTGTGAAAATGTGTCAATGGAGACGTGCATGTACTGTCATCTCCCAAATTGTGGGACGTGCGTGACGTCCATTTGCCAAATTTGGTTAGCTCCTGTCCCTCATGGGTTAACACCCTGTGAGGGCCCTCCCGGTGCTCCTGCACATTGTGGGCAGGAGCACACAATTCCTTGTGCTTGTGACAATGACAGGTTAAACTGCCTTGCTAGTGCTTTGGCATTCTGGTGGAAGAATGCATGACTTTGGATCGGGGTCGTAAAGATGCCCGAGACTAATTTCCAGTGAGTTTCCTTAGCGGCCGCGTCAGCCCTGCTGTTGCCCTCTGAGATGGGGCCAGGTAGATCCTGGTGGCTCCTAATGTGGGCAATGTACAGCGCTTCTCTGCGGTGCTGCAGGTGAAATTGCATGGTCAAGAATAGGCTCAACAAATTCTTGTCTATGGCGGGAGTGATGTAAGCCCCATGGTATACTGTGGATCAAATTCCTGACATACTGACTATCTGTGATGATGTTTAATGGCTCCTTGGTGAACGTTCTCAAAGCAAGGTTCACTGCTGCCAGCTCCGCTTCTCTGTGCTGATTTTTGCGGAAGTGTCAGCAGCGTTTTCCAAGCCCTTTCTTCGTGCCAAGTGAGAACTCCGTATGTTTTTCCCCCATCAGTGAATACTGTCTTGGCTCCATGGAGGGGAGTCAAGGACAGCATTTCCTGCAATCTGATTGTCTGAGTCTGAAGTGAGACTAGTCTGGGATCCTTTGGCAAGTGGTATGCCAGGCTCCCCTTGAAGCCTTCAAATGCTATGGGTAGGATGTCTCCCAGCTGCAATAGCTGCTGCGTCTGCTCTTTGTTGAATGGCACGACTATCTTGGCCAAGTCGTGTCCTGAAATGACCTTTATTTATTTTTATTTATTTATTGTAACATTTTTATACCGCCCACTCAGCCAAAGCCGACTCCGGGCGGTTCACAACAGTGGGTAAAAACAGATAAAAACAAATAAAACAGATAAAAACCAGCAATAAGAACCCACCCCTAAAAAGAGAGGGGTGCAGGAACTGAAGAAACCATGGGCAGGCATCCTCCCCTATATTAACCACCCAATGGAAGCCACCCCTGCACCCCAAACTTGGCCCGCCAGCCAGGTTTTTAGTTCTTTTCTAAAGGGCAACAACTCCGTCTGGAGACGCAGTTCCACAGGCAGGAGGTTCCAAAGGGCAGGTGTGGACACAGAGAAGGCTCTCCTCCTTGTGCCAGAGAGGCAAGCCCCCCTGGCTGATGGCACTATTAGAGAGCCCCTCCGGTCCGCTCTGGTGGGACGGACAGATGTCCTTAGGGCAATGCGGTCTCTAAGGTAACCTGGCCCACTACCATATAGGGCTTTAAAGGTCAAAACCAGCACCTTGAATTGCACCCGGAGGCAAACGGGTAACCAGTGCAGCTCCCGCAGCAGTGGTGAGGCATGGGCATAATGTCCACACCCCATCACCACCCGAGCCGCCACATTCTGGACCAGCTGCAGCCTCCGAATGGTCACCAAGGGCAGCCCCATGTAGAGCGCATTACAATAATCTAGTCTGGAGGTCACCAGAGCATGAGTGACCATTAGCAAAGAGTCCCGGTCCAGGAGCGTGCGCAACTGGCGAATCACCCGAAGTTGGGTGAAGGCCCTCCTGGCCACAGCCGCCACCTGTTCTTCTAGCAGCAGCTGTGAATCCAGGAGGACCCCCAAGTTGCGCACCGGGTCGGTCTGGGGCAAAATAGCCCCATCCAAAACCAAAGATGGTAGCTCCCGGGATAGCACAGGACCCCCCATACACAGCCACTCAGTCTTACTAGGATTCAGCTGTAACCCATTTGCCCCCATCCAGACCCCAACCGCCTCCAGACAACTGGAAAGGACTTTGACTGCATCACTGGAGTCCCCACGGGCCAAGATGTACAACTGTGTATCATCTGCGTACTGATGGTACCGCACCCCGTGGGAACGGATGATCTCACCCAGCGGCTTCATGTAGATGTTAAATAGGAGAGGAGAGAGTACCGAGCCCTGAGGCACCCCATATTTTAGGGACCTAGGACTGGACTTCTGACTCTCCAACCACACTGACTGGGTCCGGCCCTTCAGAAATGAGGAAAACCAGGACCACACAGTGCCCTGGATCCCCAATCCTCGGAGCTGTTCCAGAAGGATACCATGGTCAACGGTATCGAAAGCCGCTGAGAGGTCAAGAAGAGCAAGGATGGATGGATGACCACCATCCCGCTCTTGCCAGAGATCATTCATCAGCGTGACCAATGCAGTCTCAGTACCATATCCAGGTCTGAATCCTGACTGGAAGGGGAGTAGGTACTTCATCCAGTACCCCCTGCAACTGACGCGCCACTGCCTTTTCCAATACTTTCCCCAAAAAGGGGAGGTTGGAAACAGGTCTGTAGTTGGTTATGACTGCTGGATCGAGGGATGGCTTCTTCAGGAGGGGGCACACCAAAGCATGTTTCAATGGTGCAGGAAATATCCCCTCCCTTGCTCTCAGACTCCCCTTATGAATTACTGTGGCTACCAATTCCTGCGGAGGAATGATGTTCCTGGAGGAGGGGTTCGGTAGATACACCCATTCCATGATTTTTGCCCCCCCTTGCTGGAGTCTATACCTAGCGCTCCTGTGAACATGGTCCCTGTTCTAATGATGTACAGATTTAGCATGGGGGTGTACCCATTGCTGGCTGAGAATGCGGTTTACTTCCTGGAGTGTTTGCTTAGCCTCATGCGGAATGTGTATTTGGTCTGCTGGCTGCTTTCCTTGGGTTAGCAGTGAGAAAAGTGGCTTTAAGAGGTCTGTGTCTATTTTAAAATATGGCCTTGCCCAATTGATGTTCACTAAAATTTGCTGCAGTTCTACTAGCATGACTGAGCCCTTAATATTGATCTTAGGCAGCACTGGCGCTGCAAAAGATCGGAGCAACCAATGTCCCAGATAAGAATAGGGTTCGGCTCTCTGCACTTTCTCAGGGGCTATGACTAATCCTTTTTCCCCCAGTGTGCTCTGGAGGTCGCGAAATATGTCGCTGCCTAATTTGGGTGCTGCGATCAATATGTCATCCATGAAATGGCAGACTAAGACTTTGGGATGCAGGTTCCGGAATTTCTCCAAGGCCTCATGGACATAGATTTGGCACAGGATTGGCGAGTTGAGCATTCCCTGTGGCAAAAATTTCCACGCGAACCTTCGGGTTGGCTCCTTATGGTTAATAACTGGCACTGTAAATGCGAACCTTTCCCTATCCCTAGGGTCTAAAGAGATGGTGTAAAAGCAGTCTTTTAAGTCTACGATCAGGATCTCCCACCCTTCGGGGATCATGTTCGGATTGGGGGTAGCACATTGAAGTGGTCCCATGGGCTGAATGCACTTATTGGTTTCCCTTAAATCGTGAAGAAGTCACCACTTTCCGGACTTCTTTTTTATGACAAAAATCGGTGAATTCCAGGGACTGGTGGATGGTTCTATGTGTCCCGCATCTAGCTGCTCTTTAACAAGCTGCTTTAAAGCCTCTAACTTTTCCCCAACTATTGGCCACTGTTCCACCCATACCAGCTCATCGGTTAACCATTTGAGCGGCAGGGCCATTACCCAAAAGTTAGGGTGGCACAATACTGTTGCAGAATGTTTCTCCCCCAGAGGTTGATGGGCACGCTTAGGATGTGCGGGCGTATTACCACTGTGCCATCTGCCCCTGGGATAGTGACTTCCACCCAGTCTCGGCTCCTGTAAGCTTCTTGAACTCCTCCTACCCCACACACATCTGAAACTGCCTTGATTGCCCATTCATCGGGCCATAATTTTCTGCTAATTACTGTGACATCTGCTCCCATCCCTAACAGACTGTCAAAAGGCCTTTTATTCAAAAATACCTTAATGACCGGTCGCTGTTTCCACTCTATGTTCTGCTCCACTGTCGCTATGATCTGGTATTCTTCTACTTCCCCTTCCTCTCTCTGGCGGTCTGTCGACCCGAATGCTGAATCTCCTCTGCTCACTTCCTTGCCCCCACCTGGCAGATGATACGGAACCATGATCAATTGCACTACTAAATCCGCTTTGCTGATTGTCTGGGGTAGGTGTGTCCATAACTGGACTTTGATGATGCCTGTGTAGTTGGAGTCTATGACTCCCGGGATCACGAAGATCCCTTTCTTCCCTGCACTGCTTCGAGGCAAGACTAACCTTATTGTGCCTTGGGGCAGGGGACCCATGTACTGGGTGTTAACTAGGTTGACTGTGCCTGGTAGGTCGCAAACAACGTCCTCCTGGCATTCTAGGTCTAACCCAGCACTGCCCTTGGTTTCTGGCTGTGCCTCGGAGAGGCTGGGGGTGACTATTGGGATGTCTGCTCCGGAATCTCCAGAGCGGTGGTTGTTTCTATTTGGACCGGACCTAGAGACACACCCATGGCCCGGTTTCCCGAATTCGGGCATAAGTTGGGCCAATGGAAGCCATTGTGGCACCTTGGGCACTGGGTGGATGGCGTGGTCGGGTGGCCCACGGGATGGCCGTCCCCCCCTTTTGCAGGGCTGTTTTGACCTGCATTCTTTGGCGAAGTATCCCATCTTGCCACACTGGTAGCAAGCTCCCTTGGGCTGATTCCCCCCTTGCACGACCACTGCTAACAGACCCATTTTATAGGAGTCTGTTCCAATGTCCGTGCAAGCCCTGATCATATCGGTAAGTGTCAAATCGGTTCTGTGACCGATCGGCTGCAAAATTTTGTGGCAGTCGAGGTTGGCATTGTCTTTTGCCAGCTTCATCATAAGCTCCTCTTGGGCCTCCTGGTTGTCTATCTGTCTGCTAATTGCTTCCTCTAACCAGTTAATGAAGTCCATGTAGGGTTCCTGTACTCCCTGTTTGATGGAGGTGTAATTTTTGGCACCCTTGCCAGTGGCGGGTACCTTGAGGTATGCCTTGAAGGCGAACTCAGAAGCCAGCTGGAGCGTGGCTGCTAGCAGAATGGATTGCGTCTGGATGGTATCGAACTGCCCTGAGCCGTATAGTTGCTCGGGAATTACTGCTCCTCCCATCCTGGCAGCCCTGGTCTGTGCTTCCAGCCGGTACTCACTGTCCCATAATAGGTACTAGCTGCGGTTCAGCATCATCCTCATCGTGACTTTCCAGTCATGAGGGACGAACGTGGTGGACTCCCACAGCTGTTGGAGTGTACCCCTTGTGAACCTAATCTGGAGCCCTGTATCTGTGATGGCTTTGTGGATTTCCGCAAGCAGCTTGTAAGGAATAGGCGCGTATACCGCCATCTGATTGCCCATGAGGGCATCCATCTCCAAGCGGACTGGACACAGCATCTGGAGCTCGGCCAGTTCGGCAGCCGGCAATTCCCCCTTGCGTAACTCTTCCTCTACCATTAGCTGGAAGGGACTCTTAGTGACCTGGGAAGCGCCTGTGCTTCCTAGGCTTCTGCCCGCTCCCACGGCTTCTGCAGCCCCCATGTCTGAACTGGATGGTTGGGTAGAGACGCGCTGGGGCTGATGGTTCTATGTACGCTGGGGGTTTCTCGGTCTCTACCCAGGCTGGACTGACTGTTGCAATTATCTGCCTACACTTGCTCCAAGTCCCTATGATTTTGGCGGGCGCTCGGGGTTCTTCTTTGAGGCATTTCCCTACTCTGTCCCAAATCTCTGAATCCATCATGCCTGCTTCTTGGTAGAACAGACAGTGCTCCCCCAGATGCATCACGAGTTCCGTCAGGCTGCTCCTCCGTACCCTTATGCGAAATAGCTTTGCCAGGCCCTTGAGCTCCTCCACCTGAGCTCTTTGCCTGATGGATGAGTTCCCCCCCCCACCCTAGCCCCCATTACTACCTGATCGGGGGTTCCCCGGATTTGCTTCCACAGGATGAGTCAGCACACCTTTTGAGGTAGTATGGTGGGGCAAGGGATGCACAGGACGATGTCCCTCGGGTCTGGTCAGTGGATCAGGATCACGGCTATGGCTCTCTGCTGTGGGCTTCTGCTGCTCTGCCTCTGCTGTTCAGGATTGCGGCTCTCCCCTGGGTTTGGAACGCATCTGTTCCGATATGTTGGGTCTGCCGGGCTTGTGGCCACGTTGGCTTCCTTGCTTCGTGATCATCGTGGCCTCCTCTAGGGACCGCATTGGCCTAGCCTTGAGATGGTGTCGGGTTCCAATCGGGGTTCGTTCTGATCAGAATCATGTCGGGGTCACCAGATGTTGTGATGGCTCCCAGATGTGGGAGTGGCTGGCCGCAAGGAAGACATGTGAGACAATTGTGCAGTGAAGTCCAGCCCCGATCTGGGTTGGGTGGCACGTATTTATTACCCTGCCTTGGGGTGATGTACGCGTAAGATGTATGTGACCCCCTAATACAGAAGGCTTGCATATGTGGCATTTTACAGTGGTCAAGACAATACCTGTTCCTGGACATTGCCCTGTGGTTAATAGACAACCCACAACTAATTAAGGTCTGGGTTGGCGAAACCCATTGTTCCTTCCCTATCTCGGAGCCTTATGTGTATTGACTCAGGGTACCTAGCTTGTTCTGCTGTCTGGCGTGGCTTATTTGCCCAATATAATTTGTAGCCAGAAGCGGAGGATTGTGTATTTCCATTAGAGTCATCATCTTTGGTTTTTGCCCTGTTTCTCTCATAGCCATCAGCCAAAGCTTTATGATTTGCCCCCAAACTAACTAGCTGGCCCGCACCCCAATTGCCTTTCCTGCCAAGCCCGGTCCCCAGATCTGTTGAAGGTGGGGCGAACCACTGTGGAAAGGTTTGACCAATTATTCCCGTGGGCAACCCACACAACACAAGGTTGCTGTTACCAGGGTATGCTCGATTGTGGATCAAAAATACCACAATCTTTGAGGAAGCTCTTTCTGTGTACCCCCAATGCGATAGTAAGATGTGATATGAAGCTAGGCAAATGCTAAGCCAAGCCAAGCCATGCAGCCTTATTTATTTATTTATTTATTCTTCAAATTTCAATTGCTGCTCAACTCAGCAACGATTCTGGGTGGCTAACAACAATTAAAAGCAACATCTAGCTAATTAAAAGCCCTTAAAAATCCCATTAAAAATTCTAAATAATTTACCCACTCACCCCATCCATTAAAAGAGTGAGAGAAATCTTAATTATACAAGCCAGCATGCACTGGGTCTGTCTGGGGTAAAATAGCCCCATCCAGAACCAAAGATGGTAACACAGGGCCCCTAATCCATAGTGATAACACAGGGCCCCTAATCCATAGCCACTGAGTCTTGCTGGGATTCAGTTGTAGCCATTGTCCCCCATCCAGACCCCAACAGCCTCCAGACACCTGGATAGGTCTTTGACAGCATTGCTTGGATCACCACTGGCTGAGATGTACAACTGAGTATCATCAGCATACTGATGATACCTCAGCCTGTGGGAATGGATGATCTCACTCAACGGCTTCATGTAGATGTTAAATAGGAGAGGAGAGAGCCTTAAAATTACTTCTATCATGCATCCCACAAGCATGTATTGTTCACAGAATGTAGATGCAAAATGATTTTTAATTAAATACATACAAACATTCATTATAGTGTTGAGGTCTCAAAAGACTAATCCCTCAGACCAGGCTTGCCAGATGCTAAATGAATTCACAATCAGGCAAGAAGAGATCCAACAGTTCATTATTCAGCTGAACAGAGAGGCTGGGCACGTACTTTCTTTGTCATCATCGACTGCAACTTGTATCCAAGAATGCATTTTTTCCTGAAGCAGAAAAAATTTCATTGGCATGAATTTGTTTAAGGTGGATCTCAGCTTGCCATGAAGTGACCCACAGACTATGATGAGGGAGGCATCTCCTCTTGCAACTACTATCACTCTGGTGACACAGGTGGTGGAAAAAACAATGAGAATGTATTAAAGAGAGGGGAAGTGCTAGCCATCATCACCATCACCATCAGCATCATGTCTCTATTTTTTTTTAAAAAAATTGGAATAATCAAAGAATGGCTTGGGTGGATGTCTCAGCTTGTGCACTCTTCTCTTTGGAGTTTTTTTTTTGTGGTTGCCTCCCAAACAAAAACCCATATTTCCTTTGTGGACAGTAAACAGTTTGGAACTAGCTGGCTAGCAATTGGGCTTCAGCACAAAAAGGCTTTTTACCTTCTTCCTGTACCCCAAATTGCATAAGCAGATATGAGCAACATTTAGCACATTTTCACTTACTGACTAGGTAGCAGGACGGGCATCTGTAACCCAACATATCCGGAGGTCTCACCTGCCTCAGGGGGAATAGGTGGTTTGAGAAATCAATGAATAATCAAGTTAGGGACAAATCTGATGAGACCCTGTTAGACTTAGAAGGTGAAAAATGCTTGCCTGTCTAATACACTTGCAAATGAAGTCCATTCTTATCTCCCAGTGGTCAACCACCAGATAAAAGAAAACTAATTTGCAATGTGTAGGAGAAACCTTGAATTGGGATAAACAAATGAATTTAATCCTTTAAGGGAGCTTCAAGACTATTGATGAGTTCAAACAGCATCTGTTTTGATTCCTAAAAATAATTCCAGCTAAATCAATTCAAATTTATGATGACTCTTTTTAGGGTTTTTGAAGTAGAGAGCATTCAGAAGGGTTTACAAATCCCGCATTCTGGGGGATTTTGGGATTATGCATTTTGCCACACAAGCTCATCTTCTAGCATGTATAGCAGGGAATTGAACTCCAAACCTCTTGCTCTGATACCTAACTCACTGAGATATTCAGCCAGCTGTTTTGAGCCTTAGTCCTTTTAGTTTGGCGATCACAGCAGATGGTGATTGCAGCCATGAAATAAAAAGACACCTACTTCTTGGGAGGCAAGTTATGAGAAACCTAGGCAGCATAATAAAAAGTAGAGACATCACCCTGCCAACAAAAATCCATATAATTAAAGCAATGGTATTCCCAGGGGTAATGTATGGCTGTGAGAGCTGGACCATAAGGAAGGCTGAGTGCAGAAGAATAGATGCCTTTGAACTGTGGTGCTGGAGGAGACTCCTGTGAGTCCCCTGGACTGCAAGGAGATCAAATCAGTCATTCCTGAAGGAAATCAACCCTGACTGCTCATTGGAAGGACAAATACTGAAGATGAAGCTCAGGTACTTTGGCCACCAAATGAGAAGAGAGGACTCACTTGACTGATGCTGGGAAAGATCAAAGGCAAAAGGAGACGGGGGCAGCAGAGGATGAGATGGATGGAATTGTTGATGCAGTGGGCGTTGATCTGGCCGAACTGTGGACAATGGCAGAGGAACCTGGGGTCGCAAAGGGTCAGATGTGACAACAACAGTAGCAGCAGCAGCAACAATAACAACAACAACCCCCCCCCCCCAAAAAAAGAAGAAGCTTGGATTGAAACAGCCTAGAAGGAAAATATTATTATTATTTTATGAATGAACAGAATAATAAACAATACAGCAACAGCAATGGAAATAATGGTTCAAAGAATTTCATAAGCACATAGAATTTCCATCCCAAATATCATTAGGATCAATACAACAAACATTTTGTAGATGATAATGTTGATGTTATAAATACTATGCCATAAGTTCAGCTTCTGTATGTCTGCATTTGAGAAACTGTACCTTCCCTTTGATGTTTTATTTATTTATTTATTTATTTATTTATTTATTTATTTATTTATTTATTTATTTATTTATTTATTTATTTATTTATTTATTTATTTATTTATTTATTTATTTATAGATTTATATCCCGGCCTTCTGATGGGGGACACCACTCAGGGTGGCAAACAGCATACAATAAAAATAGCGAACAAGCAACTACTATAGTACAACAACAAATTAAAACGGCATCAGCCAAAAAACGATCAGTAACACAGACACACACCATTAAGAACTAGAATTAAAACACTAAAACCTAATTGGATAAACATTAAAAAAAACTACCCTCACCCACCCTCTTCCTATAATAAAATAATAGAAGAGAGAGCAAAGAGCAAAAGAAACAGGATCCCTCAGACAGATTAAAATGAGCCAACGGGCTTGCACGGTTGAGTCAAGCACACCCCAGATCCGCTGGCATAGCCAGGTCTTTAACTTTTTCCTGAAGGGAACTGCAGCTGTTACCATAAGTTTCTAATCATATTTGTTATTTAGGTGAACACAGTGGACCCAACTAGTGCCTTGGTTATTTAGCAGGAATAGGTACTCTGCCACCTTACATTAAAGAAGAATAGAAAATGTAGATTTATTGCTTCAGGTGATCCATTCAAGAATAGTGCTGGACAAAGAACCCTAAACCATCTTAGGTAAAGGGTAAAGATAAAGGTCACCCTTTCTCGAACATCAGTTGTATCCTTCTCTAGGGTGCAGTGCTCATCTCCATTTACAGCCAAAGAGCCAGTGCTGTCTGCATATACAGACACTTCTGTGGTTAAGCAAGAACAAACATTCTTGAGGGGTATGCAAGAGCAAAACCAAATAGGAAGATGGAAGAAGGAGCTCACTGGACAAGGAACAACATTAAAGAAGGAGATGGCTGAGGAACTCAACCTCCCCTACATCACTTGGAGGGCTTTGAATAGGCTGAGAGTCGGAGTCCCTAAATGCAAGACCAACATGCTCAAGTGGGGGCTGCTGGGAGACAACACGCTGTATGAATTCAGCATGCTTCAGCCAAATTAGATGAATTGACTACAGTCTACCTGCATTACGAGTCTGGCCAGGTTATCCTGCTATAGAGTAGACCACACTGCCAGCAACTCAACGCCGAGCATCAGGTGACAGTTAACTAACCTGACTACCCTGACGACTAACAGATTTAGGTGGCGAAGTCCACAAGGAAGGGTGATGGTCACCAAGTGGGTTAAATCTCACTTGAATCCATTTTGATGGAAGGCAGCAGCTTCATCAGTACTGACCTGGGACTGATGAAGACTTTGCGTGACAAAAGGGATCAGGACCAGAAAGTGACTCAGGGAACTAGATCAGTGGTACGGGGTTCACACTGCGATGCGGAAGGCAGATGAAAGGCCACGGCATTATATTTACAGGACAGTCTTCATGGTTGATTGCCATGAGGATCACCAATATTCGGAATTGAATATGGTACAAGAAGAAGTAACTACATTGATTATGGTTTGATAACAACAACTGTGATGACAACAATGACAATGACAGCAACAAGAGAGTGAGATTGTTATCTCGAGGCTGATGTAGTTAATGAAGTTTCTTTCCTTTTTCCTTCAAAATTTAGCCAGGGTAATTCATCTGCCAACAGAAAGCTTAATTGTGCTTGTTTACACTGTGACCTTCCCTGCACATTTGTAGGTACTTTCCAGCCATGGTCCCATTTGGAAAAGTGGAGTTTATTGTAGTGTGACTGTTGGGCTTGGTTTCACTTTGTTCTCTAAACTGCAGGAACACTAAAGCTTTTTTATTGCACTGGAGTGCACAGGCACAATTTAATTGGTTCACTCAACACATGTGGGCTCTACATGGGTCACCCAGGTTTATGAGAGCAATCTGATGGTTTATAGATACATTGTGCTATACTAGGACTGGTACATGAATTCTGCTTGCTAAACAATGACTTGATTCCTAACCAATGACATCTATTTATTATTTCTAAGCTGTACCTTTTGATTATTCCCAAAAGGCATCCACAAATCCACCCACTAAGTTTTTTGTGCCCAGATAACAGTTTTTGGATATCTGTATTCTGAACTTGTAAGTTTTAAAAATCTGTTTTGACTTTAGCGCTGTATCGCTTAAGAATTTAAAACTGCAACTGGAGGCTCGCTGGTTGTTTATCTTGTAAAATAAAGCAATCTACACAGGCAACCTGGTTTTACATAAATATTTATAAACACATACTATTAAAAATATTTAAATGATGATTTAGACCAGCAGTAAAGATTTATCTACACAGAGACCTAGGAATTAAGGAAAATGGGAGTGCCAAAATGCCAATTTCAGAAGGTAGAGCCCAGGTGCAGTGACTGTGGTGTGAGCAGCAGTGATGGCTCCTGACCTACACTTTTTGTACTTAGCTGGTCTCTTCAGCTGTAACAGTGATCTATTATTTAAAAATATTAAATCTATTTATCCCTCTGATCCTGGAATACAAAATGTCCATTCACTTGTAAATGCAGTGATTTGAAATCCTGTGTGGTGCTCTAGACCAATTTTCTGCACAGCTTAAAATTGGAATAAAAGAAGACAAGCATCAACACAAAGACCATGTGACGGCAAATCAACTTTTAAAAGAAACCCAGACCAACTCCAATTTATTTCAGTTGCTCCCTTAAGTTGTGATTGATTCCACTGGTTTTAATAAGATCCAATCAATGGAAGAAATGGAGAAGGACATAACTCAAAGATATAGTACACGTTCTATATTCAGGTGGTCCCAGGTTCAGATTCTTGGTGTCTTCAGATAGGGATGGGGAAGACATTTTATCTGAAACCGCAAATAGCCACTGCTGCCAATCAGTGTAGACAGTACTGAATGAGCTGCTTTGACTCAATAGAAGATGGTTTCCCAAATGTTCCCATTTCTCCTAAAGTACCAACTATTGTTAGGATGTAGAATAAACCCTTTTGTTGCAAGGGCATGTCAGCAAATGCAAGCGCGGCACCAAAATGGCTGCCGCGCTCTTTGCGCCCCCCCACCAGACTTGGACATCCGGGTAGTTTGGGGGGGGCGTGGCCATCCCTCTTTAAAAGGGGTGGCCACGAGGCAGCCGAGCTGCCATTTTGCAAAGCGACGGAGAGCAGATGTTTTTCCCCACTTGCTCCGTCGCTCTTCGCTTCAGTCGGGAAGCCTCTTTGAGCAGCGGTTTTTTCTTTGCTGATTTTCTCAGGCTTCCCGGCGATTCGTGGCAATGCCTTCCAAAAAGAAGGCGATGGCGAATTCGATTCGCCCTTCCAGGAGGCGTCAGCCGGGTCGGAGGACCGCGACTGCGCCCCCTCAGCAGGCCCCCTTTCCGGGGGCACCCACCGGGACCGGTGGGATGGGGTCGATTCCTCCTTGGCCTGAGGCTGGGCAGCCCCAGGCCGGCCTGGAGGGGGCCGCGGCCCCCGGCCCGCAATTAGCGGCCATCGGATCGGGCCAGGCGGGTGGGCATGCCCAGGCTGGGCCTTCGGACCTTGCCCCGCGGCTTCCAGCGGTGGGCTTCAACCAGGGAGTTTGGCTGGGTTCCCTTCCCTGGCAGGGCATGCCCCCGGTCCCTCAGGGGCCGGTGGTTGGGGCATGGCCATATTCGGGCCCCGGTGTCCAGATGCCTGGCCCGGCCCCTGCTACCAGTGGGCCGGCCGGCCCTATGACCCCCATCTGCGTTGGGGGCTCTGTAAACGTTGATGCCCTACTGGCCCGCGTAGCGGCTCTAGAGGCATCTTTGGGGATAGTCAATCCACCCGGGGCACCTTTTGGTTTACAGGTCAACGCAATGGCCGCCGGCCCTCGGCAGGCGGCCGACCGGGTTGAGCTGCCTGAGGCACATGGGTCGGCGACAGCCGCGACCTCGCAGCTCCCCGTGCAGCTGATGCCGCCAGCAGGTAGTGGTCAGGCCCCATCTACGAGCTCGGTTGCGGTCGCGAGCTCCGATGCCCACAGTGGGCCAGAACCCCCAGTGGGGGCGGCCCATGGGGGTGCAACTTGTGAGTATCCAGTTCAAGCTAGTGCACCCACACCACAACCCACAACGGGGGGAGGCTTACAGTGGCCGTGGCCTCGCCTGGTTGGGCCGGTGGGACAGCCGCCACCGGCCCATTCGGGTACAGCTTTGCCACTCCAAGGCCTCACTTGGGGCGGGGGACCCTATACGGCAGGGAACCTATTGGGGGTGGCGGGGGTGGTTCGGGCCCCTTTCATGGTGCCCAGTGCTGCCAATGTTCCGGTGTCGGCTTTTCCGACAGCAGGGTATTCCTTACCCCTTGGGGATCATCTGGCCCAGGCCACCAAGGAAAAGATCTGGCGGGTGGAGTATGTGGACATTTTCTCCCTCCTGAATAGGGAACCCACCAAAGAGGAGAGGGAGGGGCAGGACGAGAAAGACAAGGAGCAGTCACGTTGTCGTAAGCCGCCGCGCACGTGGGCCAATTGGTTACCCGCATACCTCATATACATGGCGGTGTACCTTAGGGCCCGGCCTGACCTGGCCATTCCGATGGTCCAGTATTTGGACAACATATACAGGGCGATGGTTGATTTCCCTGGCCCGTCGTGGTTGGCTTACGATGAAGAATTCCGCATGAGAGTGCCCCTACACCCAGAGATGAGGTGGGATGAGCCCTGCCAGAAGCTGTGGCTTCTGTACATGACCCCCACGCGCCCTGCGCCAGGGGAGAGGTACCATTGTGGACATGCGGTCCAGCGAGCTGCTCCAGCCCAGGCACCCCGCCAGGTGGCGGGGCAGGGGGTTCCAGCCCGCCTGCTGTGTTGGAGCTTCTCGGCCAATGGTTCATGCAATAGGAAGCAGTGCCGATACAGGCACGAGTGTCCCTCTTGTGCTGGCCCCCATGCCGCTTCTGCGTGTCAGCGGGCAGGCGGACTGCAGGGCAGAGGGAGAGGTGGACAGGGTGCGGGCAGAACTGCCGCGGAGGGAGCTGGTCAAGCAAAAGCCCCCCTCCCCAATTAATGTGGACATGTTGGAGCGTTAGCTCACGATGTACCCGAGGAGGGCAGATGCAGCTTACCTGATTGAGGGTTTCCAGCAGGGGTTTCGCATTCCTTTCACGGGGGACAGGTCCCCCCAAGATGCCCCCAACCTGTTGTCACTCAGGGGCAGGGAGGAGGTGGCTGCCGTGAGCATTGCTAAGGAGGTTAATGCTGGCAGGGTCGCCGGCCCTTTCCCTGTCCCACCATTTCCCAATCTCAAGGTTTCCCCTTTGGGGTTAGTGCCCAATAAGTCACCGGGGGAATTTCGCCTGATACACCACTTGTCTTACCCGGCCGGCCGTTCAGTCAATGATGCTATCCCTGATGACCTTTGTTCGGTCAGGTATACATCTTTTGACCAGGCCCTGCGCATGGTGCGCTCTTGTGGCCCGGGTGCACTACTGGCAAAGTGCGACATTAAGTCTGCATTCCGTCTCCTGCCGGTGCACCTGGGTGACTTTGAGTTGCTGGGTTTCAAGTTCCGGGGTGAATTTTATTTTGACAAGGCCATGCCTTTCGGCTGTTCCATTTCATGCTCGGCATTTGAGCGCTTCAGCACATTCCTACAGTGGGCCTTTGTTCGCAGGTCGGGGTCTCGGTCTGTAGCCCACTACCTTGATGATTTCTTGTTTGGGGGTGAACGGGGCTGGGACACGTGCACGCGCCTCCTAAATACATTTCAGATGCTAATGAAGGAACTTGGTGTCCCTTTAGCGCCCGAAAAGACCGAGGGCCCATCAACCAAACTCACATTCCTGGGGGTGGAGATCGACACGGTTGCGCAGGCATCCAGGTTACCTGTCGATAAGGTTTCACGGATCACTGCACTGATCGTGGACTTGCTGGCCAAACGCAAGGTGTCCCTTCGGGAGCTTCAGGTGTTACATGGTCACCTCAATTTCGCTTGCAGGGTGGTTGCACCTGGCAGAGCCTTTGCTCGACGCTTGTGCGACGCCATGACTGGCTTGGCCAGGCCCCACCACAGGGTCCGACTGAACAAGGGCATGAGGGCAGATATGCTCATATGGCTCCAGTTCCTGAGGGAATTCAATGGGGTGTCGTTTTGGAGGTCCGACCTTCTGGTTTCCCCTCGTTTTCAGGTTCAGTCAGATGCATCGGGGTCCCTGGGTTATGGGATTTACTTCGAAGGGAAGTGGGCCTACGGCAGATGGCCGCCAGCCTGGTGGGGCACGGATCGTTTGCGGGATCTCACGTACCTGGAATTTTTCCCCATTCTGGGAGCTATGATGCTATGGGGCGAGGAGTGGGCCAATTCGGTTGTCCATTTCTGGTGCGACAATGCGGCGGTTGTCCACATTGTCAACTCACAGACGTTAAAATCTCCCAGGGTTATGGGGCTGGTCCGCCAGTTTGTGTTGCGCAGCCTACGCCTCAATGTGCTTTTCAGGGCTCGACATGTTCCAGGTATTAATAATGATATTGCTGACGCTTTGTCCCGCCTGCAGATCCCCCGGTTCCGTGCCTTGGCCCCGGACGCAGAGGAATTTCCCTCGCCGCTCCCGGACGAGATATGGACGCTTGGCAAGGAGAGGTGAACCGGGCGATCGGCATGTCGCTGGCGCCCCACACGAGTAAGGCGTATAACCATGCATTCAGTACTTTCCGGGCCTTTTGTGCCCGATTCCAGCTACCTGAAATTTGGCCCATCCCAGTGGCCCACGTCCTCCAATTTATGGTTTACTTACATACCCAGGGCCTAGCTCCCCGCACCATAGCATCCAGGCTGTCAGCGCTGGCATTCATGGCCAAGGTGGGTGGTTATGCTGACAGCACAAATGATTTCCGCATTCGGCATGTTTTGGAAGGGTGGGCGCGGGAGCGTGGGCGCAGCCCGGACGACCGCCACCCGATTTCTCCAGGGGTACTTACCCACCTTGCACGGGGCTGGCATGACCAGTGTTTTGACAGGTATGAGGCAGCCCTGTTTCATGCGGCTACAACGGTGGCCTTTTTTGGAGCGCTCCGCATCAGTGAGCTGGTGCTACTGTCTAAGGCGGATGTGAGTCGTAGGGCACTGGAACTCGAAGATGTCTATGTTTCCAATGATTGGGCTCAGCTGAGGATACGCTCCTCTAAGGTTGATCAGCACGGGGTAGGCGGTGGTGTAAGACTGCTACGATGTTCCATGGCAGACATCTGTCCGGTTGGTGCCCTACAAGAGTTCCTTGCAATGCGTGGTACGCACCCTGGCCCGTTTTTCTGTCACCAAGATGGGTCTCCCCTTACTAAATTTCAGTTTTGGAAGATGACCGGTAAGGCACTAGCCAGTGTTGGCCTCCCTGGGGCTCGCTACGGCACCCATTCATTCAGGATAGGGGCGGCTTCCACTGCAGCGGCGTTTGGGTACTCCGGGGCTGAGATACGCAACATGGGAAGGTGGGGATCACAATGTTTTCAGTTATATGTTCGCCCTCTTCAACCGTGAGTACCAGTTTAGTCACTGCCCTGTTTCCTTTTTTCCTTGACAGACCCTGGGTGTCGTCTTACACCGGTGACAGTATGGCTGGTGGGCCACAGCTATGTGCACAGGGCAGCGCAGTTTGCTGCGGCGACAGAGTGGGGACCCCGACTGGGACTGGGTGCTTCCGCAAGTCTCAGGTGGTACGGTAAGCGCGGAATGTTATGGCGGGAACTGTTGCCATTCCTTTTCTCCATCAGGAATGCTGAACCGCCTGATGTCCTGATTATACACCTTGGGGGTAATGATTTGGGACAGGTCATGGGCCTATCGCTGAAGCATGCGATTTGCGATGACCAGGCCTACTTGCATTATGTGTGGCCTGCCACAACCCTGCTTTGGTCGGACATGATACCGCGGCACGCTTACAGGGGAGGGTTTAACCTCCAGGCCCTTGATCGGGCTCGGCGCTCGGTGAACAGGGCTATTGCCCGGTTCCTTCTGGACAAGGGTTGGGGGCGCGTCATACGACACCCCACCATCAGTCTACTGAATTATGAGCTTTACACAGGGGATGGGGTCCATCTGTCGCCGGGAGGTATGGACCTCTTGTTGGGAGATTGGCGAGCAGGCCTGTTGACCGAGCTGACGGTCTGGGGGGGGGGGCGGTGAGCCTTTCTTGAAGCCTCCCCATGTGGCGGGTAGCACTGGTAAGGTAAACATTTATGACCCACAGGTATCCGGCAGGTTCGCAATTGACTGGACAACACTAGACAGGCACAAGTTGGTTAACATTGTCCGGTCAACGATGAACCAGGCAACGGGGTGATGGCACGAGCTAGGCAGCATGCATCACCCCGTTATTTTACGGATACACGTCAGAGGGTGGGGTCAATAGTTAGATTATTGACTACGGTCAACAATTTGTTTGTTGTCAACAAACAAATTGATACAAATGGATACATTGTAACCAATTGCCGTCGGCAATTTTGGGAGGAACCTTACCAGTGTTACTTCGGCCTGCTTGCCTTAAGAATTATAATTGGTTGAATACCAATCGTTAATTTATAATTCGGACTAGGGCATGAATCAATAAATGTGGCCCAATGCCGTTATCCACTTTCACCAGTGTCTGAGTCCTTTATTGGGGGGTGCGCCTGCAAAGTCTGAGAGCTCAATGAATAACATAGCAGCCAAACAGATACTGTACACTGTATTGTGAGAAGAGTTGTTTACTTGTGGTAAAATCAAAAGTCGAAAGCAAAGTTCAAAAGCTTTTCAGAGTCAAGCACAGTAATAGTAGAGATAGCCAAGATAATGTTTCAAAGGCAAAGAAGAAGATTCTTTTCTCCTTACCAGGCCTTAGCAATTACAGAGAGCAACAGTCCAATAGCAAATAGTCCAATAGCAAAACAAAGTAGCAAAAGTAGCAAGCTGTAGCCAAGCCTCGAGCAGTAGAGCTTCCAGCAGTCAATGCTTCCAGCAGTCGTTGAGCATTAAGCTGAAGTAACTGTGGTGTGGTTGCAACCCTCCTTTTGTCCACAGTAGTGGCTCAAGTGCCTAAGATGCTGACTAGGAGGCAGAAGGTCAGCGCTTCGATTCCTGAGTACTGCAGAACGGAATGAGCTCCCGTCTTTGTCCCAGGTCCTGCCAACCTAGCAGTTTGAAAGCAAGAAATTGCAAGTAGATAAATAGGGACCACTTCGGTGGGAAGGTAACGGCGCTCCATGCTTCGGTGTCTAGTCATGCCTGCCACATGACTACGGAAACGTCTGCAGCAGCAGACAGCGCTGGCTCTTCGGCTTTGAAACAGAGATGAGCACTGCACCCTAGAGTTGGATATGACTGGCTTTCGAGCAAGGGGAACCTTTACCTTTACCTTACCTACAGACAAACTAACGAGACAATACAATTAACCTGCTCTGTCATATACTCAATGCTCTTAAAGCACCATAGCAGATATGCAAGTTCACATATTATCCTAACCAACCAGTTAGGCAAAGATGTATTTGCAGTGTGACTTCACCATGATATGTTTTAGCTGAGACTAAAAGCATGCAAATTTTGCTTTCTTACACCTGCCTAGAAAATGGATGGATTTGTCACCCAAAAAGCCAAATCTGTGGACATCAAGCTGAGACAGAGCCAACATTGTTATAAATGCATGTTCATTACAAGACAGAGCTTCCGTTGTCCAAATCTCAGCAACTGACAATTTCCTGATTGACTTATAGTTAACTAGCACAGGTTGCCCGGCGTTGCCAAGCTGTTATAAACTGTGATCAACTTTTTGGTTTTTTTTGTGGATTAAAAAAAGAACAAAGGATGACATAATTGTTTCAAATTGTTTTATTTGACCAAATAACATTTTAGTATTTGACTTTTTTTTGGTTAATAGTTGTACCGTAGGATTATTTGTGTAAACTTTTGATTTATTGTTATGTTTTTGACTTGTTTTTACTCTTGTGGCCTCTAGGTGAGGCTTTATTGTTTTTGACTTGTTTTTAATATTCCACCCTGCAGGTGGGGCTGTTAGTGGTTTTGTTTTCGTTTCATGTGTTTTTTCTCTCCTGGCCTCTAGGTGGGGCTTCTTCTGGTAAGTAGTCTTTGTTTCTTCATTTCTGTTCCAATCTCGTGGAAGGAGAACATGCTGGTGAGTTCTCTGGTTTTCTTTCTTCTGGGGTTTTTCTTTGTTTTGTTTTTGTGGTGGTGGGCTGGGAGGTGTTACTGTTTGTTCTTTTGTGGTTTGGTTGGGTTTTAGGTTTGTGTAATTAATTTGTTTATTTCTGGTTTGTTTAATTTTTGTGATTTTGTTGTTGTTTATTTGTGTAATTTGTGGTAGTTGTGTTGTTAGAGTTAGGTATTCTCATGTTGTAGTTAGGTGTTTTGTCTGTGCTTTTCTGGAATTGTGGATGTTTTTGTTTGTGGATTTTGTTGTTTTCTTTTTTGTGTATTAATGGTTTTTTTTAATTATTTAAGTTTTATTCATTTTTAATAATTTTGGTGTTTGTTGTTGGTGTGTACTTTTGTGTGAAGAACGGGCTGCCTGTCGGTTCCTCTTTTCCCCATTGCTGCTTCAAATTTTGGTTTCGATACAGGAATGGGGAAAAGGAGGAGCCGGCAGTCAGCTGCCTCTTCCCCCGGTAAGTTTCGTTAGGTAGGTCATAGGAGAAGGAGGCTGAGAAGAGCTATCTCCCTGACGATGGTTCTCTCCTCTCTCTCTCTCCTTTTTCTCCTGGCTTACCTAACCGGAGATCGGCAGGCAGCGATCCATAAGGGGTGGTGCTCTTCCTTGCGGATTGCTGGCTGCTGCTTTTGTATTACCTCCACCACTGTTTCGTGTTAGTTCTTGAAACAGTGGTGTCGGAAGTACAAAGTCATTTGCCAGGGAGGGTGCTTCCCCTGATGAACTGCTGCCTGCTGTTGGTTTTTTTCCACCCCGGCTCAAGGTACCTTGAGGCCAGCGGTGATCTCGCCATGTCTTTGGCGGGGTAGCGTGGAGAAGAGGGAGTCCCTCTTCTCCCTGTTGCTCCGGGAAAGAAGGCCGGTGGTGGTCTCGGCATGGTTTTTTGTGGGTGTTAGTTTTGTGAGGCTGTGAGGCGCTAGGTCTGCCTGTGGCGGACTTGCACTCCTGTTGCGTTTTTTAAGTTTATTTTTCGTGTGCTGGCTTTCTCAGCATTCTGCATGCTCACGGCGTATAGGACGCTGGGACTTGGAGTTTTGTGTTTTTTGTTTGCGTTCGTGTGGCGGTTTTTGTTCTGCAGCTCGATTTCAATTGGCCGCACCACGTTTCCCAACGTTCTTTTTGCTCGCGCCTCTCAGCCTGATTGGGACACTGATTGGGACATTGTGAATTGAAGTTCTTTTCCTTTTTTCGTGTTCGTGGGGCTCTTGACCCACTGGCGCCTTCAGCAACCCTGCAGTAACCTGCGGGCCAGGTTTGGGTGAGTGCAGGAGGCTCGGTACAGGATAGGATGGATGGGTGCAGAAACATACAGCAAGTTCCAATGGTTAACCCTTGGATTTATAGGTATAGATTTCCATCACTATCTTGCTTGGTGGGTAGTCTAAACAGTGTTGAGCTCCACTTTTTTCATATCTGGTGGTAGGCCAAAGGCCATCTTCCTAAGGAGACAGGGCTAAAGGGAGCATGACCAAATAATCTAATTTTCATAGTTAATGTTTTAATAATTTTAAGATTCCTTAATGTCTTTCTCCTTCACCTCAGACCTATCTGACAGGCAGTTTTGCCATGTGTCTTCTTTTGCACAAGATAGTTCTCTGCTTGAAAGGCTTCCTGTCCTCTTTTTAAAGAGTATTTTCCATTTGAAAGACAATCAGGTCCAGTTTTGATTCGCAGAATAAAGAACTGTAAGGAGGAACAGCAGGGGCATTGAAGTTGGCCATCCACACTGTGTACCTGGACAATGAACTCAGCAAGCACCTGAGTCATGGGTCATTTGGCTCCAGTCTTTCCCACTCATATCATGCAATATAACCTTGTTTAAAGTATAACATATGTTTACAGTTCTCCAGTGGTATGTATAGAAACATTTCCCAAACTTGGTTTTTGGACTTCAATTTCCAGAAACCAAAGTCAATTCCCCAAAGCACTGATCAGCTGATGTACTGACTTAGGCTTCTGGGAACTGAAGTCCACTAGTCCACGGTACATAATTTGGGAAACGCTGGTCACATGCACTTTTATGCACATTGCTGTCATCTTTCATTTTATTCTTTATGCATGTTCATGTTTTGGGCAACATGTAAGTGGCCACCCTAGTGGTAGACAGGGCTGTAACAAGGGCAAGGAACTAGGAGTGAGTGAGCCCCAAGGTGAGTGAGCCCCAAGATTCAGAGGGCACCAAAATCTAGATGTGAATCGACTGGTGAGTGTTAGGAAAATAAACAGCAATGCCTTACAGCCCTATGTATTTTCCATTTCATTGAAAGCAGAAACATGTGTTTTCTTTCAGGGTGCATCAGATTATTTTGCTCTTTTCTTCTGGTGGTGTTTTATGCCCTAACTCAACACATAGTAGGTAGGAGACATTGCCATCCCACCCCCACTCCCATCCCCCACCCCCATGACAAAATTTCTAGTTACAACTCTGGTAATAGATCACTATTATTCACATAAATAAGGAACATAGGTTCACGTATTTTTTGGAATAGTAGGACTGCAGTGGCTGAAGTGGCTAAGACACTGACTGGGAGGCAGAAGGTCAGCAGTTTGATTCCTGAGTACTGCGTAAAGGCAGAGCAGCCTAAAACTTCATTTGAGTCTCTCAGCTGCCTTTTATGCAAACACATGGATGAAGTTAATGTTGAACGGAATATGGAAATGAGCTGTTTCAATACTGACAGTACAGTTTGTCTAACATAAGTTTTAGATTTGGGTCACAGACATGTGAAATACCGAAGCTGATTTAAGGCTCATGTGTGAGGAAGTATTCAAACATTTCGTGCATTCTTCAGCAGACCACCGTGTCAGTTCAATCCCAAATGTCTCCACAAGAGTTTTGGGTGTTTTCCAGTCCATTATGATTAAGGATCTCAGAGTTACATTCTCATGGTGAGTATAAAAATTATAAGTCAGATCCATAAATGAAGTCCATCTACGCAGATTCCTCCAACTTGAGTAGGGAAATGAAAATATTTTCCAGTCCAGTTTTGGATGAGGGCCCAGTTAGGCAATTGCTTATCTGAAGCTTTGATATAGAAACATATGTTGGTGTCAATGTTATGATTGTGTTTTTTGCATTGCAGCTTAAGCTCTCAAATCTAGGGTGTTTCCTCAGATACAAAGATGTGAGGAAAGAAGGCAGTTCTGTAGACTGTGATGACAACCTATGCCCGTGATGGCGAACCTTGGCACTCCAGATGTTCTTGGACTTCAATTCCCAGAAGCCCAAGCCCCCTGTGAATCCACATGAATGGATTTAATGCAATTCATCTGGCCCACACTGCCCTCGTCACTTCCGGAAGCGGAAGTAAAACACACCCGTATGGTTAAGACTCTTCCGGGTTAACCCTTCCTCCGTATGGGCGTGTTTTACTTCCGCTTCCAGGAGCGATGAACGCAGTGCAGGCCGGATGAATCACAGGAAACCCATTTGTGTAGATTCACAGGGTGCTTGGGCTTCTGGGAATTGAAGTCCAAGAACATCTGGAGTGCCAAGGTTCACCACCACGGAGTGCTATGCTTCCTTCTGGATATTTTACATGATGTTCTGTTGCTGTCCTGTTTCCCTTGCTTTTGGATGCTCATGAGAAGGGAGATGGAAAAGGCAGCCAAGAGTTCTTGCAGAGCCGAAAAGTAATTAGCTGGAGATGAAATTCATTTTTCCATCAAGTGGAAGAGCATAACTAAGTTATATTATGATTGCATCATAATGGAAGCAACTGCACTCTTTCTTGTGGTATAACTAGCAGTTATATTTATTGTTACAGAGATTATTTATCCTCATTTCTTTGGTATGTGTTGCGCTACAGGCCAACAGTTTGCTGCGTTCTGGTGTTTTCAAAGGTAAAAAAAGTAATTGTTCATTTACTTGTTCATAAAAAACAAAGTGTAACTTTTTAAAACGGCAACTATAATGGTAACCAATTACTTCCCTAAGCCTTTAAATGGTAACTATAACTAATTACTTTTTTAAAAAAATTAAGCTTCTAAACTGATTTCTTTTTTTGAGTAACACTCTAAAACTCCAGTTCTGTTCTCCTTCTTAGTGATCCTACACAGCTATTGGCTGATAGTATCAAGCTTTGTAATGGGCATCTATATATGGGGTAGAAGGTACCAGAAATCAGAGATATGTATCTGTATTACTCAGCTGCATCTTTTTGATACTATTTTAATTTTTATGGTTCCATCTTAAGGAATCTTGGAATTTGTACTTTGGAGAGAATTCAGTGCTCTAGGATTGACCATGGAAATTCTCTGGGAAGTAGCAGCACTAAACCACTCCTTTAAAAGCCTGTTAGGGTCACCATATATTGGAAGTGACTTAGTGGCATGTTACAACAATAGCCAGGGCAGCTAGCAGGGAATCCTAAGTACTGTACCTCACCAAATCACAAATCCTAGAACTTTTGAGGGCTTTGTTTTAGTTAATTAAAACCGGCCCTTTGGAACCTCATGCCAACAGAGTTATTGCTCCAGACTGAACTGCTGCCCTTCAGAAAAGAACTCAAAACCTGGCTGGCGGGCCAAGTATGGGGTGCTGGTGGAAGGGTGACCCCTGTTGGTTGGTTGATATAGGTCAGTATTTCTCACCCCTTCAGTTTCCAGCACTCTTTTATGGGTGGGCAGTTTTAACTGTTTTTATGATGTTCGTACATGTTTTATCTGCTGTTTTATTCTATGATTGTGAACCGCCCTGAGTTGGCCACGGCTGAGTGGGAGGTGTAGAAATTGAACAAACAAACTAACAAATAAATAAATAATGTGACATCCAACTAATGTAACTGTACACCACAGCTGCCTCTATAGATTGCAGGTCAGGGAAGCAACAACAAGCCATATGAGTAAGAGTGAAGAAAGTAGTTAGTTAGTTAGCTAGTTATCTCATTTCATTTCTATACTGCCCATCTAGTAAATATACCACCCTGGGAGGTTCCAACCAAGGAAAGTACAACCAAAGTCAAACAATAGAAAACTAGTCCAAATAAAATTATAATAACACATTTAAAAACATAATACAAATAGAAAGTTAAAAAGGAAGTTGATGGGATCCTTTTTCTAGGATCACATGAGAAAAGTGGTCTCTAGCAGGACCTCTTTTACCTGTATGTCCTCTCTCCTACCCACCAGCTATCTTTTGTGGTGGAAGTACTAGTAGTGTTAGGCAGTGTGTTGATAGAATTTACATTTAAATTTCCCACTGAGCCCCTGATAAAGTAGTGCTCTTGGGCACTGTGGATGATTAAGATGAGGCTCTCAAATCCAGCTGCCTGCCATATTTTCCCCAAAACAAAGATCCAGTCAGCACATGTGGTAGCAGTGAGGTCTGCTCAGGCGGTAGTGCTCCTGCTATTATCCAAGGGATCTGCATGCTGACATTGGTCTTGCTATTGGAAAACAACACTTCATCCCTCCCTCCCCCCTTCTCTCATGCTTCTTGTTTTTAAAAAAATGCATACCTCAAGTCCAAGCAATGCCCAGCCTCCAGTCATGCAAAGATAAAGTGTGGTTTTAATGAGGACCCCCACCTGTTACCTCGGAGTTAAGAGGGGAAAACCATCAGATGGTAAACTGGACTGGCAGTTCCTGAGGAAATCTTGACGTCCATGGAAGTTGGAGGAAACAGAGGAAACAAAGCTTGCAATTAGTGATTCATGGCCCCTCCAAGAGCCCTCCTTCTATTAACACAATTAGAGTCAATGTCATGAGAGCACCAAGGCTTCCATGAACTCAAGGCCTCCATTATATCAAGGAGTTTGTTACACTTTTAGCACCATGCTTAATAGTTGGTAACACTCGAATGAATAAAGTGGTCAGAAATCCAAGGGTTGGTTTTGCTGACATATTTCCTTCTACTAGCAGAACTTCCTCAGCTTTCTCTCCCCTAGGTTCTCCAAATTTGCTCTAAAGAGCCTTGAAAGCCTCCATAATTAATTTTTAGACAGTGCATTAGGATGTGGGTAAATGGAAAGGGAAAGTGGGGGGAGTCAGTTGTACTGGCAGAAAACAGTAAAATTGCTTCTAGGTTAAACTGTAGCAATGGATCGTATACTTTCAAGTCCATTATACAGCAAAGTTAGGAAAGCGTTTTAAGCAAATGATGATTACTTGAGGTATGCAGATTTGTTTGAGTCTGGCCAGGTTATCCTGCTATGGTAGTGGAGTAAACCATACTGCCAGCGGCTAAATACTGAGTGTCAAGTGGCAGTTAACTAACCTGACAACCCCAGGGACTAATTACCTTGGGTGGCAAAGTCCACAGGGAAGGGCAATAGTCCCCAAATAGATTAAATCCCACTTGAATTCATCTTGATGGAGGGCAGCAGCTTCATCCATACTGGTCTGAGGCCGATGAGGACTTTGTGTGCCAAAGGGGCTCAGGACCAGAAAATAACTCATGGAACTGAATCAGTGGAATGGGTGTCATGCTGTGATGTGGAAGGCAAATTGAAGACTATTTCATTATATTGTTCTCAGGACAATCTTCATGGATGATCACCATGATAATAGCTAATATTTGGAATCGGATATGGAACTTTAATAATAATAATAATAATAATAATAATAATAATAATAATAATAATAATAATAATAATAATAATAATAATAATAATAATAATAATAATAATAATAATAATAATAATAATAATAATAATAATAATAATAATAATAATAATAATAATGCAGATTTGCATTTTTGAATTACAGCTCCCAGAATTCCTAAGGCAGCTATGTTGCCAGTGGAATTCTGGGAAATGTCCCAAACCACAAATCTATACACCTTCCAATAACTTCCAATTTAGCTTCTTCCTGTCCCTCTCTTTTTCTCGTTCTGTAATCAATGTGCGTTGGTGAAACATAAGCTACAAAGTCATGTCTTTGTTTCAGTATGCTTAGGTTAATGGAAATGATGAGAATGAAGAAGCAAGTGGAAACTGGGGTTCAAAAAGGACACTCTACAACAAGGGTTGGCAACCTATGGCCCGGGGACAGATCTGGCTCATGGGCCCAAATAATCTGGCCCACACCCTTGCTCCCGCCGCCGCCGCCATGGCCAGAAGCAGTGTAAACTGCCATAAACAGCTGTAAAACACATCCGTGACTGTAAAAACGTGTTTACAACAGCTGTAAATGTGTTTGTGACTGTCGTAAATGCATTTTACAGCAGCGTTTACAGCTGGGGGGAAGGGGAACTACCAGTTTGGCCCACTCAACTGTTTGAGGGAGTGTGAGCTGGCTCCTGACTTAAAAAGGTTGGTAACCCCTGTTCTACAAAACTACTCAAAAGTAAATCCTGTTAATTTCAATCCAACAGATTTCCAATTTAACAGATGTTAAATTGCAGCCTTAGATTTGGGAGTAAGGTTTAACCTGGACTTCTCTAATACAGAATAAGGATTATGTCCAGCAAAGATAAAATTGTATACAGACTAAATCGCACATTGGCAAATACTTCAAAGAATTAGATTCTATTGCATCATGCTCCCTATTTTTAAAATATGAACTTTATTCTTTTTTTCTTTTAATTCCCTTTTTATTTTTGAAGTAGAATGTATGCTTAAATATTTTGCAAACATATGTAATTGAGGAGGGCAAGCTTTCACAGGAATTCTTATTGCTAGTACGAGTTTGCTCTGGCTGCTTCTCTTCCACCCATAATCTACAAACTCCAATATCATTTGCAGTAGTTTTCCATAAACAATAAAGCATTTACTTTAATAACACAAACATATTGTGCCACCAAGACACAGCAATATTTGAAATATTCCACTGTTCATTTCCTTAATTATTTTAAAAGGAAGTGATTAAATACAGGAGGGAAGAATTTAACACCTTCATAAATCTCTCGCTGCCGGTGGAATTAATCTGAGCACTTATTTTCTTATCAGTTAAAATGAAACACATGATTCATTGCCACAGAGATTTTACACAGTTTTTCCTCCAAAGGAAAACATCCCCCACACTTTAAAAAATGTTTTCCTGTTCCATGCAGGTAAACAAATTGTTTGATTTTGGAGGAAACATGATGATGGTTTACTGGGAGCTAAATTTTATCAAGGAGGTAAACCCCCCTGGCAGCTCCTGTGTATTGTGAAAGACCACACACAAAACCATTTTTTGCAGGATTATTATATGTATGTCATGGAATACCATAATCATTAATGTAATAATGGATGATCTTGGGCAAACCATTTATCTGTTTTAATTTTTAAAATATTCCAAGATATGTGCAGACTCCATTTTCTGTTTGTAGAACAGGGATTAAAATGCTGGTCTATCATTCTTGGTTGGAGTAAGGATTGCCAGAACAGCTAAACCTCACTTTCAGACTATTAGAGCCCTTTAAGGCTGGCTTGAAAACTGAATACAGGGCAGAAAATAGCAAAATGGGTCGACATATCACTAGACACCTTTATGCTGGAGAGATACTCATTGTCCTGGCTGTCTAGTTACTATGGCCACCCCTAAGTACTCTTCTTTCCATACCCGTGTGGATATATATAAACTCATTCGACTTCTGAAATTACGCGCATTTTTCAAAGATTCTCCATCTTCCCCTAGATTGTTCACTCCTCGTTCCACTTTTGTCCCCCAAGTAGATAATGCCTCAATTGATGTCTTCTGGCGCCTCATCCTCCGTGACATTGCTAATCTAGAAACCCAGCATAATCGTTTCTCTTACAATTTATCCCACGAGGACATAATTCTGTTAAATAATTTAGGCAATGACCCCAACATTATCATCAAATCTGCTTATAAGGGAGGTGGGGTGGTGTTGATGAACAGAGCTGACTACATCAAAGAAGCATATGCATAACTTTACAATGCCAATTATTATCAGAAGTTAGACAAGAATCCTACTACTCAGGTGTCAAATATCATTTCGGTGGTGCTCCAAGAGGGTCTCTCTTTGGGTTATATTTCTGATGCAATTTACAGATTTCTTCTTAAATTTCTTGTGTCCCTATCTTTCATCTTCTTCCCAAAGTCCATAAAATAACACCATCTACCAATCATATTCCTTGTAGACCTATTATTTTAGCCACAAATTCCCTTTTGGAACCTTTATCTGAATTCATTGATCACTATATCAGACCCTTTTCTTTTGATACCCCCTCTTACATTCGGGATGCTGCCGATTTTATTCAGCAGTTGGAAAATTCTTCTGTGCCCCCTGACTACGTACTTCTAACTCTTGATATGACCTCATTATATACCAATATCCCTTTGCAGGAAGCACGTACTATTCTGTCTCATGTTTTTTCCTCACATGCTGATTTAGATCCTCTGTCACATTTTCATTTGGATCTCATTGATATTTGCTTTGAGCACAATTTTTTCAGATTCGAGAATAATTATTATTTGCAATTACAAGGTGTCTCCATGGTCTCAAATTTTGCACCATCCATTGCAAACATTTTTATGATTGATTTTGATAAAACTTTCATTTTAGATCCACAAGTAAACCCATTTTTTCAGAAATTATTTTCTACAAAAGATATATTGATTATTTATTTTTTGTTTTAACTTTTGTTCATCTTTGGTTCCTGACTTCGTTAATTGGATAAACATGCAGAATAGTAACTTAACTTTCACACATTCTATGGATCATTATTCTCTTCCGTTTTTGGATGTTACTGTTTTCATTTCTAATAATAAACTCAAGATGTGTCTATATCATAAACCCACAGATAGACAAGCTTATTTACAGTACCACTCCTTTCATCCTCATTATCTGAAAAGTAATATTCCGTATAGTTTATTGCTTAGAGCAAAGCGAAATTCTACTGAACATCGGGATTTCATTAAGGCTGCCGGCAATGTCAATTGTTCCCTACAAAAGAGAGGTTACCCCATATGTACCATCAAGACTGCCTCTTCTAAGGTACAGGCATGCTTGAGATCCACGCTGTTTAACCGCCAAGATAGATCTCCTATGTCCAATGTTTTTTGGTCTATAGATTTTACTCCTCTCACTAATAACATCAAGAAAACTATTTTACAACATTGGCATATTTTAGACTCCATTCCAGGTTGCTCCAGTCCTCCCACAGTGGGTTTCCGAAAAACCAGAACCATTGCTAATATGATTACTAAAACCGACACCCTCCCTCGATTAACATCTACACAGAGATTTCCTCCTGGTCATCATGCTTGTGGTCACTGTAAGTTTTGTAAGAATATGTGGCAGACCGACAAGGTAACCTTACCAGGGTGTAATTTTGTATTAGATCTGACCAAGTTCAGTAACTTTAATAGCCCAAACTGTGTATATCTAATTTTATGTGCTTGCAAGTTGGCTTATATCGGACAATCCAGTCGCCCCCTGAAAGTCAGAATTGGGGAACATCAGTCACATATTAGGAATGCGAATCCCCAAGATCCCATGGTACCTCACTTTCTCGAAAAGAAACACCATTGTACTGACATGAAGGTGGTGGTTCTCGAGAGTTACAGCCCTCGACTGCACCAAGTGGAGGATGTAGAACAGTTTCTCCTCAGACGAGAGGCATTCTATATACATCGCTTTTCCACTCTTATCCCCAAAGCTCTAAATATCGACATTGATTATTCTGCTTTTCTCTAGTCCCGTTTCTCCTTTCCTATTTAATTTATTCAAATTAAATTTAATTTAAGGATGAGGTCCCTTTGAGAGCCTTTTTTAAGTCTCTCTATTTCTTTAAGAAGTGCCTTTCCTGATTTACGCTTCTGCTGTTTCCTGTATAAATTCTTCCCATCATCTCCTTCCCCTTAACGCTCCAGCCCAATATGAATTTACTTTGAGAGGTGTTTGAGCACGCTTATTACTCCTTTGCTTAAGGTATTTATTGAATTGTATTTTTATCGTTCGATACTTGTATGTTACCTAGTGCATATTTCCTTCCTTCATGGGCGGTTTTTATCATTGTAATTTTTGTTTCACAGATTTCTGATGAAGAAACTTCTCGAAATATCCTGTCTTACTGGATGGATATCGATTTCTTTGCATTGCACCACTTGGACTGTATTTGTGCTTAGTAGATTTTGGGGAAAAATATTTCCTCACGGACTTGTATTACTCTGGATTGTGTTATCTACGCTTCTTACTGTTTTAGATGCAGCATTTTGTACCCCCTTACGAACACGCTGGTTGTATATTTGGAATAAGTATGTTTACAATGGGTATTATCCGTTGTGTTAGATGATGACCTGCCTTTATATATCCTGATATACATATGTTATGCTAATACAGCTTGTCTCTATGTTCGTTTCAGTACTTATGCTAATATAGGTGACCTTTATAGTACTTAACACACCAGAATATTATTTGCTAATTCACCATACAGTTCATGTGTGTTGATTATATTTATATTAATCTTTTCTAATTAAATAGTATATGCACCTTCTTTATGCCTTGCCCGTTTTGATTGTATTGTATCCTTTGGGTGTTTTCTTCCTCTTCATTATCTGCACACCCTGCCATTCCCTCCCCTTTTCAACAGAGATTAAGGCTTCTTAGTGGATCACATATACAGTGGTACCTTGAGTTACAAATTTAATGCATTCTAAGGCATTTTTCATGTTATGAAAAATTTGTAACTCGCATTTCCCAGAGAAATGCATTGAAAACAAAAATTGGTAATTTAAAACATGGTTTTCCATAAAAATGCATTGAAAACCAATCAATCTGTTCCGGAAAAATTCGTAACTTGAGCAATTGTTTTCAATTGATTTTCATGCGTATTGTGAAAATTTTATAACTCGAACCATTTGTGACTCGAGGTACCACTGTACTGTATTAGTATCTCGGCTTTCTGTAATATCTTACTGATTGTTGTTGTTTTTGGTGTTGTTCAGTCGCACAGTCGATTCCGAGCCTTTGCGACCCTATGGACCATTGTCCTCCAGGCACCCCTGTCCTCCACCATCCTCCTCAGCCCACCCAGCTCTGTGCCCATTGTGTCTACAATACCATCTAGCCATCTCATCTTTGGCCGTCCTCTTCTTCTTTTGCCTTCTACCTTTCCCAGTATCAAGGCTTTCTCAAGTGATAAAATACAATTACTTCCCTTAACACACTCTGATTTCTGTCCTGAAAACATCCCTTAACTTTCCTGTGTCCACCAACTCTGTTTGGCCTACAATGATTGCCCTGGCCAGACCTGCTAATTGAAACAATTAACATAAATTCAATAGTCAAATTCCTGTGTTACTAAACCATTATCAGTTTGTCTGTTATCTGGATCTTCACCTGGTCATATAAAGACAGGTCATTTATTTGCATTCCAGTGCCAGAGGAAGTGGACTTTGAGCTATACAACTGTTAGTCTTGCAGATACTTCAATTTTTTGTTTCTTTTTCCTTTCCTTTTGCCAAATTGCCATTAGCTATGACATGAGCCTTAGATGTTTTATTAACGAATTCTGGACTGGGTTACAGGAAAGACCTCTTTCCTTTTGACGAATGTGTAAGGTCACTGAACTAAAGCTTGAATCTTTACCTATAAGGAGGGACATTAACCGTTGGACTCCGGCATGCACACCTGCACCCGATTATAGTATCCCATATCGAGCCGCCTGCACTCACCTTAACCCGGACCACAGAGCATCGCAAGGTTTCTGAAGTCGGCAGTGGGGCAACAGCCCCACGAACACAAACAAAGGGAAACAACCTCAATTCCCAATGTCCTCTGTGCCGTGCCGTGCCTCAGCCAATCAGGCTGACAGGCATGAGCAAAGAGAATGTTGGGAAATGCAGCGTGCCCAATAGAAACCGAGCCACAGAAAAAAAGCCCCCGCACGAATGCAAACAAAATAAAACAAAACTCCAAGTCCCAGCGTCCTATGCGCCGTGAGCACTTCAGCCAATCAGGCTGAAGGACACAAGTGCGCAGAACACTGAAAAAGCCAGCATGCAAAAAATAAAATAAAAACCCCGAGCACAATGGGAGTGCAAGTCTGCTGCAGGAGGATGCAGCGGCTCACGGTCTCGCAAAAAAAAAAACCCACAAAAAACCACGATGAGACCACCACCGCCTTCTTTCCTGGAGCAATGGGGAGAAGAGAGACTCCCTCTCCTCCATGCTACCCTGCCGAAGACATGGCGAGACCACCGCTGGCCTCAAGGTAAGTTGAGCCAGGGTGGGAAAAAACCAGCAGCAGGCAGCAGTTCGTCAGGGGAAGCACCCTCCCTGGTGGATGACTGGCTGCTGCCTTTGTACTAACGACACCACTGTTCGAGAACTAGCACAAAACAGCAGTGGAGGTAATAGAAAAGCAGCAGCCAGCAACCCATAAGGAAGAGCACCACCCCTTATGGATCGCTGCCTGCCAATCTCCGGTTAGGTAAGCCAGGAGAAAAAGGAGACAGAGAGGAGAGTACTATCATGAGGCAGATAGCTCTTCTCTGCCTCCTTTTCACCCGACCTACCTAAAGAACCTTACCAGACGAAGAGTGAGCTGACTGCTGGCTCTTTCTTTTCCCCATCGCTGCATCGAACCCAAATTTCGATGCAGCAATGGAGAAAAGAGGAACCGACAGACAGGCCGTTCTTCACACACACACAAAAACCACAACAACAAGAAAACCAAAGAGTTAACCAAAATGCCAATCACAAACATTAATGAAGCACAAATAAACAAACAAATTATTAAAAAAATAAACAACAAAAAATAAGTAACAAAAACAGCAAAAGACATTTGAAATACCAAAGTCTAATGAAAAAACCATGAAAGCACACTAGAAACACCTATCTACAACATGAAAATACCTAAATCAACAAACAAAAAAACAAAAAACAAACAAAAAACCTGAAGAAATAAAAAAAACCAGAAATAATTAAAGCAATTAAACACATCTAAAATCCAAAAAACAAACAGAAAACCATCAAGAAACATTTTGGGGGGGTTTAAGTAGAAACTCTCTATTTAAACTCCTCAACCCAACACCATAAAATCAAAATAAAAAAACAAAAAGAACAAACAATCAAGAGAACTCACCAAGCACGTCCTCCCTCCATGAGTTCTGAAACTAAAGTGAAGACAGAGAAAGAAAATTGCAGTAATCTAAATAACAGGCCCACCTAGAGGCCGGAAGAGAAAAAAACAAGTCAAAAATGTAATACACCACTCTTACTAACAGCCCCACCTACAGGCTGGAAGAGTAAAAACAAGTCAAAAAATATGCAATACACCACTCTTACTAACAGCCCCACCTAGAGTCCAGAAGAGTAAAAACAAGTAAAAAAAGAAATAAATCAAAATGACAAATAAATCAAATAAAATAGATCAAAAAAGTCACAAACCACAAATGCAAAACACCCCCACCCAAACTACCCTTAACAAAAAAAAACCCCACAAATAAAAACTGCCCGGCTGGCCAGGCACAAATATGCTAGTCGTTCTATAAGAGGAGCCCCTGGCTGTAGAGCCAAGGATCAGAGAGCAAATACCAACTGTGCCTCCTGAGAGAGGAACCCTCTAGATTGGGGTACACAATTTTTTTAGGCCACAGGCTGGTCATGTGGTTTAGGGGGTTGATCACTATGGCCCAGGGGCTAGATTCAGCTCCCGATGCCAATTCATCCTGCCCCTGAAGCCCTCATCGCTTCCGGAAGAGGACGTAAAACACACCCATACAGGTGCTTTTTACTTCCACTTCTGGGAGCGACGAGGGCTTTGTGGGCCAGATGAATTGGCATTGGGGCCGGATCTGACCCCTGGGCCATAGTTTGGGCACTTCTGCTCTAGGTCACCTAGAATTATGCATCCTGTCAGCTGTACAGACTTGAGCAAGCTACAAACCCATAGAACTGCCAGCAGGAAGGAACTTTTTCTGAATATTTAATGCCTAAAAAAACTATGTGGTGCCCACCATAAATTGGAATCAACTTTCCAGCAGATAATCCCCAATCTCATTGTTCTGTGCAGGACAATGACAATAAAGATTTATCTATCTATCTATTACTAAAGGGCACAGTAGTAATCTGGCAAAATCTTGATCAAACTACTACGGTTGGTTAGGTATATGCTGACATCATGAAAAGTGAATGTTTTCTGTCACAGTGTCTGTGTTTTGGAATGGCCAACATGTTGCTATATGGGAGGCAGGGTTACCTAAATTAATGTTCCATGGGTTACTCTGACATGATAACAGCAGCATATGCTGTATCTTTTAAGGATCCCTAAAGTTTGCTTGCTTGCTCAGTTAATTTGCTAGTTCTTGTTCTAAGTATTACATGTTTTTAATTCTATTCATTTTAATTCTATTCTTATTCACTGTTGCACAGTACTTTGATGTTGTTGTTGCCATTAATTTGATGTATGCCATACTGATCCTCATAAGAGCTCAGGGCAAGTAAAAATTGAAAACATGAGTTGTTAGATAGTGGTTGCAATCCTATTAATGCCATGTTACTTAAGACCAGATCTTGGCCATTCTTATCATATTTAAAATTGTGCTGGTTTCCTAAACTTTGCACTTTGTTATACATGTTTCTGACTGGTTTAGTATCATATTTTAATGAATATTAATTCTATCCATTCTATATTCTGTTTTGTAGTCATTTATTTGAATTGATATTTGCATGCTGCTGCAACTCAGCCAGGCAGGTTATTCATTTATGTATTCGTTTTTATAGCTGAAGATAAGCATTGATACAGATTTGCCTCACACTTTGTTTGCTTGCATGTGGCAGAAGAATGAATAGGAAATGAAAATGTCTTTAATCATTGCCATCAAAGGCCACAGTGATAACATCAAATGAAAAGGAAAATAAAACCAAGATAGTATCAGAATCAAATAATTTTTTACAAATTATCACCAGCATTTGAAGAAAAAAATCACAACAATTTCAGTGCATGAAGGAACATTCCTCACCTTTTAATAGAACATCCTATATCACACAATATGTTTAGTTACTATTTTTATGTTGTTGCTTCAACATTGTTCTTTTCCTCCCTGGGTATTTTATGAAGGATAGAATAGAAATGGGAATGGAATAAGGCTGTAACTACATGGTCAGATACCACAAGAGTTGCTCCACTTATAAATTGAGTGAATCTGAAGTACCTTTTACTAACCTCGTGACACAAAGGATTTGAATCACTCTATCCCTTTTTGCTCCCAAAACAGCCCCACCCCTGCTGCTGGGGTATTTCTATTTTTTCAAGCCAGAACAATCAAAATGAGTGTTCTCTTATTTGTTTAGTTGTGATATGTTTATTTATTTATTTAGACTTATATTGCCATAAAGATGGGTTTAGTGTCTTGCAAGGAAGACGATAGAAGGAGCCGCAGTAGGGCTAAACACAACTTTATTGCATGATGGTCAGGGTGAACATGAGGTAATGGCAGACAAGCAGCTCTATTTATAGTATACTGTACATTTGAATATCCCGGTGTGGTAGCTCATTGGCAACTGTCCGCATGACGTCATAGACGTCAAAGTTGCTAACAGGTGACTTACTACCGGCACCAGGTACGCATTTGGGTGAATTGCCTTGTTAATCGTGTACTTGTAGTCAGTGCAGATTCTGACCTCCCCGTTAGCCTTAAGCGCTGTAACAATGGGCGTTTCCCACTTGGCAGAGTCCACCGGTACCAAAATCCCCTGACCCACCAGTTTGTCCAGTTCAGTCTCAATTTTGTCCTTTAGTGCGAAAGGCACTCTCCTTGGCTTCAGTCTGATGGGTCGGATGTTGGGATCCATGTCGAACGAAACTGGGGGCCCCTTGAACTTTCCTAGCCCCTTCTCAAAGATGGCAGGGTGTGTGTTACACACCTCCGTAATCGGGTCAGCTTGCATGGCGTGTATACCTCCAATGAAAACCCCCAAAGGGCCAAACCACTGTGTACCCAGGAGGCAGCAGGACCCTTCCTTTAAGACTACTAGGGGCAGCTGCACAGAGCGCCTCTTGAACTGTACCTTGAACTCCTCCACCCCAACACTGGGATACTCTTGCCCTGAACATCCCGCAAGTTAGTCTTTAGGGCCTTCAGTTTGGGGCGTGACTTGGGGGAATGCGCAAAAATTCCCGGTGGGAGATGATGGAGTATGACGACCCCGAGTCAATCTCCATCCTTACTGGGACCCCTTGTATCAGTACCTCAACAAAGAAACGGGGGTGCCTCAAAGGCACGCTGTGAACCACCTGGTCGTGGTTGTCAGGAACTTGTCGAGACATGCGGTGCTCCTGAGGCTCGTCGTCATCGAAGATTCTGCCGACCCCATCTGCTTTCCGTTAGGGCCATTCTGCCTGGCCCTTGCCGTCATCTCGATGCCGGCTGCAGACCTTTGTGATGTGTCTGCGCCGCCTGCAGTTGTGGCAATCTGCCTTCTGGAATGGGCATTGGCTCCGGTCATGGGATGACCTGCATCCGTCACAGCGGCGGTCCTCTCTGGCGCGGTCTCGAACCTTGGGCCTCCTCTGCACCCGCTGCATGTCGTTGTCCTCGCTGTAGTCGGAGGCGGACGTGGTGGACTCAGAGGGCCCCTGCTTTCCGTGGGAGGAACAGCTGTGGACTGGGACTGCCAGCTGGGGGCCCCCAATCACGGCGGTCCTGGCCCAGCACACCCGTTTGCATTGTTGCACTGACTCGGTGGCTTGGGCGATGCGCAGGACATGCTCGAAGGAGATGCTCTCATCCTTGGCCAGTAGCTTTTTCCTGGCCCCCTCATCTCGTAGGCCCAGCAAGAGCCTGTCTCACAGCGCCTCGCTCTGGGACGCTCCCCACTGGCAAGGCACGGCAGCCACCCTCAGGGCTGCCACAAAGTTGGCCACGGGTTCACCGGCCTGCTGGCACCGCTGCTGAATGGCCAGCCTTGCCGGAAACACTGACACTTTCGGGCAAAAGTGCTTCCTCAGCTCGGCGAGGATCTCATCTAGGGGTACCTCCCTGAGCGGCCTCGGCATCTGGAGGTTCGTTGCTAGTTCTAGCGTTTCCAGGCCGCACTGGGCAAGAAGGAATGCCCGGCACTGGGCTTCCTCCTCAATGCCCTTGAAGTCCATTTCGTATAGGAACTGCTGTTCGTAGAGTTCCCATTTCTCTGGGACGCCATCCCATCCTCGTCGCCAATTTGGTGTCTTGCAAGGAAGACAATAGAAGGAGCCACAGTAGGGCTAAACACAACTATATTGCATGATGGTCAGGGTGAACATGAGGTAATGGCGGACAAAACAGCTCTATTTATAGTACACTGTACATTTTACTATCCCGGGTGGTAGCTCATTGGCTACTGTCCATGTGACGTCATAGATCGTCACACCCATCTTCTCCAGGTGTGGTGTGGCGGGAAGGTTTCCTGCTCTTCAGGTATTCGCGGAATCTGTACCATGTGAGCCGGATGCTCACTACTGCCACTTGTGGCCACTTAGCTCGCATCCTTATACAGCTTGCTACAATGTGTCTTTGATTAGATACAATTGGATACATTGACTGGTTACATACTGTTAAAGGGAACCTTGCAACATTCATTCAATACATAACATTTACCATGGGCCCACTAAGTGTTGTCAGGCTTGTTGAGCTGTTTCAATGGGAGAATTTTCACCCTGTAAAGACTTTTGTGTGTATATGTAAATCTGCCACTTGTGTGTGTTGTTTTGGCTCTTTAAGGATCCAAAGTCAGAGAATGAGCTTTCTGTTATTTAGGGTATGACTACATTGGGAACCTCATTTGCTGCATTATGTTTGAAATCACAGTCAGTGGTCACATGGGGCTGTGGATTGATTCAGGGGTTCACCATTTATACCAGATGTGATGCAAGTTACATTCCAACCCACATCCCTCCCTTCTTTCTTTCCTTCCATCCTTCTAGTCCCACCTCTATCTATCCTTCCTTCCTCTACTTCTACCACCAATGATCATTTTATTAATAACAGCCACTCAGTAATAAGGTGATAGGATGCTCTAGCACTAATCTCATATATGTACAAAAAATTTCTAAAAAATAAACAAAATCAGGAGATGACAGGAGAGAGAAAAGAATGTGGGGTCTATTCCCCTAGCTGTGAACTCCATGCCCCAACTTTCCTATATTTCCAAGACATCCCTTATAGACACACAATCCCATTGTTATGTATTGAATGAATGTTGCAAGGTTCCCTTTAACAGAGTGTAACCGGTCAATGTATCCAGTTGTATCTAATCAGAGACACATTGTAACAAGCTGTATAAGGATGCGAGCTAAGTGGCCACAGGTGGCAGTAGCGAGCACCCGGCTCACATGGTACAGATTCTCCGAATACCTGAAGAGCGGAAAACCTTCCCACCACACCACACCTGGAGAAGATGGGCGTGACGATCTATGACGTCACACGGACAGTAGCCAATGAGCCACCGCCCGGGATATTCAAATGTACAGTGTACTATAAATAGAGCTGTTTTGTCCACCATTACCTCATGTTCACCCTGACCATCATGCAATAAAGTTGTGTTTAGCCCTACTGCGGCTCCTTCTATCATCTTCCTTGCAAGACACCAAAGTAACTGTTGAGATGAACGGAAAATTAGACTGTATATCCTAGGAAAAGTCATAGAAAGTTGTCTGAATCCTAGAAAGGAACATTACACATTGCAATAGGGGATAAATGAGACACGTTGAACTCAACAGGGTTTACTTCTGAGTAGACTTTTGTAAGACTGCACTTCTTCTTGTGCCATATCCAATTCCAAATATAGGCTATCATCATGGCGATCAGCCACGAAGACTGTCCTGTGAATATAATGCCATGGCCTTTCATCTGCCTTCCACATTGCAGTGTGACACCCGTATCTCTGATCCAGCTCCGTGAGTCATGTCCTGGTCCTGAGCCCTTTTGGCACGCAAAGTCCTCCTCAGCCTCAGGCCAGTATTGATGAAGCTGCTGCCCTCCATCAAGAAGCCTGAACTACTATAGTAAAATATGAAATTGCTATTTCAGATTGGAACAAGTGGCCTTTTATAGCTTTCCATAAAGTAAACCATCATTTATGACCATGGGTAAAATCTTCTGTTTTTATTCCTTTATGTACATACTGACCATTTACCCAGCATGTGCACAAGGAGGTATTCACTATGCCCTGCAGACGTCCCATTGCTTTCGGCAGGGCCATTTCTGGCTCATGCACTTGCAGACAGGTGGTCACGAGGGACACTGTGTCTGTGGAATGTCACACTCTGTATTTCCTCACAAGATTCTTGGCTGAACTCTATTAATAAATTTTGCTAAATTGTTTACTATACACTGCAGTTTGCTGGCTTCTCACCCATGACATACACTGGCTCGCTTGGTTCCTAGCACCCTGTAACCCTATTGACAGAAGTTCCAACTACTGTAGAAAGCTAGGCCCCTTCTAGCCTTTCAAGTCATTAAGGAAGAATTAACATGAAACCCAGTCTGCAGTGACCTGTTCTTCTCCCTGATGGCATGTGCCCTTCTTCCACACTCACTTTGCCTATGTACATTTCCCAAAAGGCAGAATGTCTGGTTTTGTGAGCCTGGCCTATTTTTTTCTTATCAGAGCTGTGATTTTACAAGGAATAATAACAGGTCTTGAAATAATCTGGTATGCACAAACTCTCAGATTTCATAATTCTCAAGTGTTCCCTTTTCACCCTCAATTTTTTCAAAGAACCATAAAATAAAAAATAGGTGGATTGCACGTACACCTTCCTGTCACAACAACAACAACAACAACAACAACAACAACAACCAAACAAACCACACAAACACATCTACTTGTTTGTGATGTGTTTGGGTACCTTGGAAGATTGAACAGATGTTTCAGGTAATGCAACATAGCTCCAAAATGGTTATATTTTTTGACAATAAGTATGTTAATGTTCTGGTGTTAGCATTGTCTTTCTATGGCATTTTTGGCACAGCCCTAAATTGCTTGAAATTTACATGTGGTTGAGGCTACTACTTTTAGGCTACCACATTTGGGAGAAAATTCAAAGCAGGTTGGCTTTGGGTGATGTCCCTCATACTCTGTGGTGAATAGCCTTGGTGTTACTATCGCTATCCACATACATGTGATATCCTGATATATCAGTATTTTTCACTATCCCTTTTCCTTGTTTTTAGATACTTCCCATTTATCTGATGGAATACTCCTCCCTGTATCAAGCTGCCCATGACCTTTCATTTGGAGCAGACACCCATGTTGTTGTTGTACCACAGAGACAGAGATGTTCCAAGACACTTTCTTTCCAGAGGCAAAGATGGCCTCTTCTGTCCCATTTGTGGAAGCTTGTTGATTTAATAGTTGAATCTTGCGACAGTGCTGACCCTCCATCACACCTGGCCAGGGGCTGAAGAGGAACTATTTACTTTACGTGGTGCTACGCTAATGTCTGTTGTCTGAGGCTGTTACCTCACTCTGCCAACCCTGACTACAGTAGTACATTGGGTGGTGATGTCACTTCTTCAGAGTGGCACCCCTGACTTTGAAATATCCTTCTGCATGTTTTATGCTTGTTGAGAATTTTCCTGATATTTCAGGGGCAATATTGATTTCACTCGTTTTCCTGTATATTTAAGAGCATTTAATGCAAATCTTTCTCACACTAGGTCAGACAAAAGGAACTGCAGAATGAACTCGCCAAAAAGTGCCTTCATCTTGGCAGTTTCAGAAAGAAGACATGAGTATGTATGGATGTCTACTAAGTTTTGTTTTTCTGCTATCTTTTTTCATGAGATTCTTATGTATTTGATAGTTTCAATATTTGAAACTGAATTTGCTGTTGCTGCCCTGACATGTTTATGTAGAAGACGGATGGAAGCGAATGAATATTATTGTGCCTTTTCAATGAACAGACCAACTTCTGCAGAATAGACAGTCGCCATTCTGAGTTGCTTCTGAAGTCTAATAAATATTCATTTCAGCAATGCAGATAGTTGCCGTCTGTTTTGCATAAGGCCAGTATTGTGTATCACATTCAATAGGAGTAAGAAATAAATTATATAATGTCCTCAATTCTCAGAGTCTTCTCAATGCAGGTAAGCACATAAACACTACAGTTCAACAAATGTGTCTCTTTTTTGATGCATTCTACCAATTTTTGAGTGCCATTCCCAAGTTAAGTCTCAAATACCTAGTCATAATGAGGGAAGAGTGGCAACCTGTATATAAAATGTGTTGTCTATGTTGTTGAAAAAGGAAGCTGCTAGTAAAAAAAAACTGATGCAGAGCTGGCAGTAACATTGGGGTTTCTTTCTTTTGTTATTATTTATATGTCAGGGCACAGAGACCAGCTGCTCTGTGATGAAATCTTGAAGGTTCCCAAGTGAATTTCAAGTGTTATTTTATTCTGCAATATCCACAGCAATTATCTTCTCTGCCATAAAACCTGCATTATGCTTGTTTCCATTAGAAGTCAATTTATATCTGAAGCCTGAAGCATAGAAATATATTTTAGATAGTCATCCATGCTCCCCCAAGGGCCCAAGGAAAAACAGTATCTTGGTCTATATCTAGATCATGCATATCAATATGGGCAGAGATAAATAATAAAAGGCAGGAATGTCTACTTTATTCATGGAGAGGTAGTAAAGAGCATATCATCTGATAAGAATGGAAGGTGTGAGTTAAAGCTATTGAGTAAAGAAAGCCATTGCTACCCAAAAATGGCCCAGTACCAAAATATTGGGACTGCAGTGGCTTAGTGGTTAAGATGCTGAACTTGATGACTGGAAGGTCAGCAAGTCAGCAGTTTGAGACCTGAGTGCTGTATGACAGAGTGAGCTTCTGTCTCTGTCCCAGCTCCTGCCAACCTAGCAGCTCGAAAGCAAGAAATTGCAAGTAGATAAATAGGGACAATTTCACTGGGAAGGTAAACAGTGTTCTGTGTCTAGTCATGCCTACCACATGCCCATAGAAAGGTTTGCAAAGGCAGACAGCTCTGGCTCTTTGTCAATAAACAGAGATGAGCACTGAACACTAGAGTCGGATATGAACTTTTAAAGGATCCCAGCTTTGTTTGTGAATACAGTACATATGGATAATGGATAATGAAATGACAGGGGAGGTATGGCTTGATACGAGAGGCTGATGTAGGCCAGTGATTGACAGTTTGCTGCCTTATTCAATCTTATCTGTTCCACAAAGAGAAGCTGACCTGATTGGTATTTAACTCTGCACAATGGGCTCCTGATATCTTTGTGGAGCATGTACCTGTTTCCAGTGATGCGCTGAATTTTTTTTTTACTACCCCCACCATGGGCGTGGCTAACCTGTGGGCATGGCTAACTCTGTGGGCACCTAGAGCAGCTCAACACTGCCTGTTTCCTAGTGCAGGGTAGGCTTTGTGGAACAAGACTGCTGTTCCTTGGGAGATGGAAAGTCCATTGTTGCCTCTTCCCTACCACCTGCTCTCCAAACCATTGCCTCATTCTGCAAGTGGCTAGCCTTCATAATCACTGAAAAACAGAAGGCATCTTTAGTGTTTGGGAATCAAGACAATGGAAACGGCTGTAAGCTAGCCTAACACATCTTTATTGCATAGAGTACAGTACGAACATGTGGTAATGGCGGACAAACAGCTCTTTTTATACGGTGGCTATCTAATGCAAGCGCGGCGCCAAAATGGCCGCCGCGCTCTTTGCGGGAGCCCCCCCACAGGACGAAGGCATCCGGGTAGTTAGGGGCGTGGCCAGCTCCCTTATAAAAGGGGTGGCCACGAGGCAGCCGAGCTGCCATTTTGCGAAGCGACGGAGCGGAGAAGTTTTTCCTCTTACTCCGTCGCTTTTACCTTGAGCGGGAAGCCTTTTGGCTGCTGACCTTCCTCTTTTCGGCTTTCCTTAGGTCCGACTGAGATGCCTTCGAAGAAGAAGGCGGCTGCGAGCGCGGCTCGGGCGGTTCGGAGGCGCAATCCGGGTCGGAGGACCGCGGCTGCGCCTTCCCACCACCCGCCTTTGCCGGCTCCCACCGGGACCGGTGGGATGGGGTCTATTACCCCCTGGCCGGAGGCTGGGGACCCTGGCAGGGGTCCAGCTTGGGCTGCGGCCCGCGGCCCGCAAGCGGCGGACGCCGCTCCTGGTGCTCACTCTACTGGGCCTCCCTCTATCGGGGCGCAGCTCACTCCAGGGCCTTCCAGCCTTGGGGGGTGGTGTGGTCCCCTCCCTTGGCAGGTGCCTACGCTGGCCCTGCCGGGCCTGGGTGGGGGGTCATGGCCATATTTGGGCCCCGGGGTGCAAGGACCTGTACCCACGCCTGTAACGGGCGGGCCGGCTGGCCCGTGGCCCCACGCCAGTGTGGAGGCCTTACTGGCCCGCGTGGCGGAACTCGAGGCTTCCCTTGCTCGGGCCAGCCACGCCGGGGCACCTTTTGGGGTGCACTTTGATGCGTCGTCTGCTGGGCAGCGGCAGGCGACGGGACGGGTCGAGCAGCTTGAGGCCCGTGGCGCGACTTCGGCCACTGCCTCGCAGCTCCCCAACCTACAGGCCAGCGCGGGTCAGGCCCCGACGGCGAGCTCTACGGCGGTCGTGAGCTCCGACGCCCCCAGTGGGCCGGAACCCTCGGTGGGGGCGGCCCGCAGGGGTGCAGCATGTGAGTATGTGGTACAAACTAGTGCACCTACACATGTGGCTACGTTGGGGGCGGCTTTCCAATGGCCTTGGCCTCACATGGGTGGTGCGGCGGTACAGCCACTGACGCACCACCAGGCGACGTCAACCACCACCCAGGGCCCCGGGGTGGGGAGCGTTTCCTACCCTGTGGGGAATGTTTTGGGGGTGGCTGGGCTAGTCCAAGCCCCTTTCCAGATGCCCGCAGTTTCTGCTGTGCCTGTCTCGGCCTTGCCGACAGCGGGCTATTCCTTGCCACAGGGTGACCACTTGGCACAGGCCACCAGAGAGAAAATATGGCGAGGGGAGTATGTTGATATCTTCTCACTCCTAAACAGGGAGCCCACCAAGGAAGAGAGGGAGGGGCAGGATGAGAAGGATAAGGAACAGGCACGTCGTCGCAAGCCACCACGAACGTGGGCCAACTGGCTGCCGGCTTACCTCATCTACATGGCGGTGTACCTGAGGGCCCGGCCGGATCTGGCAATTCCGATGGTCCAGTATTTGGACAATATCTATCAGGCGATGGTTGATTTTCCAGGCCCGTCGTGGTTGGCTTATGACGAGGAATTCCGTATGCGAATTCCCCTGCACCCTGAGATGAGGTGGGATGAGCCATGCCAGAGGCTTTGGCTTCTGTATATGACGCCCACGCGCCCCGCGCCAGGGGAAAGATACCATTGTGGACATGCGGTCCAGCGAGTGGCTCCAGCACAGGTTCCCCGCCAAGTGGCGGGGCAGGGGGTTCCAGCCCGCCTGCTGTGCTGGACTTTCTCGTCTAATGGTTCATGCAATAAGAAGAATTGCAAGTACAGACATGAGTGTCCCACCTGTGCGGGCCCCTATGCAGCCTCTGCCTGTCCCAGGCCTGGAGGGACGCGGGGCAGAGGGAGGGGCGGACAGGGGGCTGGCAAGACTGCCGCAGATGGAGCTGGTTCACCGAAAGGCTCCCTCCCCAATTAATGTGGACATGCTGGAGCGTTGGCTCGCATTGTACCCGAAGGGGGAGGATGCAGATTATCTCCTTCAGGGCTTTAGACAGGGGTTCCGTATTCCTTTCATGGGTGATAGGTCCCCTCAGGATGCCCCCAACCTTTTGTACCTTAGGGGGAGGGAGGAGGTGGCTGCCGCCAGCATCAATAAGGAGGTCAATGCGGGCAGGGTCGCTGGCCCTTTCCCTGCACCCCCGTTCACTAACCTCAAGGTATCGCCCCTGGGCTTGGTTCCCAAGAAGTCACCAGGCGAGTTTCGCCTTATCCATCACTTGTCCTACCCAGCCGGCCGATCGGTCAACGATGCTATCCCTGACGACCTTTGCTCAGTCAGGTATACATCTTTTGACCACGCGCTGCGCATGGTGCGCTCATGTGGCCCGGGTGCGCTGCTGGCTAAGTGCGACATTAAGTTGGCTTTTCGCCTCTTGCCAGTGCACCCGGGCGACTTTGAATTGCTGGGTTTCAAATTTCGGGGTGGATATTATTTTGATAAGGCCATGCCTTTTGGCTGTTCCATATCATGCTCGGCTTTCGAGCGTTTCAGTACCTTCCTAGAGTGGGCTTTCGTCCGCAGGTCAGGGTCCCGGTCTGTAGCCCATTACCTGGATGACTTTTTATTCGGGGGTGAACGGGGCTGGGACACGTGTACACGTCTCCTCAACACATTTCAGACGCTAATGGAGGAACTCGGTGTCCCTTTAGCGCCCGAAAAGACCGAGGGCCCATCTACACAGCTAGTCTTCCTGGGGGTGGAGATTGACACGATAGCGCAGGCGTCTAGGTTACCGCGGGATAAGGTGTCAAGAATAGTGGCACTTATCTCGGACTTGTTGGCCAAGCGCAAGGCATCACTGAGGGAACTGCAGGTGCTGCATGGTCACCTTAATTTCGCCTGCAGAGTGGTCGCACCGGCAGGGCTTTTGCCCGGCGCTTGTGCGACGCTATGGCAGGATTATCCAGGCCTCACCATAGGGTTAGGCTTACCCGGGGTATCAGGGCAGACATGCTTGTCTGGTTACAGTTCCTGAGGGAGTTCAATGGGGTCTCATTTTGGAGGCATGACCTCCTGGCTTCCCCTCAATTTCAGATTCAGTCTGATGCCTCGGGAGCCCTCGGTTATGGGATGTACTTCAATGGGAAGTGGGCCTATGGTGGGTGGCCACCGGCCTGGGCAGGCACGGGTCGCCTGCGTGATCTCACATATCTGGAATTTTTCCCTATCCTGGGTGCTTTGATGCTATGGGGCCAGGAGTGGTCCAACTCGGTCGTGCATTTCTGGTGTGACAATGCGGCTGTGGTCCACATTGTAAATGCACAGACTTCCAAATCGCCCATGGTTATGGATCTAGTGCGCCAATTTGTGTTGCGCAGCCTGCGCCTCAACGTACTGTTCAGGGCCAGGCATGTCCCAGGGGTTAATAATGATATTGCTGACGCTTTGTCCCGCCTACAGATCTCCCGGTTCCGTGCCTTGGCCCCGGATGCGGAGGAATTTCCCTCGCCACTCCCGGAGGAGATATGGACCATTGGCAAGGAGAGGTGAACCGGGCGATTGGCCTGTCGCTAGCGCCACGCACCCGTAAGGCGTATCACCACGCAATTAATTCTTTCAGGGCATTCTGTACTCAATTTCAATTGCCAGGAACCTGGCCGATCCCGGTAACCCATGTGCTGCGGTTCATGGTTTACCTGCATTCTCAGGGCCTTGCACCTCGCACCATAGCATCTAAGCTTTCAGCGTTGGCTTTTATGGCCAAGGTGGGGGGTCATGTGGACAGCACCTCTGACTTCCATGTGAGACATGTTTTGGAGGGGTGGGTGCGCGAGCGCGGGCGTTGCCCGGACGACCGCCACCCGATTTCCCCAGGGGTCCTTACCCAGTTGGCCCGGGGCTGGCCTTGCCTCTGTTTTGATGCATATGAGGCAGCCCTGTTCCATGCAGCCACAACGGTGGCATTTTTTGGAGCGCTCCGCATCAGCGAGCTTGTGATGCTGTCTAAGGCGGATGCAAGTCGTAGGGCACTGGAACTCGAGGATGTCTGTGTAGCCAAAGACTGGGCTCAGTTGAGGATACGTTCCTCTAAGACCGATCAGCATGGCGTCGCCAGTGGTGTGCGACTGCTACGGTGTTCTTTGGCAGACATCTGTCCGGTTGGTGCCCTACAGGAATTCCTGGCACTGCGTGGCATGCACCATGGCCCGTTTTTCTGTCACCAAGATGGGTCTCCCCTTACTAAATTTCAATTTTGGAAGGTGACGGGCAAAGCGCTGGCCAGTGTGGGCCTCCCAGGCGCCCGCTATGGCACTCATTCATTCCGTATAGGGGCGGCCTTGACCGCTGCGGCTTTTGGGTACTCAGGGGCTGACATACGTAGCATGGGATGGTGGGGTTCGCAATGTTTTCAATTTTATGTGCGCCCACTCCCGCCGTGAGTACCAACCCAGTCACCTTACCTACTTTCCCTCATTTTTCCTTTACAGACCCGGGGTGTCGTATTACACCGGTGACAGTATGGCTGGTGGGCCATAGCTATGTGCACAGGGCAGCGCGTTATGCTGCGGCGACAGAGTGGGGACCCCGACTGGGACTGGGTGCATACGCAAGTCTCACATGGCATGGTAAGCCCGGGATGTTATGGCGGGAGCTGCTGCCTTTCCTTTTTTCAGGCCAGAATGCTGACCCGCCTGACATTCTGATCATACACCTGCGGGCAATGATTTGGGCCAGGTCACCGGCTTGTCGCTGAAGCATGCGATTTGCGAGGACCTCGCCTACCTGCATTACGTCTGGCCCGCCACAACCCTTGTTTGGTAGGACATGGTACCGCGCCATTCCTACAGAGGGGGTGTTGACCTCCTGGCCCTTGACCGCGCTAGACGCATGGTGAATAGCGCAGTGGCGCGTTTCCTTGTCGACAGGGCTTGGGGGAGGGTCAGTCGTCACCCCGCTATTAGCCTCCAAAGTTATGACTTGTATGCAGGGGATGGGGTCCATCTGTCGCGAGGAGTTATGGACCTCCTGTTGGGTGATTGGCGAGCAGGCCTGTTGACCGAGCTGACGGTCTGGGGGGGGCGTCGAGCCTTCTTTGAAGCCCCTCCGTGTGGCGGGTAGCACTGGTAAGGTAAACATTATGACCCACAGGTATCCGGCAAGTTCGCAATTGACTGGACAACACTAGACAGGCATAAGTTGGTTAAACGTTGTCCGGTCAACGACGAACTAGGCGACGGGGTGATGGCTATAGCTAGACAGCATGCATCACCCCGTGATTTTACGGATACGCGTCAGAGGGTGGGGTCATTAGTTAGATATTGACTACGGTCAACAATTTGTTTGTGGTCAACAAACAAATTGATACAAATGGATACATTGTAGCAATTGCCATTGGCAATTTTGGGTGGTAACTTACCAGTGTTACTTCGGCCTGCTTGCCTTAAGAATTATGATTGGTCAATTACCAATAGAAATTTATAATTCGGACTAGGGCATGAATCAATAAATGTGGCCCAATGCCGTTATCCACTTTCATTGGTGTCTGAGTCCTTTATTGGGGGGTGCGCCTGCAATTGAATCTGGCTCTTCGACAGGCATTGGCTGCTGTCCAAGTGACGTCATCCTTGGTCACGCCTTTCTTGTCCAGGTGAGGTGAGCGCGGGAATCTTTCCCGCGCGGCTGAAGGCATTTGAGTAATGTGAACCATGTGAGCTGGGCACTCGCTATTGCCCCCGGTGGCCACTAGCTCGCGTCCTCATACAGAAGGTTACAGTGTTACCTGTACCCATTCGTGTGGTTACAAATACATTCAACACACTACATTCAGTACACAACATCCCTCCCCCCTAAGATGGGACAAAGTCCCTTAACCAAACTGGTTTCCTGCATGTGCGTTTTGGCCGTGCGGCCGTTATGCTTGACTCGGCCATGCCCCCTCGTCTGTGTCCTCCTGGTTCTTGTCCTGCAATTGGAGAGGATGACTCGTTAGTGACTCGCCGCGGGCTTGCCGCCTTGGGATGGCCAGGAGAAGGGGGAGGAAGGGTTCCCGATGTGGATGTGGACAAACCGGGGGCACTAGGGGCTAAAGAAAAACCCCGCTCTTCGCTTGGACGGGTGGGGGAACACTCCGAAAAAAAAACCCCAGTTTGATAACTCAAAATCTAATTCAGGGGCAACAGTGGCAAACTCATTTCCCTCCTTCGAGGGGCTGGGTAGAACTACAGGGGCAAACTCGTTCCTCTCTTTCAAGGGACTGGATAGAGCTGGCGTATGAAAAGGATATGAGTTTGACCCTAAGCTTCCCCCCCCCTGTTTGGGACTGTTGCCCTACGTTTTCTCCCCCTTGGTCTAAACGGGTGGAGGAGAACCCTAACGCTGAGCGTTGCTGATGATCCCCTCTGTCCGGCCCCCCAATCACTCGGTGCCTAAGTTGGTCAGCGTGCCTTCTCCAGAGGAGACCCGTGTCTAAATGGGTGGAGGAGAACCCTAACGCTGAGCGTTGCTGATGATCCCCTCTGTCCGGCCCCCCAATCACTCGGTGCCTAAGTTGGTCAGCGTGCCTTCTCCAGAGGAGACCCGTGTTGGTCTCGACACAGAATGAGACTGGTCCTGTTTGATTAATGACTACCCCCCGGCACCCATGCTGGCCCAGTGGTGGCGTAGTTTCTGCAATGAACAGGCTCTCCTATCTGGAAATTTTTGGTGGGGCTGTGCTCAATATTTCTTCCTCTATTCTCGACCCGGGTGGGATCCAATCTAGTTAATAATGAGTGTAACTTCCTCTTCATGAGGAGTTCCGCGGGAGAGTATCCCGACGCCAATGGCGTCACTCGATATGCCAACAGAAACTGGCAGAGCTGCCGGTCCAGATCCCCGGGACCCATGCGCCGCAGCCCTTCCTTCATTGTGCGCACCAGACGTTCCGCCTGGCCATTTGTTGCAGGGTGAAATGGGGCTGAGGTAATGTGCCGAATGGCGTTGGACTCTAAGAACGCCTGGAACTCGGCTGACGTGAAACAACTCGCATTGTCACTAATTATGACGTCAGGTATCCCGAACGTGCATATCAGTTTGCGCAGCTGTTTTATAGTCCCCGCTGATGAGGTGTTGCGCATTGGAATTACCTCCAACCACTTGGAGTATGCGTCCACCACAAGTAGAAAAAATGAACCCCTGAATGGCCCTGCGAAGTCTATGTGGAGGCGGGACCACGGTCCCCTAGCTGTGTCCCATTCTCTGTGTGGAAGGCGGGACTCCTCAGGCCGAGAGCCCTGGCAACTTTCGCAGGTGTTCACCATGTGTTCAATGTCTGCGTCTAGCTGAGGCCACCAGAAGTAGCTTCTGGCCAGCGCCTTAGAGCGCACAATCCCTGGGTGGCTGACATGTAAAAGCCGTAGCACCCTTGCTCTTAATGCCTGTGGGACCACCACCCTCTCCCCCCACAACAGACACCCCCTTTCTGCGGACAACTCAACCCTCTTCCTGAAAAATGCCGCAAACTCATCTGCGGGGGGAGCTGCGGGCCACCCCTTCTGTACCCAGGATCTCACAAGGGCTAACGTTTTATCCTTGGCCATTTCGGCAGCAATTTCCTTGGGCAAAATGGGGGGTGCATCTAGGGCTTCAATGAGGAGGACTTGGCTATCCTGTTCTACCTCACACTTTGGGTCCCCCAGGTGGGGAAGAGGAGACCTTGAGAGGGCGTCCGCGTGGCTTATCTCTTTCCCGGGACGGTACTCTAACGCCCCCCTGTATGCATTCAGAAAAATCGCCCACCTAAGCATCCTGGGGGAGAGGATCTGTGGAGTGGGCTTGTCTGAGGTGAAGATACCCAACAGCGGCTTGTGATCGGTGACAATGGTGAATGGGCGACCATACAGAAAATCATGGAACTTCTTTGTGCCCGCAACAATGGCAAGAGCCTCCCTATCTGTTTGGGCGTAATTTCGTTCTGCCTTGGACAATGATCTCGAGTAGAATGCAACTGGGGCTTCTCGCCCCCCCTCTAGCACGTGGCACAGGACCGCCCCCACCCCCACTGGCGAGGCGTCGCAGACCAAGACTACCGGCTTCTTTGGGTCGAAATGGGTTAGAATAGCCTCCGAGGAGAGGAGTTGCTTGAGTTCCCTGAAAGCCCACTCCTGCTTCTCCCCCCACCGCCAAACCGCATCCTTCTTCAGCAGCCCATGCAGGGGCTCTGCAATCGTCGCTTTCCTGGGCAGGAAGGAATGGTAAAAATTCAGCAGCCCCAGGAAAGGCTGCAGCTCCGGTTTCGCGGTGGGGCGAGGAGCGTTTCGAATAGCTGAGACTTTGGACTCAGCGGGTTTCACCCCCTCAGAAGTTATGCGGAACCCCAGAAACTCCACCTCCCTGGCCAGAAACACACATTTGTCCCTCCGCAACCTCAACCCCGCAGATTCGAAGGCTGTGAGGACCTTATCTAGTCTCTGGGCCAGTTCTGCTTCGCTCTCCCCAGATATCAATATGTCATCGAAAAATGGCAAGACCCCCGGTAATTTCTTTAACAAACGTTCCACAAGAGACTGAAACAACCCCGGCGCCGAGTTCACGCCAAACTGTAGGCGCGTCACCTTGAATGCCCCCTTGTGAGTTACAATGGTCTGTGCAGCAGCTGTGGCTGGGGTTACTGGAAGCTGCTGGTACGCCTGCGCCAGATCTAGTTTAGCAAAAACTTTTCCCCCATGTAAAGTGGCCAGTAGATGGCTAACTACCGGCACCGGATAGGCATTAGGGCGGATCGCCTTGTTAATTGTACACTTGTAGTCAGCGCAAATTCGCACTTCCCCATTTGCTTTCAATACTGTAACAATAGGAGTCTCCCACTCTGCAGAGTCCACCGGCACTAAAATCCCTTGCCCCACTAATTTGTCCAGTTCCGCCTCAATTTTGTCCTTGAGGGCGAATGGAACCCGACGTGGTTTTAGTCTCATTGGGCGGACGTCCGGGTCCAGGTCGAAGGAAACTGGGGGCCCCTTGTACTTCCCGAGTCCCTTCTTGAATACCTCTGCATGTGCGTCGCACACTGCCTGAATCTCATTCCCCCCGATGGCATGGACGCCGCCTATGAAGATGTCCAGGGGTTTGAACCATTGTGTCCCCAAGAGATTACACCCCCCATTTTTTAGAACTACCAGGGGGAGTTTCCTTCGGAGTCCCTTGTACCGTGTCTCGAAGTCCCCAATCCCCAATACTGGAATCGCATTTCCCTCCACATCTTTTAAGTTCGCCCCCATCTCCTTGAGTTTGGGTCGCTCCTTGGGGGGAATCCGCAAAAATTCCTTATGGGAAATGAGGGAGTAAACAGACCCCGAGTCTATCTCCATCTTAACAGGGACCCCTTGCAACAGTACCTCAGCATAAAAACGTGGTTGCCCTAGAGGCACGCTGTGGACGGCCACGTCGTCTTCCGCGTGCACTCGCAGGCACACGTGGTTCCCCTCTGGGTCGTCGCCGCCATCGCCGACTCTGCCGACGCCATCCCGGCTGCTCGAGGCGCGCTTACTCTCTTCCCGGCGTTGCTTGCAGGCCCTGGCGATGTGGCCCTTCCGCCCACAGTTGTGGCACTCAGCTTTCCGGAATGGAATTTGCTCCTCTCGTGGGACGCTCCGCACCCATTGCAGCGCCGCCGCCCCCTTCCCCTTCTTCTCGCTCAGCCCTTTCCTGACCTTCCGGACCCCCTCATCTTCACTGGAGTCTGGGGTGGCAGAAGCCTCTGAGGATGTGGGCGAGTGTGGGGCAGGGGTCACCCTCCAGGCCGCCTGGACGGCGGATGCAGCTGCCTCGACTGGTGGGGGCTTTGCCTTGAGAAGCTTGTACCCGGCCCACGTGGATTCAGCTGCTAGAGCCTCTTGTAGTACCTCTTTAAAAGTGAGGTCGTGGCCTCGGTTCATGAGTTTCCTCTGGGTCTCCCCGTCTCTCATCCCGCAGAGCATCCTGTCCCTTAGGGCCACGTCTAGAATTTTCCGCCATTCACATGGGGTCGCCAAAATGCGGAGGGCCGCTGCATACTCGGATATTGACTCACCCGGCTTTTGGTCCCTCCTCGCGAAAATGGCCCTGGCAGAGAAGAAGGATACCTTGGGCTTGAAATGATTCCGCAGAACCCCCAGAATTTCCGTCACCGAAACCTGGTCCACCTCTCGTGGTGCCACCAGATCCATCAGTGCTTGCATGGCGTGGAACCCGAGCATCGTGATGAGAAGACCCTTCTTCTTCCCAGTGTCGGTGATGCCCGCATACGCCACCGTACTCTTGAAATGCATTTCAAACCAGTCCCATCGCTCGGGATGGGTCACGTCGAAAACTGGCTTCTGTGATATTGTCTTGTCCCCGTGGGAATCCATAATCCCACCTTCGTCGCCAATTTAGTATTTGGGAATCAAGACAATGGAAACGGCTGTAAACTAGCCTAACACATCTTTATTGCATAGAGTACAGTACGAACATGTGGTAATGGCGGACAAACAGCTCTTTTTATATGGTGGCTATCTAATTGAATCTGGCTCTTCGACAGGCATTGGCTGCTGTCCAAGTGACGTCATCCTTGGTCACGCCTTTCTTGTCCAGGTGAGGTGAGCGCGGGAATCTTTCCCGCGCGGCTGAAGGCATTTGAGTAATGTGAACCATGTGAGCTGGGCGCTCGCTATTGCCCCCAGTGGCCACTAGCTCGCGTCCTCATACAGAAGGTTACAGTGTTACCTGTACCCATTCGTGTGGTTACAAATACATTCAACACACTACATTCAGTACACAACAGCATCAATGGAGCTTTTAGAAGGCGCTGAAAGGGGTCTAGCAAGGGCAAGGCTAGTCTTTCAGGAAGCAGCATGAAGCAGAGGTGTTAGTCTTCACTTGCTTTGTTCTCATGTGCTAGAAAAAAAAGAGTACATTTTATCTTGCTGAGATTGTAAGATATTTTCTGATGTTCTTGATGAGAGTACTCATATTCAAAGGAAGGTTTTTGAGCCAATTACACGAACTGAACAAAAATTATAACAGTGTATTGTATGGATTGTTGAAAATGAAAAGCATTAGATGGGTTGTTTGAATCCTTTTGAGGAATCAGCCATTCCATGCTTGATGTGCGGGGATACATGCATTATTTCTCCTCTTATTGCTTCACAGTTTTAATATACATTTCTTTTTGTTGACTCTTCAGATTGACCCACTAGCATCCTTGTAACATAATCACAGAAGATGATCATTTATAGACAGTTGAATAATTTGTTGCCCAGATTTTTAAAACTTTCTCCTTCACAATGATGTCATGATCTCTTACTGACTCATTTGAGTAGCACTATATCCCCTCCATCCAATAAACAGCCAACAGTGCTTTCACTTTATTATGAATTGCTGATGCTGCATTGTTAAATCCAAGCATTCTCTATGTGTTTTGGCAGAAATAGCTGTGTTTTCCCACTCTGCATTCAAGCTGACTTGCCAAGTTACCCAACAATCCCTTGGGAGCACCTTTTCTCAAGTGGTTAAGATGCTGACTGGGAGGCAAAAGGGCAGCAGTTCAAAACCCGAGTATACATGACGGAATGAGCGCCCATCTCTGTCCCAGCTCCTGCCAACCTAGTAGTTCGAAAGCAAGAAATTGCAAATAGGTAAATAGGTACCACTTTGGTGGGAAGATAAATAGCATTCTGTGCATTTCGGTGTCTAGGCATGCTTGCCACATATCCACATAAATGTCTGCAAATGCAGACTGTGCTGGTTCTTTGGCTATAAACAGATATTAGCACTGACACCCTAGAGTCAGATTTTGATGTTTGCAAATTGATACGCAGTGGCCAGCAGTCAGGGGGCCAAACACATCTTTATTGGAATGTAGTCAATCTGAACATGCGGTCAATGGCGGAGCAATGCTCCTTATATACAATAGGTAATGATTCAAACCTGGCGCAGAGCCACATGATTGGTCAGTACAGGTAAACAGCCAGGTGACAACACTTGATTGGATAAAGAGTAAACAACAGCTACAGCTACGGTGGGAACCAAGTTCCGCGATATTTACACAAGAGGAGTATTTACACAAGGGGAAAGGGAGGGGGAAATGGAGGATTGTTAGATCCGATTTCACTCACATTTCACTTGCGTTACATGTTCGCTTTCAATCACATTTCACTTGAGTTACATATCCGATTTCAATTACATTTCACTTGAGTTACATAAACAACATCCCTCCCCCTAGGATGGGATGAAGTCCCTCAACCATTTTGGTGGCCTGCATGCTTGTTTGGGCATACAGCTGCTTGGCCGAACTCGGGGGGGGGGGGGGGGGGGTTTGGGTTCTGCAGTGGGAAAACGAGTAGTGTTAGTGGCATTTCGGGAGCACTGGCCCATTTCAGAAGGGGAACCCGGGATGGGATAATCCAAATCAAAACCCCGTTTCGTTTCAGCTGGAGCAGGGGATCACTCTAAATCAAAACCTGGATGAGGTGAGGAATAACTCAAAGAAAATTGCCGATTGTTACTCTGACTAGAGGGCGACACAACAAAAGCTTGCCTTGTTTGTTTGGGAGTAGAGATAGACTCGAATACCAGAGGATGGGGGGGTTACTGGGGAAAAATCAAAGCCCCGCTTCTCTCTTGGACAAGTGGGGGAACACTCTGCAACCTCCCCCGGTCCTGTAACTCAAAATATAAACTTTCAGGGTCTGGGCTTTTGCATTCCTCCCTGCCTGTTTACATCAGATGGATGAGACAGAAATCCGATTCCCTTGGTGGGCCATCTGCCATGTCTCCCCCTTGGGATAAGCGGGTGGGGGAGGACCCTAACGTGAAGTCACTGAGACTTTCATTGCCCTGAAATTCCATGACTCGACACCTGAGCTGGTCTGCGTGTCGCCACCACAGTAGACCCGTACCTGTCTCTACTTGGTAAGACACTGATCCTGTTTGCTTGACCACAACCTCTGGGACCCATGTTGGACCGGCAGCCGTGTAATTCCTGCAATGCACTGGATACCCGGCTGCAAATACCTTTGTGTGCGCAATTTCAACATTCCTCCCCCTATCCACCACCCTGGTTGAATCTAACTGGTGGAAAAGTGAGACCAGTCTCCTGCACATCAAGAGTTCGACTGGTGACAGCCCAGATGCCAGGGGGGTTACCCTGTAGCAAAGGAGGAACTGGCACAATTGCAACTCTAAATTCCCATGGCCCATTCGCCAAAGTGCCTCTTTTGTGGTACGCACTTGGCGCTCTACCTGGCCATTCATGGCAGGGTGGAATGGGGCAGATGTAACATGTCGAATCACATTCCTCTCGAAGAATGCCTGGAATTCGATGGAAGTGAACGTACTGGTGTTGTCAGAAACAAGCACCTTGGGTAAACCAAAACAACTAAATAGCCTTCGCAACTGCTTGATGGTACCGAGGAGGTACTGGGCATTGGAATAACCTCCAACCATTTTGAAAAAGAATCAACCACTAGCAAAAAGAGTGTGCCCCTGAATGGACCAGTGAAATCGATATGTAATCATGACCAGGGTCCACGGGCTGTGTCCCCTTCTCTGGAAAGAAGTCGGGACTCCTCAGTTCGAGAACTCTGGCAACTCTTGCAAATGCCTACCAACTGCTCAATGTCTACATCTATCTGGGGCCATGAGAAGTAGCTCATGGCCAAAGCCTTTGAGTGCAGATTCCCGGGTGGCTGATGTGTAGCAACCTGAGTACCTTGGAGTACAATACCTCAGGGATGACCACCCTTTGGCCCCACAAGAGGCAGCCCCTTTTGAGCAAAAGCTCGAACCTCTTTTGGAAGTATGCTTTGAACTCCTCGGCCGGAGAAGTCATGGGCCACCCTTTCTTTACCCATGAAACAACCAGGGACAGAACCTTGTCCTTCACTGTAGCCTTGGCGAGACCTGTGAGCACAATTTGGGGTGAGTTGAGAGATTTGATCAGCAACACCTGGTGATCCTGCTCGATCTCGCACTCGGGCTCCCCTAACTCAGGCATTGGGGACCGGGAGAGTGCATCAGTGTGCCTGATCTCTTTGCCCGGGCGGTGGACCAGTGTGAACTGGTAAGCATTTAAGAAAATCGCCCACCAAAGCATCCTGGGGGACAAAATCTGGGGAGTGAGCTTGGACATGGTGAAGATCCCTAACAGTGGGTTGTGGTCAGTTACAATGGTGAACTCCCAACCATAGAGGAAATCGTGGAATTTTTTGGTTCCAGCGACTATCGCAAGAGCCTCCCTGTCCATTTGCGCGTAATTGCATTCTGCCTTTGAGAGGGACCTTGAGTAGAAGGCAACTGGGGCTTCTTGCCCATTTTCCAGAACATGGCAAAGCACAGCCCCCACCTCCACTGGTGAAGCATCGTAAACTAGCACCACGGGCTTTCTTGGGTCGAAATGAGTTAAGATTGCTTCTGATGAGAGGAGCTGCTTTAACTCTTTAAAGGCTCATTCCTGGCTCTCCCCCCACCGCCAAACCGTGTCTTTCTTTAAAAGACAAAGCAGTGGCTCCTCCATGGAAGCCTTCCTTGACAAGAAGGAATGATAAGGGGGCATGGCTTAAGATGGCGATAGGTTAACATCGACTTTTCCTTGCTCCTGCTATAACAAAGGTGGATTAATGGGAATGCTTTTTCAAATGAGACTTTAAAGGACTTATTTTCAAAAATATGTTGTTGGTGAGTGGGGATCTTGACTTTTGAACGGGCAGATGGCCTGAAGAGCAAGGCAGAAGGCTTTATTGCCGAGCTGGCTCGAGGTGCCGAAACCAGAGAAAGTGAAAGTGAGATGAGCATCGGTAAATGAGGTGTTAAATCAAACTTGGAGGGAGAGAAAGTGAAAAGAAAAAGATCCTCCAAACTGCTGAAACATGTTTTGCTGAGCTGGGATATTTGAGCAATCGCGCATCGGAGTACTGGACGTGCTACCCGACAGGCGGAAGCTGGATGGGGGTGCTGGTGCTGAAAGGTACGGGGTGCGGAGATCAGGAAAGTGGGAGATCAAGTGAAACACTTACTAAATCGGCAATGGAGCCCTCTTGGATGGCGGAGAAGTGAGGCAGAGTGTCGTGTTTTTGGACTGGTTTGAGTCGGTGGGGGATTGGATGTAAGAAACAGAAGGAGAGGACTGAGAAGGGAGGAGTTGGATGGAAAATAATGGCGGTGATGGAAAGTGTTTAGAGAGAAATGAAACTTATGGGTGGAGGTGGATGGAAGGGAGAGAAATGAAGGGAGAGAAATGAAACTTATGGGTGGAGAAGACACAATGTTACAGTTGCAGAGGGCAGGAATGAAAATTGGTGCCTTTGGATCCTGCAGCCCTTGTTTGTAGGGGGTGGGTAGTTTTAACTGTTTTTAACATGTGTTTTTTAATTTTTATTGTGAACCGCCCTGAGTTGGCTTTGGCCGAGTGAGCGGTATATAAATGTGACAATTAAATTAAATTTAAATTAAATTAAATTGGCTACATTGTCCTCTAGAAGTAGATGTGAAAGTACTGAGTTGGGAGTTGGTAAAGGATAAAGAAAGTTGAGAAGGTACGAAGAGGAACTGGAGTTGTGTGAGTGTTGCTGGAGTGTTGCTGGAGGGAGAACAGACAGAAGGAGGAGGGCCCGCCGCGGAGAAACCCACTGTGGATTATAAAAAAGTCCTTTTCTCTTTATTTTTTCCTTTTATTTCTTCCCCCTCCTCCCCCTCCTTCTCCCATTCCCAAACTTATTTTTGAAGTTTTTTTGATGATGGTGAATGGGGTTAGAGGTTTTGTTACAGAAGATTGGATTGGGAAATAAAAACCCTCTCACCCCCCCTTTTTTTAAGGCTTGGACTTTAACTTGCTTTTTTTTCTCTCTCAGAGTTTGAAACTGAACTAAGGGTTAAAGTTAAATATTTCCCTCAATTTTGGGACTGGATCAAAGTGTTTTAGTGAAAGACTTGAATGGATACTTATCAGTATTATTTGAGGATATAATGGCCAGCATGGAAAAGAAAATAGAGGAGGAGAAGATGGTGAAGTCAAAGCGAGCAGATACAAAGAAGGAAAAGGAAAAGAAGGAGAGATCAACACCGACTGTATCTCCAACACCTCTGGATGAAACTCAAATTATGACAGAGCTAGGCAAGTTGTTTAAAAGATTGGATAGAATGGAAGATTCCAGAGCTCAAGATAAACCAGATGTTCTGAAAGGAATACAAGGGTCAGAGAATAAGCTTACTGGGATGTTTTCTAAATTTGTTAAACAGACCAATGAAAATTTTGATAGAGTCGAAAAGGACATAGTCATTCATCAAATGATACGGAAAACGCCAGATCACCTTAAAGTAAGAATTTTAGATTGGCTGAACAATTTGAAGATGGGAAAAGATTTTGAGATGGTGGACATTGCGAGTGCCTACAGAATTGGACCAAGGAGAGGGAGAGACAAGCAAAGAAATGTGTTGGTGAAATTTTCAAATTTGGGGGATAAATTGAAAGTGATGGAATTTATAAAACAAGCAGGATCTTGCATTTTAAAGATGGATGGAAAAGATATTGCAATCTATAATGACATAGCAATTGATGAGAGAATATGGAAGTATAAGATGAAGCCAGTTACTAAGATCCTGAAAGAACAAGAAATTAGATATAATTGGAGGTTTCCCCAACAGTTGAGATTTTTTTATGCTAAGAAAATGCATGTAATTGACTCAGAGATGGATGCAATGGAATATTTGAGAGCAATTGGTCTGCTTCAAAATGGTTCTCAAGAACGAGGCAAACAGAGGGAGGAGTTGAAGACTTTGGGAGGTGTGGAGAAGGGGGAAGATGAAGCATATGAAAGGGGTGCTGTGGGAGGGATAGTAGTTGGAGTGACAGGGAAGGAGTTGAGGGTGGTGGAAGAGGAGGAAAAATGAGAAATGAAGCTATTTAATGGGTGAGCGGTTAAAGCAATGAATATGAAAAGTCTGAACATTTTACACATCCCCCCCATCTTTGGAAGACAAGGGCTGCTTTTCTTTAGTCTCAAAGAAAGAGTATGGGGGATATGTTTACATGTAGGGTATTTGGGCTTAAATGTTTAGTTAAATGCACACCTTGTGAAATTGTGGAGGGCCTAGCGAAATGTATTCAAACTTAATTATGAAGTGTGTAAAGGTATTGTCGTGGAATGTCAAAGGGTCTGGCTGCCAAGTGAAGAGACGTAGGCTGGAAATGGCCCTTAGAAGGGATAGACCTGATTTAATTTTTTTGCAGGAGACGCATCAAAAATTGGAAGACACAAATAAATTATTTTTGGGATGGACACAAATTTATGAAAAAGCTTTTGGTACATCAAAGGCACAAGGGGTAGCGATTTTGATTTCGAATAGATTGGGTTTTACAATGACAAAAAGTATTTCTGACCCAGAAGGTAGATATTTGATAGTTAAAGGAACAATTGAAGATGAAGAGATCACATTGGTTAATGTGTATGCTCCAAATGAACAACAAGATAAATTTTTGGAGAAAATTTATCAAATAATAGATAGAGAAAGGTCAACAAAAATGATTGTTGCAGGTGATTTTAATTTAATAAGATCTGATATAGATTGTACAAATGTGACTAAATATAGATCTGGGGTAAAAATGGATTTGATTGACAAATGGATTAAATTACTGAGATTGCAAGATGCATGGAGAGAATTTAAAGGGTCGGAAAGATTGTACACTTACTTTTCACAAGTTCATAATTCATATTCTAGATTGGATTATATTTTTCTTACGGAAAATATGGTTAGAAGTTTGGAAGAGATGGAAGTGGGTCTTTTTAAAGAATCAGACCATGCTAAAGTGTGGTTAGAATTTAGTTTGGAAGGACAGAATCAGGGAGGAAATAATTGGAGATTTGATATAAATTTATTTAAAGACCCTAAGAATAAAGAATTAATAATGAAAAATTGGGAAGAATGTTGGCAATGGAAGGATACGGGTGGAGTGAATTATAATGTAGTGTGGGATGCCATGAAGTCGGTATTTAGAGGAGAATGTATAAAATTAGCTAGTATCAAAAATAGGCAGTGGAAGAATAAACAAAAAGACTTGGAAAGAGAAATTGAGCAGCTTCAAAAAGAACATGCTAAGACTAAGAATATAAAGATTTATGAAAAGATGCAGAGATTAAAAGCTGAACTGATTACTGGTCTATGGAACTCCCTGCCAGAAGAAGTGGTGACAGCTGTCAGTCTTGACAGCTTTAAGAAAGGATTAGACAAGTTCATGGAGGACAAGGCTATCAATGGCTATAATTATGGCTACCTAAGGACAACCGCCGGGTTGGAGAGATAGGCAGGATATCTCTCAATGCCATTTCCAGGGAATCCTAAGCAGGTGAAGGCATCTCCTTGGGAATACCCTGAAGGAAATGGTGAGCCACTGTGTGAGACAGAATGCTGGACTGGATGGGCTGTGGCCTGTTCCAGCAAGGCTGTTCTTATGTTCTTATGTTCTTATGATTGGGAAAGATATAGAAAAAGTGAAGCGAGATTTGATTTATTTGAAGAGAGGATATTTTGAATATAATAATAAGAATTCAAAATTATTGGCTAGGGCAGCAAAAGAGAAAAAGACTAAAAGAAATGGGAACATTAATAAATAGAGAAGGTATTAGATGTAATAAGACAAAAGATAAACTTAAAATTGTAAAAGATTTCTACCAAGAATTATATTCAGAAAAAGAGGTTAATGTGGAAAAGTTGAAAAAATATTTAGAGAAGGGTTCCAAAATTAAATTAATAGAGGAACATAGAGATAGAATGGAAGAAAGCATAACTGAGAAGGAAATCAATGAAGTCATAAAGAAGTTGAAAGGAGGGAAATCTGCTGGGGAGGATGGATTACCGGACGAGTTTTATAAAGAGTTTTATGAAATGGTAGGTCCTAAACTTTTGAAGCTGTTCATTTCTATTTTGGAAGGAGATAGGATGCTGAACCTCATGGCACAGGACTATAATTGTATTGATTCCTAAGCCTGGGAAAGATTTAACAAAAGTTGAATCATATAGACCAATTTCATTAATAAATCAGGATGCTAAAATATTTACAGCCATCATTGCAAAAAGGTTGAATAGTTTTATGACAGACTACATAAACAGGGACCAAGCAGGGTTTTTAAAAGGGAGGCAGATGACAGATTTAACAAGGAGGGTAGAAGATTTAATAGATTCAGCACTTCAAACTAAATAGGAGGTGGGATTATTATCTCTGGATATATACAAAGCATTTGATTCGTTACAATGGGTTACAATTAAAGAGATGGTTAATAATTATGGGTTTGGTACAAAATTTAAAAGGACTAGAGACCAACTTTGTCAACATGGTTTTGCTAAAGTGAGAGTAAATGAACGTTTTACAGATGAGGTAGAGCTTAAGGCTGGAACACGTCAAGGCTGCCCACTTTCACCAATATTATTTATAATGGCAATGGAAATATTGGCGAATATGATAAGGGAAGATAAAAACATTGAAGGATTGGAAGTGAATAAAATTAGTTTGTACGCAGATGATACCCTAATAATTATGAAAAACCCAAAAGGAGATTTAGCGAAAATACAATGCCATCTTAAAGAATTTGGGAAAATGACTGGACTGAGAATAAACTGGGATAAATCGGAAGTAATATTTTGCAATATGAATAAAGAGAATAGAGAAGAGATTAAATTAAAATATTATATTCAGGTTAAGGATAATCTGAAATATTTGGGGATAAACATATCAAATAAATTTGAGGACTTAATAAAGTTAAATTATGAAAAACAGAAAAAAGAAATGAAGGAAAAAAATCAACAATATAAGAGGCTGAACCTGTCTTGGTTCGGTAGAATTGCACTGTGTAAAATGAAATTATTACCAAAATTAAACTTTTTGTTAGATGCTTTGCTGATACAACTTAAAAACAAAGAGATAAAAGATTTTCAAATTTTTTTGAATGACTATTGTAATGGTGGAAAGAGACCAAGAATCAAAAAAGTTGTGGTATTTAGCACAGAAAGAGGGTGGATTGGGAATACCAAATATAGATACCTATTATAAGGCGTTTCAATTAAAAAATGTGGGTGAAAATATTAATGAAAGAAGAGATAATATGGGAGGAAATGGAGATGAAGGAAGTGAAGCAGGTTGGCAAAGCAGTTTTTTTGGATAAAATATTAACAAAAATTGAATTTAAAAATAGATTGATAAAAACAACATTGAATCTATGGAAGAAATTGAAAAGGAAGTTAGCACCAGATGTGTCCCCAATTACAGAAATGGAAGATTTGAGGAATTTTCTGCTGAATTTGGATAGGAAGGTGAGGGATGTGTTTCTGAAAAATGATGTATTCCTGCTAAAAGATTGGATTCAGATATGTAAAAATAAAGAAAAAAGACTGAGAATTTATGAACAATTGAATTTGAACTGGTTTCAAGTCATTTTATTGAATAAATGGAATAATAAATATTTTTCGGAGACCAGCTTAGTAAGAGAAAGGACAGATTTTGAAGAGTTGGTATTTAAAATGAGAAAAGGAGAGGTAGGAATCAAGGGCCTTGTTAGTAAATTGTGTAAAATGTTAAATGGTGATGACGGATCACAGGAAACATTAAGAAAAAAATGGGGAAAAGATTTGAATATTAGAATTTCGGAGGAAAGCTGGAGGTATAAGTGGAAAAGAAGAATTATGAGATCTATGTCTGTGAGAGTTATGGAGCATAACTACAAAATATTGTGGAGGTGGTACCTGACACTGGTTAGGTTAAATCAGATGGATTGTACTAAAACGAAAATGTGCTGGAGATGTAAGACTCTCGCGGGGACTTATGAACATATGTGGTGGAGTTGTGATGTGGTTAAAGCTTTTTGGCTTAAAATAGAAAATGAAATATCACAAATAATGGGTAGTAACTTTAAACTGGAGTCAGGTACCACCTTATTGATGGAATTTGATAATATGAATATGGGAGAACACAATATAGAACTATTAACAATAATATTGACAACTGCAAGACAATGTATAGCTAGAAATTGGAAGAATGATTCCACAGTGGATATAGAGGAATGGCATAGAGAAATGTGGCATAATGCACTTAATGATAAGCTAACATGGGAATTGAAAATAAAAAGAGGTATGACAGATAAAAACAAATTTGGAATCATCTGGAAACTATTTCTGGTTTATACACTGTCTGAAGGTAAAGGTAGCAGACCAGCCCCAAATAACATGAGTTTTTGGTTATAATATGTGATGCTGGGCAGCTCTGCAACTCCCAAGGCAATGTACATAGCACTGGAGTATTATCTTATGTTTAGATTTGTTTTTCTTTTTAAGATAGTGTATTTTTCACATTAAAATAGTATATGTCTAAACAAGAGGGTTTAAATAAGGTAAAATGAATACATGCCATCTGTTATTACAGTATTTTTGAGTATGTGATTTTATTTTTAATTTTTACTTGTAATTTGTATTTTTATGTTATCCTTTATTATGTATTGATGTCTTTTTTCTTTGTGTACTACTTTTTCTTTTTTTAAAAAATAATAAACTTTAAATTTAAAAAAAAAAAGAAGGAATGATAAAAGTTGAGCAGCCCCAGGAAGGACTGCAACTCTGGTTTCGTGGTTGGACGGGGGCATTGCGAACAGCAGCAACTTTTGAGTCTGAGGGCTTAACTCCTTCGTGGGTTATCTTGAACCCTAAGAACTCTACTTCCCTAGCAAGGAACATGCATTTATCTCTTCTCAGCCACAACCCTGCCTTCTCAAACACAGTTAAAACCTTGTCCGACCTCTTAGCTAGTTCTGACTCATTCCCAGCTGTGATCAGAACATCATCAAAGCAGGGGAGAACCCCGGGGGAGACCCTTAAGAAGGCGTTCCACCAATGACTGAAATATCCCAGGGGCTGAGTTTATGCTGAACTGGAGGCGTGTCATCTTAAATGCACCCTTGTGTGTAACAATAGTCTGGGTGGCTGCTGCAGCAGGTGTAACCGTTAGCTGCTGATAAGACTGCGCTAAATCCAATTTCGCAAAACATTTACCCCCGTGTAACATGGTTAGTAAATGGCTAACTACCGGCACCGGGTAGGCATCATACCTGTCAACCTTCCCGAATTGGCCAGGATTTCCCATTTTTCGGCGCCGATTTTCACCATTTCCTGCCCAGAGCTGCTGAAACCCCGGAATTTGGCAGTGGGGGGGAAAGGCATTCCTGCGCATCCCTTCTTCACAGCTCGCTTCTACGCATACGTAGAAGGCTTTTACGCATGCGTGGAACCCTTCTACACTTGTGTAGAACCCTTCTACGCATGCGTAGAAGGCTTTTACGCATGCGTGGAACCCTTCTACACTTGTGTAGAACCCTTCTACGCATGCGTAGAAGGCTTCTGTGCAGGAGGATCGTAGAAGCCTTCTACGTATGCGTAAAAGCCTTCTACGCATGTGTAGAAGCGAGCTGTGCAGAATGGTTCAGCGCAAGTCGCTTTTATGCATGCGTAAAAAGCGATCTGTGCAGAACCGTTCTGCAAAGGTCTTGGATTGTCCGGAGCCACAGTTGACAGGTATGGTAGGCATTGGGGCAAATGGCCTTATTAATTGTACATTTGTAATCAGCACAAATCCTAACCTCCCCCTTGGATTTCATAGCAGTAACAATTGGTGTCTCCCACTCTGCGGAGCCCACAGGAACCAAAATCCCCTGACCAGTTTGTCCAGTTCCACCTCAATCTTATCTTTGAGGGCGAAGGGTACTCTTCATGGCTTGAGCCAGATGGGTCTAATCGCTGGATCCAGGTCAAACGAGACTGGGGGCCCTTTGTACTTCCCGAGCCCCTTCTCGAAAACCGCTGGGTGTGCGTCGCACATGTCTCGCACTGGGTCAGTCTCGACAGCGTTGATGCTGGACAGTTCAATCCCCAAAGGGGAAAACAACTGGACCCCCAAAAGGCAGTTTGAACCTTGCTTAAGGACCATGAGGGGCAGTTTTTCAGTGAAACCCTTGAACTTAACTGTAAAGTCCCCCACCCCCAAAACAGGAATCAGATTGCCTTGCACGTCCCGCAAGGACGTCTTGAAGGCCTTGAGTTTTGGGCGCGAATTGGGGGGAATGCACAGAAACTCTTTCTGGGACACGATGGAGTAGGATGTGCTCGAATCCACCTCCATCGTAACTGGGACTCCCTGTAACTACCTCAACAAAGAAACGTTGGTGTGCGTTGGACACACAGCTCACGGTTGGCTCCCCCATGGAAATCTTTCTGATGGCCCCTCCTTTTCCTCAAAGACGCTCGGACGGCTCCTGGTCCTGCTTCCGACAACGCCTGCATACCTTTGCGATGTGGCCCCAGCGCCAGTAGTGGTGGCATTCAGCCTTCCGGAAAAGATACTTTCTCCAGTCATGGGACACTCCGCAGTCATTGCATCAGCATTGGGCCTTCTCGCTGGCCTGCTTCTTGGCCGACTTTCTCCGAATTTTCTGGACATCAGCGTTGTCATTGTTGCTGGACCCAGACCCCGAGGATGAAGTAGATGCTAAGGATGCAGACGAGCTGGATGAGCATGGAGATGAGTGGCGGGCGGCCTACATGGCAGACCCGGACACTCCAGGTGCAGCAGGCTTTGCCCTGAACGCTTTCACCCCGGACCTTGCTGCTTCAGCCGCCAGAGCCTCCTGCAGGACAGACTTGAACATGAGATGGTCTCTGGCCATCAGCCTCCACTGGTCCCACATTCCGGACAGCAAGCGGTTCCTCATGGTTTCCTCCAGGTTGTCCCACCGGCAAGGGGCAGCGGCTAACCTGAGGGCAGTTGCGTAGTCAGCCACGGACTATCCCGGGAGCTGGTCTTGCCTGTGGAAGGCTACTCTTGCTGGGTAGATGGACACCTTGAGTTGGAGGTGATTCTGAAGCGCATCCAGGATTTCCTTGAGTGGGACAGTATCAATGTCCCGGGGAAGCAGGAGGTGCGTTGCAATCTCGAACATGGCGAGGCCGCATTGTGCAGGAGGCAAGAATGCATTTGCTCCTCATCATCTGTCTTCTCGGCCACCATGGCGTGCTTGAACTGCCGCTCATACAGCATCCATTTCTCTGGATCCTTGAGGTCGAATGGAGGGCGCGTGATGTTCTGGGAAGCCATTATCCCACCTTCGTCGCCAATTTGATGTTTGCAGATTGATACGCAGTGGCTAGCAGTCAGGGGGCCAAACACATCTTTATTGGAATGTAGTCAATCTGAAGATGAGGTCAATGGTGGAGCAATGCTCTTTATATACAATAGGTAATGATTCAAACCTGGCGCGGAGCCACATGATTGGTCAATACAGGTAAACAGCCAGGTGACAACACTTGATTGGATAATGAGTAAACAATAGCTACAGCTACAGCAGGAACCAAGTCCCATGATATTTACACAAGAGGAGTATTTACACAAGGGGAAGGGGAGGATTGTTAGATCCGATTTCACTCAGATTTCACTTGTGTTACATGTTTGCTTTCAATCACATTTCACTTGAGTTAGATATCCGATTTCAATCACATTTCACTTGAGTTACATACACAACACAGGGGGGTGGATTAATGATAGGGTTTGATTCACCCAATTCCTTGACCTGACCAGCGGATCTGCTGAGAGAGCGAATATCTAACTCTGTTACCCATTAGAGTAATCCCTCATCTCCGAGTCCCCGTATCGTTTCTTGATCAGTCTCCTCCGGGACCTCCGGCCCTCTGCGGCCCCGATTCCTACATCTGGTGACCCCGACGTGATCTACTCGTGAGTAAGCAACCCCCGAGCGGTCTACCTCAGACGCTCACACGGTCCGGTTCAGCGCTTGAACCGTGTCCGACCATCCCGGAGGACAGCGCGGCAGCCCGGCCGGTAAACCAGCCGGTCGGGAAGACGGCCTAAGCGGCGAGGCAGTCCAAGAGGCTTTCTACAGTTTGCTCCCGGCTTTCACGGCGGCTTGCAGGTTATGGAAAACGCGTTCCGCTCAGGGCCTGCTGTGAACCCCTGACAGCGCAGTGGCCACCGAGGGCCCGTGGCCGCAGTCCACGCTCCGAGCTCTGCCCAGAGGATCGTCGCCAGAACCTATTACTTGCCCAAAGACGCGTCAACTCGTCCTGAGGAGGAAACTTCGGAGGACCCATCGCAGGTAATATGGGGACCTGTCCTCAGCGACAGCGTCCATCCGCTAGCCAAAGAACTCGTGAGGGAGAGTTCAAAATCCTGGCCAGGGTGTTTAAGTTCCGTTTTCACAGCGGGGAGCTAGCGAGACTTTTGGTGTACCTGGGGGAACACTGCCTGCTTTACCCAGAAGTAGGTACGTTAACCCTTGCGCTCTGGGATCAGATAGGAGACTGCATTCAGCAACCCCCGAAAGCTCCGAGAGGCGTAATTCGCACGTGGAGTAAATGTAGGGAGCTCTTAGCGGAGATAGAGCCAGTCCGGATAGAGGCCAAAGAACCCCCACTTCTGCCAGTCACACCAGCCGAGCCAACGGCGCCTAAGGTGCTCTATCCGTCACTCCAGTTTAGGCAGAGTAGCGTAGGGAACTTTCCCTCGGTGACAGCTGCAGACGTCACCGACGGAATGCAAGGAATGAGGAGCGCAGGCACTTCTCTGACAGTTCCGGGTTCCCGAGTTACCAAGAGTCCCCTTCAGCGCACAATTGAAGAGGAGATCAGGAAGGGGGAATTGCCAGCAGAAGAACTAGCTGAGCTTAGTCAGATTTGTCCAATCCGCATGGAGATGGATGCCCTTACGGGGGCCCAGCAGATAATTCACACACCAGTCCCGTATAAGCTGCTCATGGCTATACGGAAGGCCATTTCAGAGACAGGGTTCCAAAGCCGATTTACTAGGGGCACGCTTCAGCAAGTGTGCAAGAACACCATGTTCATTCCCCATGACTGGAAAGCCGTCATGCGGATGATGCTCACCCCTAGCCAGTATTTGATTTGGGACAGCGAGTTTCGCCTTGAGGCTCAGACAAGGGCTGCCAGGATGGGAGGCGCAGTACTTCCTGACCAGTTATATGGTTCAGGTGCCTTCGAGCCCATCGATGCCCAGATCAACTTGCCTCTAGCCACTCTCCAGATGTCGGCCGAGGCCGCCTTTAGGGCGTTCTTCAAGGTCCCAGCCACTGGCAAAGTGGCTAAAAATTACACCGCTATTAAGCAAGGAGCCCAGGAGCCATACATGGACTTCATTAATCGTTTGGAGGAGGCCATCAGTAGGCAGATTGATAATGAGCAAGCCCAACAAGAGCTCATGATCAAGTTAGCCAAGGACAATGCCAATTTAGACTGCCGTAAAATCTTGCAGTCACTGGGCAATCGTCCCGACTTGACTCTCACGGACATGATTAGAGCTTGCGCCGACGTTGGCACAGAATCCTACAAGATGGGATTGCTAGCGGCAGCGGTGCAAGGGGGTAGAAGACCTAATGGAAAGACCCAAGGAGCGTGCCACAATTGTGGCAAGGTCGGTCACTTCGCTAGGGAGTGCCGATCCAGGGGAGGCGGACAGAAGTCCGGCCGTTCCAAGGCTCTGAACACCCTCTGTCCGAAGTGCAAGAAAGGCTACCACTGGGCCCGAGACTGTCTGAGTTCGGGAAACCGGAACGCGGGCATGTCTCTGGCCCCGGTCCAAACAGAGGCTTCCCTCATTCAGAGCTCACCAGAGCTAGACTAGATCCCGGACACACTCCAGGCACGACGAGGGCACAGGCCAGCCCCAAGGGTAGTACAGGGTTAGACTTGACTTGTCAGGCAGACGTTACATGCGACCTGCCAGGCACGGTCTATCTGGTGGACTCCCAGTACATGGGTCCGCTGCCCAAGGGCTTTATAGGTTTAGTTTTGCCCCATAGTGTAGCTGGAGCACGCGGAATTCTTGTAATTCCAGGAGTCGTTGACTCCAATTTTTCAGGCGTTCTCCAAGTCCAGCTTTGGACTCACCTGCCCCAGACAATTCACAAAGGAGACACCCTAGCGCAACTGATCATGGTTCCTTGTCACTCGCCCACAGAAAGCCAGGGAAGGCTCAGGGACAGCTCAGAGTCCCGGTCAGAGGACCGCTCGAGCACCAGTGAGGCAGTACAAGGATACCAGGTCTTAGCGACAGTGGAGACCAACATTGAGTGGAAACAGCGCCCGGTTGTTGAGGTATTTCTGAATAATAGATCATTTTCAGGCCTGTTAGATACCGGAGCTGATGTGAGCGTGATAAGCAGGGGCCAGTGGCCAAGGGAGTGGGCCATTGAGCCGGTCTCCGATGTGTGGGGGGTAGGCGGCATTCAGGAAGCGTTTAGGAGCCGGGAGTGGGTGACAGTCATGATTCCAAAGGCTGACGGCACAGCGGTAATTCGGCCGCACATCCTTGACGTGCACATCAACCTTTGGGGGCGAGACATTTTACAGCAGTACGGTGCTACGCTTACCTTCGGGTAATGGCGTTGCCACTTAAGTGGCTCACCGACATGCCGGTCTGGGTGGAACAATGGCCGGTAGTGGGAGAGAAATTAGTCGCCCTTAAACAACTGGTTAAAGAACAGCTAGATGCAGGACACATAGAGCAGTCCACGAGTCCCTGGAATTCGCCAATTTTTGTGATAAAGAAGAAGTCAGGGAAGTGGCGACTTCTCCACAATCTCAGAGAGAACAATAAATGCATACAGCCAATGGGTCCGCTTCAATGCGGCATCCCAAATCCTAATATGATTCCCGAGGGGTGGGAGATCCTAGTTGTAGATCTCAAGGATTGCTTTTACACAATCCCCTTAGACCCCAGGGACCGGGAAAGGTTTGCCTTTACGGTGCCGGTTGTGAACCACAGTGAGCCTACGCAGTGTTACGCGTGGAGATTTTTGCCACAGGGCATGCTCAATTCGCCCACCCTGTGCCAAATTTATGTTCACAACGCACTGGCAAAGTTTCGAAACCTTTACCCAAAAGCGTTAGTTTGTCACTTCATGGACGACATCTTGGTCGCGGTGCCGCAACTCGGCAGTGAAATGTTTTCTGACCTCCAGGCCAGCCTGGGGGAGAAAGGTTTACTCATTGCCCCAGAGAAAGTGCAGAGAACCGAGCCCTTCTCATACTTGGGTCATCGGCTTCTCCGCTCTTTCGCAGCACCAGTTTTGCCTCAAATCAACTTACAGGATTCAGTCACCTTAGTGGAATTACAGCAGGTTTTAGGGAACATCAATTGGGCCAGACCGTATTTCCGATTAGACACGGACCTTTTGAAACCGCTCTTCTCGCTGCTAACATTAGGTAAGCAGCCGGCAGACCGGATACGAATTTCTCGAGAAGCGCGCTTGGCTCTCGAGAAAGTCAATCAGGTTCTCAGCCAAAGGTGGGTGGACAGGATTGCTCAGGGGCCATATGCCCCAATCCTGAACTTGTACATAGTTCGAGCAGGATCCATGTTCACCGGAGCTCTAGGGATAGACTCTGAGAAGGGAGCGAGTATCGTGGAATGGGTGTACTTGCCGAACACCTCCCCACGGAACATCGTTCCTCCCCAAGAGCTGGTCTCCGCGGTGATTTACCGCGGAAGGCTGAGAGCTAGGGACATTTCAGGGCACAATTTGGCCAAAATTGTAGTCCCGTTCACCAAGGAACAAATCCAGCAACTGATGCAGCTCGGTGACTCGCTTCCAATAGCCCTGGAAGGATTCACTGGGAGCTTGGCATACCATTTGCCAAAGGACCCCAGACTTGTCTCACTTCAGACGCAGACAGTCAGCTTGTTCGAACTGCTCTCGCTGGTTCCGCTTCAGGGAGCCAGGACAGTTTTTACTGATGGTGGTCGAACATATGGTGTCTTAACTTGGCAGGAGGGCCAGGCTTGGCGCACGCTGCTAACTCTTCTGCAGAAGTCCGCACAGCGGGCGGAGTTGGCAGCGGTGAACCTCACCTTGCGCACCTTCGCCAATGAGCGCCTCAACATCATTACTGATAGCCAGTATGTCAGGAACTTGCTTCACAGTCTACCGGGAGCATACATCACTCCCGCGATAGACAAAAATTTGCTTAGTCTGTTTTTAACCGCTCAATTTCATTTGCGAAACCGCACGGAGCCGCTCTATATTGCCCACATCCGAAGTCACCAAGACCTACCGGGTACGATTTCCGCGGGCAATAGCAGAGCGGACGCGGTGGCAAAGGAAATTCAGCAACGTTCAGTGTTGGGTGTTTTCACTACGCCAATCCAGAGCCATGCATTCTTTCACCAAAATGCCAAAGCGCTCGCCAGACAGTTTAATTTGCCACTTTCTCAAGCCCAAGGCATAGTTCGCTCTTGCCAGCATTGTGCAGGGGCACCGGGGGGGCCCTCGTGAGGGGTCAACCCATGAGGGACAGAGGCTAACCAAGTGTGGCAAATGGACATCACGCATGTTCCGCAGTTTGGCAGATGGCAGTACATGCACGTCTGCATAGATACTTTTTCACAATTCATTTGGGCAACGGCGCAGAAAGGGGAGACTGCTTCCCACGTGGAGCACCACCTCCTTTCCTGCATCGCGGCAATGGGCAAGCTGCGGCACATTAAAACCGATAACGCCCCGTCCTACAGCTCCAGGCAGCTAGCGGCCTTCATGGCCACTTGGGATATCAAGCATACATTTGGCGTTCCTTACAATCCGCAGGGGCAAGCGATTGTGGAACGAGTCAATCGGACACTCAAGTCCTATATTGACAAACAAACAGAAAGGGGGGAGCCACCAGCCCTCCCCAAGTCACAGGCTCAGGCACAGCATTATCTGAATAAGGTATTGTTTACGTACAATCACCTTAATGTCTTTTCCGATTGCACGCCACAGGAGAAGCACTTCTGCCGTTCGGAAGCTCTCTCGCGACCGATGGTCCGATACCGGGTGCCACCGGACCCTTCTTGGAGGGGCCCGGTGCCGCTCGTAACCTGGGGAAGAGGGTATGCTGCAGTTATGTCTCCTACAGGTGTCGTTTGGATCCCAGCTCGGTGTGTCAAGCCTCACTTGGAACCACATGGCGTGGACCCAGGCCGGCCCGAGTCCGATCCCAGAGATGGAGGACCTCACCCTAACCGAGAGGACCCGTCGGGAGAGACAACGGTCACAGATGCCAGCACCGAGGATCACCTGGGGGATGGTCAAGGCCCTTTGCCATGAGGCCCAGGACGCCATCCAGCGCGAGGAGAGGGAGCCGACACCGGAGAACCTCGTGGCTGCAGTTCTTGCCCAGATTCATGCCAACTCCATGGCAGTCACCATCATCCTGATCCCCTCCCTGTTTGCCGGGGGAGGCGTTCAGGCTACCTTGTTAAAGGCCAGCGATTTGGTGCCTGGCGGAGACCTCTCTGCCAGAATGCAGTACAACATTTGGGAAAGGTTGGCGGGCCTCGTCAACCAGTCCGATTTTTGCCTGAGACAGGACATTGGTTCTGCCTCAATCCTGAGCACCTGCCTCATCCCAGTGTGCCATTCTCCAGGCGCATACCCAAGGGATGGGGACTGGCTTGTGAAACGGATTTTCAGCCCATACAACCCAGCGGCTTCCACAGAATACGCCCGCTGGGAGATCCGGCTGACAATGACTTTGCCGGCTGATGCAGCCACTCTCCATACTCCTCGAGTGGCGGTCAGCTCGAACTCTACTTGTGGTCGTATGACCGGCTGCTCCGCAGTCGGTCGAACCCGGCGCCGCTGCCTCTATGTCGGCAGTGGCAATTGGACTTGCAATAACCCAGTGAAGCTTGGTTCAATGTATGCTCATGTTACGTTACCATCTGGTTGGTTCTTTACATGTAATCAGTATACCTTCAACTACATTCCTGCAAATGTGTCAGATGCTACATGTTGCATTAGTCGTTTAACACTGTTACTCCCTACTAAGGATATGGTCACCCCAAGCACAAATGTTACCCATGTTTCAGCACCCATACGGCACACTCGCACCACCCAGTTAGACAGCTCATGTGAGAGCAGCTTTAGAGTTATGAGTCCAGCCGAATATGTCTCATTGGCAGTCAGCATAATTGGCGTGCCAGGCTTAGCCGTCGGCAACGCTCGGAGGATCAGCCGACTGGCTTGCGGGTTGGCTAAGGCCATCAACCACACCTCCTCGGCGATAGCGCTGCTCAACCAGGAGCAGGCGGAGCTTCGCCATGCCATACTTGACAATAGAGCGGCTATAGACTACCTCTTATTGCTTCATCATTTGGGTTGCGAATCTTTTCATGGTATGTGTTGCTTCAATCTTACGGACAACTCCCGCAAGGTACAGAGTCAGCTCACGGCCCTCCACACCATAGTCGAGGGCATAAGGGAAGGTTCTGCATGGGGAACTTGGTGGAGCTCATTGTGGAATTGGATGTGGTCGTGGATTCTATGGGGGTGGCTCCAGACGGTACTCAAGGTGGTTGTGGGGGTGGTCATACTAGGCATAGTGATCTGCTGCTTTGCCCAATGTATTCCCTCACTGATCTCGAAGTGCCGCCCCAAGAAGAAACCCCGAAGCGCCATTCCCGATCAACGGCTGATGCCCCTCCTGCGCAGAGTCGCCGGTCAGGTCCTTAAATAAAACAGAAAGGGGAAATATGGTTTCCCCATGCCCGGTGGGCATGGAACGGCCCTGGCCGGATTTCGAGCAAGGGTGACTTTTACCTTTTCCTGAAATCAATAGGAAAACATAGGGTCTAGTACCAATATCACACTATATGTGTGGTCTCTTCTTCTGTTCCATGACACTTTTGTACTTGTAAATGCAAATCCACCAAGTGTCGGGGATGCCAATCAGCAAGACAGATCTCTAGATTAATCAGGATAAAGGGTTTCAGAGTCTTCTGCTTATTGTGAGGTTTCCAGCAGGATAATGTCCTCCAAGACAATCAAATTTGAGCTGATGAAATTGGCTCATGGGTTAAATATATTTCTGAATCGCCTATAATTCCAAAAGCAAGCCTGTGGGTGGCAGGAGGTAAAGGGCAATATAGCATTCCTTAGCATCTGGACTCCATTAGAAATCTCTTTCGTGTAAAAAGGTTCTTGAGAAATGCATTGCAAAGTCTGAAGCTTGCTGACAGAGCACTTGTATACAATCCTGCTCAGAAGTAAGTTCAACAGAGTGCAAGGTAACCTACTCCTAGAGAGGCATGCACAGAATTGTAGCCTGCCTGTTGCTTGCCAAAATCTTCTTGTTTTTCATCTTCAGTGACCTGATTCACCCAGCACACATCAGTGTAAAACTGTGAAAATGAGCCAGTTTATTTGCCTTAAACATTTAATATTATTCACAATTGCTCTGTTCAGGCCTTAAAAACAAAGACACGATATTACTGAACTTCTGTGTTTGCACGATCAATAGGCAAACAAAGGCCAACATTTACCTTCTGATGACCGTACATCAGACAAAAGCAAACTGATGCTTACCTTGTGAAGCAGAAAAACACTGGAGCATAATCAAGTGCCTTTTACTTCTTAAAGTAGGTACAGTATTATGTTTCAGGTGTCCGGCAGCTGCCTAGATTTTTAATAAGAGCATGAGAAGCCAGCCAAGAAAACCTCCAAGCTAAGGCTGTGACTACATGATCAATTCCATGGGATTTGCTCCATTTATAAAACAGATGAATTCAAATTATTTTTATTGATCACAAGGTGATTTGAATTAGTCTGGATCTTTTTACTCCCAATGTAGCTTTTCTTTCCTGATGCTAAGGGCTTCTAGTTTTGTTTTTTGTTTGTTTTTGAGCCAGAATGATTAGATATTTCCCCATGCGATCAGCTGACCTTTCTTGTAAAGATAGGATTTATATCTGTGGGTAGGGTTTTTTGTTTGTGACATCGGCAGTTGGTGCATGATGTTCAGGATTCACGCACATGTTCTTCCCACCAATTTCCCTCCACTTTAAAAAAAACATATATGAGAGTAGTGCTAGATCACCTTGTCATTAGGACTGATATACAATTTTAGTAAGTACTAGATCATTTCTGGGGGGAAAAATTAAAGTTATGAATGGAACAGAAATAGCACAGGTGAAATAAAAGATATTCCCATGGTATGTGGTATTTCTCTACATGTTAAGCACTTGGAAACAATGAGACCTTTTCCAGAGCACTGTACAACCCTTTCAAAACCAAGTGGCTTGACAGGCAACTATATAAGGATCTGCAGAGGAAGAAAGGAAAGAAGGGGGCCATGGGTTGATACACAAATAGGGTTGCCATAATTCTCTCCCGCCAAACTGGGACAGCCACGTGACGTCATTGCATTCTTCAAACTGTGCATGCGTCGGATGGGGCTGTCAGTGAGACCATGGCTCTAAGACCCCACGAATCCCCATCCAGGGCTGACAGCCTTCATCAGTTTAAAATAAACTGTAGTCAAGAGATTTTCCCCCGTGTGATTCTTCTTGCAAAAGACTATTCTTGATGGTTCTATTTTTATTTTATTTTTTGAATAAAATTTCTTGGGCCACTCTTGAAACCACCCTTCCTCTCCCTGAGGTCACCCCCTCCCCTTCGCAACTCCCCCCCCCCAACTGAAATAGACTCACCCTCAAACCCCACACAAGGATCCCTTGGAGGAAAGTTCAAAAGAGGGGCTCAGAATGGCAACGCAGTCCATGGCACCTTCATTTCCCTCCAGAAGGAGAAAAGCAGGAGACAGGAAGGGACTTATTTTGGAGGAGGACCTTTGCGATGGAGGACTCTTCACTTTCTGTCCACCCTGTTCCCTTCCTCTCTAGAAATACTGACCCTATTCATTTAACCCTTTGCAGTCACGTGAAGAAGGAATCCTCCATCTCAGTGTATGGTGGAGGTTTGGCTTCTTAGATATGGGTATTTCTTGGTCCCTCCTGGTTTTTGAGTGAAAGGGCTGAGGACAACTCCATGTCCCCCAAACTTCAAGGTGAGCCAAGGGATTTTTGCAAAGAGTTATTTCACTGCCTCCATGCCTTTCTTTCAATTATCTCACTTGCAAGTGTCTCCGCTCCCTAGTGGGCTTCTCAGAGTACTGTTTTGCCTTCGCTGCTTTCAAGCAGGATAATTGAAAGAAAGGCAGGGAGGCAGTGAATTAACTCTTTGCAAAAATCCCTTGGTGAGGGGTGATCTTGCTTCCTTTGTTCAAATTTTAAAATCCGGGACTTTTACATTTTTTTAATTGAACTGGCTGGGACAGCTTGAATCCAGGAAAATCCTGAAAAACCGAGACATATGACAACCCTATACACAAAGCACTTCAAATGTAAACATTAAACTCCTAAATCAATCTGCAGCCCCTGTGTGATCACTGACTGCAAATACACGATAATTCAGGCTACAAATCAAATTGCCAGAGTAGTCACAACTTAAAACTGCAGAGCTATCCTGACCAACCCCTTAAACCTGAGACAATTGAGATCATGCCTGTGTCAATTGTGGCACCTCTAGGTCTGACTTTACTAGATAGCTGCCTGCATCCAGTGATACCATGACCAATGCAAGCAGTGCTGGAAAGGGACTCTTTGAGGCTTCAGGCTGTGAAGCTGTCCCTTTAATGTTTCCTACTTGTTAGGTAGAATTTGGAAAGGACATTCTGATTAGCAAGCTAAATGAGGATGCAATCAGATGCAGGGACCTATCACTCTTAAATCAACCCTCCAGCCCATCTCCCAAAATTAGTAGCCCTGCCATTGGACCAAAAAGATCCCATTTTGGCACAGATCAGGGACACAATTCCCCATTCTCTGTGTGATTGCCAGGAAATATATCACACAGTGATGGCCAACCTTGGCACTCCAGGTGTTCTTGAACTTCAGTTCTCAGAAGCCCTGATCAGCAGGAGTGTTGACTTGGGCTTCTGGTAATTGAAATCCAAAAACACCTAGAGTGCCAAGGTTGGCCATCACTGCACTAGACCTTTCACAAGTGGTCAAAATGTGGTCTATTTCCTTATGTGATCACACAGGTGGATGCCATTGATTACAGAACTGTACTCAGAGAGAGCTTATTAATGGTTTGTTCTCAAACTAGAAGGCGGTAACATGTGGGGTACAATAAAGCTCAGTCCTGGGCCCAACACTCTTCAACTTTTTCTATTAATAACGGATGAGGAAGTGCAGGGAATACTTAGGAAATTTGCAGAGGATACAAAATTGGGTGGAATAGATAATAATCTGGAAAACAGAAACAAAATTCGAAGAGATCTTGATAGGCTCAAGCGCTTGGCTGATAACAAAACAATGAAATTTAGCAGGGACAACTACCCAGTTTCTAAACCTGGGGGGAAAGAAATAAATTCCTCAGTTGCAAAATGGGGGGACCTGGCTTAACAAAGTGTCATGCAAGAACGATCTTGGAATTGTTTTCGATCACAAGTTGAATATAAGCCAACAGTGCAATGTGGCTGCAAAAATAAATAAATGTTAGTCTTCAAATCACATGAAGTACTAGTTCCCCACCTCATCTTGAGTACTATGTCCAGTTCTGGACACCACACTTTAAGAAGGATGCTGAGGGCAACAGGACTGTAAACCAAGCCAAATAAGGAAAGACTTAAAGAACAGGACATGTTTAGCCTGGAGAAAAGGAGACTGAGGAGAGATACAATAGCACTCCTCAAATACTTGAAAGATTGTTATGAATGGCAGTATTTGTTCTCAGTCATTTCAGATTGCAGGTCACATAAATATGGACTTAAGTTACAGGAAGCCAGATTTTGGCTAAATAGCAGGAAAAACTTCCTATTAGAGCAATATGATAATAGAACCAGTTACCTGAGAAGGTGGTGAACTCCCCAACACTGGAGGCATTCAAGAGAAAGCTAGACAGCCATCTGTCTGATATATTGTAACTTGGATTCCTGCATTGAACAAGGGGTTGAACAAAATGGCTTTATGGGTGTCTTCCAACTCCATTATGCAATGATTTTATTCTAGCCATGAACCGGCTCTAGCCACCTTTGGACCGACGTGCTCTCTATATGCTCTCTACACCTTCCTTACCATCTGAGGCTGCAACGGTTGGGCCTCTTCACTCTTGAATGATGGCGTCTAAGAGGTGACCTGATTGAAGTTTATAAAATCATGCACGGTGTGGACAAAGTAGATAAGGAAAAACTGTTTTCCTTATCGCATAACACTGGAACTAGGGGGCACTCCATGAAACCTTTGGGTACTAGTTCTCAAACAAATAAGAGAAAGTACTTTTTCACCCAGAGGATCACTGGTCTATGGAACTCCCTGCCAGAAGAAGTGGTGACAGCTGTCAGTCTTGACAGCTTTAAGAAAGGATTGGGCAAGTTCATGGAGGACAAGGGTATCAATGGCTATAATTATGGCTACCTAAGGACAACCTCCGGGTTGGAGAGATAGGTAGGATATCTCTCAATGCCATTTCCAGGGAATCCTAAGCAGGTGAAGGCATCTGCTTGGGAATACCCTGAAGCAAATGGTGAGCCACTGTGTGAGACAAAATGCTGGACTGGATGGGCTGTGGCTTGTTTCAGCAAGGCTGTTCTTATGGTCCAGTCTCACCCTGAACACCATGATAGCTGTACTTCCTGCTTGAAAACTGCCAGCTAGCCTAGTTTGGCCACAAGACATTACCATTGTCTCCCTGTGCTTTGACCATGGACTATCATGACCTAGTAGATATACAAAGATACAAAAATGGACAAGGATTCCCAGTCCCCATGAAGACATACCTAAAGAGGAATGTTTAGTCTTCTGAGAGATTTGCTGTACCTAACTTTGATTGAATTCCAGTTATGTATTCTGCCCTAGGCATGGATAAATCTAAAAAGCATTTGCAAATATACAGAATGCTTAGAAAAGCTTTTTTTTAAGTCAAGAAAAAATACCAATCAATGGCCAAAATTCCATTCTTGGTTTGGTAATTTTCAGTACTCTCGCCTCTATTGTTTACGATCTACATGAAACCGCTGGGTGAGATCATTTGTTCCCACGGGGTGAGGTATCATCAGTATGCAGATGATACCCAGCTGTACATCTCGGCTCGTGGGGACCCGAGTGTTGCAGTTGAAGTCCTGACCAGGTGTCTGGAGGCTGTCCGGGTCTGGATGGGGGACAACGGGCTTCAGCTGAATCCTGGCAAGACTGAGTGGCTTTGGGTGTGGGGTCCCGTGTTCTCCTGGGAGTTACCATCTTTGGTCATGGCTGGGACATCTTTGCCACAGTCAGATCCGGTGCGCAATTTGGGGGTTCTCCTGGACTCACGGCTACTGCTCGAAGAGCAGGTGGCAGCCGTGGCTAGGAGGGCATTTGCACAGCTTCATGTCATTTACCAATTGCGCCTGCTCCTGGACCAGGACCAGGACTGCTCACGGTCACCCATGCTCTGGTCACCTCCAGATTGGATTATTGTAATGCGCTCTACATGGGGCTGCCCTTGGTGACCATTCGGAGGATTCAGCTGGTCCAGAATGCTGCCCAGGTTGTGATGGGGTGCAGGCATTATGCTTGTGCCTCACCACTTCTCCGGGAACTGCACTGGTTGGTGGTGTGCTTCCGGGTGCAATTCAAAGTGCTGGTTTTGACCTTTCAAGCCCTTCATGGCATTGGACCAGACTACTTAAGAGACAGCGTCGCCACAAGGAATTCAGCCCGTCCTACTAGGGCAGACAGGAGGGGCTCACTGGTGGTCCCATCAGTGAAAGAAGTACATCTTATTGGGACCAGGAAAAGAGCCTTTTCCATGTCTACCCCAGCCCTGTGGAACCTCTTACCACCTGAGTTGCGTCTCCAGACGGAACTACTCCCCTTTAGAAAGATGCTGAAGACATGGCTCTTCCAGCAGGTTTGGGGCACACTTGACTCTACTAGTCAAGCTTGGTGGCTGATTTAGCCTATGTGAGGGGCTGCCCCCCCCGGCTTGGTTATTCTGTTTTAACGGGGGTAGGGTGGGGAGGGTTGTTGTTTTTAATGATGATTTGTTCCTTTGTTTGTGTTTTAATGCTGGTTTTAGCTGGGATTGTTAGGTCTTGTTTTAGCTATTGTTACTGAATTGTTTTTTTATTGTAATTTTTATTTTATTGTTAGCTGCCCTGAGTGGTGTACCCACCAGGAGGGTGGGATATAAATGTGCAAAAATAAATAAAATAAATAAATAAATTTAATCCTGATCTCAATCTACTGTAGTCACTCAGTAATGACACAACATATTAGCCTTACCGAAGTGTTACAACAGGTGTTCTCAATGTTTTTCAGCCATGGGCCATACTGGTGCCATAAAATGCGTCCACGGCTGTTGTAAATGTATTTATGATGTCCATGGACTCATTTACAGCCATCATAAATGCATTTACATGGCTGTAAATGAGTCTGCAGCAGCTGGAGTGGGGTTGGGAGGCAGATTTTTTGACACCATGAGCTGGATCTGGCCCAGAGGCCAAAGGCTGTGAACCCCTGTGTTACAATATTCATTTTCTGAATAAACTTAGACAGGAGCTCCTTGCTTCATGTCCTCCATTTCTGCTTTCTTCGAGCAAAGATAGGGTATGAAAATGAAGAGGGGAGTTTTCTGCTCACTTGTAGGCTTTCCTCATTGGCAAAACTCTGTAAAATCCTGGTTCATCCTCAAGCGCAATGTGGGAAAACCTGCATTTTTTCCTTGACAGAGGTATTGTGAATGCCCTTTCAAGTAAACAGTTTATTGCAGAAAATGGTGATATGAGAGAGGAGTACCACTGAAAAAATAAAACCTAAAACAAAACACCAGACCTGTGGATTTCTCCAGAACAGATCTGCAGCTGTGGACTGAAACAACTAGGACATATGCCAGCACAAACCCATCTCTGTTTCAACTGGCAATGATCTGTGTATGTTCGATGTTGGTGTTGTATAGAAAAGGATGCTCCCCACTTTATGAAAAAACATCTGTATTCCTAACTAACACATTTCTTTCTGAATAAATGCAAGGCACTAAGGAAGTCATGTTTAAAAATTCTTTCTCATACAAAGCAAGGCCATTTTTGGGGAGAGAACTGTAAATGTGATAGTATCAAGGACAGTATTTGAATTAACCTGCCAAGATTGTATGAATCTTATTGTATGGCTGTATGAATCTTATTGTATGGCTGTGAAACATGGACCCTCTATCTCCAAAACATCAAAAAGCTTGAGCGCTTTCAGCAACAGAAGCTAAGATCCATCCTGAACATCAAATGGGATGACTATGTTACCAACATCACAGTTCCCAAGAAAGCGAATGTAAACAGCATCAAAGCTTCCATCATAGGCCATCGTCTTAGATGGTTCCAAGTTTCCTCATGAAATTCTTTATGGAGAACTTACAAGACCCTGCAGAGCTCTTTTGAAGCGCTGTAAGGACCAGCTGAAACAAACCATGAAAGTGTCAGGTATAAACGGACAAACTTGGGAGACAACAGCAGAAGATCGCCCACTTTGGCGCCCAACCATCTCTGCTTCTACCAATCACTTTGAAGAGGAATGCCGCAGACATGAAGAGGCTAAGCGACAAGCACGGAAGCTTCATCAAACCCAACCGTGTCCTCCACCATCTATTCACTGCACTGTGTCTGGTCGCATGTTCCATGCCAGGATCAGTTTATGGAGTCACCAGAGACACAATCACCAACTGAGAAAATAACCTCCAGGGAAAATGTGTGCTTGGATACAAGTAGCAGCCTCTGACAATGACAACGACAACTCCTCTGATATGCTTGAAACACAGACTAACATGGCTACTATCCAAAAAAATTCAACAAGAAACTTGTAGTGCTGCAACTGAATTAATACTTTGGGGAAAAAAGGCCGGTAGTGTGAACTGGCTGAGATAGTCAGTTATCAGTTGTTTCTGCAGTTAGAGTTTCATTTGCCCCTCCTGCAAAAGAAGGATTTTACATCTAAATGGTTGCCTGTATTTTTCAAAAATAAACCCTGCATGAGAAATGTACGGCTTCATAGAGGGCCATATTCAGGGGCGTGCTGGCTTTGCTAAAAGGGCGCTGGACAGGGAGTGATGAGAGTGTTTAACCCTAACAAAATACTTGCCTTCTAATTTCAATCCCTCTGGAGATTCAACAACTTCTTGCTGACAAGGCAAAATTGCAACCTCCAAACCACAGTAAATACTCTGTAAACAGGGATGTTTTTGTAACCTTATCTTTGATGGCAAAGGAGGAGAAGGCAGGCAGAGGAACATGGAGCCCCACCTCTCTTTTCTGTGCCATGGGATTTGCTTATGCTCCTGGTTGGAACTGATCCAAAACAGAAGCAGGTGCTTCCTGAAATCTGCACCATCCCCTAAAATGGGATAGGACAAGACCTTAGGGGCACGCACTTCACTCCAAAAACAAATATGTGGGGTGATGGAGCAGGTGGAATGTTCAGATTATGTAAAATCCATGTGTGATGAATATATAATTTTCTCCCCCTTTCTTTTGTGCTCAATTATTGTTATAGGTCATTTCCTTCTTCTGATGAGTTTATCTGCCCAGAACTGGATTCTTCATAAACTCCTGCTCATCTCAGGGACAATTTTTTTGGCAAGCAGTTAATATTGGTAGTCTGCTGTGAGCTGTGCCAGAGGCAGAGGCGCAAAGCTAATCTCTAAATACAATAAACTGGTTTCTTGGTGGATTACTTTCAGTGTATTAAACACATCTTTGTTGATTGTTTGCCTGTGTAATGAAGCAGCCAGGATTTTGTATAACATGAAAATATTAATAAACATGATTACTGTATCTCTAAATAATGAATAGAGCCAAATTTGCTGTAAATTCAAATAAATCATGGCAAGATAAAATCTGGGTTTTACGGGAAATTTGAAGGCTCTCAATACTGACAAAAATTCAGAATTTATTTATACTCTGAGCTGATTGAGGGCAGAGACAACTAGGTTATATTTTTTAGATAAAAAATTATGGAACCAAAAGTTTTATTGTGTAAAAATGCAAATGTCTACTACTACACACAGTTGAAAAATATACATAAATATGGAATATGAAAGATACAAAAAAGAGGGTACATTACAATGTGAAATCTAATGTAAAATGTGTACATTAAAACTATAAAAAATAGCAGGAATTTTCTTGTGGGAAGAAAGCAAACTCTTATGACCTGATGTAAATGAAGCAGGAGAGACAGAATGCAGTCAGTGGAATGCAGTGAAATTTAGACTCAGAAATTGTCATGTTCTTAGTCAGGAACCTGAGCCTGAAGCAAATCCACCAGAAATATCTCTGTATACCTCCTTATTGTGAAAATTCTCCATTTTATCCAAGGTGATTATCATATGATAGGCCCAGAAAACTTGGAAATTCATCCCTTCTGTAATTATATCCTGCAATTTAATAACATTAGGAAGGATTTAAATATGCCATCTTTTAGGAGTGGCATTTGATTAGGGATGATGTAAAAATTCATTTTGGATTGTTTTGATTTCAGACTTTATCCACATTGCTTATTGGCAGGAGCCCTGGTGGTGCAGTGGTTAAACTGCTTTCCTGCAACCAAAAGGTTTTGAGTTTGATTCTAAACCAGGGCTGAAGGTTGACTCTGCCTTCCATCCTTCTGAAGTTGGAAAAATGAGTACCCAGCATGTTTGGGGCAAAATGCTAATTAACTTGTGAACCGCCCAGAGAGTGCACTATGCACTATGGGGTGGTGTACAAGTATGACTGCTTGGCTTGGCTTTGCATCAGCCCTATACATTGAGTCATTGTTGGTGGCAGCGGTGGCTGCTACTCATTTTATTTTGTTATTTTTTTTATTGTGTTCTGTGCTTTGCTCCTGCTTTATTGCATATTTGTTTTTTCCATATTGTATATTTTCTGAGTCGGCCAGGGCTGAGTAGGGCAGGATATAAATCAAATAAATAGATAAATAATAAAATAATAAAATAATAAAATAAATATCTGAGCATACATTTTTCCTGGAAGTCATTTTCTCAGTTGATGGATGTCTGTCTGGTGACTCAACATACCGATTCTGGCATGAAACATGCAATCATACACATTAAACTGAATAGATGGTGGAGGGTGTAGTTGAGTTTAACAAAGCTTTTGTGTTTGTCGCTTAGCCTCTTCATGTCTATGGCATTCTCCTTTGAAGTGATCGGTAGCAGCAGAGATGGTTTGGTGCCAGAGTGGGTGATCTATGGCTGCTGCCTCCCAGGTTTGTGGGTTTATACCTGACACCTTCATGGTTTGCTTCAGCTGGTTCTTATAATGCTTCAAAGGAGCTTCATGAGCTCTTGTACCAGAGCTAGGTTTCCCATAAAGAATTTCATGAGGAATCCTGGTACAATCCATACGGCTGACATGCCTTATCCATCTAAGACAATGGCCTGTGATGGAAGCTTCTTTGCTATTTGCATGTGCCTTCTTAAGAACTGCGATGGTGGTAACATACTCGTGCCACGTGATGTTCAATATGGACCTTAGCTTCTGTTGGTGAAAGTGCTCAAGCTTTTTGAGGTCTTGGCAACCATACAACAACATTGAGATAACAACAGCTTGGTATACCATGAGCTTTGTATGAATTGTGAAATCTTTTTAGATGAAGACTCGGTGTGATAGACAACCAAAGGTAAACTGGGCAGCACAAATTCTTTTCACACATTGAATAACAGTAGATCAATTCTACTGCTGTGTAATTGTGCTATCTGAGGAACATTGGTATTTGTCTTCACAGATCCTATTGTTGAAAAGCTTTATACAGAAACATATATAAGATAGCCCAGAGGTTAACCGTTTTCCAACAGAGATGCTTGAGAAAGATTCTTGGCATCACATACTTTAATAGAGTACAAATGAATACCTTCTACATAGAAGTGGGCCATGCACCCTGAAACACATTATAGCAAAAGGAAGAATGAGGTTTGCAGGACATATCATGAGATTGCCTGATTACTGACACCTAAAAATAGCAAAGGACTGGGTGCCACAAGGGGGTAAAAGAAAATTGACTAGACCAAGGAAACTTGGAGAGTGGCTTATAGAGAATATTTGAATAATATACAAGTCCTCTGGGAAAAAGCACCCAATGTAGCAGCAAATTGAACTCGTTAGAAGCAACTGATTGCCCAATAGGTGCATGGCCTTGCATGCAAGGACATAAGAAGAAGAAGACAGAAACAAAGCAAGGTGCTGTAGTTGTTAGGATTACAGTAAAACCCCTTCTTATGAAAAAGTCCATTCCGTAGGCTTTTGCTTAAATCGTTTTTTAATGTAACTCGAAGCAAACCCATAGGAAAAATGAAATTTTTATGTGAATCAAAGCAAACCGACAGGGATATGAATTTTTATGTAACTCAAAGCAAACCCATAGAAAAAAGAATATTTATGTAACTTGAAGCAAACCCATAGGAAATTGTGTAAATCGGGACATGGTTTTAGCACAAAATCATTATGTAAGTCGAATTTTATGTAACGCGAGGCATTTGTAATTTGGGGTTTTACTGTATTTGGCATTTACTAGTAGTAGAGCAGTCTAGTGCTGAGATCATCTATTAAACAGGTGTGATAATTATCCTGGAGAATGGAAGCAAGGAAAAGAGAGAGAGAAGCCTGAATCCAAGAGTTAGGGCAGAAGTTCTCAACCTTTTAAAGCTGGGGGCTGTGTCACGCTCCCTCAAACAGCTTTGGGGGCCAGACGGCCATTTTGCCCTTCCTCCACCACATGGTACTTCCTGGTGTGTTGGAGGTGGTGGTGGGCCACATGAAATGGTGCTGTGGGCCGCACTCAGTCCACAGGCCCACAGGAGTGATGGGGCTGGGGCCACATCTGGCCCATGGGCCACAGGTTGAGAATCCCTGAGTTAGGGTCCGGCTAACTTTGTATCCCCCTCTTTGGGGGATACAAAGCAATTCAGCTCTGCTACAGTTTGATATGTGGCCTTTCAACTATATTTGAAATCATAACAAGAACTCACATAACAGCCCCCTTCTTTCTTTCCTTGCTTTCTGTGATCCTGCTCCACCTATCTTTCCTTCCTGCTCTTTTATGTTTTTAATTAAATAGATGCGAATAGTGCTATAACACCATATCACCATATCTAAAACAAAGACCTAGAAATATGGTGGCATTGTGTTAAAGCACTATTCTCATCTATCAATTTTTGTAAAAGGAAAATGATCCACACAGAGGAAATACTGCGGGGGGGGGGGGGATGTTACTACAGTCCTGAACATCACTGCCATGAGCTAATGTCACCAACATCTAGCTGACAGACACATTCCTTCCCTCCCTCCATGGCACATTCTGTACATTAGCTTGGGAAAACTCTACCAACATGTAAAAGTAGAAACCCTCCAACAGCACAGAATTTGTTTTAACCTTGGATTAAGAACCACAGATGAATTTGATTCAGCCTTTGTGTCATGAAGGCATACCACCCAACCCACCCCATTCAAATTAACCCATGGTATAAGAATTTAAAATCCTGAGGGGTTTTTAAAGGATGTAGTCACCTCCTGAGCTCTAAATAGAAAAGATTCAAGGAGCCACTGGGGACTTGATTAAGTCAACTCTTGTGTTATGGGTTCACATATGAATCATGTTTCATTGCTTCAGTTAATCTACTTGTGGGCAGGTTTATATGTTCTAGGTATGGTCATTAGCCTAGATTTCTAGCTCTCAGTGGCAGCAGAAAAAGTGTGTTTGCTCAGTGAAATGTAGTGTACCAGCTGTGCCTGTTCCTGGAGAAATTGGATCAGGGTTGAATTGCATCCTGCTCGGATTGTGTTTAGTAAAGACATGGGACAGAGGCTTCTCAATGCTGTCTACTAGGCTATGAGACCCACCAAAATTGGCTAGGTTGGAAATGCCAGGAATGAGATCCGTCAGCTTTTGGTTGCAAAGGATTGGTTCTGCCCAGAAGCCATGGCCTTCTCTGTCAGAAAACACTGCAAGGAAACACAACTGGAACGTTGACAGTTGCACCTAAGCAAAAAGTACAGTAGAAAACTTATGGAAATAATATTAACAGCTTATATTTTCTCTCTGTCTTTCATTCAAGTCTCTCTCCTAAGCGACTCAACATATTTTTCTTCTACCTTCAACCCCCAACCTCCACGTGTAATGAGTGTGATACATTAACACAAAAGTTGAAAGTAGCCATGGCCTGGATCCAATCTATTTGTTTGTTCTTGGTGAAAAGAACAGCTTTGGTTCAGGGATTTCCAGCTGGTAAAACTTTCACTCTGTAAATTCAGTGTAAAATAAATGGGCTCTTTGCAAAGATGTCCTGGAGAATTTTCAAAGAAACCGGCATGTCATATGTATTCAATTACAGGGGAGTGGGAGTGGGGGAGTGGTAGCGGCACAATGCAAAGGGTCTGGAGGAAAAAGAAGAGGAAATTGTTCAAATGTACGAATAACTCTACTTTATTTTGATTGTTCTTGTCCAGAAGTAATTTGAGGTTACAACTCATAAATCTACAGCATAATCCTGTGTCCATTTCTTCAAAAGTAAGCCTTATTAAACTGAGTGGAGCATACTCCACAGTAAATGTTGATTTAATTTCATTTCTCTCCATGAACTTACCCATGATGTAAGTTTTGTTAATGTGCATCATTTTCTAGAGGTATTCAATGGGGATGCCCTCCTTGTTGTAGTGTATGGTTTCCCCATGCCCGGTGGGCATGGAACGGCCCTGGCAGAGGCCACTTAGGTGAGAAGGCTCCTGGCGGTGGTTTCTGCGGGCAGAGAAATTAAGGGGAGTGGATTAATGATAGGGTTTGATTCACCCAATTCCTTGACCTGACCAGCGGATCTGCTGAGAGAGCGAATATCTAACTCTGTTACCCATTAGAGTAATCCCTCATCTCCGAGTCCCCGTCTTATCCCAGATGTAAACAGAGGCCATGTTTACCCCGGTCTTATCCCTAAACAATGGTGTTGTCCCATGTCTGTGTTTGCCCCAGCTAATTAACTTCCCCAAGAAGGATTCCCAATTAACCCGAGTAAACAGGTGATGTGATTTCTGTCAGATGACGGTTTTGCCACCGTTGCGCTTTTTCTCCTATATATGTTGAAGCTTTCCCTCAATAAACTACTGATCTGATCACGCTCCATATTGCCTCGTATCGTTTCTTGATCAGTCTCCTCCGGGACCTCCGGCCTTTGCGGCCCCGATTCCTACAGTAGTGGACAGAGTGATTCTGGAGCCTTGGGTTTGAATGCCCACTCAGTTGTGGAAACTCGTGGGTGGGTGGGTGGGAGAAGAACTGGTAAAACCACTCTTTAACTATTTCACCTACCTTGAAAGAGCTGTTAGTGTCACTATAAGTTGGTTCTGATTTGATGGCACAGAACACCTGATACGAATCCAGCCAATATTATGGGTGGAATTCTACAACATCCATTGATGCTCTTCATGAAGGAGGGAAGAAATCTGGTGGAATGGATACGTTCACACTAATATTTACCAACTTTAAATGTTAACAGTCACCTGGGAATTTTCATGTTCACTTGTAGAAGGAGCAAATTATGTGGTCACAAATCCCATATAAAATCCCACAGCAGTGAGTTGAAATACTGTATATGCATGATTCTTGCAGAGATTGTTCTCACCAAGATTTTAAAAATATATATTTTAAAAGGCCAGTTATGACTAAGCTCAGTTTGCAGCATTGCTTTGTAACTCATCCAGTGTTTCCTACTCTTGGGTTTCTAGAGCTGCTCCTTGAATCGCTATCTTTAGCCACACCAATTAAGAAATATCAACTGCATCCAAGAAGATCTTGCAATTTAAAGTTTAGGAACCACTGCTCTAAAGAGCTTTGAGCAATGGCTGTAATTCAGTGATACATCATTTAACATGACTACAGAAGGTCCTGATGTCAATCCTTAAGATCTGCAAGTACAACTATGGGGGAAAACCTGCCATAACCCTAAGCCTGTGATGACGAACCTTGACACTGCAGGTGTTCTTGGACTTCAATTACCAGAAGCCCAAGTCAGCACTCCTGCTGATCAGGGCTTCTGGGAATTGAGGTTCAAGAGCATCTGGAGTGCCAAGGTTCGCCATCACTGCTAGGGTGATGTTACCCGATCTTCATCAACACTGGTCTGACTCAGTGTAGAGGAATTTTCTGCATCTCCCAATTTCTTTTTATTACTTCTTAACAGTCATGTAGCATGATTGGGTCAATGGTATGCCAAATTTGTCATCTAGTTTTCCAGTTTTCTTCTCTTCTTCAAAAAATAGTTTCAATTTTTTATCTTTCATTGTCAAAACATTTCCTGCATTTCGCAGTGTTTTATGAGACAAATAGTGGCAATTTAAAATGTAAATGCTTTTGAGTAACACCAGGCTCTTTTTTCAGGCAGAAGTGTTAAGAGCAGAATAAAACAGAATGAATTATTTGTGCAAACTGTCTAGAATCTATTTACAGTATCATTCTTTTGAGAAAGCTCAACCTATAAATATGCCAGGAAGTTTCCATGCCTACCCATCCCTAGCTAAAACAGTCAGGCTAAATACATTTCTGGGTAGCTGTACAAGAACTGATCCAATTTCAGCTAGTGGCTGTGTAAGTAGACAGATTAAGTACACAGAGGATGTAACTGTTGTTTCAACTGAAGTGAACCAGACAGTTCTCCACCAAGCTGTAGTTGTTGCAAGCTTATGAACAAAGCAGGGCAGATCATAACAGTTACTAATTTGCCCTAGCTCCGGATGCTGCTTCCCAGAGTGAAATTCTGTTAGCCATCATAACTTGCAGCTGTCTGAGAACTAAGTCAGAGGTAACGAATTAAAGACTTGGAGTATTTGGAAAGGAAGAACATTATGGGTTTAATGTTTTAGATGGGTTTTATTTTAGGAAAACAATCCCCACACACACATGCACAAAGTTTTAATGAAAGATCAGCTTTAAAGATCAGTAATCTGGCCAGACAACAGCAGGATGAAGAGAATCTTTGATGTCAAATCAAGGTCATGCCCTGAAAATCAGAGACAGATTTTGGGAGGAGTGTGTGTGAGCCATTAAAAGGGAAAAAGAAACCTGAGGCAGGCTCCTCCAGTGCTTCCAAGACCTCTGCTTTGGTCTATCCCACTTTTGTGAACAGTTATGTCCCTCTTGTTTTAGACTCTCAGTAACATTCAGGAGGACCCTGAATAGGCTGAGGGTCAGATATCCTAAATGTAAGACTAACATGCTCAAACGGGGGCTGCTGGCAGACAGCAACACTTGGTGTGAATGTGGAGAGATACAAAATCCGGCTCATTGACTGGTCTGCTGATTACTGCCAGAAACATGCACCGATGAGGACTTAAGTTTGGTCAACAAGAAAGCCAAGAAAGTGGCTTCGTTTTGGCAATCCAGGGTTCAATTGGGACATGAAAGAAGAAGTAACATCATAGGAAAGTGTGCTCCAAAATTGCTTTTACCTCAGAGGAAGCTGAAGAGCTGCAGGGGAAAAGAATTAAAATCAGATGATGTATAAGTGATTGTGAGGACTCCATGTACAGCTGTGTTTCTGGATCTCACATTACTTCTACATGTTAGACAGGTGTGCTCTCTTGACATACCTGGCATTCCAGCCAAAAAGCTAGACTACCAATCAAGGGCCAGAACAGATGTGATACCAGCAGTCTGGAAACCAGATCATGCATATCAGGAGTCAGCCTTTAGAAATGTTTCTTCTGCCTCTTGTCTCTGGAGTAAATCCTCCGTTCCCTTGATGGAGTCAAGCAAGTTTAGCATTACATATAGAAACATGTTCACTTTAACATTACCTGTAGAGGCAGGCAGTTAATGGTAAGCATTTATTGCCCTCTAAGCAAATGTAAAGTACAAAGGGAGATGGAAGGATTGCTGCCAGAAATTGATAAACAAATAGTCAAAGAATAACTCCTGTCCCCTCCTCTTCCTTCTGTTGCTGTCTCCTCATAGAAGATAGATGACCATCATGGAATAGGTGTCTCTATTCTCTGTTTTTTGTAATGGGTGCCAACCCATTATTAGAGGTTCTGTATCCATGAAAACCTTCCCTGCCGAGGTCCACATTTTCCTTCCATCTTTCCTAAGTTGCATAAGGTTATACTTCTCATTGCAGAAGATGTGTCAAAAATATAACCCTTTCCTGCATTTTGTGATGGTTAGAACTTCACATGTTTTCCCAGTACAACTAAGCATCTCTCATTGGTGGCGTGGCCTGTCCATGAGACCTTTAGCATTCTCCAGTACATCCACCTTAGTAATTTGAATGAATTCAAATCCTCAGGGCCAGATAAACTGCATCCAAGGATATTGAAGGAATTGAATGATGAGATCTCAGAATCACTTTACAGGTATAGTATATCATTTTCTTGAAATCATGGAGGATGGGTGAACTGCCAGATGACTGGAGGAGGGCTAATGATGTCCATATATTCAAAAGTGTGTGAGTGTGTGTGTGTGGGGGGGGGGGGAGCAAGAAACAATCAGCATGACATCAATCCAAGGGAAAATTCTGGAGCAGATTATAAAGTGGTCACTCAGCAAATACCTTGAAAACAATGTGGTAATAACTGGAAATTAACATGGATTTGTTAAGAACAAATCCTATGAGATTTAAGCTTATCTCATTTTTCAATTGGGTAACTTCCTTGGTAGATACTGGGAATGCTGTAGATCAGGAGTTTGCAACCTTGCCTTGCCATGGGCCAGTCATGCCCCCTCAACACAGGTGAGAGTTCCAGAGGTTTGGTTCCTCCCACCACTTCCAGTTGTGGTGGCAGTGGTGGTGGGTGCATTTGCAGCATAATCCCAGCTATTTTTGCTGCTTTTGCAACTTTCAATGGTGGCAGGAATGAGAGCGGCACATTTTTGTTATGTTCTTGCCACATTTTCGTCACTTCCAGTGCATTTTCAGTGCTTCTGGTGGTGGCGGCAGCAGCTCTAGGGTCCTCACTGTGGGACAGATTAATTGGTGCCATGGGCTGGATTAGGCCCGTAGGTTGTGAATCCCTGCTGTAGATGTAATATACTTTGTCTTTGACACAAAGTGTTCCATAATAGTCTGATTAGCAAGATAACTAGATGTGGCCAGGATAGCACAATTGTCAGGTGGATACACAGTTGGTTACAGAATCATACCCAGAGAGTTCTTACCAATAGCTCTTTCTCAAATTGGAAGGGGGTAACAAGTGGGGTACCACAAGGCTCAGTCCTAGGCCCAGTACTCTTCAAAATGTTCAGTAATGTCTTGATATTATTTTTATTAATAATTTGGAGTGCAAGAAATACTTATTAAATTTGCGGATGACACAAAATTGGGTGGATTAGCTAAAACCTTGGAAGATAGGGACATAATTCAAAAAGATCTTGATAGTCTTGAATACTGGGCTGAAAATAACAGAATGAATGTAACATGGATAAATGTAAAGTTCTACACTTTTTTTTTTGGGGGGGGGGTGTTACCAAATACACATTTACAAGATGGGGCAATAATTGACTCGGTAATGCTACAAGTGAGAATGAACTTGGGAATTCTTGTAGATCACAAGCAAAATATGAGTCAATATGTGATGTGGCTGCAAAAAAAGACAAATACTATTTTAGACTGTATTAATAGAACTATAGTCTCCATAACTAGCTAAAGTACTGTGTTCAATTATGGACACCACACTTTAAGAAGGATATTAACAAAATGGAACAAGTTCAGAGGAGAGTAACAAGGATGATCAGGGGAGTGGAAACCAAACCTTAGAAGGAAAGTCTTAAAGAACTGGACATGTTTAGCCTTGAGAAAAGGAGAGGGGTGGGTGGGAAGGAATATGATAGCACTTTGCAAATACTTACAAAATAGTCATAAAGAAGAGGGGCAAGATCTGTTCTCAATCATTTCAGAGTTCAGGACATGTAATAACAGGATGAAACTACAGGAAGCCGGTATAGGCAGAATATGGGGGGGAGGGGGGCTTCTTAACTGTTAGCACATTAAAACAATGGAACCAATTACCTCAGGAGGTGGTGAGTGCTGAAGCAATGCAGGCATTCAAGAGAAAATGGGGCAGTAGTTTTTCAGATCTACTTTGATATGGATTCCAGCATTGAGCAGGGGGTTGCACTTGTTGGTCTCATACTGTAGGCCCCTTCCTTCTATTATTATTGTCTTTTCAAGTTATTATTGCTTTCTTCTGATGTGCCCAAAGTAGGATAGCCACAATTTCATCATTGTTGCCTCCAGACAGTTTAAGCTTTATTTGTTCTTCTTCTTCTTTTTTGGTCTTCCTGGCAGTCCAAGGTATCCACAAAGCTCTTCTCCAGCATCAAATTTCAAACAAATCAATTTTCCCCTGTTAGCTATCTTTACTGTCCATACATGCCGATTTGGGAATACAACAGTGTGAATGATCTGAGTCTTGGTCTTCAGTGACATCCTTACACTTGATTATAATTTATGATATTAACCATGGTCAATGAGAATTCCTTTGAAGAAAACTTTGCAAGCTTATTTAAAGCCATACGCCTACTAGGTGTTTGTGCTAAAAGAAGAATCTATCCCCCGATGGGTGATTTTCCAGAATAAAACATTCTTCTTGTTGTTTTTACCTATTATAACAACCAGAACTCTGCATTAGAGGGTTTCCTAGCCCTCTACTGGAAGTGTGCTGGGCTGTGCAAGCAGAAATAAATTACCTCTTCCTACATCTACTCTTTTCCAGTAAAAAAACTACTTAGATTCTAGACCTGTTTCAAGATCATAGCTGAAACAGGCACACTGGACAGAAAGAAATGTACTCACACTTTAGTGGAGAAGGGATAGCTATACAAAGAGAAAGGATGTTTCATCAAAAGTGAAGAAGCTGGTGCCTTGAGGATAAGTAACTAAAGCCCTTCTGATTTCTTGGATTGTTGCTCCCATAAGTCTGAATCCAAACAGCCAATGGTGAGGAAGTATAAGAGTTGAAGTCTAAGATTATCTGGAAAGCCCCCATGACTTATCCTTGCTTTAGACTGAGGGCACGATTCTGCCCTTGTCCTGGCTACAATGAATACAATACTGTATTTTCATTTTTTTAATGACCTACCATTCTCTTTTATGGAGAAACTAACTCAACCTTTTTTAGATGCTAGCACACACTAGTATTATTCAGGTGAGAAGCAAAGAGCATACTAAAGTTTTCAAAATGTTTGTGGGTCTTCTTCTTAAGCCTTCATGAGTGAAAGAGTTGGATTTTGGCCATGCAACTGGGCTGCAGGCTTGCATTCCAAAGATCTTAGTTACAGTTGTAACCAAGGATCTGTCTGCTGGGTTTTGGAACTACCTTTGTGTTATATACATTGTTCCAATTCTATAGCACCATGTCAAAAGAACTATAGCTAAAACCAATGTGTTCCATAACCTTAGATCACAAATGGCCTAGAGCAGGGATTCTCAATCGGCAGCCTACAGGCCAGATGTAGCCCATGGCACCATTTCATGTGCCCATCCCCACTTCCACCACACCAGGAAGTGCCATGTGGTGGAGGAAGGGCAAAATGGCCGTCCGGTCCCCAAAGCTGTCTAAGGGAGCGTGACCCGGCCTCTGGCTTAAAAAGTTGAGAACTCCTGGCCTAGAGATCACTACATAACAGTTTTCCTATATAAGCACCATCTTTCAACCAGTCCCCATCCTGTTTCCCCATCAAAGGAAAAGTGACAGGGCCTTGGTGTTTACACAGAAATGAGTGTGCTTGTTTTTAAAGACCTGAGCAAGATACAGATTTGCATCTTTAATACATTATTATCACAGTTATTTTTAAAAATTTGATTTGGTTTTAATCAACTTTCTTTAATATATCTTTTCCTTTACATTCACAAGCTTTGCAAAGATTTAACCCAGACTGTGATTCTTTTTACCTTCTTACTGCTGTTTTAGAGTATTAATGGCAGAGCTAATATTCAGTTCTTGAGGGATACACCATCTTTGAACCAGAATGGCAAATTAATTCTAAGGTTTATTTCATTAAGGCTGCCATTTGGCAAGCCTTCCTTATGGACTGCCCATTTATTATTTAAACTAAATTCATATGCATAGGCGGTTTAGCAATTGTCTTTCTCCTCTTTCCCATTCTCTAGGGCATGCCTAATCCCATGCTGCATGGGGATTTTCACAAATTAGGAAATCAATCTCATGTTGGCCACAGATGAGGGCCTTGTAGCATGCGGAATGTAATGCTAGAGGTGTAAAGACCACCCTGTGTCCCACCAGGGGTGGAAAATGCTGGCCTGGGGTTTTTGATGTGCTCTACTGGGGTTTCTTCTGGTGACAGCCAACTGTGGATAACTGGAACAATTACAAAGTAGCATCCCCTAAACACCAGTTCAAATAATTTGTCTAGAAAGATCTTGTGAATGATACCGGGAGAAATCACTGAGCAATCAGGAGGGTTACACCCTGACATCTCTATCCTAGCAAAAATCTATCTCTATCCATGCCAAAATCAGGCCCAGAAGCCAACTTGGAAGAGCTCCAGAAAATCGAGACTTTGAGTGGCAGGAAGTCCGATGTCTGAGGTCTTGAAGATGCTTTCATGATAAAGACCCAGAAAATAAACCCAAAGGAATTTGTCTCATTTGGAACCCTGTTGACTTGTGTCAGCCACAAATTAGTGTAAATTGGGGCTTGGTTGAATTTCCCTCTTTAGTGTATGAAACTAAGACACAGGACACAGCCTCGGGCTGGGTTAACTCAGGTTTATTGCATCGTGGACAGAGGGAACATGAGGTAATGGCGGATCAATAGCTCTTTATATACAGTAGGAATACATTTGAACGTGGTGCCATGGTAGCCCATTGGCTACTGTCTGCGTGACGTCATTGTGGGTCACGCCCTTCTTGTCCAGGTGTAGGTGGTGGCGGGAAAGCTTCCCGCGCTGTTGCCTTTGATGAGTTCGGACCAAGAGAGCTTGGACGCTCGCTGCTGCCAGCTGGTGGTCATTAGCTCGCGTCCTATTACAGGGTTTATATGATACAGCTGAAGGTTACATTGTTGCTATAGGCAAGGTTACATTGGCTCAGATACATTGTAATCCATGTGGAAGGTAAAACCATTAGAACACAACATCCCTCCCCCCTAGGACGAGACAATGTCTCGAGCCCACACTTCAACACACTCCCCCCCCTTAGGAGACAAAGTCCCTCAGCCAAGATGGCTTATTTCGAACACGCTGGGGTCTCGATGCGGGCTGCCTTTCCCCGGGTTTGCTACCTTCTCTTTGTCCCCTGGTTTCCTGCCCTGTAATTGGAGAGGGAGACTTGTTAGTGACTAGCCGCGGCTCCGCGGCGTTGTTGGGAGGTGTGCTCTTTCTCGGGGAAGAACCGGGGGCACTGGGGGCTAACGAAAAACCCCTCTTCTCGCTTGGAAGGGTGGGGGAACACTCCTGAAAACCCCCCCGGCTCGCAAAACCAAAATCAAAATCAAAATTACATTCGGGGGACGCGGCGGCGGCCGCCGCACATTCCTTTTCCCTCCCCCCGGGCTCTGATAGAACTGGGGTATCAAAAGGATATGAGTCGGGACCACCGCTTTCCCCCCCGGTTTCGGACTGCTGTCCCTCAATGTCTCCCCCTTGGGCTAAACGGGTGGGGGAGAACCCTATCGCTGAATCCTGTTGCTGAGCCCCACTAACCGGCCCTTCACTCACTCGGCGCCTCAGTTGGTCAGCGTGTCTCCTCCAGAGGAGGCCGGTGCTCGTTTCCACCCGATATGACACTGGCCCCGTCTGCTCAATTACTGTTCCCGGCACCCAGGCTGGCCCTGCGCTTGCATAGTTCCTGCAGTAAACAAGGTCGCCGGCGGCGAACCCTTTCGAGACTGCCAATCCTATGTTTTTCCCTTTGTCCTCGACTCTCGTCGGGTCCAGCCTAGTCAGAAGTGTGGTCAGTTTCCGCCGCATCAAGAGTTCTGCCGGCGAGTACCCGGACGCTAAGGGGGTCACCCTATACGCTAACAAGAACTGACATACTTGGTGATTTAGGTCCCCCGGGCCCATGCGCCGCAACGCATCCTTTGTTGTACGCACCAACCGTTCCACTTGGCCGTTCGTGGCCGGGTGAAACGGCGCGGATGTGACATGCCGAATGGCGTTTGCTCCCATGAATGCCTCGAACTCCGAGGAGGTGAAGCAACTCGCGTTATCGCTGACTAAAGTGTCGGGTAAACCGAACGTGGAAAAGACCCTCCGTAGCTGGCTAATTGTTGTGGCGGAGGACGTGCTCTTTACTGGGATAACCTCCAGCCACTTGGAGAACGCATCCACCACCAGGAGAAACATGGTTCCTCGGAATGGGCCAGCGAAATCTACATGTACTCTGGACCACGGCCCCCTTGCTGTGTCCCATTCCCTATGCGGGAGGCGGGCCGCCTCTGGTCGGGATCCCTGGCAAGCCCCACAAGTGCCGACCATGTGCTCAATGTCCGCGTCCAGCTGTGGCCACCAAAAGTAACTGCGGGCCAGCGCTTTCGAACGAACGATGCCCGGATGGCTGACGTGCAGCAGTTTGAGCACCCTCGGCCGCATGGCTGCAGGAACCACCACCCGTTGGCCCCACAATAGGCACCCCCTTTCTAGGGACAACTCTAGCTTTTTCCGAAAGAATGGGTCGAATTCCGTGCTTGGGGACGATGCCGGCCACCCCTTTTGTACCCATGAGCTGACTTTCTCGAGTGTCCTGTCCTTGCCTGTCGCCCTCGCAATATCGGCTGGTACTATTGGGGGTGCATCTAAAACCTCAATTAGTAACACCTGGCGGTCTCTTCCTACTCTAGCCTTCTGATCGTCCGACAAGGGCAAAGGGGATCTCGAAAGCGCATCAGCATGGCTGATCTCTTTTCCGGGCCGGTACACCAACTCGTGTTGGTAAGCGTTGAGAAAAATGGCCCATCGCAGCATTCTCGGTGATAGGATCTGCGGGGTGGGCTTGCTTGCCGTGAAAATCCCTAACAGGGGCTTGTGATCCGTCACGATTTTGAACGGGCGGCCATACAAAAAATCGTGAAACTTTTTGGTCCCCGCTACAATTGCCAATGCCTCCCTGTCGGTTTGTGCGTAATTTCGCTCTGCCTGGGACAGGGACCTTGAATAAAATGCAACCGGGGCTTCCCTTCCGTCATCCAACACGTGGCACAGTACTGCCCCCACCCCCACCGGTGACGCATCACAGACTAGGACCACCGGCCGTTTGGGGTCGAAATGCGTTAGAATTGCGTCAGAGGTCAAGAGTTGTTTTAATTCTTTGAACGCCCTCTCGTGCTCGTCACCCCACACCCAAGTCTCCTCTTTTTTAAGCAGCCGATGAAGCGGTTCGGCCACGGACGCCTTCCGCGGAAGGAATGTATGGTAAAAATTGAGGAGCCCCAGGAATGACTGTAGCTCGGTTTTGGATGTGGGGCGAGGGGCCTTTTTGATGGCTACTACTTTGGATTTGGATGGCTTGATACCCTCGGGTGTAATCCTGAACCCTAAGAACTCGACCTCGGTTTCGAAAAAAACACATTTGTCCTTCCTCAGTCTCAGCCCCGCTTTCTCGAACACAGTTAGTACTTTGTCCAATCTCCGTGCCAGTTCGGCCTCACTCCCCCCTGTTATTAATACGTCATCAAAATAAGGTAACACCCCCTCCAGCCCCTTCAGGAGGCGTTCCACTAGCGACTGAAAAAGGCCGGGTGCCGAGTTCACGCCGAACTGTAACCGCGACACTTGGAACGCTCCTTTATGTGTGACTATCGTTTGTGCCGCGGCCGTGGCGGGTGTTACGGGAAGCTGCTGATAGGCTTGTGCCAGGTCGAGCTTAGCGAAACACTTTCCCCCATTTAGCCTAGCCAAAAGGTGGCTGACCACCGGCACCGGATAAGCATTAGGGCGGATCGCCTTGTTAATCGTACACTTATAATCAGCGCAAATGCGCACCTCCCCGTTAGCCTTCAGAGCTGTTACAATTGGAGTTTCCCACTCCGCGGAATCAACAGGAATAAGAATCCCCTGGCCCACCAATTTGTCCAGTTCCGCCTCTATTTTGTCCTTTAGTGCGAAGGGCACTCTGCGCGGTTTGAGTCTTATCGGGCGGACCTCCGGATCTAGGTCGAAGGCTACAGGGGGTCCCTTGAATTTTCCGAGTCCTTTTTCAAAAACGGCGGGATGCGCATCGCACACCGCTTGTATTGGGTCCACCCCCACTGCATGTACTCCCCCTATAAACAGGCCTAAGGGCTGGAACCACTGTGTCCCTAGGAGGCTACAACTCCCCCCCTTGAGGACAACTAAGGGCAGCTCCGCAGAGTGTCTCTTAAACTCAACCCGAAATTTCCCGACCCCCAACACCGGAATGCTGTTCCCCTGTACATCTCGTAGCGTGGACCTCAAAGTTTTAAGTTTGGGCCGCACGTGGGGGTCGATTTTTAAAAACTCTTTCTGGGGAATTATGGAATAGGAGGACCCCGAGTCAATTTCCATCCTGATGGGGGCCCCTTGTACTAGTACCTCAACGAAATAATGGGACTGTTCCGCGGACACACTGAGCACTGGGACGTCGTCCTCGCTGCTGTCCGAGACGCGGCCCACGCCGTCCTGCTTCCTCGTGGTCTGGACGCCATCTTTGGGCCTCGCTGAACGGTCCGGCCTGGTCGAACGGTCTGGTGACTGCCTCCGGCCCTCCTTCCGTTTTCTGCATGCCTTGGCGATGTGCCCCCGACGGCCGCAGGTGTAGCATTCGGCCTTTCTAAACGGGCACCTCGCACGCTCGTGGGCCGCTCCGCAACCATCGCAGCGGCGCCCCCCTTTTCGGACCTTCTGGACCTCCTCGCCGTCGCTGCTCTCTGAGGACGACTTTGAGGCCCGTTGAGTTGCGTGCACCGACCTCTCCGCCTTGCCGGCTCTGGGACGCCACTCACGCCACTGGTGCATCTCGTCCACTCCAGCATTCGTGGACTCTGCGGCTTCTGCGGCCTCGACGACCTCTGCCAGCGTGGGTGGCGGCTCCTTATTCATCAAGCTGCGCTGCACCTCCTTGTCTTTCAGGCCACACAGCACGCCGTCCCTGAGGGCCATTTCTAGGATGCTGCCCCATTTACAGGGGGCAGCGGCTACCCTCATGGCGGCCACGAATGCCTCGACCGACTCGTCCGGCGCTTGGACTCGCCTCCAAAACGCGCTCCGAGCGGGAAACATCGCCCTCGCGGGTTGGAAGCGCTCCCGTAGCAGCTTCATGATGTCGTCCGCCTTAAATTCGCTCACCTTCTTTGGAGCGATGATGCCCACCAGCGTCCGCTTGGTTTCCATTCCAAGCATGCGGGTGAGGATGGCCCTCTTCCTCTCCTCATCGTCTTCCTTGACTTTGAGCTCCACCAGCGCCGCATGGAAGTCCATCTCAAGCAGCTCCCAGTCTTGCGGTTTGGTGATGTTGAACCCGCTCTGTGCCCTGGCTGCTCCTTGGGAATCCATTGATCCCACCTTCGTCGCCAATTTAGTGTATGAAACTAAGACACAGGACACAGCCTCGGGCTGGGTTAACTCAGGTTTATTGCATCGTGGACAGAGGGAACATGAGGTAATGGCGGATCAATAGCTCTTTATATACAGTAGGAATACATTTGAACGTGGTGCCATGGTAGCCCATTGGCTACTGTCTGCGTGACGTCATTGTGGGTCACGCCCTTCTTGTCCAGGTGTAGGTGGTGGCGGGAAAGCTTCCCGCGCTGTTGCCTTTGATGAGTTCGGACCAAGAGAGCTTGGACGCTCGCTGCTGCCAGCTGGTGGTCATTAGCTCGCGTCCTATTACAGGGTTTATATGATACAGCTGAAGGTTACATTGTTGCTATAGGCAAGGTTACATTGGCTCAGATACATTGTAATCCATGTGGAAGGTAAAACCATTAGAACACAACACCCTCTTTCAGCCACAGAGGACTACAGTTAACCTCATGAGAGAAGGTAAGAGACCTTGACTTTGTGCAGGCACTGTTCTACACAGAGCTTGGAAATATTAGGGGTTTTGGATTGAAGCTTCCAGAATTCCTCTGAAAACATGGGTATTGTTGTCCAACATAAAACAACTCCCACAATTTCCAGGTCCTGGTTTTGCACAGGCATTCATAACAAGGAGTTTGGAGAGCCAAGTCTGAGAATACAGCTTGATTTTGCTCTCCAAAATACCATACTATGAATGCAAGCTAGGTTTCATACGTGGCTTTCTTTTGTGTCTTTATATATAAGACTGAACTTATGATAAATCTCTACTTTTCAGCCATGTCTGCTGGTATCATCTGAGTGCATTTGGAAAACAGCTTTATCTGTTAAACTCATCGAGCAATTTACTTCAATTTCACAGCTGGAAAAAGTTATTCTCGTACTGTGATGTGAGCACTGCAGTTCTAAACATTGCAAGGTCTGTCTTCTACTCAGGGTAGTGACCAGCAAGACTCCTGATTTACAAAATTTAATCTTTTCTTCTTCTGCCATATCTGAATATATGCAATCATCATGGTAATCAGCCATAAATTATTTATTATTATTATTTATTCCATTTATACCCCACCCATCTAGGAGGTTTCCCCACTCTGGGCGACTAACAAGATGAACTCGCATATTAAAAACATATTAAAAACACATATTAAAATACAAAAAATAATAATACAAAAACCCTATTGACAGTGGGGAGAGACCAAATAGGAATCCTAGCACTGAGCCATTGTTGATTTTATTTATTTATTTATTTATTTATTTATTTCTCATAATTTTATCACCGCCCAACTCAATGACTCTGGGCGGCTTACAGAAATAGACAAAGTTAAAACCCACTAAAAACACATAAAACCCCATTGAGAAGCCCCACCCACACGCATAAAAAGAGAGCATCTCACTGTTAGATAAGCTTTCTCAAAGGTCTCTTTAAAAAGAAATTATTTGAGCTGCTTTCTAAATGTAGTCAAGAATGGGGCCTGGTGCAATTCAGCTGGGAGGGAGTTCCATAAAGTTGGTGCCACCACTGAGAAGGCTATTCTCCGAGTCGTGGCCTTCCTTGCCAATTTTGGGGTCAGCACTTGAAGCTGCGCCATCTGGGAGGATCCAGTGATGCAGGTTGATGTCCTGAGGGGAAGACGTTCTGCCAGGTAGGAAGGTCCCAAACTGTTTACGGCTTTAAAAGTTAGAACTAACACCTTGAACCTGATACGGAAGTCTCTCCTGAGAATATAATGCAGTGGCCTTTCATCTTCCTTCCACATTCCAATATGACACCTGAACCGGTGATCCAGTTCTGTGAGTCACTTTCTGGTCCTGAGCCCTTTTGGCACACAAAGTCCACATCAGCCTGAGGCTAGTATTGATGAAACTGCTGCCTTCTATCAAGATAGATTCAAGTGGGATTTAATCCACTTGGTGACCATCACCCTTCCCTGTGGACTTTGGCACCCAAGGCTGTTAGTCCTCAGGTTTGTCAGGTTAGTTAACCACTGCCTGACCATACCTGTCAAGTTTTGGATTTGGAAATAAGGGAAATTTCCCGGCAAATACAGGATACTTGACAGCTATGCTTATCCTGTGCTGCCCTCCAATGGTGGCAATAGGGCATTGCAGTCTAATTAATAAGGGATGACTGTGGGAAAGAGGGTAAAATAAGGGGTTTTCCTGGCCAATAAGGGATTCTTGACAGCTATGTACCTGACACATTGCGTTGATTCACTGGCCATATAGTCTACTCTATTACCATAGCAGGATAACCTGGCCAGACTTCTAACATGTAATAAATGGTAATTTTAATTAGTACCACCCTTTTGTCCCTATGATCCACAGACAGCAAAAATATCCAAATCATAAAAACCATAATCCCAGGGAATAATCAAAGTAAACTCACTTCAATAAATACCCTGGTCAGAAGAAAGAGAATAGAACTTTTGGAAACTATTTCAACATTACAAAGCCAATCAGAAACATGTCTGACCTGCTTAGATCAGCCTTCTGTTACTTTTCATTGTGGATGGCAGCAGCATACCATAATACATATTAATTTTCATAACAACTTTCCCAGCTCTTCATTTTTAGACCAAAACCAGCCATGCTCCATTCACTCTCTACCACTAGCTTACCTCCATGAAATGTGCCTTCCTTTTCATCCTTCTTTGGTTCCTCTGGTGCAGAGATTATAGCAAGGAGAGGAGGTGTGTATGCACTTTGGTATAGTGGATACAGTAATGGGCTTGGACCCTGAAGAACTGGTTTAAATGGAAACTGATGAAGGAGAGTGGGTGGGTTGAACCTGGTAAAACCATCCTTAATTATCTCTCTTACTTTGAAAGGCTGATTCAGATCACTATAAATTTGTTGCTGACTTCATAGCATACATATAGACAGTGAGGAAGTGAAAATTGAGAAATATTACTTTTGGAGCTAGAGGTCTCAGAATACTTCTGCCAGTGGAACTAGGAGTCCAAAAGAGTAATTTTTTTCCTATCATTAGGAGGTGGAGGAGATAATGAAAGTTCAACTTTCTGGATCACATATGCCCTTTTTGTCCTAAAAATTTGTTTTTTTTCTCCCTTCTTTATCAGGACAGATCTAAATTTTCACAAACATATCTGGCTTCCTCCTGTGTTGTCTATAATTGTTGACAGACCTCTCATTTTTAATGAACTGGAGCTGATTTTTTTGGGCTTTACTGTGAAGCATAAAACTAGCCATACTTTTCAGGAAAATTCAAGTTTTATTGTAAATGTATTTCATGGATGTAATGAGAAAGAATAAATCAGAAAAACACTAGGTCTGTGCTAAAGTAATAAACAGTACAACCCTGTTGTGAAACTAATTTAGTACAGGAATTCATTCACAGATTCAGCTGAGCCCTCCGGAGTCATTTTTATAGGGAACTAAAAGAATTGTTCCATAGACTTTAACAAGAATGTTAGTCACTGATTTATTTGACAGGATAGTCTACAATCTCTCAACAAGTACACATGTACTAGCAAATATTTTCACAGATTATTTAAAAAACACATTCATATATAATATTAAAATGTTTTTGTTAGTTTTATTTTATTCATCCATTGAAATGAATTCCCCAAAACACCAATCAGCCAACGTGCTGACTTAGGCTTCTGGGAATTGACGTTCCCCTGTGGGGCATGGGCCCCACATTGGGAACCACTGGGTTAGACAATTCTCCTCCTGCTATGTCAAGGGGCAGGAGTGTTGTGGTAAATGGCACATATTGGAAGATAGTCTGAGTTACTGTTTCATCATCTTCCCTCCTATGGCTGTTTTCGTTCCATAACTGGAGAAGTTCAATTATTATTCCTCTCCTATCTGCTTATTGTAGTGCTGGATAGGAGGGTGAAATAAATAATTATTTCTCCTTTCTCCCCTTTGATCACCAATTGAAACTGTAGCTGTCAGCAGGTTTTCTATTGGCAATCAATGGGGGAAATGGAGAATTATTATTTTTTTTGTTTACCTTCTGATTCAGTGCTTCAATGATTAGACAAGAGAGGGAAATATAATTAAACAATTCTCCTGCCCCTCTATTTCATTTGCCTTTATGGTGAAGTGGTGAAGTCAACCAGGGGCAGTTTGGATATGTTCACAGTTTCTGTCACTGGGGCCAGGAGCAACTTTATTGCTGGTCATAAGAATTGTTACAAGCTCTGTGTGAAGCTAACAAACTCTTGTCTTCCGCAAGGCTTCTCAAGGATTAAGCTTCTTTGCTGTCATCTTGCAAGTCTGATAGGTGATGAGAAACATATTTGTTTCCTGTGACTGAACAGCTAGCCACAGTACAGAGCCAGGAAAGAGCTTATTAATGTGGCCTCCAGCTGTTCCTCTTTTTTCTTTTATTTTCCCTGGCAAAGGGCTTTTGAGTTAATCTTTTGTTTTGAATTAAGATATAGAAGAAATCAAAATGCACTCTATTCCACAGCCATTCTTTCACTTTCTTTCCTCCATGGGAAAGTTCCTTGGAAATCTGGTTTTAGCAGAAAAAATGGCAGCCTAAAACCTATACATCCTGTTGCAAAACACATTGTAAGGCACATTTTACTTCTGCTTCCAGTGGGAGGAACCACATGACCAGCCTGCTGAACAATGTGACCAGCCCGTAGCCCGAAAAGTTTGGGCACCCTTGCCCTAGACTTCCTGTAGGATAGGTCCCATAAAAATCCCAAATCAGCCTGTGAAAATTCCTTTTTCAAAACACAGCTGGAGAACCTCCCCAGAGATCACGACCAGTGGCTGAGGGATTCAGGGATTGGTAATCCCAAGAAGTAATGTTCGCAAGCTCTGAAAATTGGGAGAGTTGGGATTCAACTGACTTTGCTTTAAACAGTAAACCTTATACTGTATGAATAGCAGGAATAAGGATTTTGAAGTTGAAAAATCTGACTTAATGTGCTTACTTTATTACAGGCTTTCAGTCCCCTCTCTCCACCACCACCCCCAACACATCCACATCCACAGATAGCAAAAACTGTTACAATTTAAATATCCCCATGATTTTGCTTTTTAAGTTTTAAGAGAAGACATTTCCTTTCAGTCATCTCAGCACATCTTAAACATGGATTCTCTCTCTCCAAGACATCAAAAAGCTTGAGCGCTTTCACCAACAGAAGCTAAGGTCCATGTTGAACACCAAGTGGCATGACTATCTATGTCACCAACATCACAGTTCTCTAGAAGGCACATGTAAATAGCAGTGAAGCTTCCATCATTGGCCATCGTCTTAGATGAATAGGGCATGTCTGCCGTATGGTGTAGCGAATCGGGGCCGCTACGGGCCGTAGGTCCCGGAGGAGACTGATCAAGGAACGATACGAGGCAGCATGGAGGAGGATAAGATCAGTAGTTTATTGAGGAAAAGACATCACCTTTTATAGATCAGAAGGCAAGGTAGAAAAAAACATCACCCGACAGTAAATCACATCACCTATTTACTCAGGTTAATTGGGAATCCCTCTTGGGGAAGTTAATTAGTACGGGCAAACATTGACTGGGAAAACACCATTGTTTTGGGCTTAGGAGCTGGGTAAACGTGGCCACTATTTGCGCCAGGGATTTACGCTAAGCTCGGAGATGAATGTTTGCCTAATTATGTTACAGGAGTTAGCGATCTGCTTACTTGGCAGAGTCTTAGGTCAGGTCAAGGAATTGGGTGAATCAAACCCTATAATTTATCCACCCCCCTTAATTTGGGTGCTCGCAGAGCCCACGGGCCAGGGAGCCTTTCTCCCGAAGTGGCCTCTGCCGGGCCGTTCCGTGCCCATGGGGGCACGGGGAATCCACATCATGGACGGTTCCAGGTTTCCTCATCAAATTCTTTATGGAGAACTTAATTCCGGTACAAAAGCTCGTGGATCTCCTTTGAAGCGTTATAAGGACCAACTGAAACAAACCATGGAGGTGTCAGGTATAAACCCACAAACCTGGGAGGCAGCAACCATAGATTTTGCACCAAATCATCTCTATTGCTACCAATCACTTTGAAGGAGAACACCGCAGACATGAAGAGGCTAAGCGACAAGCATGAAAGCTTCATCAAACTCAACTACACCCTCCACCATTAATTCAGTGTAATGTGTGGGGTTGCATGTTTCATGCCAGGATCGGTTTATTAAGTCACCAGAGACACATCCATCAACTGTGAAAATAACTTCCAGGAAAAATGTATACTCGTATAGGAGTAGCAGCTGATGACGACAAGGGCACATCTTAATCTTGATGCTGAGAGATTCGGAATTCCTCTGGAACAATGCTGTTCCTAGATCCAGGGAGCTGTAATTTTAAAAAGGTAACTTTTCAAATCTGCATGCAGGATTAATCTTTATGTTTACTTTTTTGAGGGCAAGATTATCTCCTGGCACCACTTTCTGGGGCTGCATGCATCGACTGCAATAGTGAGTCCAGACGTGGGGGGAAAGTGTAGTAATACTTTTATTACCTTGAGGCAATACAGTTCATCATCAATGTATTAATTGCTACAAGTGCCCAGAGCTGTCTGTTTTGTCAATTACAGCTCTAGTAAAGGTAAAGGTTTCCCTTGCTTGAAAGCCAGTCGTATCTGACTCTAGGGTTCAGTGCTCATCTCTGTTTCAAAGCCAAAGAGCCAGCACTGTCTGCTTCTGCAAATGTTTCTGTGGTCATGTGGCAGGCATGACTAGACACCGGAGCACTGTTTACCTTCCCACCAAAGTGGTCCTTATTTATCTACTTGCAATTTCTTGCTTTTGAACAAAAAATATGGCTTATGTTTCCAAAGCAGTTGTTTGTCCAGGCAGTTTATGATCCAGAAGCTGCTCAGTTATAGCTATAGCCTTGGTTATTCATTTTCATTCCAATTCTTGAACAGATTTTATACTCCCCCTCCCCACTCCACAAATAGATTGGTTCCATATTGTTAAATCAACCATAATATATAATGCTTCTTTTAAAATGCCTGTGTTGTCCCCATTAGGTAAAGATAAATGTCACCCTTGCTCAAAACCCAGTCGTATCCAACTCTAGGGTTTACTGTTCATCTCTGTTTATAGGCAAAAAGCCAGCACTGTCTGCATTTGCAGATGTTTCCGTGGACATGTGGCAGGCATGACTATACACTGGATGCCCCCACTAAATCAACAACGTTCAGATGTTCAACTGTGATTCACAGAAATTTTACCAAACCAGAAAGTACAGACTTGACTTGACTGACTTCTATTGCTCTTTTCGAGACTGCAAGATTGATTGGAAATGGAGTGCTTCTGCCACACTGTTTTAATTTGCAGGTAATACTCTTGATTAGATGCATTGTGTAGAAGGGACTTCAGTGGCTCAGTGGTTAAGAAGCTCACCTTGTTAGCTGCAAGGTCAGCAAGTCGGCAGTACTGCATGATGGAGTGAGCTCCCGCCTCTGTCCCAACTTCTACCAACCTAACAGTTTGAAAGCAAGAAATTGAAAGTAAATAAATAGGGACTACTTGGGTGGGAAAAGATCTTTGAGACATGAAAGGAGCCTCATGCAGGCATCCCCTGAGCAGAGTTCATCCAGCAAAAATCCTTTCAACCCAGAAGGCACCTTTGTGTGCTTCTGACACAATTCTAAAAAAATATGTAGAAGGCAATGCTGCTTACAAGGAAGAGCAGGTAATTCTTCCACATCCAAAGAGTAATGGCAGAAAATTATCAGGACAGTGCAATTGTCCCTTGTCTCTTATTAGGAAAATGACTGGTTGTTACAGGCATACCCTAAGTCAGTGGTGGTGAACCTATGGCATGCGTGCGAGAGGGGGCACTTGGAGCAGTCACCCCAGCACAGAGCTTGCCCCACCCCTCTGCCTAGCAGCCCAATTGGAGTACTTCCTCCCTCCCTCCAGCACAGAGTTCATCTTGCCCCTCTGCCCAGCAGCCCAATGGGAGTGTTTCCTTCTTCCCCTGTTGCTGTGTTGGCCCTTTGCAGGCGCACCCCCCCAATAACGGACACAGACAACATTGAAAGTGGATAACAGCAAAGGGCCACATTTATTGATTCAATGCCCTAGTCCGAATTATAAATTTGTATTGGTAAAACGACCAATCATAATTCCTAAGGCAAGCAGGCCGAAGTAACACTGGTAAGGTACCACCCCAAAATTGCCAACGGCAATTGGTTACAATGTATCAAATTGTATCAATTTGTTTGTTAACAACAAACAAATTGTTGACCGTAGTCAATAACTAACTCATGACCCCACCCTCTGACGCGTATCCGTGAAATCACAGGGGTGATGCATGCTGGTTAGCAATCATCATCACCCCATCGCCTGATTCGTCGTTGACCGGACAACGTTTAACTACTTTATTCCTGTCTAGTGTTGTCCAGTCAATTGCGAACCTGCCGGATACTTGTGGGTCATACTGTTTACCTTACCAGTGCTACCCGCCCATGTGACCAAAGTCAACAGTAGGAACGAAGAAAGACCCCTATATCAAACCATAGCAACAGTGTGGGGTGGGCAAAAAAGCCAGGACCCGAAGCCAATATGGGTCCCAACCAAAAATTCCCACCCGGCCCCGAAGCGACCATAATCACACTGTTAACTAGGGAGGGGGTGGAGGGGAAAAAACTTCTCCGCTCCGTCGCTGAGGCAAAATGGCAGCGCGGCTGCCTCGTGGCCACCCCTTTTATAAGGGAGCTGGCCACGCCCCTAACTACCCGGATTCTCTGTCCTGTGGGGGGGGGCCCGCAAAGGGCGCGGCGGCCATTTTGGCGCCGCGCTCGCATTGCAGGCGCACCCCCCCAATAACGGACACAGACAACATTGAAAGTGGATAACAGCAAAGGGCCACATTTATTGATTCAATGCCCTAGTCCGAATTATAAATTTGTATTGGTAAAACGACCAATCATAATTCCTAAGGCAAGCAGGCCGAAGTAACACTGGTAAGGTACCACCCCAAAATTGCCAACGGCAATTGGTTACAATGTATCAAATTGTATCAATTTGTTTGTTAACAACAAACAAATTGTTGACCGTAGTCAATAACTAACTCATGACCCCACCCTCTGACGCGTATCCGTGAAATCACAGGGGTGATGCATGCTGGTTAGCAATCATCATCACCCCATCGCCTGATTCGTCGTTGACCGGACAACGTTTAACTACTTTATTCCTGTCTAGTGTTGTCCAGTCAATTGCGAACCTGCCGGATACTTGTGGGTCATACTGTTTACCTTACCAGTGCTACCCGCCACACGGAGGGGCTTCACAGAAGACCTGACGCCCCCCCCCCCAGACCGTCAGCTCGGTCAACAGGCCTGCTCGCCAGTCACCCAACAGGAGGTCCATACCTCCTCGCGACAGATGGACCCCATCCCCTGCATACAAGTCACAATTTTGTAGACTAATATCGGGGTGATGACTAACCCGTCCCCAAGCCCTGGTGGTGAGAAACCGCGCCACTGCCTTATTGACCGCGCGCCTAGCTCGGTCAAGGGCCAGGAGGTTAACGCCCCCTCTGTAAGAGTGGCGCGGAACAATGTCCGACCAAACCAGGGCTGTGGCAGGCCAGACATAATGCAAGTAGGCGAGGTCCTCGCAAATCGCATGCTTGAGCGATAAGCCGGTGACCTGGCCCAAATCATTGCCCCCCAAGTGGATGATTAGAATGTCAGGCGGGTCAGCCCCCAGGCCAGAAAAAAGGAAAGGCCGCAGCTCCCGCCATAACATCCCAGGCTTACCGTGCCATGAGAGACTGGCGTGGTCACCCAGTCCCAGTCGGGGTCCCCACTCTGTCGCCGCAGCGTAACGCGCTGCCCTGAGCACATAGCTGTGGCCCACCAGCCATACTGTCACCGGTGTAATACGACACCCAGGGTCTGTAAGAAAATTGAGAAAAAGGAAGGTAAGGTGACTGGATTGGTACTCATGGCGGGAGTGGGCGCACATAAAACTGAAAACATTGTGAGCCCCACCTCCCCATGCTGCGTATGTCAGCCCCAGAGTACCCAAAAGCAGCTGCTGTAGAGGCTGCGCCAATACGGAACGAATGTGTGCCATAACGGGCACCTGGTAGTCCCACCCTGGTGAGGGCTCTGGCTGTCACCTTCCAAAACTGAAATTTAGTAAGGGGAGACCCATCTTGGTGACAGAAAAACGGGCCATGGTGCCAGCCACGCAGTGCCAGGTATTCCTGTAGGGCACCAACCGGACAGATGTCTGCCAAAGAACACCGTAGCAGTCTTACTCCACTGCCTACGCCATGCTGATCTGTTTTGGAGGAGCGAATCCTCAACTGGGCCCAGTCTTTGGCAACATATACATCTCCGAGTTCCAGTGCCCTACCACTTGCATCCGCCTTAGACAGCATCACGAGTTCGCTGATGCGGAGCGCTCCAAAAAATGCCACCGTTGTGGCTGCATGAAAAAGGGCTGCCTCATAATGATCAAAACAGAGGCCTGGCCAGCCCCGGGCCAACTGGGTAAGAACCCCTGGGGAAATAGGGTGCCGGTCATCCGGGCAACGCCCGCGCTCGCGCACCCACCCCTCCAAAACGTGTCTCACACGGAAGTCAGAGGTGGTATCCACATGACCCCCTACTTTGGCCATAAAAGCCAACGCCGAGAGCTTGGATGCTATGGTGCGAGGTGCAAGGCCCTGTGCATGCAGGTGAACCATGAACCGCAGAACATGGTCCACCGGGATGGGCCAGGTCTCTGGCCATTGAAATCGAGTAGCAAAAGCCTTATACAAATTGAATGCTTGTTGATACGCCTTACGCGTGCGTGGCGCTAGTGACAGGCCAATCGCCCGGTTCACCTCTCCTTGCCAATAGTCCACATCTCGTCCGGGAGTGGCGAGGGAAATTCCTCCGCATCCGGGGCCAAGGCGCGGAACCGGGAGATCTGCAGGCGGGACAAAGCGTCAGCAATATCATTATTAACCCCTGGGACATGCCTGGCCCTGAACAAGACGTTGAGGCGCAGGCAGCGCAGCACAAAATGGCGCACTAGATCCATGACCCTGGGCGATTTAGAAGTCTGTGCATTGACAATGTGCACCACGGCAGCATTGTCGCACCAGAAATGCACCACCGAATTAGCCCACTGTTCGCCCCATAGCATCAAAGCCCCCAGAATGGGAAAAAATTCCAGGTATGTGAGATCCCGCAGGCGACCTGTGCCTGCCCATGCCGGTGGCCACCCACCATAGGCCCACTTCCCATTGAAGTACATCCCATAACCCAGGGATCCTGAGGCATCAGACTGTATCTGGAAATTGGGGGATGCCAGGAGGTCAGACCTCCAAAATGAGACCCCATTAAACTCCCTCAGGAATTGCAACCAGACAAACATGTCCGCCCTGATACCCCGGGTAAGCCTGACTCTGTGGTGGGGCCTGGATAACCCTGCCATGGCGTCGCACAAGCGCCGGGCAAAAGCCCTGCCCGGTGCGACCACCCTGCAGGCAAAATTGAGGTGCCCATGTAGCACCTGCAGTTCCCTCAGGGATGCCTTACGCTTGGCCAGCAATTCCGAGATAAGGGTCACTATCCTAGACACCTTATCACCCGGTAACCTAGAAGCCTGTAGTACTGTATCAATCTCAACCCCCAGGAACACTAGTTTGGTCGACGGGCCCTCGGTCTTTTCGGGCGCTAAAGGGACACCCAGTTCCTGCATTAGCGTCTGAAATGTATTGAGGAGACGTGCACACGTGTCCCAGCCCCGTTCACCCCCGAATAAAAAATCATCCAGGTAATGGGCTACAGACCGGGACCCTGACCTGCGGACGAAAGCCCACTCCAGGAAGGTACTAAAACGCTCGAAAGCCGAGCATGATATGGAGCAGCCAAAAGGCATGGCCTTATCAAAATAATACTCCCCTTTAAATTTAAAACCCAGCAATTCAAAGTCGCCCGGGTGCACCGGCAAGAGGCGAAAAGCTGACTTAATGTCGCACTTGGCCAGCAAGGCACCCGGGCCACACGAGCGCACCATGCGCATCGCATGGTCGAACGATGTATACCTGACCGAACAAAGGTCATCAGGTATCGCATCGTTAACCGATCGGCCGGCTGGGTAGGACAAATGATGAATAAGGCGAAACTCACCTAGGGACTTTTTAGGAACCAAACCCAATGGTGAAACCTTCAGGTTGGGAAAAGGGGGTACGGGAAAAGGTCCGGCGACCCTGCCCGCGTCTAACTCCTTTTTAATGCTGGCCTCGGCTACCTCCTCCCTTCCTCTGAGGGATAAAAGGTTGGGAGCATCCTGAGGGGATCTATCACCCATAAAAGGGATACGAAATCCCTGCTTAAAACCTTGGAGAAGGTACTCCCTGTCCTCTCCCCTTGGGTACGATGCGAGCCAGCGCTCCAGCATGTCCACCTTAATTGGGGAGGGGGCCTTTCGGAGAACTAGTTCCATCCGTGGCAGGCTTGCCAGCCCACTGTCCACCCTTCCCTCTGCCTCGCACCCCCCCAGGCTTGGGACAAGCAGAGGCTGCATGGGGACCAGAACATGTGGGACACTCGTGCTTATATCTGCAGTTCTTCCGACTGCAGGAACCATTGGACGAGAAAGTCCAGCACAGCAGGCGGGCTGGAACCCCCTGCCCCGCCATTTGGCGGGTAACCTGCGCTGGAGCTGCTCGCTGGACCGCATGCCCACAATGGTATCTATCCCCCGGGGCAGGACGTGTGGGCGTCATATACAAGAGCCACAGTCTCTGGCACGGCTCATCCCATCTCATCTCGGGGTGCAGGGGAATCCTCATACGGAATTCCTCATCATATGCTAGCCATGAGGGGCCCGGGAAATCTACCATTGCCCTGTATATGTTGTCCAAATATTGGACCATGGGAATAGCTAGATCCGGCCGCGCCCTCAAATACACCGCCATGTATATCAAATAAGCGGGGAGCCAGTTAGCCCAGGTACGCGGCGGCTTACGGCGGCGTGCCTGCTCCTTGTCCTTCTCATCCTGACCCTCCCTTTCTTCCTTAGTGGGCTCCCTGTTCAGGAGTGAGAAGATATCCACGTACTCCCCTCGCCATATCTTTTCTCTGGTAGCCTGCGCCAAGTGATCACCCAATGGCAGGGAATACCCTGCTGTCGGCAAAGCCGAAAAGGGGATAGCTGGCCTACCCAAAGGGACATGAGTTAACCCTGCCACCCCAAGTACGTTCCCAGCAGTGTAAGAACCAATGCCCACCCCAGCGGGCATGGTGGCAGTAGTTGTCGCCGGGTGGGTCGCCAGCGGCGTAGCCCCCGCACCACCCGCGCGAGGCCAAGGCCACTGAAAGGTCCCCCCTATATTGGGAATGTGTGTGGATGTACTCGTTTGGACCATATACTCACATGCTGCACCCCCGCGGGCCGCCCCCAACGGGGGTTCCGGCCCGCTGGGGGCGTCGGAGCTCACGACCGATGTAGAGCTCATCACCGGGGCTTGACCCGCGCCAGGTTGCTGGCTGGGGAGCTGCGAGGCAGTGGCCGGAGCCGCGCCACCCGCCTGCAGCAGCTCAACCCTCCCCGCCGGCCGTTGTCCTGCTGCCGATAGCGCCTCCAAAGGTACCCCGAAAGGGGCACCTGCCTGACTGGCACGAGCCAAAGACTCCTCTAAGGCCGCAATACGGGCCAGTAAGGTGTCCACAGTAACCATGGGCAAAGAGCCGGCCGGCCCACCTGATCCTTGCATGGGGACAGTTCCCTGCACCCCATGGCCCAGATATGGCCATTGGCCAGGGCCAAAGCCCGGTAGGGCTGGTGAGGAAACCTGCCAAGGCAGGGCACCGGGCCACCCCCCGAGGCTAGAGGGCCCCGGGAGAGGCTGCGGCCCAGAAGTAGTCGGCCCAACGGGTTGGGCGGAAGGAGGAGCGGTGTCCACCGCTCGCGGGCCGCGGGCCGGAGCGCCCTCCGCGCCCGCACTCTGAACGGGCCAAGGTGCGATAGACTCCAAGCCACTAGCCCCGGCCGGGGATGGCAAAGGTGGCTGTTGAGGAGGCGGCACCACGGTCCTCCGACCTGGGTTGCGCCTCCTAACAGCTCGAGCTGAATTCGCAGCAGCCTTCTTTTTGGAAGGCATCTCGAGCAAAAAGGGAAGCTAGCTAAGCAAAATCGACCCAAAAGGCTTCCCGGCAATACCAACGAGCGACGGAGGCGCAGGGGAAAAAACTTCTCCGCTCCGTCGCTGAGGCAAAATGGCAGCGCGGCTGCCTCGTGGCCACCCCTTTTATAAGGGAGCTGGCCACGCCCCTAACTACCCGGATTCTCTGTCCTGTGGGGGGGGGGGCGCAAAGGGCGCGGCGGCCATTTTGGCGCCGCGCTCGCATTATGATAAATAAGTGGGTTTTGGGTTGCAGTTTGAGCACTGGGTCTCTAAAAGGTTCGCCATCACTGCCCTAAGTTGTCATACATATAGCCCTACCTTGTATTAACACTGTCCCATTTTGTTTTGGTACTACCAGCTCTCACTATGGGTTGAACCCTCCCAGATCAGATCTCAGACCAGTCCTGGGTTGTTGTTGTTGTTGTTTTTGTTGTTATTGTTGCTTCTGCTGCTGCTGTTTTGGTTGTGGTTGTTTTTTTTTTTGTTGTTGCTTCAATCTATGTAATATGCATGAGTATCATTTTAAGAAAAAATATCAATATTAATATTGACTGTACAACTTTCCCCAGTAGAAATGTGTGATAAATCCACTATTAACATAATGCATAAACATGAGGCAAACAGAGATCACATATTAACATTCCATTTATCCAGAATTCATAAATGTTTTATATCAGCTTTCTCAATGTAGTTAAAAATTAAATGCTTATATCAAGGTCAATCCTTTGTCGGGCAGAGAACTGAAGTGGAAGACTTATAGACATGAGATTATTACAGGGAGGATTAATTAGCACATGAATCTGGGTCAAGCGCAGCATATTTGATCCTTCAGCTAATAGTTAATATGTGCAAAAAGCATTATTTATGGTAAGGTGGGATTTCTCCAGTCCTACTGAAATGCAGTTAGGAATAAAGTGCAGCATTGACTTGAGTAGTCATTGATATCTTACATTCTTGTTCATTGACGAAGACCTTTGTTGAATTTCAAGGGAGGCACAGTTACTGGAGAAATCAAAGGAAATGATTCTCCCACAGGAGAATGACCAACCAATGTTCTCATACTCCAGGAGCTTCATCTATGCAGCTAATCCCAATTTGTCAGTCCAGGGAGAAACGATTGAGTCCATCAAGTTCTGTCTGGCTAATTTCTGTTTTAGAAGATTTTTCCATATATTATAAAAACGACCAGCTGAAACTAAACCCTTTAAAACACAGATCTATGTCTTCCACTTAAATAACAAAGTAGAAGAGAGGAAGGTCCAATTTAGCTGGGAAGGAAAGATTTTGGGAAATCACCATATGCCAAAGTTTTGTGCACCACTCTGGATTGTACCTTAATTTATATATTTTTTGTCTAAACATCAAATAGAAAGTTGCTATCAGAAATAATATACATAGGAAACTGGCAGATTCAGACTGTGGTGCACATTCACAAACAATAGTGTTACCCTATATCTAAAAATTGCACCTTTTATTATTTTTAAAATATTTTTATTTTCAACAAAAATGTTTTACTCTTTATTTTCATTTGCCTTCCATGTCAAAGTTAGGCTTACATGTCCACAAACACCTCACTGTACCATGATTCACTTGCAGGTAAGATAACTGCAAAGTTTACTTTTTAATAAATTTATAAAGATCTCAAACCACTATTTAAAAAGGCCATGGTCAAGAGTACCCCCCCCCTTCTGTTTAAACCAAGCCTCAGCAGTAGTGAAAAGGCTCTGGGAACTGCAGTTTGGTTTAAAATGCCAAATAGACCACAGCAGACTTAACCCTTTTACTCCTGATTAATTTCATTTCATTAGCAGTTATACCTAGGATGTCAAATAAATTAATAAAATGTTTTCATGTACTTTAAACTGTTCAATTCTTGTCTTTTCAAGCTAGAATCTCTTATCTTCCTCTTCACATGCTCAGACCATATTTGAGCAAGCAAGATCTCAGTCAAGGAAGCAATATTCATCACTAAAGCTTCTCAAGACTCTCCTGATGTTCTGTTTGCCTTAAAGCCTAATTCCATTGTTTCTGGGGAAGTGGATGTTAGGAAATTAGCATATGTGTACACAATAGTGGTAGGGTTTTCCTACTTGGGGGCTATTGAATAACATGGGGAGCTCCACATTAGGCAATATTATTTTGGTGAGAATTGGTTCTTCTTTATAAACTGCTATATAAGAAGGTAAAAACTAACATTTTAAATTTGCTTCATGTCTTAGAAGGTCAAATTGCAATCGGGCTGTTTGGAGAGGCCAGAGATAGAACAATGAGTGCCATTTAAGCCCATCAGGAAACCTTTTTGTTAAGGAAATTTGCTCTCTACACAGCTGTCTGCAAGGATGACAAACAACCAGGAAACTTTGGGCTGGGCTTCTGGATGAATTCCTCCAATCAAGAGTGAGTTTTGGTGGAAATACCATATATGGGCTTCTGTAACTGTTGTGTTCTAATGGTTTTACCTTCCACATGAATTACAATGTATCTGAGCCAATGTAACCTTGCCTATAGCAACAATGTAACCTTCAGCTGTATCATATAAACCCTGTAATAGGACGCGAGCTAATGACCACCAGCTGGCAGCAGCGAGCGTCCAAGCTCTCTTGGTCCGAACTCATCAAAGGCAACAGCGCGGGAAGCTTTCCCGCCACCACCTACACCTGGACAAGAAGGGCGTGACCCACAATGACGTCACGCAGACAGTAGCCAATGGGCTACCATGGCACCACGTTCAAATGTATCCCTACTGTATATAAAGAGCTATCGATCCGCCATTACCTCATGTTCCCTCTGTCCACGATGCAATAAACCTGAGTTAACCCAGCCCGAGGCTGTGTCCTGTGTCTTAGTTTCATACACTAAATTGGCGACGAAGGTGGGATAATGGATCCCCAAGGAGCAGCCAGGGCACAGAGCGGGTTCAACATCACCAAACCGCAAGACTGGGAGTTGTTTGAGATGGACTTCCATGCGGCGCTGGTGGAACTCAAAGTCAAGGAAGACGATGAGGAGAGGAAGAGGGCCATCCTCACCCGCATGCTTGGGATGGAGACCAAGCGGACGCTGGTGGGCATCATCGCTCCGAAGAAGGTGAGCGAATTTAAAGCGGACGACATCATGAAGCTGCTTCGGGAGCGCTTCCAACCCTCGAGGGCGATGTTTCCCGCTCGGAGCGCGTTTTGGAGGCGAGTCCAAGCGCCGGACGAGTCGGTCGAGACATTCGTGGCCGCCATGAGGGTAGCCGCCGCCCCCTGCAAATGGGGCAACATCCTAGAAATGGCCCTCAGGGACGGCGTGCTGTGTGGCCTGAAAGACAAGGAGGTGCAGCGCAGCTTGATGAATAAGGAGCCGCCACCAACGCTGGCAGAGGTCGTCGAGGCCGCGGAGGCCGCAGAGTCCACGAATGCTGGAGTGGACGAGATGCACCAGTGGCGTGAGTGGCGTCCCAGAGCCGGTAAAGCGGAAAAATCGGTGCACGCAACTCAACGGGCCTCAAAGTCGTCTTCGGAAGGCAGCGACGGCGAGGAGATCCAGAAGGTCCGAAAGGGGGGGCGCCGCTGCGATGGTTGCGGAGCGGCCCATGAGCGTGCGAGGTGCCCATTTAGAAAGGCCGAATGCTACACCTGCGGCCGTCGGGGGCACATCGCCAAGGCATGCAGAAAACGGAAGGAGGGCCGGAGGCAGTCACCGGACCGTTCGACCAGACCGGACCGTTCAGCGAGGCCCAAAGATGGCGTCCAGACCACGAGGAAGCAGGACGGCGTGGGCCGCGTCTCGGACAGCAGCGAGGACGACGTCCCAGTGCTCAGTGTGTCCGCGGAACAGTCCCACTATTTCGTTGAGGTACTAGTACAAGGGGCCCCTATCAGGATGGAGATTGACTCGGGGTCCTCCTATTCCATAATTCCCCAGAAAGAGTTCTTGAAAATCGACCCCCACGTGCGGCCCAAACTTAAAACATTGAGGTCCACGCTACGAGATGTACAGGGGAACAGCATTCCGGTGTTGGGGGTCGGGAAATTTCGGGTTGAGTTTAAGAGACATTCTGCGGAACTGCCCCTAGTTGTCCTCAAGGGGGGGAGTTGTAGCCTCCTAGGGACACAGTGGTTCCAGCCTTTAGGCCTGTTTATAGGGGGAGTACATGCAGTGGGGGTGGACCCAATACAAGCGGTGTGCGATGCGCATCCCGCCGTTTTTGAAAAAGGACTTGGAAAATTCAAGGGACCACCTGTAGCTTTCGACCTAGACCCGGAGGTCCGCCCGATAAGACTCAAACCGCGCAGGGTGCCCTTCGCACTAAAGGACAAAATAGAGGCGGAACTGGACAAATTGGTGGGCCAGGGGATTCTTATTCCTGTTGATTCCGCGGAGTGGGAAACTCCAATTGTAACAGCTCTGAAGGCTAACGGGGAGGTGCGCATTTGCGCTGATTATAAGTGTACAATTAACAAGGCGATCCGCCCTAACGCATACCCGGTGCCGGTGGTCAGCCACCTTTTGGCCAGGCTAAATGGGGGAAAGTGTTTCGCTAAGCTCGACCTGGCACAAGCCTATCAGCAGCTTCCCGTAACACCCGCCACGGCCGCGGCACAAACGATAGTCACTCATAAAGGAGCGTTCCAGGTGTCGCGTTTACAGTTCGGCGTGAACTCGGCACCCGGCCTTTTCCAGTCGCTTGTGGAACGCCTCCTGAAGGGGCTGGAGGGGGTGTTGCCTTATTTTGATGACGTATTAATAACTGGGGGGAGTGAGGCCGAACTGGCAAAGAGATTGGACAAAGTACTAACGGTGTTCGAGAAAGCGGGGCTGAGACTGAGGAAGGACAAATGTGTTTTTTTCGAAACCGAGGTCGAGTTCTTAGGGTTCAGGATTACACCCGAGGGTATCAAGCCATCCAAATCCAAAGTAGTAGCCATCAAAAAGGCCCCTCGCCCCACATCCAAAACCGAGCTACAGTCATTCCTGGGGCTCCTCAATTTTTACCATACATTCCTTCCGCGGAAGGCGTCCGTGGCCGAACCGCTCCATCGGTTGCTTAAGAAAGAGGAGACTTGGATGTGGGGTGACGAGCACGAGAGGGCCTTCAAAGAATTAAAGCAACTCTTGACCTCTGATGCAATTCTAACGCATTTCGACCCCAAACGGCCGGTGGTCCTAGTCTGTGATGCATCACCGGTGGGGGTGGGGGCAGTACTTTGCCACGTGTTGGATGACGGAAGAGAGGCCCCGGTTGCATTTTATTCAAGGTCCCTGTCCCAGGCAGAGCGAAATTACGCACAAACCGACAGGGAGGCATTGGCAATTGTAGCGGGGACCAAAAAGTTTCACGATTTTTTGTATGGCCGCCCGTTCAAAATCGTGACGGATCACAAGCCCCTGTTAGGGATTTTCACGGCAAGCAAGCCCACCCCGCAGATCCTATCACCGAGAATGCTGCGATGGGCCATTTTTCTCAACGCTTACCAACACGAGTTGGTGTACCGGCCCGGAAAAGAGATCAGCCATGCTGATGCACTTTCGAGATCCCCCTTGCCCTTGTCGGACGACCAGAAGGCTAGAGTAGGAAGAGACCGCCAGGTGTTACTAATTGAGGTTTTAGATGCACCCCCAATTGTACCAGCCGATATTGCGAGGGCGACAGGCAAGGACAGGACACTCGAAAAAGTCAGCTCATGGGTACAAAAGGGGTGGCCGGCATCGTCCCCAAGCACGGAATTCGACCCATTCTTTCGGAAAAAGCTAGAGTTGTCCCTAGAAAGGGGGTGCCTATTGTGGGGCCAACGGGTGGTGGTTCCTGCAGCCATGCGGCCGAGGGTGCTCAAACTGCTGCACGTCAGCCACCCGGGCATCGTTCGTTCGAAAGCGCTGGCCCGCAGTTACTTCTGGTGGCCACAGCTGGACGCGGACATCGAGCACATGGTCGGCACTTGTGACGCATGCCAGGGATCCCGACCAGAGGCGGCCCGCCTCCCGCATAGGGAATGGGACACAGCAAGGGGGCCGTGGTCCAGAGTACATGTAGATTTCGCTGGCCCATTCCGAGGAACCATGTTTCTCCTGGTGGTGGATGCGTTCTCCAAGTGGCTGGAGGTCATCCCAGTAAAGAGCACGTCCTCCGCCACAACAATTAGCCAGCTACGGAGGGTCTTTTCCACGTTCGGTTTACCCGACACTTTAGTCAGCGATAACGCGAGTTGCTTCACCTCCTCGGAGTTCGAGGCATTCATGGGAGCAAACGCCATTCGGCATGTCACATCCGCGCCGTTTCACCCGGCCACGAACGGCCAAGTGGAACGGTTGGTGCGTACAACAAAGGATGCGTTGCGGCGCATGGGCCCGGGGGACCTAAATCACCAAGTATGTCAGTTCTTGTTAGCGTATAGGGTGACCCCCTTAGCGTCGGGTTACTCGCCGGCAGAACTCTTGATGCGGCGAAAACTGACCACACTTCTGACCAGGCTGGACCCGACGAGAGTCGAGGATAAAGGAAAAAACATAGGATTGGCAGTCTCGAAAGGGTTCGCCGCCGGCGACCTTGTTTACTGCAGGAACTATGCAAGCGCAGGGCCAGCCTGGGTGCCAGGAACGATAGTAGAACAAACAGGGCCAGTGTCATATCGGGTGGAAACGAGCACCGGTCTCCTCTGGAGGAGACACGCTGACCAACTGAGGCGCCGAGTGAGTGAAGGGCCGGTCAGTGGGGCACAGCAACAGGATTCAGCGATAGGGTTCTCCCCCACCCGTTTAGCCCAAGGGGGAGAAAATGAGGGACATCAGTCCGAATCCGGGGGGGAAAGCAGTGATCCCGACTCATATCCTTTTGATACCCCAGTTCTATCAGAGCCCGGGGGGAGGGAAAAGGAATGTGCGGCCGCCGCCGCGTCCCCCGAATGTAATTTTGATTTTGATTCTGGTCTTGCGAGCCGGGGGGGGGTTTTCAGGAGTGTTCCCCCAACCTTCCAAGCGAGAAGAGGGGTTTTTCGTTAGCCCCAGTGCCCCCGGTTCTTCCCCGAGAAAGAGCATACCCCCCAACAACGCCGTGGAGCCGCGGCAAGTCACTAACAAGTCTCCCTCTCAAATTACAGGGCAGGAAACCAGGGGACAAAGAGGAGGTAGCAAACCCGGGGAAAGGCAGCCCGCATCGAGACCCCAGCGTGTTCGAAATAAACCATCTTGGCTGAGAGACTTTGTCTCCTAAGGGGGGGGGAGTGTGTTGAAGTGTGGGCTCGAGACATTGTCTCGTCCTAGGGGGGAGGGGTGTTGTGTTCTAATGGTTTTACCTTCCACATGAATTACAATGTATCTGAGCCAATGTAACCTTGCCTATAGCAACAATGTAACCTTCAGCTGTATCATATAAACCCTGTAATAGGACGCGAGCTAATGACCACCAGCTGGCAGCAGCGAGCGTCCAAGCTCTCTTGGTCCGAACTCATCAAAGGCAACAGCGCGGGAAGCTTTCCCGCCACCACCTACACCTGGACAAGAAGGGCGTGACCCACAATGACGTCACGCAGACAGTAGCCAATGGGCTACCATGGCACCACGTTCAAATGTATCCCTACTGTATATAAAGAGCTATCGATCCGCCATTACCTCATGTTCCCTCTGTCCACGATGCAATAAACCTGAGTTAACCCAGCCCGAGGCTGTGTCCTGTGTCTTAGTTTCATACACTAAAGTAACTGACCTCAACTCCTCCCATAGTTGCCTCCATGCTGGCCACATGGCAAAACTCCTCCCACTTCTCCATGTGATATCCTCAGCGAACCAAGTTTGGAGGGGGGGACTTCTCTTCCATGTGGACACTCCTGAGCAAATCAAATATGGGACTAGACCCATTCCCCTCACTGTGATGCCTTGGACTGACAGTCTAGTGTTAATTAATATATTTTTAAATGTGTTGACATATTCCTTCACAAAGCAATGTATACAATGTATGCATAAGCAGAGCCATCTTGGAATTGTTTGAAAGCCTCTAGTTAAGTTGTTTACAGCTAGCTTGCTTAGAAACACACCCAAAAGGGTCTTATCTGAAATAAGCAGACATGTACATGTTATAAACGTAACTAGCAAGAGAACAGGGTGAATGTATGTCATTGCATATTGTGTGTTAGAATGTGTAACATCAAGATAAAGGTGAAAATGCCTAATGCCCTTGGAGTGACCATCTGGACTGGAGAACATGTGTGTGGAGCTATATCTCTTATCTGGGTCCTTGGATCCAATGGAACCAAGAGACCATGCATATATGCATTATTAATATGTACCTTGATCATGTGTAATTGTATTATTTTATGCTTTGACAGAAAAACTTAGATACAATTCTCTTTTTCCATTTCAAAACCTCTCTGGCTGATTTATTAACTTAAAATATGTTTACTTCTTGGAGAGTGGGAGTGACAGGACCAATATTATTTATTTATTTATTTAAATTTCTATACCGCTTTTCTCATCCCAATGGGAGACTCAAAGCGGTTTACAACATTTATAGTAACCAACAACAAGATACAATATAAATAAAGAGGAAGAATACAAATAAGTTACAATAACAATAGAAATCTCCACAATTACAAATAAGTTACAATTACAATAGAAATCTCCACAATATGGCAAATTCTCTAATAATGGGTACAACAGATACAAAACACAATATAAGCAAAATAAAGCATAGCTACAATACCACCAAACAGACAACACCACCTCACACACACATTCATTCCTACCCCCAGCAGATGTGAATATATCAACAAAGGTTCTACTGCCTCAATGGCCTTTTAAAAGTCCTGGGTGGAGGCGGTGGTGGAAGGCGGGTCCCAAGGCGCAGTGGAGGCGATGGTCAGCATCTTCGCTGAGGGTCTCCCTGCCCATTGGAACAGCTGGGCGAGGACAAATGCCTGCCGCCTCAATGGCCTTTTAAAGTCCTGGCCAGAGGCGGTGGTGGAAGGCGGGTCCCAAGGCGCAGCAGTGGCGATGGTCGGCGTCTTTGCTGTGGGCCTCCCCACACATCCGAACAGCTGGGCAAGGGCGAATAGTGTTTGTGCAAGCCCCTTTCGGCTCCATTTGAATGCACATATAAGCTGGCTTCTCCCATTGTCTGGTGCAGAAGCAGAACCTCCTTCCTTTCTGGTTCTGCACTGTTGTTATGGAATGAAAAATGAGACAAACCACTTTCCAGCTAAGACAGATAGGAGATTTATTATTATTTGGCCAAACAGATTCAGGGACGCTTTAACAAGCCAATAATCCCTGAATGACCATACATTTTCAGAGCCATATTTTTATAGCATAAAATTAGGAAATTTCATCACTATGGGATAAGCCAAAATTATTAATTAATCTTTTGACATTGTCATGCAGTTCAGGTTAGAACATTCAGAATATTTGTTCATGTCATGTTACACAAATATTATTCAGCATTATGGTTTCTTGAGTCTAAGAGAAATCACTGTCGGCTGTACAAACTATGCTGAGCTTGTGGACACAAGGCCTTCTATTTACTTAGCCTCGTCATTATGTTCTATTTGATTAGGTCAATCTGATCTGTTTAACTTTACAGAGTACTGAGAAAATAGTTTTTACTTTTAAACCAGAATTAGTATTAGAATTAATATCTTAATTCTTTCACTCCTATTTCATTCCCTCCTGATTTCTTGAAAATTATTATTTTTAATATCTTTTCACACTTTATTGCAATAAATAAACATTTATATCATGTTTATTGCAGATTCCTCAGGCTTCAACTGGGCGTTTTAGGCAGCTTCCGGTTTGTGCCTCAAGCCAAGTTGCCGCCTTCCTTCTTGCGATGTCCATTTAAGCAAAATCTATGCATTTTAATCCTTCCAGGGTTTTAAACTGCAAGAGAAGAAAATACTACCAACAGTATACAGTTCTTTTCATTTTGGTTTCAATGATTCATCTTATCAACGTTTAACTATAGACCAAACTTGCTGTACCTTGATTCACATATTGATTTATACTGCAGTGACTGAGTTAATAATTTCCTAACTTCCATTCCCTTCTATGTGGGCCAGATCTGGCCAACTCTATGTGTTTAGGACAGAAATTCAAATGGGGAAATAGGATACTTTGTACAGAGGGGAGTTTTCATATCATGCATTGTCATTGGCTAAAACCTGGATTTATTGATTTACTTTCATACAATTCGGTAAAGCTTTCAACAATCCCACTTGCTTTCTCAACCTTTTCCTAACGGTGGATTAAATGAACAAGGATGATTCCACTAAGCCTCCCTGCTTTTAAGTAAGTATTTCCTTACTTGCTTTTTATTTTATTTTTGTGTACATCAGATGTTTTATACTTTCAAGTCCTCAAATTCTTTAATCAAATACAACTCCTGTGTTTGTTTTGGCTTATTTTAACATAGCTGTTCTTTGCTTCGCTTCTGCCCTTGTTTCTTTTTGCCAACTGTGTCTTCTGTTTTCTGATTAATTGCAAGGGATTTAGGCATTCTGGGCAGCTTTGATCAGTCTTTGATTACTAATCCATAAATGTCCCTTATTTTCCAAATCTGGAGGGCATGGCCAGTATTTACTCGTACGTCTGCAGAAAAAGTAAACTTTCTTCTTGTGCAGGGCCTTCAAGTTCCTTTGGAGTTAGGCAACTGGCCTCTGACATCTACACTTTTATTTTTGCGTACTTTCACATACTGCCTGAAAAGTTGGGACAGCCTGAAAGGCTGGAGTTGACATTTTTTTCCTGGGATTTCTCAAATTCCTCTGGTTTCTTCAATCATCCCATTCCATCTCAGCCAATTCATCATGTTCTTCTTGTCTCTCTCCATAACTTCCTCTGCCAAATGGGTGTATTTTTCTCATTCCTCTCTCGGGACAATTCCTCTGCCAGTGGCCCTCTTGCTTGCAGTAAGCACACTGATTGTAATCAAGTGTTCCTTTGCCTCTTCCCAAAGCAAGGGCAATCATCTTGGCCACTTCTATTAGTTCACTAGTATTATTTCCCAATGCTCCTTCCAGCTTTTGTAATTTCTTTCTTACATCTGGTGCACTCTGAGTAATGAATCTCTCATTTAACATCTGGCAGTTTTCAGGATCTTCCATATTTATTCCTGTATTTATTTTATATGCTTCTCTTAATCTGGCTAAGAAACTTTCAGGGGATTCTTGTTTCTCTTGAATTATAGCAGCCAGTTTGCTAAAATTGACAGGACCTTTTGCTGCTTCCTTTAAACTTTCCAAAATCAAATATCTGTACTGTTGAACACTTGTCCTGTGTATTGGATCATTAGGATTCCAATTTGGATTTTGTTCAGTGGCTGCTGCCATACGCACTACAGCCTGATCTGCGTCTGGGAAATTTCTACGGAGTATCTTGTCTTTTGCCAGTTTTAATTTTTCCTTATCTTCCATATTAAGGAGCGTATTTATTATTTGCTGCATATCACTCCATGTGGGGTTATGTGTTTGGACTATTGTCCCAATTAGTTCAATCACCTCATTCGGCTTGGTACTAAAAGGTCCATAATGCTATTTCCAATTTAACAAATCTGTTGTGGTAAATGGTACATATTGGAAGATTGACTGATTTACTGGTTCATCATCTTCCCTCATATGGCTGGTTATCATCTTTCTTAATGGGGGCAATAACCTCCTTTCTTCCTTTGGTTACTGGTGAGAAATATGCTGTTGCTGCTGTGTTTGGAGGAGGCTCTCTACCCATTTTATTGTTATAGGGAGAAGGTTGGCTGTACCTTTTGAATTTTATTTCTCCTTCTTCAATTACATCTTTCAAGATTTCAGTTACCCTTTTCAGTTTTTCTGTGGTTGGAAAAACCATGTTTCTATCAGGGATTTGAAATCTTCCTACACTTGCCAATGCAAGGTCTGGATAAATGCGTGGAACTTGGCCATCTTGTGGCGCTGATTTTGGCATGACATAAGGTGGAGGTCTTTGAAACAGAATTTCATCTTTTTCATTTCTGCTTAAAATTTTTAATTTTTCCTCTGTCTGCCACTCTACTTTTGGGGTATTGGGTGTTTTGACCACTTTCCTTCCTAATTTAGATTTCTTATCTTTGGACTTCTTTTCCTTCATTAAATATGCTTTCACACATTCAGCCTGGCATTTCCTTAGCTGGGGGGGGGGTGTCATGGCTTTCTGCATTACAGCTTGCCATGCTGATATGTAGGGATACTGATCCCAATGTTTATTCTGCGCTATCCTTCAAAATACTCTATTTATAAGACCCAAATCTAAGGAGCCTTCCGGAGGCCACCCTACTTGGAAACTGCGCCATTCATATTCACAAAACTTTCTTAACTCAAATTTTGTTAAAGGGGTTCATGTGTCTCTGGTGTAAATACCTCAAAGTTCTCAAGGAAACACCGTAGTGGCGTTCTTGGAACGCTACTACCACCACCCATTCTAAACTAAACACTACCACCGGCCTGGGGTACCTGAAAATCCAGGGCTACCATCAGGGAACGTGATGGTTTAACCACCCACACAATATAAATTTTACACACACAAAAAATCAGGTTCGCCATCCTGATTTTTCCAGGAACACCGAGTTACCACCCGTGGTTCATTAAGGACTTAGGAATTGCCGTCCCGTCCTCTTGGAGGTGATCAGGCTCCACTTCCACTCCTCAAATGAGTGGGCACAATAAGTATACTTCATACAGTTTCATACAATTCTATACTTGCCTGCAGGCTTTGAAAATCCAGCTCCAGCTCCTGGAGTTCTCTGTCTGTCTTAGCCTTCCGGATCCTTTGACTGGTTTGTTTCTCTGATAGTTACTTGCTGCCTCTTCACTGATTTCCTAGAGTAGATTCAAAGGTCTACTATGCCAGCATTTAGGTTATCCCTGGAGAGGCGTCATTTTATCCCATCAGGAACAGCCGTCTGAAGCGACAATGGCGCCTGCTGTTTGTCAAGTCAGTCCCTGGCGGAGTTCGCCAAAAATGTTATGGAATGAAAAACGAGACAAACTGCTTTCCAGCTAAGACAGATAGGAGATTTATTATTATTTGGCCAAACAGATTCAGGGACGCTTTAACAAGCCAATAATCCCTGAATGACCATACATTTTCAGAGCCATCTTTTTATAGCATAAAATTAGAAAATTTCATCACTATGGGATAAGACAAAATTATTAATTAATCTTTTGACATTGTCATGCAGTTCAGGTTAGAACATTCAGAATATTTGTTCATGTCATGTCACACAAATATTATTCAGTATTATGGTTTCTTGAGTCTAAGAGAAATCCCTGTCAGCTGTACAAACTGTGCTGAGCTTGTGGACACAAGGCCTTCTGTTTACTTAGCCTCATCATTATGTTCTATTTGATTAGGTCAATCTGATCTGTTTAACTTTACAGAGGACTGAGAAAATAGTTTTTACTTTTAAACCAGAATTAATATTAGAATTAATATCTTAATTCTTTCACTCCTATTTCACTGTGGTAGCAATTTCCTATAGCATATTGGCCATGTGTTATGGGGATGGTTAATTTGCCTCACAGTTCTTGATTTTCTTTCTCTATCCAATGTTTAATTTTGCTTATTGTTTTTTTATTGTCTTATTTGCTTTCTAAGTAAACTTCTGTAATTTGCATCAAGCAATTGTCTGTGGTTCATTTAAAAGTTTGGAGCTCATTTTGTGTGTGGACTCTATTGAATTTGGAATTGTACTTTCAGTTCAATGATCTCCTATCTATTTAAACCCACAATTTAATGTGGTCTTTTTGGTTCTTGATTCAACCCTGCCTGTAGGACGTTCCCCTAAATTTAAAATGCAACGATTTTTCAGGCAACAATAGTAACAGCTCTGTCCTGTGCTACTCTTCAGCAGAATATGTTAGTGCTTTAGGATATAAATCAGCATATGCTAAACAAGTGGCTTTAGCTCTTAATGAATCATGCAGATTACCAGCTGCCTGAAAGCAGCCTCCATCAATAAGTATTTAACAGACATTATTCCCCAGAACATACCTGTCAAGTATCCTGTATTGGCCAAGATTTCCTGTTTTTTAGTGCTCATTCCTTTCCTTTCCCACCATTGTCCCATATTTGAATGGCGGGGAAAGGGGTTACTGTGCATGCCCATGGTGCACATGCACAAATGGGTTACTGTGCATGCATGCCCATGGTGCGCATGTGTAAATAGGCTACTGCATGCGCATGCACAGTAATTTCCCGTATTTTGCGGAGCCGCGCTTGATGGGTATGCTCCAGAAATAGACAGGGTTGTGCTAGCAAATAAAAAACAAAATAAGACAACACAACTCCAGACCCATCTATTCATGGACACCAACCTACTGATGGCTAAAATCAATGAAATGTTTTTTGCATACCTTTCAAGCTATATATATCAAATCAGAAGACGCTATGCTAAATATATGGAGAGCAAAAATAACACACTGAATGGATGGCTATGAAAGAATTTCTCCCACCAGAACAAGATTCTGCTAGGACCATCCCAAAAACACTTTAAAATTGTTGAAGCAAAGTAGCAAGTTCAAAGAACAATCAAGTATAATATGGCTACTTTATTACAGTTTAAAACAGTCCATGCATATAAATAAACATTTAAAAAAAACAATTACATACTAACCTCATTTGCATAAACATAAAACAAAAACCTTCCAACACCATTCAAAACAGCCCGGCAATGCCAGGCAACATCTGCTAGTCAAATATAATATGGCTACTTCATTACAGGAAACTGTTTGGGAATGTTGAGAAATTCAGTCAATGCAGCATTGCTGTGCGTGCAATTTATGTCCCACCACAAGTGCAAATAAAAGTCTAGTAAACAGCCAAGATAACATTATTGAAGTAGCCTGTCTAATTATTTTAACATTTTTATTTGTTTTGAATTTTACCTATATTTCACATATGTTCATATTTTAGAACTGTGTGATGCTCTGATACATAAAAAGAAAGAGAAGGATTCTGGAGCAACTAAAAAGTACTCTAAATAGGCAGGACTTTTATGTTCTTCTTCTTGTGCCATATCCAATTCTGAATATTGGCAATCATCATGGCGATCAGCCAAGAAGATTGTCCTGCGCATATAATGCCATGGTCTTTCATCTGTCTTCCACATTGCAGCATGACAACTGTACCACTAATCCAGCTCTGGGAGTCACTTTCTGGCCCTGAGCCTTTTTGGCACCCAAAGCCCCAGTTCAGTATTGATGAAGCTGCTGCCCTTCATCAAGATGGATTCAAGTCGGATTTAATCCGCTTGGGGACCATCACACTTCTCCGTGGACTTCGCCAAGGCCCCTAGTCCTCAGGGTTCTCAGGTTAGTTAACTGCCGTCTGATGCTCGGCATTGAGTCACTGGTAGTATGGTCAACTTTATTACCATAGCAGGATAACCTGGCAGGACTAGTATGCTGGCAACAAATTTTAATTTAAAAAATAATATTCCTAAAGAATTTAAAGACAATGTAAAGAACAGATTTGTATTATTGGACACAATTGACTGCAAACCAGAAGAACTGTGGACCAAACCCAGAAATACAGCCAGAAAGGACAATACAAAAACTGTTTGTGTAGTCAAAGGGAAAGAAAAACCTGGATATGGAATAGTGACACTCTTACATTATTAAGAACAGACAAGCAGTAAAAGTAAAAGTTGACAAAATCTTAAATGTATCTTTCAGGAACTTGATATGGGTAAAGGTTGCCCTTCCTCAAAAGCCAGTTGTATCCGACTCTAGGGTTCAGTGCTTATCTCTGTTTATAGCCAAAGAGCCAGCACTGTCTGCATTTGCAGACATTTCCATGGACATGTGGCTGGCATGCCACAACACCAGAGTACACGGAACACTGTTTACCTTCCCACTGAAGTGGTTCCTATTTATCTACTTGCAATTTCTTGCTTTCAAATTGCTAGGATGGCAGGAGCTGGGACAGAGATGGGAGCTCACTCCGTCATGCAGTACTTGGGAATCTAACTCCTACCTTCCAGTCATAGAGTTCAGTGTCTTAACCACTTGAGCCACTGCAGTCTCTGAACTTGATAGAGGGATGAAGAAAACTATTGTAAAAATCATTGCAAAGAAAGAGGAGCAGGGGTGTGCTGGCTATGCTAAAAGGGTGGTGGACAGGGGGAGGGGCGGAGCCTATGGCCGTGATAGCGAACCTTGGCACTCCAGATGTTCTTGGACTTCAATTCCCAGAAGCCCAAGCACCCTGTGAATCCACACGAATGGGTTTACTGCAATTCATCTGGCCCTCGCTGCCCTTGTCACTCCCAGAAGCAGAGGTAAAACACTTCAGTGGGACGACTTCAGTGGGAAAAGATCTGGGGAAAGGAGCCTCATTCGGGCATTCCCTGAGTGATGTTTCTCCAGCAAAAATCCTTTCAACCCAGATTAATTTCTGACACAAAATCATTATTATACCTCAGTCTTCTCTTTATTGAAGAGGATAATTCCACCCTCTCAGAACAGACCTGTCCATGTCAAGGCCTATGCACCTCAGTAGCCCGTTTGCTCAGGGGCACTCCCTGAAGCCACCCATTCTGGCTCAGCTTTCACTTCCCTCCAGCAGGGTTTCACCTCCTCTCAGCTGCACTCGTCACTAGTGCTGCAGCTCCAGCGGGCGCTTCATCAATGTGATGGGTGCGGAGTGACTGAGGCCATGGCGGGGGGCTGGTGTACGGTGATACCAGCCCCACGGAAACAGTGCCCTGCTGCCTCAAAAGTCCTGGCTTGGGCAGAAATTGACTTGTGAGGTTGTGTAGCCGCCTGGTGTCATACTTCTGCCCACCTCTGGGGGGTGCCAGACTCTGTGGTGCACCAGGACTTGTCCAAAATAGCCACCACGGGCCTGAAGAGGAGTACACTCAGAAAGAAAAACAAGTGGAACATTAAGAAGACAAGTATAATAAGTACTGAACTATTACGTAAATATAGTGACAACAAGAAAGAAGAAACTATAGAAGAAATCAGTAGAAAACTGAGAAAACACCCACACTTACAAATAATCAGAGTAATGCTCCAGAATTGGGAAGCTCATATTCACATTATTTTCTATTGACTAAAACATATAAGACAATGCAAATCAGCCAGTTTTCCACCTAATCATATTTTTTTCCTGCCACTGGGACATCTACTTTTCAAGTGTTTTGTGATTGCTTGAGCCAATGCAGAGCAGTTTGTAGCCATTCTATTTCAAGCCATTATAGCTAGCTATAGCAGCATTGAGAGAGGCATGATACTAAATGAATTTGGCTACCACTTGAATCCTCTTCTGCTCAAACCTAGTGCCAGGATCTGCTTGTTTTCTTCTTCCCTCCCCTTTCCTACCTGTTTCATTTTTTAAAAAAAAAGTCTCAGTGCACCTGTGCTGGTCCACCTTGGTGACTGAAGGGGATGGGAAGGACAGGATGTCAGTAGAAAGAGGAGAAAATTACCTTGGCTGCCACTTGTTAAGGTACCCCTGCTTCACATTTTCCCCACTCTATAGCTGCACTCTGAGACTTGGAAGGGCAACTATGAAGCAACAAGAAAATATTCTAAAGCAGGGTTTCCCAACCTTTTCAAGTCAGGGGCCGAGTCACATGCTCTCAGTCAGCTTCGAGGACAGGATGGCCATTTTGCCCCGCCTGCATGATGGGGGTGGCCATTTTGTCCCAACAGTTTCAAAGGGGTGGCCATTTTGTTTCTCAAATGCCCTTGGAGGGGGGGGCAAACGAAATGGTGGCAGGGACTGGATTCAGCCACGGGCCTTAAGTTGGGAACCCTGTTCTAGACCAGTGTATCTCAACCATTGGTTTTGGGATTTCAATTCCCAGAAACCTAAGTCAATCCCTAAAGCACTGATCAGACAAGGTACTGACTTAGGCTTCTGGGAATAGAAGTCCCCTATGGGTTGTGTGCCCCACGTTGGGAACCACTGCTCTAGGTTGAGTTTATTTTAGCTTGTGGAAAGCTTAAAATACATTCAAAACCTAGTAAACCCAGTGGCCGGGTGGGGGCCACATGAAATGACACCATGGGCCGGATCCAGCCCATGGACCTTAGGTTGGGAACCCCTGTTCTAAAGTTTAAGGATGTGTTGTTGAAGATCGAGGCCAAGATCATGGACACTGTGATATTCCAAAATATTATCTACAGTTGTGAAAGGTGCACAGTGAAGTAACAAGAAAGAGGGAAATAGACATTTCAAATGTGATGTTGTTTTACAGATACCTTGGATTACTAGAAAGACAATTAAAATGGGTTCTCTAAAGATCAAATCAAGCCTAAACTCTCAGCAGCAACAACAGTGACTAAAGTGAGACTGTCGTATTTGGACATATCATGAAAAGGGAATAGTCAGACTTTAGGCCTCGCCATGGCACCGAAACTGTTCTGATCGCACTGCGTTATGACCTCCTGGTGTTCATGGATCTCTCAGCAGCATTTGATACCGTCGACCACAATATCTTACAGTGACAACTGCTGGGGAAAAGGTCCAAGGCACTGTTCTACAGTGGTTCTTCTCTTTCCTTGGCAGTTGCACCCAGAGAGTCCAGCTTGGGGAGCTTATGTCAGCCACGTTGACCCTTCAATGGGGTGTTCTTCAGGGATTGATTATCTCCGCATTATTATTCAATATCTACATGAAGCCGCTGGGAGGGGTCATCCAGAGATTCAGAGTGCAGTGTCACCCAACTCTATCTCTTCATCTTCTGCAGTGGATGCAGTCCAATGCCTTGGTGATTGTTTGGCCGCAGTAATGGAATGGACCGAAGCTAAGAAGCTGAGACTGAACCCTGACAAGATGGAGGTTCTGGTGTTGGGGGGTCCATCAGCCCAACTAGGTGATCTGTCCCCTAGGATGGATGGGATTGCTTTTTCCCCTAGGGAGATGCAACTTAGGGGTCATATTAGATTCTCATTTGACCCTTGAAGTGCAAATTGCAACAGTGAGCAAAGCCACTTTTTTCCAACTATCAAATAGCTCAGTTGCGTCCCTACTTGGACAGTCAGTCCTGCATAACATTAGTTATTTCACTGGTAGTCTCACGTATTGATTACTGTAATGCTCTCCATGTGGGGCTTCCCTTGTCACTGATATGGAAGTTTCAACTGGTACAAAATGCAGCAGCCAGGCTGATTACTGGAGTGAGAAAATTTGATCATACCTCCCAGCCTTGGCAGGGCTGCATTGGCTACCCGTTCCTTTCCATATCAGGTACAGGTGTTATTTCTAACATTTAAGGCCCTAAATGGTTTGGGACCTTCCTACCTGGTGGAATGTCTTCCTCTCAGGACATTAGCCTGCATCCCTTGTTCCTCCCAGATGGCAAAGCTCCAGGTGCCAACCCCAAGATTGGCAAGTAAGGCCCGTGACTCGGAGAAGAGCCTTCACAGTGGTGGCACCAATTCTGTGGGATTCTCTTCCAGTTGAGCTGCACCAGGTTCCATCCCTACTTGTTTTTCAAATCAACTTAAATTGTTTTTCTATAAAGAGACATTTCGGGATATACTACCAAAGGCTGAGCTAATAGACTTTGATTGACTCTTTCAGGCACTAAGATGTGCTCCCTGTAAATGGTTATTTTTAATTGGAGTTTTTAAATTATTTTTGTTTGTTACTTATAATTTACTTAGTTTGTTTACTCCTTCTGTTTGAGTTTTTTAATTGTACAGTTGTTGTTTTATTATTATTATTTTAAATGTGTTGTTAGCCATCCAGTATGGGAGAATATCCCAGATGGGCGGGGTATAAATATAACAAATAAAATAAATAAATAATAAAAGACAGTAAAGTTAGGAAAGGTGGAAGGCAGACGAAAGAAGAGAATGAAATGGATTGAGCAACTAAAGGTAGCCAGAGTCTTTAATCTGCAAGATTTGAATAGCACCATTAATAACAGAGCATTTTGCAGGCCATTAATTAATAGGGACACCATACATCAGAAGTTACTTGACAGCAGCAACAAACATTGTTGTCCATTATGTAGGGATGTAAGCTGAAACTGCAGCCAAAGTAGCTCATTTTGCAGATTCAAAAAGATACAAAATATATACAGTTAAATAGCTGAAGCCATTATCATCTTTTTATCTTTGTGTATGCATAAATCATTGACACTGCAACAGAATACACAAGTAGCAAACCACAAAATAATACTTGTGGAGATGTTAAACATGAAAAACTTGCATAGTGAAAGAAGAAGGGAGGGGAACAGGAATGTCCTTTTGTCTCAACAACAGGGGGGAAAAGCTACGCCAAGAAAGGCTAAACCAGGGAGCTTGACATCTGCTCTGGGAGGCATCTGTTAAACGATTTGATGGGTCGTGATGGAAGAATATATATAGGAAAGCCTGGTCTGATTAAAGGTAAAGGCCAGCACGCATTAAGACACAGGAAGGTCATGTTGTGCTTAACGAGCTTGCTGGAATTCTTTGAAGATACCCCTGCCATGACAGATAAGGGGAGTTCAGTGGGCTTAGGATATTTTGATGGCTAAGAAGCACCAGACAGGGTTCTGGGTGGATGATTAATGGCTATGGTGTGTGTGTTTAAAGGAATAGGATAGAAGGCAACACAGTCAGCAATGTGAAAATGGGCTTAAAACAGAAATTAAGAGTGAAGCTGGGTAGAGGCTTCAGTTTAAGTCAATGCTGAAAATGATTTGCTGTCTGGATGTTGGACTATTATTATCATTTTGTTTCTCCTTGGCCAGTCTGGTTCGGGTAAATGCAAAATACAGTAAAACCCCTACTTACAAAAAAAAGAAAAAGTCTGTTCCATAGGCTTTTGCTTAAATCGTTTTTTTTATGTAACTTGAAGCAAACCCATAGGAAAAATGAAATTTTTATGTAAATCAAAGCAAACCCATAGGGAAATGAATTTTTATGTAACTCAAAGCAAACCCATAGGAAAAGAATCTTTCTGTAACTTGAAGCAAACCCATAGGAAATCATGTAAATCGGGACATGGTTTTAGCACAAAATCATTATGTAAGTCGAATTTTATGTAACTCGAGGCATATGTAAGTTGGGTTTTTACTGTAGATATAACCTCTGGAGAGCCATAGGCTCCCCAAATCTAGTGCTCTTCCAGGTGTATTGTTGTTTTACCTTTTTTGTCTCTTGGTAATAATAATTTCATGTCAGAAATTATTCTGGGTTGAACGGATTTTTGCGGGAGAAACTCTGCTCAGGGAACCTCCTTTCATGTTCCCAAGAGCTAGGACAGAGATGGGCACTCAATCTGTTATGCACAATCCATGTCTCAAACTGTTGACTTGCTGGCATTCCAGCTGGCAAGGCAAGTTTCTTAACCACTGAGCCACTGCAGCCTCATTGTCTCTTGGTAATGGAAGATCATGCACTGAGGAGGACTTTATGTTGGCAAGAGGAAATGCTGTTGATGTGGCCCAATATTCGGCGGATGTCATCTAACCCTTTTAATTCCTTTTTGTTTTTGTTGTTCAGTCGCACAGTCGATTCCGACCCTTTGCGACCCTATGGACCATCGTTCTCCAGGCGCCTCTGTCCTCCACCATCCCCCTCAGTCCTCCCAGTTTTGTGCCCATTGTGTCTACAATACCATCTATCCATCTCATCCTTGGCCTCCCCCTTCTTCTTTTGCCCTCCACCTTTCCCAACATCACGGCCTTCTCAAGTGAATCCTCCCTTCTCATTTGATGCCCAAAGTACTTTAGCCTCATCTTTACTATTTGACCTTCCAATGAGCAGTCAGTGTTGATTTCTTCTAAGATTGACCTGTTTGTTCTCCTCGCTGTCCAAGGTACCCTCAAAACTCTCCTCCAACACCACATTTCAAAGGCATCTATTCTTCTGCGTTCAGCTTTCCTAATTGTCCAGCTCTCACATCCGTACATTACCACTGGGAATACCATTGCTTTGACTATTCTAATTTTTGTTTTCAAGGTGATGTCTCTGCTTTTCACTATGTTCCCCAGGTTTCTCATGGCTTGTCTCCCTAGAATCAGCCGCCTCTTTATTTCATGGCTGCAATCTCCATCTGCAGTGATCTTAGATCCTAAGAAAGTGAAATCTGTCACTGCTTCTACTTCTTCCCCGTCTATTTTCCAGGAACTGATCGGGCCTGTTGCCATTATCTTGGTTTTCTTGATATTGAGTCTCAAGCCAGCTTTTGCACTCTCTTCCTTCAAACCGATCAAGAGATTCTTTAGGTCTTCCTCACTTTCTGCCATTAGGGTGGTGTCGTCTGCATATCTCAGATTGTTGATGTTTCTTCCAGCAATTTTGATCCCATATTGTGATTCCTCCATCCCTGCATTGCGCATTATGTGCTCTGTGTATAAGTTGAATAAGCAGGGTGACAAAATGCAGCCTTGTCTTACTCCTTTTCCTATTCCAAACCACTCGGTCATTCCGTGTTCTGTCCTAACTGTTGCTTCTTGGTTCATGTACAGATTTCTCAGGAGGCATATGAGGTGTTCTGGTATTCCCATCTCTTTAATCACTTGCCACATCTTGTTGTGATCCACACAATCAAATGCCTTAGTGTAGTCAATAAAGCAAAAATAAACTTGTTTCTGGTATTCCTTTGTTTTCTCCATGATCCAACGTATGTTGGCAATGTGGTCTCTAGTCCCCCTGCCTCTTCTGAAACCAGCCTGCACCTCTGGTAATTCTCTTTCCACATGCTGCTGAAGTCTATCCTGTATTATCTTGAGCATCACCTTGCTGGCGTGTGGGATGAGCGCGATTGTTCGATAGTTTGAACATTCTTTGGCATTGCCCTTTTTTGGGATTGGAACATATACTGATCTTTTCCAGTCCTGTGGCCACTGTTTTGTTTTCCAAATCTGCTGGCATATTGAATGCAGTAATTTGATGCCATCATCTTTTAGAGCTTTGAAAAATTCAACTGGGATACCATCATCTCCACTAGCTTTGTTGTTTGCAGTGCTCTTTAGGGCCTTTCTGACTTCACTCTCCAGGATGTCTGGCTCAGGTTCAATTTCTTCATCATTGTGACTATCAGGAGTGTTGAGTTCCTTTTTGTAGAGTTCCTCTGTGTACTCTTTCCATCTTTTCTTAATCTCTTCTGCATCAGCTAGCTCCTTTCCGTCTTTGTCCCTTATCATGGTCATTTTTGCTTTAAATGTTCCCTTGATTTCCCGGATTTTTTTGAAAAGATCTCTGGTTCTGCCTTTTTTGTTGTTTTCTTCCATTTCTTTGCACTGTTCTTTTAGATAGTTTTCCTTATCTCTCCTTGCTTTTCTTTGAAATTCTGTGTTCAGATGATTGTATTTTTTCCTTTCTCCTTTGACTTTTGCGTTCCTTCTTTCCTCTGCTATTTTAAGAGCCTCATCAGACAACCACTTTGCTTTCTTACTCTTCTTTTCTTTTGGTATGGTTTTCTTTGCTGCTTCCTGCATGATGTCCCTCATCTCTGTCCATAATTCTTCTGGCACTCTATCTATTGAGTCTAAGCCATTGAATCTGTTCATCACCTCCACCGTGTATTCTTTAGGGATGCTGTCTAGGTGATATCTGTCTGGTCTCTTTGTTTTCCCTATTTTCTTTAGTCTAAGCCTGAATTTTGCAATCAGTAGGTTGTGATCTGAGCCACAATCTGCTCCAGGTCTTGTTTTTGCTGACTGTATGGAGGTTCTCCATCTTTGGCTGCAAAGTATGTAGTCAATCTGGTTTCGGTGTTGGCCATCTGGTGATGTCCATGTGTAAAGTCGCCTCTTGTGTTGCTGGAAGAGGGTGTTTGCTATGACCAGTGCGTTCTCTTGGCAGAACTCTATCAATCTTTGTCCTGCTTCATTCTGTGTTCCAAGACCGAACCTGCCTGTTATTCCCTCCACTTTTTGATTGCCTACTTTGGCATTCCAGTCTCCTAGAATAATTTGAACATCATTTCTTGGTGTTTGTTCTATGAGGTGTTGTAAGTCCTCATAGAACTGGTCCACTGTGGCTTCATCTGCACCCGTGGTTGGTGCGTATATTTGGATCACAGTAACATTGAAGGGTTTGCCCTGAATTCTTACTGACATCATTCTGTCATTTTTGAGGTTGTATCCCATTACTGCTCTTCTCACTCTTTTATTGACAATTATGGCTACTCCATGTCTTCTAAAGTTTTCTTGTCCACAGTAGTAGATGTGATGGTTTCCAGAGCTGAATTCGCCCATCCCTGTCCATTTGAGCTCACTGATGCCCAAGATGTCAATGCTTATTCTTTCCATCTCATTTTTTACCACTTCCAGTTTACCTTGGTTCATTGATCTCACATTCCATGTCCCTATACAGTATTGCTCCTTACAACATTGCATTTCCCCTCCCCCTTTCCTGTCCATCCCCTTTCTCCCCTCTGAGGTGTTAAGCATCCTGTATCACCTAGCCTGCCCTTTTGTTTTGCCTTTTGTTTTGGTCCATAGGGTTCTCTTGGCAAGCTTTGTGGCGTGGTTTGCCGGTTTCTACGCCATTTTTTTCCTCGCATCATACATCATATCACAGTTTTAAAAGTTTAGAACAGTTTACACTACATATTGTCATGCATAATTATCACACTCTAAAACACAGTCTCTATGTTACTTGCTATATTAAGTCAGTATGAAGTCTCTATGTCAGTCTCTATATTAATTCAGTCTCTATATTAATTAAAACTTTTTGTTTTAGATATGTTAATTTTAGCTTTGTATGTTATTATATGCTGGTGGTGCCTCTGACAAGAATAAAGAAAGATGGGATTTAATGAAACACCTGTCCTAACTGTTAAATGGCTATCATCAAAGTGTTTTAGTGCTGTGTTTTCACACTGAAACCTGATCAAATCAAATCAAATCTCATCATTCCAAAATCAACTATGATTGACCAATCCTGGGTGCTTATGTGGCTGCACCCTTAGATTAATGTGAGAGCAGCTTTCTATTTCAAAACCAGAATGCTGGGATGATGGTTAGGCTTTTTGTTCTTAATTTTTAAGTCCAAACAAGCAACATTTTCACTTTTTGACATGCTTGAATTGTATAATCTCTGGTAGAGCATGGAAAAGCTACTTTTTTCAAATGATAATTTCCAGAATCCTCCAATTGGTTTGGTCACTAACTGTGTAGACAAGAGAATTCCAGGAATTGTGTCCTAGAAAAGTAGCTTTCCCAACATCTGATACAGACATACATACAAACTGGTGTTCTCATCTCCTTACAAGTACTTTGTCGCATCTGTTGGTGTAATTTTACATGAACAGCAGATACCCTGAAGTTACTTATTTTGTCACCTTGATGTATCTCCTGACTTTTGTGCTTCGACTACTTTAATTGCCAGACAGGAGGCCCATTAGACTGCAATTCACTGTTTGAGAGGAATGAAACGGCTAATTTTCTCCCACAGGCCTTCATTATCTCTCCTAGACCTACAGGAAAAACTATGCAAAGCATAATTATCATTCATTTCCAGAATGATTTTGCCTGAATGCACTCTCCTTCTTTCTTTACAATATAGTCTCAATCAGAGGTAATAGGCAGAGGAACAAAAGAGGACCTCTACTGTTTTATAATATATTATATGTGTCATACTTCTTCAAAGACAGCAAGGTTCATATAGAATAGGGGTGCCCAAACTTTTCAGGCCACGGGCCAGTCACATGGTTCAGGGGTGCCCAAACTACAGCCAGGGGGCTAGATCCAGCCCCCAACACCCTCGTCACTCCCAGAAGTGGAAGTAAAACGTGCCCATATGGGCACATTTTACTTCCGCTTCTGGGAGTGATGAGGGTGGCATGGGCCGGATGAATTGGCATTGGGGGCCGGATCTGGGCCCCTGGCCGTAGTTTGGGCACCCCTAATATAGAAGGAACGAGGCAGGGTTACAGAGGCTCAATGTTTTGATACTTAGTTCCCTCCCTAACCACAACCACGGCATATTTACAAAAGCATTTGCAATATCAGATTCTCCCAGAGAAAGCGACACACATTTGCTGTGGGTGTGATGCCTAATATTTATTTGAATCTTAAATACATACTGACAAAATATAATCCTTGTGTCCTCTCAGTCATGCATTCAGGATTTGCTGTTCAAGTGCTGGATTTCCCCTTTTCTGAATGAGGCATTTGCTTTTCTAGACAACAGGTGTTACCTACAGCCAATCTAAGAACACAAAAGACACACACAAATAATGTTTTGTTGATGTTACAGATGTAAAGGTGGGGGGGAAATGCAGAAAATTAGGAAGGGAAAATTGACTGGGGGGGACAGGAAAATTGGGGAAAATGCAATCGATGCTTCTACAGTTCATGGGCGTGAGTTATTTTGAAAGAAAAGCCTGTAGCAGTCTGGGAGCATACAATTCCACATGGAGCAGCACACCATAAACTCACACAAGTCATGTGCTAGAGATGTAAACCTTCCGGGAATTTTGAAAGGAGGGAAGTAAAGCATGTCAAGTGTGCAGGGAAAAATGAATGCATTAAAAAAAACAATAGATTTTTCCAAAAATGTCATACTTTTTATTCCTTTGAATTTTATTTCACATAGTAGTTCCCAAAATCATTCCATGGCTTATGTTACAAAATGAGGTTTACATATACCATTAATGAAGTAAAATATTTATTTTACTAACAAAAAATAAAATAATCCATTTAACTGAGCTAATTGAATAATCATAACTGGCAATTTTTAGACTAACAAAATTCAGTGAGTAAGTAGAGGATAACAAAGAAAGGAGGTTTTTAAACTTTTACTTTACGTTCCCAAAAACATCTCCAATTTTAATTACTTCCACACCCATCAGATAAGTCAAAACTTACACTTTCTTCAGCTTCAGTTGTAACGACACTACTGTATTCTTTTGAACACCCACCACATTTTCCCCCCTCCAGAAGCAGGTGGGAACAGATAGCCACTAATTTATTGACTCTTGTATTCATCAAACTATTTCGAGCCATAGTGTGTGTTTTCACCACCAATGATCTGACTTTTGCGGAGCCTCTTCCACCATGCAAGTGTAGTGTGCGCTACACATTCCCACAAAAACTGCTTGCTGCAAAAACCTATCTTTGCCTTGTATTCTGCTATGTTTGCAATGATTCCCCCCCCCAATCATATCCCATTTCTTCTGAATTATTTGTTACAAATTCCATTGCCCTGGATACCTCCTCATCTGATAAGTGTTTCCTTGGAAACACAGATCAACTAGATTTGCAGCAAAATATCTCCGCAACAAATGTTCTTTCTTTCCCTTATTATTTCCAAAAATCTCTGCTCCTCATTCTTTAGTTTGGGTGTTTTTACTAACAGTCCTTCAGGTCCTGTTATTTTCCTTGTTATTTCAGAAAACATTTCAGGTACCTGAGACAAACGTGCATTATCAGATTCTGTTCTTGCTATATCAGTAGTTATGGGTTTCAGAAGAGCAGTTGTAGATTCTACACGAGCCCAGAATACATCATTGTCCAAAACAATCTTCCTTATTTGTTTATCGAGTGGTAAACTATCTTGAATAAAAGTTTCTTGTAGAGTTTCCTTTCCATCCAGGAGACTTTTCAGCATTATTGTTATTCCTCCCCATCTGGTAACAGATAGCAGTGTCAGTGTTCTTGCAGAATTCTTCCAAGACCCTTTTCTCCTTTTGAATGCTCGTAAATGTTTGTTGAACGATGTGATGTTTCTTAACAAATTTGATAATTTTATTGGCGTCTGACTGAAGATCTTCCATTGCCTTTAACTTCATTATATCATGAAATAGCAAATTTAAACCATGTGCTGCACAATGTGCTGCACAACCAAATGTTTTCACTTGCGGAAATGTTTCATGAATGATGTTCCATGCACGTTTCATGGCTGCTAAAAGTATTTTTTAGTTCCTTATATATGAAAAACTTATTTTATTACATATTAATCTTTACCAAATACGCATTTCTTGTACTATTTATATACATATAAAATAAAAAATCTGAATGTAACTTGTAGAAATTACGAAGAAATAGTATTTTCCCAATTTCCCAGCCCCCCCCCCCCCCCCAAAAAAAAAGAAGACGAAAATCCTGGGTTTTCCCCCTCCTTTCAAAATTTCCAGGAATTGAAAATGGTGAGGAATTCCAAGAGAGCGGTCACATTTTGTTTTCTTTAGATCGGGGTCAGCAAAACATTTGGCAATGGGGGCTACGTGTGCTTCTCGATCAGGGATTCTCAATCTTTTCAAGTCGAGGGATAATCATGCTCTCTCAAACAGTTGGCAGTCTGGAGTGGTGGTCCAGCCGCTGCCGCCGCTGCCGGAGTCAGCCATGGACTCATTTACGGCTGTTGTAAACATATTTACAACAGCTGTAAATGAGTCTGCAGCTGTTGTAAACAAGTCTGTGGCTGATTCCGGCGGCAGCAGTGGCTGCGGCTGGAGCAAGGATCAGATTATTTGGCACCCCTGCCATAATTACTTCTGGGACTTGATGGGGGACACAAAATAGTAAATGACAATATGGATTGCCTGTCTATGGTTTAGATGAGATAATAATATTGGAGCTTTAATTCTGTACAAGTAGAATATACACATAGATTATGAGTAGATGCAATGTGGTGTTCTGTAGGCTCTCCTGTCTGCTCCCTGGGGCACTGGGCAACTCTTTCACCACTGGGACATCCATGGACTTCAGACTGGAAGGTTTGGGCAACTACAACTGGGTCCCATCTTTGAGGAGCCAAGTTCCCTGCACAGTTTCTTTCCAATCCTCTGACCCCTCCATTGGGGATAGGCAGAACAAGGGTTTAGTGTCTTGCACGGAAGACAAAGAAGGAGTCGCAGTGAGGACTAACACAGGTTTATTGGTTGATGATCAGGATGAACATGTGGTAATGACGGAGATACATCACATTATATACAGTAGTGCAATACATTTTAATCTTGTTGCACGGTAGCTTATTGGCTGCTACCGGTGTGACGTCGTCCAAGTCACGCCCCTCTTCCATAGTAGTTTGCTAGTGCGGGAGAGTTCCCGCGGCTGCCGGTGATTTGAGGAATGAGAACCATGTGAGTTGAACGCTCGCAGCTGCCCTCTATGGGCAGCTTACTCGCGTTCCTTTAACAGCTGGGCTACATTGTAATTGTGGTTAGGTTACATTCATACATTTCTTAAAGCAACATTGTACATACATAACATCCCTCCCCCCTAGGATGGGACGAAGTCCCTCAACCATTGTGGCTTGCCGCACGTGCACCTGGGGCGTGCGGCTGCTTGACTTAACACAGGGGAGCCTGGTTCTGCGGAGTCCTGTCCTGCAACGGAAAGGGGGGACTCATTAGTGGCTCGGTGTGGGCTCTGCGGTAACCTTGCATTGGGGGATGGGAATGGAATGAACAGTTGGGAAGTGAACCCCTGCCTACCGTTTGAGGAGCTTGGGGTCCCCCCCAGTACGAATCTCGGGACCGACGAAAAGGCCCTCGTGGCCTCGCCACCCCCCGTTACCTGCCCGGGAGTTCTAGAGACTGTGGTGGGCAGACTCCCCCCCGTTGCCTGTCTTGGGGGTGTTTGTCTCCGGGGAGCTGGCACTATGGTATATTCTAAAACGAAAGGACTGGGGGGACTGGAGGTACCAGGGGCTGAACTGAAACCCCTCTTCTCGCTAGGACGGGTGGGGGACCACTCCGCTACACCCCCCTGGTACTGCAACTCATAATCATAATCAAACTGATCCCTCTCTTTCAAAGTATCCTCCTCTGTGGTCGAGAACCCAGGATATGCATTTGTATCCACGGGTTCCGCCGTGTCTCCCCCTTGGGTAATGCGGGTGGGGGAGGACCCTAATGCTGATTCCCCTTCACTGGTGACTCGCCTTCTGAGTTGGTCAGCGTGCCTTCTCCAGAGTAGACCCGAGCTAGTCTCGACCCTGTAGGATACTGGCCCCATCTGCTCAATGATTGTCCCTGGTACCCACGCTGGCCCCGAGGCCACGTAGTTCCTGCAGTGAACCGGGTCCCCTACCGAAAAACTTTTGGAGCTCTCTCCCCCTATGTTTATATTCCTTCCTTCATCCTTCACCCTGGACGGATCCATCCGGTCAAAAAGTGTTACCGGACGCCTCCTCATGAGGAGTTCGGCTGGGGAAAATCCTGAGGCTAGGGGGGTTGTCCTGTAGCAGATGAGGAACTGACACAGATGAAGGTTCAACTCACCGGGACCCATGCGCCGCAGTGCGTCTTTCGTAGTGCGCACTTGGCGCTCTACCTGACCGTTTGTGGCGGGGTGAAACGGGGCAGCGGTAATGTGCCTGATGGCGTTCCGCTCAATAAACGTCTTGAACTCTGCAGACGTGAAGGTACTAGCGTTATCGCTAACAAGGACATCTGGCAGGCCGAAACAGGCAAAAAGCTTGGGCAACTGTTTAATGGTTGCCGCGGAGGAGGTGCTGTTCATGGGGATTACCTCCAACCACTTGGAGTAGGAGTCGACTACCAGCAGAAACATGGCCCCGCGGAAAGGGCCGGCGAAATCAACATGAATCCGGGACCATGGCCCGCGGGCCGTGTCCCATTCCCTATGGGGTAAGCGGGACTCCTCGGGCCGAGAGCTCTGGCAGCTCTCACACGTGCCCACTAAACATTCTATATCCGCGTCTATCTGGGGCCACCAAAAGAAACTCCTGGCCAGAGCCTTGGAGCGCACGATCCCGGGGTGACTGGTATGCAGTAGCTTCAGTACCTTGGCCCTCAGTTTCTCTGGGATAACTACCCGCTGGCCCCAGAGTAAGCAGCCTCTTTCCAGAGAAAGCTCTACTCTACGCCTGAAAAATGGCTTGAAATGTTCCTCGGGGGGAGTAGTGGGCCACCCTGTCCTAACCCAGGAACTAACTTGGGCCAGCATCTTGTCGGCCGCCGTGGCCTTGGCGAGGTCGGCCGGGAGAATGGGGGGCGAGTCAAGAGACTCGATCAGCAGGACCTGGTGGTCCTGCTCTACCTCGCATGTGGGGTCCCCTACACTAGGGAGGGGAGATCGGGACAGCGCGTCCGCATGGGAGATTTCCTTCCCTGGGCGATAGACCAACTCATACTGGTAGGCGTTGAGGAAAATGGCCCAACGCAGCATCCTGGGGGATAGAATTTGTGGTGTGGGTTTGCCAGTAGTGAAGATTCCCAGAAGTGGCTTGTGATCCGTCACTACCGTAAACTCGCGGCCGTATAAAAAGTCGTGGAACTTTTTCGTTCCCGCGATGATGGCCAGGGCCTCCCTATCAGTTTGCGCGTAATTGCGCTCGGCCTTCGAGAGGGACCTTGAGTAGTACGCTATCAGGGCTTCCCGCCCGCTCTCCAACACGTGGCATAGAACCGCCCCCACCCCCACTGGGGACGCATCACAGACTAGAACTACTGGTCTCCTAGGGTCAAAGTGGGTCAGGACAGCATTCGAGGATAGAAGTGCCTTTAGCTCCCTGAAAGCTTTCTCTTGCCTATCTCCCCACCGCCAAACCGCCTCTTTCTTCAATAGCGCGTGCAGTGGCTCCGCAACGGATGCCTTCCTCGGCAGGAAGGAATGGTAAAAATTTAGGAGCCCTAGAAATGACTGCAGCTCCGGTTTCGCGGTGGGGCGAGGGGCGTTTTGCACAGCCGCAACCTTGGACTCGGAGGGCTTGATGCCCTCCAGGGTTACCTTGAACCCAAGGAACTCAACCTCCCTCGCAAAGAAAACACATTTGTCCCGTCTCAGTCGGAGGCCCGCTTTTTCGAATATTGAAAGGATCCTGTCTAGCCTTTGCGCTAGTTCTGATTCGCCCCCCGCTGTTATCAACACATCGTCGAAATATGGGAGGACGCCTGGAAGCCCCTTTAAAAGGCGTTCCACGAGGGACTGGAAAATTCTGGGGGCCGAATTCACGCCGAACTGAAGGCGCGTTACCTTAAATGCCCCCTTGTGCGTTACGATCGTTTGCGCAGCGGCAGCAGCCGGGGTTACGGAGAACTGCTGATATGCCTGCGCCAGATCAAGCTTGGCAAAACACTTCCCCCCATGTAACGTGGCCAGTAGATGGCTGACCACGGGCACCGGATATGCATTTGGCCGAATGGCCTTATTGATCGTACATTTATAGTCCGCACAAATCCTAACCTCCCCGTTTGATTTAAGGGCTGTCACAATCGGCGTTTCCCACTCCGCTGAATGCACTGGAACCAAAATCGCTTGCCCCACCAATTTGTCCAGTTCCGCCTCGATCTTGTCCTTGAGGGCGAAGGGCACTCTCCTTGGCTTGAGGCGGATGGGCCGGATTTCTGGATCCAAGTCAAAGGAAACTGGGGGCCCCTTGTAAGTCCCGAGCCCCTTCTTGAAAACGTCCGGGTGTGCGTTGCACACGTCCCGCATTGGGTCAGTCTCTATGGCGTTAATGCCGGACAGTTCGATTCCCAGGGGAGCGAACCACTGCGTTCCCAAAAGGCAGCACCTCCCCCCTTGAGGACCACTAGGGGCAGTTTCTCGGAGTAATTCTTGAACTTCACCTTGAGGTTCCCCACCCCCAACACTGGGATCCCGTTCCCTTGGACCTCATGGCCCGCAACTTGGGCCGCGCATCTGGGGGAATGCGCATAAACTCTTTTTGGGACAGGATGGAATAGGACGACCCTGAGTCTATCTCCATCCTCACTGGGAGCCCCTGTAACTGTACCTCCACGAAAAAACGCCGGTGCTCCAGGCCCACGCGGTTCACGCCTGCCCTGCTGTGGTCGTCTGAGACCTTCCTGGTGCCGGCCGCCTTCCGCTGGTGCGTCTGGGAATGGTTCGAATTCCCCTTGTCCTTGACTCGCCCGCGCCTGCACACTCGGGCGATGTGTCCCTTTCGGCCGCAGTTGTGACACTCGGCCTTTTGGAACAGACACCTCGTGCGGTCGTGGGACGCCCCACAACAGTCGCAGCGGCGGTCTTGCCGCTCGCAGGTCTGTTGCTTCTCTCCTCGCTTCTTGACCCGCTGGACATCGTCGTCCTCGCTGGAGCAGGGGTCTGTCGTAGTGGACGACTCCTCGGACGCCGTTGGTGTGCCGGCGGGCGGCTTGGGGGCCCGCCAGGCCGTTTTTGCTGGTGTCCGCCGGGCCGCCTGTACTGGTGACTTGGCCCTTTCGGACATGGCCCCTCGGGACTTGAACACTCTGACCCCGCTCCTGGCCGCTTCGGCCGCTTGGGCCTCCCGCAGTACCTCGTTGAACGTGAGGCGGTAGTCGCGGGTCATGAGCTTCCGCTGCAGCTCCTCGTCCCTCAGGCCACACAGCATGCGGTCTCGGAGGGCCTGGTCCAGGTCGTCCCACTGGCAGTGCACCGCTGCAAGCCTGAGGGCCGCCGCGTAGGCGGACACGGATTCGCCCGGTCGCTGGTCTCGCCTGTGGAACGCGACACGGGCCGGGAAGATCGACACGGGAGGCTGGAAATGCTCGCCCAACAGCACCAGGATGTGGTCGATGGGCACCTCTTCTACCTTCTTGGGGGCCACCAGGCTCATCAGGATGCGCAGCGTGGCCGGCCCCAACTGGGCCAGGAAGTAGGAGCGCATCCTCGCGTCGTCGTCGATGCCCGCGGCTTCCATCGCGTGCTGGAACTGGCACTCGTAGAGCTCCCATTGTTCGGGCTCGCTGACATCGAACTGGTAAGGCTTGACCTTGGGATTCGCCATATCCCACCTTCATCGCCAATTTAGTGTCTTGCACGGAAGACAAAGAAGGAGTTGCAGTGAGGACTAACACAGGTTTATTGGTTGATGATCAGGATGAACATGTGGTAATGGCGGAGGTACATCACATTATATACAGTAGTGCAATACATTTGAATCTTGTTGCATGGTAGCTTATTGGCTGCTACCGGCGTGACGTCGTCCAAGTCACGCCCCTCTTCCGTAGTAGTTTGCTAGTGCGGGAGAGTTCCCGCGGCTGCCGGTGATTTGAGGAATGAGAACCATGTGAGTTGAACGCTCGCAGCTGCCCTCTATGGGCAGCTTACTCGCGTTCCTTTAACAGCTGGGCTACATTGTAATTGTGGTTAGGTTACATTCATACATTTCTTAAAGCAACATTGTACATACATAACATCGGGCAAGAGCCACCAACAGTCCTTGGGCAAGTCAGTGCCCCCTGGCCCCTTTCAGGAAGGGATTTTAACTTCTCACAGACTCTTTTAGCTTCTGGGCCCATCCCACTTGCAGACACCTCAGGCATTCCCATTGGCCCTGGTGCTGTCACCTCCAGCACCTTGGGGGGGGGGGGGGGTCAAAGGCTAGGTAGGTGGTGGTGGCGGCGGCGGCGGCAGCAGAGGAGCTTTCTGACTGTGGTCTGGGTGACTCCATTGAGGGATCTGTGTTCCTGGGCAGTGTGAGCCCTTTCACAGCTCTACCATGACCACAGTCCAAGGGTTCCTCTGGAAGACAGAGGCCTTCTGCCAGGTAGGCAGGCACTTTCTATTCCGCAGCATCACCCTACTACAGTATTCCTCTTTGACTGAATCTCCTGACCCAGTTTCTACAGAATGCTGCTCTTCCTCCTCCTCCTCTAGCATTATAGGCCCTCACTTGCTCACACAACCCAATTCCTTTTGCCTGGACTAGGTGCAGGTCTTCACCCCTTAAAGCTGCCTCTTCGTTTGGGGCAGATTGACTGACTTGAGTGTCTGCCTGAGGCTTAGCAGTCTCTATGGGGGTGCTGGACAATATCCGATGGCCCACTCAAGGTGCCAGCTGTGGAAACCCCCTCATACACTCCTACCAGGCATCAGATTAGGTATTGAAGAGCACTAGAAAAGATTACTCTACTTGCTTAACAGGAAGCTTCAAAGCATCCAAACCACAATTTTCCTGTCCCTTCTCAGTCTGTCTCTGTCTCAGTGCAGAGTCACATAGGGGAAACACACTTCTACATTCCCCATTTGCACTTTGTGTGCATGTGTGCGTGTATTTGTGTGTGTGTGTGTGTGTGAGAGAGAGAGAGAGAGAGAGAGAGAGAGAGAGAGAGAAAGAGAGAGAGTTTTCCAAAGGTTGTATCAACCAGCTATCCTAGGTGGCTCCACAGAGGTCTTCAGGCAGAAACAAATGAGACAACAAAAATCATTGCTCCATAGATGCATTCTTCACAGCTTCTGTCTCTCATGATGCAAAAGAAGTCCAGTGTTTACCTCCTTTCATGGTCTCAAACCAAATCAAGCTGAAAATAACCAGACCTTTACATTAATACCCTGCCCTTCTGGTGCAAGCACTACTTAGAGTGGCTTATACAATACTGTATATAAAACATTCATAGAGATGCATTACAACTATTAGCCAATAGACCTCCTTTTCATCATAAGGCTGCTCTATTTTTAATTGTAAATCAGTTGTCTCATTTGTTTTGTAAGGAAGGATCAGCCAGAAGCGCTACAGCTTGCTAAACTACACCTACAGTAATCGCTTAATTTATTCTATATGCCAAATGAATGCTAAACATAGCACTTCAAACTAATGCTAAACATAGCACTTAAATGTAGGGCCAAAACACAGTGGGGGGTTGATAATTAATTTTTAACCTATTGATTACTGTATATTGTAGTTGAGTCTCAAGGTCCTTTAGTAGGAAACAAGACTCAGTGTGGGGATTTACACATTAAAATGACACACTCTGTTTATGAATTCTGTCTTATTGATTTGTTTCATGGGATGATTGTTATGATAACAAATATGAAGTTATTTGGCCCTTTCCCAAAAGTACTATAAAAGTGATAACACAGGCCTGGACACCTAATATGTTCAAGGTTTAAAAAACATGCCACCCAAATCTCCATGTGATTGTTCCTGTTTTATAATAGGAGAGCTTTGCTTTACACTATTGCCATAGGTTTCAATCATTATGTTTGGACAGAGTACCAGAAAAGATATGTTTGAGAAATGGCCCATAAATACAAATTAATCAGAAGACGACGTCATGTCATTCACAGAGCCAATTGCCTTATCTGACGTCCATTGTGAAACTTCTGTTGACCTCAGTGGTTTTGGAACTGCTTTGGTTGAAGCCCGTGTGAGGGGAAATGACACAATGAGCTTTGTAGATTTCCCGGAATAAGGTCACATCTGACTCTTGTGAAGAACTGTGCACAAACACAGCCAAGCCAAATTTACATAGTTGCAGTGTGAGGCAGACATCCATTTATTTATTAACTTTTATTTTTGCCTGTTCTGCAAAAGCAAAGATACAAGAGCCAAATGTGGCCACTTGCATCTGGCAAACTCAGAGGCTCCATCCAAAAAGGCAGCTATGTTTATTAGTATCTGTTATGTATGTATGTGTTATGTATGTATGCATGTTCATTATACTGTAAGGCAAGATTGTAACCACTCCAGATACAAACGATATCAGCTGTAAAGGAACGCGAGCAGACAGCCTATAGAGGGCAGCTGCGAGCGTTCACTCTCACATGGTTCACATTGCTCAATCACGGACAGCCGCGGGAAAACCTTCCCCACATTCAGCAGCTGAAGAAAGACCTGCATTCAGCAGCTGAAGAAAGACCTGCATTCAGCAGCAGGAATGGAGGCGTGCCTGGGCGAGGCCACGCCGGTAGCAACCAATCAGCTACCGTGCTACAAGATTCAAATGTAGAGAGCTACTGTATATATTGAGATGTATCACCGCCATTACCTCATGCTTCACTGGAACCTCATGCAATGCAATAAACCTGTGTTAAACCAACCTTTCGGTTGTCCGGTTGTCTTTGGTCCCATACACTAAATTGGCGACGAAGGTGGGATATGGCTGCCCACGGGACCAAGACATGCGCCGGCTACGAGATCAAGAAGCCGGGAGACTTGGAGCTGTTTGAGATAGACTTCAACGCAGCGCTGGTGGAGCTCGAAGTCTCCGATGAGGCCAAAAAGAGGGCCATTTTCGTCCGCATGCTCGGACACGAGACCAAGAGGACCTTGGTGGACCTGATCGCCCCGAGGAAGGTGGGCGACTTCAAAGCTACAGAGCTCCTGGCGGCGTTGCGCGCCCATCTCCGGCCAGCAATAGCGATGTTCCCCGCTCGGAGCGCGTTCTGGAGGCGAGTCCAGGCACCCGGGGAATCGGTCGATGAGTTCGCCGCGGCCCTGCGGTTGGCCGCCGGCCCATGCAAGTGGGAGCTCCCCGACGTCACCCTCCGAGACTGCCTGCTCTGCGGTCTGAGGGACACAGAGACTCAGCGCGCGCTGATGAAAAGGGAGCCGCCTCCCACGTGGCAACAAGTCCTCGACGCGGCGCAGGCCGCTGAGGCCACGTCGGCCGGGGTGCACGAACTTCAGGACTGGCGCCCGAAGACCGCCAAGGCAGAGAGTTCGGTGCGCGCGGCCCGGCGGACTTCGAACTCGTCTGCAGAGAGCAGCGACGACGAGGACGTCCGGAGGGTCCAGAGAGAGGGCCGGCGCTGCGATGGCTGCGGCGCCGCCCACGCCCGCACCAAGTGCCCATTCCGCAAGGCCGAGTGCCACAGCTGCGGCCGGCGCGGGCACATAGCCAAGGTCTGCCGGAAACGACGCGAGGCCACCCGGAGTTCTCCAGACCGCTCGGCGAGGCAGGACCGCACCACGAGGCAGGACCGCACCACGAGGCCGAAGGACGGCACCCGGACCACGAGGACGCGGGACGGAGTTGGGCGAGTCTCCGACGACAGCGAGGACGACGCGCCGGTTTGCAGCGTTTCCACGGAGCACCCCCGTTACTTCGTTGAGGTAGTAATACAAGGGGCCCCTGTTAGAATGGAGGTGGACTCGGGTTCCTCATACTCCATCATTTCCCAGGGGGAGTTCATGAAAATCGCCCCCCGCGTGCGGCCCAAGCTCAAGGCGTTGAGGGCCACGCTGAAGGACGTGCAGGGGAACCGCATCCCAGTGTTGGGGGTTGGGAAGTTCCAGGTCCAGTTCAAAAAGTACACTGCAACGCTTCCCTTAGTCGTCCTCAAGGGGGGTAAATGCAGCCTCCTCGGGACTCAATGGTTCCAGCCCCTGGGGTTGTTCATTGGGGGGGTGCACGCCGTGGGAGCACACGCCGCCGGGACTGATCCAATACAGAGCGTGTGCGACGCGCACCCCGAGGTTTTTAAAAAGGGGCTCGGAAAATTCAAGGGCCCCCCAGTGACTTTCGACCTGGACCCTGGAGTGCGTCCAATCAGACTTAAACCGCGCAGAGTGCCTTTCGCACTAAAGGACAAAATAGAGGCGGAATTGGACAAATTAGTGGGCCAGGGGATTCTTGTTCCTGTTGATTCTGCGGAGTGGGAAACTCCAATTGTAACAGCGCTCAAGGCCAACGGGGAAGTCCGAATATGCGCTGATTACAAGTGCACCATAAATAAGGCGATCCGCCCTAATGCGTATCCGGTGCCGGTAGTCAGCCACTTGTTGGCCAGGTTACACGGGGGGAGGTGTTTCGCCAAACTCGACCTGGCCCAAGCCTACCAGCAACTCCCGGTGACCCCCGCCGCAGCTGCTGCACAAACAATAGTCACCCACAAAGGGGCGTTCCAGGTTTCGCGCCTCCAATTCGGCGTGAATTCGGCGCCCGGGATTTTCCAGTCATTGGTGGAACGCCTCCTGAAGGGGTTGGAGGGGGTGTTACCCTATTTTGATGACGTATTAATTACAGGGGGGAGCCGGGCCGAATTAGCAACAAGGTTGGGAAAGGTCCTGACAATATTCGAAAAGGCGGGTTTGAGGTTGCGGAAAGACAAATGCGTCTTCTTCGCTACAGAGGTTGAGTTCCTAGGGTTCCGTGTTACTCCCGAGGGAATTAGGCCGGCCCAATCCAAGGTAGCCGCCATCAAAAAGGCCCCTCGCCCCACCTCCAAGCCCGAGTTGCAGTCGTTCCTCGGACTGCTCAACTTCTACCACTCCTTCCTCCCGCGGAAGGCAGCCGTGGCAGAACCGCTACACAAATTGTTAAAAAAGGACGAGGCATGGAAGTGGGGCGACGACCAGGAAAAGGCTTTCAATGACCTGAAGCGACTCCTGGCATCAGATGCTGTACTGACCCACTTCAATCCCAAACGCCCGGTGGTCCTGATATGCGATGCATCCCCGGTGGGGGTGGGGGCGGTGCTTTGCCACGTGCTGGAGAACGGTAGGGAGGCCCCGATAGCTTTCTACTCTAGATCCCTGTCCCAAGCGGAGAGGAATTACGCTCAGACAGACAGGGAGGCGCTAGCAATAATTGCGGGGACCAAGAAATTTCATGATTTCGTGTACGGCCGCCCCTTCACCATAGTGACTGACCACAAGCCGTTGCTGGGCATCTTCACCGCAGACAAGCCCACACCCCAGATCCTGTCCCCGAGAATGCTCAGATGGGCCATTTTTCTCAACGCGTATCAGCACGCGTTGGTATACCGGCCCGGGAGGGAGATAAGTCATGCAGACGCTCTGTCGAGGTCCCCCATTCCCCGGGATTGCTGCCACGTGGGCGGAGTAGAGAGGGACCACCAGGTCTTAATGATAGAGGTCCTAGACTCCCCGCCAGTAGTACCGGCCGAAATCGCCAAAGCGACAGGCAAGGACAAAGCGCTGGCCACAGTTTGCTCCTGGGTGCAGAAAGGGTGGCCCGTGTCTTCCCCAGCAGCGGAATTCGACACATTTTTCAAAAAGAGATTGGAGTTGTCCCTGGAGAGGGGTTGCCTCTTGTGGGGACAGCGGGTAGTGATCCCCACGTCTCTCAGGCCGAGGGTGCTTAAACTGCTGCACGTCAGCCACCCGGGGATCGTACGCTCTAAGGCACTAGCCCGCAGTTATTTTTGGTGGCCCCAGTTAGACGCCGACATCGAACACATGGTCGGCACTTGCGAGGCGTGCCAAAGCTCTAGGCCAGAAGAGGCTCGCTCGCCACCTAGGGAATGGGACGCTGCAAGGGGACCCTGGTCCCGAGTTCATGTAGACTTTGCTGGCCCATTCAGGGGAACGCTTTTCCTCCTCGTGGTGGACGCGTTCTCTAAGTGGTTGGAGGTCATTCCAGTCTCGAGCACCTCCTCGACCACAACCATTAAACAGTTAAGGAGGGTCTTTTCCACGTTCGGTTTACCCGACACCCTCGTCAGCGATAACGCTAGCTGTTTCACGTCCGCCGAGTTCAGGGCATTCATGGAACGCAACGCCATTCGGCACGTCACCTCCGCCCCTTTTCACCCGGCCACCAATGGCCAAGTAGAGCGCCTCGTGCGCACCACGAAAGACGCGCTACTGCGCATGGGTCCCGGAGACCTCGACCTGAAATTGTGCCAATTCCTGCTGAGATACAGGGTCACCCCCTTAGCGTCAGGGTACTCCCCCGCAGAGCTGTTGATGCGCAGGAAGCTGGCCACGGGGATATCCAAGCTAGACCCCACGAGAGTAGAGGACAAGGGGCGGAACATAGGGGTGGAACCCACAAAGAGTTTCAGCATAGGCGCCCCAGTACACTGCAGGAATTACGCCAGCGCGGGGCCAGCCTGGGTGCCGGGCACCGTAGTAGATCAAACCGGCCCCGTCTCATACCGCGTAGAGACCAGTACAGGTTTCCTGTGGAGGCGACACGTGGACCAACTCAGGCGTAGGGTCCCCGGAGAGCAAGACGAGGATGAGGCCAGCATGGATTCAGCGTTAGGGTACTCCCCCACCCGTTTAGCCCAAGGGGGAGGAAAAGGGGAGCATGGGTCCCCACCAAGGGGGGAGGAAAGGGAATCGATCCACGGAAATCTTTTGCGGGAGTCCCCGCCAGAGAGGAGGAGCCCCGGGTTGCGGGAGTCCCCGTCAGAAAGGAGGAGCCCCAACCACACTCATACCCCGCGGAAGCCGCGGAAGTCCCCCCGAGGCTCAGAGGCCCATAGAGGTTTAGACGTTGATTTACAGTACCAGGGGGAGTTAGCGGAGTGGTCCCCCACCCGTCCTAGCGAAAAGAGGGGTTTCAGTTCAGCCCCTGGTACCTCCAGTCCCAGTAGCCCCTGTGAGTTAGAATGCAACATAGCGCCCATGTTCCGGAGACCGACACCTCCAAGACCGGAGGCATCAGCGAGTCCGCCCACCACCACAGTCTTAAGGTTCCCCGAGCAGGGATCAGAAGGTAGCCATTCCCCAAGGGCGACCTCATCGGTGCCGCGGTTCACACTAGGAGGGTCCCCGGGGTCCGAGGGCAATAGGCAGGGATTTACCTCCCAACTGTTCATCCCATTCCCTTCCCCAAGCGCAAGGCAGGCACGGACGCCCCACAGAGCCACTAACGAATCCCCGGTTCCCGTTGCAGGACAAGCTCCCGCGGAGTCAGGGATCACAGGCTCTCCAGAATTAGGGCAGGCGCAAGCACGCCCCAAGCGAACGTGCGGCAAGCCACAATGGTTGCGGGACTTCGTCCCATCCTAGGGGGGAGGGATGTTATGTATGTATGTGTTATGTATGTATGCATGTTCATTATACTGTAAGGCAAGATTGTAACCACTCCAGATACAAACGATATCAGCTGTAAAGGAACGCGAGCAGACAGCCTATAGAGGGCAGCTGCGAGCGTTCACTCTCACATGGTTCACATTGCTCAATCACGGACAGCCGCGGGAAAACCTTCCCCGCATTCAGCAGCTGAAGAAAGACCTGCATTCAGCAGCTGAAGAAAGACCTGCATTCAGCAGCAGGAATGGAGGCGTGCCTGGGCGAGGCCACGCCGGTAGCAACCAATCAGCTACCGTGCTACAAGATTCAAATGTAGAGAGCTACTGTATATATTGAGATGTATCACCGCCATTACCTCATGCTTCACTGGAACCTCATGCAATGCAATAAACCTGTGTTAAACCAACCTTTCGGTTGTCCGGTTGTCTTTGGTCCCATACACTAAAGTATCGCATAAAAGTGACGCAGAGACCAACCACTTCCTAATTGCTTTTGTTGCAAGGAATGTCTTTCCCTGCCCCCCCTCCCACCAGCATATCTTCTCTGCTCCATTTCATCCAGTCAAGTTTGTTTGTCAAATACAAGCGTCAGAAAATGGCCACCTCCAAGAGCCGCAGTTTCCATGTGCCAAGAAGCTTCAGAGAATGACTATGGGATGTGGAAAGCAGATTCATGTGGGGAAATTTGCAAGAGTACATTGGTTGTAATTGTTTGTTAAGTACCATAAAACGGAATGCATCCAAAATGGAGCTCGAAGCAGCAGAGAACAGAAAAAGTATGGCCATTCTGTAGCCCCTCCCCAATAATTTTCCCAGGCTTTGCCCCACTTTCCAAACCAAAGAAAGACTGGATTCTGCCATGTCCCCATTCAAACCATCAGTACATCTAGCCTAGCACTGTCCACTCTGTTTGACATCAACTTGCAAAATCTATGGACAGAGAGAGGGCATCCTGAGCCCTTCTAACTCTGGCCAAATTAAGACAATTACATACAAATAAGTGAATTATTATTTGTCAATGACTATACTCTCCAAAGGGTTTGCAGTGGCTTAATGGTTAAGACGTTGAACTTGACAACTGGAAGGTTGGCAGGTCAGCAGTTTGAGACCTGAGTGCTGCATGATGGAGTGAGCTTCTGTCTCTGTCCCAGTTCCTGCCAACCTAGTAGTTCAATAGCAAGAAATTGCAAGTAGATAAATGGGTACCACTTTGGTGGGAAGGTAAACAGCATTGCGTGCACTCTGGTGTCTAGGCATGCCTGCCACATGTCCATGTAAACATCTACAGACGCAGACAGCGCTGGCTCTTTAGCTATGAATATAGAGGAGCACCAAACCCTAGAGTCAGATACAACTGGCCTCACCTTTCTGGTAGCTTGGTGGTTAAGATGCTGAGCTGGAGATTGGAAGGTCAGGTTTCAATACTGAGAGCTGTACTTGAGGACATGAAAGGAGCCTCATTCGGGCATCCCCTGAACGGGTTTTTTCCAGCAAAACCCTTTCAACCCTGAGTAATCTCTGACATGAAATTACTACCTTTAAACTCTCCAGAAATGTGCATTAAATGAGTTTGTTTGTTGTTTTGCTTTATATTATCTTTCCCTCAACATTAGAATGCATGGTGGCTCAGCAAGATGAACTAAAGGAAAAGGCAGAAATAAAATAAAACAGCTCAGATTATTATCACTGGTCTCAACTAAAGCAGGCCCACTGACTCAGTGAGATTTATGTAACTGTTGACTTACCATTCAGCCATTGATTCAGTGGGTGTTTTTTATAGTTGAGACTAGCAATAGGATACTCATCTATAAAATTAAGATACCGTGAAATGAATCAGAATGTTGAAAGATGATGGAATTAAAAGCAATTCAAAGCATGTGAAAACACCCTTCCTCAGCAATGAGGCAGTTGACAGGAGGTTCCCCCTGAATAAAAACAATATTGGCTTGCTAGTGAAAAAACAACAAAATTAGACAAGTTATTTGATCATACAGATGTAGAATTTTTGAAACGTGGTGGTTGCATGGCTTTTAGACCCCCTCCCAGATACTCACACTAACTTGTTTTTTTTTTGGGGGGGGGAAGGGGAAAAGGAAGTGTTGGTGGTAAAGTCAGTTTGTTTTCAAGAAAAGTTGGTTAGAACTGAGGAGTGCAACTGCAGTACACATTTATATCACTTCCATAACATTTTAACTGTCCTGGCTACATCCTGAAAATCCTAAAATGTGTATTTTGGTGAAAGAAATTTCAGCTGTAATTCAGGGGAATAAATCAGAGATCTTTAACAGAGGTGTTTGAGTGCCCAGAGTTCTGTAGAATGGAGTGTTACAGTTAAATTGGTTAAAAAAAACAACTACATATATATGCTATATACTCTCTATAGCCGTGATAGCGAACCTTGGCATTCCAGATGTTCTTGGACTTCAATTCCCAGAAGCCCAAGCACCCTGTGAATCCACACGAATGGGTTTACTGCAATTCATCCAGCCCACACTGCCCTCATCACTCCCGGAAGCGGAAGTAAAACGTGCCCGTACGGATTCACAGGGTGCTTGGGCTTCTGGGAATTGAAGTCCAAGAACATATGGAATGCTAAGGTTCGCCATCACAGCTCTATAGCAACATACACACGACACTGGGGCAAGATATCTCAGATTTTTCTAGGTGCACTGCCACAACCTGCCAAAGTACATCATCATCAAACATTTTTCTCTTGAAAAGCACCATACACTGCAAAATAATACCAAATTAAAATTAGACCTACAAATGCACAAACCAAATATGATAAGAGAAATACAGTATGAGCAAAAGTAATAGCGAAACAAGTAACCTACTCCGATAAAAACAGTTTCAAAAAAAGTCACATTTTAAGCTAGTAGTTCCCAACCTTGGGGCCCTAAATGTTCTTGGACTACAGTTGCCAGAAGCGTCCAGCATTAGCTGAGCTGGCAAAGATATCTTTGAGTTATAGTCTAAGAACTTCTGGTGCTCCAAGGTTTGGAGACACCATTTTAAGCCAATTTCTAAGTAAAGGGGATGGCAGCCTAGTAGCAGGCTTTTAACCTTGTTGTGTTCTGTAAAGCTGTGCCTTTAACAATGTACCTAGCCATGTGGTAACAATGTAACCTTTCTGTGTGCAACAGTATAACCTTCAGCTGTATCAATGTAAACCTGATAAGGGGACGCGAGCTAGTGACCACTAGATGGCAATAGCGAGCGTCCAGCTCTCATGGCTCAGATTCACCTGGATCAGCAGCGCGGGAAGATTCCCGCCACCTCTTCACCTGGACAAGAAGGGCGTGACCGTCTACGATGTCACGCAGGCAGCAACCAATAGTCTGTCGACGAGCCACTTTCAAATGTATAGCCAGCTGTATATATTGAGCTACCCATCCGCCATTACCACATGTTCCTCCGGATCATCATGCAATAAACCTGTGTTAAGCCAACCCTTCGGCTGTTTCATTGTCTTTGGTCCCTTACACTAAAAACCTACAGCAAATTGTTTCAAAAATTTAAATGAAAGTGAACAAGGTGTGGATGGACCATGCCAAACAGACTCAAACATAATACATTCCTTAATTTAAGGAAAAGAATATAGTATCAAAGGGGGGAAAGATAGTTTATTGCTCCTGTGGGGTTTGCATTCCATAATGTTTTGCATCCCATTGTTTACAATATTTTCATTGCTGCCCTACATGGATATAAATATAAACCTGCCAACTTCTTGCATTTCACGAGACAGTTTCTAGTCTAGCCCATGAAAACTTACCCGTCTACATAAATCCTTCCTTAGTTGTCATTCCTATAGTTAAATCCAACGATGTATTCTTCTAAACTAAGGTGAAAAGACTTCAAGAGAAATGTTGCTAATAGTGTTGAATTTAGGTTAAAATCCCATCTCTGCCTTTACTGAAATTTAATTGAGAGTATTTGGACAGATCACAGCCTCTGCCTGTCAGCTTCATTTTCCCCAGTGATTAGAAAAGGGAATATGATACAATAATGGTCCAAATTATAAGCCTTTAAAGACTTGCTTGAAAACTTCGAAGTCAAAGTTTCAAATGTAATGCCAGAAAAGTAGGCGGTTAAGCTGGGCGTATAGAAATGTTTTGTATTATGATATCAAGATATTTATTAATGACAGGATTAATCAGGAAACAGGAAAGGATAATAATGTGGATGTACGAGTCCCAAAACTATCTGGGAAGCCAGCCCTAAATATTTCCAGACTGCATAACCTAATTTATCTTAAAAGCCAAGTGGCTGGAAAACCACAGTTCCTTTGCATTCCTTCACAGGACCTACTATTAAAACCATGTTACCAAGGAAAACAATTATATTACCAGGGAAAAATCAGTCAAATTATTGGCTGTCCTGAAGACAAGAGTACTCTATGTGCCATAATGGTCCTGAGTTAATGGCCTATTATGCAAACAGGCCCCTCCTTACCCTTCTTCCTTCCTTCCTCTCCAGACAGAGATAAGACTTTGCATTCCTTTTATTTATTACAAGTGGAACTTGAGTCTCTCTCTCTCTCTCTCTCTTTTTCCATATCACATCAGTGCCATAAAATATTTATTTGGGTAGATAAGCATTGTGTACTTACCAAACCTGAACTGCCTGGAATAAAAAGCATTCTTTTAGACAAATATGTCAGAATGTGTATGACTCTCATTCATCAATTCTGTGAATGATATAATATAAAGAAATCATTTCCTCAGAAATAATATGTAGCAGAATTTGTGATTGCAGAACAAGGGGCAGGAGACTCACAGTCAAGATTCGCATGAGATTTGGGTAGCAAGAAAGCACTATTTTGTCTACAGGTATCAAGTGGCTAAGATGCTGACTGGGAGGCGGAAGGTCAGCAGTTCGATTCCCGAGTACTGCAGGACAGAATGAGTTCCCATCTTTGTCCCAGTTCCTGCCAACCTAGCAGTTCGAAAGCAAGAAATTGCAAGTAGATAAATAAGGACCACTTTGGTGGGAAGGTAACAGCATTCCATGCACTCCGGTGTCTAGTCAGGCCTGGCACATGACCACAGAAACGTCTGCAAAAGCAGACTGTGCTGGCTCTTCGGCTTTGAAACAGAGATGAGCACTGAACCCTAGAGTCGGATACGACTGGCTTTCGAGCAAGGGAAACCTTTACCTTTACCTTTTATATGGGAAGGGACAATGCACTAAGACCATCCATTTATATCCCTGCTTTATCAACTATGAGAAAACTTCTGAAAGTGTCCAAAATGGCAGACTTTTAGCGTTACTGCTAAATGTAGAGCCTAATTCAATAAACACTTGACAGTTTGATTCAAAAGATACAAGACTGAGACCTGGCTTCACATTTTGCTGGCAAGGTAAAGGGTAAATGTCATCCTTGCTCACAGCCAGTCATATCTGACTCTAGGGTTCAGTGCTCATCTCTGTTTACAGCCAAAGAGCCAGTGCTGTCAGTGTCCTCAGACGTTTCTGTGGACATTTGGTAGACATGACTAGACACTGGAGTGCACAAAATGCTGTTTACCTTCCCACTTGAAGTGGTATCTATTTATCTACTTGCAATTTCTTGCTTTCGAACTGCTAGGTTGGCAGGAGTTGGGACAGAGACGGGAGTTCACTCCATTGTGCACCTCTTGGGCCTTGAACTGCTAACCTGCCCACCTTCCAGTTGTCAAGTTCAATGTCTTAACCACTTGAGCCATTTATAAGCCTACGTAAAGGCCTATGCAGCTTCACTTAAAACAATGAGCAGATGAAGAGGAGAGGGTCGGCTGATATTTGATCTAAACAAGTGGGGAAAGGAACTGCCCGCTTATAAATTTCCAATCTCCGTCTCACAGAGAATTTAAAAAATCATTTTGGTTCTTCAGAAGCTTGGCTTTGTTAGGCAGGCTAATTTTTGAACCATTTGACTTAACCCCAAATTTTATACTATCTTTGTCTGATGAAGAGTTCTAGAGAACTTGAATGAAAGCGCGGTGCCAAAATGGCTGCCACGCTCTTTGCACGCCCCCCCCCCGGACTCAGACATCCGGGTGAGTTAGGGGGTGTGGCCACCCCTCTATAAAAGGGGTGGCCACGAGGCAGCCGAGCTGCCATTTTAAAATAGCGATGGAGAGGAGAAGTTTTCCCTCCACCCCCTCCCTAGTGAACAGTGTGATATTTTGGTCGCTTCGGAGCTGGGTGGGAATTTTTGGCCTGAACCTACAATTGGCCCTTGGGTTCTGGCTTTTTTGCCCATCCCACACTGTTGCTAAGGTTTGACATAGGGGTTTTTGCTCTTGACTTTGGTCACTTAGGCGGGTAGCACTGGTAAGGTAAATATTTATGACCCATAGGTATCCGGCAGGTTCGCAATTGACTGGCCAACACTTAGACAGGTACAGGTGTAATAACGTTGACCGGTCAACGACGAACCAGGCAAGGGGTGATGGCAGGAGCTTTTCAGCATGCATCACCCCGTGATTTGACGGATACACGTCAGAGGGTGGGGTCAGTAGATAGTTTATTGACTACGGTCAACAATTTGTTTGTGTCAACAAACAAATTGATACAAATGGATACATTGTAGCCAATTGCCATTGGCAATTTTGGGAGGAACCTTACCAGTGGTACTGCGGCCTGCTTGCCTTAAGAATTATAATTGGATGAGTACCAATTGAAAGTTATAATTCGGACTAGGCCATTATTCAATAAAAGTGGCCCAATGCCTTATCCATATACCGGTGTCTGAGTCTTTCTTTGGGGGGTGTGCCTGCAAAGCTCACTGTAGCTTTTTAGTAATCCAATAAAGGAGTTGTCCAATCTTGGATTTAGTTTACATAATTGGCTTCTTGTACTGGCAGCAAAAATCAGCAGTAGAAGCTGAGAATCAGAGGGCAGAGGATAGAGAGGTATGGAAGCATACTCTGACATATGACATATAAGTATGCTCTGTAATGCAAACAGCACCTCATTACTTAGCAGCATGAATTACAGAATCTAACTTGTGTATATATAAATCACCTACAGGATTTTGACTAGTTTGCAGATGTCCCTAATTTATTATCTCCCCAGGAAGTAAGTGTGCCTGGATCACTGAAAAGGTTAGCGATGATTTATATTTTATGATCTTGGTTTACTTAGTGTCATCAACTCCAATTTGCCTCAATTCATTTTATATCCAAAATTGTCAATTACAGTGGAACCTCATACAACAATCGCCCCGTATAGCAATGAAATCGTATAACAATTAGGTTTTGGGGGGAAATGGTGTCCCGCATAACAATTTTCCCTATGGAAAAAAATCGTACAACAATTTTTCAATGGGAAAAACCACTTAGCGAAAAAATCGTTGTACAATGCATCCCATAGGGGAAATCGCTATACAATGCATGCATAGTATAGCAATTGTTTCGTACAACAACGAGCCCCATTGAATGAATTAAAATAGTTGTATGAGGTACCACTGTATATATATTAATTTTGATATGGACACCTTCTGGTTACTGAGAAACAGGAGTGTGTCATCAACATAACTGTTTTAAATTCTCATCAGCCACCATTAGTCTTCATCTGACTAATCACACTAATCACACAAGCCAGAGGTTCCACATAAGGCTCAAAGATGGCAAGATACATGTGTCTCATACTGCTTTCTAACTAGAGTACGTTGAATACAGAGACTTTTTAATAATAATAATAATAATAATAATAATAATAATAATAATAATAATAATAATAATAATAATAATAATAATAATAATAATAATAATAATTAGAAGAAGGAAGAAGAAGAAGAAGAAGAAGAAGAAAGAAGAATGAAGTCAGAAATTATTCTGGCTTAAAATGATTTTTGATGGGGCGCCCAAATGAGGCTCCTTTCATGGCCCCAAGATCTTTTCCCACCGATATGGTCCCTATTTATCTATTTGCAATTTCTTGCTTTTGATATGCTAGATTGGCAGGAGCTGGGACAGAGACGGAAGCTCACTCCGTCATGCAGTACCTAGCTCTCCAACTGCCAGCTTGCTGGCCTTCCAACTGAGGCACCATAGCCCTGCCCTTTTTAACGACTGAAGATGACACAGAGGTTGTCAAACAGTTCTCCACTTTAGCAAGAGTACATGGTCCACACACACCCGCCAGCCCCCCCCCACGCCCTAAAAGTCACCAGAGTCTTGTTTTGAGTGAGCAAAACTCCCTTAGACTTCAGAAGCTATTATCCCATGCAAACCAGTGGGTAGGGTTCTCATCAAAATTTTAATGTCAACATTAATAATGGAGCTTATCATTATTTGGTGCATTGGGCATGAGTGATGGAAATATTTACCTCCTGCCAGAGCCTTAACTAGTAATTTGAGCTTCCAGTGCTATACTGCCTTACTGCCTTATTAGTATGTGACTGGCACACTCAGGATCAAGGCTAGAGGAAAGGGAGATGGATGAGCATATGGGTCCTGTGGTGAGACACCCCTTCTCTCATTTATCATGTTTCTTTCTGTCTAGACAAGTGTGGCTGGATGTGGTATAAGAATTTGGGGAGAGGAGTTTGTGCCATTCCAATAGCAACTATCAGTGGGAAGGATCACTTCCTCACAGGGGCAAAGTTGTTTTGCCTTGTAAAATTCATTCATTCACACACACACACACACACACACACACACACACACACACACACACACACACACACACACACACACACACACACACACACACACACACACACACACACACACACACACACACACACACACACACACACAGATTATAAAATGGTGCAAAAAGAGATTTTCAATGATATTCTGCATAGCCCAGTCCATGTTCCATCCTGACAGCCTTTGGGTACAGGGGGCACCACAGGGGGCAGGGTATGGGTTAGTACCTTGTAACTCTTGGTTAAACCCACTCCTTAAAAAAAAGCAACTTACTTTCCTGGGGCAGCTCTTTATTTCCTTCTAGAACTGGGACAAGCAGGCTTATGGGGTTTCCCCAACTATTTATTTCAAAAGCTGTCAACTGAAGCCTGGTGCAAAATCTAGCCAGACACTTAAGTCCTAGGTCAGGGGTTCCCAACCCAAGGCCCATGGGCCAGCTCTGGCCCATAATGCCATCCCATCTGGCCCATCACCACCTCTGCCGCACCCAGAAGTGGAAGCGGGTGCATTTATGCATCACTCAAGACCATTTACATCAATTAAAATTACATCAATTAAAATCTGTTTTTAATCTTTCACTTTGCTGGGCTTTATTTTGTTGGAGTGTTAAATTGTTTTGAAATATTCTTGAGCTTCTTTTAGAGTGATGCCATTGATTGAATCTGCCTCGAAACCTGTAGTTAGAGAGGTTAAAAACAAAGAAGCAAACGCACCCACAGCTGTCATAAAAATGGAAGTGGGACTGGGTGCATTTATGACAGCCGTAAATGTGCCCACTTCTGCTTCCGAAGGGCATGGTCCGGCCTGCTCAGCTGTCCGGGGGCATGGTCAGGGCCACAGCATAAAAAGGTTGGCCACCCCTGTCTATATCTGTCAAGCGCGGCTCCAGACAATATGGGACCTGCGCAGAACCGTTCTGTGCAGGTCCCTTCTACGCATGCGTAGAAGCCTTCTACGCATCCCCTTCTGTGCAGAACCCTTCTACGCATGCATAGAAGGCTTCTACCCATACGTAGAACGGTTCTGTGCAGAAGGGGATGCGTAGAAGGCTTCTACGCATGCGTAGAAGGGACCTGCGCAGAAGTGGATGCAGAGTAACCACTTCCCCCCTGCCACCAAATTACGGGATGGTGAAAGGAAGAAAAGTGGTGCTAAATTGCAGGAAATCCCGGTCAATATGGGATACTTGACAGGTATGCCCCTGTCCTAGTTATTACTTATCAGGTTCCCAGCAATATACTTGCTAGTTTCTTCTCTTCTCTTTCCACTGCCCTTTTCTCTCCCAGACAGCAACTTATCTGAAAATGAGAAAAGCCCTGTTAGTATGTAGGCTTTACACAAGCAAGAACCCACACAAGTAGGAACTTCTCTTCTTCATATGTGTCATTTGTCTCACTAGAAGTTCCACTTTCAGTGTGCTTTTGCGATCCGGGTAAAGTAATAACTGATTAAAGAATGAGAGTTAGATAATAGTTGGGAAAATTTCACCCAAAACGCATTGCTTGTTACCCCTCCAAAAGCTTTCTTCATTTGAACATGTTGGATACCTCATTGGTTTACATATTTAATAGTTTAATTCCTCGCTAAGCCTCCTGTGGAAAGAGCCATCTGCACAGCCTTGGGCAAGCTGGATGCACCCAGAAAAAGAAAATGCTAACTACTTCTGAGTATTTTCTAACTAGAAAACCCTGGAAAGTTTCTCTGCAAGTTGGAATTGAATTGACATCATGTTATAATATTTATGGAGATGAGTACCTGGAGGCAATTTGCATACTTATGTCAGAATTGAGTTGATGGCACACAATTATTTAGAGTGAGGGAGAGCCATTTTGTTGTTAGCTTAAGTAAAAGATTGGAAGTTGGAATCCCTTGCCAATTTATTGCAGATCCCCCAAGATCAATGGATCTGCTTTTTTTTGGCCAACTCTTGTTCTAATGCATGATTTGCATGTGTTTGAGACTCGCTGAATGATCAGAGAAACAGACATTCGTTTCAGCTTGATTGGTTGGCTTGATAGCAAAATGTGCCAGAAGATGTGTATTCTGAAAAGAGGTTCTCAGAAGTAGGAAGCATGGAATGTGACATCAAAGGTGGGATCATGGAATTAGAAAAAGGGGATCCAAAGCTAGAATGGCAGTGTCATCCTTACACTTAATTAGCAAACATAGAGATTATATTGCATAATTCATTTGCATTACCCGAGAGAGTTTGTCAAACACTTGAAGGTTTAGGGATGACATTGATTATATACATATGTAAAAAGATACAAGTGACTACTGCATCTGAAATGCATTTCCTATGAATATTTGGGAATTCATCATCAGGCTGAAAATAGACTAGCCTTCAGTCTATGCTCATATACCTCAGAATAAGCCTCATAATGAGACACTTGGAAGCTGGTTATATCATGGAACTTAAGTAAAGGTAAAGGTCACCCTTGCTCGAAAGCTGGCCATATCCAATTATAAGGTTCAGTGCTCATCTCTGTTTATAGCCAAAGAGTCAGCACTCTCTGTGTCTGCAGACATTTCCGTGGACATGTGGCAGGCATTCCTCAACACGGGAGTGCACAGAACGCTGTTACCTTTCCCACTGAAGTGGTACCTATTTATCTACTTGCAATTTCTTGCTTTCAGATTGCTAGGTTAGCAGAGACCTGCGACAGAGACAGGAGCTTATTCCGTCATGCAGTACTCAGGTCTTGACCTGCTGACCTGCCGACTTTCCAGTCATCAAGTTCAGCATCTTAACCACTTGAGCCATCACAGTCCCTTTATCATGGAACTTACTAGTGAGCAAGTATGCATATAATCTATCCTGTGAGTACTGTTTACTTCTCTCTCTTTCTGTGCATATGTACAGTGGAATATATTCACTCTGGTGATATTCTTGGCCATATAATATGTGAAGGATTGTATAGTAGATTTGATTTTTGTAAGGACAAATTGCAGATTGCCAACCCTTAGCATATACTGTTTTGTCATGAGAATAAGTCTTTTAAACAGAAAGGTCAATTTATGTTTCGATCAGTTTGGGAGAAAGATGACATATGAATCCAATGAATGAATGAATTTTCCTGATATGCTAAAGTCAAGATCAGAACTAAAAGACTTCCACAGTCATTGATTGTGGGTGGAAGAAGGAGAAACTTCTCCAACCATAGGCTCAATCTATATTGTTTCTCTCTTGTTATTTTTCTGAGGAACTGGTAGAGCAACAATATTAGAAAGTATTTTACGTAAATTAGATAATTAAAGTTAACAGCCCTCACTGTAATTATGTTAGTCATAAAGAATGTAATTATTGACATTCCATGGAATAACCCACTACAGCTCAGTAATACTTAATTTGCCATCCATTAACAACTTTAGTGTTTCACTGTTATTTATTCATTTAACATTAAAATTAATGAGGCTCTATTAAGCAAGCATGTGTCAGCAATTATGATGCAAAACATCCTTCTCAAGCTTTGCAGTACAGTAAAAAGGAAATGATGAAAACTAATAATTCCCAACTGGCGGTTTAAGACTTACAGAGGAGTTGTTTTATTCATTCTAATTTTTAAAAAAAATACTCTGCCTTTCTAGGTTTATTCATCACTCAAGACTATTTACATCAATTAAAACCTGTTTTTAATCTTTCACTTTGCTGGGCTTTATTTTGTTTGAATGTTACATACAAACATACGAACAGCCTTGCTGGAACAGGCCACAGCCCATTCAGTCCAGCATTCTGTCTCACACAGTGGCTCACCATTTCCTTCAGGGTATTCCCAAGCAGATGCCTTCACCTGCTTAGGATTCCCTGGAAATGGCATTGAGAGATATTAGCTATCCATAATTATAGCCATTGATACCCTTGTCCTCCATGAACTTGTCTAATCCTTTCTTAAAGCTGTCAAGACTGACAGCTGTCACCACTTCTTCTGGCAGGGAGTTCCATAGACAAGTGATCCTCTGGGTGAAAAAGTACTTTCTCTTATTTGTTTGAGAACTAGTACCCAAAAGTTTCATCGAGTGCCCCCTAGTTCTAGTGTTATGCGATAGGGAAAACAGTTTTTCCTTATCTACTTTGTCCACACCGTGCATGATTTTATAAACTTCAATCAGGCCATCTCTTAGACGCCGTCGCTCAAGAGTGAAAAAGGCCCAACCATTGCAGCCTCAGATGGTAAGGAAGGTGTTCCAGTCCCCTAATCATTCTGGTTGCCCTCCTCTGCACTTTTTCCAGCTCCATAATATGCCTCTGGAGGTATGGCGACCAGAACTGTGCACAGTATTCCAGATGGGGCCTCACCATAGATTTATAAAGAGGCAAAATGACACTTGCTGACTTATTTTCTATACCCTTCCTAATGATCCCTAGCATTGAGTTTGCTTTTTTCACTGCTGAGGCACACTGGGTTGACACCTTCATTGAGCTGTCCACCAGGACACCAAGGTCCCTTTCCTGGTTTGTTGCAGAGAGTTCAGACCCCATCAGTTTATAAATGTAATTGGGGTTTTTTCCCCCAACATGCATCACTCTGCACTTACTAATGTTGAAGCTCATTTGCCACTGTTTTGCCCACTCCCCCAGTGTCAAGAGATCCCTCTGGAGCTCCTCACAATCTCTCACAGTTTTCACTACCCTGTATAATTTAGTGTCGTCAGCAAATTTGGCTACCTTGCTATTTACTCCTACTTCTAGATCATTTATGAAGAGTTTGAAAAGCAGGGGTCCCAGTACTGAACCTTGGGGGACCACACTCTTTACTTCCCTCCACTTGGAGAAGTGTCCATTTAGTGCTACCCTCTGTTTCCTGTCACTTAGCCAGTTGCTGATCCAGGACAAGACCTGTCCCTTTATTCCATGACTGGTAAGTTTATTCAAGAGCCTTTGGTGTGGGACCTTGTCAAAAGCCTTCTGAAAGTCCAGATAAACAATGTCAACTGGATCCCCCTTATCCACATGTTTGTTGACACTCTAAAAAAATTCCAACAGATTAGTGAGGCATGATTTGCCCTTGCAAAAGCCATGTTGGCTCTCCTTTAGCAGTGCCTTCTCTTCTATGTGCCTATTAATTCTATCTTTTAGGATGGTTTCCATCACTTTACCTGGGACACATGTCAAACTGACAGGTCGGTAATTTCCTGGATCACCCCTGGATCCTTTTTTGAAAATTGGTGTTACATTCGCTACCTTCCAGTCATCAGGCACAAAGCCTGATTTGAGGGAAAGATTATATATTTTGGCTAGATCAGCAATTTCATCTTTAAGTTCCCAGAGGACTCGTGGATGGATGCCATCTGGTCCTGGTGATTTGTTAGCGTTTAGTTTAACAAGACATGCAAGGATCTCCTCCCTGGTTATTTCTATCTGGCTTAATTCTTCGGTTTCCCTCCCTATGAAGATAGGCTCTGTTTTGGGCATGTGGTCTCTGTCTTCTTCAGTGAATACTGAAGCAAAGAATTCATTGAGTCTCTCTGCAATCTCTGTTTCCTCTTTAATAACCCCTTGCCTTCCATTGTCATCTAATGGTTGTTGTGTTCTGATGGTTTTACTGTACACATGGATTGCAATGTATCTGAGTCAATGTAACCTTGCCTATAGCAACAATGTAACCTTCAGCTGTATCATATAAGCCCTGTAATAGGACGCGAGCTAATGACCACCAGCTGGCAGCAGCGAGCGTCCAAGCTCTCTTGGTCCGAACTCATCAAAGGCAACAGCGCGGGAAGTTTTCCCGCCACTACCTACACCTGGACAAGAAGGGCGTGACCTGCAATGACGTCACGCAGACAGTAGCCAATGGGCTACCATGGCACCACGTTCAAATGTATTACTGCTGTATATAAAGAGCTATTGATCCGCCATTACCTCATGTTCCCTCTGTCCACGATGCAATAAACCTGAGTTAACCCAGCCCGAGGCTGTGTCCCGTGTCTTGGTTTGCATACACCAAATTGGCGACGAAGGTGGGATAATGGATCCCCACGGAACAGCCAGGGCACAGAGCGGGTTCAACATCACCAAACCGCAAGACTGGGAGCTGCTTGAGATGGACTTCCAGGCGGCACTGGTGGAACTCAGAGTCAAACAAGACGACGAGGAGAGGAAGAGGGCCATCCTCACCAGAATGCTCGGGATGGAAACCAAGCGGACGCTGGTGGGCATAATCGCTCCGAAGAAGGTGAGCGACTTTAAGGCGAGCGACATCATGAAGCTGCTGCGAGAGCGGTTCTGCCCCTCGAGGGCAATGTTTCCCGCTCGGAGCGCGTTTTGGAGGCGAGTCCAAGCGCCAGACGAGTCGGTTGAGGCATTCGTGGCCGCCATGAGGATAGCCGCCGCCCCCTGTAAATGGGGCGACATCCTGGAGATGGTCCTCAGGGACGGCGTGTTATGTGGCCTGAAAGACAAGGAGGTGCAGCGCAGCTTGATGAATAAGGAGCCGCCACCCATGCTGGCCGAAGTCATAGAGGCCGCGGAAGCCGCAGAGTCCACGAATGCCGGAGTGGACGAGATGCATCAGTGGCGTGAGTGGCGTCCTAAAGCCGGCAAGGCGGAAAATTCGGTGCACGGGAAGGCCGGACAGTCGGTGCACGCGACTCGGCGGGCCTCAAAGTCGTCTACGGAAGGCAGCGACGGCGAGGAGGTCCAGAAGGTCCGGAAGGGCGGTCGACGCTGCGAGGGTTGCGGAGCGGCCCACGAGCGCGCGAGATGCCCGTTCAGGAAGGCCGAGTGTTACACCTGCGGCCGTCGGGGGCACATCGCCAAGGCGTGCAGAAAGCGGAAAGAGGGCCGGAGGCAATCACAAGACCGCGCGGCCAGGCCGGACCGTCCAGCAAGGCCCAAAGATGGCGCCCAGACCACGAGGAAGCAGGACGGCGTGGGCCGCGTCTCGGACAGCAGCGAGGACGACGCCTCAGTGTTCAGCGTGTCCGCGGGACAGTCCCATTACTTCGTTGAGGTATTAGTACAAGGGGCCCCTATTAAGATGGAAATTGACTCGGGGTCCTCCTTTTCCATAATTCCCCAGAAAGAGTTCCTGAAAATCGACCCCCACGTGCGGCCAAAGCTTAAAGCGTTGAGGTCCACACTACGGGACGTACAGGGAAACAACATTCCGGTATTGGGGGTTGGGAAGTTTCGGGTCAATTTTAAGAGACATTCTGCGGAACTGCCCCTAGTTGTCCTGAAAGGGGGAAGCTGTAGCCTCCTGGGAACACAGTGGTTTCAGCCCTTAGGGTTGTTCATAGGGGGGGTGCATACCGTGGGGGGGGACCCAATACAAGCGGTTTGCGATGCGCATCCCGCCGTTTTTGAGAAAGGACTCGGAAAGTTCAAGGGACCCCCTGTAGCTTTCGACATAGACCCGGAGGTCCGCCCGATAAGACTCAAACCACGCAGGGTGCCGTTTGCACTCAAGGACAAGATAGAGGCGGAATTGGACAAACTGGTGGGCCAGGGGATTCTTATTCCTGTTGATTCCGCGGAGTGGGAAACTCCAATTGTAACGGCTCTAAAGGCTAACGGGGAGGTGCGCATTTGCGCAGATTATAAGTGTACAATTAACAAGGCGATCCGCCCTAATGCATACCCGGTGCCAGTGATAAGCCACCTTTTGGCCAGGCTAAATGGGGGAAAGTGTTTCGCCAAGCTCGATTTGGCACAAGCCTATCAGCAACTTCCTGTGACCCCCGCCACGGCCGCGGCACAAACGATAGTTACACATAAGGGAGCGTTCCAGGTGTCGCGGTTACAGTTCGGCGTGAACTCGGCACCCGGTCTTTTTCAATCGCTCGTGGAACGCCTCCTAAAGGGCCTGGAGGGGGTGTTGCCTTATTTTGATGACGTGTTGATAACAGGGGGGAGTGAGGCTGAACTAGCGAAAAGGTTGGACAAGGTACTGACCGTGTTCGAGAAAGCGGGGCTGAGATTGAGGAAGGATAAATGTGTTTTTTTCGAAACAGAGGTCGAGTTTTTAGGGTTCCGAATCACACCCGAGGGGATTAAGCCGTCTAAATCCAAGGTAGCAGCCATTAAAAAGGCCCCTCGCCCCACATCCAAGACCGAGCTGCAATCTTTCCTGGGGCTCCTAAATTTTTACCATACATTCCTCCCGCGGAAGGCGTCCGTGGCCGAACCGCTCCATCGGTTGCTGAAAAAGGAGGAGCCGTGGATGTGGGGTGATGAGCACGAGAGGGCGTTCAAAGAGCTAAAGCAACTCCTAACATCTGAGGCAATCCTGACGCATTTCGACCCCAAACGGCCTGTGGTCCTAGTTTGTGATGCATCCCCGGTGGGGGTGGGGGCGGTGCTTTGCCACGTGTTGGAGGACGGAAGGGAGGCCCCGGTAGCATTTTACTCAAGGTCCCTGTCCCAAGCGGAGCGGAATTACGCGCAAACCGACAGGGAAGCATTAGCAATCGTATCGGGGACCAAAAAATTTCACGATTTTTTGTATGGCCGCCCGTTCAAAATCGTGACCGATCACAAACCGCTGTTAGGGATTTTCACGGCGCACAAGCCCACGCCGCAGATCCTGTCCCCGAGAATGCTGCGATGGGCTATTTTCCTCAACGCGTACCAACATGAGTTGGAGTACAGGCCCGGAAAGGAGATCAGCCATGCTGATGCGCTTTCGAGATCCCCTTTGCCATTGTCGGACGCCCAAAAGGCGAGAGCAGAAAAGGACCGCCAGGTGTTGCTAATTGAGGTTTTAGACGCTCCCCCAATAGTACCAGCCGACATTGCTAGGGCGACAGGCAAGGACAGGACACTGGCGAAGGTTTGCTCATGGGTGCAGAAGGGGTGGCCGGGTTCGTCCCCGAGTACGGAGTTCGACCCATTCTTTAGGAAAAAGCTAGAGTTGTCCCTAGAGAGGGGGTGCCTTCTGTGGGGCCAACGGGTGGTGGTCCCTGCGCCCCTGCGGACGAGGGTGCTCGAACTGCTGCACGTCAGCCACCCGGGCATAGTTCGTTCAAAGGCGCTGGCCCGGAGTTACTTCTGGTGGCCGCAGCTGGACACGGATATTGAGCACATGGTTGGCACTTGCGAGGCTTGCCAGGGGTCCCGCCCTGAGGCGGCCCGTCTTCCACATAGGGAATGGGACACAGCACGGGGACCATGGTCCAGGGTGCACGTAGATTTCGCTGGCCCATTCCGAGGAACCATGTTTCTCCTAGTCGTGGATGCGTTCTCCAAGTGGCTGGAGGTTATCCCGGTAAAAAGCACGTCCTCCGCCACGACAATTAGCCGGCTACGGAGAGTCTTTTCCACGTTCGGTTTACCCGACACTTTAGTCAGCGATAACGCTAGTTGTTTCACCTCCGCTGAGTTCGGGGCATTCATGGAGACAAACGCCATTCGGCATATCACGTCCGCACCGTTTCACCCGGCCACGAATGGCCAAGTGGAACGGTTGGTGCGTACAACGAAGGAGGCGCTGCGGCGCATGGGCCCGGGGGACCTGAATCACCAAGTGTGCCAATTCCTCTTAGCGTATAGGGTGACCCCTTTGGCGTCCGGCTACTCGCCGGCAGAGCTCTTGATGCGGCGAAAACTGACCACGCTCCTGTCCAGGCTAGACCCAACGAGAGTCGAGGATAAAGGGAAAAACGTGGGGTTGGCAGTCTCGAAAGGTTTCGCTGCCGGTGACCCTGTTCACTGCAGGAACTATTCCAGCGCAGGGCCAGCCTGGGTACCAGGGACGGTTGTAGAACAGACGGGACCAGTGTCGTACCGGGTCGAGACGAACACCGGCCTCCTCTGGAGGAGGCACGCAGATCAACTGAGGCACCGAGTGATTGGGCCAGTCAGTGGAGCTCAGCAACAGGATTCAGCGTTAGGGTTCTCCCCCACCCGCTTAACCCAAGGGGGAGACAGCAGTGGACAACAGTCCCAAGCATGGGGGGAAGGAAGCAGAAGCAGCGGCCCCGACTCATATCCTTTTGATACGCCAGCTCTAGCAGGGGCCGGGGAAGGGGGAGAGGAGTTCGCGACCGCTGCCCCCGATAGTGATTTTGATTTTGATTTGGCGAGCCGGGGGGGTTTTCAGGAGTGTTCCCCCACCCATCCAAGCGAGAAGAGGGGTTTTTCGTTAGCCCCCAGTGCCCCCGGTTCCTCCCTAAGAAAGAGCACACCTCCCAACAGCGCCGCGGAGCCGCGGAAAGTCACTAACGAGTCTCCCTCTCATATTGCAGGACAGGAGACCAGGGGACAAAGAGAAGGTAGCAAACCCGGGGAGAGGCAGCCCGCACCGAGACCCCAGCGTGTTCGAAATAAGCCATCTTGGCTGAGAGACTTTGTCTCCTAAGGGGGGGGGAGTGTGTTAAGGTGGGCTCGAGACTTTGTCTCGTCCTAGGGGGGAGGGATGTTGTGTTCTGATGGTTTTACTGTACACATGGATTGCAATGTATCTGAGTCAATGTAACCTTGCCTATAGCAACAATGTAACCTTCAGCTGTATCATATAAGCCCTGTAATAGGACGCGAGCTAATGACCACCAGCTGGCAGCAGCGAGCGTCCAAGCTCTCTTGGTCCGAACTCATCAAAGGCAACAGCGCGGGAAGTTTTCCCGCCACTACCTACACCTGGACAAGAAGGGCGTGACCTGCAATGACGTCACGCAGACAGTAGCCAATGGGCTACCATGGCACCACGTTCAAATGTATTACTGCTGTATATAAAGAGCTATTGATCCGCCATTACCTCATGTTCCCTCTGTCCACGATGCAATAAACCTGAGTTAACCCAGCCCGAGGCTGTGTCCCGTGTCTTGGTTTGCATACACCAAAATGGTCCAATGGCCTTCCTAGTTGGGTTCTTACTTCTAATGTACTGAAAGAAGTCTTTGTTATTTCTCTGAGTATTTTTAGCTATACGCTCCTCAAAGTCTTGCTTTGCTTTCCTGATTGTTGCCTTGCATTTGTTCTGCCAGAATTTATGTTTCTGCCTGCTGTCCTCATTCGGACAAGCCTCCCATCTTCTAAATGAGCTTTTCTTGCTTTTGATCACTTCCCAAACAGCTCCTGTAAGCCACATCGGAGTCCTCTAGGACCTGGCAGTGCCCTTTTTCCTTTTGGGTATACATTCCAATTGGGCCTCTGTTATTGTTTTTGTAAACAGCCTCCATGCCTTTTGGAGTGTTTGGACTCTCTCAATTTTCCCTTTCAGCTTCTTTTTTACTAGTTTCCTCATCTTTTGGAAATTTCCTTTTTGAAAATTTAAGGTCTCTGTGTTAGATTTTATCAGTGACTTGCAGTCTATGATCAAGTTAAACATAATTGAGTTGTGGTCATTGTTCCCTATTGGATCAGTCACATTAACATCTTGCACCAGATCCTGAGTATTACTGAGTATTACAAGGATTCTTGTACCTCTAGTTGGGTCTTCAACCATCTGTCCCAGGGAACAATCATTTAGCATATCTAGGAACTTTATCTCTTTATCATGTGTCACCCAGTCTATGTGAGGGTAATTGAAGTCCCCCATTATAACCAGGCTTCCCTTCTTGGATGCCTCCTTTACAACATTCTCCAACATTCTCCAACTACCAGTCTCCCTCAGGAGTTTGGCTCAGAGGCTGATAGTATATGCCTACTGTTAGACCATCCTTGTGGCCTGGTACTCTTACCCACAGAGTTTCTAATGGTGACTCCAAATCACCTAGATATTCCAATTTGTACGATTTTATCACTTCTTTGACATACAAGGCTACACCACCTCCCGTTTGCCCTTTCCTATCCTTCCTGTACAGTTTGTAGCCCGGGATAACTGTATCCCATTGGTTATCATCCGTCCACCAGGTTTCAGTGATACCAATAATATCAATATTCTTATCTATTGCTAAGTATTCCAGCTGCCCTATTTTGTTCCGGAAGCTTCTGGCATTTGTATACAAGCATTTATATATGCTTTTCTGATACAGTCTTTTGAGTCCAGTTGCATTGTTAGACTGCCTCTTGCATCCTTCTGCTAGAGTGCTGGTGACTAGCTCCTTGCTCTGCTCCTTAATTTTTGCATCCTCCTCACTACTCAAGTACACACTTTCGCGAACCGGATGCTGCCCAGCTCCTGTCGGCTTTCCCCTAGTTATCAGTTTAAAAGCTGCTCTGCAGCCTTTTTGATGTTGAGTGCCAGCAATCTGGTCCCATCATGGTTCAAGTGCAACCCATCCCTCCTGAACAGATTTGGCTTGCCTCAAAATGTTCTCCAGTTCCTGACAAATCTGAAGCCCTCCTCTCGACACCACCGCCTCATCCACGCATTGAGGCTTCTGAGCTCTGCCTGCCTGGTAGGTCCTGCACAAGGAACAGGCAGCACTTCTGAAAATGCTACTTTGGAAGTCCGGGACTTCAATCTTCTACCTAACAACCTGAATTTGGCTTCCAGGACAGACCGCTCGGCCTTCCCAACATCATTGGTACCAACGTGTACCATGACCACTGGCTCGTTCCCAGTTCTCTCTAACAATCTATCTAGATTTCTCGTGATGTCTGCAACTTTTGCACCTGGCAGGCAAGTCACCATACGGTTATCATGTGCATCACAAATCCATCTCTCTGTATTTCTAATTATTGAATTGCCTAGTACAAGGAGCCTCTTTCCTGCAATCTGTTCATCTACATGCACCTCATAAACCATATTAAGGGAGAGGACTTCAGTTTGTTCCTGTTGTTTATCTTTCTGGATCTCATCAAGTGTGATGAAGGAGAGATCCTCAGGTGGAACCAGTTGTTCCTCTGTGTGTTCCTCATCAGGTGTGATGAGGGTAAGAGCCTCAAATTGATTCTGTAATTTCAGATTCTCAGAGTGATCCCCTACTCTTCTCCTTCTTTGAGTCACATTCCTCCAAGCATCTCCCTCCTGAGTTAGTGAAGTGCCTTCTTCCTCAGAACTGTGCCCTGTCTCTTTGTCCAGCATAGTCTGCTCCGCTCTGTCCAAGAACAGCTCAAGTTCCTTAATTTGTTGATGGTTAGATATGCGGGCCTCTAGCTGTTGGACCTTCTCTTCTAGTAGTGCAACCAGCTTGCACTTGCTGCAAGTGTAGTTCTCCATGTGCTTTGGCAAGAACACAAACATGGCACAAGTATTGCAGGTAACTACAGCTGTTCCCTCAGAATCCATTTTAACAAATGCAGTATTCTGGGCCTCAAAAATGTACACATTTACTACCTTTCTATCTTGTAAGAATATATTCTTCCTTTGTTCTTAGTTTGAAATCTAATGGCACGTGAGCCTCTAAAGCAGCTCTACTCCAACTGCAAGCACACCCAAAACTTACCAGTGCTCACTTCCTTTGTTTGGCTCTCCTCAGCAGCAGCTCTGCTTAAGAGCACATGCAGAATCAAAAGGGCTGACCCTGAAAGAGCTCAGAGCTTTTAAAGGCTAGTGCGGCTCTGCCCCTCTGAGTCACAGTTCAGGGAAGGGCCTGATGTGGCTCTGCCCCCCTGCTTCCTGTTTCTAGCTGCTTCCTCTGTTTGAACAAATGTTCAACAAAACAAATGTTAAATTGTTTTGAAATATCCTTGAGCTTCTTTTGAAGTGATGTCATTGATTGAATCTGCCTTGAAACCTGTGGTTAGAGAGGAGGTTAGAAACAAAGACGCAAACAACATCAGTAAGATGCAACAGTATCAAATATTATAGATGTCTATATATTCAAGAAGACCACTCCCACCACTGTTAAATGACCTGTGGAAGTACTACGACACTCTTCAGACTAAGGACATTGTCCAGTGTTTCTCAGAACTATGTAGGCTGTGGCAGAAGAGCTGTGCTTGCTTCTTTGATCTCAGTGGAAGAAAGATTTGTATACATGTCAACAACAACAACAGCTGTTCAACTGGTAGAAAGAGAGACCTACCCCCCACCATAGAGAATACTTTGGCCATCATGAAAAAGCTCAGCTGCTCCTACAGGGGCAGAGAACTCAGTTCGGATTTTAGTTTGAACCCTATCCAGCAATTGATGTAGTGCCTTGGCTAACTCCTGTAAAGATTACGCTAAAACCTGGAGCAGATTTAATGTCCTTGTGAAACTGGAGTCACCAGCCCTCACTGGTCCTCACTGGTCTTATCCACAGCGTTCCCCTGGAAAGGGAGGGGAAACAGATCATAGTTAGGGTTATCAGGTCAGGAGAGTGTCATGGGGGTAGGGTGGGAGCAAGGGCTTGGAGGGAGGCAGAATTGCTTTTGGGCTAGGGTTGCCATATGTCCCGGAAAACCAGGATTGTCCCGGATTCCCCCGAGGCTCCCGGGGAAACCAGGAGGCAGTGCCTGCTTCAGCCAGTGCCATCCCTGGCCCTTCTAAGAGTCCAATTAGGAAGCTGCTCCCACCCCATTTGCAGGGGAAGGTTCGCTGAGCGGGGCAGATGCGGGACTAGGTTCTCCCTAATGGGGCTGCGCACTTTTGGGGTGGCATGGTGCTTTCCTGGTTTTCCTCATTTCTGAGGGGCTGGACTCAGTCGGTGTCTTTAGAGAGCGAGTAGTCCAGCCCTAGGTCACTCCCATGTGGGGTGCCTCAGGGCTCGGTACTCTTGCCTCAACTGTTTACATCTACATGAAACCGCTGGGTGAGATCATTCATTCCCATGGGGTAAGGTATCATCAGTATGCTGATGATACCCAACTGTACATCTCAGCCCATGGGGACCCAGGTGATGCAGTCAAAGTCCTGACCAGGTGCCTGGAGGCTGTTCGGGTCTGGATGGGGTACAACGGGCTTCAGCTGAATCCTGGCAAGACTGAGTGGCTGTGGGTACGGGGTCCCGTGCTATCCCAGGAACTACCACCTTTGATTCTGGATGGGGCAGTGTTGCCTCAGACAGATCCCATGTGCAATTTGGGGGTCCTCTTGGACTCGCGGCTACTGCTCGAAGGGCAGGTGGCAGCCGTGGCCAGGAGGGCCTTTGCACAGCTTCAAGTCATTCACCAATTGCGCACGCTCCTGGATCGGGATGCCTTGCTCATGGTCACTCAAGCTCTGGTCACCTCCAGATTGGATTATTGCAATGCGGTCTATATGGTGCTGCCCTTGAAGACCGTTTGGAGGCTTCAGCTGGTCCAGAATGCAGCTGCCCAGGCAGTGATGGGTTGCGGACGGTATGCCCGTGCCTCACCTCTGCTACAGGAGCTGCACTGATGTTGTGTATAGAACAATATAGAATGTAACTACTACACTGTACCCTTAAGTCAAATGTAACCAGTCAAACAGGAAAGGGATACTTGAGCCATTTGTAAAGATACATTGTATTCAGCTGTTATTGGAATGTGAGCATACTGCCAGAGAGGGAGTGGCGAGCATTCAACTCACATGGTACAAATTGCCCAATTGCGTACAGCCACGGGAAACCTCCCCACCACGGACTACCTGGACAAGAAGGGCAAGACTCCAGATGACATCACGCCTACAGTAGCCAATAGGCTACGGTGTAGCCAGATTCAAATGTATAGTGACTGTATAAAAAGAGTTGTATTGCCACCATTACCTCGTGTTCATACTGTACTCCATGCAATAAAGATGTGTTAAGCTAGTCTACAGCTGCTTCAAGCCTCGTGATTCCAGAACACCAAAACTGGTTACCGGTATGCCTCTGGGTGCAATTCAAGGTGCTGGTCTTGAACTTTAAAGCCCTTCATGGCATTGGACCTGGGTACTTAAGAGACCGCATCACCCCAAGGTTATCAGCCCATCCTACAAGGGCAGACAGGAGTGGCGCATTGGTGGTCCCATCAGTAAAAGAAGCCTCTCTTATGGGGACCAGAAGGAGAGCCTTCTCCGTGTCTGCCCCAGCCCTCTTTTAGTGTAAGGGACCAAAGACAACGCAACAGCCGAAAGGTTGGCTTAACACAGGTTTATTGCATGATGATCCGGAGGAACATGTGGTAATGGCGGATGGGTAGCTCAATATATACAGCTGGCTATACATTTGAATGTGGCTCGTTGACAGGCTATTGGTTGCTGCCTGCGTGACGTCATAGGAGGTCACACCCTTCTTGACCAGGTGAGGAAGTCGCGGGGAATCTTCCCGCGCTGCTGACCCAGGTGGCTATGATCCATTAGAGCTGGACGCTCGCTACTGTCCTCTGGTGGTCACTAGCTCGCGTCCCTTATTAGGCTTACATTGATACAGGTGATGGTTATAATGTTGCACACGGAAAGGTTACATTGATAACACATGGCAAAGGTACATTGTTAAAGGCACTGCTTTACAGAACACAACATCCCTCCCCCCTAGGATGAGACGAAGTCTCTCAGCCAAGATGGCTTGTTGCATGTGCGTTTGGGCCGTGAAGAGGGCTGCCCCCCCCCCGGGGGCGTTATTGCTTCTTTGTTCCCTGGTCCCTTGTCCTGAAATGGGAGAGGGAGACTCGTTAGTGGCTTGCCACTGTCTGGCGGTTTTAGGGGAAGGGAAAAACTCCATTGTGGGGAGACCGGGGGCCGTTGGGGCTAACGAAAAACCCCTCTTCTCGCTTGGACGGGTGGGGGACCACTCCGAAACCCCCCCCCCCGGTTCTGGAAATCAAAATCTAACTTGGTAGGGGTACCCGCATTTGTGGGGACTTTCCGCGAGATATGTATGGGGTCGGGTTCCTCCTCCTCGGAAAGATCCCCCAGGGTATCTATGAGGACATCCTCCTCCCCCCTTGGTGGGGGCCCATGGTCCCCTTTTCCTCCCCCTTGGGCTGAACGGGTGGGGGAGAACCCTAACGCTGACTTATTTCCTGCCTGATCAGTGCCCTGCTCATTGGAGACCCTGCGTCGGAGCTGGTCCGCGTGCCGCCTCCACAGGAGCCCTGTGCTGGTTTCCACGTGGTACGACACGGGGCCGGTTTGCTCTACAACTACGCCTGGAACCCAGGCTGGGCCCGTGCTGGCGTAATTCCTGCAATGCACGGGGGCGCCTACACTGAAACTCTTCGTAGCCTCTAGCCCAATGTTCCTCCCTTTGTTCTCTACCCTTGTGGGGTCTAGCCTAGTAAGGATGGTGGTCAGCTTCCTGCGCATTAAGAGTTCTGCGGGGGAGTATCCTGACGCCAACGGGGTCACCCTGTACCCTAGCAGAAACTGACACACTTGTAGGTTCAAATCCCCTGGGCCCATGCGCCGCAACGCGTCCTTCGTGGTGCGGACGAGGCGCTCTGCTTGGCCGTTGGTGGCCGGGTGGAACGGGGCGCAGGTGATATGCCGAACGGCGTTGATCTCCATGAATGCCTTAAACTCGGAGGACGTGAAACAACTAGCGTTGTCGCTAATTAACGTGTCGGGTATGCCGAATGTGGAAAAGAGCCTCCGCAAATGTCTAATGGTCTGGGCCGAGGAGGTGCTCGTGACTGGGATAACCTCCAACCATTTGGAGAAAGCGTCCACTACAAGGAGGAACAGGGTGCCTCTGAACGGGCCCGCGAAATCAATGTGCACCCGGGACCACGGCCCCTTAGCCGCGTCCCATTCCCTGTGGGGAAGGCGGGCCTCCTCCGGTCTGGAGCATTGGCAACTTTCACAAGTGCCGACCATGTGCTCAATGTCGGCATCTAGCTGGGGCCACCAGAAGTAACTCCGGGCCAGCGCCTTAGATCGCACGATGCCGGGGTGGCTGACGTGAAGCAGTTTGAGCACCCGCGGCCGAAGGGAAGTGGAAATCACCACCCGCTGCCCCCACAAGAGACACCCCCTCTCTAGGGACAGTTCTAGCTTTTTTCTGAAAAAATGGAGCGAACTCCTCCGCTGGGGAGGATGCTGGCCACCCTTTCTGTAGCCAGGAGCTTACTGTCGCTAACGTTTTGTCTTTCTCTGTCGCTTTGGCAATGTCGGCGGGCACTACGGGGGGCGAATCCAGCACCTCTATCATGAGAACCTGATGGTCCCGCTCCCCCATGCTCACCTGGCTGGGCGTTAGGGGAAGGGGAGACCTAGATAGGGCGTCCACATGGCTGATCTCTTTCCCGGGCCGGTAGACCAACGCGTGCTGATACGCGTTGAGAAAAATGGCCCACCCGAGCATCCTTGGGGACAGGATTTGAGGGGTGGGCTTATCCGCGGTAAAAATGCCTAGCAGGGGTTTGTGGTCCGTCACAATGGTGAAGGGGCGGCCATACAGAAAATCGTGAAATTTTTTTGTCCCCGAGACTATCACTAATGCCTCCCTGTCCGTCTGTGCGTAGTTTCTCTCTGTTTGGGACAGGGACCTGGAGTAAAATGCTATCAGGGCCTCCCTTCCATTCTCCAGCACGTGGCACAGCACTGCCCCCACCCCCACTGGAGATGCATCACAGATCAGAACTACTGGGCGTTTGGGGTCGAAGTGGGTCAGTATGGCGTCGGACGCCAGGAGGCTTTTCAGCTCACTAAATGCCCTTTCTTGGTCATCGCCCCACTTCCATGCCTGGTCTTTCTTTAGCAGCTTGTGTAGCGGTTCAGCCACCGCTGCCTTCCGGGGGAGGAAGGAGTGGTAAAAGTTGAGCAGCCCTAGGAACGACTGCAACTCGGGCTTGGAGGTGGGGCGGGGGGCTTTCTTGATGGCTGCCACCTTAGACTTGGATGGTTTTATCCCCTCTGGAGTCACACAAAACCCTAGGAATTCAACCTCGGTTGCGAAGAAGACGCATTTGTCCTTTCGCAACCTCAGCCCCGCCTTTTCGAATATCGTCAGGACCTTCCCCAACCTCTTGGCCAATTCAGCCCGACTCCCCCCTGTTATTAACACGTCATCAAAATAAGGCAACACCCCCTCCAGTCCCTTCAGGAGGCGTTCCACGAGTGACTGGAAAATTCCTGGCGCCGAATTCACGCCGAATTGGAGGCGCGTCACCTGGAACGCCCCCTTATGGGTGACTATGGTCTGCGCAGCAGCTGCAGCAGGGGACACCGTGAGCTGCTGGTAGGCCTGTGCTAAGTCGAGCTTAGCGAAACATTTCCCCCCGTGTAACCTGGCCAGCAGATGGCTGACTACCGGCACCGGATATGCATTCGGGCGGATCGCCTTGTTGATGGTGCACTTGTAGTCGGCGCATATGCAGACCTCCCCATTGGCTTTTAGGGCAGTTACAATTGGAGTTTCCCACTCTGCAGAATCTACAGGCACAAGAATCCCCTGACCCACCAATTTGTCCAGTTCCGCCTCTATCTTGTCCTTGAGTGCGAACGGCACCCGGCGTGGTTTTAGGCGAACAGGGCGGACCTCCGGGTCCAGGTCGAAAGTCACTGGGGGCCCCTTGAATTTCCCCAGTCCCTTTTTGAAGACTTCGGGGTGCGCCTCGCACACCTCCTGAATTGGATCAGTCCCAACAGCGTGCATCCCCACGGCATGCACCCCCCCAATGAACAACCCCAGGGGCTGGAACCATTGAGTCCCGAGGAGGCTGCAATTTCCTCCCTTGAGCACGACCAGGGGAAGGGACGTGGCGTGCTCCTTGAATTTGACCTGAAATTCTCCAACCCCCAACACTGGAATACTGTTCCCTTGCACGTCCCGTAGTGTGGCCCTCAATGCTTTGAGCTTGGGCCGCTTTTGGGGGGCAATTCCGAAAAACTCCCTCTGGGAAATGATTGAATATGAGGACCCCGAGTCAATTTCCATCCTAATGGGCATCCCTTGGACTAGTACCTCAACAAAGTAGCGGGGGTGTCCCGTAGACACGCTGAACACTGGGGCGTCGTCCTCGCTGCCGTCGGCGATGCGGCCCACGCCGTCCTGCTTCCGCGTGGCCTGGGCGCCGTCTTTGGGTCTCGCTGGGCGGTCTCGTCCCGCGGAACGGTCTGGGGAGCTCCTCCGGGACTTGCGCTTCTTCCTGCACACCTTGGCGATGTGCCCGTGGCGGCCGCAGTTGTGGCACTCGGCCTTCCGGAAGGGGCATTTCACGGGGTCGTGGGCCGCGCCACAGCCATCGCGACGCTGGCTCTCCTTCCGGACCCTCTGCACGTTCTCGTCGTCGCTGCTCTCTGTAGACGACCTCGACGTTCGCTGGGACGCATGTACCGGAGCCTCTGCTTTGCTCGACTTTGGCCGCCAGTCCTGGAGTTCTTGGACCCCGGCCTTCGTAGCTTCCGCGGCCTGGGCCGCTCTGACGACCTCCTGCAACGTGGGAGGCGGCTCTTGGTTCATTAATGTGTGCTGGGTCTCGCCGTCGTTCAGGCCGCAAAGCACACAGTCTCGGAGGGTGATTTCGACGTTCTCCCATTTGCACGGGCCGGCCGCCAGCCGCAGGGCCGCCACGAATGCGGCGACCGTCTCCCCGGGCGCTTGGACTCGCCTCCAAAACGCACTCCGAGCGGGAAACATCGCCGTGGCGGGCCGAACGTGCTCACGCAGCAACTGCATGAGTTCCTTGGCCTTGAATTCGCTCACCCTCCTCGGTGCAATCAGGTCCACCAAGGTTCTTTTTGTTTCTTGTCCGAGCATTCTGGTGAAGATGGCTCTTTTCTTCGCCTCTTCCGTGACTTCGGACTCGATCAGTGCGGCCTGGAAGTCCATCTCGAAGATCTCCCAGTCGCCCGGCTTCCTGATTTCGAAACCGGCGCATGTCTTGGTCCCGTGGGCTGCCATCCCACCTTCGTCGCCAATTTAGTGTAAGGGACCAAAGACAACGCAACAGCCGAAAGGTTGGCTTAACACAGGTTTATTGCATGATGATCCGGAGGAACATGTGGTAATGGCGGATGGGTAGCTCAATATATACAGCTGGCTATACATTTGAATGTGGCTCGTTGACAGGCTATTGGTTGCTGCCTGCGTGACGTCATAGGAGGTCACGCCCTTCTTGACCAGGTGAGGAAGTCGCGGGGAATCTTCCCGCGCTGCTGATCCAGGTGGCTATGATCCATTAGAGCTGGATGCTCGCTACTGTCCTCTGGTGGTCACTAGCTCGCGTCCCTTATTAGGCTTACATTGATACAGGTGATGGTTATAATGTTGCACACGGAAAGGTTACATTGATAACACATGGCAAAGGTACATTGTTAAAGGCACTGCTTTACAGAACACAACACCTCTGGAACCTCCTTCCATCAGAATTGTGTCTCCAGTCGGAGCTACACCCCTTCAGGAAGATGCTGAAAACCTGGCTCTGCCAACGAGTGTGGGGCACATTAGGCTCCACATCTCAAGACCGTTGGTTTGTTTAGCCTGCCTGTTGTGAGATTGAGCCCCCCCTCTCCTGTTCTTTGATAAGTCTGTTTTATTGTGGGTGGAGGGAGGGTTAGGGTAGTTTTTGATGATGATGTTGCTAGTTTTTTTATGTGTTTTAATTCTGCTTTTAGCTGGGGTGGTTTACGCAATTTTTTACTGGTAATGTTTTATCTTTCTTGTATTATATATTTTTTCATTGTTGCCGCCCTGAGTGGTGCGTTGCACTAGGAGGGCGGGGTAGAAATCAATAAATAATAATAATAATAATAATCTTCCTCCCCATGCACACACGCAAGCACCCCTGCCTCATCCATCATCCTCTCCTCTCCATTCCCTCGCTCTTCCTCTGGCAGCTTAGAGTCGCCAAAACAGGACAGGTGTGGGAAGAAATGGGGTGGAGGGGGGCTTTTCCCCTCCTTTACTTGTAAGGAGACCCGCCTGGGGAAACACACCCACCATTTTTGTCAAGTATACTTCTGTCCAGGTTTTGTGGGAGAGAATTATAGTAACGCTATTTTGGGCTGATCATGGGCAGAAAGAAGAATTCAGGTACAGTACCTGGTTCCAAAATCAAGGTAAAATCTAGCTAACTCGGTAATCTGGCAACAAAAAAAACAGCAGGGAAAAAAAATTTCCGATATCTGGTCAGGCAACAAAATGTGCCCAGTGGTTGCTGTCATTCTTTTTAAGCCTTTCATTATAGCGACTGACTATCACCCCTTCCTATTGACCCATGTCACAACAAACAATACAGCCAGATGCATCCTTCACCCTACTGCAAGCTAGGAGGTTCTGAGTAGGGGAGTGGCCAACATAGAAGCACAGGTGAGCTTTTCATCACTACTCCTAATCCAAGACTGATGTCCAGGAAGAGATACAAGAATAGTGGAAGTGAACAATTGGCTGTGGAGAAGATGTTATCGGGAAAGGTTTGGCTTCCTAGACAATGGTCTGTGCTTCTATGAAAAAGGAGCTGTATTTTGTAAAATCCGGAAAGAACATCTGTGCCAAGAGTCCTGCTAGCCTAGTTGAGATGGCATTAAAATTAAGACAGTGAAGATTCCCCGTGCCCGGTTGGGCATCAGTGGCTTCTGGCAGAGGTTAAACCAGTGAGCAAACTCCTGGCCTCTGGCCCTTGTCAGGGCGTAAGGGGGGTGAATTAATGATAGGGATTAATTCGGCCGCTTGTAGCCTGACCGACGATTCTGCCGAGCAAGCATCTCGCAGACCTCAGTTACCTATTAGAGTAATCACTCATCCTCTGGCCAAGGTAATCCCCGGTGTAAATATCAGCCATATTTACCCTTGCTTAAACCCTAAACAATGGTCTTCCTTGCCCCGTGTTTATCCAAGTTAATTAACTTCCCTTTGAGAGGTTTCCCATTAACCCGGGTACGTGGGTGAGGTAATTTTCCTGTCCGATGACAGTTTCGCCACCGTTGCGCTTTCTTCCCTATAAATGATGTTGCCTTTTTCCAATAAAGTACTGATCTGATCTCGCTCCATTTGCCTCGTGTCGTCACTTGATCAGTCTCCTCCGGGACCTTAAGGCCACCCCAGTGGCCCCGATTCCTACATCTGGTGACCCCGACATGATTTACTCGTGAGTAAAGCGACCCAGGAGAGGTCTACTCACGAGTAGCGAGCCACGCGGTCCGGTTCCACGCTTGAACCGCGACCCGTCCGCCCGGAGGACAGCGCGGCGCTCTGGCCGGCAGCCAGTCGGTCAGAAGGACGGCCAGCGGCGAGGCATTCCAAGAGGGGCATTCCTGCACCTTGCTCCCGGCTTTCGGGGAGACTTGCGCCAAGGGGAAAAATGCGTTCCGCTCAGGGCAGCTGTGAGCCCCTGACAGCGCAGAGGCCGCCGAGGGTCCATGGCAGAAGGCCACGCTCCAAGCTCCACCCAGACGATCGTCGCCAAAACCAGTTACCTTGCCCCCAGACGCGTCAGCCCGTCCCGAGGAGGAAACTTCAGAGGACCACTCGCAGGTAATATGGGGACTTGTTCTCAGGGACAGAGTCCGTCCGCTAGCCAAAAAACTCATGAGGAAGAGTTTAGAATCCTGGCCAGGGTATTTAAGTTACGCTTTCACAGCAGGGAACTAGCGAGACTTTTGGCGTACCTTAGGGAACACTGCCTGCTTTACCCAGAAGTAGGTACGTTAACCCTACAGCTCTGGGATCGGATAGGAGACTGCATTCAGCAACCCCCGAAGGCCCCAGGAGGGATAGTTAGCACATGGAGGAAGTGTAGGAAACTCTTAGCTGAGATCGAACCAGTCCGGATAGAAGCGGAAGAACCCCCGTTAGAGAAGTCATCAGTTCAGCCAGTCGAGCCGACTGCGCCCACCGCACTCTATCCAACATTCAAGTACCAGCAGAGTAGCGCAGGGAGCCTTCCCGCGGTGACAGCTGCAGACGTCACCGACGGAATGCAGGGCATGAGAAGCGCAGGCACTCCTCTGACAGCTTCGGGTTCCCGAGTTACCAAGAGTCCCCTTCAGCGCACAATTGAAGAGGAGATTAGGAAGGGGGAATTGCCAGCAGAAGAGCTAGCTGAGCTCAGACAGATATGTCCAATCCGCATGGAAATGGACGCGCTCACGGGCGCACAGCAGATTGTTCATTCCCCAGTCCCGTATAAGCTGCTCATGGCTATGCGGAAGGCAATTGCAGAAACAGGGCTCCAAAGTCGTTTTACTAGGGGCACGCTTCAGCAGGTGTGCGAGACCACCATGTGGATCCCCCATGATTGGAAAGCCGTCATGAGGATGATGCTGACCTCTAGCCAGTACATGATCTGGGACAGCGAGTTCCGCCTAGAGGCTCAAACTCGGGCAGCCAGGATGGGAGGCGCGGTGCTTCCTGAGCAGCTGTATGGCTCGGGTAATTTCGAGTCAATCAATGCTCAGATCAACCTGCCTCTCGCCACTCTCGAGATGTCAGCCGAGGCAGCCTTTAGGGCTTACTTTAAGATCCCAGCCACTGGCAAAGCGGCTAAAAATTACACCTCCATTAAGCAGGGAGCCCAGGAACCCTACATGGACTTCATCAATCGCCTGGAAGAAGCCATTAGCAGGCAGATTGATAATGAGCAAGCCCAGGAAGAGCTCATGATTAAGTTAGCCAAGGACAACGCCAACTTGGACTGCCGTAGAATCTTGCAGTCCCTAGGCAATCGTCCTGACTTGACCCTATCGGACATGATTAGAGCTTGCGCCGACGTTGGCACAGAATCCTATAAGATGGGTCTGCTGGCGGCAGCGGTGCAAGGAGGGAAAAGACCTAATGGTAAGAGCAAAGGGGCATGCCACAATTGTGGCAAGATCAGTCACTTCGCTAGGGAGTGCCGATCCAAGGGAGGCGGGCAAAAGTCCGGCCGTCCCAAGGCTCCGAACACCCTCTGTCCGAAGTGCAAGAAAGGCTATCATTGGGCCAGGTATTGCCAGAATTCGGGAAACCGGAACACGGGCATGTCTCTGGCCCCAGTCCAAACAGAGGCGTCCTTCACCCAGAACTCCCCAGAGCCAGAGTGGAGTCCAACCCCATCCCAGACATTGCAAGGGCGCAGGCCAGCCCCAAGGGCAGCGCGGGACTAGAATTGACTTGCCAGGCGGACGTCACATGCGACCTGCCAGGCACAGTCTATCTGGTCGATTCCCAGTACATGGGACCCCTGCCCAGAGGCTTTATAGGTTTAGTTTTGCCCCGTAGTGTAGCTGGCGCACGCGGAATTTTTATAATTCCGGGAGTCATTGACTCCAATTTTTCAGGCGTTCTCCAAGTTCAGCTTTGGACACACCTGCCCCAAACCATCCCTAAAGGAGACACCTTAGCGCAACTGATCATGGTTCCTTGTCGCTCGCCAGCAGAGAGCCAGGGAGGGCTCAGTGACAGCTTCGAGTCCCGGTCAGAGGACCGCTCGAGCGCCAGTGAGGCAGCGCAAGGATACCAGGTCTTAGCGACAGTGGAGACCAACATTGAATGGAAACAGCGCCCGGTTATTGAGGTATTTCTGAATAATCGATCATTCTCAGGCCTGTTAGATACCGGAGCAGATGTCAGTGTGATAAGCAGAAGCCAGTGGCCAAGGGAGTGGGCCATCGAGCCGGTCTCCGATGTGTGGGGGGTAGGCGGTGTTCAGGAAGCGTTTAGGAGCTGAGAGTGGGTAGAAGTCACAATCCCAAGGGCTGAGGGCACGGCGGTGATCCGACCGCACATTCTTGACGTGCACATCAACCTTTGGGGGAGAGACATTCTGCAGCAGTATGGTGCCACGCTTACCTTTGGGTAATGGCGTTGCCACTTAAATGGCTCACCGATACTCCGGTCTGGGTAGAACAATGGCCGGTAGTAGGGGAGAAATTGGTTGCTCTCAAGCAGCTAGTTAAGGAACAGCTAGACGCAGGACATATAGAACAGTCCACGAGCCCTTGGAATTCGCCAATTTTTGTTATTAAGAAGAAGTCGGGGAAGTGGCGACTCCTCCACGATCTCAGAGAGATCAATAAATGCATACAGCCAATGGGTCCGCTTCAATGCGGCATCCCGAATCCGAATATGATTCCCGAGGGGTGGGAGATCCTAGTCGTAGATCTCAAGGATTGCTTTTATACAATCCCCTTAGACCCCAGGGACCGGGAGAGGTTTGCCTTTACCGTGCCGGTCGTGAACCACAGTGAGCCTACGCAGCGTTACGCGTGGAAATTTTTGCCACAGGGCATGCTCAATTCGCCCACTTTGTGCCAAATTTACGTTCACGACGCACTGGCAAAGTTTCGAAACCTCTACCCACAAGCCTTAGTTTGTCACTTTATGGATGATATTTTGGTAGCGTTGCCAAAACTTGGCAGCGAAGTATTTTCAGACCTCCAGGCCAGCCTGGGGGACAAAGGGTTGCTCATTGCCCCAGAGAAAGTGCAGAGAACCGAGCCCTTCTCATACTTGGGCCATCGGCTTCTCCGCTCTTTCGCAGCACCAGTTTTGCCTCAGGTTAATTTACAGGACTCAGTCACCTTGGTAGAATTACAGCAGGTTTTAGGGAATATCAATTGGGCCAGACCGTATTTTCGATTGGATACGGATCTTCTGAAACCGCTCTTCTCGCTGCTAACGCTAGGTAAGCAGCCAGCAGACCGGATAAAAATTTCTCGAGACGCGCGCTTGGCGCTCGAGAAAGTTAACCAAGCTCTCAGCCAAAGATGGGTAGATAGGATCGCCCAGGGGCCCTATGCCCCCATCCTGAATCTGTACATCGTGCGATCGGGATCCATGTTCACTGGGGCGCTAGGAGTAGACTCAGAGAAGGGAGCGAAAATTGTGGAGTGGGTGTACTTGCCTAACACCTCATCTCGGAACATTGTTCCGCCCCAAGAACTGGTGATCTACCGCGGCAGGCTGAGAGCTAGGGACATTTCTGGGCACGATTTAGCCAAGATCGTAGTCCCGTTCACCAAGGAACAAATTCAGCAGTTGATGCAGCTAGGTGACTCGCTTCCGATAGCTTTGGAAGGATTCACTGGAAGCTTGGCATACCACTTGCCTAAAGACCCCAGACTTGTCTCGCTTCAAACAGGAACAGTCAGCTTGTTCGAATTGCTCTCGCTGGTCCCACTTCAGGGGGCCAGAACAGTTTTTTCTGATGGCGGACGCACTTATGGTGTACTGACCGGGCAGGAGGGCGAAGCTTGGCACACGCTGCTAACTCTTCCACAGAAGTCCGCACAGCGGGCGGAGTTGGCAGCCGTGAATCTTGCTTTGCGCACCAAGGAACGTTTAAATATCATAACCGACAGCCTGTATGTTAGGAATTTGCTTCACAGTCTACCGGGAGCTTACATCACTCCCGCGATAGACAAGAATCTGCTTAGCCTGTTTCTCACTGCTCAATTTCATTTGCGAAACCGCACGGAGCCGCTCTATATTGCCCACATCCGCAGTCATCAAGACCTACCGGGTCCGATTTCCGCGGGCAATAGCAGAGCGGATGCGGCGGCAAAGGAAATTCAGCAACATTCAGTTTTAGGAGTTTTCACTACTCCAATTCAAAGTCATGCCTTTTTCCACCAAAACGCCAAGGCACTCGCCAGACAGTTCAATTTGCCACTTTCTCAAGCCCAGGGTATAGTACGCTCTTGCCAGCATTGCGCAGGGGCGCCGGGGGGGCCCTCGTGGGGGGTTAACCCGCGGGGGACAGAGGCCAATCAGGTGTGGCAAATGGACGTCACGCATGTGCCGCAGTTTGGCAGATGGCAGTACATGCACGTCTGCATAGACACTTTTTCCCAGTTCGTTTGGGCGACGGCGCAGAAGGGGGAGACTGCCTCCCACGTGGAGCAGCATCTCCTATCCTGCATTGCGGCAATGGGCAAGCCGCGGCACGTGAAAACGGACAACGCCCCGTCCTACTGCTCTAGGCAGTTGGCCACCTTCATGGCCACCTGGGACATCAAGCATACATTTGGCATTCCCTACAATCCGCAAGGGCAGGCGATTGTAGAACGGGTCAATCGGACGCTAAAGTCCTATATTGACAAACAAACAGAAAGGGGGGAGTCACCAGCCCTCCCCAATTCACAGGGACAAGCACAGTTTTGTCTGAATAAGGTATTGTTCACATACAATCACCTCAATGTTTTTTCGGACTGTACGCCGCAGGAGAAGCACTTCCGCCATTCGGAAGCTCTCCCGCGACCTATGGTCCGGTACCGAGTGCCACCGGACCCATCTTGGAGGGGCCCGGTGCCGCTCATAACCTGGGGGAGAGGGTATGCTGCAATTATGTCTCCAACAGGTGTCGTGTGGATTCCGGCCCGGTGCGTCAAGCCCCATTTGGAACCTCATGGCGTGGACCCAGACCGACCCGAGTCCGATCCCGGAGATGGAGGACCTCACTCTGACCGAGGAGACCCACCAGGAGAAGCGGCGGCTGTGGACCCAAGCGCAGAGGATCACCTGGGGGATGGTCAAGACCCTTTGCAGAGAGGCCGAGGACGCCCTCCAACGCGAGGAGAAGGAGCCGACACCGGAGCACTTCGTTGCAGCAGTCTTTGCCCAGATTAATGCCAACTCCGTGATCTTCACCCTCATCCTGGCCCTCGCCCTGCTTTTGGGGGGAGGCGTTCAGGCCGCTTCACTTCAGGCCAACGGCCTGCCGCCCGGTGAAGACCTTTCAGCACAGATGCACTACAACTTGTGGGCAAGGTTGGCGGGTCTCGTCAACCAGTCCGATTTTTGCCTGAAGCAGGACATTGGTTCTGCCTCGATCCTCAGCACCTGTCTCATCCCAGTGTGCCACACTCTCGACGCACGCGCCAGGGATGGTGACTGGCTGTTGAAGAAGATTTTCGGACCGCACCTCCCCGCGACTTTTGCAGCCTACGCTCGCTGGGGGGGATTGCGGCTCACCATGACTTTGCCGGCTGATGCAGCCACTCTTCACACCCCGCGAGTGGCGGCCAGCCCGAACTCTACTTGTGCGCAAATAATCGGCTGCGCCACAGGCGGCCGGACCCAGCGCAGCTGCCTCGATACCGGCAGCAGCAACTGGACTTGTGCAAACCCAGAGACAATTGGTTCGTTACCTGCCCATATCACCCTACCCTCAGGGTGGTTCTTCACATGCAATCAGTATACCTTCAACTATATTCCTGCAAATGTATCAGATTCCACATGTTGTCTTAGCCGGTTGACACTGTTGCTCCCCACTAGGGATATGGTTGCCCCAAGCACAAATGTTTCTAATGTTCCACATGTTTCAAATGTTTCAAATGTTTCTGCACCCATCAGGCACACTCGCACCACCCAACTAGACAGATCATGTGACAGCAGCTTTAGAGTCCTAAGCCCAGCCGAATACGTCTCACTATCAGTCAGTATAGTTGGCGTGCCAGGCTTAGCCGTCGGCAACGCACAGAGAATTGGTCGCTTGGCTTGCGGTTTGGCAAAAGCCATCAACCATACCTCCACAGCGATAGCGCTCCTCAATCAGGAGCAGGCGGAACTTCGCCATGCCATCCTCGATAATCAAGCGGCTATCGACTACCTCTTATTGTTGCACCATCTGGGTTGCGAATCCCTTCATGGTATGTGCTGTTTCAACCTTACTGACAACTCCCGGAAAATCCAAAGTCAGCTCACTGATCTCCACACCATAGTCCAGGGCATCACTGAGGGTTCCGCATGGGGGGCTTGGTGGAGTTCATTGTGGAGCTGGATGTGGTCATGGATCCCCTGGGGGTGGCTTCAGACGGTACTCAAGGTGGTAGTGTGGGTGACTATACTAGGCATAGTGTCATGCTGCTTTGCGCAATGTATTCCCTCACTGATCTCGAAGTGCCGCCCCGAGAAGAAATCCCGTGACGTCATTCCCGATCAACAGCTGATGCTGCTTCTGCGCAGAGTCGCCAGTCAGGCCCTTAATATTAAAAAGTAAGGGGAGATGAAGATTCCCCGTGCCCGGTTGGGCATCAGTGGCTTCTGGCAGAGGTTAAACCAGTGAGCAAACTCCTGGCCTCTGGCCCTTGTCAGGGCGTAAGGGGGGTGAATTAATGATAGGGATTAATTCGGCCGCTTGTAGCCTGACCGACGATTCTGCCGAGCAAGCATCTCGCAGACCTCAGTTACCTATTAGAGTAATCACTCATCCTCTGGCCAAGGTAATCCCCGGTGTAAATATCAGCCATATTTACCCTTGCTTAAACCCTAAACAATGGTCTTCCTTGCCCCGTGTTTATCCAAGTTAATTAACTTCCCTTTGAGAGGTTTCCCATTAACCCGGGTACGTGGGTGAGGTAATTTTCCTGTCCGATGACAGTTTCGCCACCGTTGCGCTTTCTTCCCTATAAATGATGTTGCCTTTTTCCAATAAAGTACTGATCTGATCTCGCTCCATTTGCCTCGTGTCGTCACTTGATCAGTCTCCTCCGGGACCTTAAGGCCACCCCAGTGGCCCCGATTCCTACAAGACAGTTGCTTTGTTGATATGGACTCTTGAATTGAACATATGGACTTTTTAAATGAATATTTTTTGCAATATTTTTATGATGTTTTTCTTTCTTTATAATGTTGAATTCATGATCTATATGAATTTGTGATGATTTTGTGATGTTTTCCTGTTATGTGAGCCGCTCAGAGTAGAGCAATCAAGGGGGCGGCATATAAATATGAACAACAACAACAACAAACAACAACAACAACATTGGCTCCTGGGAGTGGAGACAGGTGGGAGATGCCCCCCCCAGCTGACTTCGCTCTCCGGGTTGGCCCACCCAGAGAAGTAGAAAAAGGAAGACGCTGCCGTCGCCGCGAGAGACTCCCTGTCTCGCCCAGGAGCCCATGCCATCGGCTCCCGGGAGTGGAGACAGGTGGGAGATGCTGCCGCCCCCCTGTAGCTGACTTTGCTCTCCGGGCTAGCCCGCCCGGAGAGCAGAAAAGGGAAGATGCCGCCGTCGCCGCGAGAGATTCCCTGTCTCACCCGGGAGCCCATGCCATCGGCTCCCAGGAGTGGAGACAGGTGGGAGATGCCGCCGCCTCCCGCAGCTGACTTCGCTCTTCGGGCTGGCCACACACACACACACACACACACACACACACACACACACACACACACACACACACACACACACACACTCACACACCACAACCACACACACAACACAACACAACACAACCACACACACAACACAACCACACACACAACACAACCACACACACACACACGTACGGCCCGCACCTGGAGGGGAAGGGGGCTCCCTTCCTCTGTCAGGCAAGGCCCGAACAGGGCACTAGCTTTGGCCGTCGCCTGGCAGGGAAAGGCGTACACTTTCCTCGTCATGCAAGGGTCAACAGGAGCGCCAGATTGTGCCCTCGCCTGGTGGGGAAGGTGTTGCTTTCCCCATCAGGCAAGGGTCGACTGGAGCACCGGATCATGTTCTCACATGGCGGGGAAGGTGACCAGAGGCTCCTCTCCCGAGGTCGGCACTAGCCTTCCTCACTGGGGAGATGAGGGGCTCCCCCTCCTTCCCACAACCCCGCCGAAGCTGTGGTGAGGCCGGCGCCAGCCTTGCTTGCCAGGACCACGGGGATGGCTTTCCTCCAGGAGACAAAGTGTCTTCCTGAAGGAAGTGGTTTGCACGCATCAGCGGTTTTTTAAAAAAACTCTTGCGCTGGCTGTCCTGCCTCCTCTGTGCTCGTGCCCTTCAGCCTGATTGGCGGAGGGGTTGTGTGGCACAGAGGATGCTGGGATGTGTAGTTCTTTTTTTGTTCGTGTTTGTGGGGCGGTTGCCCCACTCTCAGCGACCGGACCCTTACGGCAACCCTTGCACGGTGTAAAGGTAAGTGTGGCTGGCTCGGTACGGGATGGTTGGGCTGGGTGTGGCTGCTAATGCTGGACATGCACCACCCTACCCCCTTCTTATAGGTAAAGAAGTCATGAATCCTTTTTCCTTTCTTTTTCCTAAGCAAAAAAGCAGTCAAAATGCTATAACTCCTCTTTTCTCTTAAGGGAGATGTTGCTCCACACCCATTTTGATTTACTGAAGGATTTACATTTCCCCCTTCATGTTATTTTTGGGGTTAAATTGCATGCAGCACGAGGAGTGGTTTGCTATAACTCATATTCATTCCTACTCCTGGAGACTTCCAGGAGTGATAATAATGTATTTTTGCTGGAAGGAAATTTGACAGGAGGGAAGTTGTTGACTGTAAAAGCAGGGGGGCACACTCAGGATTGTATTTTCCTCACTCTTGCTTTACAGGGTGAGAAAACCCCTTATATCAGAGATTCTCAACCTGTGGCCTGTGGGCCAAATGTGGCCCACAACACCATTTCATGTGGCCCTCCACCACCTTTACCATACCAGGAAGTGCCATGTGGTGTAGGAAGGGCAAAATGGCCACCCGGCCCCTGAAGCTGTCTGAGGGAGCATGACCCTGCCTCCAGCTTAAAAAGGTTGAGAACTCCTGCTCTTACATTCTTTGGCCAGAATGGTGAAAGCTGTAAGAAGAAATACTCCTCATGGCAACAATTGAGAAGAATATTGTCATCCCCCTTTATCTTTGTGAATGAGTAAAATTATCCTTTTCATTTTAAAGAAAAGCAAAATATTCAAGGAATATTCCATGTGGCCTCTGCTTTCACCACTGCTATGGGCACTGCTGCGACAGCAGTACTTAGCACTGCAATAAAAGAAGATAAATAGTCTTGCTCATTTACCATGGGAAGGGAGCCTTGAGCAAAACCCTCTGTTAGCCTAATCTGCCTCACAGTTTTGGTGTAAAGATAAAAACAAACCAAAACACTATAGAGCTCCTGAGGGCAGATCAGGCAAGAAATACAACAGTAAACAGAACTAAATAAAACTGCTGAGTATCTAGCCAGGATCTAACTCTGTGATGGCGAACCTTTGCACTCCAGATGTTCTTGAACTTCAATTCCCAGAAGCCCCAGCCCCCTGTGAATCCACTCGAATGGGTTTACTGTGATTCATCTGGCCCGCGCTGCCCTCGTCGCTCCCAGAAGCAGAAGTAAAATGCGCCCGTATATGCAAATATACTTGAAGCCGATTGGCTCATTGTCTCTTCCCTTTAACACCCTCTTTCCCAGGAGAGAGAAGAGACAATGAGCCAATCGGCTTCAAGTATATTTGCATAAAACATAAAAAGAATATTTTGATGGTCCTGCCTTAAACACAGAGTTTTAAAAAATGAAATTGAGGTACACAAGGCTAAGACAGTAGACAATTAAGTGATTAAAGTGTAAAAAACAGTTCCATGAAAAATCAACATAATATGAAATGCTGTCGCAGCAGAGAATGAGGAAAGATATTTAAAATAGAATTATTACAGTAAGGCTGGCTTGTTGCCTTGTTCCCTGTGAGGGGAAGCAGTTGTGCTAAGGGGAGTTCCTAGGGGGCAGTTCTTTCTCCACCAGGGGGAACCCAACACTCCCCCTCTCTGGCTCTGGTATGAGGCACATGCCTCATGAATAAAGATATAATAATAATACAATAATATACGGGAGATTTACATGCCCCCTGGATTTTTTTAAAAATACAGGAGATTATTAAAAAATACGTGATGGCGGGGCTAAATTACGGGGTTTTCCGGGCAATACGAGATACTTGACAGCTATGGTGATGGCGCATGAGCCCACAGAGAGGGCTCTGAGTGCCCCCTCTGGCATGTGTGCCATAGGTTCACTGATATAGAGCATAAACTGGTGGAAGTATTTCAGATCCTTTATTTCTTTATTGTCTGTGCTACATTTTGGTACCTAATTTACATTGCCTACCTGATCTGGTTGGTTTTTAAGCCTAAACAGTCAGTGATTGAAACCTATCATAGATTTGTTTAGCCTGGGGCAAGGAAAAAGAAGACTGAGACTCAGAAGGACAGCAATAAAGGAGTTAGAAAAGATTTTCAAGTGAAAGATAATCTGGAGAGCAAGATCAAGATAATCCATACTCTTGTATTTCAGATCACCAATATGTATGGTGTGAAAACTGGACAGTAAAGGAAAAAATCCTCATTTGAAATATGGTGCTGGAAAGGAGCTTTGCAGATGCTCTGAACTGCCAGAAAGAGGAACAAGTGAGCCCTAGAGCAAATTAAGCCTGAACTATCTCTGGAGGCAAACATGATGAAGCTGAGGCTGCTCCACTTTGGGTACATAATGAGAAGGCAAAGACTCTCTGGAAAAGACAATAATGTTGAAGGCAGCAGGAAAAGAAGAAGACCAAATGTAAAAAGATAGACACCTTAAGGGAAGACAGAGGCTTGAATTTGCAGGGCTGTTAAGGATAGGATGGGACTGCAGTGGCTGAACTGACTAAGATGCTGATTGGAAGGTGGCAGGTCAGCAGTTCGATACCCGAATACTGCAGGACGAAATGAGCTCCCATCTTTGTCCCAGCTCCTGCCAATCTAACAGTTTGAAAGCAAGAAATTGCAGGGACCATTTCAGTGGGAAGGTGTTGTGTATTTAAGGAAATGTGTTTGCCATTTTGTCTCTTGTGAAAGAGTTTAATATGTATTTGCTTTACTATGGTCCGAAGTCTCACAAGACTTCAGGAGGGTTCTGAACGAGAACAAAGCTGTCAAAGGTTCTAATGGTTTTTTCCAACTGTCAGTTCTGATCAGAGATAGTTAAGGAATGTGAGGGTGTGTTGTTAGCTCTGGCCAACTATTCTTATTCCAAATAAAGTTGTGTGTTTGGCCCGTATTGTGGGCTGCTGCCTATTATTTCCAGAATACTAAAGAAGGTAAACAACGTTCCGTACACCGTTTCTAGTCACGCCTGCCACATGACCATGGAAACATCTGCAGAAGTGGATAGCGCTGCCTCTTTGGCTATGAAACAGAGATGATCACTGAACCCTAGAGTCAGATACGACTGGCTTTCAAGCAAGGGTGACCTTTTACCTTTACTGAGGATAGGACATTTTGGAAATCTCTAATTTATAGGGTCACTATAAGTCAGAGGCAACTTGATGGAACACAACAACATCAACATCATCATCATCATCAACAACAACAACAACAACAACAACAACAACAACAACAACAACAACAACAACAACAACAAATGTGTACACTCAGTCTGAAATAGCAGCATATTCAGAACTAGGGGCCTGCAAGTGTCTTTTCTTCACACTGAACATTTGAAGTCCATTAAAGCATTTTATAGCACAGGAGTAGGTGAATTCAGAGACATATACAGTACAGTACATCAATGCATGTTGTGAGAAAGAAGTCAACAAATCAAGTTAAAGGGCTTTTTTTATTTATAAATGAAACATTTTGTTCAAGAAAAATTAATTATTCCCTGCTGTATGACCACCTTGCCAACACAAAACATGAAACTGAAGTAGAGGGAAAGTGATGAGAAGTTATTTCAGTCAAAAGGTCAAATATTGGCTACATGTCCCCTGCAATCTTTGGTGGCCTTGTTTTTCCAATGGATTCCAGATATTTTAAATGGATGTATAAACAGATGATAAAGCTATGCTCAGTGACCTAAATTCAACTATTTAACTACTGCCATGGCCATCAGATCAACTGAAACTACAAACAAAGTTTCCTATTGATTCAATGGATCTATTCTAGTAAAGGTAAAGGTCGCCCTTGCTCAAAAGCCAGTCATATCCAACTCTAGGGTTCAGTGCTCATCTCTGTTTATAGCCAAAGCACCTAAGGACTAACATTTGGATCTAAGATGGGTTTGCATTGTTTCATCTGGATGTGGGAATGATTTTTCAGTTATTAATACACTGATGAGAACAGTCTGGCTATAAACATTGGATGCTTTAGTAGCAGGTTCTGAATAACAGCGTTTTAAAGCCTCCATTGCTAAAGGAGAGGGAGGCTGCCACTCGTGCAATGAAGAGATGGTTTAATAATGACAGAAGAAAGTACTTTGTTATAGTATCAAGGCTTCTCAGGGGAGGTGACAGTTTAACTGTCATCTAAACTGACTTCTATTCCTCTTCTCTGCTGCAGCTGACACAGAAAATATAAGAAACCCCAGGGGGGAGATTTTTTTACTGACACTTTTTGATAGATATAAGTGTCTGTAGCAGCATCAATTACAGAAAAAGCCAAGAACATTCTGTTTCTAAGGACCAGGCCAGCATGCTGGTTACCAGGAACCATTTCCTTTAAAAACAAAAAAAAAAATCTGTACCTTTACAATATTTATGGGTCAGAATAATTTATTTATTTATCTATCTATACCTATAAGAAGGGGGTTGCGTGGTACGTGTCCGGCATGCACGTCTACACCCGGCCCAACCATCCTGTACCAAGCTGCCCACACTTACCTAATGACCCTGCGAGCATCGCCACAAGGGTCCGCCCAGCGAAAGTTGGGCAACCACCCCACAAACCATAACAAAAATAAAAAACTACAAGGCCCAGCATCCTCCGCACCGTGACACCCCTCAGCCAATCAGGCTGAAGGGCACGAGCACGGAGAACATTTGGAAGCTGGCATGCACGTTAAAAAAACACCCGGCCAATTTGCAAACCACTTTCCTCCAGGAGACACTTTGTCTCCCAGATGGAAGCCATCCCCACGGCGGGCGGGCAGGTGGGCATGTCGGTTGCCAGCTGGGTCGGCTGCTTTTGGTGCCCCCCGCCTGACTGGCAAAGGCCTCGGTGCCGGCAGGGATGGAGGACAGGCCGCACCACAGAGGCACAGAAGGTAAGTGGCCGAGCCAATGGCCAAGCCAGCAACAGGTAAGTGGGGTGGAGGACAGGGACTGAGGAGGGGGAAACAGGCCTGGGGACCATGCGACCCGCCATTGTCTGAGAGGAGAAAGGGGGAACACGAACCCGCCCACCCACCCGTTTTCCCCCTCAGTCACTGTCCCCCGCCACACTTACCTCTTGCAGGCTGGGCTGATCACACTTTGTGCCTCCCTGGTGCAGCCTTCTGAGCTGGGCTTCTTGCCTTCCGTGCCACTGGAGCCCAGCCTGAGGCAGCTTTGGTGGGGTTGCAGAGTTGTGTTGTGTGTGTGTGTGTGGCCTCACCGAGGCTTTGGGGGGAGGAGGGGGAGCCCCTCCTCTCCCCACGTAGCTTCAGCATGTGTGTGGCCTCGCCAAGGCTTCGGGGGGAGGGGCAGCCCCTCCTCTCACCGCGTAGCTTCGGTGTGTGTGTATGTGTATGTGGGTGGCCTCACCGAGGCTTCGGGGGGAGGAGGGGGAACCCCTCCTCTCCCCGTGCAGCTTCGTCATGTTGTGTATGTTGTGTGTGTAGTTGTGTTGTGTGTGTGTGTAGTGTGTAGTGTGTATGTGTGTGGTTGTGTTGTGTGTGTGGTTGTGTTGTGTGTGTGTATTGTGTGTGCGTGTGGTTGTTTTGAGTGTGTTCAGTGCTGAAAGGACCGGCTGTGGTAGCTGCAGAGCGACTCTGTTCACATGGGGATGGAAGTCTCTTCCCAGTGTGACCGTGGAGAAGAAGATTAATCATTGGACCACATTCTGTTTAAGTGTCCCTTATGTGCATTTAGAGGCACATTGGAGGATTTGCATAGTGGCACAGAGGAAGCCCTTCAATGGCTTTCAAAACTAGACGTGGAACTCTAGTTAGGAACTTGAGTTGGTCAATGTGTGCACACTGTATATATAAGCATTAATGTAGACAACTGAAGTTCATTATACAATAAACAAACAAATAAAGTGCTGAAAGTGAAGGATGGCAGATGACAGAGGAGCCTAGTGTGCTGTGGTCCATGGGTTCCCATGTGACTGAAAAACAAAAAGTGTAAAACAAGTGCTAAGAAACAAGGAGTTGAACACAACAGCCCATGTCACTTTCTCTCTTTGCTTAACATCACTCCCTGGATATTATTATTCTGAAAGCTGCTCTGATCTTGCAAGTGGCAACCAATGAGCGGAAGGGATCAACAAAAAAGCACAATGTAATAGCACTAGGACACTAGAAGTGCAATCCTAACTAGCCAAGGTGGCTGAAGGCGAGTTGATGCAGTACTGAATCCAAACTGCTCACAACCCAGAGATATTGGGAAATATGTATTTATTTATTCACAGTTATACCCCACCCTTGTCATCATCCAGGTCTAACAGTGAGCTTGACAACTGGAAGGTCGGCAGGTCAGCAGTTTGAGACCCAAGTACTACTCAATGGAGTGAGCTCCCACTCAGATAAATAGGTACCACTTCAGTGGAAAGGTAACAGTGTTCCGAGCACCCAAGTGTCTAATCATGCCTGCCACATGACCATGGAAAGGTCTGCAGGCACAAACAGCACTGGCTCTTTGGCTATAAATGGAAATGAGCACCATACTCTAGAGTTGGACATGACTAGCTTTTGAGCAAGGGCGACCTTTACCTTTTTTTAAACCTTGTGAGCTGAAAGTGTTTTCAATAATGATGTAACTCAGCTCCTGCCTTGCCCCACTATTACAACAGACCTGCATATATCCTTTCACTTTCACGAATCCTCAGCATAAGAAATGACATAAATTGGAAAAGAATATTTGGGGAAGTGTGTGCCTGTGTGTTCATCTACGTGTGAATGCAACTCCCTGCATTTTTCGGTTCTTTGGTCAGATGATCTTAGCTAGATTTAGCATCTCTCTCTCTTTTTCTCGAAAGGCAGCAATTTCTTCATGTGGGCTGAGAAAGAGTAGCCCAAGGCATCCAGAAGGTTTCATGAAGAAATGGGGACCTGCACCTAGAGCCGTGATGGCGAACCTTGGCACTCCAGATGTTCTTGGACTTCAATTCCCAGAAGCCCAAGCCCCCATGAATCCACACAAATAGATTTACTGTGATTCATCTGGCCCACACACCCCTCGTCGCTCCTGGAAGCGGAAGTATAACACGCCCGTATGGGCGCGTTTTACTTCTGCTTCCAGGAGCGACGAGGGTGGCATAGGCCGGATGAATCACAGTAAACCCATTCGTGAAGATTCATGGGGGCTTAGGCTTCTGGGAATTGACGTCCAAGAGCATCTGGAGTGCCAAGGTTTGCCATCATGGATCTAGATCTTATGAGTCCTAGTGCTATACCACCACATCACAAATTGTAATTTTAAATAGCTTTTGACACATCAGCAAATCAGCAAAGGCATGGATACTTAGCATCTCTTGGTTGCTGCTCCATGGTTTTAAGGCATATTAGGATGGGCTTTCTTTTGCTTATGTGAGAGCCTGGTCAACAGGCCAATGGAAACAATAATGGTCAGCCACAGGCTAGTATTTCTTTGTCGCTGTCCTGATCTAATTCCTCAAACCTAAACATGTAGCTTTTCTTACGGCAGAGCCATCCCCCAAAACCATGGGTGTACGTGTGTTTTAAGGGAACAAGGTCTTTAAAATGTGAAGGTTCCTTGTTATCATAGGCCACTTTTGGTCCAAAAAAGCAAATTTTCAAAGTTTTAGGAGCCAACACCATACAGTCTGACTCTTGATATAAACGTTCATCTCTGGAGTTTGCCTCTGCCACTACATTACATAATCTGCAGGATTAAATCATCATCTGGTTTTATTTCAAAGTGCATTTATCCCTCACTTGGATTATATTGATTTTTTTTTAAAAAAAAACATGCCGCCGGCTCTGGGATTGCGAGCAGGTGGGAGCCGCTGATGCTGCCTCCACCCCTCAGCCCCAGTCTGTCCAAGGGGTAGAAAAGGAGCCGCCATGCCACTGCTCGCCAGTGCTCCCTGCTCTCCTAGAGCCCACGCCACCGGCTCTGGGATTGCGAGCAGGTGGGAGCCACCGACGCTGCCTCTGCCCCTCGGCCCTGGTCCACCCGAGGGGCAGGAAAGGAGTCGTTGCTTGATGCCACTCGCCAGCAGCTGGCTGGCTGGAGGGGAATGTGTGGCATCTGAGGGTCATTCCACCGCCCACAAAGGTAACCCTCTCCCCCGTCTTAGCTGGAGGTCTAAAGGCAGTTGGACATTGTTGCCGCCTGAGAGCTCCACGGACAGAATGGAGAGGTTTTGGGCCTAATGACTGCCTTTTCACCTGCATACCGGGCCCTGCTTCGGCTGGAGTGCAGCTGTGACCCTACTGTATTGTATTGTATTTTTATGCTTGTTGAATTGTTTATGCACACTTTTGTATTATTGTATATCTAGCTTGTATTTTGATGATGTATAATGATGTATATTGATTGTATTGTTTATATTTTTGTATTGTGCTTTTGTATTATTACAAGTTGGGAACCGCTCTGAGTCACCCGTTGGCCTGAGATAGAACGGTATATAAATCTAAATAAATAAATAATAAAAATTGAAGCATGGAAGCAAACCAGTAAGTCTAAAGAAAATAAAAATTAACCTAATACTCTGGCACTCGGACCAGAGAAAACCACTCCAGACTTTTCTTCTTATCTAAATAAGGTAGAATTAAGGCTGAAAAGTCCTTTCTGGTTTCTTTCAGATGCTAGAGTGTATATCCTAAACGGCCCCTTAATCTGAAGTGGATGACTAGCGTTTATGGGCTAGATAAGGACTTTAAAAGTTAATTTGCTTTACAGCATGAGAAAGCAAAAATGGAACTGCTCACATTTCATGTTAAATTCAATTTCCAGTCATTGCACACACCAGCATGCAGATGAACACACATTGGCACATCAGTCCGCAAATAAATTGATTTTGGTTATTTATTGATTTACATGTGCTGAGAGTTCCTGAAATAGAAAGGATGAAGGAGAATCTGTTGTAATGAAGAGAGGGGGAAAAGTCAGCACATGCAGATAACCCTTTCTCCAGAAGCAGGTGATGGGGTGGTTATCTGAGTGAAAGTTCTCACTCCCGCCCCCGAAAAAAAAACCATATCATTTTTCTCCCTCCCTTAGAGCCCAAATCAAGGGGTAATCCAGCACAAATAGGGTATGACAAAAAACCCAGCAACCCTTTGCCATCAGTTTATTCAATTAGCTATTAAATGCTTGGAAGAATGTTTCATTTTGCCAACAGCTGTATACAATCATTTGTAGTTTTGATGCCAGGATAATTGGCGTGTTATGAGTTTCCCCCTCCGGCTTTTGGCATCTGTTTGAATGAAAACCACACCAAAGGAGTAAGTGCTTGAAGCAATGGGAAAAGACGTTTTGCATCTTGGGACAGACTTTGGGGCAATGTATATTATAAAATACACCCTAAGTGGTTTCAGTAAACAGCCAGTTTTAAAGAGAATTCCTGGACCAGGAGTTGCTGCTTTTAAAGGGGGGGAAATCCTTTAGTTGCTCATACCTACTCTGGGGAAAAATTTAATGCATGGGCATTACCAATTAATCAGTGGTGGGCTCAAAATTTTTTTTACTACCACACTGTGGCTGTGGTATGGTGGGCGTGGTTGGATGGGCAGGTCCAGGCAGAATTTTTCCTACTCATTCTAGCAAACTGGTGCAAACCTGCTGATGCCCACCAAAGCAGTTAATGTCTTAATTTCACGTGAGGGTAGAGAATGGGGAATTCTCTCAGCCTCAGCTGACCATACCTGATATGGGGACACAAACAATGGCGTACCTTACAAGGTTGTTATAAAGATTATGTGACAATGGAAATTCATGTACAAACACTTCTCCTTGGTCAATATTCTGTTGCTTAGCATAGTAAATCATGCTAGAATAGACCTAGGGAATCATGAGGATTTGGAGAGCCAGCTTCTCCATAAGTTCCATTGATTCACATGAGCATACTTTAATGGCAAATTCTTCTTCTTCTTCAAGTTCTGTATCTGATTCTGAATATTGGCTCTCATCATGACAAGTCAGCCATGAAGATGGCCCTGGGAACAATATAATGCAGTAGTCTTCCATTTGCCCTCTGCATCGCAGTGTGACACCCATACCACTGATCCAGTTCCTTGAGTCACTTTCTGGTCCTAAGCCCCCCCCCCTTTTTTTTTTTTTTTTTGCACACAAAGTCCTGCTCAGCCCCAGGCCAGTGTATTGATGAAGCTGCTGCCCTCCATCAAGATGGATTCAAGTGGGATTTAATCTACTTGGGGACCATCACCCTTCCCTGTGGACTTTACCACCCAAGGCTGTTAGTCCTCAGGATTGTCAGGTTAGTTAACCGCTGCCTGACAATGGGAAATTATGATGCTAAAATAAGACACAGTTAGAGTAGGTTTATTTGAATCAATGACACTCACGGAGAAGCTCACCCAGCAAAATTCTCATAGGTTCTGTGGGCCTATTCCAGTGCAAATTGTTACACTAAGCAAATTGTTACACTAAACTGCACTGAGTTGGGTTCGCCCAAGTGGGCGGGATACATTAAACAGGATTTTGACTATTGTTGTTGTGGCTATCTTTTTTATGCATAACAAGAGTTATTCTTCTCTCTTCACTAGTCTTTCCACCTTCACTGTTAGATTCCTTTTTTAAAAGTGATTTCATATAATAAAAGGTAATTGTGATTTTATTGAGATATTCAGAACAGCAAGAAAAAAAGACAGTACGGGTGAAGAGATTGCTAAAGTACCGAATCCCCAGAAGGCTGTTTTTCTTTTCATGTTTGAGAATGATCATGATTCTAAAGATAATCATCTTCATCTATATTATTAAAACAGAATGTCTGTCTTTTTACAGAACAGTTCTTAGAATGTAAAATTTAAAGCTTTGAAACTTGGCATATATACCGAAGTGACTCTGGGGGTGTTCATATGGGGGATATTTTGAAAAAACAAATTGATGTATTTTACTTGAGCCCCATGGGCTGCAATACCTTATTTGGACATTAGCAACCCTACTTCTCTCTAGAGACAGATCTAGGAGATCTGTTCACAGGTCCTCTAGACCGGTGGTGCCCAAACTTTTCAGGCCGTGGGCTGGTCACATGGTTCAGTGAGCCGGTCGCTATGGCCTGGGGGCTGGATCCGGCCCCCAGGCCGTAGTGTGGGCACCCCTGCTCTAGACAAATCAGAGTGGTCCTCAACTCTTTAAAATCTTCACAGAAAAAAATGAAAAGAAGAATGAATTCCAGCCTATTAGTGCCTTGGTTGAAGAGGAATAAGACTGAATTTGAGTTTAGGTAGGTGGACGAAAAAGAAACAGTAAGAAAGACATGGGACGTAATAGAAGACAGTTAATGGAATAACTCATCTTTCCAATGCATACAAAATTTATACTACTAGTGCTAGTTACCATAGAAAACTTGGGAGATTTTAAAATTACAGTTCCCTAAACTGGCCATGCTAGCTGGAGTGCCCTAGGAGTTGTTCAAGCCAGTCACCTTTGAGGTTTACACTGTTTTTCCTTCTTCTTCTTTTTGACTCACAAAGTTTATGTTTATGTTTATTTGATTAATACCCCACCCTACTCAGCAACAGGCCAACTCGGCAACAGGCCAACTCAGTGAAGGAATCTTAATCAAACTTTAGAGTGGCTTTATGTGATAAGATTTAAATAATACCAATATTCTACTTGGACTCAGCAGCCTAATCTAGATGTGTAAAGTGGCAACTAGTGTGGCTGTATTGCAGTCACGCTTTATATTGCCTATATTATGTTTTTGTATTATTCTATTTTGTAATTGAGAATTGCTACTTTGTGGAAATTTCTATTGTACCTGTAATTTATTTGTGTTTCTGGGTTTACATTGTATCTTTACCATTTGTTTCTTAAATGTTGTAAACCGCTGTGAATCTCCCATTGGGATGAGAATAGCGGTATAGAAATCTAAATAAATAAATAAATAAATAAATAAATAAAACTACACACCATAAAAATGCAAATAGATCTCTTTGTAGTTGCACCCAGGAAGTCAAGTTTCCCTGTATTAATTTGCTTCCACAGAGTGGAGGGCTGATTCACATTGACCTATATGTTATGTAGTTAACAGAAAATAATGTGTATGTGACCATCCCAAACCAAGAACATTTCCCCAACTATTTATCAGTATAGTTGCCCCCTTAAGTTTATATCTTAATATATTTGATTAGAACCGGGGTGCCCAAACTACGGCCCATGGGCTGGATCTGGGCCCCAATGGCAACTCATCTGCCCCTGATGCTCCCAGAAGCAGAAGTAAAATGCACCCAAACTATGGGCGGGATCTGGCCCCCAACAGCAATTCATCTGCCCCCCCCCGCCACCACCCTCGCCACTTCCAGAAGTAGAAGTAAAACGCGGGCGTGTTTCACTTCCGCTTCTGGGAGCAATGAGGGCAGCTTAAAATCTAACTCATCCTGTTGCAAAACAGATTACAAGGCACTTCCACTTCTGGTGGGAGGAACTATATGACTGGCCCACTGATCCACATGACTGGCCCACTGCCCAAAATGTTTGGGCACCCCTGGATTAGAATATCAGTATTTTCCAAAATGATCATGTCTGTTGAAAGGCTTTTACATTATTTTAAACCTATGGTGTCCAACAAAATGTATCACTTTATCAAACAGTTCTGTGTTTCTTAGGCTGTGGAACCACCATTATGGCAAAATGCCCTGATGGGACATTTCTAAAGAGGAAATATTGCATTACTAATGTCAGTGGGAAACAGCACAAAGTGGCCTCCTTACTCAAGGGTGACCAGCCACAGAAGCAACACTCTGCATTTTAGAAAGGCTCTGATGTGGAGAATGCTATTCAAGGAAGCATAAAACAACCTTTGCACTCTCTCAGGCCCCTGCACACACTTGGCTGAGCATTACAAAATTACTTTGGTTTAAATAAACTTTCTCCCCTGTCTTTGTCTGAGAAATTGAATTGTTCTTCCATAGAAACAAAAAGGTGTGTGTGTGCGTGCATGCGTGCGTGCGTGCGTGCGTGCGTGTGTGTGTGTGTGTGAATTTGCAAGGGAGAAATGTCTCTGAAAGATCTGAAAGAATGAAATTCGTCAGGTCATCGTTGTCGTCATCATCTGCTACTCGTATCCAAGCATACATTTTTCCTGGAAGTCATTTAATAATAATAATAATAATAATAATAATAATAATAATAATAATAATAATAATAATAATAATAATAATAATAATAATAATAATAATAATAATAATAATAATAATGATGATGATGATGATGATGATGATGATGATGATGATGATGATGATGATGATGATGATGATGATACCTGTATGCCGCCCCACTCGCAGAGCGACTCTGGGCGGTTCACAAAGACACAAAATATACAGTACAATTACAAGGTTTCATATTGTCACAATACAAAAACATTTCAGCATATCATCATCACAAATCATCACAAATCGCAGTATCAAAAGTATCAATATCATAGTAACAAAGCATTACAAAAAGCAAAAAACAGTGTTTACGAAAACCCACAACACTCACATGAGAAAGTCCGACAGCAAAAAACAAAGTCAAATGTCACCGCTCTTGTCGTCCTCCTGGCCAGTGGAAAGAGCCAGGAGGGCATGGCAGCGCAGCTGTTCTTCATCCCCTCAAGGCTGACCTGGCCGAGGGGAGGCCGTCCGATAGTGGTGGTGGCGGCGTGGTTGGTGTTCTCATCTCAGCTGATGTTCATCCCCTCAAGGCTGGCCCGGCTGAGGGGAGGGTGGATGGATGTTTCTCTGGTGACTCAATAAACTGATACTGGCATGAAACATGAAACCACACACATTACATTGAATACATGGTGGAGGGCGTAGTTGAGTTTGTTGCTTAGCCTCTTCATCTCTGTGGCATTCTCCTTCAAAGTGATCAATAGCAACAGAGTTGGTTTAGCACCAAAGTGGGCAATCTATGGCTGCTGCCTCCCAAGTTTGTGGGTTCGTACCTGACACCTTCATGGTCTGTTTTAGCTGAGCCTTATAACGCTTCAAAGAAGCTCCACAAGGTATTGTACTAGAGCTAAGTTCCCCATAAAAAATCTGACTAGGAAGCCTGGAACCATCCATATAGCAGTCATTCCCAATGGCCTATGATGTTGGTGACATAGTCATCCCATTAGATGTTCATGATAGACCTTAGCTTCTGTTGGTGAAAGCGCTCAAGTTTTTTGATATCTTGGCGATAGAGGGTCCATGTTTCACATCCTTACAATAACACTGAGATAACAATAGCTTGGTTTACCATGAGCTTAGTCTGGATTGTTAAATCTTTGTTCATGAAGACCCAATGTGATAGACAACCAAAGGCAGAATGAGCAACACCAATTCTCTTCACCACATCCTGTTCACAGGTACAGTTTTTAGACAGGATGCTACCAAGATAAGAAAACTGTTGTACCTCTTCCAGTGTTGTATCTGATATGGTAATGCTGAACTCTGGAAGGGTTGTTCTTGGTTTTCTGAGCATTTATGGTGAGGTCAAAGCGATCACATGCATTCTTGAAACAGTTGACTGACTGTTGCAGCTCCTCAGGTGTGAAAGCAGGTGATACAGTATCATCAGCATATTTCATTTCTGTTATCCTGTTAACACTGGTTAGTCTTTGGAAGCAAATTCTAACCAAATTAAAGAGTCCTCCATCAAAGCAGTATTTAATCTCTACACCTGTGTTGTTATTAAATGTTTCCTATTGCATGGGAGCCGAGTAAAGGGCAAAAAGGGTTGGAGCAAGCACACAATCCTACTTCAATCCATAGATGTTTGGGAAGTCATCTGATATGCATACCTGTCAAGTTTTGGATTTGGAAATAAGGGAAATTCCCTGGCAAATAAGGGATACTTGACAGCTATGCTTATCCTGTGCTGCCCTCCAATGGCGGCAATAGGGCATTTCAGTCTAATTAATAAGGGATTACGGCGGGAAAGAGGGTAAAATAAGGGGTTTTACCGGCCAATAAGGGATACTTGACAGCTATGCTGATATGCTGTTTTGATGGAGAACCCTCCCAGACATCATGAAGTGCCTGGACCAGATCTGCAAAATGCTCAGGGCAACCAAAGTGTCTCAGCACAGCCCACATAGCAGGTCTTGGGACAGAATCGAAAGCCTTTTCCAGATCATAAAATACTAAAAAGAGCGGAACCTGTTGTTCTCTGCATTTTTCCTGAAGTTATCTTGCACAAAAGATCATGTCCGTTGTGCTTCAGGAAATACAGAAACCACAATGAGATTTTGGGAAGACCCTTTCGGAAATAATTTACAGGCGACTGAACAGGATTCTTGTGAAAATCTTTCCAGCAATGGATAGTAATGATATGCCACGATAGTTGCCACAAATACTACGATCATCTTTCTTAAGGATGGTGACAATGGTGGCATTTTTAAGGTCATCAGGCACTTTACCAGTTTCCCAAATCAAGAGAATGAGTCTGAAGAGCCTTGTCTTTAGAGGCACCCACCCCTTCTGGATTAACTCCAGAGGGATGTTATCTGGCCCAGGAGTCTTTCGGGGTTTCAGTTTATCCAGAGCCTCACAGGATCCCAGGTACATCGGTGGAGTTGCCATCTGTGGCTAGTGGGGATGTTGTGGTACTTCTCGAAGAAAATCCTCAGCAGTGAGTGGCAGAGTTTGGGTTGAAAAGCATGCAAAAATGTTCCTTCCAGTGCTCCAGGATTTTCTGGCCATCTGTAAGGATTGTAGCATTGTCAGCTGCTTTCAGAGTACCTGATGAAGAGCGAGATGTTCCCTACTGTATAGTTCTTTTATGCCATCTTAAAAGTTCCTTAGGTCACCTGTATCAGTCAGCCTTTGAAGTTCCTGAGCTTTTTGTTGCCACCAGATGTTATTCATTTCTCTTATTTGTGTCTGACATTTCCACTTTAGCTCTTGGAAATGAGCTTTCTTCATGTTGGAGGATAGATCTTGGAGAAGGGATAGATAGGCTTCCCATTTGGCATTGATGAGGCATGAGATTTTAGTATTGTTGTCATCAAAGCAGTCTTGCCTCTTTTTTTCACAAAACCAATGGATTCCTCAGCAGTTTCTATGATAATATTGAGCAGTGAGGTCATTCTTGTTCTATGTCATGGCTGCTGACTGGGTTATTCAACAGTCAGTTGGAGATCTTATTCTGAAAATCCTTTGATACTTAAGAGACCGCGTCACCCCAAGATCATCTGCCTGTCCTACAAGATCAGCCCGAAGGGGCTCTCTAGTGGTTCCATCTGCCAGAGAGGCTCGTCTCTCTGGCACTAGAAGGAGGGCCTTCTCCGTATCTGTTCCGGCCTTGTGTAACCTCTTGCCAACCAAATTGCGTCTCCAGGCAGAGCTGCCGGCCTTCAGAAAGGGCCTTAAAACCTGGTTAGTGCAGCAGATGTGGGACACTGCTGGTGGGCTGCCCCCCCTGGCTTATATAAGGCCATCTGTGTTTTTCAATTTTATATGGAGTGTGTTTAAATCTGGTTTTAATGGTTTTTAAAGTTTGTAATTGTTTAGTTCTGTATGATGGGGACGTTTTGTATTTTTAGCTTTTGATACTGTTGTGAGCCGCCTGGAGTCGCTTCAGCGAGGGAGGCAGCAATACAAACTCAGTAAGTAAATTAATAAATAAAATAGCAGTGGGCTCACCCCTAAGTTTAGAAATATCGAACTTCTATTTGAGCAGGTTAGGCGGGTACTTAGATGGTATTTGGTGGAGAGAAATCCTGAGTCTAAGTGAGGCTTGCACAACATCCTGCTGTAACATCTTCTTTCATAAAACTATTAAAGGGGCTCTGTTCTCTTTCTGATATGGCTTCTGTATTGAAGCCTGTAACAACAGACCCAATATATGGGTAGACTATGACAACAGCAATGGAACACTCCATTAAATTTTAGGACATCCTGCCAACTTGATCCTTGAGCCATCTCTGGATATATCAGACAAGAAACAAACCCAATGTGGGGGAGGCAAATATGTGGCACCTCAAAGATGAGTTGTTATATTTTAACATGAGCAAAAGCTCATGATCAAGCCCACTTTCTCAGACATAAGAGTAGGGCTACATGGTGATCAATTTATACATGGCCTCAAGGTGAAGAGACAATGATTGGTTATTTCAGTGCGTAATGTACTGTATTGGCATTCAGTCATTTTCCAGTGGAGATTGCCTCAGTAACAATGGTAGTTGGTTACAGGAACACAAATATTAAATCAATTTAATTACAGTAAATTAAAATACAGCTAAACAAATTCATTGTTAGAAGTTAATAAATAAAATCTTGTTAAAACAACTTACTTGATTGATTGATTGATTGAGTGAATGAGTGAGTGAGTGAATGGTTGGTTGGTTGGTTGGTAGGTAGGTAGGTAGGTTGGTAGGTTGGTTGGTTGGTTGGTTGCCTGTCCTACCTCAAACTATTTGAGCGCCACTCTAGATTGAATCCTAACTTATCACCTCCCCTGACATATATGTCTTGTCTTGTTCTTTTATATTTTTCACTGTGATATTTAGGAGTCAGAGTGTTCACAGAGAAGATAGAAATTAAAAGAAAACATTCAGTGATGTGAAACATTTAAGCTAGGAGTGGATGGAGGACTCAAGAGGTCACTCACTGGACACAATCCATCTGGTGGGCCCCTTATGTGCAACACTCATCTAAATCTAAATCAGCAGCATTTGGTCATAATAAGGGTATGGTTATTTTCTAAAGACCTTTCAGTTTGTTTTCTTTTAGGCAGACAGTCAGTATCATCATCAGACTGGGAAACCAGCCAAGTGGAAACCCTTAAAGCTTAAAGTTCTCATCTTTGTTGGGAGTACAATACTCAATAAAATACAGGCAACAAAAACATAAACTGATTATGTTTGCATTGATTGAAAAAGAAATAGCTGGCAGAGCATTCAAGGAAAGTGACTGCCAGCAGAAAATTGTAATGCCTCTATTCTTCCATTAACTTTCATACAAACTCAGTAACATTTAATGCTTTATCTATCTACACCTCAACCTAACAAATATAACTTATAGTTATGCTGGAGAATACTGCATCAGAGGAGTTGTCTTCATGGGATTTCTCTTCCATCCTCATTATTCACAGATCTTCAAAATTAGCTCGGGAGCTCAGTGGGAGGCCACATGTGATGCGGTCAAAAAATTGATGACATGCAGTAGAAGTGAAGCTGTAGAGAGCAAGAGTTTCAGCAAGGTCCCCCAATGATATCTTTGTGGCCAAAATGATAAAGTGCAGCTAGACACTCCTGCTATTAGATAGATTTTCAGCTACTTCACTGGTCATCACCAAAGAGGTTGAGGTGCCACCACATTCTGTTGTGGGACGGAAGCTGTTTCACATCTTTACAAACCATATGAAGACAAGGATGGGTGATGCCTTTGTTAGCCCACTGAAAAATTACAAATATAAATGAGCTTTTGAACCCATGTAGATCTTCAACAGGGACTGTGGTGGCTTACTGGTTAAGATGCTGAACTTGACAACTGGAAGGTCAGCAGGTCAGTCATTTGAGACCCAAGAACTGCATGAGGGAGTGAGCGCCCATCTCTGCCCAGCTCATACCTGTCAAGTTTTGGATTTGGAAATAAGGGAAATTTCCCAGCAAATAAGGGATACTTGACAGCTATGCTTATCCTGTGCTGCCCTCCAATGGTGGCAATAGGGCGTTTCAGACAAATTAATAAGGGATGACGGCGGGAAAGAGGGTAAAATAAGGGGTTTTCCCGGCCAATAAGGGATACTTGACAGCTATGGCCCAGCTCCTACCAACCTAGCAGTTCAAAAGCAAGAAATGGCCATGTTTTACTTCCACTTCTGGGAGTGACAGGGGCAGCACGGGTGGGGTGAATGGCAGTAAACCTATTCATGTGGATTGACAGGGTGCTTGGGCTTCTGGGAATTGAAGTCCAAGAATTTATGGAGTGACAAGGTTTGGCATCAGGGAGTTAGACATTTGAATAAGATTTTTTTTAAAAAAAAAAAGGTGTGGATCAAAATAAAAGCCTCTAACTTGTGGGAAATTGAAAGACCACCCAGGCATTATCATCCCTGAACACAGAAGAAGATCTCAGGCTGTTTTGCAATAAAAACACACTTTCCTCCATCCAGTAGAAAGACACAGGGTGGAACCTGGTTTACGCAAGGATCTGGAATGATGGCAACAGCAGTGTTTTTAACTGTATTATTAGTGTTGCAAAAGACAGATGAGAACTAAATGGTCATTAAATACTGTGGGCTTGTGAAACATTCTGTAAAAATTGTCCTTACTTGGAAATTAACCACTGCAGGGAAGAAATCAGTATGTAACAACCATCTCAATGAAAATCCGTAAAGAAACAAACTGATACGTGGGTTTATGACCATGCAAATTGAGGGGTGACCTTTCTGACTAAGGATGTTTCCTTAATGGGCACTAATGACCAGAGGATGCTTGCTTAAATGAGTATTTTAGCTTTTGATGACTAGTGTTACACATCACCCCACCTCCAGTTTCAATGACGATAGAAAAGAAAAGGTTTGGAGTATCTGGTAAAGGAGACAGATGGTGTTGGAACTGCCAGGAAATGGGCACCAGTGATATCTGTATTTAGGGAGTGGATGCTGCTGTACAGACCAACAGCAGTGTCATTCTGGGAGCTTGTTTATTTCACCACAGACTGTAAACATGCCCTCTCGCCTCACAAAAGGACATGACCCCAAATGAAGCCACCCTGGACATTCCTCAAAGAACTACAAAGTGTGAAAGGCTTGGCCTGCAATCCCTGGGAAGATGACCTTTGTCACCATGATACATGGAAGGTAATACTAAAAAAGAAAGATCATTTAGCACATTAAAGGCTAACAAGTTTTAACTGGCATAATCATAGGCTGTAACCACACAGCCAAATACCATGGTCTTTCACTGGTGATCTTCTGCTGCTGTATCTGAATCCAAGTAGAGGCGATCATCTTGGTGATCAGCCATGAAGACTGTCCTGAGAATATAATGCAGTAGCCTTTCATCTGCCTTCCGCATTGCAGTATGACACCTGTACCACTGATCCAGTTCCATGAGTCACTTTCTGGTCCTGAGCTTTTTTGGCACACAAAGTCCTCATCGGCCCCAGGCCAATATTGATGTACTTATGATATGATGTTCTAAGAGGCTACAATTTAATTTAATTTTCTCTCTCATATGGAGAATGTTTCACAGTACAGTAAAACCCTGACTTACAAAAGCCTTGAGTTACATAAAATTTGACTTACATAATGATTTTGTGCTAAAACCATGTCCCAATTTACACATTTTCGTATGGATTTGCTTTGAGTTACATAAATATTTTTTTTCCTATGGATTTGCTTCGAGTTGTGTAAAAATTAATTTCCCTGTGGGTTTGCTTCGAGTTACATACTTTTTTCCTATGGGTTTGTTTTGAGTTACAAAAAAAATTGATTTAAGCAAAAGCCTACAGAATGGTCTTTTTTCATAAGTAGGGGTTTTACTGTATTTCAAGTCACATCTGTCCCCCATCCCACCTCCTCCAGCAGCTGCTTCTTGAACTTCTTGCAGGCTGACCCAGCCATGAATTGGCATTCTGAAGGAAGCAAATGTATTCTCCTCCACCTGAATTTTTCTCTAGGGCTTTCAGTTTTTGTTGTTCAATAAAGTAAGTGACATAATGAGACAACAATGCATCATGATACACCTAGAACTAATAAACTAACCAGCTACAGATTCTACACTAATCATCTAAACAAAGCAAAACTGCTGTGCCAGAAAGCAGCGAGACAGCAGTAAAAAGAGGTGGGATGAAGCGCTTTAATTGAAAACACATGCAGACACTGTAACTTGAGTTGGCCCAAACCCTCATAAAAATGATCAAAAAAATGAGATATATGCCAGGTTACCTCTGTCCAGGAACTTTTGTAATTGTTGTAACAGCCTATGTTGTAACAAGGCATTGGGTGCTACTTGGGCCTCAGCTGGCAAAATGGATCAAATAACATCCCCAAGCTGCAAGCTTAGTTCTTTCAGGAGAGTGCACCATTTAGCTGCATAGATGAACCATCTACTAATATTGCCTCATGTGAATCAAATGTCATTGCATTGGCCCTTGTCAAGTGCATTACAGAGTCCAAACATTGCTTCTAGATAGCCACTACCTCACCTGCATTCAATCAAAAGGAAAGGTGGAGCTCAGGATCATCTGCATACTGGTGACACTGACTCTCTCCCTGCTTCCTCTAAACCAGTGGCTCCCAACCTTGGAGCCCCAGATATTCTTGGACTACAACTCCCAGAAGCCTTCACCTTTGGTAGTTCAAGAACATCTAAGGGCCTAAGGTTCAGAGCCACTACTCTAGACAATCTTTCCCTAGGTAGTTCACGTAGAAGTCAAAAGTAACAAGTACAGAATGGAACCCACTGTTTGACATGTTGAGGTTTTTTAGTGACCTTGACATGTGTCTATTTTACTTCTTGCTATACATCAAACACTGTAGCACCATGCTAGATGGGCAGTTTATAACTGAAATAAATAAATTCATCCATTCATCCATCCATCCATCCATCCATCCTTGGGGACACCAGAACTAAGTTCCCATGGGAGAGAGCAACACTTTTCCAAACTACTTTTTGAATTTGGTCACCTAAAATAGTAGAGAGATACTAACACTGTGCTTCTAACTCCCAGTTCAGACAGCTTTAACAGAAAGTTACCACAATCAATGGCATTGTAAACCACTAAGGCCAACATAAAGTTTACCTTTTTTTTTAACTGCCTCTCAAAGTCCAACCCCACATCCATGTCATTAGAGGTGGTAACAGATAATAATAATTTTGTGTCAGAAATTATTCTGGATTGAAATGATTTTTGCGGGAAAAACTCCACTCAGGGAACACCCAAATGAGGCTTTTTTCATGTCCCCAAGAGCTGGGACAGAGACGGGCACTCAATCCGTCATACAGGTCTCAAACTGCTGACTTGCCAGCCTTCCAGCTAATGGATTGGGAAAGGTTATGGCATGGCCCTAACCCTAAACCTAATATGGCAGCCACGAGGGCCATCCTGGGTCACACTGAAACGATCTGGCAAAAGGGGTTCTGGTGAAGTTGCAACAGGCCCAGCAAGCCAGCAATGGATTCTTCTTCTTCCATGTCTACAGAAATCCAAATGAGATACAACAGACTGATCAAACAGGAAATTACTGTAGCAATGTTAAAGGACTAAAAGACAAAACAACAAAGTACAAAATAGGAACTCTGGCTATAACCAGCTTGGGAAATAAAACAGAAGACATTTTAGAAATAATGGAAAGAAGAGGGATTAAGATACTGTAATGGGTTTAAGTTGATACAAGACACAAAGGTCATGGGAACAAGAAAGTTCAAAAAGGATACTGGTTCATTTACTCAGGAGAGATCTCAGGGAAGAATGGACTGGGCTTTGTGGTACATCAAGGCATAGCAAAATGCATACTAGGCATTAACTATTATTCAGACAGAATAATACTAAAAATCAAGAGAAAAGAGCAAATTAAAATGTATGTACAATTATATGTTCCTTGTATTGGTAGGTACACAGAAGAACAAAAGGATGAGTTTTTCAGTGAACTAACTGAGGTGATAGATGAAGTGGAAGCTAATAGTACATTGTATGTAATGGGAGATTTTAATGGTAGGGTGGGTACTAACAGATGAGAGTATGAACAGTTCATTGGCTCACATGCTGCTGAGAACAGTGAAAGGAATGAGAATGGACAAAAGATAAAACAAACGTTTTTAAAGTAGTTAAAAGTATACAGAAAAGAGAGGAGAATTATAACCCCACTGAAATATTTAATGACAAGAATGAAAGACCACTAATAGATTCATTAGAAATTATAGAAAAGTGGGGAGAACACTTTCAAGAATTCCTGAATCCCATAGGAGAGAGAAACAACCCAAGACCACAAAACAACAGTGCTACAACCGGACATATTAACTGAAGAAATAGCAAGAGTCTTAAGCAGTCATCTAAACACAAGGCACCAGGAATAGATAGGATTACCAACAGAAATAATCCAAGCAGCAGGGGAAAGCAGCATCAGACGGCTACATAAAATCTTTAATGCAGCATGGACACAACTAACTTCACCTACGGATTGGCAGCAAGTAATAATAATACCACTGTGGAAAAACGAGTAAACAAGAATGCACTCAATAGCAAAGCATTTCATTCTTAAACCATGCAGGGAAAATGTAAGATCAGATATTACTGTAGAAATGAGGATGAGATCAGTTATAAAACCACAACTAGTAAAAGAACAGATGGGCTTTAGAAAAAATAGAAGCAGTACAGATGTCATTTTAAAAAATAATATTAATTAAAATACAGAAAAAGACAAAACAAATCATTACAGCAACAACAACAACTTAAAAATACTTATAATATAATGTCTATGTGCACCCACCACCAGTGGGACTTATAAACCTTCTCTTTTAAATAGTCTCAGTATCATTACATTTTTATATTTACCTCCTTGTTCCAAAAAGATAATACATCTTGCTCTGGCACAGATGCAATTTTCACGCTTATACAGTACAACTAATAGAGAAAAAATATAGAATACAATAAGAATCTCTTTGTCGCATTTGTAGACCAAGAAAATGCATTTGATAGATTTGACAAGAAATTGCTAGGGCAAACATCAACCCAATGTAGAGTAAGTGAACATCTTATTAGATTATGTAAAAGCTCATATAGAGTCTGCACAAGTGTCATTAGAACAAATCAAGGAATATCAGAATCCTTAGCAGTCACATCTGAAGTGAGGCAGGGAGCGTACTATTGCCATTATTTTTTGTCACCTACATTGACAGCATAAGCAAAAAAGCTAAGCCCATGAATTGAAACAATATAAACAAATTACTTTTTGCAGATGATCTGATACTGATATCTAGCACAGCTAAGGACTTACAACAATGCAAGCGCGGCGCCAAAATGGCCGCTGCGCCCTTTGCGGGCCCCCCCCCACAGGACAGAGAATCCGGGTAGTTAGGGGCGTGGCCAGCTCCCTTATAAAAGGGGTGGCCACGAGGCAGCCGAGCTGCCATTTTACCTCAGCGACGGAGCGGAGAAGTTTTTTCCCCCGTCGCTCTGTCGGACCCCTGTGGCTCAGGGGATTAAGATCCTGAACTCGCTGCCTGGAGGGTCGGAGTTTGATTCCTGAGCACTGCAAACGCTCTCGTGCTCCGGCTTTCCAGTCAGTGGGTGCTGAGCCCTGGATAGGGATCGTGTTGCTCTATTCTCCTTGAATGGCTGGTGAGTGTAAAAATAAAGCGACGGTGAGGAGGAGTTTTTTCCGTCGCTTTATTCCCTTCTGCCGCTTTGCAAGAGGCTTGAGTTGCCAGCCTTTGTTCGAGGCTTCCTTTCGGCTTTCCAGCCTATTGCCTTCAGAGCGCGGGGGAGCAGAGAAGTTTGCTCCGTCGCTCACTGATTTTTCCAACTTAGGGGTGCCCAAACTTTAAGTAGGACTGCAGTGTATCCAGTGCTACAGAAGCTGACTGGGTTGTTTAAGGTCAGTGTTTCAATTTCTGCGCATGCAGGACAGGATGAGCTCCCGTGCCGTGCCGTTTTCAACCCCAGGCCGGCCCTGCGGGGGATGCGGCCCTTGGCCCACAGCGGCCCGCCAGGGGCCGGGACAATTGGGGGGAGGGCCTGGTGCTGCCTCACAGCATGTTTTTGCCAATTAGGGGCTGGAATTTTGGGGCATGGCTTATTCGGGCACAGGCTCTGAATTCAGGGCCTCTGGCACACTTCCCGTCGGGCCGTCCGGCCCGCCTGGCCCACCTACTGGGGGTTTACTGTGGCTGGGGGTGCCTGGTTGGCACGTTTGGCTGTACTGGAGGCATCCTTAGCAATCCAGTGGGTGGGGGGTCCTTTTCCGATCTACCGGGCCCTCCTGTCCGCCGGCTACTTCCACCGCTGTCACTCTGTAACAGGCGGCCGGCTGGGTCGGGCTTATGGAGACAGTCCAGCCTGTGCCTGCCGCTGCCTCGCAGCTCCCTGTTTGTCCGGTACAGCGATTGGAATGCGTTGGAGGTCGTCCTAGAGCTCGATTTCGGTCGCGAGCTCCGACGCCCACGGTGTGCCGGAACCCCCAGTGAGGGCGGCTCACGGGGGTGCAACTAGTGAGTATGGGGTCAAGTTGAATACGCCCACATCTCAGTCCACTTTCAGCGGGGTGGTTCAGTGCTCTTCGCCTTGCCAATTAGAGGCTAGTGGGGCATCACTTGTCATTCTATCCCAGTGCCCTTGGTTGCATTATGGCACGACCCTGGGGGTGGGGATTTCTGCCCCGGGGCAGTATGTGGCACTGCATGGGCTATCCAGGTCCCGCTGCGCATGCCTGGTCTACATTTTGTACCGACAACGGCCTTCCCGATGATTGGCTAGCCACCACGCACGTCGTGGTTGGCTTATAAAAAAAAAAAAAGAATTCCGTACAAGAGTGCCCCTACACCCGGAGATGAAGTGGGATGAGCCCTGTCAGAAGCTGTGGCTTCTGTACATGACCCCACGCGCACTGCGCCTAGGGAGATGTATCATTGTGGAATTGCGGTCCAGCGAGCTGCTCCAGCGCAGGCACCCCGCCAAGTGGCAGGGCAGGGGGTTACAGCCCGCCTGCTGTGCTGGACCTTCTCGGACAATGGCTCCTGCAATGGGAAGAATTGCAAATACAGACAGGAGTGTCCCACCTGTGTTGGCCCCCACGCGGCCTCTGCCTGTCCCAGGCCTAGAGGGATGCGGGGCAGAGGGTGGGGCAGACAGGGGGCTGGCAAGACTGCCGCAGATGGATCTAGTCCACCGAAGGGCTCCCTCCCCAATTAAGGTGGACGTGTTGGAGAGTTGGCTCACATTGTACCCGAAGGGAGAGGATGCGGGTTATCTCCTTCAGGGTTCTAGGCAGGGGTTCCGGATCCCTTTCATGGGTAATAGGTCCCCTCAGGATGCCCCCAGTCTTTTATCCCTTAGGGGGAGGGAGGAGGTGGCTGCTGCCAGCTTTCACAAGAGGGTCTATGCGGGCAGGGTCGTTGGACCTGTCCCTGCACCCCCGTCCTGGGGAGCATATTATTTCAATGATGCCATGCCTTTTGGCTAGTCCATGGGGGCTCGGTATTCGAGCGTTTCACCACTTTCCTAGAGTGGGCTTTTGTCCGCAGGTCGGGTCCCGGTCTGTAGCCCATTCCCTGGATGGTTTTATTCGGGGCTGAACGGGGCTGGGACACGTATACACGTCTCCTCAACACATTTCAGACGCTAATGGAGGAACTTGGTGTCCCTTTAGCGCCCGAAAAGACCGAGGGCCCATCTCCACAGCTAGTATTCCTGGGGTGGAGAGTTACACGGTAGCGCAGGATTCTAGGTTGCAGCGGGATAAGGTGTCAAGGCTAGTGGCCCTTGTCTTGGTCTTGCTGGCCGAGCGCGTGGCATCACTGAGGGAACTTCTGGTGCTACATGGTCACCCCAGCTTTGCTGGCAGGGTCGTCGCACCGGGCAGGGCATTTGCTCTGCGCTGGTGCGACGCCATGGCGGGATTATCCAGGCCCCACCACAGGCTCAGATTTACCCGGGGTATCGGGGCAGACGTGCTTGTCTGGCCATAGGTCCAGAGGTAGTTCAACGGGGTGTCATTTTGGGGTCTGATCTCCTGGCTCCCCCTTGCTTTCAGATGCAGTCCGATACCTTAGGATTCCTGGGTTTATGGATGTACTTCCATTGGAAGTGGGCCTATGGTGGGTGGCCACCATCCTGGGCAGGCAAGGGTCGCCTGCAGGGTCTCACGTATCTGGAATGTTTACCTACCCTGGGTGCTTTGATGCTATGGGGCAAGGAGTGGGCCAACTCGGTTGTGCAATTTCGGCATGGCAACGCGGCTGTTGTCCGCATCGTCACTCCACAGATTTCCAAATCGCCCGGGGTCATGGAGCTGGTTTGTGTTATGCAACCTGCGCCTCAATGTTCCCTTCAGGGCCAGGCATGTCCCAAGGGTTGATAATGATATTACTGCTGCTTTGTCCTACCTGCAGATCTCCCGGTTCCATGCCTCGGCCCCCGGATGCGGAGGAATTTCCCTCGCCACTCCCGGACGAGAGATGGAATGTTGGCAAGTAGAGGTGAACCGGGCGATTAGCCTGTCAATAGCGCCATGCATAGTAAGGCGGATCACCACGCATTTAGTTCCTTCAGAGTATTATGTACCCGATTTCGATTGCCAGGAACCTGGCCGAGCCCAGTAACCCATGTTCTGCGGTTCATGGTTTACCTGTATGCCCAGGGCCTTGCACCACGCACCATAGCATCTCAGCTGTCGGGTTGGCTTTATGGCCAAAGTGGGAGGTTGTGTGACAGCACCAATGACTTCCGGGTGAGACATGTTTGGAGGGGTGGGTGCGCGTGCGCGGGCGTTTCCCGGGCGACCGCCACCATTTACCCAGGGTTTTTTTACCCAAGTGGCCCGGGGCTGGCCTGGCCTCTGTTTTGATAAATGAGGCAGCCCATTTCATGCGGCTACTACGGTGGCCTTTTTGGAGGCGCTCCGCATCAGCGAGCTTGAGATGCTGAATAAGGCGGATGCAAGATTTTACCAGGGTTTTACCCAATTGGCCCGGGGCTGGCCTGGCCTCAGTTTTGATAAATGAGGCAGCCCACTTCATGCGGCTACAACGGTGGCCTTTTTGGAGCCCTCCGCATCGGCGAGCTTGAGATGCTGAGTAAGGCGGATGCAAGATTTCCCCAGGGTTTTCACCCAATTGGCCCGGGGCTGGCCTGGCCTCTGTTTTGGAAATGAGGCAGCCCACTTCATGCGGCTACAACGGTGGCCTTTTTGGAGCGCTCCGCGTCAGCGAACTCGTGATGCTGTCTAAGGCGGATGCAAGTGGTAGGGCACTGGAACTCGAAGATGTCTACGTAGCCAAAGACTGGGCCCAGTTGAGGATACGCTCCTCTAAAACAGATCAGCATGGCGTAGGCAGTGGTGTAAGACTGCTACGTTGTCCTTTGGCAGACATCTGTCCGGTTGGTGCCCTACAGGAATTCCTGGCACTGTGTGGCATGCACCACGGCCCGTTTTTCTGTCACCAAGATGGGTCTCCCCTTACTAAATTTCAGTTTTGGAAGGTGACAGCCAGAGCCCTCACCAGGGTGGGCCTACCAGGTGCCCGTTATGGCACACATTCGTTCCGGATTGGTGCAGCATCTACAGCGGCTGCTTTTGGGTACTCTGGGGCTGACATACGCAGCATGGGGAGGTGGGGCTCGCAATGTTTTCAGTTTTATGTGCGCCCACTCCCGCCATGAGTACCAATCCAGTCACCTTACCGCCTTTTTTCTCAATTTTCTTACAGACCCTGGGTGTCGTATTACACCGGTGACAGTATGGCTGGTGGGCCACAGCTATGTGCGCAGGGCAGCGCGTCACGCTGCGGCGACAGAGTGGACCCCGACTGGGACTGGGTGACCACGCCAGTCTCGCAGGGCATGGTAAGCCTGGGATGTTATGGCGGGAGCTGCGGCCTTTCCTTTTTTCTGGCCTGGGTGCTGACCCGCCTGACATTCTAATCATACGCCTGGGGGGCAATGATTTGGGCCAGGTCACCGGCTTGTCGCTCAAGCATGCGATTTGCGAGGAACTCGCCTACTTGCATTATGTCTGGCCTGCCACAACCCTGGTTTGGTCGGACATTGTCCCGTGCCATTCTTACAGAGGGGGCGTTAACCTCCTGGCCCTTGACCGCGCTAGGTGCGTGGTCAATAAGGCGGTGGCGCGTTTTCTTACCACCAGGGCTTGGGGACGGGTCAGTCATCACCCCGATATTAGTCTACAAAATTATGACTTGTACGCAGGGGATGGGGTCCATCTGTCGCGAGGAGGTATGGACCTCCTGTTGGGCGATTGGCGAGCAGGCCTGTTGACCGAGCTGACGGTCTGGGGGGGGCGTCAGGTCTTCTTTGAAGCCCCTCCGTGTGGTGGGTAGCACTGGTAAGGTAAACAGTATGACCCACAAGTATCCGGCAGGTTCGCAATTGACTGGACAACACTAGACAGGAATAAATTAGTTAAACGTTGTCCGGTCAACGACGAACCAGGCGATGGGGTGATGACGATTGCTAACCAGCATGCATCACCCCTGTGATTTCACGGATACGCGTCAGAGGGTGGGGTCATGAGTTAGTTATTGACTACGGTCAATAATTTGTTTGTTGTCAACAAACAAATTGATACAAATCGATACATTGTAACCAATTGCCATTGGCAATTTTGGGGTGGTACCTTACCAGTGTTACTTCGGCCTGCTTGCCTTAGGAATTATGATTGGTCGTTTTACCAATACAAATTTATAATTCGGACTAGGGCATTGAATCAATAAATGTGGCCCTATGCTGTTATCCACTTTCAATGTTGTCTGTGTCCGTTATTGGGGGGGTGCGCCTGCAATGCAAGCGCGGCGCCAAAATGGCCGCCGCGCCCTTTGCGGGCCCCCCCCCACAGGACAGAGAATCCGGGTAGTTAGGGGCGTGGCCAGCTCCCTTATAAAAGGGGTGGCCACGAGGCAGCCGAGCTGCCATTTTACCTCAGCGACGGAGCGGAGAAGTTTTTTCCCCTCCACCCCCTCCCTAGTTAACAGTGTGATATTATGGTCGCTTCGGGGCCGGGTGGGAATTTTTGGTTGGGACCCATATTGGCTTCCGGGTCCTGGCTTTTTTGCCCATCCCACACTGTTGCTATGGTTTGATATAGGGGTCTTTCTGTGTTCCTACTGTTGACTTTGGTCACATTGGCGGGTAGCACTGGTAAGGTAAACAGTATGACCCACAAGTATCCGGCAGGTTCGCAATTGACTGGACAACACTAGACAGGAATAAATTAGTTAAACGTTGTCCGGTCAACGACGAACCAGGCGATGGGGTGATGACGATTGCTAACCAGCATGCATCACCCCTGTGATTTCACGGATACGCGTCAGAGGGTGGGGTCATGAGTTAGTTATTGACTACGGTCAATAATTTGTTTGTTGTCAACAAACAAATTGATACAAATCGATACATTGTAACCAATTGCCATTGGCAATTTTGGGGTGGTACCTTACCAGTGTTACTTCGGCCTGCTTGCCTTAGGAATTATGATTGGTCGTTTTACCAATACAAATTTATAATTCGGACTAGGGCATTGAATCAATAAATGTGGCCCTATGCTGTTATCCACTTTCAATGTTGTCTGTGTCCGTTATTGGGGGGGTGCGCCTGCAACACCTTATGTCCATGAACCCAGAATACAAGATATATAATAATATGAGAATCAGTAAAGAGAAGACTGAGGCAATGGCAAATAGAAAGAAACAGCATACTTTAAATATCAAAATAGAGGAAACAGGCATAAAACAAGTTGCAGAGTTCAAATATCTAGGAATAACATTTACTGATGATGGCAACATGAACTAAGAGATTGAGTGTAGTAAGGCAAAACTTATTGGGACACAAGGTACAGTAATACTGACCAGCACAAAGAACCACCCCATACAAACCATATTCATTCCCACCTTATGTTACCAGTGTATTTGTATTGCTATTATGTGATTTTAATATGTTTTAATGTGTGTGTTCATTTGTTAGCCGCCAAGAGTGTGAAAACCTCCCAGATGGGCGGGGTACAAGTGGAATAAAATAAATAAATAAATACCAGTGGCAAACATGGGCATTTGCAACAAAACATAAACAAAAGTTGGTCACCATAGAAATGAGATGTCTGAGGAAGGCTGCTGGAGTGACTAGAAAGGATAAAATCAGGAATGAAATTATAGGGGGGGAAATTGGAATAGAACCAATTTTAAGCTGAATACAGAGTCAACAAATAAAGCGGTTTACTTGTTTGGAGAGACTGTCTAAGAGTTCTATATCATACAAGGCATATGTGGAAAGAGGAGAAGGATAAAGAGCATGAGACAGACCCAGAGGAAATTTGAGTGATGACATTAAAGACATATCACAAGAACACCAAATAATACTGAAGGAGGCCACTAGAAGAACCATAACAAGAAAGTTGTATCTCTTTCAACACCCGAAGGGGTAAAAGAGGACGTAAAAATACTTTTTTCACTTGTATAACAGAAATTGACTGGTAAATTCTTACTTACCCCCTAAATAATTTCCATTCGTATTATCAGTCCTGCAACAAATTTCAAAATCACTGATTGTCCACTTGAACAAAAGAGAGTCTGGTGAAATCTGTCCATAGTTATTCATAAAATGATTAAAAGTTAGTAAATGGAAAACCATGGCAGACAAGATTGGTAGGAAATGGCACATCACATCAAAAAACAAAAAAATAGGGATTGACAGAAACTGAAGGAATAAAAGAAAACCTGCCTGACACCTAAATTCCTTTCATCTCTCACAGAAGCTGTTGCTCCAGAACAGAAGCTCTGCTCTGTGGTAATATGATATATGCTGGCTTGTAGCCATGTTGACTGGGTTAGTTTGGGAGTTGTAATCTAAAAAAAAATATTTTCCAAGTTCTGTAACCCAGTACATACTTTCCCACCATGTCCATCATTCTACCAAACGTCTATAGCGGGGTGCCAAAACGTTTCAGGCCATGGGCCGGTCATGTGGTTCCTCCCACTGGAAGCAGATGTAAAACGCACTTTGCAATCTGTTTTGCAACAGGATTTTTAAGCTGCCATGTTCTCTGCTTAAATCAGGGGTGCCCAAACTATGGCCCATGGGCCAGACCTGGCCCCTGATGTCAATTCATCTGGCCCATGCCGCCCTCATTGCTTCTGGAAATGGAAGTAAAATGTGCCTGTTTGGGCACATTTTACTTCTGCTTCTGGAAGTGATGAGGGCAGCATGGGTAAGATTAATAATAATAATAATAATAATAATAATAATAATAATAATAATAATAATAATAATAATAATTATTATTATTATTATTATTATTATTATTATTATTATTATTATTATTATTATTATTATTATTATTATTATTATTAATTCGACTTGTATGCCACCCACTCAGCACATGCCAACTCAGGTCGGCTCACAGCAAATCAAACAATAATATCAAAATACCAAGTTACAAAATACTAAGTTACAATTACAAAATCCAAGTTATAATTACAAAATATCACATACAATACACATTTCAAGATGAAACACATTGGCATCAGGAGCCGAATCTAGCCCACGGGCCATAGTTTAATATATAGGAACTACCTATGCTTGTATATAGCTGGATCTTGAATTGCTCTTGATTCACAGAGCAAAACAGAAATGTTATTTCTTGGTGCTTGATGATTGTTTTACAAGATCATATAGCAATGAGTTTGGTATGCAACAGCCATCAATGTGAAAACCTCACTGTTGCTTTCTCCCACCCCAGCTGTGGAGCACACTATAAAAGATTTAAATGCAGATGCTCTGAGATATAAACCAGTCTTCAGCAAACTCAAATCACCTGACTTATGACTCCTCATTGAAGGATATAATAAAGCAAAGCAGCTGGCTATTTTTTTTTAAAGCACATCAAGAGGAAGAAAAATCTCTCCTGAGGGACAGAAGTACTAAATGGTGGTGCAAGATCATCATAATAGTTGCTCTTAGACAGAAGAGGCTTGCAGGGTGGGGAGAGAGGAAGGAGAAGGGGATAATACAATCTTTATTTTCTATGAATAAAACATGACTTCATTCAAATTGCCATGAAAGGAGGGTTTCCTAGGCCAATTTAGAAGTCCACATTTGCTGTCATGGAAAAGGGGATTTGCTTGACATAGTGGGGAGGGCTGATTTTATTATTTATTAACGCTCTACGTATAATTGCCTCTACTGCTATAATAATCAGATTGTAACTGTTAGCACCCGTCCACTCTCATATTTGATCTCCTGTCCTTGGTTATCTCTGAATGCTCATGACTAGTCACAGCAGCTCAGATATCCCAGTTTTGGCTTCTGTAAGATGATTTATGGCACGGCACCATTAAGGACATTTCTCATTGAAAACAAGAGGTCTCTGAAATCTTTGTTTGGAACATGACCATTTTGTGATGACTAGATGCAAAGGTCGATGAGGTCTTTGGAACTGCAATAGCTGTATAGATGAAGGCTATTTCTCTGGGTTTGGTTTTTCGCATGGGAAGATGCACCTGCTTAAATGTTCTTTATTTATAGAAGTTTGAGGACCCTGAGAGCCATTGTACCTAGCAACGCTTTCTTTCCAAAACACAGATTATTAGTTCAAAGAGTCTTAACGAGAGAGAAAAACTAGAATTCAACATTTGAGGTTCCTAGGTTTCCTACAATAGTCTGTCAGGTTATCCTGCTATGGTAATAGAATAGACCATTCTGCCAGCAACTCAACACCGGTTGTTAGGCAGCGGTTAACTAACCAGACAACCCTGAAGACTAATAGCCTTTTGTGACAAAGGCCACAGGGAAGGGTGATGATCCCCTAGTGGATTAAATCCCACTGGAATCCATCTTGATGGAAGGCAGGATCTTCATCAATACTGGCCTGAGGCTGATGAGAACTTTGTGCACCAAAAGGGCTCAGAACCAGAAAGTGATTCACGGAACTGGATCAATGGTACTGGTGTCATGCTGTCATGCGGAAGGCAGATGAAAGACCTCTGCAATATATTGCTCCCAGGACAATCTTCATAACTGACCGCCATGATGATAGCCAATATTAGGAATTGGATATGGCAGTCAAAGAAGAAGAAGGCGTCCTATGGTAGGGTATTGACAATTCAATAGGCCCCACTCCTAATGTGTGCATTAACAGCACTTGGAACCATTACTCTATTGATGGTTTCCTAACTGGATGGAACATGGAAAAGCCCCAGCTGTCAGATCAGTGGAGAAACTTTCCAGATACTTATGTTTTCTATCCCAGTCATAGTGACTAAATCCAGTTACTTCCTAGAGCTGTGAAAGGTATGCAGAGCCCCACAAGACAAAGATTTGCCTCACAATGATGAAAAACAATCAGGTAAACACAGCCTTTTATGCTTGTGAATATCAGTGGAAATTGCTTTTTTATATTAAAAAAAAATCTTCTAGATCACTATTGATGTGATGCATAACTTTCTTTACATTAAAAAAAATGTATTTCCATTTGTTTTTTTTGCCAATTTGAAATTGCACCTGCAGTCATTGGATTTGAAACAACATTGAATAAAACAGAATATAGATCTAAAAGAGTCTGATTCGCACATGCAAAGCGCCACTCATTACGAAGATCTGCCAGTGCTGCATGAAACAGCCTTTTCATTTTTCGTGAACCTCTCTACACTGGGAGGGGCATTTTATCATTCCTATTGTGAAATGGTTTTCCTAGCTTGTTTAAGAAAAACATACACTCCAGACATTTAAATCCACTGGACTTGTATCCTTTCCATGTAAAAGATGAAACACAAAGTCTAGCATGAATAGGTTATGCAAATGACTGGGAGAAGCACATTCATTTTTGCTAAAGAATTATGTATGAGTAGTAGGGCCAGTGCAATCTTCTCAGGACCAGACAAATCATGGCTTTAGATCAGCAGCCGGCAACCTATGTGCTGGATGCAACCTGCCCATTTTTGCAGCCGATTCCCACTCTTGGAAGCCTTCAGGAGTGGTGACATTTCTTTCAAACAAAGGGCAGATTCATCTGCTTCTTGATTTGTCCCCAAACAGCACTTGTCACAACAGAAGATGGACTTCCAACCACTTTCATTTTCTGCTTTGAGGCACTGCATTGTGTGGTCCATGATGGGTTAAAAATTAAGCCCCCAAATCCACTAAAGCTGCCCCACCCTGTCCTACGTGGAGCAATAACTGGACAGTTCTGAGTAAAGTTGTGTTTGTTTTCCCACCCAATATTTTGTGACTTGGCTTTCCACGGAAGTTGGCTATTGTAGGAATCGGGGCCGCTGAGGGCCGTAGGTCCCGGAGGAGACTGATCAAAGAACGATACGAGGCAGTATGGAGGAGGATAAGATCAGTGGTTTATTGGGGAAAAGGCATAACCATTTATAGATCAGAAGGCAAGGTAGAAAAAACCGTCACCCAACAGTTAATCACATCACCTATTTACTCAGGTTAATTGGGAATTTCTCTAGGGGAAGTTAATTAGTGCGGACAAACACTGGCTGGGACAACACCATTGTTTTGGGCTTAGACTAAGGCAATCATGACTCCTGTTTGCTTCTGGGATGAGACTGAGACTCGGAGATGAGGGATTACTCTAATAGGTAACATATTCGCTCTCTCAGCAGGTCCGCTGGTCAGGTCAGGGAATTGGGTGAATCAAACCCTATCATTTATCCACCCCCCTTAATTTCTCTCTACTGGCAAGGGCCAGGGGCCAGGAGCGTGCTCGCTAGGTTTAACCTCTGCCAGAGGCCATGCGTGCCAACTGGGCACGCGGATCCACAGGCTATAATATAATTTGAGTACTGTGTGCTGCTCTTTTCACATTTACAGTCTTTCTGGTTTTTAATTTATCCTCAGCTTGAATCGTAATAACTAAATTTCATTTCTTCAATGCAGCTATAAACCACAAGGACAGCTTCCTCCCATTTACTCACTGTCCATCAAACTTTGCCTGCCTGCCTCTTCATGAATGAAGGAAATGCAACCATGTTGATTATCTTGTGTTAATTTAATAGAATACTCTTTTGGAAAAGCCTAAATAGTTTTAAGAGAGAAACACACTCCCCACCCCACCCCACCCCCACTCCCTTTCTCCTATGGCTTCTGTCTCCCCTCTGCCCCTCTTCCAAGACAGCAGCTGCACCATAGCCTTCCTCACTGTGATTCCAACTGTGGCAAATTGTCCTGAAATCATCTATGGCTTCATGATATGAAAGGCGCAAGCAGGATTAGTGAGGGGTCTGACCTTCCTGCAACACAAGGACCCTGTTTTCAGAGCAAAGAGGGCTGGTCCTCTCCTCCCATGGCCACCAGCTGCTTGGCCTTACATAAATCTTTCTGCTGTTCCAATTTGATGAGGATCGCCTACTTTGGTTTTGCTGTGAGATTTCCTATCTGCCTACTATCTTCTCTTCCTGTCTTATAACTCATGAACGCTGTTGCATTCAGGATAACATAAGATCAAGAATACCTTTTTGCTCCAAGCATGCACAGTTTTGAGAGATAGTTGTCATTCAGCTCAGAAGCATAGAAGCACTAAACTTCATTGCTTATGGGTAGAATTCTTAGGTATGTCCCATCATCTGCTATCAGAATCTTAAAACCTAAGCTCTTTCATTAGTCTTTGTTGTGTATGAAACTGTATCGCTTTAAGAATGAACGTAGCCACTGCAATGTCCGAATGTAACCTAACAATGATCACAATGTATCTCAGCTGTTAATGGAACACGAGCGAGCTACCCATAGAGGGCAGCTGCGAGCGTTCAGCTCACATGGTACAAATTCCCCAATTACTGTCAGCCGCAGGAACCTTCCCGCGCAAGGAACATCTGGAGAAGAAGGGCATGACTCAGAATGATGTCACGCAGGTAGCAGCCAATACACTACCGTGTAACCATGTTCAAATGTATTGTTGCAATATAAAAGGAGCTGTACCTCCGCCATTACCACATGTTCAGTCTACCGGTGTGCCAATAAAGATGTGTTAAGCAAGACTTCGGCTGCTTCTATTGTCTTGGTTCCAGTACACCAAATTGGCAACAAAGGTGGGATATGGCGTATCCCAAGATCAAGCCACACCAAGTCTACATCAGCGATCCTGAGCAATGGGAGCTGTACGAGTGCCAGTTCCGGCACACGATGGATGCTGCAGGCATTGACGATGAAGAGAAGATGCGGTCGCATTTCCTAGCCCAGGTCAAGCCGGCCATGCTATGCATCCTGATGAATCTGCTAGCTCCCAGAAGGGTCGACGCAGTGCCCATTGACTGCATCCTCACAACACTGAGGGAACACTTCCAGCTGCCCGTCTCCATTTCTCCGGCCCGGGTTGCATTCCACAGGCGAGACCAGCGCCCGGGAGAATCCGTGTCTGCCAACGCGGTGGCCCTCAGGCTGGTGGCTGTCCACTGCCAATGGGAGGACCTGGACATTTCCCTTCGAGACCGCATGCTGTGCGGCCTAAGGGATGAAGAGGTCCAGAGGAAATTGATGACCCACGACAATCGTCTCACATTCAACCAAGTACTGTGAGAGGCCCAGGCGGCTGAGGTGGTGAGCAGCGGGGTCAAAGTTTTCAAGTCTCGAGGGGCCACCCCTTAGGGCGCCAAGTCACCAGTACAAGCGGCCTGGCGTACCTCAGCACAAGTGGCCTGGCGGGCCCCCTGGACGCCCACCAGCACCCCATCAACTTCCGAGGAGTCGTCCATGGCTGCGGGGTCCTGTTCCAGCGAGGACAATGATGTGCAGAGAGTTGAGAGGCAAGGAGAAAGGAGCTGAACCAGCGAGAAAAGGAACCACTGTTGCGATGGCTGCGGGGCATCTCACGAACGAAAGAGGTGCCCATTCCAAAACTTGAGTGCCACAACTGTGGGTGGAGAGGCCACATTGCCAGGGTCTGCAGGTGCCGGCGAGCAGAGGACAAGGGCTTGTCGAGACATCCTCAAACACCCCAACGCAAGGTGGCCAGATTTGGAAAGGTTTCGGCTGACGACGACGCGGCGGCCGTGAACCGCGTGGCCCTGGAGCACTGGCATTTCTTTGTAGAGGTACTGATACAAGGGGTCCTGGTTAGGATGGAAATAGACTCAGGGTCGTCCTACTCCATCCTTTCCCAGAAGGAGTTCCTGCGCATTCCCCCAAATGTGCGGCCCAAGTTGCGGGCCATGAAATCGAACTTACAGGATGTGCAGGGTTATGGGATCCCAGTGTTGGGGGTGGGAAACTTCACGGTGAAGTTTAAAAGGTTCACAGAAAAACTGCCCCTAGTAGTTCTCAAGCAGGGGTCTTGCTGCCTTTTGGGAACCCAGTGGTTTGCTCCCCTGGGAATTGAACTGTCTGGCATAAACGCCTTAGAGACTGACCCAATACAGGATGTGTGCGATGTGCACCCGGCGGTTTTTAAAAAGGGGCTCGGGACATACAGAGGGCCCCCGGTGTCGTTTGACTTGGACCCAGAAGTCCGGCCCATACGACTCAAGCCAAGAAGAGTCCCCTTCACCCTCAAGGACAAGATTGAGGCGGAATTGGACAAATTGGTGGGGCAGGGGATTTTGGTTCCAGTGGATTCTGCGGAGTGGGAAACTCCGATTGTTACAGCTTGAAAATCCAACAGGGAGGTTAGGATTTGCACTGACTACAAATGTACAATTAACAAGGCCATTCGGCCAAATGCATATCCACTTACTAGCCACTTTACATGGGGGTAAGTGTTTCACAAAGTTAGACTTGGCGCAGGCATACCTGCAGCTCTCTGTAACCCCAGCTGCTGCCGCTGCGCAAACCATCATCACGCACAAGGGGGCATTCAAGGTAACGCGCCTACAGTTCGGTGTGAACTCGGCCCCCGGACTCTTTCAGGCCCTCGTGGAACGCCTTTAAAGGGGTTTCCAGGCGTGCTCCCATATTTTGACGATATTTTGATAACAGCGGGGAGTGAATTGGAACTAGCGAAAAGGCTGGACAAGGTCCTAACTGTATTCGAGAAAGCGGGTCTGAGGTTGAGAAGGGATAAATGTGTGTTCTTTGCGAGGGAGGTTGAGTTTCTCGGGTTCAAAATAACCCCAGAGGGTATCAAGCCATCCAAGTCCAAGGTTGAAGCTGTGCAAAACGCACCTCGCCCCACCGCGAAACCGGAGCTGCAGTCATTTTTAGGGCTCCTGAACTTTTACCATTCCTTCCTGCCAAGGAAGGCATCTGTTGCAGAGCCACTGCATGGGTTACTAAAGAAAGACGCGGTTTGGCGGTGGGGAGATAGACAGGAGAAAGCGTTCAAGGAGCTCAAGGGGCTCTTGCCCTCAGACACCGTTCTGACCCATTTTGATCCAAGGAAACCTGTAACCTTGGTCTGTGATACATCACCAGTGGGGGGTGGGGGCTGTACTGTGCCACGTGTTAGAGAACGGGCGGGAAGCCCCGGTTGCCTTCTATTACAGGTCACTCTCAAAGGCGGAGCGCAATTACGCGCAAACAGATAGAGAAGCTCTTGCCATAATCAAAAGAACAAAGAAGTTCCACGATTTCCTGTACAGCCGCCAGTTCACAATTGTGACCGATCACAAACACCTTTTGGGGATTTTTACCGCAGGCAAGCCCACCCCACAAATCCTGTCCACCAGAATGCTGCGTTGTGCGATTTTCCTCAACGCCTACCAGTATGAACTGGTTCACCACCCAGGGAAGGAGATCACCCATGCAGATGCGCTGTCTCGATCTCCCCTCCCTCAATTAGGAGACCCCAAATGCGAGGTAGAGCAGGATCACCAGGTCCTGCTGATCGAGTCTCTCGACTCACCCCCCACCGTTCCCACAGACCTCGCCAAAGCCACAGCAGCCAACAAAGCCCTCTCCCAAGTCAGTTCCTGGGTTAGAAAAGGGTGATCCACAACTCCCCCGAGGAGGAATTCAAACCGTTTTTCAGACGCAGGGTAGAGAGTTCCATTGAAAGGGGCTGCCACCTCTGGGGCCAATGGGTGGTCATCCCAGAGAAGTTACGGGCAAAGGTGCTCAGGCTACTGCACACCAGCCACCCGGAAATAGTGCGCTCCAAAGCCTTGGCCAGGAGCTATTTCTGGTGGCCCCAGATAGACGCGGATATAGAGCATTTGGTTGGCATGTGCGAGAGTTGCCAGAGCTCTCGGCCCGAAGAGTCCCAGCTACCCCACAGGGCATGGAACACAGCCTGCGGGCCATGGTCCTGGGTGCACATCGACTTCGCTTGCCCTTTCCGGGGCTCCCTTTTTCTGCTGATAGTAGACTCGTATTCCAAATGGCTAGAGGTCATTCCTATGTCCAACACCTCATCTGCCGCAACCATTAAACAACTGCGCAAGGTGTTCAGCTGCATCGGCCTGCCGGACCTGCTTGTGAGCGATAACGCCAGTACTTTCATGTCTGCAGAATTCAAGGCGTTCATCGAGAGGAATGCCATTCGGCACATTACCTCTGCCCCGTTTCACCCCGCCACAAATGGTCAGGTAGAGCACCAAGTGCGCACTACGAAAGATGCACTGTGGCGCATGGGTCCCGGTGAATTGAACCTCCAGCTGTGCCAATTCCTCATTTGTTATAGGGCAACTACCCTGGCTTCAGGACTTTCACCGGCTGAGCTCCTCATACGGAGGAAGCCGGTAACGCTTGTTGATCGGTTGGATCCGACCAGGGTGGAGGATGAGGGAAGAAATATAGCGATAGAGAGCTCCAAAAGTTTTGCGGTAGGGGACCCGGTTCATTGTAGGAATTACGCAACCTTGGGACCAACGTGGGTTCCAGGAGTGGTTATTGAACAAACGGGGCCAGTGTCATACAGGGTTGAAACCAGTACAGGTCTACTGTGGAGAAGGCACGCTGACCAACTCAGACGGAGAGTTACCAGTGAAAAGAAGTCAACGTTCGGGTTCTCCCCCACCTGTTTAGCCCAATGGGTAGATACGGGGATCCTCCCAAATACAAATGCATATCCTTGATTCTCAGATGGGGAGGAGGATACTTTGGAAGAGAGGAATGAGGAGTCATCTGATGAGTTTAACTTTATGTTGCCATACCAGGGGGGTGTTGCGGAGTGGTCCCCCACCCGTCCGAGCGAGAAGAGGGGTTTTAGTTCAGCCCCTGGTATTTCTAGTCCTCCCAGTCCATTTGTCCTAGAGTTCACCCCATCACCAAGACCCCCATCTCGACCCCCGTCTCAGGCAGCAGGCGGAAGTACAGGTTCGCCAGTTGCAGGCACAAGAAACCAGGGCGAGACAGCAAGGGTCTCCTCATCGGTTCCTAGATTCGTGCTGGGGGGGTCGCCAGGTGCCACGAGCGACATGCAGGGATTCACATCCCAATTATATCTCCTGTTTCCCTCCCCAAATGCAGGGTTGCCACAGAGTCCCCGCCAGACGACTAATGAGTCCCCCCTTTCCGTTGCAGGATGAGAGTCTGTGGAACTCGGAGCCCCTAGTTCCCCTGAGCTCAGCCAAGCAGTCGTACACCCCAAGCGCACATGCGGGAAGCCACAATGGTTGAGGGACTTCGTCCCATCCTAGGGGGAAGGAGTGTTGTGTATGAATCTGTATCGCTTTAAGAATGAACGTAGCCACTGCAATGTCTGAATGTAACCTAACAATGATCACAATGTATCTCAACTGTTAATGGAACGCGAGCTAGCTACCCATAGAGGACAGCTACGAGCATTCAACTCACATGGTACAAATTCCCCCAATTACCGTCAGCCGCAGGAACCTTCCCGCGCAAGGAACATCTGGAGAAGAAGGGTGTGACTCAGAATGACATCACACAGGTAGCAGCCAATACGCTACTGTGTAACCATGTTCAAATGTATTGTTGCAATATAAAAGGAGTTGTACCTCTGCCATTACCATATGTTCAGTCTACCGGTGTGCCAATAAAGATGTGTTAAGCCTTACTTCGGCTGCTTCTATTGTCTTGGTTCCAGTACACCAAAATCTTCAAGCTAAAAGGAGGTCCTCCTGGATCAACGAGGTTTGAATTTGTATTAGTTTCACAAGTGCTGATTTTTCATTGGAACCACTGGGGTACACAGAAAGAGCCTCCTCGATGATTGTGGTATTTTTGAATCACAGCCACATGTATCCCAGGCAACGGCCACCTTGTGCTGGCTAATCTTTTCCACACTAGGTCAGGCGAAAGGAACTATAGAATGAATTCATTAAAAGGTGGGTTCATTTTGGCAGTTTAAAGACTGGCCTAGACAATAAAGAAGAAGATTGAAACCACTCTATCTTGAGTGGACTTGGGGTTAGGAATCCTACAAATCGTTTCAAAGCATTTTTTTAACGTAATAAATATATGGTGATGTACAAATAAAGCCCTAACTGAGTGCTATCATCATCACTTGACTCAAACTGCATGAGGTGTAGAGTGGCCATACCTTTTACTTTACAGTGTACAGTAATATTTTCCTAAACATGCACAGAGAGCAAAATAGGAACCAGAGGAGGCAATTACATTTCATTGGGAAAGAACCTCTAGAAAATAGACTGTTACTTTTTAAATGCTGTGACAGACAGACCTGCTTGCCCTTGGGCCTCTCCTGTTCCTGCCGAGCGACTTTTACCAGCCTGCTGTTATGTATGGAATACTATGCCTTTAAGATGGAATGTAATAATGTAACCCAATGTATTGCAACAGTTACAACGAGCTACCACTGCCTCTAGATGGTATCGAGAGGCAGCTGATAGCGATCTACACACATGATACAAGTTAACCAATTACAGCTAGCCATGGGAAATATTCCCGCCACAGGTAAACCTGATGAAGAATGCCGTGCGTCACAATGATGTCACAAATACAGTAACCAATGAGCAACCGTGTAACCAGTTTCAAATGTACCATGCTGTATAAAAGGAGCTGCACCTCCACCATTACCTCATGTTCAGATTGCTTACTCTACAATAAAGATGTGTTTGGCCTTATGAATGCTGCGCACTGCGTATCTGTTGTGTTCTGTAAAGCTGTGCCTTTAACAATGTACCTTTGCCATGTGTTACCAATGTAACCTTTCTGTGTGCAACATTATAACCATCAGCTGTATCAATGTAACCTAATAAGGGGACGCGAGCTAGTGGCCACCAGAGGGCAGTAGCGAGCGCCCAGCTCCCATGGATCACAGTCACCTGGTTCCAGCAGTGCGGGAAGATTCCCCGCGACCTCCTCACCTGGTCAAGAAGGGCGTGACCTCCTACGACGTCACGCAGGCAGCAACCAATAGTCTGTCGACGAGCCACATTCAAATGTATAGCCAGCTGTATATATTGAGCTACCCATCCGCCATTACCACATGTTCCTCCGGATCATCATGCAATAAACCTGTGTTAAGCCAACCCTTCGGCTGTTTCATTGTCTTTGGTCCCTTACACTAAATTGGCGACGAGGATGGGATATGGCAGCCCACGGGACCAAGACATGCGCCAGTTTCGAAATCAGGAAACCGGGCGACTGGGAGATCTTCGAGATGGACTTCCAGGCCGCACTGATCGAGTCCGAAGTCACGGAAGAGGCGAAGAAGAGAGCCATCTTCACCAGAATGCTCGGACAAGAAACCAAAAGGACCTTGGTGGACCTGATTGCACCGAGGAGGGTGAGCGAATTCAAGGCCAAGGAACTCATGCAGATGCTGCGTGAGCACGTCCGGCCCGCCATGGCGATGTTTCCCGCTCGGAGTGCGTTTTGGAGGCGAGTCCAAGCGCCCGGGGAGACTGTCGCCGCATTCGTGGCGGCCCTGCGGCTGGCGGCCGGCCCGTGCAAATGGGAGAATGCCGAAATCACTCTCCGGGACTGTGTGCTGTGCAGCCTGAACGACGCCGAGACCCAGCGCACATTAATGAACCAAGAGCCGCCTCCCACGTTGCAGGAGGTCGTCAGAGCGGCCCAGGCCGCTGAAGCTACGAAGGCCGGGGTCCAAGAACTTCAGGACTGGCGGCCAAAGTTGAGCAAGGCAGAGGCTCCGGTACAGGCGGCCCGCCGAACTTCGAGGTCGTCCGCAGAGAGCAGCGACGATGAGGACATCCAGAGGGTCCGGAAGGAGAGCCGGCGATGCGACGGCTGTGGAGCGGCCCACGACCGTGTGAAATGCCCCTTCCGGAAGGCCGAGTGCCACAACTGCGCCCGCCGCGGACACATCGCCAAGGTGTGCAGGAAGAAGCGCAAAACCCGGAGGAGCTCTGCAGACCGTTCCGCCGGACAAGACCGCCCAACGAAATCCAAGGATGGCGCCCAGACCACGCGGAAGCAGGACGGCGTGGGCCGCATCGCCGACGGCAGCGAGGACGACGCCCCAGTGTTCAGCGTGTCTACTAGACACCCCCGCTACTTTGTTGAGGTACTAGTCCAAGGGGTCCCCATTAGGATGGAAATTGACTCGGGGTCCTCATATTCAATCATTTCCCAGAGGGAGTTTTTGGGAATTGCCCCCCACAAGCGACCCAAGCTCAAAGCATTGAGGTCCACACTACGTGACGTGCAAGGGAACAGTATTCCAGTGTTGGGGGTTGGAGAGTTTCAGGTCAAATTCAAGGAGCACGGCGCGTCCCTTTCCCTAGTTGTGCTCAAGGGAGGGAATTGCAGCCTCCTCGGGACTCAATGGTTCCAGCCCCTGGGGTTGTTTATTGGGGGGGGTGCACGCCGTTGGGATGCACGCCGTTGGGACTGATCCAATTCAGGAGGTGTGCGAGGCGCACACCGAAGTTTTCAAAAAAGTACTGGGGAAATTCAAGGGGCCCCCAGTGACTTTCGACCTGGACCCGGGGGTCCGCCCAATTCGCCTCAAACCACGCAGGGTGCCGTTCACACTCAAGGACAAGATAGAGGCGGAACTGGACAAGTTGGTGGGCCAGGGGATCCTTGTGCCTGTAGATTCTGCGGAGTGGGAAACTCCAATTGTAACCGCTCTAAAGGCCAACGGGGAGGTCCGCATATGCGCTGACTACAAGTGCACCATCAACAAGGCGATCCGCCCGAATGCATATCCGGTGCCGGTAGTCAGCCATCTGCTGGCCAGGTTACACGGGGGAAAGTGTTTCGCTAAGCTCGACTTAGCACAGGCCTACCAGCAGCTCACGGTGTCCCCTGCCGCAGCTGCTGCGCAGACCATAGTCACCCACAAGGGGGCGTTCCAGGTGACGCGCCTCCAGTTCGGCGTGAATTCGGCACCTGGAATTTTCCAATCACTCGTGGAACGCCTCCTGAAGGGATTGGAGGGGGTGTTGCCTTATTTTGATGACGTGTTAATAACGGGGGGGAGTCGGGCTGAATTGGCCAAAAGGTTGGGGAAGGTCCTGACGATATTCGAAAAGGCGGGGCTGAGGTTGCGAAAGGACAAATGCGTCTTCTTCACAACAGAGGTTGAGTTCTTAGGGTTTTGTGTGACTCCCGAGGGAATAAAACCATCCATGTCCAAGGTGGCAGCCATTAAGAAAGCTCCCCGCCCCACCTCCAAGCCCGAGTTGCAGTCGTTCCTAGGGCTGCTCAACTTTTACCACTCCTTCCTCCCCCGAAAGGCAGCGGTGGCTGAGCCGCTACACAAACTGCTGAAGAAAGACCAGGCATGGAAGTGGGGTGATGACCAAGAAAGGGCATTTAGCGAGCTAAAAAGCCTCCTGGCATCCGACGCCATACTGACCCATTTCAACCCCAAACGCCCAGTAGTTCTGATCTGTGACGCATCTCCAGTGGGGGTGGGGGCGGTGCTGTGCCACGTGTTGGAAAACGGAAGGGAGGCTCCGATAGCATTTTACTCCAGGTCCCTGTCCCAAGCAGAGAGAAACTACGCACAGACGGACAGGGAGGCACTAGCGATAGTCGCGGGGACGAAAAAAATTCACGATTTTCTGTACGGCCGCCCTTTCACAATTGTAACGGACCACAAGCCCCTGCTAGGCATCTTTACAGCTGATAAGCCCACCCCACAGATCCTGTCCCCGAGGATGCTCAGGTGGGCCATTTTTCTCAACGTGTATCAGCACGCGTTGGTCTACCGGCCCGGAAAGGAGATCAGCCATGCGGACGCTCTATCTAGGTCCCCCCTTCCCCTAACGCCCAGCCAGGTGAGCATGGGGGAGCGGGACCATCAGGTTCTCATGATAGAGGTGCTGGATTCGCCCCCCGTAATGCCTGCAGACATTGCCAAAGCGACAGAGAAGGACAAAACGTTAGCGACAGTCAGCTCCTGGCTGCAGAAAGGGTGGCCCGCGTCCTCCCTAGTGGAGGAGTTCGCCCCATTTTTCAGAAAAAAGCTAGAACTGTCCCTAGAGAGGGGGTGCCTCTTGTGGGGGCAGCGGGTGGTGATTCCCACTTCCCTTCGGCCGCGGGTGCTCAAACTGCTTCATGTCAGCCACCCCGGCATCGTGCGATCCAAGGCGCTGGCCCGGAGTTACTTCTGGTGGCCCCAGCTAGACGCCGACATCGAGCACATGGTCGGCACTTGTGAAAGTTGCCAATGCTCCAGACCAGAGGAGGCCCGCCTTCCCCACAGGGAATGGGACGCGGCTAAGGGGCCGTGGTCCCGGGTGCACGTAGATTTTGCGGGCCCATTCAGAGGCACCCTGTTCCTCCTTGTAGTGGACGTTTTCTCCAAATGGTTGGAGGTTATCCCAGTCACGAGCACCTCCTCGGCCCAGACCATTAGGCATTTGCGGAGGCTCTTTTCCACATTCGGCATACCCGACACGTTAATTAGCGACAACGCTAGTAGTTTCACGTCCTCCGAGTTTAGGGCATTCATGGGGATTAACGCCGTTCGGCATATCACCTCCGCCCCTTTTCACCCGGCCACCAACGGCCAAGTAGAGCGCCTCATCCGCACCACGAAGGACGCGTTGCAGCGCATGGGCCCAGGGGATCTGAACCTGCAAGTGTGTCAGTTTCTGCTAGGGTACAGGGTGACCCCATTGGCGTCAGGATACTCCCCCGCAGAGCTCTTAATGCGCAGGAAGCTGACCACCATCCTTACTAGGCTAGACCCCACGAGGGTAGAGGACAAAGGAAGGAACGTCGGGCTGGAAGTTACAAAGAGTTTCAGCATAGGCGCCCCCGTGCATTGCAGGAATTACGCCAGCACGGGCCCAGCCTGGGTGCCGGGCGTAGTCGTGAAACAAACCGGCCCCGTGTCGTACCGCGTGGAAACCAGCACAGGGCTCCTATGGAGGCGGCACGCAGACCAGCTCCGACGCAGGGTCTCCGATGAGCAGGACACGGGTCACGCAGGAAATAAGTCAGCGTTAGGGTTCTCCCCCACCCGTTTAGCCCAAGGGGGAGGAGAAGGGGACCGTGGGCCCCCACCAAGGGGGAGGAGGATATCCTCGTAGATACCCTGGGGGATCTTTCCGAGGAGGAGGAACCCGACCCCATACATATCTCGCGGAAAGTCCCCACAAATGCGGGTACCCCTACCAACTTAGATTTTGATTTTCAGAACCGGGGGGGTTTTTCGGAGTGGTCCCCCAACCGTCCAAGCTAGAAGAGGGGTTTTTCGTTAGTCCCGACTGCCCACAATGGAGTTTTTCCCTTCCCCTAAGGCCGCCAGACAGCAGCAAGCCACTAACAAGTCTCCCTCTCCCTTTTCAGGACAAGGGACCAGGGAACAAAGAAGCCATAACGCCCCCGGGGGGGGCAGCCCTCTTCACGGCCCAAACGCACATGCAACAAGCCATCTTGGCTGAAAGACTTCGTCTCATCCTAGGGGGGAGGGATGTTGTGTTCTGTAAAGCTGTGCCTTTAACAATGTACCTTTGCCATGTGTTACCAATGTAACCTTTCTGTGTGCAACATTATAACCATCAGCTGTATCAATGTAACCTAATAAGGGGACGCGAGCTAGTGGCCACCAGAGGGCAGTAGCGAGCGCCCAGCTCCCATGGATCACAGTCACCTGGTTCCAGCAGCGCGGGAAGATTCCCCGCGACCTCCTCACCTGGTCAAGAAGGGCGTGACCTCCTACGACGTCACGCAGGCAGCAACCAATAGTCTGTCGACGAGCCACATTCAAATGTATAGCCAGCTGTGTATATTGAGCTACCCATCTGCCATTACCACATGTTCCTCCGGATCATCATGCAATAAACCTGTGTTAAGCCAACCCTTCGGCTGTTTCATTGTCTTTGGTCCCTTACACTAAAGTATCAATCTGCAAACATCAAACCTGCCCTATGGAACTTCCCCAAAGTCTCTGAGCTCAGGAGGCCTAAATGCCGTCCTGCATATCCTGCAGCAAACTGGGGCTTACCTGTATTAGCAGAGCCCAGCAAGTATTATGGAGAGTATTGTATTAAATGTGGTAGCATGTGGCTTATGACTTAACTCTTGTCTTACCCCCTCTTCCAAAAAACAGACATTGTTGATGAATGAAAAATGTTTATTGTTCTCTTAGCATTTTGAAGAAATAACGGTTCACTCGTAGGTTCAGGACACAGAATTACAGCATACAAAAATACTAATCCACACTCAGGCCTTCCCCCAGAAACAAGGAAAACCTGACTACTTCCTAGTAATCATGTTGGGTTGGACTAGGGACTCTGGTGTAGTCCCCAGAAATCCCAAACTCGAACTCCAACTGGAAGTAGAACTCCCAAACCCATGTGCCTAATAGAAATAACATGAGCTTGACTCTCCTAATTAGCATACAGCCAATTAGAGCCCAGGGACTGTATAAACATACCCTCGTTCCCATAACAATTGTCTGGTGTTCCCAGGCTCTGGATGTTGATGTAAACAGACATTCCAGACCTGGTGAAGAAGACAAAACATAGGCCTGAAGCTTTGAGAAGCATCTTCTAAACCCACCTGCTTGATAAGCGCAGCAGAAAGGATTATGAGGCCTTTGCAAAGAAGCAAAGCTACATTCAAAGACAGTTTAAAAACCAAAGAGACTCCATATTGAATAACTTGTGACCCATTTTATCACAAATGCCTCTCTTTTATACTTGTTAGAGCTTTCTTAGTGAAGCTAAGGAACATAAAGCTCCAGTTATTACTGCAAGAAAGTGAGACGTAGCAGGGATCTCTGACTCCTATTGTGTCCTTGGACACCACAACCAGGACTTTGAAGATAACAGGTTGAAAGGGATAGTCAGAGTTATAGCAGTGCAGATTGTGGAAAGCTGCTGACCCAAGCTTTTGCTTGCTAGAGCTATGTCCGCTATGCCCAGGATCTCTTCCAGTCCAAGTTGTACACCCAGGGTGATGGCAACAACAACAAAAAGGATTCAGAGTGAAACAGCCAGAATGAAATGGTCAGCCTACATCTAATTTCCAAACTGAGTAGAAAGCAAAGATATCTTTATGATTTAGCATTTGACAGTTTCTGACAACCCTTGTCATCTATTTACCGAACAGCAGGACGGATGCCAGACATCATCTCTCTCAATTCCCTCAGAAGCAAAGAGCTCCTCCTGTACCATTTTTCTGTTCAGTGTTGAGCATCATTTTACGCTGCAGTTCTGCATATGACATTGATGATACTCATGAGAATCTGTGTAAACCTGTCAAGGGTTTTCCATGTGTAAAATGGCTTTCTCAGTATGCACAGTGCACAAATGTATGACAGAAACATATATGATAATAATATTGACTGTGTAAAATCAAGAATGTAATCCTAAAATCACTGAATAAAGTATGTGAACATTTTTTTAAAGGTAAAATCAGGCCTGTCACAATAGTTCGTGCTGGCTTCTGCTCCTGCATCTGTAATTTGCCCTTTTTCATTTTAAGTGATACTCTGTTGCATTTTATGGTATTCACAGTAAACCCCATGATTATAGCCTTTAGGCATCATGTTTTATAATATTCTTGGATAATCTAAAAGGCAAAGGTAGAATAACAAGCTGAGCCAAAAAAAAAATTTTTGGCTGAAATGTCATATAGAATTGTATATCCAAGGGGTACAATTCCTTCTGCACCTCCATCACAAATAGTGTTCTTGACACAATGATTGTATGAGTGTGTACATGTTCAAAATGGCAGTATGCATTTTAAATCTGGTTTTTTTTTACTCTGAAATGCATACTTCCAATTGATTTTCCTATATCCATTGCAATTTCAAATATACCTGTGGGATAAGGAGAGGTGAAACAAATGATGATGATGCCAGTGATGATCATGATACTAATGATAAGTCTTTCAATAAAGGTTAACAAGTTTTATTAGAAGTGAACTTTCATTAATTCCCACCCACTTTGTAAGATGAAATAGTATGTCCACAAAACTTATGGTAAATGGCCCTTATGTCAATCTTTAGCCGAGGATGACACAAGGCACTTCCTTGATTTTGTTGCAACAGACTGCAACAAATCTGTTCTTTTCCTCAAAGAATGGGAAGGGAAGGGAAGGGAAAGAAAGAAAGAAAGAAAGAAAAAATTCTATGTAGCAACATTCCTCCCACTTCATCCCCAAATCTATATGTTAATAGTGATCTCCAGTTTCCACATGCCAGTCATGGCCTCTTCTGTGGGAAAGACTGCTATTAGTGTGCTTGGAAAAACAAGGCTTGCAAAACTAAAAAAGTTTAAGCACTCTGCCCCCTCCCACAAGTAGCAACAGCCTGATGTGGGCAGAATTTTTTCAGTGGACACAAAATTCATTTATGCGAGTAGAGAACCTCTCCCAGCTCCTGCCAACCCAGCAGTTCGAAAGCAAGAAATTGCAATCAGATAAATAGGTACCACTTTGGTGGGAAGGTAAAAGTGTTACATGCACTTCAGTGTCTAGTCATGCCTGCCATGTGTCCACGGAAATGTCTGCAGATGCAGACAGTGCTGGCTCTTTGATTGTAAACAGAGATGAACACTGAACCCTAGAGTTGATACAACTGGCTTTCAAGCAAGAGTGACCTAGAGAACCTGGGAAGGGTGGGCTGAGTAGAAATATTTAAGAAATAAAAAAAACTCAGGTAGGCAAAACTCAACAACTGCTAATAAGGACACAACAGGGAAGATACATTGAGTGTTGGAAGAAATGAAATGGAAACCTCAGGAGAGTGGAAACAGAATGGAAATGCTCTCAGTTTTGTGGTATTTTGTGGTCTCCCCGTGCCCCAATGGGCACGGAACGGCCCGGCAGAGGCCACTTCGGTGAGAAAGGCTCCTGGCCCGTGGGCTCTGCGGGCACCGAAATTAAGGGGGGTGAATAAATGATAGGGTTTGATTCACCCAATTCCTTGACCTGACCAGCGGCTCTGCTGAGAGAGCAAATCTCTAACCTCTGTTACGTATTAGGCAATTACTCACTCTGAGTTAAGCTTAATCTCTGGTGCAAATAGAAGCCATATTTACCCTAGCCTAAGCCTCAGACAATGGTCAGTGTTTGTCTTAGTTAATTAACTTCCCCAAGAGAGGTTCTCAATTAACCCGGGTAAATGGGTGATGTGATTTTCTGTCAGATAACCATTCTACCATGCGCAGCCTTCTGCATAATATATACTGATGATTGTCCCTCAATAAATCACTGGTCTTCGCTCCATCTTGCCTCGTGTTGTTCCTTTGACCAGTCTCCTCCGGGATCCTAAGGGCCTCCTCACGGCCCCAATCCTACATCTGGTGACCCCGAGACGTGATCTACTCGTGAGTAAGCGACCCCCGAGCGGTCTACTCGAGAGTAAGCGATCACACGGTTAGGTTCTGCGCTTGAACCTTGTCCAATCATCCCGGAGGACAGAGCAGCAGCCCCAGTCGGAAAGCCATCCGATTGGGAAGACAGCTACGTGGTGAGGCATTACAGAGAGGCATCCTACAGCTTGCTCCCAACTTTCGCGGCGGCTTGCAACAAAGGGAAAAACGCGTTCCGCTCAGGGCAGCTGTGAGCCCCTGACAGCGCAGTGGCCACCGAGGGCCCGTGGCCGCAGTCCACGCTCCGAGCTCTACCCAGAAGCGTCGTCGCCAGAACCTATTGCCTGCCAAAGACGCGTCGACTCGTCCTGAGGAGGAATCTTCCGAGGACCCAATCGCAGGTAATATGGGGACCTGTCCTCAGCGACAGCGTCCATCCGCTAGCCAAAGAACTCGTGAGGGAGAGTTCAGAATCCTGGCCAGGGTAATTCAGTTGCGTTTTCACAGCGGAGAGCTAGCAAGACTTTTGGTGTACCTAGGGGAACACTGCCTGCTTTACCCAGAAGTAGGTACGTTAACCCTTGAGCTCTGGGATCAGATAGGAGACTGCATTCAGCAACCCCCGAAAGCTCCAGAGGGCATAATTCGCACATGGAGCAAATGTAGGAAGCTCTCAGCAGAGGTAGACCCAGTCCGGATAGAGACCCAGAAAACCCCAGCGCAGTCAGAACCATCAGCCCCAAGAAGTCTCTATCCGTCATTTCGGCTTAAGCAGGGCAGTGTAGGGAGCATTCCCTCAGTGGCAGCTGCAGACGTCACTGAAGGAATTCATGGCATGAGAGGCCCTGGCGCTTCTCTGACAGTTAAAAGTCCCCTGCCAATTAAGAACTCCATTCAGCGCATGGGTGAGGAAGATCCATTCACGGGGAAATTGCCAGTGGCACAATTAGCTAGCGCCCAACTGCTGTGCTCAGCCTATCTGAAGGCAGACACACGTTCAGGCAGGGCTGCTCAGTGCCCACTGCTCACGGAAATCTGCACGGCCCCTGGCCACGCAGGGCTCCAGAGCAGACCCATTACCACACTCAGGCGCAGAGCAGTGCCAAAACCCCAAGGCGCCTGCTTCCAGTGTGGTAAAATGAGACACCTTAGAAGAGAAAGCCAATCTAGACCAGGCAGATCTTCAAAAGATTGTCTTAATGCCAAATGGCCACCCTGGCATGCATTTGGCCCAGGCTAGAAAGGAGGCAGCCATCGCCCTGGCTATGCCAAAAGAACCATCCCAGCAACAGTACCCCGAGTTCCCCCAGGGCACAGGCAGAAGCTGCTGGTCTCACCTTGGGAGTAGCCCAGAGAAACTTGCCCCTAAGTAGAAGCACCCAGATGGCTGAAAATAGCCAGCTGTGTATTAGCCATCTCCTCATGTGTAGTATAGAACGCTGCAGATCAGGGGAGGAATGTGTGAATGCGTAAATAAATGTGTGTATGCGTGGTGCACCACTGAATGTATGACTGCAAGAACTGTGTATGATTGCAAAAGCCTTGTCTCTATGACCACAGTATGACTGGAAAAGTGTTCCTTGTGTGTAACTGCGTGGTAATGTCACTGTGAAATATGTGTTAAACAGTTTGCACTCTGCTCATGGGCAGGAACCATTTAAAGTTTGAGAAAGCATGATGAACAAAACCCTTTGCCTTGCCTGCTTCGCAGCTTAGGCAGGAGAGGGGAGGGAATCCTAACCTGCAATAGGGCGGGGTGATTCCCCCTTCCTCCCCTGAGACTTTTCTTTGTCAAAGGATTAAGCCACTCTTGGAAACCGGTTCTGCAACCCTTACAGATTTTTCTTTTCAGAAGCGCGATCTGAAAACAAAAATCACTTCTATGAGTTTTCCTCACTGTATCATAAGCTATGGGGCCCCTCCCTACGTCTGTGTTCCTCAAACCCCCATCTCTGTGTTTTAAGGTTTTTTGAATGTCTCTTAGCGTCTTGGAGTCACGTATCCCACTAGGAGTGAGAGAATTGCATTGTCTTCATGTGTGTATTGTGTTATCATCTTGTAACCTCGGTTCTCAACCTTTTAAAGGCAGGGGCCAAGCTCCGGGGCCTCAGGCAGCTCTGGGGGTCCGGACAGTCATCCTGCCCTTCCTGCGCCACACAGCCCTTCTTGGCTTGGTGGGGGTAGCGGCAGAGCAACGTGGGCCACTTCCGGCCCACTCGCCCACATCTGGCCGCAGGTTGAGAATCATTCTAACTCTCCTTCATTCTCTTAGGAAAGACACTGTTCTGGTATTTTGACTTTAATCTGTGCAAGTAACTCACTCATTGTACCCCTTTCACAGGAAAAAGCGCGCAAACATTCTTGCGCTCTGCATATTCAGAAAATGCTTACCCTTTTTTACAGGAACAAAATTCCTCTCCATGCCTTAACCAATTTATTTATTTCTACAGCCTTCCTTTCACAGGCTCCATGTCTAATTACTGATAGGGATTTCTTAACAGGAGGACCTGGTTGTCTTAGTTACCTGACCTAATCTGATTTCGTCATGATAAGAGTTGCTGCATTCTCATTGTGCTAACTTCTGACTTGCCTTTCCTCCTTTCGCCAGTGGAACTCCCTGCTGGAAATGTTTAACTTGTGTGTCTTTTCCTTTTTTGTGTATTATTTCCTTACAGCTGGCACGTCATAGTTGGCTTGTTTTTAATAAGTCTTAGTAGGTCATTTTAAGTATGGCACCTGGCCCACAGCACCCTCTCTAGTGTGCAGACACATTTTGCAAACTCCAGAGCACAGAAGAAGGATTAGTCCCTGAGCTCCCGAGCATGTGCAGAGTGCCACCCATTAGCCAGGACTGCCTAGGACCATTTTAAGAGTGCAGTCAGGTCACACCCTTCAATCAGATACAGGCATTTTTAGGCCACCCTTCCCTTTTTGCTGCTAGTCTAAGCACAGGCAAAAGGCAAGCCACCATCTGGCACTCTTCTAAACGTGTGCACGCACGCCATGGGCGGATGTGCGCAAGGGGGCCTTCTTGAGAAATTTACCCAAGGGAAGCCTGGCGCTTCATGCGCCAAGGTTTGCCATAAGACCCCAGACTCGTCTCGCTTCAAACGCAGACAGTCACCTTGTGTGAATTTATGTCACTGGTTCCTCTTCAGGGGGCTAGAACAGTTTTCACTTATGGGGGTCGCACATATTAGGTTCTTCCTTGGCAAGAGGACCAAGCTTGGTGCACGCTCCTGACTCTTCCGCAAGCGGGTAGAGTTGGCAGCCATGAGCCTCGCTTTGCGCACCTTTACCAAAGAACGCTTAAACAGAATTGCTGACAGCCAGTTTCCCAGGAATTTGCTTCACAGTCTACCGGGAGCATACATCACTCCCGCGATAGACAAAAACTTGCTAAGTTTGTTCCTCACTACTCCAATTCAGAGTCATGCATTCTTTCACCAAAATGCCAAAGCGCTCGCAAGGCAGTTCAACCTGCCACTTTCCAAAGCCCAAGGCATAGTCCGTTCCTGTCTGCATCGTGCAGGGGCACCGGGGGGGGCCCTCGTGGGGGGTCAACCCACGAGGGACAGAGGCCATTCAGGTGTGGCAAAGGGACGTCACGCATCCCCACATTTTGGCAAATGGCAGTACATGCACGTTTGCATTAATACCTTCCCACAGTTTGTTTGGGTAACAGCACAGAAGGGAGAAACGGCTCCCCATGTGGAGCAGCATCTCCTTTCCCACGGCCAAGGGCGAACCTCGGCACACGAAGTCCGATGACGCCCCAGCTTATAGCTCCAGGCAGCTGACCACCTTCAGGGCCACCTGGGATATTAAGCTCACTTCTGGCATTCCTTACAATCCACAGGGGCAAGCGATTGTGGAACGGGTCTATCGGACGCTTAGGTCCTACATTGACAAACAAACAGAAAGGGGGGGAACAACGTCCCATAGTTGCACAGCAATTGCTATCCTATAAGTGCAAAAACTAACTAACTCTTTCAGACTTTTTATCTCCCAAACAAGTCTCTTCCCCATGCAGGTCCCAGAGGCCAGAGTCAGACCCGGATGATTGCAAAGAGCGGCACCAGTCACTGTTCTGGATGTCATCAGCTGTCCGTCTTTCTTTACTCAGTGCTACTTCTGAGGACCATGCTTTTCCCCAAAACAAGACTTTTCCAAGCTCAAGCTACACGTGAAATCCCACCAAGAAGAGAAGCCTCATCCTTCGAAAAGCTGCTGAATGTCTTTTATTGCTATTATTATCTGTAGTTGCTATTATTTATACATGCCTTGTACAATGCTCCAGTTGGGATTTGCAAGGGACACTTGAATTTCTGTATGTTGTTAATAACGGCCAGCTTCCACCAAAGGAAGCCAGACCGGCCCATGCTTGCACCGGCCCATTGCTTGCAAAGTTTGAGCACCCGGTAGCCGATAATCCCCAGCCTATCTTCACACCTCCCCATAGGTGTTAGAAAAACATTTGCACAACACCAGAAGTTGCAGAGATAGCTTAGAATCAACCCAGGTCACAGTATCAGTGACACATCTCATTATCTTGCCTTGCTACAGAAAGCAGTCTGGATTCAGACCCACAGCTCTGAAAAACCAGGCTGCAGTCAGCGTGTCAGGCTTAGCCATAGGCAACGCTCGGAGAATTGGTCAATTGGGCTTGCGGATTAGCAAAAGCCATTAACCATACCTCCTCAGCAATAGCGCTGCTCAACCAGGAGCAGGCAGAGCTTCGCCATGCCATACTGGATAATCAAGCAGCTATCGATTATCCCCTAGTGTTACATCATATGGGCTGCAAGTCTGTCCATGGCATGTGTTGCTTTAATCTCACAGACAATACCCACAAGATACAGAGCCAGCTCATGGACCTCCACACCCTAGTTAAGAACATCAAGGAGGATTCTTCATGGGGGTGGTAGGACTCCTTGTGGTCGTGGTTCCCATGGGGACGGCTTCAGACGAAGTGATTGTGGGGGTGGTAATACTGGGCACAACAGTGTGTTGTTTCGTGCAATGGATTCCCTCACTGCTATCGAGATGTCCCCCATGGAGGGAACCCCGAAGCGTCATTCCCGCTCATCAGCTGGTACCCCTCTTGCGCAGAGTCGTCGGTCAGGTCCTTAAATAAAACAGAAAGGGGAAATGTGGTCTCCCCGTGCCCCAATGGGCACGGAACGGCCCGGCAGAGGCCACTTCGGTGAGAAAGGCTCCTGGCCCGTGGGCTCTGCGGGCACCGAAATTAAGGGGGGTGAATAAATGATAGGGTTTGATTCACCCAATTCCTTGACCTGACCAGCGGCTCTGCTGAGAGAGCAAATCTCTAACCTCTGTTACGTATTAGGCAATTACTCACTCTGAGTTAAGCTTAATCTCTGGTGCAAATAGAAGCCATATTTACCCTAGCCTAAGCCTCAGACAATGGTCAGTGTTTGTCTTAGTTAATTAACTTCCCCAAGAGAGGTTCTCAATTAACCCGGGTAAATGGGTGATGTGATTTTCTGTCAGATAACCATTCTACCATGCGCAGCCTTCTGCATAATATATACTGATGATTGTCCCTCAATAAATCACTGATCTTCGCTCCATCTTGCCTCGTGTCGTTCCTTTGACCAGTCTCCTCCGGGATCCTAAGGGCCTCCTCACGGCCCCAATCTTACAGTATTTTGTTGCAGGTATCCCACCTGATGCTTTTCACATATGTTGAACTACAATTCCCATCACAGACCATGGTGGCTGGGGATGATGTGAATGGCTGTCAAGGTCAGAGTTGGTTAAGGTTGCAGCAGACATGTATATGTGCATTTGTTCTAGTTTACAGGAACACAATGAACCATAAAAGCACTGCTTTTATGGCCAGATTTCATTCCATTATTAGATATATATTTAGTTCTACAATAAAAGGCAACCCAATGAACCAATAATTTGGAAATTCATCACACAATTGCACCAGGAAAGCAAAGAAATAAACATATGACTGCCTTCTAAGTGGCACCTCAACAAATTCCTACTTCTGTTTGTACAAACATCTGCCAGCCACACGCACACATGACCGACACTTAGAAGACTGAAACTTATTCTCTTTTTTTAACAGTCAGGTAATCTTGTCTCAGCTTTCACACTTTCTTCTCCCCTGCCAACATTGTAAAGAAGGTCAGAACTATCTCAGAACAGAGATCCTCTTTGTTCTCAGCAGAGCATTTCTTCAGCAGCCAAGCATGATTCATTTGGGCCTTTTCCATTACTGAAGAGTTTGGTCGCTGAATCTCAGCTGCTGAAGGTGCTCTGCAGACTAAGCAACACTCTCTGGAGTAGGTTTTCTTGGACAACCATCATCTTGTATCAGAAATTGCAAGTAACACTTTATAAATTCAAAAACATTGCCTGTAATGTATTAGTCTCTGAGGTAATGAAGGGAGGAATTACATTTTTTAAAAAGTATGGTACCTTGCTTATTTTATTTATTTTATGTAATTATGCAATGAGTAATGTTTACAGGTTGCTGATCATTGGGGTTTTTTTATACTACTTTGGCAGGGTCAAAATGATTTGTGGGACTGTTTTCTTTTTAATTAGAAGTCATGAAAAGTAAGGTGTAATGCAACAAGTAACTCAAATGTTACTTTTTAACAACTGAAGTAATTATAATGAGTAACTAAAATACCATAATGATTAAAAACTAATATTAAGTTGCAACTAAAGTAGGCCCACTTGAGGTGAATCAACTTCTTTGTAAGTTCAATTGATCAATGGGCCAAATCTATTTTTAATTCACTAGTGGATTTCAGCAGGGGTCATGATGGCTTAGTGGTTAAGATTCTGAACTTGACAACTGCAAGGTTGGTAGGTCAGCAGTTTGAGACCCGAGTGCTGCACAATTAGTGAGCTCCCATCTCAGTCTCAGTTCCTGCCAACCTAACAGTTCAGAAACAAGAAATCGCAAGTAAATAAATAGTTACTACTTTGGCAGTAAAGGTAACAGTATTCTGTGTGGTCCAACGTCTAGTCATGCCTGTGTCTAATCATGTCTAGTAATGTGACCGCAGAAACATCTGCAGACATAGACAATGCTGACTCTTTGGCCATAAACAGAGATCAGCACTGCCCCCTAGAGTCAGATATTATTGGCTATTGAGCAAGGAAGACCTTAACCTTTAGTGGATTTCAGCCAGTGAGTAACAGAGATAATTATTTTTATAAAATAGCTTTCCCAGCTCTGCCCTCCCCAGAGCCCCAACATTGCTCCATGGATTGGGGCCACCTGTGCCCGCCGCCACCGCCCCATCCAAGCCACGCTTGGCTGGAGGGGTGAAAAGCCGCCAATGCATGGGAGGACTCTTGCCCTCCCCAAAGCCCCAACATCGCTCCGGGGATTGGAGCCACTTGTGACTGCTGTTACAGTCACAATTGAGGATTTTCACCTTGTGCCCTTCTGGGCTTGTTGTACGTATCTTGTATTGATTTTTAACTGTATTTTTCTTGTTGTAATTTTTAAAATTATGTTTATTGTATTATTTTGTATATGTTGAATCATATGTTTCATGTTCGCTTTTTGGCTGTCGTCTGCTATGCAGACGTCATGCACCAATGTTAGCTGGTTTGAGTTGCCTTCGGGCCAAATAAAGCGGGATACAAATAAAAGTGGAAAATGAAAAATGAAATCCTTTTTTTTCTGTTCTGTCCAAGACTCACCTTACTGTTAGACAGAAGGAAGGAGCTGTTTGAGACAGCAAGTTCTGAGGTCATGGTACTCATAGATATTTAACTTCTTGGTATGGTGTTGTTGCTGTCAGGAGGGACAGAGATCATCTTCATGTGCCAAAATAACCTACCTAGCATTGAGTCCTATGCATCTCTATTTGGGTTGCTGAGGGATGTAATTTGCTGCTTTGAGCCAGGCAGTCAAATAACTTCGGCTAGCCCCTGTTTGGAGCGACATTCATATTTAAGATTGGATTTTTTTGGAATAGTAGCTGAGTTAGTCTGTGTTTCAGGCATCTCAGAGAGTAAACAAAACAAAAACAAATCCCTCCTCCTTCCTGAATCTCTCTTTGCATCCTTTTCCTACTCTATTCAGCCTCAACTGTGGGATAAGACACAGGACAGCCCAACTGAGTCAAGGTGTAGTCCGGCCAGCCCAAGGTTTTTTGCAGCCTGAGGAGCAGCAGGAAGTAGTGCCTCCCAAGGAGACTCACTCAGGTCAAGGTTCACTGTACCCAAGGCCAGCCCAAATATTTTGGTACAAAAAGTAGAACATCCCACAAGCACTCCTCCCACCCTCCTGCCAGCTCTGGCAGTAAAACTGCAATGATAATAAAGCAGCAACATATTAAAGATCACTTGCTGCTTGTTCATCACATCCCTAAATGTTGTGTTCTGTAAAGCTGTGCCTTTAACAATGTACCTTTGCCATGTGTTAACAATGTAACCTTTCTGTGTGCAACATTATAACCATCAGCTGTATCAATGTAAACCTGATAAGGGGACGCGAGCTAGTGACCACTAGATGGCAATAGCGAGCGTCCAGCTCTCATGGCTCAGATTCACCTGGTTCAGCAGGGCGGGAAGATTCCCCGCCACCTCTTCACCTGGTCAAGAAGGGCGTGACCTTCTACGACGTCACGCAGGCAGCAACCAATAGTCTGTCGACGAGCCACATTCAAATGTATAGCCAGCTGTATATATTTAGCTACTCATCCGCCATTACCACATGTTCCTCCGGATCATCATGCAATAAACCTGTGTTAAGCCAACCCTTCAGCTGTTTCATTGTCTTTGGTCCCTTACACTAAATTGGCGACGAAGGTGGGATATGGCAGCCCACGGGACCAAGACATGCGCCGGTTTCGAAATCAGGAAACCGGGCGACTGGGAGATCTTCGAGATGGACTTCCAGGCAGCACTGATCGAGTCTGAAGTCACGGAAGAGGCAAAGAAAAGGGCCATCTTCACCAGGATGCTCGGACAAGAAACCAAAAGGACCTTGGTGGACCTGATTGCACCGAGGAGGGTGAGCGAATTCAAGGCCAAGGAACTCATGCAGATGCTGCGTGAGCACGTCCGGCCCGCCACGGCGATGTTTCCCGCTCGGAGTGCGTTCTGGAGGCGAGTCCAAGCGCCCGGGGAGACGGTCGCCGCATTCGTGGCGGCCCTGCGGCTGGCGGCCGGCCCGTGCAAATGGGAGAATGCCGAAATCACCCTCCGGGACTGTGTGCTGTGCGGCCTGAACGACGCCGAGACCCAGCGCACATTAATGAACCAAGAGCCGCCTCCCACGTTGCAGGAGGTCGTCAGAGCGGCCCAGGCCGCAGAAGCTACGAAGGCCGGGGTCCAAGAACTCCAGGACTGGCGGCCAAAGTCGAGCAAGGCAGAGGCTCCGGTACAGGCGGCCCGGCGAACTTCGAGGTCGTCCACAGAGAGCAGCGACGACGAGGACGTCCGGAGGGTCCGGAAGGAGAGCCGGCGATGCGACGGCTGTGGAGCGGCCCACGACCGCGTAAAGTGCCCGTTCCGGAAGGCCGAGTGCCACAACTGTGGCCGCCGCGGGCACATCGCCAAGATGTGCAGGAAGAAGCGCGAGACCCGGAGGAGCTCCGCAGACCGTTCCGCGGGACAAGACCGCCCAACGAGACCCAAGGACGGCGCCCAGGCCACGCGGAAGCAGGACGGCGTGGGCCGCATCTCCGACGGCAGCGAGGACGACGCCCCAGTGTTCAGCGTGTCTGCAGGACACCCCCGCTATTTTGTTGAGGTACTAGTCCAAGGGGTTCCCATTAGGATGGAAATTGACTCGGGGTCCTCATATTCAATCATTTCCCAGAGGGAGTTTTTGGGAATTGCCCCCCACAAGCGACCCAAGCTCAAAGCATTGAGGTCCACACTACGGGACGTGCAAGGCAACAGCATTCCAGTGTTGGGGGTTGGAGAATTTCAGGTTAAATTCAAGAAGCACGCCGCGTCCCTTCCCCTAGTCGTGCTCAAAGGGGGAGATTGCAGCCTCCTCGGGACTCAATGGTTCCAGCCCCTGGGTTTGTTTATTGGAGGGGTGCACGCCGTTGGGATGCACGCCGTCGGGACTGATCCAATTCTGGAGGTGTGCGAGGCGCACCCCGAAGTTTTCAAAAAAGGACTGGGGAAATTCAAGGGGCCCCCAGTGACATTCGACCTGGACCCGGAGGTCCACCCAATTCGTCTTAAACCATGCAGGGTGCCGTTCGCACTTAAGGACAAGATAGAGGCGGAACTGGACAAATTGGTGGGCCAGGGAATCCTTGTGCCTGTTGATTCCGCGGAGTGGGAAACTCCAATTGTAACTGCACTAAAGGCCAATGGGGAGGTCCGCATATGCGCCGACTACAAGTGCACCATCAACAAGGCGATCCACCCGAATGCATATCCGGTGCCGGTAGTCAGCCATCTGCTGGCCAGGTTACACGGGGGAAAGTGTTTCGCTAAGCTCGACTTAGCACAGGCCTACCAGCAGCTTACGGTGTCCCCTGCCGCAGCTGCTGCGCAGACCATAGTCACCCATAAGGGGGCGTTCCAGGTGACGCGCCTCCAGTTCGGCGTGAATTCAGTGCCTGGAATTTTCCAGTCACTCGTGGAACGCCTCCTGAAGGGATTGGAGGGGGTGTTGCCTTATTTTGATGACGTGTTAATAACGGGGGGGGAGTCGGGTTGAATTGGCCAAGAGGTTGGGGAAGGTCCTGACAATATTCGAAAAAGCGGGGTTGAGATTGCGAAAGGACAAATGCGTCTTCTTCGCAACCGAGGTTGAGTTCCTAGGGTTTTGTGTGACTCCTGAGTGAATAAAACCATCCAAGTCCAAGGTGGCAGCCATTAAGAAAGCCCCCCGCCCCACCTCCAAGCCCGAGCTGCAGTCGTTCCTAGGGCTGCTCAACTTTTACCACTCCTTCCTCCCCCGGAAGGCAGCGGTGGCTGAACCGCTACACAAACTGCTAAAGAAAGACCAGGCATGGAAGTGGGGCGATGACCAAGAAAGGGCATTTAGTGAACTAAAAAGCCTCCTAGCGTCCGATGCCATACTGACCCACTTCAACCCCAAACGCCCAGTAGTCCTGACCTGTGATGCATCTCCAGTGGGGGTGGGGGCGGTGCTGTGCCACGTGTTGGAAAACGGAAGGGAGGCCCCGATAGCATTTTACTCCAGGTCCCTGTCCCAAGCAGAGAGAAACTACGCACAGACAGACAGGGAGGCACTAGCAATAGTCGCGGGGACGAAAAAATTTCACGATTTTCTGTACGGCCGCCCCTTCACCATTGTAACGGACCACAAGCCCCTGCTAGGCATCTTTACTGCAGATAAGCCCACCCCACAGATCCTGTCCCCGAGGATGCTCAGGTGGGCTATTTTTCTCAACGCGTACCAGCACGCGTTGGTCTACCGGCCCGGGAAAGAGATCAGCCATGCGGACGCTCTATCTAGGTCTCCCCTCCCCCTAACGCCCAGCCAGGTTAGCAAGGGGGAGCGGGACCATCAGGTTCTCATGATAGAGGTACTGGATTCGCCCCCCGTAGTGCCCGCCGACATTGCCAAAGCGACAGAGAAGGACAAGACGTTAGTGGCAGTTAGCTCCTGGGTGCAGAAAGGGTGGCCGGCGTCCTCCCCAGCGGAGGAGTTCGCTCCATTTTTCAGAAAAAAGCTAGAACTGTCCCTAGAGAGGGGGTGCCTCTTGTGGGGGCAGCGGGTGGTGATTCCCACTTCCCTTCGGCCGCGGGTGCTCAAACTGCTGCACGTCAGCCACCCCGGCATCGTGCGATCCAAGGCGCTGGCCCGGAGTTACTTCTGGTGGCCCCAGCTGGACGCCGACATCGAGCACATGGTCGGCACTTGTGAAAGTTGCCAATGCTCCAGACCAGAGGAGGCCCGCCTTCCCCACAGGGAATGGGACGCGGCTAAGGGGCCGTGGTCCCGGGTGCACGTTGATTTCGCGGGCCCGTTCAGAAGCACCCTGTTCCTTCTCGTAGTGGACGCCTTCTCCAAGTGGTTGGAGGTTATCCCAGTCATGAGCACCTCCTCGGCCCAGACCATTAGGCATTTGCGGAGGCTCTTTTCCACGTTCGGCATACCCGACACATTAATTAGCGACAACGCTAGTTGCTTCACGTCCTCCGAGTTTAGGGCATTCATGGAGATCAACGCCGTTCAGCACATCACCTCCGCCCCGTTTCACCCGGCCACCAACGGCCAAGTAGAGCGCCTCGTCCGCACCACGAAGGACGCGTTGCGGCGCATGGGCCCCGGGGATCTGAACCTGCAAGTGTGCCAGTTTCTGCTAGGGTACAGGGTGACCCCGTTGGCGTCAGGGTACTCCCCCGCAGAACTCTTAATGCGTAGGAAACTGACCACCATCCTTACTAGGCTAGACCCCACGAGGGTAGAGGACAAAGGAAGGAACATCGGGCTAGAGGCTACAAAGAGTTTCAGTGTAGGCGCCCCCGTGCATTGCAGGAACTACGCCAGCCCGGGCCCAGCCTGGGTACCGGGCGTAGTCGTGGAGCAAACCGGCCCCGTGTCGTACCGCGTGGAAACCAGCACAGGGCTCCTGTGGAGGCAGCACACGGACCAGCTCCGACGCAGGGTCTCCGATGAGCAGGGCACAGACCAAATAGAGGAAAAATCAGCGTTAGGGTTCTCCCCCACCTGTTCAGCCCAAGGGGGAGGGAAAGGGGGCCGCGGGTCCCCACCAAGGGGGGAGGGGGATATTCTCGTAGATATCCTAGGGGATCTTTCTGAGGAGGACGAGGAACCCGACCCCATACATATCTCGCGGAATGTCCCCACCCGTTCAGCCCAAGGGGGAGGGAAAGGGGGCCGCGGGTCCCCACCAAGGGGGGAGGGGGATATTCTCGTAGATATCCTAGGGGATCTTTCTGAGGAGGACGAGGAACCCGACCCCATACATATCTCGCGGAATGTCCCCACAAATGCGGATACCCCTACTAAGTTAGATTTTGATTTTCAGAACCGGGGGGGTTTTCGGAGTGGTCCCCCACCCGTCCAAGCGAGAAGAGGGGTTTTTCGTTAGCCCCGACTGCCCCCGGTCTGCCCACAATGGAGTTTTTCCCTTCCCCTAAGGCCGCCAGACAGCGGCAAGCCACTAACAAGTCTCCCTCTCCCATTTCAGGACAAGGGACCAGGGAACAAAGAAGCAGTAGCGCCCCCGGGGGGGTCAGCCCTCTTCACGGCCCAAACGCACATGCAACAAGCCATCTTGGCTGAGAGACTTCGTCTTATCCTAGGGGGGAGGGATGTTGTGTTCTGTAAAGCTGTGCCTTTAACAATGTACCTTTGCCATGTGTTAACAATGTAACCTTTCTGTGTGCAACATTATAACCATCAGCTGTATCAATGTAAACCTGATAAGGGGACGCGAGCTAGTGACCACTAGATGGCAATAGCGAGCGTCCAGCTCTCATGGCTCAGATTCACCTGGTTCAGCAGGGCGGGAAGATTCCCCGCCACCTCTTCACCTGGTCAAGAAGGGCGTGACCTTCTACGACGTCACGCAGGCAGCAACCAATAGTCTGTCGACGAGCCACATTCAAATGTATAGCCAGCTGTATATATTTAGCTACTCATCCGCCATTACCACATGTTCCTCCGGATCATCATGCAATAAACCTGTGTTAAGCCAACCCTTCGGCTGTTTCATTGTCTTTGGTCCCTTACACTAAATTAAATCTGCTGCCTCCGGCAATTGCCTCACCCTTCTTACAGGTTGGGCTGGCCATGAGCAGCAGCTACAAAAAACCTTGCTCTGTGCAGATTTCCCACTGATTTAAATAGGGTACAAGAGTTTCCATGTATACAACATCATGGCAATTGTGTGTGTGTCAATGTGCGTGCATCTATGTGTCTGAAAACAGTTAATGAAAACAGTTCATAAAAACAGTTCTTTCTCCAGCAGCCTTCTATACATCTAGTAGCCTTTGTTCTCATTCACATGGCCGCTGCGAGCATAAATCTCCCTCTACTATCTTTCTCTCTTACACACAGATACACGGACATGGGCACAGGCACGGACACACACAGACACACGAATACACGGACATACACATACAGACCATACCTGTCAACCTTCCTGGATTGGCCGGGATTTCCCGGTTTTCTGCGCCGATTTGCGCCATTTCCCGCCCGTAGCTGCCAAAACCCCGGAATTGGCAGCAGGGGAAAAGAGGTACTGCGCATCCCTTCTGCGCAAGTTGCATTCTACGCATGCGTAGAAGGCTTTTATGCTTGCGTAGAACCCTTTTACGCTTGCATAGAACCCTTGCATAGAAGGTTACACAAGTGTAAAAGGGTTCTATGCAAGTGTAAAAGCCTTCTACGCACGCGTAGAATGCGACTTGCACAGAACCATTGTGCGCAGGTCCCGGATTGTCTGGAGCCGTGGTTGACAGGTATGACACAGACACACAAATGGACACATGGACAAACAGACACAGACACACAGTGACACACAGAGAGATATACAGGCACACACGGGGGACACACACACTGAGAGACACACATGGAAACACACACATGGGCACAGAGACACGTGGAGACACACACAGAGAGAGACATGGACACAGACAAACATGGACAAAAGTGTTGAACTTTGTAGATTGGCAATAAAAGGACACACACATGGGCAGATACACACAGACACAAGGATTTCCATTGTGAATCCTTCTGTACTATATCGCAGTTCAAAAGAAAAAGGGGTTAACTAATAATACAAGACCCACTGTATATATATTTTAAAAGGCTGCTGTAATAAAATATTGTTTAAATGCAATCTGATCTGTTGATCCCTGGGAGATTTTGGGGAACATCCCTATCATCAGCTGGGTGGAATGATAAAGTATTATCTAAATCAAGGCGTCTTCATTGCTGACATCAGACAACAAAAGCCTAAAGCACCCTTTGTGTACCTCCCCCCATCCCCCCCTGTGTCCCTGTTGGTTTGCTGAATGAATGCTGTAAAACAAACTTCACAGGCAAAGCATTTTATGAGTAGAAGTTTATTTCATGCTCTCCTTCAGTTGCCTATGATTTGCTTTTTGGTGCTGTGAGAACGGTAAGCATTCCCAGTGAGTTTAGTCCTGGTCTTAATTTAAAAGTTTGGAAAAACTAAGAATAAAAATGGAAATGCACTAAAGAGCTAAATAGAAACCAGTAGTGTTTGAAGCAGGCAAGCAAATGGCATTAATTACAATACACTGGAAACAGGAATTAAAGAGTACTGAGGGCTGAACAGCACAGGCATATGCTGTACTATTGACCTATTCCATATGTGCCTGCTATTGTTTCGTTCCACTATATGGCAACCTGCTGGCTGCTTGCCCGGTATGGCTTCTTTACGCTTTTCTTCCTCTGTGCTGCAGCTGAGATGGTGAGCCACTAACACACACACACACACACACACACACACACACACACACACACACACACACACACACACACACACACACGTATAAGGCAGCCATCCAGATATATTAGCTAGAGTCATGCTGTGGGAGTGTTTTTATTACACCAGATATTAAGTTCTAGCCAGAGGGAGAGATCTGACTTAACTCATAAATTGCAGCTTTGATCTGCTCTGGAATAAGGTGGTTGATGGTTTGCATGCAGATGGTCCTGCAGCAGATGTAGTCCTCGGTTTCTCCAGTTCAAAGGATCAGGTGGGAGTTGAATAGAAGGACCTCTGTCTGTTGGTGACTTTATAGCAGGGGTGACCAAACTATGGCCCATGGGCCAGATCTGGCCCACAACACCAAATCACCCACCCACACTGCCCTGTGCCACCCCACACCGCTCCTGGAAGTGGAAGTAAAATGTAAATACACCCTGGCTGTTGTAAACACATTTATGACAGCCACGGGTGCATTTCCGGCAGCGTTTTGCACATGTGTAGGTGTGTTTTACTTCTGCTTTCGGTGGGAGGAACCACAGAACCGGCCCACAGCTCATAAAGTTTGGCTACCCCTGCTTTAGAGAACTGTAGCCAGTTGGCAAAGATCGCTTCTGCATTTGATGGACATAAACTTCCTTTGTAAAATGCAACTTTCAAAGAGCTTCAAAAATTATTGAATGTAGTTGTGAATTGCCATTTCTCTCCATCAACTCTTGTTTTAGTTGTAAAAACATATAAAAACGATAAAAGACAATGGTTCAAATTAAAACTTCCCTGACAATTTACAATAAATCAGGAATCTCCATCATTGTAAATAGTTTTTACAACTATTATTATAATTGCATATAATTATACAAATGTCATTTTAGTTGGCCAGCAAGATTTTATTTTCCTTATAACACTGAAATCAAATTTCCCTACTTATTAGAAGCCAGCACAGATTTTGCCTAATGGTCCCCTTAATAGGAGAACCATGAGGAGCTGTAATAATATAATACTGAATATTATATCCAAACTCGCTTTTTCAGGAGCATGAGAAAAGTATTTATTATTGTTTTTATTTATTTATTTATTTTATTCAATTTCTATGCTGCCCACTCAGCCTAGGCCAACTCAGGGCGGCTCACAATCATAGAATAAAACAACAGATAAAACATAAATGGACAATTATAAAAACATTAAAAACATTGTCACCATAAAAAAACAATTAAAACTAACCACCCCATAAAAGAGTGCTGGAGAGCAAGAGGGGAAGGATTCTGATCTACACCAACCAACCAACGGGGGTCACCCTTCCACCAGCACCCCATACTTGGTCCGCCAGACAGGTTTTGAGTTCTTTTCTAAAGGGCAGCAGTTCCATCTGGAGCCGTAACTCTGTTGGCAGGAGGTTCCATAGAGCCGGTGCAGACACGGAGAAGGCCCTCCTTCTTGTGCTAGAGAGATGAGCCCCTCTAGCCGATGGTACAATTAGAGAGACCCTCCGGTCCGCTCTGATTGGACGGACAGACATTCTTAGGGAGACACAGTCTCTTAGGTATCCTGGCCCACTACCATGTAGGGCTTTAAAGGTCATAACCAGCACCTTGAATTGCACCCGGAGGCAAACCGGTAACCAGTGCAACTCCCGGAGTAGTGGAGAGGCGCAACTGGCATCCCATTACCACCCGGGCAGCTGTATTTTGGACCAGCTGCAGCCTCCAAATGGTAGTCAAGCCCCCATGTAGAGTGCATTGCAGTAATCTAGTCTGGAGGTGACCAGAGCATGTGTGACCATGAGCAAGGAGTCCCGGTCCAGGAGTGGGCGCAACTGGCGAATTACACAAAGTTGTGCAAAAGCCCTCCTGGCCACGACTACCACATCCTCTTTGAGCAATAGTTGTGAGTCCAGGAGGACCCCCAAGATGCGCACCGGGTCTGTCTGGGATAAGATAACCCCATCCAGAACCAAAGATGGTAGCTCCTGGGATAACACAGGGCCCCTAATCCATAGCCACTCAGTCTTGCTGGGATTCAGTTGTAGCCCGTTGTCTCCCATTCAGAGCCCAACACCCTCCAGACACCTGGATAGGACTTCGATCACCACGGGCCAAGATGTACAGCTGAGTGCCATCAGCATACAGTATTCCTGAGTTATCAAAATATACCATCTAGTACCAGTCAGCTTTAGCAGCTACATGAGTTTTAGGTAGGAGTGTCCATGAGTCCTCTTCTACAGATCATTGACTTCTGTTTGAAGGCTCTGGAAATGCCCTCTGCTTGCAGGGTTCTTTCCAGATCAAGTTGGATTTAGACATACAGAACCATCAAGGGACAGAACAAGGATCTGTAAGGAACCCACCTACAGTGAGCACTGGTGCATTAGAGTCAGACTACCTGTTTAGGTGAGACATATGGAAATTATTTTTAAATTCCTTTTAAAATAATTTGTCATTTTGGTTTAGTGTGGTGGTTTAGAGATTAGGATGCTGAACTTGAAGACTGGAAGGTTTGCAGGTCAGCAGTTTGGCCTCACCATAGATTTGTAAAAAGGCAAAATGACACTTGCTGACTTATTTTCTATACCCTTCCTAATGATCCCTAGCATTGAGTCTGCTTTTTTCAATGCTGAGGCACACTGGGTTGACACCTTCATTGAGCTGTCCACCAGGACACCAAGGTGGTAAGGCAATGGTATTCCCAGTGGTAACGTATGGTTGAGAGAGCTGGACCATTAGGAAAGGTGAGCGCAGAAGAATAGATGCCTTTGAAATATGGTGTTGGAGGAGAGTTTTGAAAGTCCCCTGGACAGCGAGGTGAACAAATAGGTCAATCTTAGAAGAAATCAACCCTGACTGCTCTTTGGAAGGTCAAATGGTAAGGATGAGGCCGATGTACTTTGGACATCAAATGAGAAGAGATGATTCACTTGAGAAAGCCTTGATAATGGGAAAGGTAGAGGGCAAAAGAAGAGGGGGGTGGCCAAAGATGAGATGGCTGAATGGTATTGTAGACACAATGGGCACAGAGCTGGGCAGGTTGAGGAGGATGTTGGAGGACAGAGGTGCCTGGAGGACAATGGGCCATAGGGTCGCAAAGGGTCGGGATCGACTGTGCAACTGAAGAAGAAGAAGAAGAACAACAACAACAACAACAACAACAATAACAACTGCCTCAAAAGTTGAACATGACTGGCTTTCAAGCAAGTGAGACCTTTACCTTTGCCTATCTATACATTTAAATGAGCATATGCAAGTTTCTAGAAATGGCTGACCTCTTCTGTCCAATTTCTGGTGATGGGTAAGTTAGCCTCCTTAACCCCAAGGCTGTTCCTTTGTTAAATGTGTGGTACATTGCCATGGTGAATGTCACATGCCATCAGAACATGCAGGCAGTGGTATAAACATGGTACAATTGCTCCCCTGAAACACCTTCAGCTGGCCCAGTTTCATGATGGCATACGTGGCAGAGGAGTAAAATATGAGGCCCTGGTGAGGAAGGTTGGCTGTTATCATCAAAGGCCTGTCAGAAAATGAATAGAGTCTTTGTGTGTCAGCTGCCGCTGTCATAAACCCAAGTCCACAGCCAGCCATAGCCCACCAGAAGCCCTTCCCGCTCTATAGACGCCCTTTAATTGCTTGCTCAGTTGGCGGCTTGGATGCAAATGCAGGCTCTTTTGTGTTCCCCTTGGAGGGAGGGTCTGCCATTCCCCCATTTGCTTGACTCATAATAAGAGGATGGAAAGAAAAAGGAACAGGTTTAATGAGGAAGGGAGATTTAACCTACACAGGCAGAGTTTTGGAGGGAACTCTCCTGATTAAGCCCCCTCTCCCAATAAATGGGCAACTTCCCCCACATATCCTGTAAGCCTCTTTCTGCAGGAGAAAAATTTCTCATCCATCTTTGTGTGTTTGCTGGGATTAGCAGCATCTCCATCCCTCTCTTTCCTGCTTTCAGTATCTCGGGTAAGGAACAGGAAAAAAAAGTCCCTGAACAGAAATAAAATTATGTGTAGATTAACCGCCTCTGTAGGGGCTGCAGTGGCTCAGTGGTTAAGAAGCTCACCTTGTTAGCAGGAAGGCTGGCAAGTAGTCAGCAGTTCGAGATGGATTGAGCACCTGTCACCGTCCCAGCTCTTGGGGACATGAAAGGAGCCTCATTTGGGCATTCCCTGAGTGGAGTTTCTTTTGCAAAAATCCTTTCAACCCAGAATAATTTCTGACACAAAATTATTATTAACCACCTCTGTGGAATGGCACATAAATCTATAAAAAGGGGGAAGGACTGTAAACCGACACCTTTGTTTTTCACTGAATTTACAAACTCTCTCACAAGCAGCCTGGCTTCCAGATCAAAGATCTTTCCATCTGGCCCACCATTTTCAACTTTATGCATCTGTCTCTAAGTCTGCCCTCCTCCCATTCCCTACTGTTTAAGGCTAAAGAAGAAGAGTTCCGGTGAACTCAAAGGCTCACTTTGTTTGCAACCTCTTATTGATCCAAAAATGGTATTATACAAATCCTGCACTGTTCATTTACAAGGGGCTGCGGTGGCTTAGTGGTTAAGACTCCGGGCTTGATGACCAGAAGGTTGGCAGTTCAGCAGTCCAAGACCAAAGTGCTTTTCGACAGAGTGAGCTCTCATTATCCGTCCCACCTTCTGCCAACCTAAGAGTTTGAAAGCAAGAAATTGGAAGTAGATAAACAGGTACTGCTTTGGCGGGAAAGGTTACAGCATTCTGTGTGTTTTGGCATCTAGTCATAAATGTCATGTGACCATGGAAACATCTGCAGATGCAGTCAGTGTGGCTATTTGGCTGTAAATGGAGATGTGTATGGCCCCTAGTGTCAGAAACAATTGGCTTTCGAGGAAGAGCAACCTTTACCTTTACCTATTGTTCATTTGGTCTTTCTAAAACAAGTTTTATTCCATTTACCTTTGGTCATAGATTGTTTGGTCCTCTGTGAGTTTCCTGAACAAGCAGTAAATTGCAAATGCCAGATAATAATGCTTTTTCTGCTAAGATACCTTCATTATTAATAGAGATTACTACCAAGGCTGGCATTGAAAAGTGCTGTTTTGAGTTAGACATTATACCAAAGATATAGGCATTGTACAGTGCTGATTAGTGAGTATGATTAGAATATATTGGGCAGGAATTGGGTGTGTAAGCTTTGAGCTGACAATTAGAGATAGAATGAAGTGCATTTTAGAGTCAGTCAGGAGAAAGGCTCTGTTTATTAGAAAAAGGTTTGTCTTCAGAGTCTGGAGTGTATGAGTCAGAAAGGCTGTGAAGAAGTTGTTTTAATCTTGAAATATGAAAAGAATATGTTTACATTTTAAGATTGTTTTACACTTTACCCTTAAACCCTGCCTTGCCCTTCATGCCAATTACCCACAATGCCTTAATAAAATCTTTTTTGTTTGTTTAAAACCAAATTCTCCTCATTATTTTGTGTGCAGCTAAAATGAAATTAAGCAGAGTACAAACAGACAACAATACACCTATGTTACGCAACTTCTGTATTAACTAAGTAGTTAACTGAAATAAAGAAACGTTTCACTGAACACCTGAATATAAAAGATATTAACTTGAGACAAAGAGAATATGGCTGGGACAGAATAGAAAAGGCAACCCCAAAATACTGGCTGTGGGTTTTTGGGGGTAGGATACTTCATTGATGGCTAATGCCCTCCTTAGCGACATTAAAATAGCTAGGTTTAAGATGCTAAAAACTCCCTAGGAAGTGTCTGCAACCATCTGAGAACTGTGGTCCACTAGAGTGAAAATATACTAGAAAAGTCTCCAGATCCTCAAGAAGTAAAGTCACAACACAAACTAACAATAAATGTTGAATGTAATGGTGAGTATCGCAATGAGAAACATTCATCACAATACAAAGAGATGCCACTTAAGGTGAAGCAGAGCTTCATGTTTATAAATCTATATCTATAAAAACAGAGGTGTGGGTTTGTATGTGCTTGAAAGGCTCCCACACCCCTGGACCGTTCCTGCTAAAATTTGGCACATATGTACCTTGGGCTGGTGAGATCAGCACTGTGGTGGTCACAAGCCCCATGGGGGGTGTATGCCCCCCAAATTGTGTCCCATTTGATCTATACAATGTGTGTGTTTCCTAGTGATGTAATCGGCTGGTGTCGTAGTCCCAGGTAGGTTGAAATTGTGACATCATCTGACTAGCTCAGCTGTAGCCCTCTGAACTCAGCTGAAGTTTTCACAGTAGGTGGAAGGTAAATGGGCATGCAGGATCAGCACTGTGGGGGTCACAAGCCCCATGTGGGGGTGTATGCCATTGGGAACCACTGTTGGAGACTTCTGGTCAGCCAGGTGGCTGGACACATGTATGGGACGGATAAGGGTAGTGAGTGACCATCGACGGAGAAACGGGATGGGTGAGGGAAGAGAGAGATGGAGGAAGGGAGGCAATAGTGACCCACATACACTCCACGAGGTTTCCAAGAAGGAAAGGCTGGCCTACGTTAAAGAAAAGAAAAACCCGAGAGAAGCTGGTTAATCAGCTAGTACCATGATATGCAGATAAAAGTACAAAATTAGTTTTGAGTGGTATCCCAATTATCAGCTTGATGTAACAGGCACTCTATGCATTAGTGAGGAGAAAAACCATAAAATTACTGTTTGTAATCAGTCTGCTAATTTGAACAAGACTCATTTGAGGCATCATGTTAGTTGAGTGAGAAAGAAACCACTGGATCTCATTGTACCACTAGGCATTTCTCAGGTGTCACTCAGTACAAAGGGGTTGGATCCAATAACGATGTGCAATGCAAGTGACAGACACATTTCTATATCCTGTAGTCACAGCAGCACAGTGGAATAATGTGCTTATTACTAATTACTGTGTCCAACCACCATTAATTTTTTCCTAGCACGGTTGCCCAGATTCCCAGTGTCTGAGTAGTAAATGATGTTAAATCTAAGCCCGGAACATCACGTGAATTGAACAGTAGCTAAAAGGAACAGGATCAAAACAGTCAGTGAAAATGGATCAACATTTTTGGAAGGACTGGTATGAATTGTGAGGTGTTTGTAATCAAATGATGTAAAAGATATGAAAAATACAAAACAAATTAGACTTCAAGTTCTGAGGTACTTAGCTCCAGTCCATAACAAAAAAATTAAAAGTTGATGCAAAAAAGTAGTACAAGAATCTAGAATTTCCTTTTGCATTACTTAGCAAAAGGAACAACTCAGTGGTTAAGGTATCTGCAGGGCCGGCATTAGGGCAGTACTACCACTACTACCATATAGGGCCCAGAGCTGACAGGGGCCCTGCCGCTGCCAGCCATAACTATGTGTGTGTGTGGGGGGGGGGGCAATAGGATTGCTCAGTATGGGGCCCAGAAATTTCTGATGGTGGCCCTGGGTATCTGGCTGTGAGTTTGATTCCCCAATGTGCCTCCTTAACAAGGGCTAGCTAGACTTAATGATCTGTAGGTCCCTTCCAGCTATGCAGTTCTAAGATTATTATTGGTATAATATTATTATTACAACTGTATTGGCTTGCTGGCTTGCTGTTGATGGGAGTTGTAGTCTAATAAATCTGGAGGGCACCAAATTGGGGAAGACTGCATTACAGTCATCCATCTGTTAGCAAATACAGTCCATCCTGGCTGTCTGCCATGAAAGACTATAGGTTGAGATTGTTTTTATTGGATTCTGCAGTTTGTACAGAGTTAGGACAAATTATTTTCTTGTATTACAACACCTACCATGCCAGCTGGAGTATTCTGGGAGCTGGAGTCCAAAAGAGCAACACCTCCTGTCTCTGAACTTGGGGTACATATTTGTAGCTATCAAACAGGAACAAGAAAAATTGCCATTACAAGAACACTTTTTGTTTAGGTTTCCAATATTGCATGCCTTTTCTTCTTTAGAGTGCTATTACAGTATAGAAAGCAACATGCAGTTCCCAAGGGTGTATCCATGTCCTTCACAAGTAACATGAGGACTGGACTTTAAAGTTGAATTATTATTTTAAAAATATTCTTGCTGATAGGGTACCATTCCATAAACAGGTGTTCTTAGCTAGGAGCAGCCAAGATCCAATTAGTGAAAAACTATAAATTCCCAGGACTCATAGTTAAGTGAAGTATCCTGATAAGTGGGATGAAATGTGGTTTTGGAAAATGTAATAGCCCGTAGGTCATAACTATAATTTATCATAGAACTGTCTGCTATCCATCCAATCAAGGGTTGCCATATTCCAGAGTTGAAAATCTATGCAGCCTAATTCGCACAATATGCAAAATCTATACCTATAAATCCAAGGGTTAACCGTCGGAATGTGACAAAGGCTCCCACACCCATCCACACTATCCCATACCGAGCCTCCTGTACTCGCCCGAACCCAGAACGGAGGTCACTAAATGTGTGAGAAACGCGACAGTGGGGCAAGAGCCACACGAACGTGAACAAAGGGAAACAACTTCTCTACTCCATGCCGCACCACAGCCAATCAGGCTGAGAGGCGTGAACAAAAAGAACATTGGGAAACGCGGTGCACCCAATTGAAATTGAGCCACAGGGGAAAAAATGTCACACAAAAGCAAACCACAAACGCAAAACTACAAGTCCCAGCGTCCTGCACGCCGTGAGCGCCCAGAACACTGAGAAAGCCGGCGCATGAAAAATAAACTTACAAAATGCAACGAGAGCGCAAGTCCCCAGCAGGCAGATGCAGCGCCTCAACAGCCACGCAAAACAAAAAGCCGCAAAACACCCGCCAGCCTTCTTTCCTGGAGCAACAGGGAGAAGAGGGACACCCTCTCCTCCACGCTACCCCACCGAAGACGTGGCGAGACCACCACTGGCCTCAAGTAAAGTTGAGCCGGGGTGGAAAAAACCCAAAAATAGGCAGCAGTTCATCAGAAAAAGCACCCTCCCTGGCGGATGACTGGCTGATGCCTTTGTACTTCTGAATACAAAAGCAGCAGCCAGCAATCTGCAAGGAAGAGCCCCACCCCTTACGGATCGCTGTCTGCCAATCTCTGGTTAGGTAAGCTGGGAGAAAAAGGAGACAGAGAGGAGAGAACCTTCTCCCCCGACCTACCTAACAAATCTTCCCGAGAGAAGAATGGGCAGCAGTTCATCAGAAAAAGCACCCTCCCTGGCGGATGACTGGCTGATGCCTTTGTACTTCTGAATACAAAAGCAGCAGCCAGCAATCTGCAAGGAAGAGCCCCACCCCTTACGGATCGCTGTCTGCCAATCTCTGGTTAGGTAAGCTGGGAGAAAAAGGAGACAGAGAGGAGAGAACCTTCTCCCCCGACCTACCTAACAAATCTTCCCGAGAGAAGAATGGGCTGACTGCCTCCTCCTTCCCCCCATTGCTTCATCAAAATCAAAATTCGAAGCAGCAATGGGGAAAATAGGAACCAACAGACAGCCTGTTCTTTACACTAAAGTAAACACTAAAAACAAACACCAAAATTTAAAAAATAATAAAACAAAAATAAATCAATGATTAAAAAAACATTAATAAACAAAAAATTAAACCACAAAATACACAAACAAAAACTTCCACAATACCACAAAACCACATACAAAACACCTAACTACAACATGAAAAAACCACAAATTACACAAACAACAACTAATTACAAAAATCAACAACAATGAAATAAGAAAAATTAAACAAAACCAGAAATAACCAAACGAATTAAACAAACCTAAAACCCAACCAAGACAAAAAAGAACAAACAGAAACACCTCCCAGCCCACTACCACAAAAACAAACAAAGAAAAACCCCAGAAGAAAAAAAACAGACAACTCACCAGCACGTCCTCCCTCCATGACGACCGGAACAGAAATGAAGAAACAAAGAGACTACTTACCGGAAGAAGCCTCATCCAGAGGCCAGGAGAGAAAAAACATGTGAAATGAAAGCAAAACCCCTAGCAGCCCCACCTGTAGGGCAGAATAGTAAAAACAACTCAAAAAGACACAACAGCCCCACCTAGAGGCCACAAGAGTAAAAACAGTCAAAAATATATTAAAAATAACAATGACAAATTTAAATAAAATAACATAAATCAAATAAAGTCACAAACCACAAATGCAAAACACCCCCACCCAAACCACCCCTAACCAAAAAAAACACACATAAAAACTGCCCGGCAAGGCCGGGCAAACTATGCTAGTTGTTAATATTATCGGCATAACATGCAAATTGTGAATATTATACAAACCAGGCACATTAATAGTTGCAATTTTTTTGCCATTATATTTCATTCTTTGCATTGTTTATATAGTGAGTAGTCAAAGAGAATATGAATAGAAAATATGAATAGAAAAATAAGAGCCACCTTCATAAAAATGCCATATTTGTTATGCAGTAGAGATCTAACTCTCACTACAAAGATCCGAATAGTGAGATGTTACGTATTCCCAGTGTTGCTATATGGAGTTGAAGCTTGGATATTGACTAAAGCATCTGAAAAGAGGATCAAAGCTTTTGAAATGTGGATCTACAGATGGCTGCTAAGGATATCATGGGTTGACCATGTGACTAACATAGAAATATTGCACCGAATGGATAAAAAACAAGAACTCTTTAAAACCATTAAGCAAAGAAAGCTCCAATACCTTGGCCATATCATGAGGAACGACATAAAATATAGAATACTCCAACTCATTCTCCAAGGAAAGATTCCTGGGAAGAGAGGCCCTGGATGTAGACAGACTTCATGGCTGAAGAACCTGAGAGACTGGTATGGCATGTCCTCGGAAGAATTGTTCCAAGGAGTTAAGAACAGGAAGACTATCGCCATGATGATAGCCGATATCCAGAACAGATACAGAAGAAGAAGTAGTAGTCAAAGAGAGCCAGTTTATTGCAAACTTAAGAGAGCTGAATCTTGAACAGAAAAACCCAAGTTAAAACATCTGCTCAAACAAGCATATTTGCTGATTTCATAGGACCAGCAGGAACAAATGGGGAAAGGGGAACCATGTAAAATTGCTGGTGCAAGGTAAGGAAATAATGCTATGTGGCTTTGCATAGAGTCTTCTGTGATACTGTGATGATCACCATTGATCTCTGTCATTCTTTGCAACCAATTTCTTCTAATGGCAAAAAAGCTTTACAGATCCATGAGAATTCCACAAGAACCCCCCACAAATGATCTACTACTATCTGATTTGGGGGGGGGGAGTAGGGGGAAGTGAAGTTTAACTGCAGGAAACACAAGGAACAGTATATACAGTGTAACTTCCTTTAGCAATCTAAGATTCCCTCTGCTGCTTCCTCCTGCAATACACTGGAGCTGGAAACAATCTCCCCACCCTCCAACAGATAGGGCAACATCCTCCACCCACACATAAGGTAATAATCTGACTAACTTGGAGCTACAATATCTCTTCCAACCCATGTGCTGCTTGTGGTGACTGCCTCTGTCTGTCTAACAGCAGGGCCTAAAATATAACAACAACAACAATAATCATAATCATAATCATAATCATAATCATAATCATAATCATAATCATAATCATAATCATAATCATAATCATAATCATAATCATAATCATAATCATAATAGGCTCAGCCACAACACCCATGTACAGTGCTTCCCACTCCAACTTTTTGCCCTTTATTCTGCCTTATTTCAAAGCTGCCACTGTGCCCAGAATATTAAATGCCTCAGTGGTGAAGTTCCTAGTAGTAGTAGTAGTAGTAGTAGTAGTAGTAGTAGTAGTAGTAGTAGTAGTAGTAGTAGTAGTAGTAGTAGTAGTAGTAGTAGTAGTAGTAGTATTGGGCAATGAGGCTCCTCATTGTTTCTTCAGCAATAAAGTTTCCTCCTTTCTCATCCAGGCTTGAGACCAACAATGGCAGAGTTAAAGCTCCAAGTAACTGTAGCATTTTAGAACATACCTAGACTATATTTTAATGTCAGATTTATTTGCAGATGTACATCAGTATGGAACTATGCAATGGCAATTTCTCTGTGGCTTCCTTTGTTCTGTCAGATATTTCACCTAAGATCTAAAAATGGCTACTCTATCAGCACAAAAAAAGGGATATCATAAACTTAGAAACCAATCAAAAAAGTAAGTACAAAAGACGACCATAACCCCAATTAAATCTTTGAAGATAAGAAAATGCCTACAATGCACCCATCCATCTATCCAGCCTTCCAGTTCTTCCTGCATTTCATTTTACTCCAGCCCAGAAGTGGACGTTAAATGGCTGAGTGGAAAACTAGACAGCAATGATCTGCAGTATCACATTTTACTGCAGGTAGGGGCAGTGTTGTGTTCTGTAAAGCTGTGCCTTTAACAATGTACCTAGCCATGTGGTAACAATGTAACCTTTCTGTGTGCAACATTATAACCTTCAGCTGTATCAATGAAAACCTGATAAGGGGACGCGAGCTAGTGACCACTAGATGGCAATAGCGAGCGTCCAGCTCTCATGGCTCAGATTCACCTGGATCAGCAGCGCGGGAAGATTCCCGCCACCTCTTCACCTGGACAAGAAGGGCGTGACCTTCTACGACATCACGCAGGCAGCAACCAATAGCCTGTCGACGAGCCACATTCAAATGTATAGCCAGCTGTATATATTGAGCTACCCATCCGCCATTACCACATGTTCCTCCGGATCATCATGCAATAAACCTGTGTTAAGCCAACCCTTCGGCTGTTTCATTGTCTTTGGTCCCTTACACTAAAGGCAGGGAAGAATTTTGTCTGGAGCATTTTTAAAGGGAAGTGACCTATTTACCTTGGATAACTTGGGGTCATTATTCAACGAGGAGTCCGCACACTGGTAGACATCTCCGCGATGACATTCCACACATGTGGGTTGCCTGCGTGAATAATTGGCCAAACCTTTCCCAAGGGGTTCGCCCGGCCTTGAACACATCCGGGGACCAACCGGATTTTGCTGGAAAGGCAATTGGGGTACGGGCTAGTTAGATAGTTTGGGGGGCAATTTATAAAGCCTTGGCTGGTGGCTACGATGGAAATAACAATCCTTTGCTTCTGGCTGCGGATTAAGTTGGGTAAATAAGCCGCGCCAGACATCTGAGCAAGTTAGGTGCCCGGAGTCAATACACATAAAATTCCGAGATTAAGGCAGGAACAATGGGTTTCGCCAACCCAAGGTAATCAGGTGCAAGTTGTCCAATTAACACCTAGGTAACTTCCAAGAGCTGGTATTGTAGCTCAACCACCAGAAGAGGTCACGTATTCAAGCCTTCTGTATTAGGGGTCATGCACATCCTAGGCACGCATCACCCCAAGGCAGGGTAATAAATGCGTGCCACCCGATGCATTATAGTATCTATTTTCCTTTAAAAATGATAAATTACTTGAAATGAGAGTGTAAGAGCAGCAGACTTGTCAAAGCCCAGGCACTAGTGAGAGCATGAAATGTAGTCCCCATCAAATGGTTCTGAAAATGTTGTTGCACTTCCTCTTCTCTCACACACATGTGCAAGTTTAAATAAAGCAGGAGCAATTTAAAACACACTCTTCCCTACCAAACCCTTACTGAATGTAAACAAAAAACTAAACCGACAAGATCCAGATGTGCTTTGTATCAATTGCTGGATGACTATTTTTTGTCCCTGAAATGGAAAACTTATACATTTAAAATAAGCCATATCACTAAGGAAAAATAAGCCACAATTTTAGCAATTTTGGAAACAAGGATGGAGATCGTGCCAGTGCAAAAGTGGTGATGTATCATTCTGATGGACTATTCTAGAGCTGGGTCAGAATGGCTTTAATTATGTGTGGTTCAGTTTATTGGAATAATCAACAAATAATAATCACAGTATACACCAAAAAAATCTGATACAGTTTGATTGTCATGTATTATGTGACTGACATATTTACTTCTTACAGATTTAGCTGGTGAAAAATCTTGGGTGAAGAATGAAGAAACCAAACTGTTCATTTAAAGATAGAATATCCTTCTTTACAAAAAGCCAAGCAAACTTACAGTAATTTAATTTTCCTTTATTGGCTATATATTCCACCTTTCTCCGCTTAGTTTATGGAGTACATGGTTCTCCTTTTCCTAACTCTGTCTTCACAACAACCCTGTGAAGTAGGTCAGAATAGGAGGCTGTAAGTGGTGCTGTGTCATGTAGTTAGTTTCATGACAAAGTGGACATCATCTGATCCTGGTTGTCATGAATCTTAATCCAACAATGCTGCCAGGCTTAACATCAGCTGGGTCTCTGCCTGCTTCTCCTTACTCAGCTTGTAAATTTGAGCATTAATAGGCCTTGCACAGTAGCCCAGATAGTCTCTACTCAGAAAGAAAAGAGCAACAAACAATTGAAATGTCCCATTGTTCTTTGGAAGTCATTGAGCTGGAGACAGTGATTAAAGCTGAATGCAGAAGATGATTAACTGCTGAGGTGGCTACCTCTCCTGTTGTCCTGATGAACCTTTTTCTGCTTATGGGACAGAACGTGTGCAAAATATTGAGTTCAACTCCTACAGTATGCAAATAAAAAAAGAAAAAGGCAGTTTCCTCTGGCCTAGCCCAATAAGCAGAAGTGCTCTCTGGCTCTTAAACATCTGGGTGTTCTTATCACTCAAGGAAGTGTCTAATACGATCCAGAAAGGTCTTTCCTTTTAAAAATTTTTGAAAATGTTGGGTTTCTGGCTCACCTCTCCCCTTCTGTGTCATCTTAGTTGCAATGCTCAATCTCCTGCCAGCTGCTAACAATTAGTTGTGTAAGCCAGGGGTCCATCTAAGGGGCGGTGTGGAAGGAGTAAGTGGAGCTGAGACAAGGAAAGGTTGGAGAAACTGATTCAGAAGCTGGTTCTTTGAGGATAGGAAATATTGTACATGGAGCTGAATTCCCACAAGAAATTTGGGCGCAATTTGTGTCATTTCCTGTCCCTCTTGCAAGGGGTGTTGCTCTTCAGACATAGTTTATGGTATGTCAGGAAAGCTACCACCTATCCAAGATGTTTTTGAATATGAAAGGAGGGGAGGCTTCCTTCTGTAAACAAACAATTTCCCTAGACAAAAAAAACAAGAAGGAAAGTGGCCTTGTACAAAGTCAATGAATACAGTCAATTAGAACTGTCTAGTGGCTAAGACCAGTGGTGGGCTCCAGCAGGTTCAGATAGGTTCGGGAGAACTGGTAGTAAAACTGGCTGGCCCCGCCCACCTCCTCCTCCTCCTCCTCCTCCCACCCCACTCCGGACGTGACTCCCGGAGCGGGGTGAGGCTGAGCCAGCAGTTACTCTGCTGCAGTTACTCTTTAATGGAAAATTAGAGCATCAAAGTGTAATTGCTAACTAATGGTCTGACGAAGTGGACTCGATCCACAAAATCTCACATTAAAATACAGCAGTTTAACCATGCCCACCCAGTCACCTGGCCATGCCCAGAGTTGACCACATCCACAGAGTTGGCCACACCCACAGAGTTGGTCACACACACACTGTGGTAGTAAAAAAATTTTGAAGCCCACCACTGTCTAAGACTCTGACTGGAAGGCAGCAGGTCAGCAGTTCGATACCCAAATTCTGCAGGACGGAAGGAGCTCCCGTCTTTATCCCAGTTCCTGCCAATCTAGCAGTTTGAAAGCAAGAAATTGCAAGTAGATAAATAGGTACCACTTCAATGGGAAGGTAAACAGCATTCCATGTGCTCCGGTGTCTAGACATTGCCTGCCACATGACCATGGAAATATCTGCAGAAGCAGACAGCACTGGCTCTTCGGCTATGAAACAGAGATGAACACTGAACCCCACAATTGGATACAACTGGCTTTTGAGCAAGGGTGACCTTAACCTTTTAGGCAGGCATTAAGTCCACTCCCCATGACATTTTTGGGACAGATTGGTCAGCTATCTTTTTGCTGGGGTCCAGACATGTTGGACACTGGAACAGTCTCAGTTTCCCCCTCCCAACTTGCATCTTTTGAACCTGCAAGGAGACTCAGCTTTTGGAGCATGTTCTTATATACACTGTTCCCAGCACCTGTGGATGCTGAAAATGACATATGTGAAACCCTTGCAGCTACAAAGGCTGTTTGTAGTGTCAACATCTGGTATGCTAAAGAGGCTAATGAGGCCTTTCAGCAAATCAGATATTGCAATTAAACACTTCCCTTGCTCCTCTGTGGAGTAATGTTTTCCCTTCCTGTCTGTTCATTCTTTATTTTTCTCTGTAAGCACTGATTGAAACCATAAGTGTCAACATTTTCTGAATCAGCACTAAATAAATTTTTTTTTACTGTCCTAACCAATGCAATATTCTTTTCCTTTCCCTCCACAGAGAAGCAGGGGAAGTGTTTAACTGGCCTATGTCATGATGTGGCTCTTTAGCCCCTTACAATATAAGCAATAGTCACTTGTTCTGCTGGGATTGTGTGTGTGTGTGTGTGTGTGAACAGGCTAAATGTGGTATAGTTTCTCCTCCACATACCTGTCAAGTTTTGGGAAATTTCTGTCAAACCCCCGTATTTTACACTCTTTCCCGCCGTCATCCCGTATTAGTTACACTACAATTAGACTGGAGTTAGACTGGAGGCCAGCACAAGATAAGCATAGCTGTCCAGTTTCTCATTTTGCCAGGAAATTTCCCTTATTTGACAGGAATTTCCCAAAACTTGACAGGTATGCTCCTCCGTCCTCAAGCATCTACAAAAAAGCAACTCCAGATCACCCTAAGAGGTTCTGAGGCACATCTCACTACAATGTCAATACCCACCAGTTTTAAAATGACATCTTTAAATGCATCAGGAGGAGGAGGAAGAAGAAGAAGAAGAGATGGCATTTTATTTCCCCTACAGAAGCCTTATGGCAGATATTTGTGCTTGGACTGATTAATCAGTATTCTGGATCGCATAGAGAGCCTCCGTGCCTAGAGTGATGGAAAGGAATGAAATGGAAGTGAGACTAATGTTTATTGTACATAATTTAAGTGGAATATGCCATGGTAAAACTGTCCAATAATAATCCAAAGAGGTTCAGGAAACACAGAAGAAAGTATATCTTTGCACAATGCTAGGGCATGAAAAATTACTTTGGAATGGATGCTTTTTTTGCAAATCATGTAGCAGCCCATATTTATATGTTATTTTCCCCATGTAATGAATTACATTTATTTATCTTCTCATTACTAATTTGGGGCTAAGCACCCTTTTTTGCAGCATTTTCAAAGGGGTCTCCCAACCCATCTTATAGGCTATTTTGTTACCGCCTCCTCAAAAGAAAATGAACTAACAACAAGCAATGTAACAAGAAAGGTTAAGGGTTAGTGAAATGTATTTTTTACATTGTTTAGGTTACTGAATTACATTTATGAGTGAGTTGCAGTTGAGTTACACAATGGATTACTTTGAAAAGGTAAAGGTAACTTTTTAAACTTGCACATGTGTGTGAGAGAAGAGGAAGTGCAATAACATTTTCAGAACCATTTGATGGGGACTACATTTCAGGATTCTGAGAATGGAACAGAGCACAGCTGGATGAAGAGTGAAGATACAGGGCAGTAAGAATGATTTTTTGTTGTTGTTGAAGATCGTCTGAAAAGGATTTCAGATGAAAACCCTTCTTTGCTCAAGGTATTGACTCTATGGCTTTGAACAAATCATTGGGAACTAAATCTGGCATAATATGCTGCCAAGTCAACAACTCAACAACTCCCACCCAACAATTCTCTGTGCTTGAGGAGCTGTTCGGGAAGTGATCAAGAGCAAGAAAAGCTCATTTAGAAGATGGAAGGCTTGTCCGAATGAGGACAGCAGGCAGAAACATAAATTCTGGCGGAACAAATGCAAGGCAACAATCAGGAAAGCAAAGCAAGACTTTGAGGAGCGTATAGCTAAAAATACTCGGAGAAATAACAAAGACTTCTTTAAGTACATTAGAAGTAAGAACCCAACTAGGAAGGCCATTGGACCATTAGATGACAATGGAAAGCAAGGGGTTATTAAAGAGGAAACAGAGATTGCTGAGAGACTCAATGAATTCTTTGATTCAGTATTCACTGAAGAAGACAGAGACCACATGCCCAAAACAGAGCCTATCTTCATAGGGAGGGAAAGCGAAGAATTAAGCAAGATAGAAATAACCAGGGAGGAGGTCCTTGCATGTCTTGTTAAGCTAAACACTAACAAATCACCAGGACCAGATGGCATCAATCCACGGGTTCTCAGGGAACTTAAAGATGAAATTGCTGATCTCCTAGCCAAAATATATAATCTTTCCCTCAAATCAGGCTTTGTGCCTGATGACTGGAAGGTAGCGAATGTAACACCAATTTTCAAAAAAGGATCCAGGGGTGATCCAGGAAATTACCGACCTGTCAGTTTGACATGTGTCCCAGGTAAAGTGATGGAAACCATCCTAAAAGATAGAATTAATAGGCACATAGAAGAGAAGGCGCTGCTAAAGGAGAGCCAACATGGCTATTGCAAGGGCAAATCATGCCTCACTAATCTGTTGGAATTTTTTGAGAGTGTCAACAAGCATGTGGATAAGGGGGATCCGTTGACATTGTTTATCTGGACTTTCAAAGGCTTTTGACAAGGTCCCATCCCAAAGGCTCTTGAATAAACTTACCAGTCATGGAATAAAGGGACAGGTCTTGTTCTGGATCAGCAACTGGCTAAGGGACAGGAAACAGAGGGTAGCACTAAATGGACACTTCTCCAAGTGGAGGGAAGTCAAGAGTGGGGTCCCCCAAGGTTCAGTACCTCTTCATAAATGATCTAGAGGTACGAGTAAAAAGCAAGGTAGCCGAATTTGCTGACGACACTAAATTATACAGGGTAGTGAAAACTGTGAGAGATTGTGAGGAGCTCCAGAGGGATCTCTCGACACTGGGGGAGTGGGCAAAACAGTGGCAAATGAGCTTCAACATTAGTAAGTGCAGAGTGATGCATGTTGGGGCAAAAAACCCCAATTACATTTATAAACTGATGGGGTCTGAACTCTCTGCGACAAACCAGGAAACGGACCTCGGTGTCCTGGTGGACAACTCAATGAAGGTGTCAACCCAGTGTGCCTCAGCAGTGAAAAAAGCAAACTCAATGCTAGGGATCATTAGGAAGGGTATAGAAAATAAGTCAGCAAGTGTCATTTTGCCTCTTTATAAATCTATGGTGAGGCCCCATCTGGAATACTGTGTACAGTTCTGGTCGCCATACCTCCAGAAGGATATTATGCAGTTGGAGAAAGTGCAGAGGAGGGCAACCAGAATGATTAGGGGACTGGAACACCTTCCTTACCATCTGAGGCTGCAACGGTTGGGCCTTTTCACTCTTGAACGACGGCGTCTAAGAGGTGACCTGATTGAAGTTTATAAAATCATGCACGGTGTGGACAAAGTAGATAAGGAAAAACTGTTTTCCCTATCGCACAACACTAGAACTAGGGAGCACTCCATGAAACTTTTGGGTACTAGTTCTCAAACAAATAAGAGAAAGTACTTTTTCACCCAGATGATTACTGGTCTATGGAACTCCCTGCCAGAAGAAGTGGTGACAGCTGTCAGTCTTGATAGCTTTAAGAAAGGATTAGACATGTTCATGGAGGACAAGGGTATCAATGGCTATAATTATGGATACTTAAGGACAACCTCCGGGTTGGAGAGATAGGCAGGATATCTCTCAATGCCATTTCCAGGGAATCCTAAGCAGGTGAAGGCATCTCCTTGGGAATACCCTGAAGGAAATGGTGAGCCACTGTGTGAGACAGAATGCTGGACTGATGGGCTGTGGCCTGTTCCAGCAAGGCTGTTCTTATGTTCTTATATGTTCTTATGTTCAAGTAACCTAATAGGATTTCTAGGATATACGAGATATTCATGGAGTGGTTTACCATTGCTATCACTCCCACCCCACAACTCTCTGTGGTTGAGGAGCAATTTCTTTCTTTCTTTTTTTAAACGATTTTATTATTAAATGACAAATAATTAATGACATAATACAAAACAGCAACAACAATAACAAAAATAACAATATCACATAACAAACAGTCTTCACAGTACAAATCATATATTTCATATAATTCATATACTTCTTGCTATAGATTATCATCATCGGAAAATCGCCATATATCAGACAAAACAACAACAACAGTAACAACAAAAATCCCTATACTGCATTCATCTCTCTCTCTCTCCTTTTTTTTAGGACCATTTTTGATAAAATTTGATCTATATTATCCGATCTTATCACTATACATACTATTTAAATATAGCTTCATTTAATGTGAATAAAAACATTGACAATCACCCAGTGATATTTACAATGCTCCCAGAGATTGAGTTTGATAACTCTTTCTCACTTTCTCTCATTTTTTATTATTATTTCTTTATTTTTAACTCCAATTCTTAGCTATGCATTGTCTTGCTGTAGTTAGCATAATGAGCAATTTCAACCTAGCTTTGCTGAGTCCAGTGACTCAGTGACTGCAGGGACTGCAGTGACTCAGGGACTGCAGTGGCTCAAGTGGCTAAGATGCTGACTGGAAGGCAGAAGGTCAGCAGTTCGATTCCCGAGTACTGCAGGATGGAATGAGCTCCCATCTTTGCCCCAGTTCCTGCCAACCTAGCAGTTTGAAAGCAAAAAATTGCAAGTAGATAAATAGGGACCACTTTGGTGGGAAGGTAACAGCGTTCCATGCGCTCCGGTGTCTAGTCATGCCTTCCACATGACCACGGAAACGTCTGCAGAAGCAGACAACGCTGGCTCTTCAGCTTTGAAACAGAGATGAGCATTGGACCCTAGAGTCAGATACAACTGGCTTTCGAGCAAGAGAAACCTTTACCTTTACCTTTTGCTGAGTCCACACCTGACATGATCTACCACACCACACCAACTCTCAATAGGCAACCATATTATGTTAAAACACTCTTTCAATAAGCATTTGGCTCTGCTGTTGTTAACTTTTATTTCATTTTTGCTTTGCTTTGCTTTGCTTTGATTTGTGTGTGTGTGTGTGTGTGTGTGTGTGTGTGTGTGTGTTGTAGCTGCTGTATTTAGTTTCTTGAACTGTCCCCCCATTATTGCTCCATCCATTTTAATGTATTGTTTGCAGCTGCTGAACAAATATATGAATACTAATGATATGATTTATGATTTATTTACAGTATATGGGTTTATTATTAGGAACTGTTTTGCATTATGTTTCATTCTTGTGTGTTACTGCTTCCCAGAAACAGTGATGGCCAACCTTGGCACTCCAGGTGTTCTTGGACTTCAATTCCCAGAAGCACAAGTAAGCACTCCTGCTGATTAGAGCTTCTGGGAATTAAAATTCCAGAACAGGTGGAGTGACAAGGTTGGCCATCACTGGTATAGAATCAGATAGATAGGTAGTAAGTAAGGAAGTAAGTAAGTAGGAAGAGACCCAAGGCTATTTCTTCTCAGACATGGCTATTAACCTATACTTGTCCTTGTCCTGGCAAGTTTTCCAGTTAAAAGAGTCAGTGGTGTGCACAAAGATATGTTGGCAAAACCAGACTCTGCAGGGATGTTGTGTAAGCCTTGCCTGTTTGGTAATATCAGAAAGAGAGAGGCAAGGAGGAAGGCAGATGACAATTAAAAGCACAAAATAAGAAGTAGCCCAAGCCCTGAGGTGGGAAAGAAATACAAATGCATAGATAAGGGACTTAAATAAATGCTCGGCAGCCTCCCTTACTGAGCTATACAAGTTAATCGGTAGGTCAATTGCTAAAGTCCCTTCAACTTGTGTTGGGAGACTTCAAAATCACAGCAGCTCAGAATGTACATCCTCCATGGAAACAATGGGTTTCTCCAAGGAGTACTTGATCTGTAGGATGTACTCAAAGCCAGGTTTTTTGTGCTAGAAAGAAATTAAATAATCTAAAATGGAAATTCCCCATTAGACTCTAACCATATACCTCAATGTTACTCAGAGACAAATCGAGCTGGCAAAGATGATCTTAGAAACTGGGGTGTGTTTGTGATTATATGGGGCGATTGGGTCCTTCAGCCTTTTACCCCTCTAAATATTAAGAACAGTTTTTTACTTAAACATAATTATACTACAAGAGCAATAATTCAGTTGTCCTATTGCATCCTACACAAATAGGATGTTTCATACACTATATATAAAAACTAGACTATATATAAAAATAGTGGAACACTTTCTGGTACTGCACATAATACAATAGTAATATAAAACAGAATTATTGTCAAGTGTAACCATCCCCTTCCCAAAAATAATCCCCACCAAAAAAGCCACATACATCCCCATAAACATGAAGTACAAGTGGGAGGTTATGGTGCACATTGGAGTGGAATGTAAAAAAAAATCTTGTGTTTGCATAAATTGTTACATTTCATATAAAGCCTGAAAGTTTTGAGAGTTTTAATTAATACAACGGACCCTCACTTTAAGGAATTAATCCATTCTGTAGGGTTATACTTATAGCGATTTAGTCCTTAAAGCGGTTTCCCATAGGAATGCATTGAAAACCATGAGGGAAACCTGGTCTGTAAAGTGATTTTATTGCAATTTTTGTCCTTGAAGCGGATCATCGTTTCCTATGGATTTCTTCCCCTTGAAGTGAGTTTTCTGGTAGGTGGACCTTCCATAAAGCAGGGTTCATCTGTACTTTGCATGCTATCTGCCCATTAAAATTTAATACCAAAGTTTGCAACTGTTGCAGATATTTTGTGTGTCATGGCTAGATAACTACCATTTCTTCTGAAGATGTTAGTGAAAGACAAACAATCACCTATGAAGATAAGGTTCCCATCTAGGCAGAATGGCTAACAGCTGTGAGGAGACTTGAGAGAGTTGGTGGTGAGTATGTGGTGAGTATGTGGTTAAAGAGGTAATGGTGATTTGAACGAGTCATTGCCATTTAAAGATTTGAAATGAAGCATCAAGATCCTTGAATCAAGAGTTATCAATACATGTTCAAATTACCATCAGTACAACTTGTGTGTCATGGCTAGATAACTACCATTTCTTCTGAAGATGTTAGTGAAAGACAAACAATCACCTATGAAGATAAGGTTTCCATCTAGGCAGAATGGCTAACAGCTGTGAGGAGATTTGAGAGAGTTGGTGGTGAGTATGTGGTGAGTATGTGGTTAAAGAGGTAATGGTGATTTGAACGAGTCACTGCCATTTAAAGATTTAAAATGAAGCGTCAAGATTTTTGAATCAAGAGTTATCAATACATGTTCAAATTATCATCAGTACAACTTGGGCAGCCCATTGAATTCAATAGGGTATACTACAACATATGTATGTATTGAATTATAACCTCAGTTTGCAGGTTTTCAAAATCTATGAAACTCATTTGCATCCTGTTATATATCTCCTGGTGTAAATGCATATAAATATACTGTATATATCTTTATAAATATTACTGCAATAGAAATGAATCCCAATATATACAACTAGTGGGTCACTTTCTGGGAACAGTCTCTATATTTTAAAAAATGTTTCTTGGTTGAGTTTCTTTTTTAAAACATTGTTTTTAAACGAGGATATACATTTGTAAACCTTTTCCTTAATGAAGAATTTTTAGGTTGGGTAGCCTGGGAATAAGCCAGCCATTTCTGATTTCTGAAGTAAGTTTATTGTGGAAGATTAATGGAGAGCCTTTAGCTGAAACAAATCGCTTGGCTGTTTATTGAAACTTTCAGCCAGAGAGAACAAAAGGCAGCTCTTTGAAAGAACTGTAGCAGAAGATGAAGTCTAAATGTCTCCAAATGTATCCACCTCGGTTTTAATGACTCCATTCCATTCCCATTCTGAACCAAAGTGATGCTTCCTCCAACCACATTATTCCAAAGGAAGGAGATCCTTAGCAAAATAACAAACCAGGAATGCTACCCCTTTTTAATGAAATCTGCCTTTTTATTTATTACCTGTGGTTTGGCAAATCTGCTTCAGCAAGCTACAGGCAATTAAGAGTCAACAACACCATGTTGGTTATATTAATGAAAGCAATTCGTACATACCTGCTAGGAGCCCACAGACCACCATGAATGAAGCCCAGAACGAGCACCAAATTAATTCTTCTGATTAGCCCTCCAGATACCTGTATAAATGGGGTTATCAAAATCTGCTCCCATGCATTTATTGACAAATAAAAGTTGCAAACGAACATTTTGTCTTCGGGTGTATGCAACCTTTCATGTTGAAATAAGAATCCTTTTAAACAGAGGCAACTAGGTTTTAGTAGCAAATTGGGTTTGCAACTATTTAGTTAGTAAGACAACTGGAAACAGTTCAAAGCGAAATCATTTTCTCTATATTTCATAGAATATACTCCAGATCAGAAGTATACAGTACAGTGGAGTGATCAAAAAGCTTGTGCTTGCTCTCAAGAAAGTGTATTTAGGACTGAGAAAAATCCTAAACATTTTTAAGATCAGAGATACCCTTCTATCCATTGTTCCCTTTTTTGTTTCTTTGTCATTACTTTCTTTACTCCTATTATGTCTATAACATCAGGACGACGGAAAGGTGAAAAATTTCCCCATCAGTTGTTCTTTGTGTGAGATCACCCTAAATTCTGGTGTACAAGAATACTGGTGTACAAGTAGGACCTGTTTAGGTGAGTTTTTTAAAAGGCCACTAGCCTTTGTTTTAAAATTTTTATTTTAAATTAATTCATTTACATACCTCCCATCTGGAAGATATTTCTACTCTAGGCAGCTTCAAAAACCAAGAAATGAAAATATAAACAAATAGACAAGTTAAATAAACATTACAATTATAACAAACTCTCTTCCTTGCAGCATCATGTTTAAAATAATGATAATGAATACAAGGTTAATTCCAAATCTTGTGCCCAGAAAACTTATATAAGTAGATAATTCAAGTTTTTTATTATTATTTTCCAAAATAAACAAAAGAAAATATAATACAGATACAAATATATTTTTAAAATACATATAAATATTAACAGACTTATATAATACTACTACATGCATCCATCACCACTATAACAACATCTAGATTGCAGATCTGGTCCATCCAAGGACCATTTCCACCAAGATTGGGGTCAGATCTCCCACTTGGACAATGGCCATTTCACCATTAACAAACATTAATAAAGTATTAATAATAAAATAATAAATTCTTGCTAAGACATATTAGAAATTTAAGTGGTATGCACATAACATTCACTCATTTTTAAAAAAATTCTCCAAAAGAGAAAACAACAAAGATGTGTGTGGCCGGTGATTTTAATTTAGTAATGTTAAATTTAGATTGTACAAATATAATAAGATGTGGAAAAGGTATTAAAGGACAGATTTTGGATAAATGGATGGTATCCCTAGGTTTGAAAGATACTTGGAGAGAGCTCAAGGGGTCGGAAAGGGTATATACTTATTTCTCACAAGTTCATAATTCATACTCCAGAATAGACTATATATGAGAATATGGTTAGAAATATGGAGGAGGTAGAAGTTGAAATTTTCAAGGAGTCAGATCATGCTACAGTGGTGATGGAAATGAGGATAGAGGGTAAAAGGAAGCTGAGAAGGAGTTGGAGATAAGATGACAAACTATTTAAAGACCATAAATGTAAAGAACAAATTATGGCGAATTGGAAGGAAAGTTGGTATTGGAAGGATAATGACGAGGTAAATTTCAATATGGTTTGGGATGCCATGAAGTCGTTTTTTAGAGGGGAAAGTATTAAGCTAGCCAGTATCAGATATAAAAAATCCAAGGTATTTCAGGATAAAATTGAAAGCGAGATAAAGCGGTTACAGGAGGAACATGCAAGGACGAAGGATAAGAAGGTTTTTGGTAATATGCAAAGATTGAAGGCTGAATTGGTAGGAAAGGATATAGAAAAGGTGAAAAGGGATCTAGTTTATCTAAAAAGAGAGTATTTTGAATATAGTAACAAAAACTCAAAACTATTAGCAAGAGTAGCTAATGCAAGCGCGGTGCCAAAATGGCCGCCGCGCTCTTTGCGGGCACCCCCCCACCGGACTTGGACATCCGGGTAGTTAGGGGGCGTGGCCAGCCCTCTTTAAAAGGGGTGGCCACGGGGCAGCCGAGCTGCCATTTTGCGAAAGCGACGGAGCGGAGAAGTTTTTCTCCTTCGCTCTCAGCCTTTGCAGGGAAGCCCCCTTTTTGGCAGCAAACAGCTTGCTCTTCGCCTACTTCTTAGGCTTCCCACCAGCGATTCGACAATGCCTTCAAGGAAGAAGGCTATGGCAAACCCGGTTTGCCCGTCCAGGAGGCGCCAGCCGGGTCGGAGGACCACGACTGCGCCCACCCGACAGGCCCCCATTGCGGAGGCTCCCACCGGGACCAGTGGGATGGGGCAAATTAGCCCGTGGCCCGAGGCTTTGCAGCCCCGGACCGGCCCAGCGGGGGCTGCGGCCCCCGGCCAGCAATTGCCGGCCATCGGCTTGGGGCAGGTGGGTGGGCATGGCGCCGCTGGGCCTTCGGCCCCCGGGCCGCATCCCCCGGCCATAGGTTTCAACCAGGGGGGAGGTCTGGGCACAATTCCCTGGCAGGGCATGCCCCCAGCTCCACGGGGACCGGAGTTTTGGGCATGGCCCTACCCGGGTACGAGTACCCCGGCACCTGGCCAGGGTCCTGCGACCAGCGGGCCGTCCGGCCCACTTGGCCCCCTTTATGCAGGGGGCTCTGTGGCGGTCGATGCCCTATTGGCCCGCGTAGCAGCCTTGGAGGCATCCCTAGGGATATCCAACCCAGCCGGGGCACCTTTTGGCCGACAGATCACTACGGGTGCGGACAGTCTTCAGCAGGCGGTCGGCCAGGTTGAGCTGCTCGAGGCGCACAGGTCGGCCCGCCGCGGCCTCGCAGCTCCCCGCACAGCAGGCACCACCGGCGGGTGGTGGTCAGATGGGCCCGCAGAGCTCGATTGCGGTCGCGAGCTCCGACGCCCACCGTGGGCCAGAACCCCCAGTGGGGGCGGCCCGCGGGGGTGCACCCTGTGAGTATCCTGTTCAAGTTAATGCTCCCACACCAACATCCACCATGGGTGAGGGTCTCCAGTGGCCGTGGCCCCGTCAAGTCGGGGCGGGGGGACAGCAGCCTCCAACTTACCCAGGTGCGGCTTTGCCACTTACAGGCCCCCCTGTGGGTGGGGGGCCTTACGCCGCTGGACAGGCAATGGGGGTTACGGGGGCGGTTCAGGTCCCTTTCTTGGTGTCCCGCACTGCCAACGTGCTGGTGTCGGCATTCCCGACAGCTGGGTATTCTTTGCCCCTTGGGGATCATTTAGCTCAGGCCACAAGGGAGAATATTTGGCGGGGAGAATATGTAGACATTTTCTCCCTATTGAACAGGGAACCCACCAAGGAGGAGAGGGAGGGGCAAGACGAGAAGGACAAAGAGCAGTCCCGCCGTCGCAAGCCACCACGCACGTGGGCCAACTGGTTGCCCGCATATCTTATATACATGGCGGTCTACCTCAAGGCCCGGCCCGATCTGGCCATCCCGATGGTCCAATATTTGGACAATATTTACAGGGCGATGGTTGATTTCCCTGGCCCGTCGTGGTTGGCTTACGACGAGAAATTTCGAATGAGAGTGCCCCTACACCCGGAGATGAGGTGGGACGAGCCCTGCCAGAAGCTTTGGCTTCTGTATATGACCCCCACGCACCCTGCGCCTGGGTAGAGGTATCATTGTGGACATGCGGTCCAGCGAGCCGCTCCAGCACAGGCACCCCGCCAGGTGGCGGGGCAGGGGGTTCCAACCCGCCTGCTGTGTTGGAGCTTCTCGGCCAATGGCGCGTGCAACAGAAAACAGTGCCGGTATAAGCACGAGTGTCCCTCTTGCGCTGGCCCCCACGCCGCCGCTGCGTGTCCGCGAGCAGGCGGGTCTCAGGGCAGAGGTAGAGGTGGACAGGGAGCGGGCAGACCTGCCGCTGAGGGAACTGGTCACCCAAAAGGCCCCCTCCCCAGTTAATTTGGCCATGTTGGAGCGTTGGCTCGCAACATACCTGAAGAGAGAGGACGCTGGTTACCTCCTCGAGGGTTTCCAGTGAGGGTTCCGCATTCCGTTCACAGGGGAGAGGTGCCCCCAAGATGCCCCCAACTTACTTTCCCTTAGGGGCAGGGAGGAGGTGGCCGCCCTGAGTATTGCTAAGGAGGTTAAGGCAGGCAGGGTCGCTGACCTCTTTCAGGCTCCCCCCTTTCCCAACCTGAAGGTTTCCCCTTTGGGCCTAGTGCCCAAAAAGACGCCAGGTGAATTTCGTTTGATTCACCACCTGTCGTACCCGGCTGGCCATTCGGTCAATGATGCCATCCCTGATGACCTTTGTTCGGTCAGGTACACATCATTCAACCAGGCCCTGCGCATGGTGCGCTCTTGTGGCCCAGGTGCACTATTAGCAAAGTGTGACATTAAGTCTGCATTCCGGCTGCTGCCGGTGCACCCGGGCGACTTCGAGTTGCTGGGTTTCAGATTTCGGGGCAAGTTTTATGTTGATAAAGCCATGCCTTTTGGCTGCTCCATCTCTTGCTCGGCATTTGAACGTTTTAGCACCTTCCTCCAGTGGGCCTTCGTTCGTAGGTCGGGGTCTCGGTCTGTAGCCCACTACCTCGATGATTTCTTGTTCGGGGGTGAACGGGGCTGGGACACGTGTACGCGTCTCCTAATCACATTTCAGACGCTAATGAAGGAACTTGGTGTCCCTTTAGCGCCCGAAAAGACCGAGGGCCCATCAACCAAGCTCACGTTCCTGGGTATTGAAATTGACACCGTCTTGCAGGCATCCAGGTTACCCATCGACAAGGTTTCCAGGATCACTGCACTGATTTTGGCCTTATTGGCCAAACGCAAGGTGTCACTTCGTGAGCTCCAGGTACTGCATGGTCACCTTAACTTTGCCTGTAGGGTGGTCGCGCCTGGCAGAGCTTTTGCTCGACGCTTGTGCGACGCCATGGCTGGCCTATCCAGGCCCTATCATAGGGCCCGACTGAACAAGGGGACGAGGGAGGATATGCTAATTTGGCTTGAGTTCCTTAAGGAATTCAATGGGGTGTCATTCTGGAGATCTGACCTTCTGGTGTCCCCTCGCTTCCAGGTTCAGTTGGATGCATCAGGGTCCCTGGGTTATGGGATTTACTTTGAGGGGAGGTGGGCCTACGGCCGATGGCCTCCAGCTGGAGGGGCACAGATCGTTTACGCGATCTTACGTTCCTCGAGTTCTTTCCCATACTGGGAGCTTTGATGCTATGGGGCGCGGAGTGGGCCAATTCAGTTGTCCATTTCTGGTGTGACAACGCTGCGGTCGTGCAGATTGTCAATTTGCAGACGTCTAAATCACCCAGGGTTATGGAGTTGGTGCGACAGTTCGTCTTGCGCAGTCTACGCCTCAATATTCTATTCAGGGCCAGACATGTACTGGGTATTAATAATGAAATTGCTGATACTTTGTCCCGCCTGCAGATCCCCCGGTTCCGCGCCTTGGCCCCGGATGCAGAGGAATTTCCCTCGCCGCTCCCAGATGAGATATGGACGTTTGGCAAGGAGAGGTGAACCGGGCGATCGGCAAGTCGCTGGCGCCCCGCACGCGTAAGGCGTATAACCATGCATTCACTAAATTTCAGGCTTTCTGTGCGCAATTCCGCTTGCCTGAGATTTGGCCCATTCCAGTGGCACATGTCCTTCAATTCATGGTTTACCTACACAATCAGGGCCTAGCTCCCCGCACCATAGCATCCAGGCTGTCAGCACTGGCATTCAGGGCCAAGGTAGGGGGTTATGCTGACAGCACAACTGACTTCCGTATACGACACGTTTTGGAAGGGTGGGCACGGGAACGTGGACGTTGCCTGGACAGCCGCCACCCAATTTCTCCGAGGGTCCTTACCCACCTTGCACGAGGCTGGCATGACCTGTGTTTTGACAGGTATGAGGCAGCTCTCTTTCATGCGGCTACCACGGTGGCCTTTTTTGGAGCGCTCCGCATCAGTGAGCTTGTGCTACTGTCTAAGGCGGATGCAACGCGTAGGGCACTGGAACTCGAAGATGTCTATGTGTACGATGAGTGGGCTCAGTTGAGGATACGCTCCTCAAAGGTTGATCAGCACGGTGTAGGCAGTGGTGTAAGACTGCTACGATGTTCCATTGCAGACATCTGTCTGGTTGGTGCCCTACGAGAGTTCCTTGCACTGCGTGGTACGCACCCTGGCCTGTTTTTCTGCCACCAAGATGGGTCTCCCCTTACTAAATTTCAATTTTGGAAGGTGACCGGTAAGGCACTATCCAGTGTTGGCCTCCCCGGGGCTCGTTACGGCACCCATTCTTTTAGAATAGGAGCTGCTTCTACCGCAGCTGCATTCGGGTACTCTGGGGCTGAGATATGCCAGATGGGGAGGTGGGGATCGCAGTGTTTCCAGTTGTACGTTCGCCCGCTTCAACTGTGAGTACCAGTTAAGTCACTGTCCTGTTTCCTTTTTTTCCTTGACAGACACTGGGTGTCAGATCACACCGGTGGCAGTATGGCTGGTGGGCCACAGCTACGTGCACTGGGCAGCGCAGTACGCTGCGGCGACAGAGTGGGGACCCCAGCTGGGACTACGTGCGTCCGCATGTCTTAGGTGGTACGGTAAGCGCGGGATGTTATGGCGGGAACTGTTGCCATTCCTTTTTTCCATCAGGGATGCTGATCCGCCTGATGTCCTGGTGATACACCTTGGGGGCAATGATTTAGGCCAGGTCACTGGCCTGTCGCTGAAACATGCGATCTGCGGTGACCTGGCTTACTTGCATTATGTGTGGCCTGCCACAACCCTGATTTGGTCGGACATCATACCGCGTCACGCTTACAGTGGGGGCATTAGCCTCCAGGCCCTTGACCGTGCTCGTCACTCGGTGAACAGGGCAGTAGCCCGGTTCATTATAGACAAGGGTTGGGGGCGCGTCATCCGACACCCCACCATTAGTCTACAAAACTGTGATCTTTATGCAGGGGATGGGGTCCATCTGTCGCCTAGAGGTATGGACCTCTTTTTGGAGGATGTGCAAGCAGGCCTGTTGACCGAGCTGACGGTCTGGGGGGGGCGGTGAGTCTTTATTGAAGCCTCCCCGTGTGGCGGGTAGCACTGGTAAGGTAAACATTTATGACCCACAGGTATCCGGCAGGTTCGCAATTGACTGGCCAACACTAGATAGGCACAAGTTGGTTAACGTTGTCCGGTCAACGACGAACCAGGCAATGGGGTGATGGCACGAGCTAGGCAGCATGCATCACCCCGTTATTTTACGGATACGCGTCAGAGGGTGGGGTCAGTAGTTAGTTTATTGACTACGGTCAACAATTTGTTTGTTGTAAACAAACAAATTGATACAAATGGATACATTGTAGCCAATTGCCGTTGGCAATTTTGGGAGGAACCTTACCAGTGTTACTGCGGTCTGCTTGCCTTAAGAATTATAATTGGTTGAGTACCAATCGAAATGTATAATTCGGACTAGGGCATGAATCAATAAATGTGGCCCAATGCCGTTATCCACTTATACCGGTGTCTGAGTCCTTTTTTGGGGGGGTCCCTGCAATGCAAGCGCGGCACCAAAATGGCCACTGCGCTCTTTGTGGGCACCCCCCCACCGGACTTGGACATCCGGGTAGTTAGGGGGCGTGGCCAGCCCTCTTTAAAAGGGGTGGCCACGAGGCAGCCGAGCTGCCATTTTGCGAAAGCGACGGAGTGGAGAAGTTTTTCCCTCCACCCCGTCCCTAGTAAACAGTGTGATATTTTGGTCGCTTCGGGGCCGGGTGGGAATTTTTGGCTGAAACCTACAATTGGCTCTCGGGTTCTGGCTTTTTTGCCCATCCCACACTGTTGCTAAGGTTTGATACAGGGGTTTTTGGCATGGTTGACTTTGGTCACATGGGCGGGTAACACTGGTAAGGTAAACATTTATGACCCACAGGTATCCGGCAGGTTCGCAATTGACTGGCCAACACTAGATAGGCACAAGTTGGTTAACGTTGTCCGGTCAACGACGAACCAGGCAATGGGGTGATGGCACGAGCTAGGCAGCATGCATCACCCCGTTATTTTACGGATACGCGTCAGAGGGTGGGGTCAGTAGTTAGTTTATTGACTACGGCCAACAATTTGTTTGTTGTAAACAAACAAATGGATACAAATGGACACATTGTAGCCAATTGCCGTTGGCAATTTTGGGAGGAACCTTACCAGTGTTACTGTGGCCTGCTTGCCTTAAGAATTATAATTGGTTGAGTACCAATCGAAATTTATAATTTGGACTAGGGCATGAATCAATAAATGTGGCCCAATGCCGTTATCCACTTATACCGGTGTCTGAGTCCTTTTTTGGGGGGTGTGCCTGCAAAGAAAGGAGGGGAAAAGGGGGAATTGGAGTTTTGATTAATAAACAAGGGATAAGATGTAATAAGATTAGAGATAAATGTAAAATTGTGAAAGAATTTTACCAAGCCTTATATGCGAAAAAGAGATAGATGTGGAGAAGCTTAAAAAACAACTAGAGAAACAAATAGATATTGGGATAAAACAGGAGCATAAAGACAGAATGGAAGAACGAATAACAGAAAAGGAAGTAAAAGGGGTAATAGCTAGTTTGAAAATGGGGAAAGCACCTGGGGAAGATGGGTTACCCACTGATTTTTATAAGGAATTTAAAGATTTAGTAGTACCAAAATTGGTAAAATTATATAATTATATATTGGATGGTGGTCAAATTCCGACTTCATGGTATAGGACCACAATTGTATTGTTACCAAAAACCTGGAAAGGATCTGGAAAAAGTGGGATCTTATAGACCAATCTCGTTGATAAACCAAGATGCCAAGATCTTCACAGCAATATTGGCAAATAGGTTAAATAATTTTATGGGTAATTATATAAATGTAGATCAAGTGGGTTTTTTGAAAGGGAGACATATGGCAGATTTGACAAGAAGAGTGGTAGATCTAATAGATACTGTGAGACAAACAAAAGAAAAAGTGGGATTAATATCTTTGGACATTTTCAAGGCATTTGATTCTTTACAATGGGTTTCAGTTAAGGAAATAATTAAATGTTATGGATTTGGTGACAAATTTAGAAGGATAATTGATCAATTATATCAACAAGGTACAGCTACTGTTAGAGTAAATGATGAGGTTACTGATGAGGTAAAACTAGAAGCCGGCCCGAGACAGGGTTGCCCGCTATCTCCAATTCTGCTTATTATGGCAATGGAGATGTTAGCAAAAGCTATAAGAGAAGATGGAGAAATAGAGGGGGTTATGGGAAACAAGATAAGCTTATACGCTGATGACACTTTGATAATTGCTAAACATCCTGAGAAGGCATTGGATAGAATTCAAGAGCAGTTAAAGGATTTTGAGGATATTACAGGTTTGAAGATAAAGTGGGATAAATCGGAAATGATATTATGCAACATGGGAAAGGAAGAACAGCAGAAGATAAGGGGAATGGGAAATATTCAAATTAAAGATAATTTGAAATATTTGGGGATAAATATCTCAAAAAGGTTTGAAGAGTTTAAGAGATTGAATTATGATAGTTTGAAAACAGAAGTAAAGCTAAAATACAAGTTTTCAAAAAGTTGAAACTGTCATGGTTTGGAAGAATTGCATTTAGCAAAATGATGCTTTTACCCAGAATTAATTTTTTATTTGATGCTTTAGCAATTCAACTGAAAGATAAGGAAATTAAGGAGTTTCAAAAACTGATTAATAATTTTTGTAATGGTGGAAAGAGGTCTAAATTACCAAAAAAAATGGTATTTATCCCAGAAAGAAGGTGAGTTAGGAATACCGAATCTGTTGGTATATTACTGAGCTTTTCAAATTAAGAATGTTGTGAAGATCTTGGCTAGGGAAAAAGTAATTTGGGAAGAAATTGAGATGAAGGATTATAATCACATAGGTAAAATGGTCTTTTTAGAAGGCAATATGGGAAAAGTAGTAACCAAAAATACTATGATGAAGGGACTAATGAGTTCATGGAAAAAAAGTAAAGAATAATCTGGCCCCGAATATCTCACTGATTATTGAAATGGAGGATATGGCAAATTTTCCAATAAAGATAGATAAAAGAGTAAAGGAAGTATTGGATAAGAATTTAGTTTTCCTGCTGAAAGACTGGTTACGGACCTGTATGGATATTGACAGAAGAAAAAAACTGTTTGGGCAAATGAATTTGAATTGGTTTCAGATAGTGTTGGTAAACAAATGGAATAGTAAATATATGAAAGAACCTGAATTGGGAAGAGAGAAGACGGAGTTTAAGGAACTGATTTTAAAAATAAGAAAGGGGGATAGAAATATTAAGTGATTAGTTAGTAAACTGTATATATTATTAAATAAGGAGGGTGATCCACAGGAGGACTTGAAAATAAGTTGGGAGCAGGATTTGAATATAAAGATAGAAAACGATATATGGAGAAATAAATGGAAAAAGAGGATAATGAGAACTATGTCGGTTAGAATAAAGGAACATAATTATAAAATGTTATGGAGGTGGTATCTGACCCCAGTAAGGTTACACCAGATTGATAATAAAAAAGACAAAATGTGTTGGAGATGCAAAGATACAGTAAGAACATATGAACATATGTGGTGGAGCTGTATTGTGGTAAAAGATTTTTGGAAAAAGGTTGAGAAAGAGATTGGTGAAATTATGGGTAAAAAAATTAAACTGGGGTCAGGTATCACTATGTTAACAGATGTGGAATGTATTAATTTAAGCAAGGATGAAAAAGAGTTATTAGAAATAATGCTTACAATGGGTAGACAATGTATTGCTAGAAATTGGAAAAATGATGTAAATATAAAGATTGAAGAATGGTATAAAGAAATGTGGAATTTAGCATTGAATGATAAATTAACTTGGGAGATCAATTTTAAAAAGGAGAACAGATTTTGGAACATTTGGCGGGCTTTTGTGGATCACTCACTTAGAGGGGATGAAATAAATAGACCTGTACCTGATCAAAGAAGTTTTTGGAATTAAAATAAAAAGACACTCTGAGCTCTCCAGGGCATTGTAAAAAGCACTGGGTGTATATTATTTTTATTTTTGATTCTTCTTTTTCTTTTTTTCCCCCAAAATGTATTGAAATGTATATTGGGTAAATGATTTAGTAGAATTATTAAACTAAGAAGATTAGGATGGGAATTTAAATATATATATTGGTTAATAAATATGTAAAATCGAGGTTAGAAACTAACTCCTAAGCCACAATCAAAATATAGTTCAAATGTTTTATTTGTTATGATGGGGTTTTTCCCCCATATTTTTATTCATAAAGATAGTTTCAATAATGTATTAGGATAGGTTGTGAAAACTTGTTTGGTTTTACTTTGTTTTGTTTAATGCATGTACTATTGTTGTATTATTGTATATTTTGTATTAAAAAGTCTAATAAAAATATATATATATAAATTATCCCATTCCATAACACCCAGATGGGCAGTATAGAAATCCAGTAAATAAATAAATAATGTATATTAATTTCAGAGTCAAAGACCTCCATCTTGTCAAAATTCAGTTTCAACTTTTTCATTTCTCTCTACTCTATAATTGAGGCTGGGCAATCCTTAAGGCATTGGACCCCATCCTCTGCAGAAAATATAAAGAGTTATGCACCATCAGCATATTGAAGACAACACAGTCCAAATCTCTGGATTATCCCCCCTTCCAATCCAAGCAGGCTTGCATAGATACTAAATTCCTATTGGTTTGGTTTGGTTTGGTTTAGAAGAAAGCTGCTTCAATCTAGAGGTGTTCTACAGTCTTGTTTTGTTTTTGTTAAGAATTATGCCATTATCTTAGCCTGGTAGTCACTCTCCCACTTCCATTCCCCACATTTCCAACTGATGTCTAGGCAGATAACTCAAGAACATCAACTTGTCTCATCTTGCTTGTCAACTTAGCAATTGGAAGATCTTACAACTTTATACAATCTGAGATAGTTCCCCACTCTGGACTCTCATAGACAACCTATTTCACTCAACAGGCCTGCAGACCTTCCTTTTCTTGCCAATAAATCCACTGTCAGTGTCTCATTGTATTAAATGAAAATCTCTGCAAGTTTTTGTCTGCATGCTGTGAAACCTATTTTCAGGGCTTTATAGGGGCAATGGAAAATAGATGCTGTACTGCAAGTGAACAGTCAATGAAATCTAATATAAGGCAATACAATTCTACTAGAGGAATTGTTTTAGTACTAAATCCTGTATTTATTTGTTGGCAGCATTTCTACTTCTTCCGTGTATAGGCCAGATGTGAAATTGCCAAAATGAAACCACCTTTGGGGAGTTCATTCTGGTGTGTGTGTGTGTGTGTGTGTGTGTGTGTGTGTGTGTGTGTGTGTGTGTGTGTGTGTGTGTGTGTGTGTGTGTGTGTGTGTGTGTGTGTGTGTGTGTGTGTGTGTGTGTGTGTGTGTGTGTGTGTGTGTAGAATAGTCTCTGCCTGCCATGGCAAAGAAGTCCCACTAAATTTTTGTTTGGGATGACTTAGTAAGGGCTATACACACTTTCTTTTCCACTTGTGAGTACAAGGACTGACCACCCAAGTGGATGCTGATAAGACTTTATCCAATATCGCTCACACATACCTATTGTGTACAACATTCACATTTATGTTTACAGTTGCTTGGATAGATTTATGTCTTGAGCACCACTCTTACTTGCATCGGTACAAATCCAAAGGCATAGCAATGCATAGCTAACCTACAACCTCCTTGTGTATTCCTCTTATCTGAAATAACTGGTACCAAGTGTCACTATGTAAACAATCAGGGCAAAGGAGAAGGTGGTAGCCGAGGTTAAATATCTCCTTCCCTTTACAAGACCACCTACGTAAAGTTGCAAAGGCTCCGCAACAAAAATAATCTGTCACAATTTCCAGTGTCAGGGGAAAATATAAACAAGTTAAGTGTGCTGTTAAAAAGAACATCTGGGAGAAAGCCAGGCAGGGTTGCCCAGCTGTTTTCACATGCTGATTTTTTCAGGCAGGAGTCTCCTTGCTGAGTTTTCTGTCTCTTCTCTGTCTTGACTCTGTTGATCAAGGGCTGATACAAACAACATCCAAATGGCTGTGGAAGTCCTTTTCCTGTGTATTACTAATTTGGAAATGAAAGGAAGCCAATAGCGGATTTCAATGTGATGCATGCAGTCACACATGCCATTGTTAAGAAGTTGTTGCTTTCAATGGTTGGCTCTGCATTCACCTGGTTTTGATGATGATTGAGTTGGGTTCATGCCATAAGGGAGAAAGAAAAAGAACATTATTGTCACCATTCATAATATAACATGAGGAGTGGAGAGAAGAATATCCAGAAAGAACTTTGTGGCAAGAGCAAACATTGAGGGTACACAAGAGCAAAACCAAATTAGAAGATGGAGGAAGAAGCTCACTGGACAAGAAACAACATTAAAGAAGGCTGAGAAACTCAACCTCTCCAATGTCACTTGGAGGACCCTGAATAGTCAGAGGGTTGGAGTGCCTAAATGTAAGACCAACATGTTCAAGTGGGGGCTGCTGACAGACAACAACATGCTGGGTGAATGGGGAGAGATACAGAACCCTGATCATTTACTGGTCTGCCAATTATTACCAGAAACATGCACTGATAATGACTTATGTTGGGTCAACAACAAAGCCAAGAAAGTGGCTTCATTTTGGCAGTCCAGGGTTTGACTGGGACACAAATGAAGAAGAACACATACATACATATTATACCTAATGTGTGTATGAGATGTGTTTGGTGGGGGGTATTTGTATGTATAACAGATATTAAAATTAAGTAATACCTTTGTCTCATTTGCTAGTCATGTGGCAAATAGTTACAAAATTCCAGTGACATTTCCCCCTATTCGGGTAAATGTGTGGGGTATGCAGGCAGGTGTGCACCAGGTATGTACCAGATCCTATCCCTGTCTGTATTTAAAAAGCAGCTTAAATCATTTATTTTAAAAGAGGCCTTATGGGCGCATTTTAGTTCCGCTTCCAGGAGTGACGAGGGCAGTGCGGTGTGGGCCGGATGAATCGCAGTAAACCCATTTGTGTGGATTCACGGGGGCTTGGGCTTCTGGAATTGAAGTCCAAGAACATCTGGAGTGCCAAGGTTCACCATCACAGCATTATAAGTGCAATTGCTATTGCTATGAAGGTCCTCCTTTAGGTCCTACCTGTACAATTATTCATATTTCTTTTTCTATAAAGTTAAAATCTTGTCAACTGCGCTATAATTTTCCTATTCCACATTTCTGATGCTTGGACAGATCCAGTGATAGTCTAGAGAGGGAGCAACTTTTCTTAGGTTGATTTTTGCTTTTCTTTTGGAAAAGCCTTTTTATCTAACAGAAATGACTCTTTTTGAATGGAGTTGACAATAATAAACTGGCCAGCTTGCCCCATTAATATTTTACGGAATACCTGCACAGAAGGCTAGTCCTCCATCTGAAGGCTGCCAAAGGACACACTGCTTTTTGAAGACGGTCTCTCCTTGTGTTATGTATGTACAATGTTGCTTTAAGAAATGTATGAATGTAACCTGACCACAATTACAATGTAGCCCAGCTGTTAAAGGAACGCGAGTAAGCTGCCCATAGAGGGCAGCTGCGAGCATTCAACTCACATGGTTCTCATTCCTCAAATCACCGACAGCCGCGGGAACTCTCCCGCACTAGCAAACTACTACGGAAGAGGGGCGTGACTTGGACGACGTCACGCCGGTAGCAGCCAATAAGCTACCGTGCAACAAGATTCAAATGTATTGCACTACTGTATATAATGTGATGTACCTCCGCCATTACCACATGTTCATCCTGACCATCAACCAATAAACCTGTGTTAGTCCTCACTGCGACTCCTTCTTTGTCTTCCGTGCAAGACACTAAATTGGCGACGAAGGTGGGATAATGGCGAATCCCAAGGTCAAGCCTTACCAGTTCGATGTCAGCGAGCCCGAACAATGGGAGCTCTACGAGTGCCAGTTCTGGCACGCGATGGAAGCCGCGGGCATCGACGACGACGCGAGAATGCGCTCCTACTTCCTGGCCCAGGTGGGGCCGGCCGCGCTGCGCATCCTGATGAGCCTGGTGGCCCCCAAGAAGGTAGAAGAGGTGCCCATCGACCGCATCCTGGTGCTGTTGGGCGAGCATTTCCAGCCTCCCGTGTCAATCTTCCCGGCCCGGGTCGCGTTCCACAGGCGAGACCAGCGACCGGGCGAATCCGTGTCCGCCTACACGGCGGCCCTCAGGCTTGCAGCGGTGCACTGCCAGTGGGACGACCTGGACCAGGCCCTCCGAGACCGCATGCTGTGTGGCCTGAGGGACGAGGAGCTGCAGCGGAAGCTCATGACCCGCGACTACCGCCTCACGTTCAACGAGGTACTGCGGGAGGCCCAAGCGGCCGGGGCGGCCAGGAGCGGGGTCAGAGTGTTCAAGTCCCGAGGGGCCACGTCCGAAAGGGCCAAGTCACCACTGCAGGCAGCCCGGCGGACACCAGCGAAAACGGCCTGGCGGGCCCCAAAGCCGCCCGCCGGCACACCAACGGCGTCCGAGGAGTCGTCCACTACGGCAGACCCCTGCTCCAGTGAGGACGACGACGTCCAGCGGGTCAAGAAGCGAGGAGAGAAGCGACAGACCCGCGAGTGGCAAGACCGCCGCTGCGACGGTTGTGGGGCGTCCCACGACCGCACGAGGTGTCCGTTCCGAAAGGCCGAGTGTCACAACTGCGGCCGAAAGGGACACATTGCCCGAGTGTGCAGGTGCGGGCGAGTCGAGGACAAGGGCAATTCGGACCATTCCCAGACGCACCAGCGGAAGGCGGCCGGCACCAGGAAGGTCTCAGACGACCACAGCATGGCAGGCGTGAACCGCGTGGGCCTGGAGCACCGGCGTTTTTTCGTAGAGGTACAGTTACAGGGGCTCCCAGTGAGGATGGAGATAGACTCGGGGTCGTCCTATTCCATCCTGTCCCAAAAAGAGTTTATGCGCATTCCCCCAATGCGCGGCCCAAGTTGCGGGCCATGAGGTCACACCTACGGGCCATGCAAGGGAACGGGATCCCAGTGTTGGGGGTGGGGAACTTCAAGGTGAAGTTCAAGAATTACTCCTAGAAACTGCCCCTAGTGGTCCTCAAGGGGGGGAGGTGCTGCCTTTTGGGAACGCAGTGGTTCTCTCCCCTAGGAATCGAACTGTCCGGCATTAACGCCGTAGAGACTGACCCAATGCGGGACGTGTGCAACGCACACCCGGACGTTTTCAAGAAGGGGCTCGGGACTTACAAGGGGCCCCCAGTCTCCTTTGACTTGGATCCAGAAATCCGACCCATACGCCTCAAGCCAAGAAGAGTGCCATTCGCCCTCAAGGACAAGATCGAGGCGGAACTGGACAAATTGGTGGGGCAGGGGATTTTGGTTCCAGTTGATTCGGCGGAGTGGGAAACGCCAATTGTGACAGCCCTTAAGTCAAACGGGGAGGTTAGGATTTGTGCGGACTATAAATGTACGATTAATAAGGCCATTCGGCCAAATGCATATCCGGTACCCGTGGTCAGCCATTTACTGGACACGCTTCATGGGGGGAGGTGTTTTGCCAAGCTAGATCTGGCGCAGGCATATCAGCAGCTCTCTGTAACCCCGGCTGCTGCCGCTGCGCAAACGATTGTAACGCACAAGGGGGCATTTAAGGTAACGCGCCTTCAGTTTGGCGTGAATTCGGCCCCCGGAATTTTCCAGTCCCTCGTGGAACACCTTTTAAAGGGGCTTCCAGGCGTCCTCCCATACTTCAACGATGTGTTGATAACAGCGGGGGGGGAGTCAGAATTAGCGCAAAGGCTAGACAGGGTCCTTTCAATATTCGAGAAAGCGGGCCTCCGACTGAGACGGGACAAATGTGTTTTCTTTGCGAGGGAGGTTGAGTTCCTCGGGTTCAAGGTAACCCCGGAAGGCATCAAGCCCTCTGAGTCCAAGGTTGCAGCGGTGCAAAACGCCCCTCGCCCCACCGCGAAACCGGAGCTGCAGTCGTTTCTAGGGCTCTTAAATTTTTACCATTCCTTCCTGCCGAGGAAGGCATCCGTTGCTGAGCCACTGCACGCACTATTGAAGAAAGAGGTGGTTTGGCGGTGGGGAGATAGGCAAGAGAAAGCTTTCAGGGAGCTGAAGGCACTCCTATCCTCGAGTGCTGTCCTGACCCACTTCGACCCTAGGAGACCAGTAGTTCTAGTCTGTGATGCATCCCCAGTGGGGGTGGGGGCGGTTCTATGCCACGTGTTGGAGAGCGGGAGGGAAGCCCCAGTAGCGTACTACTCAAGGTCCCTCTCGAAGGCCGAGCACAATTACGCGCAAACTGATAGGGAGGCCCTGGCCATCATCGCGGGAACGAAAAAGTTCCATGACTTTTTATACGGCCGCGAGTTTACGGTAGTGACGGATCACAAGACACTTCTAGGGATCTTCACTACCGGCAAACCCACACCGCAAATTCTCTCCCCCAGGATGCTGCATTGGGCCATCTTCCTCAACGCCTACCAGTACGAGCTGGTCTATCGCCCAGGGAAGGAGATCTCCCATGCGGACGCACTGTCCCGATCTCCCCTCCCAAGTGTAGGGGACCCCACATGCGAGGTAGAGCAGGACCACCAAGTCCTACTGATCGAGTCTCTCGACTCACCCCCCATTCTCCCGGCCGACCTCGCCAAAGCCACGGCGGCCGACAAGATACTGGCCCAATTTAGTTCCTGGGTGAGGAAAGGGTGGCCCACTACCCCCCCCCCCCCGAGGAACAGTTCAAGCCATTTGTCAGGCGGAGAGTAGAGCTTTCTCTGGAAAGGGGCTGCTTACTCTGGGGCCAGCGGGTAGTTATCCCAGAGAAACTGAGGGCCAAGGTACTGAAGCTACTGCATACCAGTCACCCGGGGATCGTGCGCTCCAAGGCTCTGGCCAGGAGTTTCTTCTGGTGGCCCCAGATTGACGCGGATATAGAACGTTTAGTGGGCACATGTGAGAGCTGCCAGAGCTCTCGGCCCGAGGAGTCCCGGTTACCCCATAGGGAATGGGACACGGCCCGCGGGCCATGGTCCCGGATTCATGTTGACTTCGCTGGCCCTTTCCGCGGGGCCATGTTCCTGCTGGTAGTCGACTCCTACTCCAAGTGGTTGGAGGTAATCCCCATGAACAGCACCTCCTCTGCGGCAACCATTAAACAGTTGTGCAAGCTTTTTGCCTGTTTCGGCCTGCCAGACGTCCTTGTTAGCGATAACGCTAGTACCTTCACGTCTGCAGAGTTCAGGACGTTTATTGAGCGGAACGCCATCAGGCACATTACCGCTGCCCCGTTTCACCCCGCCACAAACGGTCAGGTAGAGCGCCAAGTGCGCACTACAAAAAACGCACTGCGGCGCATGGGTCCCGGTGAGTTGAACCTTCATCTGTGTCAGTTCCTCATCTGTTACAGGACAAACCCCCTAGCCTCAGGATTTTCCCCAGCCGAACTCCTCATGAGGAGGCGTCCGGTAACACTTTTTGACCGGATGGATCCGTCCAGGGTGGAGGATGAAGGAAGGAATATAAACATAGGGGGAGAGAGCTCCAAAAGCTTTTCGGTAGGGGACCTGGTTCACTGCAGGAACTACGCGGCCTCGGGGCCAGCGTGGGTTCCAGGGACAATCATTGAGCAGACGGGGCCAGTATCCTACAGGGTCGAGACTAGCTCGGGTCTACTCTGGAGAAGGCACGCCGACCAACTCAGAAGGCGAGTCACCAGTGAAGGGGAATCAGCGTTAGGGTCCTCCCCCACCCGCATTACCCAAGGGGGAGACACGGCGGAACCCGCGGATTCAAATGCATATCCTGGGTTCTCGACCACAGAGGAGGATACTTTGAAAGAGAGGGATCAGTTTGATTATGATTATGAGTTGCAGTACCAGGGGGTGTAGCGGAGTGGTCCCCCACCCGTCCTAGCGAGAAGAGGGGTTTCAGTTCAGCCCCTGGTACCTCCAGTCCCCCCAGTCCTTTCGTTTTAGAATATACCATAGCGCCAGCTCCCCGGAGACAAACACTCCCAAGACAGGCAACGGGGGGAGTCCGCCCACCACAGTCTCTAGAACTCCCGGGCAGGTAACGGGGGGTGGCGAGGCCATGAGGGCCTCTTCATCGGTCCCGAGATTCGTACTGGGGGGGACCCCAAGCTCCTCAAATGGTAGGCAGGGGTTCACTTCCCAACTGTTCATTCCATTCCCGTCCCCCAATGCAAGGTTACCGCAAGCCCACACCGAGCCACTAATGAGTCCCCCCTTTCCGTTGCAGGACAGGACTCCGCAGAACCAGGCTCCCCAGTGTTAAGTCAAGCGGCCGCACGCCCCAGGCGCATGTGCGGCAAGCCACAATGGTTGAGGGACTTCGTCCCATCCTAGGGGGGAGGGATGTTATGTATGCACAATGTTGCTTTAAGAAATGTATGAATGTAACCTGACCACAGTTACAATGTAGCCCAGCTGTTAAAGGAACGCGAGTAAGCTGCCCATAGAGGGCAGCTGCGAGCGTTCAACTCACATGGTTCTCATTCCTCAAATCACCGACAGCCGCGGGAACTCTCCCGCACTAGCAAACTACTACGGAAGAGGGGCGTGACTTGGATGACGTCACGCCGGTAGCAGCCAATAAGCTACCGTGCAACAAGATTCAAATGTATTGCACTACTGTATATAATGTGATGTACCTCCGCCATTACCACATGTTCATCCTGACCATCAACCAATAAACCTGTGTTAGTCCTCACTGCGACTCCTTCTTTGTCTTCCGTGCAAGACACTAAACCTTGCTCAGTCCAAACCATATTTAAAGATAATGAATCACCTAAACAGATAGCAACTATGCAACTGAACAACAACAACAAAAGAGATAGAGCAAGAGCCTTTAACTTGCTCATCCACAGACAGCATTTGACTTAGCAGGCACTCCACTGCACGATGAAATGCACTGTAATTCTATTTAAGTCGGGGTGCCCAAGCTATGGCCAATAGGACAGGTCTGGCCACTGATACCAATTCATCCGGCCCACGCCACCCTCATCGCTCCTGGAAATGGAAATAAAACACGCCTGCATGGGCGCGTTTTACTTCCGTTTCCATGAGCAATGAGGATGATATTAGCCAGATGAATTGGTGTTGGGGGCCGGATCTGACCCACAGGCCATAGTTTGGGGAGCCTCTGATTTAAACAGAGAAAATGGCAGCCTAAAATTTATCTCATCCTGTTGAAAAACAGATTGCAAGGCGTATTTTCCACTTGCAGTAGGAGGAACCACGTGACCGGCCCACTGAACCATGTGGTCAGCCCATGGCCCAAATAGTTTGGGCACCCCTGATTTAAGTGATAGCTTCTGGTTTTGTATTTGTATCTATGCAATGTTATGCAAATCAGTGTCCTCTTTTGTTTCCCTTTTTAAAATTTGACTTAGAGTGTGATCAGAGGGCTGCAAAGACACACACATAATCACACCAGAAATAGGTGATTTAAGAGGAACAATCAATCGCCCCTTAAAGCCACCCCTCAGTGAGCCAGGGAATTGCTCCAGCTGGGTCCCCCAAAAAGTCAAAGCTGCAACAAAAGGACCAGGGCCGGCTGGAGGGCATTTTTCCAGACATCCTGGGATCACCAGGAAATAGAGTGCACCAACCTACTTCATGGGTGATCCAAATTGCAATCTCTTTCCCTGTGTGATCACACCCTAAGTCCCAGCAAATGAGAAAGAGAGGAGGAGGAAAGATCTTTTATTACACAGAGAGATGCCCACTATCAAGATGGATAAATAAAATAACATTTCAAGCTCTGGTATAGATATAACTATTTATGAATACAGATGTATGGAAAAGAGATTGTTTAGGCTTATAGTGGTATTACATGAAAAATATGTTAGTCATAGGCCCTGATGCACAGAGAAATCAAGGAAAATCACTAGTTGTGCCTGATCTACACCCCATGCAGTTACCTAAAGCAAATTGGCCCACAGGAACCATTCTTGGGGGTGGGGGACACGGAAAAATAGTAAAACAACTGTGCATTTATTGTTCATCAAGCCCACCATTTAGGAAGAAATCTTAACAGAACAAAAGCTATTTTTAAAAGGAAATGCATATTTTGAATTAGCATCATATCACTACTGTTGAGGCAGTTGCCACATCACCAGAGGCCTTTTGCTGGCTGAAAGGAACTCTACAGCCTTATTTATATATTTTTCTGTGTGTCTCCCTTCTCTGATTATCATCATTATTGTTTAATTGGGTATTGTTAAAAAATATATAGGTGGCTAGTTAGGTTCTGCAATTTTCTTTTTAGAAAACCCCATCTGTCTGTGTGAGTCATGCTGACCACAGCTCTTCTGATTCTGAACCATGTGTTCGGCTTCCCTCCCACCAAATAAAGCTGAGGTCAAAAGTAAGAAAACACCGTTAATCTTCACTGCTGTTTATAGATAATCTAAAAGAGCACCAAAACTGGCTGTACTTGTTAATTTCAGCCTTGAAATCTTGAGAGGAGTAGCATTAATTATGAACCTCAAAACTGGTATCCCCTCAAAGCCTATAGCCGTGATGGCAAACCTTGGCACTCCAGCTGCTCTTGAACATCAGTTCCCAGAAGCCCAAATATGCATAGTAAACCCATTCATGTGGATTCACAGAGACTTGGGCTTCTGGGAACTGAAGTCCAAGAACAACTGGAGTGCCAAGGTTTGCCATCACTGGCCTATAGCAAAGACTTGGATTGTTTTATAATGCTTAATTTTGAGGCACCATCATAACTGTGTAACTAACAGCTTGCTTGAGTTAACATCATAATAATGAAGCATGACAAGATTGCTACAAAAGTTGGGCATGAATGATCAGTGAAATGGGCAATCTGGGGTGTGTCCCCTCGCAACCCTGCCTTAATCTGTTGGCCAAACAGACCAACTGGGTGCAATTCAAGGTGCTGGTTTTGACCATTCAAGCCCTTCATGGCAGCGGACCAGGATACTTAAGAGACCGCGTCACCCCAAGAGTGTCAGCCCGCCCTACTAGGGCAGGCAGGAAGGGCTCAGTAGTGGTCCCATCAGCAGAAGAAGTACATCTAACTGGGACCAGGAAGAGAGCCTTCTCTGTGTCTGCCCTAGCCCTGTGGAACCTGTTGTTGTTGTAAAAGCTGTTGTTGTTGTTCAGTCACACAGTCAAATCCAACCCTTTGCGACCCCATGGACCACCGCATGCCAGGCTCCTCAGTCCTCTGCCATCCTCCACAACCCACACAGATCTACACCCATTGCGTCAATGATGCCATCTAGCTACCTCATATTTTGCCGCCCCCTTCTCCTTTTGCCTTTGATCTTTCTCAGCATCATCAAGGCCTTGTCAAGTGAGTCCTCTCTTCTCATTGCCTGCTCAAATATTCTATCCTTAAGTGTACAAGAACTTTTTTCTTGTTTTCATCTAGTCACCTAATTGCCGCTTGAACTGTGCTTTGGCATGAAGTGTGGGGGACACCTATCAGAGGTTTTTTTAAAAAAAATACAGGAAGCCAGAGTTTGTAACTATTTGGAAGTGCTGATATTTATTAATTGCTTGCATCATCTGGACAACAGGGAAAATAGTGATACAGTATAAGACACTGGGAATTGAAGTCCAAGAACATCTGGAGGCCCAAAGTTGAGAAACCCTAGCTGAGAGAAAACAGGCTAGTCCTCCAGGTGTTCTTGGACTTCAGTTCCCAGAAGCCCAGGCTCCCCTCAAAACCACAGGTTCCCCACCTCTTGGCTAACTTTAGGCTGGCTGGGCAGGCTAAACTGGCTGAGGCTATAGTTTCCAATCTCCTCCCAGTTCAGGAGAGGAGGGACTTCAGCTAAGTGGTAGATAGCACAAGCAAAAAACAAACCCAAGGCCATTGAAAATGAGTTGACAGTGCCAAACAACAGCTAGCACAAGGGGGAAGGCTGGCCTAAGGGCTCTTGTGCTGGCACAAGGGGCTTATGTTCTATCCAAACTTACCTCAATTGTTCTTATTTTGGAGTTAGGATTTTGTTCTTTCTGGATTAATCCTGGGTGTCATATACATTATGCATTATGTGGTAATACTGTTTGAGTTTTTCTAAGACACTGACTGGGAGGCAGAAGGTCAGCAGTTCGATTCCCGAGTACTGCAGGACGGAATTAGCTCCCATCTTTGTCCCAGCTCCTGCCAACCTAGCAGTTCGAAAGCAAGAAATTGCAAGTAGATAAATAGGGACCACTTCAGTGGGAAGGTAATAGCGTTCCATGCACTCCGGTGTCTAGTCATGCCTGCCACATGACCACGGAAATATCTGCAGAAGCAGACAGCACTGGCTCTTCGGCTTGGAACATAGATGAACACTGCACCCTAAAGTTGGATACAACTGGCTTTAGAGCAAGGGAAACCTTTACCTTTAAGATTTTTTTTATCTGCAACTCCCAGAATCCCAAAGCCACCGCCACCAAGCTCATTTCAAAAGTGCCAACTCGCCTATCTTTGAGACCTTAGCTCAGATCAGTTTGGTTGGAAGAAAGCCTGGGTAGCATGCAGAAGAAGTCAAAGCACTCTGCCCAAGACTGGGATGAGCAGGGCTATGGAAGTAAATCCTCCACCCCCCACCCACACCCACCCCGCCACCTTATGTTTTCCTATTTCCCCACATTGGGGAATGCTAAATTTGTAAATGCAACATTGATCTTGAGTCTTGAGCCTTTTGCTTTTTTGCTTCTCTGAGGTTCCCATTTCACATTGCAGCCCACAGCCTTCTATCCTGATTAGAAGTATCCCTTGAGACATAGATATATTGTCTAGTCATTGATCTAGAAATGAAACCCATTGGCCCACAAATATAATTCACTAAAAGTAAAAGCAGTGCCCTCTTTGATGGAATTCTATTTGTTTGCTCTGCCGGGCCATGCAAGCTGAGGTCCCGTTTCACCAGCTGTGTCTCCAACAAAACAAAAGGAAAGGAAAGCCAGTGGGACCAATGGGGAGGGTAGGTGGGGTTAGAGAGAGAAGACTCTGTATTGCAACATGTTCATTTTGTAACAATGTATTCAATGTGTGAAGAAACACACTGGAGATGCTCATTTGGAACATGTCATTTCAGATTAATTGCCTCAGCATTCTTTTCTGCTGAGTTGGATTGGTCAATATGTTAAACCAGCCAAAAGTATTCATTACAATGACCGCCAGGTGCTTTTTCACTAGGGGAAGATGGGCAGAAATTCTGAGCCATGTGGAAGAAATGGAATAAACAAGAATTCCCATGCCATTTGCCACATCCACAAGCTAAAATGAAATGGGTTTGGTTCACCTAAAGGATATCTAAACTTTTAAGAAGGGGTGGCTAAGAATTAAGCACTTCTTGTATCTCTCACACTGAAATAGATTGTGTTGTTGGGAATGTCTACGGAAGGTGGTGGCATGAAGTACCGTAATTAACGTGTGTCAACTTTATCACTGTGTACGTTCACCAGTCACATGGAAACGTACTCACAACCTGGCCATGAAGAAGGAACAGGAGACATTTCCCACTTAATATGGATAGTCTCCAGTAGGCTTTGAAGGGTATGTATATGTATATCTCAACAAAATTCTGTAAAAGTTATCCAGGCTTTATGCATGATCTTTGACAGGGCTTGGGGGAATGTGATGTGCTTATCTTGACAGTACTCGGCATATTCTCTGGGTAATGCAGTACTCTGCATATTCTCTGGGTAATGTGCACAGCATCCACCAGGCTATGAGGCATATTCATGTTTTAATAGATTTTCTAAATCATTCAACATAACATTATCTTCCACTAAAACACAAATGCACCTCTTGGTGTCTAAGTCAAAGTGTGTTTAAGATCAAAGTCACCTTCCGAATGTAATGTCTGAGAAAACAGTTGAACTCAGGCTTTCCTGTTCCTAATCTAACACTCTAACTAGCAGAACAAAGTACATCCTAGTAATCATTGGTATGGAGTAGAAGTGCATATGATTGTATCTGAAATAGTTAACTTTAGCTAGAAAATGACTCATAAAGTTTTAGATGCTTTTGCTCCACTCCACCTAATAAAAGACTTACATACAGGTAGCTCTCCAATACATGACCTACATGTACAATTAGTGTTTCTAAAAAGAACTAAACACTTCATAGTTCTATTTTTGTGACAGAGCTGTGTATTATACAATGCCCTTGCACAGTTCACATATTATAGGTACACATATTTTAATTTAATTTAATTTAATTTAATAGTCATATTTATATATGCCGCCCACTCAGGCAGAACCCGACTCAGGGCGGCATTACAACAAGTTTTAAAAACACATAAAAACACTTTAAAAGACCCATATCCCACCCACTTTAAAAGACCCATATCCCACCCACCCATCCCACCCACTATAAAAAGAAGAAGGAGAGAGAGTTCTTAATTGTTTACATAAGCCAGCAGGCGGGGACCGTGTTCCCATTCGGGCCCCACACCTGCCCTGCCAGCCAGGTCTTCAATCCTTTCCTGAAGGGCAGCAATTCTCTTTGAAGTCTTAGATCTGTTGGCAGGAGGTTCCAGAGAGTTGACGCGGACACGGAGAAGGCCTTCCTTCGGGTGCTGGACAGATGTGCACCCCTAACTGATGGCACCATTAGAGAGCCCCTCCGGTCCGAAAAAATGAAGCATATGAAAACAGGAGCCACTCATCTCTTCCACCACCTAGTATGAAACAACAAAGACTGCATAAATATTCTTGTTGCCTAAATGTGTTTCTTCCTCTTGTATTTGCTAGATCTATTTTTAAATTGTTACTCCTAGACCTTCTTTAGATAGATAAGTCTTTATTGGCATTGTCCTGCACAGAACAACGAGATTGGGGGGGGGGGGGGACGGACACTAAACAAAACCTAAACAAAATACAACTATACAAAATTATCAACATACTTCCACCCCACATATACACATTTAACCCCTAAAAGCTCTAAAACTCTAAAAACTCTAAAACTCTAAAAACTCTAAAACCCTAAAAACTCTAAAAACTATATACAAAGCTCCCTCATAGACTGCATTGCACTGTATTCAAAGCCAGAACCGCTTTTGGGTAGAAACTATTTCTCAAGCGGCTGGTCCTGGTCTTTATGACCCTATACCTTCTTCTAGAAGGCAGAAGCTGAAACAGATCATTTCTGGGGTGCGTACTATCTTGCGCAATCTCTACAGCTTTCTTATAACACCTGGTGGCATAGATTTGATCTAGAGTGGGAAGAGTATGCCCGATTATCCCCTCTGCAGTCTTTATGACCCTGGACAGCATTGTTCTTTCCCTAGCTGTACAACTCCCAAACCATACACACAGACCATAGGTTAACACACTCTCTATGGCACAGTGGTAGAATGCCAACAGCAGGTCCTTTGAAAGATTGTTCTTCCTGAGGATTCTCAAGAAGTATAACCTCTGCTGTGCTCTCTTCATCAGATCTTTGGTGTTTGTTCCCCATGTTAGATCATCCCTCAGCTCCATTCCCAGAAATCGAAACACCGAGACCTGTTCCACACAATTCCCTTCAATAATAAGTGGCTGGATGTTCAATTTGCATTTTCTAAAGTCCACAATGATCTCTTTTGTCTTTTTTACATTGAGGAATAAATTGTTTTCCCTACACCACTCCGTCAGCATCTCAACCTCTTTCCTGTAAGCCGACTCCCCCTCCCCAGCAGTAATCAGACCCACCACCGTTTTGTCGTCTGCAAACTTGATGATCTTATTGCTGGGGTAACTGGGAACACAATCATATGTGTAAAGCATGTACAGAAGTGGGCTCAGCACACACCCCTGCAGCGTCCCCGTACTTATACTGAGATCCGCAGAGACATGAGAACCCATCCTGACCCGTTGGGAACGATCTGATAGAAAATCTAGTATCCACCTGCATAAGCATGGCGGAAGCCCCAGATCTAATAATTTGGACACCAGTCTATGCGGAAGAATAGTATTAAAAGCAGAACTAAAATCTACAAATAACAGTCTCGCATAAGTTCCTTGTTTCTCCAAATGGGTCAGAACAGCATGTAGCCATATATTACAATAACAAAAATAGCAACCTTACAACTGCAGAGCTGGAAGGCATACCTGTCAAGTTTTGGATTTGAAAATAAGGGAAATCCAGCGGCGCTGGGCAGTAGCTGTGCCGGTGCACATGTGCAATATGGGTTTTGCCTTTTCCTTCTGCGCAAGGCACCATAAGGGCTGTAGTTCCTGGCCCATTTTGCGCCGGTGTGCATGTGCAGTATGGGTTTTGCCTTTTCCTTCCACACAAGGCACCATGGGGGCTGTAGTTCCCAGCCCCTTTTTTAAAATAGAATACGGGAGATTTACAGGAAAATACAATTACGAGATGATGGTGGGAAAGAGGGGTAAATAACGGCCAACACGGGAGACTTGACAGCTATGCTGGAAGGGCCCTTATGGATCATCATCAAGTCCAGCCCTTGTCAAGGAGGCACAGTGGGGAATCAAACTCCAACCTCTGGCTCAGCAGCCAGATAGCTAAACCACTTCCTCCTGCTTCTTGCTCTGTTATCTTAACTAAGCAACATAACATCTGCAAACATGTAATCCAATTCTTGGAGTGTCCATCATTATTTCCCTCCTATGCTATCCTTAAACATGAATTCTTTGCCATAATAAATAGTAAGGGGTATTTCTTATTGTGGGGTGGTGGTGGCTTACTAGCAGTCTCCAGTTCCCACGCAGATGCACATCCTGACAAGGTGTGGAATGTCTTTCAGTCAGTCCACATATGACAGCCATACATATATGCAAATATTTGAGTTATACGGGGTTGCTTCCAGAGGAAGGTTGGCTCTTAGCTCCGCTGTTTAGAGACCATATCTGACAAACATTTTAATTGCAAGCCATTCCAGATAATGATCTCTGGAAAACAACCCCAGATCATGGATACTGTAAATCAGAACTGGAGCCACAGTACATTTTAAAAGCAGTTTTGATTGTTTTGAATGGGATCTGAAGTCAGCTGTGCAAATACCACTCCTTTATGGGCCCAAAGCCAGATTCAAATACCATTTGAATGGTTGTATTTTACAAATCCTTCAACATGTGGGAGGAATTATAAGAACAATAACAAGGGATTAATTTTACTTTTGTCTAGCAGTGCTCCAACAGTCTTCAGATAGGCCAGTCTCAAGACTGATGTTTCTGTAACAATTTTCCTCTCAGCCTCTACAAATGCACATCAGCCTCAACATATCATAGAGCTTGGGGCATCCTACGGACCCACAACAAATGTTAAAGCTGAAGTACAAGGAAGTTTAGTGGCTTGACAAAGGCCACACAAGAAGTGTTTGCTCAGCCAAAAATTATGATTTACAGGTCAGCTCCAGGCCAACTCCACGCTCCAGCAATGTTTTCCTTGGGTTTTTATTTTTACAATTTAATAAGCACAACTATATAATCAAGAGGCAATGCTAATCAAATAAGCATGTTCCTAGAAAAACTGCAAAACCCATGTGCTCCATTTGTCATGGGCAATCCATGTTTTGGCAATCTCAATCAGAATTGAAAAAGAAAAACTGGTGCTTTATGCAACTGTTTGAACACACACTTCAATGAAATAGTTACTTATTGCAGGCGCACCCCCCAATAAAGGACTCAGACACTGATAAAAGTGGATAACGGCATTGGGCCACATTTATTGATTCATGCCCTAGTCCGAATTATAAATTTCTATTGGTAATTGACCAATCATAATTCTTAAGGCAAGCAGGCCGAAGTAACACTGGTAAGGTACCACCCAAAATTGCCAACGGCAATTGCTACAATGTATCCATTTGTATCAATTTGTTTGTTGACAACAAACAAATTGTTGACCGTAGTCAATATCTAACTAATGACCCCACCCTCTGACGTGTATCCGTAAAATCACGGGGTGATGCATGCTGTCTAGCTATAGCCATCACCCCGTCGCCTAATTCGTCGTTGACCGGACAACGTTTAACCAACTTATGCCTGTCTAGTGTTGTCCAGTCAATTGCGAACTTGCCGGATACCTGTGGGTCATAATGTTTACCTTACCAGTGCTACCCGCCACACGGAGGGGCTTCAAAGAAGGCTCGACGCCCCCCCCCGACCGTCAGCTCGGTCAACAGGCCTGCTCGCCAATCACCCAACAGGAGGTCCATACCTCCTCGCGACAGATGGACCCCATCCCCTGCATACAAGTCATAATTTTGTAGGCTAATAGCGGGGTGACGACTGACCCTCCCCCAAGCCCTGTCGACAAGGAACCGCGCCACTGCCCTATTCACCATGCGTCTAGCGCGGTCAAGGGCCAGTAGGTCAACACCCCCTCTGTAGGAATGTCGCGGGACCATGTCCGACCAAACAAGGGTTGTGGCGGGCCAGACGTAATGCAGGTAGGCGAGGTCCTCGCAAATCGCATGCTTCAGCGATAAGCCGGTGACCTGGCCCAAATCGTTGCCCCCCAGGTGTATGATCAGAATGTCAGGCGGGTCAGCATTCTGGCCTGAAAAAAGGAAAGGCAGCAGCTCCCGCTTACCATGCCATGTGAGACTTGCGTATGCACCCAGTCCCAGTCGGGGTCCCCACTCTGTCGCCGCAGCGTAACGCGCTGCCCTGTGCACGTAGCTATGGCCCACCAGCCATACTGTCACCGGTGTAATACGACACCCAGGGTCTGTAAAGAAAAATGAGGAAAAGAAGGTAAGGTGACTGGATTGGTACTCACGGCGGAAGTGGGCGCACATAAAACTGAAAACATTGCGAACCCCACCTTCCCATGCTGCGTATGTCAGCCCTGGAGTACCCAAAAGCAGCTGCGGTTGAGGCCGCCCCTATACGGAATGAATGGGTGCCATAGCGGGCACCTGGGAGGCCCACACTGGCCAGCGCTTTGCCCGTCACCTTCCAAAATTGAAATTTAGTAAGGGGAGACCCATCTTGGTGACAGAAAAACGGGCCATGGTGCGTGCCATGCAGTGCAAGGAACTCCTGTAGGGCACCAACCGGACAGATGTCTGCCAAAGAACACCGTAGCAGTCGCACACCACTGCCTACGCCATGCTGATCCGTCTTAGAGGAGCGTATCCTCAACTGAGCCCAGTCTTTGGCAACACAGACATCCTCGAGTTCCAGTGCCCTACGACTTGCATCCGCCTTAGACAGCATCACAAGCTCGCTGATGCGGAGCGCTCCAAAAAATGCCACCGTTGTGGCTGCATGAAATAGGGCTGCCTCATATGTATCAAAACAGAGGCAAGGCCAGCCCCGGGCCAACTGGGTAAGGACCCCTGGGGAAATCGGGTGGCGGTCGTCCGAGCAACGCCCGCGCTCGCGCACCCACCCCTCCAAAACATGTCTCACACAGAAGTCAGAGGTGCTGTCCACATGACCTCCCACTTTGGCCATAAAAGCCAACGCTGAAAGCTTAGATGCTATGGTGCGAGGTGCAAGGCCCTGAGCATGCAGGTAAACCATGAACCGCAGAACATGGGTTACCGGGATCGGCCAGGTTCCTGGCAGTTGAAATTGGGTACAGAATGCCCTGAAAGAATTAATTGCGTGGTGATACGCCTTACGCGTGCGTGGCGCTAGCGACAGGCCAATCGCCCGGTTCACCTCTCCTTGCCAATGGTCCATATCTCCTCCGGGAGTGGCGAGGGAAATTCCTCCGCATCCGGGGCCAAGGCACGGAACCGGGAGATCTGTAGGCGGGACAAAGCGTCAGCAATATCATTATTAACCCCTGGGACATGCCTGGCCCTGAACAGGACGTTGAGGCGCAGGCTGCGCAACACAAACTGGCGCACTAGGTCCATAACCCTGGGCGATTTAGAAGTCTGTGCATTGACAATGTGGACCACAGCCGCATTGTCACACCAGAAATGCACGACCGAGTTGGCCCACTCCTCACCCCATAGCATCAAAGCACCCAGGATAGAGAAAAAATTCCAGATATGTGAGATCACGCAGGCGACCCGTGCCTGCCCAGGCCGGTGGCCACCCACCATAGGCCCACTTCCCATTGAAGTACATCCCATAACCGAGGGATCCCGAGGCATCAGACTGAATCTGAAATTGAGGGGAAGCCAGGAGGTCACACCTCCAAAATGAGACCCCATTGAACTCCCTCAGGAACTGTAACCAGACAAGCATGTCCGCCCTGATACCCCGGGTAAGCCGAACCCTATGGTGAGGCCTGGATAATCCCGCCATGGCGTCGCACAAGCGCCGGGCAAAAGCCCTGCCCGGTGCGACCACCCTGCAAGCGAAATTGAGGTGACCATGAAGCACCTGCAGTTCTCTCAGTGATGCCTTGCGCTTGGCCAGCAAGTCCGAGATAAGGGCCACAATCCTTGACACCTTCTCCCCCGGTAACCTAGAAGCCTGCGCTATCGTGTCAATCTCCACCCCCAGGAAGACTAGCTGGGTAGATGGGCCCTCGGTCTTTTCGGGCACTAAAGGGACACCGAGTTCCTCCATTAGCGTCTGAAATGTGTTGAGGAGACGTGTGCACGTGTCCCAGCCCCGTTCACCCCCGAATAAAAAGTCATCCAGGTAATGGGCTACAGACCGGGACCCTGACCTGCGGACGAAAGCCCACTCTAGGAAGGTACTGAAACGCTCGAAAGCCGAGCATGATATGGAACAGCCAAAAGGCATGGCCTTATCAAAGTAATATTCGCCCCGAAATTTGAAACCCAGCAATTCAAAGTCGCCCGGGTGCACCGGCAAGAGGCGAAAAGCCGACTTAATGTCGCACTTAGCCAGCAGCGCACCCGGGCCACATGAGCGCACCATGCGCAGCGCGTGGTCAAAAGATGTATACCTGACTGAGCAAAGGTCATCAGGGATAGCATCGTTGACCGATCGGCCGGCTGGGTAGGACAAGTGATGGATAAGGCGAAACTCGCCTGGAGACTTTTTGGGAACCAAGCCCAGGGGCGATACCTTAAGGTTGGGGAACGGGGGTGCAGGGAAAGGGCCAGCGACCCTGCCCGCATCGACCTCCCTATTAATGCTGGCAGCAGCCACCTCCTCCCTCCCCCTAAGGGACAAAAGGTTGGGGGCATCCTGAGGGGACCTATCACCCATGAAAGGGATACGGAACCCCTGCCTAAAGCCCTGAAGGAGATAATCCGCATCCTCCCTTTCGGGTACAATGTGAGCCAACGCTCCAACATGTCCACATTAATTGGGGAGGGAGCCTTTCGGTGAACCAGCTCCATCTGCGGCAGTCTTGCCAGCCCACTGTCCGCCCCTCCCTCTGCCCCGCGTCCCTCCAGGCCTGGGTCAGGCAGAGGCTGCATGGGGGCCCGCACAGGTGGGACACTCATGTCTGTACTTGCAATTCTTCTTATTGCAGGAACCATTAGACAAGAAAGTCCAGCACAGCAGGCGGGCTGGAACCCCCTGCCCCGCCACCTGGCGGGGAACCTGTGCTGGAGCCGCTTGCTGGACCGCATGTCCACAATGGTATCTTTCCCCTGGCGCGGGGCGCGTGGGCGTCATGTACAGAAACCAAAGCCTCTGGCATGGCTCATCCCACCTCATCTCAGGGTGCAGGGGAATCCGCATACGGAATTCCTCGTCATAAGCCAACCACGACGGGCCCGGAAAGTCAACCATCGCCCGATAGATGTTGTCCAAATACTGGACCATCGGAATTGCCAAATCCGGCCGGGCCCTCAGGTACACCGCCATGTAGATGAGGTAAGCCGGCAGCCAGTTGGCCCACGTACGTGGTGGCTTGCGACGACGTGCCTGTTCCTTATCCTTCTCATCCTGCCCCTCCCTCTCTTCCTTGGTGGGCTCCCTATTTAGGAGTGAGAAGATATCTACATACTCCCCCCGCCATATTTTCTCTTTGGTGGCCTGTGCCAAGTGGTCGCCCAGTGGCAAGGAATACCCCGCTGTCGGCAAGGCCGAGACAGGCACCGCAGAAACTGCGGGCATCTGGAAAGGGGCTTGGACTAGCCCAGCCACCCCCAAAACATTCCCCACAGGGTAGGAAACACCCCCCACCCCGGGGCCCTGGGTGGTAGTTGTCGTCGCCGGGTGGGGCGTCAGTGGCTGTACCGCCGCACCACCCACGCGAGGCCAGGGCCATTGGAAAGCCCCCCCAACGTGGCCACGTGTGTAGGTGCACTAGTTTGGACCGCATACTCACATGCTGCACCCCCGCGGGCCGCCCCCATCGGGGGTTCCGGCCCACCGGGGGCGTCGGAGCTCACGACCGCCGTTGAGCTCGTCGCTGGGGCCTGACCCGCACTGGTCTGTTGGTTGGGGAGCTGCAAGGCAGTGGCCAAAGACGCGCCACGCGCCTCAAGCAGCTCGACCCGTCCCGTCGCCTGCCGCTGCCCAGCAGACGACACTTCAAAATGAACCCCAAAGGGAGCCCCAGCGTGGTTGGCCCGAGCCAGGGAAGCCTCAAGGGCCGCAACGCGGGCCAGTAAGGCCTCCACACTGACGAGGGGCGAAGGGCCAGCCGGCCCGCCTGCTACAGGCGTGGGTACAGGCCCTTGTACTCCGGGGCCCGAATAAGGCCATGACCCCACACCCAGGCCCGGTAGGGCCGATGTAGGCACCTGCCAGGGAAGGGGACCACACCACCCCCCAAGGCTGGAAGGCCCCGGGGTGAGCTGCGCCCCTATAGAGGAAGGCCCAGTAGAATGGGAAGCACCATGAGCGGTGTCCACCACTTGCGGGCCGCGGGCCGCAGCCCTTGCTGGACCCATGCTTGGGTCCCCCGCCTCCGGCCAAGGGGGAATAGACCCCATCCCACCGATCCCGGTGGGTGCAGGCAAAGGCGGCAGCTGGGGAGGCGCAGCCGCGGTCCTCCGCCCGGATTGCGCCTCCGAACCGCGCAAGCCGTGCTCGCGGCCGCCTTCTTCTTCGAAGGCATCTCAGTCCAACCTATGGGAAGCCGAAAGAAGAAAATCAGCAGCCAAAAGGCTTCCCAGTCAAGGTAAAAGCGACGGAGGTAAGAGGGAAAAACTTCTCCGCTCCGTCGCTTCGCAAAATGGCAGCTCGGCTGCCTTGTGGCCATCCCTTTTATAAGGGAGCTGGCCACGCCCCTAACTACCCGGATGTCTTCGTCTGATGGGGGGGGCCCCGCAAAGAGCGCGGCAGCCATTTTCGCGCCGCGCTTGCATTATTTATTCACTCACTCACTCACTCATCCAATATTCCATCTTTCCCTAGTGTACGACTCAAGGTTATTCTCAATACGAGTTAAAACAGATAAGTCAAAAGGACAAATTATAATATAAAAAACACAATTCAAGGAGTAATCAGTTTAAAAATTAACCACTGAGTATAAACACTTTCAAATCCATTCAACAAGAACAAAAAGAAAATGTGTAACATGCACCTTCCTCAACAACCAGTTAATGGCAAAAGCCCTATTTGTATAAAAAGGTACAGGTATTTGCCTCCCCATGAATGAAAGAATGGCAACTTTCCTCTCTCAGAACAAGGTGTCAAACCTGAGGATAGCCACCAAAAAGGTTGAATTTTTTGGAATAGTAGCCCTGTTATTCTGTGCTTCAAGTATATCAGAGAATAAACAAAACAAAAACAAAAATGCTATAGCACTTTGAAGACTAACTTATATTTTAATTTTTTATTTTTGTGTAACAAGTCCACTTCATCAGACATGGGAGTGGGGCTTTATGGCATCAAATTATACACAGCAGGTACAGAGGTACAGAGTGATTGGTTAGTGTAACAGATAAGTATATAAATCAATATGGCTTTATACAAATGGTAATGGCAGATTACCTTTGATTGTTATTCAGATTAGTTGTAAACTTCCCCCTTTTTGTTAGGGTACTAAGTCTTTGCCTTAACTAGTTGTATAGGATATTATACACCACTGTAATACTGTTGTATCACTTTAAGAGGTTTGTGACTGTGGCAACCTAGGTGTTGCTCACTGACTGTGTAATCTCAAGACCTGTCTATAAATCAAGGCATTCATCTGCAGCATTCAGCTGCTTCAGCCTATGTGCTCACTTCAGCCTTTGTGCTCTAAATGCTGCCCTTATGCCCTCAGAAATCTATGCACAAGATACTGCTTGTGTGCCAAGGACTTCTACTGGTCACTACTCTCTGGAAGAAGAAACTGCAGACTCACCGAGGATCGTCTTGCCATAGGAAAGAGTAAGAATTACTGCTTTCTTTGCTGAAAGTCTTTGGAACTGTTTTTGTTAGTGTATGCTAACTCATTGCTTTGTCACCATACCAAAGGACTTGGCAACTTGCATTGTAAGTTGCTCAGCTAAGGACTGCCGTTTTTGGTTAGTCACATAACCTGTGAGTGGGAAGATACTACAGTAATACCTCAGATAGCACTAAAACTTGAATAACGTTAAAAAAAAGCCCAGATAAGGGGCTGCTGGTAAGCCTAGCTGCTTCCCTTCTCGGAGGGCCAGCAGGTGAGTGCAGAGACACCTGCCGGCCCTCCGGGAAGGTAACTGGCCAAGCGCCTGGCCACTTTCCTTCCCAGAGGGCCAGCGGGTGAGTACAGAAAACCCTCCGGCTCTCCAGGAAGGGAAGCGGCCAAGCAAAAGGCAGCCGGCATACGGGCACTCCATTTGGCGGCTGCCTTCCAGAGAAGGCTGCCTTCCGGCTGCCTTTCACCCTCCAGCCCTCTGGGAAGGGAAGCGGCCAGGTGCTTGGCTGGTTCCCTTCCCAGAGGGCCAAACATGATGCATCGGATAACGCTAAAATAATGTTGTATGATGCAAATTTTTTCAGACATTTGCATCGTTATCTGATTTTAGCGTTACCTGATGCATTTGTTATCCGAGGTATTACTGTATTTCAATTACAAATAGTGGGAAGATACAAAACAAATGCCTAGCATTGGACATTTGCCAATGAGTTTAACCTACAGCATCTATTGGCAATTGGTTGTTTCATGTGTGTTCTCCAAACACTCCCGTGAGGGTAGCAAAACGGAGGGAAGGGTTTCCTCCAAAGAATTCAAGAGCAGTGCATGCTCACATAGGAAGACAATTTTCCTTCCAAAGAACATATTCAGCTGGAAAGCATGATAATGATTACAGAGTCTCCCCTGACTTACACTCATTAATAGATCCCGTATGTATACAACCCCTTTTCTGAGTATTACCAAACAGTTTACACTGAGCCTTCAGATATATATTTCCCAAGCACATAGAAGCTGTTCTGATGACTAATTGTACATGTAGGTCAGGTCATGAAAGAGCCTGCTTCTGCGAGATGGTATTCTGGTCTCTATGTTTTCCTTGCTCACAGTCATGTCATCTGAACAATGTTTACGATAATTTACTTGTTTACACATGCACAAATTGAGCAGCTTGCGGGATTATGGAAGAAACTTGCACGCAGGAATCATAGCAATGTCAACTTAGCTGCAGCATCTCTAGTAAAACAACAACACCCACTTTTCAGCCAGAAACCGTTTAGCAACCTGACAGTCTAACTGCCTCCATCTGCCCTTAGCCCCAGTCTTACTTTGCCTTCACATGCAGAAGCAGGTAACTTTTGTTCCAGATACCTTTAGTAGCTGATGGCCCATTTTTCATCATCAGGACACAAAAAAGGGGACAATTTTGCATAAATACTAGAATGACATGACTGCAACAGAATGAAAAGGCATTCTGGTTTACCAAAGTTATAATACCAGACATAATAATAATTGTGTGCCATCAAGTTAGTTCTGATTTACAGGAACCACTTCCACAGCTTTTAAGAAGAGGTTATTCAGACGTGGATTACCATTCCCTTCTTTTGGGGATGCCCTGCCAGCTTGGCTCTTCTCCCATGAAACACAGTGGAGAATTGAACTCCCAAACTCTGGATCCACAACCAGATACCCAAACCATTGATTTATCCAGTCAGCTAAATACTATGTATGCATAGAGGTCTATTATTGGAATTAATGCCATCATAATGGCATATCATAATGTGAAATACAGAGATAGTAAACTGTACAGAGGCACCTCATTCATAACATATACCGTATTTTTCGCCATATAAGACGCACTTTTTCTTCCCCAAAACTGGGGGGGGAAAGTTGGTGCGTCTTATATGGCAAATACCTCTTCCCGGGGTCCTCGCCATTCGGCCCGGGAATGGGAGGCAGGCGATGGCGGGGCTCCGGCTGCGTCTCCTTTTAAGCCCTCCGGGCAGGCAGGGCTCGGAGGGCGGGGAGACGCGCCTGCCTCCCATTCCCGAGCCAAGCAGCGAGGGCCCCGGGAAGAGGCAACGCGGCGGCGGCGATGGCGGGGCTCCGGCGGCGTCTCCTTTTAAGCCCTCCCGGCAGGCAGGGCTCGGAGGGCGGGGAGACGCGCCTGCCTCCCATTCCCGAGCCAAGCAGCGAGGGCCCCGGGAAGAGGCAACGCAGCGGCGGCGATGGCGGGGCTCCGGCGGCGTCTCCTTTTAAGCCCTCCCGGCAGGCAGGGCTCGGAGGGCGGGGAGACGCGCCTGCCTCCCATTCCCGGGCCAAGCAGCGAGGGCCCCGGGAATGGGAGGCAGGCGCGTCTCCCCGCCCTCCGAGCCCTGCCTGCCGGGAGGGCTCAAAAGGAGACGCCGCCGGAGCCCCGCCATCACCGCCGCCGCGTTGCCTCTTCCCGAGGCCCTCGCCATTCGGCCCGGGAATGGGAGGCAGGCGATGGCGGGGCTCCGGCGGCGTCTCCTTTTAAGCCCTCCCGGCAGGCAGGGCTCGGTGGGTGGGGAGACGCGCCTGCCTCCCATTGCCGGGCCAAGCAGCGAGGGCCCGGGAATAGGAGGCAGGCGCGTCTCCCCGCCCTCCGAGCCCTGCCTGCCGGAAGGGGTCAAAAGGAGACGCCGCCGGAGCCCCGCCATCACCGCCGCCGCGTTGCCTCTTCCCGAGGCCCTCGCCATTCGGCCCGGGAATGGGAGGCAGGCGATGGCGGGGCTCCGGCGGCGTCTCCTTTTAAGCCCTCCCGGCAGGCAGGGCTCGGTGGGTGGGGAGACGCGCCTGCCTCCCATTGCCGGGCCAAGCAGCGAGGGCCCGGGAATGGGAGGCAGGCGCGTCTCCCCGCCCTCCGAGCCCTGCCTGCCGGGAGGGCTCAAAAGGAGACGCCGCCGGAGCCCCGCCATCACCGCCGCCGCGTTGCCTCTTCCCGAGGCCCTCGCCATTCGGCCCGGGAATGGGAGGCAGGCGATGGCGGGGCTCCGGCGGCGTCTCCTTTTAAGCCCTCCCGGCAGGCAGGGCTCGGTGGGTGGGGAGACGCGCCTGCCTCCCATTGCCGGGCCAAGCAGCGAGGGCCCGGGAATGGGAGGCAGGCGCGTCTCCCCGCCCTCCGAGCCCTGCCTGCCGGGAGGGCTTAAAAGGAGACGCCGCCGGAGCCCCGCCATCGCCGCCGCCGCGTTGCCTCTTCCCGGGGCCCTCGCTGCTTGGCTGAGTGAGGCAGCAAACGGAACAAACGCGCGGGGCGGCCTCCACTCCAGCTGACTCTGCTCGCCGGCGGGCATTCATTTGCCACCTTACCCCGTCCGCACACAGCATCCCCCCCCGTTGGCGCGAGCATACCCGCCCCATAGACTGTCAGAGGAGTGGTTGTTTTAGTCAGAAAATGGTGGGGGAGGAGAGAGAGAAAGGCTTCTCCGTCTTCGTGGCTCCTTGAGGGCTCTCAACATTCCTCCGAAGGAGGTTTAGGAAGATACCGGACCTCCTCTCTCTCTCACACACACACCCCTTTCTGCCGTTGTATGCCCCCACACACACGTATTCTCCCTCAAGCCCAGGCGGGTTCGCCCTCCTCCACCAGCTGCCTGGAGGGGTCTTTTTGCCCCCTGCTCGGACTCCCGACCAGCGCCTACTTGTGTGGAGAAAAAGAAGAGGTCGGGTTACTGAGGGAGCCAGGCAGGAGGGAAGGAGGGGGCGGCGGCTGGAGGAGCGAGCCGAGCATGCTTCTTTGGCTCGCAACCTCCTCCCCCGCCCAAAAAGAGCGAGCCGAGGCAGGCAAAAGCCACGGGCGATTAAATGCTCCTGACTGAGTCAAGGAGAAAGTGGGGAGGGGGGCGAGGGTCGCGGGGAGAGGCGGGCGCCGAGGGAGGTGGCGTAGCTGGACCATTAGGAAAGCTGAGCGCAGGAGAATAGATGCCTTTGAGATGTGGTATTAGAAGAGAGTCCTGAGAGTCCCCTCGACGGCAAAGAGAAGAAATAGGTCGATATTAGAAGAAATCAAGCCTGACTGTCCATTGAAGGGACAAATAGTGAAGATGAAGCTAAAGTACTTTGAACATCAAATGAGAAGAGAGGATTCACTTGAGAAAGCCGTGATGCTGGGAAAGGTGGGGGGGCAAAAGAAGAAGGGGGCGTCTAAAGATGAGGTTGATAGATGGTATTGTAAACACAATGGGCACAGAGCTTGGTGGGCTGAGGAGAATGGTGGAGGATAGAGGTGCCTGGAGGACAATGGTCCATGGGGTCGCAAAGGGTCGGAATCGACTGTGCCACTGAACAACAACAAATGTACAGAGTTGCCAATTGCGCGCTCTTCCCCATGCACAGGCATCCGCGGCTTATTATATTCCCCCCCCCGCGCTCCGCGGCTCTTCCTTCCCCCTCTTTCCGTGGGAGGAAAGCGGAGTGATCCATCTTTCCAGGTGATCCATCTTTTAAGCCCTGCCTGCCGGGAGGGCTTAAAAGGAGACGCCGCCGGAACCCCGCCATCGCCGCCGCATTGCCTCTCCCGGGGCCCTCGCTGCTTGGCCCGGGAATGGGAAGCAGAAAAGGGACGATGATGCCAGCCGCCTCGAGCAGCTCCCTGTCCCACCCCGGCAGCCCATGCCACTGGCCCCATTGGGGGGAGACAGGTACAGTACAGTATTTGGTTCAGAATCTTTTTTTCCTAGATTTTCCTCCTTTAAAATTGGGTGCGTCTTATATGCCGGAGCGTCTTATATGGCGAAAAATACGGTACCCATCCCAAGGATTATTATCCAGTTAGGATTGATTCTTCTGAAACTATTGAAGTAACCAGCTAGAAACTTATGTCACAGCAATGCCCTTTTTTTCGCTTGCAACGTTTTTCTTCTTTGCTGTTTGCCATGTTTTCTTTAAAAATTATTGTTACTTGGACTGAAAGATGTCCTATTATAAGATGTTAAACACGCAGTGGCTAGACGGTGGGTAATCACCAATACACAAATGAAATCGTCCAAATAAATTCCTTTACTTCAGGTCAAAAATATATACAGAATCCAAAATCAGGTTTGTATCGAGTAGCAGAAAACCTCCAAAATCAGGTTTGTATCGAGTAGCAGAAAACCAAAGCTATCCGGTGTACAGCTTTTCAAATACTTCAACAGGGTTTTCTATAATAATGATACAAAATAATAATCAATATACCTATATACATACATACACATATATACACTGTTTATCTACATTATATATATCGATGTATTTTATCACAGTCCAGAAAGTACGCTTACCTTCTCAATCAGTTCCTAGATATGTATTTAATGTTAGTTGATAGATTCATCTGCGTCATGGCCTCTTTGTTTTTTCATATGTGCCTCGATGTTGTACTCAAGTGCAAGTTAGTAGTTTAAATACACTCAGCACATGGTCCAGGTGTATCCACTTACATCGGTGCTGTAAATTCTAAAAGCTATAGTGTGCTTTTATAGGTAGCAACTGTGGTCTAAGTCAGTGTTTAGACCATGTGGTGTTAAAGAATCAAAAAGATGGATATAGTAAGCTTCTCTGTGTAATAAAGCATTATTCATATCAGTTGTTACATATTTTTTAGGAAGTACCTTTTTTAAGGCCAGAAACTTAATATCATCTTCGGTATGATTATTGTCAAGAAAATGTGATACAAGAGGAGCAGATGTTATATGGCTACGTATACGGGACCGGTGTTCCAACACCCACACTTTGAGGGGCCGTCCAGTTAAACCAATGTAAAATTTGCCACAGGGGCAGATTATAGCATAAATGACATTGCTAGAATTACAGTTAGTACATCCCAATAATCTATGTTCACGGTCTTTTCCAGGTATCTTGATAGACTTGGTTTCAATGGCAAAGCGGCAGGCAGCGCAACCCGAGCAGCGGTAATGCCCCCGAATAATAGGGGTGGGCAGATTCAGATGCTGGTCCGAATTAACTATAGCGTTGCCAATGGTTTTAGTTCTCTTGAAACCGATGCGCGGTCTCAGTGTGCACCTTGGGATATCCTCAATCACATGCTAATATTTATTAATCACCTTCTTGATTTTAAAAGCCAACGGTGAACACTCAAAGGAGCAACATATCATGGACGAGGTGTCCCGTGTTTTTTGAGTCAAGAACTGTTTCCTTGGTGTGCTACAAACTCTCTGAAATTGAAAGTCAATGATACCCTCAGGTATTATGTCACAGCAATGCACTTTTTTTTTGCTTGCAACGTTTCTCTTCTTTGCTGTTTGCCAAGTTTTCTTTTAAAAATTATTGTTACTTGGACTGAAAGATGTCCTATTATAAGATGTTGCCTTATAAATGGGCGGTATTGGAAAGATCATATGATATTAAACTTTATCTGCAGTTTGCATGGGTCTTATGATTGTAGTGGGGACAGTTTTCCTAAAAGAAATTACCACAAAATTGTACCTTACTGTATCTTATGATCTCAGGTGATCCATAATGGCAGAAATTAAAAACACAGGAGAACTATTAAGTGCTCAGATAATCAAGCACAACTCAATTTCTCCTATGTCTGTTTCTAAGAGTTTATGGAATGACACAGCAGTAAACTTAAATGGGTACTTAACAGTAGTTTTTGTTATTTCCAAAAGGGACAAATGTACTGGCACAAAATCCAATCCATTGTTCTGTTCAGTTATGACTGATAAAATAAAAGTTAAATGGCCAGGGGGCTTAAATGCTGTTTTATCTGATGTCTTAGTTTTTGTTGTGAACCGCTTCGGGTCACTCTCGAGTGAGGGAAGCGGGATAGAAATGTTTTAAATAAATAAATAAAAGTTGGAGAAACCCGACCCAGAAGTTGGGAGTTCAATTCTCCACTGTGCCTCCAGGGAGAAAGACCAGTCTCTGAAGCCAAGCTGCATAGTCTTAGAGCCACAGTGGCAAACCTTGGCACTCCAGCTGGTGTGCTGACTTGGGCTTCTGGTAACTGAAGTCCAAGAGCAGCTGGAGTGCCAAGGTTTGCCACCACTGTAGAGCAACTCATGGTGGGGGGTAGGTATTGGCATCAGCAAATTCACTCCTCAGGTATCTGACTTGTCTTCAAAGCCTTATGAGGGTCACTAGAAGTTGACATCACACAATACAGATGTGACTACAGCTGTTCCTTCTTCAAGTCTCCACAGAGCGTCATTTGAGCAGAGTCTGCTACTCTACATTCACCATATTTTGCTTCCCTAAATTACATTCAGAAGATATTGCAGCAAAAGTCAGGTAAGAACTGGTATGATGGGAGCAAGTTAACATGGAGGAAACTATAATCTCTTGCCGTTCTCCAAAACAGTTGCTTTCATCTTTGTAAAAACAATACTTACAAATATTTTGGGGACAAGACAGTTTACCGAACAACATTGAATGGGCCAATAGAATATCTAATGTTTACATTTCCAACATGGGAGGAAACAATGACCTCATTCCCCAGAAAGGGAAACATGTGCTCTGACTCTGGATTTGTTTGTTTGTTTATCTGTAGTAAATGTGGAGCCTAAGGGAGAAAAAGAGGAGACAACAGGATGAGAGGCTTAAAGAAGATCGCTGATCTATGTAAATGCAAAGCTTATGTTGCACAAAATGATACAAATTTTCTACTCTCATTCTGTCAAAATATAGAGCAAATAAAAAAGATAAGCTAAAATATCCTTAAAGAGGAGCATGGCCCCAGTCACATTTGTTCACAGGAAAGCTACATTTAGCTTGTGAGGCTTATCCTCAAGTACTGTAAATGCGAACATTTTTATTTATGTATTTGTTACCATTACAACCAGCTTTCCTCAAATGAGCCTAATGCAGCATACACGGCTTGTTTCTTCTCCACTTTATTTCACAGCAACCCTGTGAGCTATTCATATTGAAAGTTGTCTCAATGTCACCTTTCGGTCTTCATGGCCAAGTGATGACTTCTTGGGGGAAAAATTGTCCTACTCCAGCAATCCTGTGCCACATTGATTCTTTGGAGTTTGCCTAGTTTCTACTTGGACTTACTTATGTTTATTCCATGGCCTTAAGTGTAAGAATTACCAAATTTATAGTACTTCTGCATTAGATTGATTTCAGGGCTTCTGCAATTTATAACTGAATATATATTCCCTATAGTAGCAATTATAATAGTAAAGGTTTCCCTTGCTTGAAAGCCAGTCGTATCTGACTCTAGGGTTCAGTGCTCATCTCTGTTTCAAAGCCGAAGAGCCAGCGTTGTCTGCTTCTGCAGACATTTCCGTGGTCATGTGGCAGGCATGACTAGACACCGGAGTGCACAGATTGCTGTTACCTTCCCACCAAAGTGGTCCCTATTTATCAACTTGCAATTTCTTGCTTTCGAACTGCTAGGTTGGCAGGAGCTGGGACAAAGACGAGAGCTCATTCTGTCCTGCAGTACTTGGGAATCGAACTGCTGAACTTCCGGCTCCAAGTCAGCATCTTAGCCACTTGAACCACTGCAGTCCCTTACCACCTCCTTTCCCCATTTTTTTTCCTGATAGCACTGTGGCTTTCTGAACATGAATAAACCACATCAGGCCCACATCCGCACCCCACTTCCAAATTCTAGTACAGTATTATCATTATACTGGATAGCTTGTGCTCTCCAGCACAAGGAAAAGGGCCTTCTCTGTCGTAGCCCCCACACTATGGAACCTCCTCCCAGTAGAACTATGCCCCCAGACCCAGTTGCTGCCATTTAGGAAAGAATTGAAGATGTGGTTGGCAAAATGGATCTGGGGGCCAGTATTGTCAACAAGCTCCCCTTTTTGGGTCATCTGAGGCTTTCTCCCATCCTGTAATTTTTTTAAATTTTATATTGGTTTTTAGATAATAGATGTCACGGCGGGTGGTGGTGGTAATATTGTTATGTTTTTATGGGTTTTTTTTAATTGTTTTACCTGTACATTGATCTTAGTGTACACCACCCAAAGTCCTTTGGAGACGGTGGTATATACCGTAAATCTATTAAATTAAATTAAATTAAATTAAATCTTGCTGCTTAACTGGAGACTGTAAATTCAACTCCTCACTGTGCCTCCTTGACACAGGCTAGACTCAATCATCCATACAACCCTTTCCACCTTATCAGTTCCAAGATCACCGTCATCATTTTTATTAGTAAAGGTAAAGGTTTCTCTTGCTCGAAAGCCAGTCGTATCCGACTCTAGCGTTCAGTGCTCCTCTCTGTTTCAAAGCCGAAGAGCCAGCACTGTCTGCTTCTGCAGACGTTTCCGTGGTCATGTGACAGGCATGACTAGACACCGGAGCGCACGAAACACTGTTATCTTCCCTATTTATCTACTTGCAATTTCTTGCTTTCAAACTGCTAGGTTTTATTACTTTCGTTTATTATTGTTTGCACTTCTGTAAACCCTGAGAGTTCCCCAAGCATTCTGCCATCTTCCATTCCATTCATGCACAAATATTGTTGTTTTTCAGGGATGAATTTGCTATCAATATATACACACTGCATATGACATGCTGTGCGTAAAATAGAGCACTAAGTAAAACAAACAGGCAAGTTGTGCCCGTCCAGATGCTGTTGGACTGCAACACTCAAGAGCCCTTGCCAGCTCAGTGAATGCTGAGAGACAATAGAATTATGGTCCAGTTCGAGACCCGAGTGCTGCACAACAGAGTGAGCTTCCATCTCTGTCCCAGCTCCTGCTAACCTAGCAGTCTGAAAGCGAGAAATTGCAAGTACTATACTGTATATAAATAGGGATCACTTTGGTGGGAAGGTAAACAGTGTTCCGTGCACCCTGGTGTCTAGTCATGCCTGCCACATGTCCATGGAAATGTCTGCAGAGGCAGACAGTGCTGGCTCTTTGGCTATTAACAGAGATAAGCACTGAACCCTAGAGTCAGATACGACTGGCTTTCGAGCAAGGGTGAGTTTTATCTTTAGCATCTGGAGGTCCTGCTTTGAACTAAAGTGACAGCCAAAACCAATCCCTAAAAATTTACCTAGTGGTTGCAGAACAGCAACACTTGCTTCTTAAGCAAGTCCCATCATCAGATGTGTAAAAGGGCATCTTTGTTCATCATCCTTCCATCTGTATTGTATCTTTTCTTTTCTTTTCCCACTGGGTTAGCATAACAACTGCTGCCAGTATTTAAACAAAGACTTAAACCCTACTGGCATTTGATGTCACAAACAGATATTTAATCCACAATAGTTATGTGTCCTCCCTGCAGCCTCTCCATCAAAGAAGCACAATTGACCCTTTGTAGGTGGTTTGGGGTGTTGTTTTCTCCTGGTTGCATGATAATATGTGTAAATGATTTAGCCAAATAAGAACAACTGTGTTTGCTTTTCACAGAGAATGGCTCTAGATGTGCCCTGAGCAGACACACTAAGGGATAATCGGATCCCCCCTATCTGTCTGTAGATTAATCTAATTAAAAACAGAAACAATGCAGTTCTATAGGTTTCCCTCATCTGAATAAATTCAGGATCATGGTCTGTAGGGTCTTGCAAAAGCTAATTAAGAATCTTAAAAGGGAAGATGGACACACAGAAGTAAAGGTTATAGAGGAAGTCATTTGTTTGTTGAACTAATCCGAGTCCCAATTGTTAGAAGTGAATTTTTTGGTGACACAGACTTCTTCATTAATATTTGCAATCAGAACCAAGATTTAAAATGGTAGTACGTATTTAGAGAAATGTTAGCAAGATCAGAAACAGTGACATTTTCAAAAGAATTTACGGTAACTCAAATGCATAAATGTCATGCATGTGGAATGTTTCTTTAAAAACATTAAAGGTAAACGTCATTACTTTTCCACTAATTGAGGTGGATGGAAGTTGAATGAATGAATGATCTTAATTTGCTGACTGTGATCTGTGAGCATTTCTATGGTCGTGTAATAAAATATTGTCCCATAGACACATAGGTAAGTCATAGCTTTCCCCCCCACTGAGAAGCAGTGGGAACAGTTTATAAATTACTACTACTACTACTACTACTACTACTACTACTACTACTACTACTACTACTACTACTACTACTACTACTACTACTACTACTACTACTAAACAAATTTGATTCAAAGTTCAGGACTGGAATAAAATTAACAGTTCAAGCCACAACCAAGGACCTAAAAACTGTTAATGTAACATCTGAGTATATATGCAGTTCCTAGTAGAGCTGTTTTTTGGAGAGTTAGGATGTTCAAGTCCGATAAGTCCAAAATTTCCAAATATCTAGGAAGCCCTTTAGGTATTGCTCCAAGGGCTCCGGTCACTACGGGAACAACAGATATTTTCCTCCATAAATGCTCAACTTCAATTTGTAAATCATGATATTTTGTTATTTTCTCCAGTTATTTGTCTTCAATTCGTGCATCTCCTGGTATAGTAATGTCAATTAACCAGACCTTCTTATTTTCCACAACGGTTATATCCGGTGTGTTGTGAGGCAGATGTAGGAGTCCTCTGCCACCTTCAGCTCTTGGTAAGTACAAACAATTGTCACTTTTTGGGTGCAGGGCATTAGCTTCCTTGTTTTTCTGTCTAGGTCAATGATGGCGAACCTTGGCACTCTAGGTGTTCTTGGACTTCAATTACCAGAAGCCCAAGTCAGCACTCCTGCTGATCAGGGCTTCTGGGAATTGAAGTTCAAGAACATCTGGAGTGCCAAGGTTCACCATCACTGGTCTAGGTTGTCTAATTCCATTTAAGTCCAATCAATCGTTTCAGCTGAATATCGTATAACAGGCACTGCCCAGGTATTAATTGCCTTGATGATATTGCCTCCACTCAGTTTTGACTTCAAGATTTTCCAGACCCGCTTTACGTATTTTGTAGAAGTAGTTCTTTTGACTTGGTTGTGTAGCAGGTCAGAAGCTTTCAGAACTCCCAGGTACTTGCATCCCTCTTCTGATGTTATTGCTTTGAAACATTCTTCATTATATTATCTAATTCAAATCCATCACCTTTGACAATTTTGCCTGCCTTAACAGTAATTGTTGCATACTTTTCAATTCCAAATACTATTATTATCAATTCCAAATATTATTGTCAATATTGCCAATTATTATTATTATTATTATTATTATTATTATTATTATTATTATTATTATTATTATTATTATTATTATTATTATTATTATTATTATTATTATTATTATTATTATTATTATTATTATTATTATTATTATTATTATTATTATTATTATTATAATATCCCACCCACCCAGGATATTTTCCCACTCTGGGCGGCTTATGAAATATTAAAAATACTCTTTACTATAGAAAATTAGACATAAATAATAAATAAATCAATAAATGATAAATAGCAACAAAAACCAAAAATGACCACCACTACCCTAATTTAAAAAGCCCAACAACAGAGAACACCTCTTTTATACCTTATAGGAAAATATACTTTATAGGAAAAATAAGAGTATGAATTGTGCCCTACAATAGTTACACACTTGTTGCAAGGGAAGAAAAGGGATGGAGCATAGTGGATAATAGTCACAGGACTTCATATTTAAAGGTGGGCCCTTTGTGTGAGGAGATTTATTTCGCGACACATCTGCAACACAAAAGCAGCAGACTGCTTTGGTTTCACACTGGGCAGAAAGGCCTGGCCTGATAAGCGCTCTCTCAGACTCCTTCCCTGAGGCCTGGAATTGGAACCCAGTGGCTATCTCAGTACTGACAGCCACGCAGGCTTAGCTCATCCTGGCCTGGCCAAACAGCACGTACTCCATGTCACCGTGTCAAGAGCTATTTGTGTGAAAGCCGCAGCTTTGTGAGGAGGAGAAGAAATCTCCTGCCCCCTTGGGTGAGGCATAGATGAGCCATAGCAGCCGCCACTGACCTCTTGGGTGTTTTAATCACAGTTTCAGGTCCCCAGGAGTTTCTCACCCCTTGTGAAAAATAATCTGCTCAAGATAAGAGCTAGTCCGGGAAGATGTTTATATTTCCCTGCATTAATGTCCTTCTCATTCGCCAGATAAAACAGCATTGATGGAAGTATATATACTGTATATTTTTCCTTATAATTTACACTATAGAATCCTCTAACAGCATAAAGGTTAGCAGGTTATATCTGGCATAAGCTTTCAAAAAATATCATAAACCAGATTTTCAGATTTCTGGGTCAAAATTACAAAAGTTGCCACTACCAGGTGCCACAAGACAATGGGTTGCTAAAAAATATTTCTTGAACGCCAAACAACCCAAGGTCTACCCCACAGAAATATGTCTTCATTTTATAAACAATTAATATTTTTAGCAATGCTGAGACAATATTTAATCCAGTGACTATGTTATTCATATGAGGCAGGAGATTCCTGTTTCAAACCCATCTAAGTCTCTCTCCCTATATATGATATGGGGCAATAACACTGGTCTATCAGAGACAAAAGGGTTCTAAAAGAGTTATTGAGTTAACATGGACTTGTAATATATGCGGTGCAAATTCTAAAATATTATAAACATATACAACATAAGTCTAACTGACTTGGCTTCAAGCATAAAACCAATTTAAATCTTCATAACATTTCGCCCACAAAGTGCTTATGTATCCAATTTTATAGAGGACAGTCCTCTATGAAACTGCTTCTGTTCAGTCGCACAGTTGAGTGCAACCCTATAGATCCGTGATGATGAACCTTGGCACTCCAGATGTTCTTGGACTTCAACTCCCTGAAGCCCAAGCACCCTGTGAATCCACATGAATGGATTTACTGCGATTCATCCAGCCCACGCTGCCCTCGTCGCTCCAAGAAGCAGAAGTAAAACGTGCCCGTATGGAGGAAGGGTTAACCTGGAAGAGTCTTAACCATATGGGCGCATTTTACTTCCGCTTATGGGAGCGATGAGGGCAGCGTGGGCTGGATAAATCACAGTAAACCCTTTGTGTGGATTCACAGGGTGCTTGAGCTTCTGGGAATTGAAGTCCAAGAACATCTGGAGTGCCAAGGTTCACCATCATGGCTATAGACTACCGTTCTTTGCCATGACAGCTGACTACTGAACTTTTGTAGTGCTATTACAGTAAGGATGGAGGAGGAGACTGTTTTCAGACTGGGGGAATCTTGCAAACTTTACAGAGCAAGAGGAACAATGCACAATATGCACTGATGCACAAATGCACCCAGAAGAACACAGCAGTTTAGAATTACGTAGTACAAAATAAATGACCCCCGCCAAGTTGTTTAAAATAAATTGTATTTCAGCAAGATAATGTGTGCCCCAGCTGTGCATTATGTATTTGAATCCATTCTGATCCTGGCAAAACTGACACAAATGTAGGACTTTTTGCAAGTCAAGACATGCCTCCAAGACTCCAAGATATCGAGAAAATAGCAACTCCTCCAATGGCTTAGAGGTTAAGGTGCTGAGCTGAAGACTGGAAGGTTGGACTTTGATACCTGAGAGCTACACTTGGGGACATGAAAGGAGCCTCATTCAGGCGTCCCCTAAAAATTATTTCAACCCAGAGTAATCTCTGACACGAAAATATTATTATCAAGAAAATGATACCTAAGCTTCCTAAACACTCCATTAAAATTGTGAGCTCCTGAAGCCGACAGAATGGTGGCCTAGAAATGGGAACATATAAAGCAATAAACAAACAAATATATCTATCAATCAATCATTTATTTATTTATCAAGTAACAAAGCACTATGTAGATTTTCTCAAAAAGATAAAGGAAATAATTGCAACAGTTCCATCTTAAAGTATTACAACTCTGTAGAGTCACTCTTACTTCAGCATCAGGTATCAGATGAAGATCTAGAAGCTTCTGTGTGGGAAGGAAGACAGCCAGGTGCTCTTCACAGCAGAGCCATATGAAAAACATAAGGCTTGTATTTTTATTTTGAAATTGAGAAATTTTCTCCAGACACATATGGTCATCCAATAGATTTTCAGACAGATCACAATCATCTGAAAAAATAGAGAAAAACATAATTCAGTGCATTAAAATGTTGTCTCCTCCTCCTTTTTCTTCTTAAATATCTATATTTCATGATGATGCAGGACTATTATATATGACTCAACTATTCCCTTGTCAGAGACCAAGCTTTCCTAGGAGAGTAGAATTCGGAGAACTAGGAGTAGTTGAAGTGGAAACCATCGATATAATATAGTACTTATCCATTTCAGAGGAAAATTTGAAGCAGATTCAGTGACTAACAAAGGAATAAAACTAATAACATTACATGGTTGATCAGAGAGTGGGTGAGACCAAGTACCGTAACTGATAACATCATTCTTGCAGATATAGCAGGAGCTTTGTGTACAAAATAGCTTTATCTTTCAAAGAGAATGAAAGAGCGGCGCCAAAATGGCCGCCACGCTCTTTGCGGGGGGGCCCCCACCCGGACTCAGACATCCGGGTGAGTTAGGGGGTGTGGCCACCCCTCTATAAAAGGGGTGGCCACGAGGCAGACGAGCTGCCATTTTAGAAATAGCGACGGAGAGGAGAAGTCTGCAATTGGCCTGGGAGGCAGTATATCGACTAGGAATGAATGAACAACTGAAAATATTTAAGAAGAAATGTGAAGTATATTTTAGGATGATAACCAACCCAAAGAAACAGTGTTATTCCAAAGAGACCTTGACCAAAAGTAGGTGTGGACTTGTTTAGTTGATCTGACAGGGAGTATATGAATATTACAGATGGCTTCTTAAATATACAGGAGATAAATCCTTTGCAAGATCTCTCTACAAAGAGCCCAATGTTGGACAAAAGTATACTCTGTACACTGTGAGATACAAGATACTGTGCTGTGTATGGTCCCCAATTTGTTGGGATTTTGGGAACATTTCAAAATTGGGATTTTGGTTATATCATTTTATCACCAAGACTACTATGGGCATAAAAAGGAGAGTGTTTACTAACTTCAGCTCCTCAGAGGAATAAACACTGAATTGCATGCTGGGGAGAAATTCAAAGGATAAGACATCCTATTCATTTCTAGTTTACTACTGTATTTCATGTTTAATTTCATGTTTCATGTTTAATTTCTATGCCACTTTACTCGACCCAGCGGGTGACTCAAAGCGGTGTACACAGTCACAATGATACAGTAACATAAGTCAATATAACTCAATGCAGTCAATAATACAAAAATAATACAATAATATCATCAAGTTACAAAATTACAAATCAGGAAAAAAATACAATATTAAATACGAAAAACATCAGTGAACGGCGCCCCTGACTCACAAGTCCTTAACGGGGCCAAGGGAAGAAACCAGTCCGGCTGAGGAAAGAAATGTCCCTTCTGTGGCCTCGCCGCGGATTCAAGCCCCACCGCAGAGACGAGGTTCAGCTGGGCTCCTCTCCTCTCCCCTGACCGGCCAGGCCAGAGGAGGGGGCTGAAGATGGTGTGAGCGGCTCCGGAGTGCTAGCGGCAGCTTTTTCACCACTGTATACTTGTATAGAAAACTGTAAAGAACATAATACACAAAAAAAATCTAATAAAAATTTATTTTTAAAAACTACATAATGCAATACTGTTTATGATGCATAAAATAACTTTTGTTTTCTACTGGTGAAAGAGCTTCAAGCTGTTTTCTACTGGTGAAAAAGCTTCAGGCTGAATAAGAGAGAAACTTTTATCCAGATGTAAGATATGATCAAGTGAACTTGCATAGCCAACTTTATTTGATGGACTGCTCATAATATACTTTTCTTAATCTGCCTGCAGATGAGATCTGTATTGTCAGGAGCTACATTTACAATAGTTTCATGAAGTATGACTTGAATATGGAAGAAAGGACTAGAGAAAGAGAAACCTCCTTTCTTTCTTAACTCCTTAGAATCAACTGTTTGTTCCCATTGCTGCCGTGCTTTAAAGGAGAGGAAAGGGGAGAATAAAACATGGGGGAAATTTTGCAATTTTTTTTGTCTACAACTCCCAGAACTCCACGGCTGGCATGGCATGCTACTTGGGGAATTCTGGGAGATAATATTTACCAAGTCCTGGAGAAGGGGTGTGTACAGGAGCAATGGGATGAGAACAAGCTGGAAGCCTGGTACATTTATAAATTTGCTTTTTCTTTCACCTATGAACTTTGCCCTAATTTAGCAGCTCCTCTGGTGGCTTAGTGGTTAAGGCGCCAGGCTTGGAGACTGGAAAGAGGGGTTCGATTCCCGAGAGCTGCATGATGGGGGACATGAAAGAAGCCTCATTCAGGCATCCCCTGCAAAAATCCATTCAATCCAGAGTAATCTCTGACATGAAAATGAACGAACGCCCTAATTTAAAAGAATAGGAAGCAGTTGCCTTACATTAGCTCAGTTAACAAAGCTATGCATATTTTCATAAGATTTGGTGCCCTTTCTCTTCACTAGATTCAAGACCTTTGTGAAGGACCTGCTTTGCACGTGAAATACAAGGTGAAAACCTTGTTTAGATGAAAATAGCAAAGAGGAAAGTTAGGTTAGTCAGACACAGCTTTCTCATTTGGACTACTCTCCTATAGAAAACAAGGGTTCTTTTCCCCTCCCCGCCCTACTCCAAAGGTTGAGGCAAAGTTTAGTGGGTCCTCATTGTCATCAGTCATGAGGACTGAGTGATAAATACAAATATCATTACATTTCTCTGGTCAGTGTAAAAGCTGAATCACACAATAAATTTATGGGGCTTGCCATGGCATATCCTCTATGGAGACATTCACGGACTCCATTTCACTCACTTGGGTTTTCTCTCTCCCTTTTGTTTGTGCAATATCAAATAGAAAGTGCTTAGTTAACATGGGACGGAAGAGAGAAAAGGCTATGCAGTTGAAAAGCTGTCATTGCCTGAACTGTAAGTTTTTACACACAAAATATTAGCTCTAGATAAAGAAAGGAGTATGTTGGCAAGTGGTACTGGCAAGGGACAGGTTTAGCACGCTGGTGTTTGCCCATTTGTTTTTAAAGGACTAATTGACCCTGCTCCAGTCTGGTAAATTAGGGAAACTTGAACCTCTAAAGATGAACAAGTGTAACGTTTAAAAGCATACAGCAGATTTCAATGTTATTTGAAGCATATAATTCATTGGTAGAGCACATGCTTAGCATACAGAAGATCTAGCTTTAATACACAGCAACTTCAATGAAGTTTGCAGGCGTACATATCAATTAGCACATGCAATGTTTATACAGAACATTCCTTTTTGCTGTCTTTTATGCGCAAGAAGCTACCCTGCTTTTGTCTTACTCCCATCTTAAGGACTCCTTCCTTTTAAAACACTCTCTTCTTTACATCCCCCCAAGGGGTCTAGAGCAGTGATGGTGAACCATGGCACTCCAGGTGTTCTTAGACTTTAATTACCATAAGCCCAAGTCAGCACTCCTGCTGATCAGGGCTTCTAGGAATTGAAGTGTCAGAACACCAGGAGTGCCAAGGTTCGCCATTACTGGTATAGAGTGTTTCAAAGGAAAGTTGTAAAAAAAACCTAACACTTCCTGGTGATGCAGTGGTTTTACTGATGTATTGCAACCAAAAGGTTGTGAGTTCAATCCTGGCCAGAGATCAAGGCTGACTCAGTCTTCCATCTTTCTGAGGTCAGTAAAATGAGTACCCAGCATGTTGGGGCAGGGTGTGCTGAACACCATGGAAGGACGGTGGACAGGGAATGATGGGGCCACCTATTGGGAGAGTTGGGGGGGAGAAATCCCATACATTCCCGTACCTCTGGTGCCCCCTCAAATCCTCCCAGACTGGCACGGGGACTCACAAGTAGACAAGAATTTAAGAACAAGTTATGCAAGCATTACATCTCACATTTAATTAGGAACAATTCTTCCTTAATTAAACAAAAAATCTCATTTCCCAGGAAGAAAAGAGGCGGTTGTAACTTTTTCGAGGCTTACACACATTCTCTGGCAAGGCTTTGGACGTGGGTTTCTCTTAGCCACACTTGGCTAGATAGGGGGCTCCTGGCAGGCAGAGCAGCAAAGAAGAAGGGGGGAGCCCACACCCTTCTCTCTCAACACTGCAGAAGAGCTCATTGGGCCCTGGCACTCCCGGGTTGGATTCTGAGCGTGAAGGCAGGGGGCAGGAATCAGAAGCCTAGTTCCAGCAGCGGCAGAAGGGGTTCCCCAAGGGGAAGGCATGCAGGCATGCCTTCCCCTCAGGGAGCCCCTTCCACGGCTGCTGGGGTGAAGCCTCTGAGACTCCTGGCCCCTGCCTTCACCCGTGCTGCTGCTATTGTTGCCACCACCACAAGCCGCCAACTAACCCAGTGGGTCTTTCCCATCAGTCGAGGCCATGGCCTCGGGCAAGGCTGGTTGTACCAACCAGCCATGGCAGGAGGTAGGGCTGGTTGTATCAACCAGCTATGGCAGGGGGTGGGGCTGGTTGGTGCACTGCGATACCTGCTCCGTGGAAACAGTGCCCCGCCGCCTGAAACGTTCCGGCTTTGGGTGGGCTGTGGTGGAAATCTTGTGCCTTGGTGAATTATGTTATCCGGTGACATAATTCTGCATGCCTCTGGGGGACGCCAGACACTGGGGTGCACCAGGATGAGTCCCTGCATCCCTGTGGGCCAGCACATGTCTGTTGGGGGCAAAATGTTAATTAATTTGTGAACTGCCGAGAAAGTTCACTAAGCACTAAGTGTGATTGCTTTGCTTTATATTAACTGGTACGGAAGACGGTGTCCATGGGTGCAATGATGCCACGTTGCTTACTTCTCGTATAGAGCCAAATGCACCCAGGGTCTGATCTGTTTTAAAACAGCTGCCTTTCTTCCTATGACCTCACTGCAATCAGTAGAAACATATTGCCAGGAACCTTAGGGGAAAATACATCTTTCACAGCATTCCAAGCCAAAGAATGCTTTTCAAAGAGCTCTCCTGTTTCTCCTTATACTTTCCTCACACCCACCTCCATCCCTAAGCAATGCCTACCTAGTCCTACAAGGGTTTCGCAGCTATATGCACCCAAACAGCTAAAACAGAAGAAGTAATCCCTCCCTGGACAAAATGAGGCTTCTTTTAATTTATATGATCATACAGCACAAGGGCTTTGCTAATCTAAACTGGCAGCACACTACATGATTCCCACCCAGTTTCTAAGAATGGAGAATCTGGTGGTTAATTTTTAGCACGTAGCTTTTCCATATTGCAGTTCATGCCTCAGCCTTTTTTATAAAAAGGTTTCCTTTTACTTTAAGTTGTTTTTTTAAAAAAAACAAATCAATTGCTTGCTTGTAGTATTTGGAAATTTGATATAGATTGTTTTATGTGTCGTATCAGAAATGTTGCAATGCTTATGCTAAACAAATTGTTGTGTTATTTTATGATAGGTATATAATACAGGGTGTCCCAAAAGTAGCCATATATAGGAACAATTGCATAACAACAGATATCTTGGAACATGTTTACCATGAGTAGGGGACAAGACTTTGTGTGTGTGTAAAAAGAGGTGGCCAACATGTAGAGGATATTTTGTAATGTTTTATAAAATTTTGCAATGAACATTTTGTACATAACGGTACATTCAACTGCAATTTCCCATTTTCCCTATGTGTGGTGGCTTTTGGGACACTTTGGACACTGAAAATCCTAAATTTTGTTACTATTGTTTGATGACAATCTCAGATAAATAATATTATGAATGTTTGAAAGGAGATTAAATAGGTCTGCTTTTCAGGCTGATAATAAATGTTTTAAAGGACTTGGCCTAATAAAGGTGCCAACTTGATTTGGAATGGAAACTGGATTTACAGTACTGACAGTGTTTATTAACATATTTCTGGATATTCTTGTAACACTTTTCTAAAACTAACAGCATTAATCTACCCCTAAAGTATGTAAAAGACCGTGATACAGTGTATGAACTCATAGTGTGTTGTGTATGAAACTGTATCGCTTTAAGAATGAATGTAGCCACTGCAATGTCCGAATGTAACCTAACAATGATCACAATGTATCTCAGCTGTTAATGGAATGCGAGCTAGCTACCTATAGAGGGCAGCTGCGAGCGTTCAGCTCACATGGTACAAATTCCCCAATTACCGTCAGCCGCGGGAACCTTCCCGCGCAATGAACATCTGGAGAAGAAGGGCGTGACTCAGAATGATGTCACGCAGGTAGCAGCCAATATGCTACCATGTAACCATGTTCAAATGTATTGTTGCAATATAAAAGGAGCTGAACTTCCGCCATTACCACATGTTCAGTCTACCGGTGTGCCAATAAAGATGTGTTAAGCCAGACGTCAGCTGCTTCTATTGTTTTGGTTCCAGTACACCAAATTGGCGATGAAGGTGGGATATGGCGTATCCCAAGATCAAGCCACACCAATTCAACATCAGCGATCCTGAGCAATGGGAGTTGTACGAGTGCCAGTTCTGGCACACGATGGATGCTGCAGGCATCGATGATGAAGGGATGATGCGCTCACATTTCCTAGCCCAGGCCGGGCCAGCCACGCTGCGCATCCTGATGAATCTGCTAGCTCCCAGAAGGGTCAATGCGGTGCCCATTGATTGCATCCTCGCAACGCTGAGGGAGCATTTCCAGCTGCCCGTCTCCATTTTTCCGGCCCGGGTCGCATTCCACAGGCGAGATCAGCGCCCGGGAGAATCCGTGCCTGCCTACGCGGCGGCCCTCAGGCTGGCGACCGTCCACTGCCAATGGGAGGACCTGGACATTTCCCTTCGAGACTGCATGCTGTGCGGCCTAAGGGATGAAGAGGTCCAGAGGAAATTGATGACCCGCAACCATCGCCTCACATTCAATGAAGTACTGCGAGAGGCCCAGGCGGCTGAGGCGGCGAGGAGTGGGGTCAAAGTTTTCAAGTCTCGAGGGGCCACCCCTGACAAGGCCAAGTCACCAGTACAAGTGGCCCAGCGGACCTCAGCACAAGCGGCCTGGTGGGCCCCCCGATCGCCCACCAGCACCCCATCAACATCCGAGGAGTCATCCGCGGCTGCGGGCTCCTGTTCCAGCAAGGACGATGATGTGCAGAGAGGCGAGAAGTGAGGAGAAAAGAGCTGAACCAGCGAGAAAAGGAACCACTGTTGTGATGCCTGCGGGGCATCTCACGACCGAAAGAGGTGCCCATTCCAAAAAGCTGAGTGCCACAACTGCGGGGGGAGAGGCCACATCGCCATGGTCTGCAGGCGCCGGCGAGCGGAGGACAAGGGGTCATCAAGACATCATCAAACACCCCAATGCAAGGCGACCGGAATTGGAAAGGTCTCGGCTGACGACGACGCGGTGGCCGTGAACCGCATGGGCCTGGAGCACTGGCGTTTCTTTGTAGAGGTACTGATACAAGGGGTCCTGGTTAGGATGGAAATAGACTCAGGGTCGTCCTACTCCATCCTTTCCCAGAAGGAGTTCCTGCGCATTCCCCCAAACGCGTGGCCCAAGTTGCGGGCCATGAAATCGAACTTACGGGACATGCAGGGTTATGGGATCCCGGTGTTGGGGGCGGGAAACTTTACGGTGAAGTTTAAAAGGTTCACGGAAAAACTGCCCCTAGTAGTTCTCAAGGAGGGGTCCTGTTGCCTTTTGGGAACCCAGTGGTTTGCTCTCCTGGGAATCGAACTGTCCGGCATAAGCGCCATCGAGACTGACCCAATACGGGATGTGTGCAATGCACACCCAGCAGTTTTTAAAAAGGGGCTCAGGACATACAGAGGGCCCCCGGTGTCATTTGACTTGGACCCAGAAATCCGGCCCATACGACTCAAGCCAAGAAGAGTCCCCTTCACCCTCAAGGACAAGATTGAGGCGGAACTGGACAAATTGGTGGGGCAGGGGATTTTGGTTCCAGTGGATTCTGCGGAGTGGGAAACTCCGATTGTTACAGCTTTAAAATCCAACGGGGAGGTTAGGATTTGCACTGACTACAAATGTACAATTAACAAGGCCATTCAGCCAAATGCTTACCCGGTGCCGGTAGTTAGCCACTTACTAGCCACTTTACATGGGGGTAAGTGTTTCGCAAAGTTAGACTTGGCGCAGGTGTACCAGCAGCTCACTGTAACCCCAGCTGCTGCCGCTGCGCAAACCATCGTCACGCACAAGGGGGCATTCAAGGTAACGCGCCTACAGTTCAGCATGAATTCGGCCCCTGGACTCTTTCAGGCCCTCGTAGAATGCCTTTTAAAGGGGTTTCCAGGCGTGCTCCCATATTTTGACAATGTTTTGATAACAGCGGGGAGCGAATTGCAACTAGCGAAAAGGCTGGACAAGGTCCTAACTGTATTCGAGAAAGCGGGTCTGAGGTTGAGAAGGGATAAATGTGTGTTCTTTGTGAGGGAGGTTGAGTTTCTCGGGTTCACAATAACCCCAGAGGGTATCAAGCCATCCGAGTCCAAGGTTGAAGCTGTGCAAAACGCACCTCCGCCCCACCGCAAAACCGGAGCTGCAGTCATTTCTAGGGCTCCTGAACTTTTACCATTCCTTCTTGCCAAGGAAGGCATCTGTTGCGGAGCCACTGCATGGGTTACTAAAGAAGGATGCAGTTTGGCGGTTGGGAGATAGACAGGAGAAAGCGTTCAAGGAGCTCAAGGGGCTCTTGTCCTCAGACGCCGTTCTGACCCATTTTGATCCAAGGAAACCTGTAACCTTGGTCTGTGATGCATCACCAGTGAGGGTGGGGGCTGTACTGTGCCACGTGTTAGAGAACGGGTGGGAAGCCCCGGTTGCCTTCTATTCCAGGTCACTCTCAAAGGCGGAGCGCAATTACGCGCAAACAGATAGAGAGGCTCTGGCCATAATCGTGGGAACAAAAGAAGTTCCATGATTTCCTGTACGGCCGCCAGTTCACAATTGTGACCAATCACAAACCCCTTTTGGGGATTTTTACCACAGGCAAGCCCACCTCACAAATACTGTCCCCCAGAATGCTGCGTTGGGCGATTTTCCTCAACACCTACCAGTATGAACTGGTTCACCACCCAGGGAAGGAGATCTCACATGCAGATGCGCTGTCTCGATCTCCCCTCCCTCAATTAGGAGACCCCAAATGTGAGGTGGAGCAGGATCACAAGGTCCTGCTGATCGAGTCTCTCAACTCACTCCCCATCGTTCCCGCAGACCTTGCTAAAGCCACAGCAGCCGACAAAGCCCTCTCCCAAGTCAGTTCCTGGGTTAGAAAAGGGTGGCCCACAACTCCCCCCGAGGAGGAATTCAAACAGTTTTTCAGATGCAGGGTAGAGCTTTCCATTGAAAGAGACTGCCTCCTCTGGGGCCAACAGGTGGTCATCCCAGAGAAGTTACGGGCAAAGGTGCTCAGGCTACTGCACACCAGCCACTCGGGAATAGTACACTCCAAAGCCTTGGCCAGTTGCTATTTCTGGTGGCCCCAGATAGACACGGATATAGAGCAATTGGTGGGCACGTGCGAGAGTTGCCAGAGCTCTCGGCCTGAAGAGTCCCGGCTACCCCACAGGGAATGGGACACGGCTCGCGGGCCATGGTCCTGGGTGCACATTGACTTCGCTGGCCCTTTCCGGGGTTCCCTTTTTCTGCTGATAGTAGACTCGTATTCCAAATGGCTAGAGGTCATTCCTATGTCCAACACCTCATCTGCCGCAACCATTAAACAATTGTGCAAGGTGTTCAGCTGTTTCAGCTTGCCAGACGTGCTTGTGAGCGATAACGCCAGTACTTTCACGTCTGCGGAATTCAAGACGTTCATCGAGAGGAATGCCATTCGGCACATTACCTCTGCCCCGTTTCACCCCGCCACAAATGGTCAGGTAGAGCGCCAAGTGCACACTACAAAAGATGCACTGCAGTGCATGGGTCCTGGTGAATTGAACCTCCAGCTGTGCCAATTCCTCATTTGTTATAGGGCAACTCCCCTGGCTTCAGGACTTTCGCCGGCTGAGCTCCTCATGTGGAGGAAGCCAGTAACGCTTTTTGACTGGTTGGATCCGACCAGGGTGGAGGATGAGGGGAGAAATATAGAGATAGAGAACCCGAAAAGTTTTGCAGCAGGGGACCCGGTTCATTGTAGGAATTACGCAACCTCGGGTCCAACGTGGGTTCCAGGGGTGGTTATTGAACAAACGGGGCCAGTGTCATACAGGGTTGAAACCAGTACAGGTTTGCTGTGGAGAAGGCACGCTGACCAACTCAGACGGAGAGTTACCAGTGAAGAAGAGTCAACGTTAGGGTTCTCCCCCACCCATTTAGCCCAAGGGGGAGACACGAGGATCCTCCCAAATACAAATGCATATCCTGGATTCTCACATGGGGAGGAGGATACTTTGGAAGAGAGGAATGAGGAGCCATCTGATGAGTTTGATTTTAGGTTGCCATACCAGGGGGGTGTTGTGGAGTGGTCCCCCACCTGTCCGAGCAAGAAGAGGGTTTTTAGTTCAGCCCCTGGTATTTCTAGTCCTCCCAGTCCTTTTGTTCTAGAGTTCACCCCATCACCAAGACCCCTGACTCAGGCAGCAGGGGGAAGTACAGGTACGCCAGTTGCAGGCGCAAGAAACCAGGGCGAGACAGCAAGGGTCTCCTCATCGGTTCCTAGATTCATGCTGGGGGGGGGGTCGCCAGGTGCCACGAGCGACAGGCAGGGATTCACATCCCAGTTATATCTCCCGTTTCCCTCTCCAAACGCAAGGTTGCCACAGAACCCCACCAGATGACTAATGAGTCCCCCCTTTCCGTTGCAGGATGAGAGTCTGCGGAACTTGGAGCCCCTAGTTCCCCTGAGCTCAGCCAAACAGTTGTACGCCCCAAGCGCACATGCGGGAAGCCACAATGGTTGAGGGACTTCGTCCCATCCTAGGGGGGAGGAGTGTTGTGTATGAAACTGTATCGCTTTAAGAATGAATGTAGCCACTGCAATGTCCGAATGTAACCTAACAATGATCACAATGTATCTCAGCTGTTAATGGAATGCGAGCTAGCTACCCATAGAGGGCAGCTGCGAGCGTTCAGTTCACATAGTACAAATTCCCCAATTACCGTCAGCCGCGGGAACCTTCCCGTGCAAGGAACATCTGGAGACGAATGGCGTGACTCAGAATGACGTCACGCAGATAGCAGCCAATACGCTACCATGTAACCATGTTCAAATGTATTGTTGCAATATAAAAGGAGCTGAACTTCCGCCATTACCACATGTTCAGTCTACCGGTGTGCCAATAAAGATGTGTTAAGCCAGACTTTGGCTGCTTCTATTGTTTTGGTTCCAGTACACCAAATAGTGCAAATGTTTTTATTAGATATCAGTTGAAATCCTGTTGGCATTACTTATGCCACACAAGGCTGATGACATCAACAGCAAGTGATGATTCAGCAAAACATTTTCAGCCTCTGTTCCAAAGTTCCTGAGGTTCTCATGTAATCCGTTTAATCATGGGGAAGTCTTGGGAGCTGTGGAAGGGAAGGGAAGTCTTTAATTACCAAAAATCACCACCATCAGTAAAATCATCATGCCAGCAATTATCTTCAGTAATTAAAACGTTCCCTCTCGTATTTTGTGACCCCATAGCTTCCTGACAATGAAAGAAACTACATGCGAGACTCACGGGAGCTTTGGAGTAGAAGTCAATAATGCTTAATATTTTAAAAATAATCATTTTAAAACATCAAGAGCCCTGGTGGCACAGTGGTTAAACTGCTGTACTGCAACCAAAAGGTTGTGAGTTCAATCCTGACCAGGACTTAAGGTTGACTCAGTCTTCTGAGGTCAGTAAAATGAATACCCAGGATGTTGTGGGCAAAATGCTAATTAACTTGTGAACTGCCCAGAGAGTGCACTAAGCACTATGGGGTGGTATATAAAGGTAATTGCTTTGCTTTGCTCATTGTTGCTGACATAAGACACCAACAGGATTTCAGCCATAGTTAGATTTCTAAGTAGTGGTATATTTATTTCCAGGGCAGGATCAACAGCAGCACCAGCAGTCTTGTGACACCTGGAAGAGGGCCAAGTTTAGTCTGATATAGACTCCAGCCCAATTCATTTGATGCATCTGATGAAATGAGCTGCTGCAGTGGTGGGATTCAGCAGGTTCGCACCAGTTCACCAGAACCAGTAGCAGAAATTCTGGCTGGCCCCGCCCATCCAAGTTTTGAAATAAAGTAGTCCTAATTCGGGTGCAATACAGGGCTTCCCCCTGGCCATGGCCACATACCACACCCACAGAGTAGGTAGTAAAAAAATTGAATCCCAACACTGGGCTGCTGTCCACTAATGTTCCTGCCACATAAAGCCTATTGGCATATGCCAAATAAAACCTCTATGCCAAATTAGCCATGTGAATCTTTTCTGCTGTTTTTAGTGGTTAGAATACTATTCGCAAACAGGGAGCTTGCAAACAGTTACATAACTAGAGCGCTTCCATATCCTCCTTCAGTCTCTGGCTTACAATTAAACAAGCTGCAAATTACCTTGCTAGGTAAAATTGGGCTTTCTACTTCAACAGGAGATTAATGAATTTCCCCCTTGTGCAGCAGCAGGAAAACTGCATTGAAACACAAGTGTACCGTTTCGCACAGATTTAGAAACCAACAGGATAGTGAGCATTATATTTACATTTTTCCCATTTACCGTTACTTTGGCCTATCCAATATTATCTTCCAACTCCTCCATTCTTACCATGGTATCATGACTTCCTTGTATGTATCTTAGCAGTTCCTCCCTTCACTTTGTACATATCTTGTGTGATAGCAATAGCTTGTTATAAATAGTGCAATGCTAACCCAAATCCTGTTGCTTAGCCAGGTAAATCACACTAGATTTACTGTAGCATAGTAAGTGGCACTTAGAGTAGGCACAACTGAATCCATGGAATCTATGAAGGAGTTGACTCATCATTGACTCATCCATTGATTTAGTGGGCCTACTCTAGTGTGATTTATTACATTAAACAACAGAATTATCATGCCAAATCCATTTTGTGCTCTAATGAGAGTAAACTAGATTAATTGCCACCTGATTATCAAAATGTTATTATCCTAATAAGCTTGTTAACCCTATAAAAACACAGACTTGTACCAATTTTCTGAGGTTTGTACAAAACCTTTCTCCACTGCAATTTTGAGCAAGAACAGCAGTGTGTCATGCTTTTTATCTTTGGGAAAAGATCAAGAGTAAGATCTGAATACGGCAGATGTTTGTCATCTTAGCTAATGAACATTGAGAGGCACTTGCATACCACAGAGCTGAGCACACAAGTAAAATCTAAATAAAAGTTTCCAATAAATTCTATTTCATGAAGCATGAACTTACTTCTGTTTCAAAACATGCTGAATTTTGCCTTCTTTTTCTTGGAAAGAAAATGTGACTTTTTCACCCCGCCCTTGCAAAATGTCAAAATGTCACTATATGATTTTTTTTTTTTTGCTCATAGAATAACATCAATATTACTTACTTGGTTACTTGGTTGATTCGTACTTCACACATCTACTTTGATGTGGCAGATTGAAGCATTGTCTCCCATATTTCAGAGGGCTCCTGTCATTGGGAGGTCCTACCGCTACCGTAGCAGGGTCCAATAGTGCATGGGGGACTGAGGCCACTTACAACTCAGATAGCTGAGTGGGCCAGTCACATGGTTTTCCCCATATAAATGCTGCTGTAAACCGCTGGGGGAGTGTTTGTACATGTGCGGCATGTTTGTGCATGCACGTACGTGTTTATGGCTGATGTACACACGCCCACTTCCATTTCCAGGGTCATTGTAGTGGGCTGGATAATTTGCTGTCGCAGGCTGGGGCCAGCCCATGGGCCAATGAACCCCTGTGTTAGAGCAATGCACTGGCGAGGTGCATTGCCCGAGTACCCAACCCCACTTAGCTGACCTGTAGTTACGGAATGAAGAACCATTCTGGACCGCTAGTCAAAACCTTTGTGGCATGGTAGAACCTGTCAGGAGAATACCATAGCTATTGGATGACCAGGGTCACCACTGCACCACATTGAGGCATGAGGTGGGATTTGCAGTGGTCAATATTATAAAAATAAAAGATCCTCAAAATAAAAGGTAGTAGGGAAAAGAAGATGATCTATTATGAGATGGATTAATTCAAGTAAAAGGTACCACCACCCTGAGTTTGCAAGATCTGCATTGGGCTGTTCATGATGGAACATTTTGGAAGTCACACATTAATGGAGTCGCCATTAAGTAAGAAGCAATTTGATGGCACATAATGATGCAATGAAATAATCAACCAAAAGTTCCTGAGATGCCGTCTAGTTGCTGAGAGGCTTGACAAACATATAAAAATAAATGGCTGAGATAACACCATTGAAGTAGCCTGCTTCAGATGAACAATAAGCGTGCAATATTCTGATTAGAATGAAGAAAATAAAAATACAGGTAGACTTAAAGCCACTGTGATGAAATACTCCCATGATATATTTTAAAAACCACACACACACACACACACTTTGAAATCTCTAGAAGTAATCTATTATTTTGCAGACTGCCAATGTTTTTAGCTTTCAGGTTAGGAATGCCCCCTCTCACACACACATACCACCAAAGAGTTTTGTAAAGATAAATTGTATCATCATCCTTAGCCGTGCCAGCCTTCAAGTAATTTGGCTAGAAAACTCTGCCTTCTTTGAAGGATGTAGACATTTCCTCCTGTTATCTCTGCTGTGTATCATAACTGAGGCATAAAATACCAGCAATAAAACACAATTGATGTATCACCTCAGAAGACTGTTAAAAATCTTGGGAATACTCAGAGGGAGGGAGACTAGCAGAAAGGGGGGAAACCCTGAAATCCCATTGCTCAGTTACACAAATGGTGTAACTTTTTGAACCAAATTGCTATAATTAACAAGTCTCTATGGATATTACCTCTTGCATAATGAGTCATACACTTAGCATGCAGAAGGTAACGTCCACAGAGATTTCTTAATTTGCAGCAATTTGCTTCCACAAGTTACATTATTTCTGTATCTGTGCAACTGAATTTCAGCCAATATGTTCAAACACAATTAAATAAGTTGACAGCGAAAATCCTATTAGCTACACCCACTGGCAGAATACAAATGCCATAAATCCAATTGCTACAAATTAGGAAATTAACACAGGGCTTTGCTGTTGGTTGCCAAGTCACATGACTCAGTGCACAACAAATGTCTGTGTCAACTTCTTAACTTGCAGCCATTCACACTGACTATATGATGCTGGTGTAAAATGCTATAGGATTTTGGCCAATATATTAAAAAGAAAAAGTGGATCAAAATAATATAAAAAAACGTTTAAAAGCAGGAAAAGAGGGGAAACAGAAATAAATTATAAAACCCACCAGAACTAACTACTGCAGATTTCAGTGGGTTAATATTGAACTTGATCCTTGGGCTGAAATCCAATGCTTATTTACCAATGAGTAAATCCCATTGATTCCATGGCAAGAATCTTGTTGCTACAACTGAATATAAATTGCACATACCTGTAAATGTGATATTATTTGGTCATGTGCCCATCATCCTCAGATTACTCAATCAATTGCATGATGGGCACTTGGAAAACTGTGGAAACAATTGACCTTACATGTGCAGTTGTTCACAAGAGGATGCTGGACTATTTAATTTTAAAACTGTGTGATTAAAAACTCAAGGTGAGTTAATCCTGATTATACATAAATAAGATTGTGCATGATACTTTGGTTCCCTTAATATTATCAATATGTAGCAATAATGTATGTATGTTTGTTTGTTTTTACTATTTGAGAAATAATTTCCACATATTCTAATGGGATTTAACACCAGTTAGTTGGCTGTTAGTACTGTGGCCTTATCCATTATCTGAAACAAAATTGCTCATGTGTTTGCATATTTAAGATTGTCATTACTCCACAGTGAAAAGATCTGTAAACAGCACTTTTAAACGCTTCTATTAACTACTGACCATAAGAATAAGTAATGCAGTGTGATGCTATGATATAAAAATAGGATTTGAGAGATGCTGTAATACAGCAACTGTAAGCAAAATTCAAAATTGAATCTTAACACACTGCTCCTGAAAACTGTTTATTTGACAAGTTTTTCTAATTTTGCATGAAGAAAAACAGCACGTCTCCCAGTAAAGTCCATATTTTAAAAACCAATGTTCAGTAAAAAGCAGAATTTATATTGTCATGCTTCACGAGTTCTCAGGGAACTTAAAGATGAAATTGCTGATCTCCTAGCCAAAATATATAATCTTTCCCTCAAATCAGGCTTTGTGCCTGATGACTGGAAGGTAGCGAATGTAACACCAATTTTCAAAAAAGGATCCAGGGGTGATTCAGGAAATTACCGACCTGTCAGTTTGACATGTGTCCCAGGTAAAGTGATGGAAACCATCCTAAAAGATAGAATTAATAGGCCCATAGAAGAGAAGGCGCTGCTAAAGGAGAGCCAACATGGCTTTTGCAAGGGCAAATCATGCCTCACTAATCTGTTGGAATTTTTTGAGAGTGTCAACAAGCATGTGGATAAGGGGGATCCAGTTGACATTGTTTATCTGGACTTTCAGAAGGCTTTTGACAAGGTCCCACCCCAAAGGCTCTTGAATAAACTTACCAGTCATGGAATAAAGGGACAGGTCTTGTTCTGGATCAGCTACTGGCTAAGGGACAGGAAACAGAGGGTAGCACTAAATGGACACTTCTCCAAGTGGAGGGAAGTCAAGAGTGGGGTCCCCCAAGGTTCAGTACCTCTTCATAAATGATCTAGAGGTAGGAGTAAAAAGCAAGGTAGCCAAATTTGCTGACGACCCTAAATTATACAGGGTAGTCAAAACTGTGAGAGATTGTGAGGAGCTCCAGAGGGATCTCTCGACACTGGGGGAGTGGGCAAAACAGTGGCAAATGAGCTTCAAGATTAGTAAGTGCAGAGTGATGCATGTTGGGGCAAAGAACCCCAATTACATTTATAAACTGATGGGGTCTGAACTCTCTGCGACAAACCAGGAAAGGGACCTTGGTGTCCTGGTGGACAACTCAATGAAGGTGTCAACCCAGTGTGCCTCAGCAGTGAAAAAAGCAAACTCAATGCTAGGGATCATTAGGAAGGGTATAGAAAATAAGTCAGCAAGTGTCATTTTGCCTCTTTATAAATCTATGGTGAGGCCCCATCTGGAATACTGTGTACAGTTCTGGTCGCCATACCTCCAGAAGGATATTATGGAGTTGGAGAAAGTGCAGAGGAGGGCAACCAGAATGATTAGGGGACTGGAACACCTTCCTTACCATCTGAGGCTGCAGCGGTTGGGCCTCCTCACTCTTGAACGACGCCGTCTAAGAGGTGACCTGATTGAAGTTTATAAAATCATGCACGGTGTGGACAAAGTAGATAAGGAAAAACTGTTTTCCCTATCGCATAACACTAGAACTAGGGGACACTCCATGAAATTTTTGAGTACTAATTCTCAAACAAATAAGAGAAAGTACTTTTTCACCCAGAGGATTACTGGTCTATGGAACTCCCTGCCATAAGAAGTGGTGACAGCTGTCAGTCTTGACAGCTTTAAGAAAGGATTAGACAAGTTCATGGAGGACAAGGGTATCAATGGCTATAATTATTGATACTTAAGGACAACCTCCGGTTTGGAGAGATAGGCAGGATATCTCTCAATGCCATTTCCAGGGAATCCTAAGCAGGTGAAGGCATCTGCTTGGGAATACCCTGAAGGAAATGGTGAGCCACTGTGTGAGACAGAATGCTGGACTGGATGGGCTGTGGCCTGCTCCAGCAAGGCTGTTCTTATGTTCTTATAACTATGTATCCTACTGCACCATTTACCAATGGCATGCTGATGACACAGAAATTTTCCTGCACATTTGTCATTTAGATTGAAGAAATTTAAATTACCCCTCCCCTCTAAAAACATGAGGTAAAATTAACATTTCTAAATGATTTCTCCCAAGATTAGGCTGCAAGAAAATTTCTTCTTTCAAATCAGAAATGCCCTGTTCTATTGTTTTTAAGACACATGCTTAGACACCTTGGTAGTCAGAGAATAAGACTAGGACCCAAGAGCCCTGGATTCAAATTGCCACCAGACTGTGAAATTCAATGAGTGGCTCTGTTTCACCATGCCCTCCCTTATGGAGTTATTAAGGGCAAAGTGGGAAGGAATGGGATGAAGTATAATGCCTTGAGCTCACTGGAGGAATTGTTGGCTATAAATGTAATAAATAAATAATAAACATTTTTTATTATTGGTTTTAACAAGATCATTCTTGAAAAACTTGAATTCATATCTCATCTCATTAATGCATACTGAGAAAGTTGTTTTTATGTGCCATTAAGCTAATTTTCTGTTATGGCAATTCTCCCTCTCTTTTTTCTTATTTCTTGGTTCTCAAGATCAAAGAGTGTTTTACTGTTGCCACTCCCAGTGAGTTTCTGTTGTGTATTGAGGCACATTTGCAAGTTGCGCGGGTAACGCCTTGCAAGAGGAAAATGGCGGTTTCCAACCATCCAAATTAGGAGCTAAAGCTGGCGCAAAAAAACCCTGTTCAGAGCACGCTCATTATGCTAATCCAAGGCCTATGATTGGTTACAGTTTTGGATCCTGTTCCTCTTTGGTTAATTACATATATATCCTGTTAGTTGTGGTTGTCCGGCGGGGCGCTACTTTGTATCAAGGAGCCACCACCGGGGAGACACTATATAAGCCCCATGAGTAAACAAGGATGGGGCCGGACCGGATTGATGCTACCCATTCCACACAGGTAGCCAGCAACATGCTAAGCCTGGGTCTCCTCCACTATGCTACCGCTCCTGGTGTAGCTAGCCTTTGCCTCCTACACGGCAGATCCCAGAGGAACTGATTTCATGGTATTGTATAGCCATCTCTGTGTCCAGAACACCTTGTGAGCATATCCTACAAGATTGTTGAATAAAGACTGTTGCTGTTCTGTTCATCGTTGTCTGGACTATTGCTTATAAGGGCCGGACATAACAGTTTCTGTGGCCATGTGAGGATTTTAATCAAGGTCTTCAAAGTTATCATCTTTTACTTCATTTTCTATGCCAGGAGTTCTCAACCTTTTAAAGCCAGCAGCCAGGTCACACTTCCTCAGACAGCTTCGGGGGCCAGACAGCCATTTTGCTCTTCCTCCACCACATGGTACTTCTGGAGGTGGTGGTGGGGCCACATGAAATGGCACTGAGGGCTGCATTCGGCCCACAGGCCCCAGGTTGAGAATCTCTGCTCTATGCTATCATGGTTCAGGAACCATGAACTGCCATGACCTTATTGCGCTACACCAGCTGGGGGAAATTTTATTTTAAAATAGACAATATTAAACTAGAAGGAAAGATTTCACTGTCACGGGGTTGTCACCTCAAATAACACTGCCCACAGCTCCACTTGGGTGCAAACTAATTATCTTCATTGGGGGCATTAAAAACAAAGAAAGGAAACTCTAGCACAGTGCCAGGAAATGAATACAACAGCTTTAAAACAGTGATGGTGGAGCACTCTACATAAAAACAAATGAGGACACCATAACTTTGAGCAAACTCAAACAGCACCAACTACTGAGCCCTTTGAGCATGCCCTGTCTGGACATGCTCAAAGTTGTTTCTTCAGTTTTTTGTTTGTTTGCTGCATGTAAAAGCAAAACACTCATAGGTAGTGAGCATACATTTTTGCACTAGAGAAGTAGCTGTATGTCCTCTTTTATGGAGGACAATCTGCCATTTGAAAGACTGCCATGTGACAATCTTCCTTTGAAAGTGCCCTCCATTTGAAAGGCTATCTGGTTCATGTCCGCTTTAAAAATCAAGAGTGTTGAGAAGGGACCTTGAAATTACCCCATCCATCATGAGCAGCATCTGGACAGCAGACCCAACAAATACCTGTACACAAGTCACCTGGTCACAATCTTATCCTCTTCACTGAAATTATATCTAATTTACGAAAATATTTTCTAGTTTTACATCTGTATACATACATTAGCACATGTGATTTTGCCCAAAATCAATGTCTTCACTTATCCTCTTTCTTGGTGATCAAGATTATTATTACTAGATTATTATTACTAGATTGAAATGGCCATGCTAAGTAATATGCATACTTCCAAGAATAGTCTATTGACTCTATCCAACCATATGTATTTAAAATATTTAGGTCCCCTGCTATTACAGCATGGTTAAAACCTTGTTAATCTGAGCAGATGCAAATGCTGGTTTACATCTAAGGCTGTTGAGGTCATTAATTCACCATACATCAGAAATGAGGGCACATAGCAACATTGATGATCTTTTATGCATATAGGAACAGATCTGGTCCCCTCGGAAATGATTTTGGGGTGTGGCCTAGGAAACCAGGTCTAATAGTGTCCCTAGGTCTTTCAAATCTTCAAGGGAAGTAGCTATTGAATTGTTGTACGCTGTCCAGAGTCGCCCATTGATTGACGTATTTTGAGTATTGTTCCATTTGACTATGTCAGTTTATTGTGTTGAGTGTTATTTATCTAATTTTTTTATTGTATCTTTTCACTTTCCTGCTGCTGGCTGTGCTGCAGTCAGCATGCACCAATGTTAACCGCTTAGAGTCTCCTTTGGCAGAATGAAGCGGTATACAAGAATAAAATAAAATTAAATGAAATGAAATTGGGCAGCTATACAAATCGCACCAAATAAATAAATAAATAAACACCTTCCGAAGGTATCCCTTGCAACAGTCACAGGCTGTCTATGCTTCACTTTATTCAAGATAAAGCCACACCTTTATTTTATTTTATTTCATTTAGTTTCTTTTAAGGTATATCTCCAACTTTCACAATGCCTAACCCATTTTTGAGGACTTGTATATCAAAACATTATATTACATATCTTAATGTAGTTCATCATCACAGTTTATGGATAATAAAATGAAACATCAAATCAAATCCTAAAATGCTTAAAAAGAGAGAGCAGTAAAACTACCACGAAAATATATGTTTTCCCCTATACCTATTTTCAGCCGTGAGATTTTCCTTTGGAGCACAGCAGGCGACAGAAGAGTTAAAATTGGATCTCAACATGGGCTCATAAACCGGTAGGCTTTCTCAAAGAAAATGAAAGGAGGTGGGAGAGAAAGTTCGGTTTCACTTACCAGTGATAACTTTCGTTCTTCGAGTATATAGTTTGTGAATACACACTCATGGGTTATGCGCCTGCGCAGAACGGCCGATCGGAGGCTTGAAAAGCTATTGGTCAAAAGTTTTGGCGGTAAGACCGCCCACCGTACCGCCCACCCTGAGGCGCCCGCGCGCCATTTTACCTCAGTTCCATACTTAAGCCAAGCACAGGATAAACCAACTGATCTCATCCGTGCAGCTCAAGAGGGGAGGCAGGGTGGGTAGTGTGTATTCACAAACTATATACTCGAAGAACGAAAGTTATCACTGGTAAGTGAAACCGAACTTTCTCCTTCGTATAGTTTGTGAATCCACACTCATGGGAGATTAGCAAGCTCACACTTACTTGGTCGGTGGGCAGTCGGATGAGATGATCCCACGATGAGCTGAAGAACCCGTAGGTGGACCCGTCAGGGGCGTTGAGTCCGGAGCCCTCTGGTGAGGACGACACGGCCAAGCCTGGCGTCCGCAGTGGCTCTGGTGTCCACCCTGTAGTGCTGGACAAATGTGGAAGGTCTGGACCAGGTGGCAGCCTTACATATGTCCTCAAGCGGTGTGCCCTCCAGAAAGGCAGTGGATGTGGCAACCGCCCTGGTGGAATGCGCCCTGACATGCGGTGGAGGTGGCAGTGAAGCTGACTCGTAGGCCAGGTAGATGGTAGAGGTGATCCATTTGGAGAACCTTTGAGCAGAGATGGGTTCACCCTTGGACTTTCCCCCATAAGCCACAAAGAGGCGTTGCGACTTCCTGAACTCTCTAGTCCTGCTGGTGTAAAACAATAAAGCTCGTTTCACATCCAGCGTGTGCCAAGTCCTTTCTTGGGCGTTAGTGGGGTTCTGGAAGAAGGTTGGCAAGGAGATAGTTTGTGCCATGTGAAACTTGGAGACCACCTTGGGTAGGAAGGTGATGTCCGCTTGGAGGACGACGCGGTCGTTGAAGAACTGGAGAAAAGGTGTGTCTGCTCGCAGGGCAACCAGCTCACCAGCTCGTCGTGCAGACGTGATGGCCACCAGGAATGCTGTCTTCCATGTGAGGAGACGAACATCGGCGGTAGCCATGGGCTCGAAGGGGGTCCTGGTGAGCGCGTTAAGAACGGTGGACAGTGACCATTGAGCCGTCGGTGTCCGGGCCGGCGGAAAAGCGTTCTTTAGTCCCTTGAGGAAGCGCTTTACCGTTTGGTCGCGGAAGGCCCCGGAAGCGGGCGAGCCAGCAGGAGAGTGCGCTACCACTGCTGCGAGATGCACTCGGATGGAGGTGATGCTGAGGCCAGACTCCGCCAGCTGGAGGAGGTAGGTTAAAATGTCCTGCAGTCCCACCTGCGTGGGGGGTGTTTGCCGGGCGGCCAGGAAAGCACAAAAACGCCTGTATTTGGAAGCGTAGGACTTCCTTGTGGAAGGGCGCCGCGCTAGTTCAAGGATCCTGGCCAGTCTGGGGTTATCCTCCACGCGGTGAGGTGGAGGCTGGGCAGGTCCGAATGGTGCAGCTGGCCCTGCTCCATTTGGAGGAGTGTCGGTGATTCCGGCAGTGTGCGATACTGCGACGACATGCGCAACAGTAGCGGAAACCAGGGTTGGCGCGGCCACGCCGGTGCCACCAGAATTGCATTGGCTCTGTGTTGGTGCATCCTGGTGAGTACCTTCTGGACCAGAGGAAACGGAGGAAAGGCATAGAGATAGTCCTGATCCCACCGTTTCATGAAGGCATCGCCCTCGGAGTTCAGTCCGATGCCTGCTCTGGAGCAGTACCTGCTGAGTTTCCTGTTGGACTCCGATGCAAAGAGGTCGATGCTCGGCGTCCCCCAGACCTCGCACAGGGACTGGAACACTCCGTCGTCCAGCTCCCATTCGTGGGTCGTGGAGGTGAGACGGCTCAGGTGATCTGCCAAAACATTTAGCGTGCCCTGAATGTGCACTCCAATTGGGAAAATGTGCCTCTCCAGACACCATTCCCACAACTGCACTGCCAGGTACAGGAGGGTGGTGGACCGTGTTCCTCCCTGCTTGTTGAGGTACGCCACCGCCGTGGTATTGTCCGAGGCCACTTGAACCGCCTTGCCGGTGAGCAGAGTCTCGAAGGAACGCAGGGCCTTCCAAATGGCCAGCAGCTCCAAGTAATTTATGTGGTACACCGTTTCGTGCGGTGTCCAGGTGTCGTTGACTGTGAGAGTCCCGCAAGCAGCGCCCCAGCCGAGGTTGCTCGCGTCGGTCAGTATCTGCAACGAGGGTTGCGGGGGGTAGAAACTCTTCCCCGTGGCCACGTTGAGTGGTGTAGACCACCGCAGCAGTTGGTCCCTCAGTTCTGGAGATGGGGTCAACCGTTTGGATTGGCTCTCCCGAAGTGCGTCGAACTCGTGAAGGAGCCATGATTGCAGGGACCTGAATTTCAACTTGGCATGGGGGATCACTGCCGTCGTTGAGGCCATCAGGCCTAGAAGTCTCTGAGCCTTCTTCGCCCGGATGCACGGTTTCGTGCGCAGTTCGCTCACCCCCTGCGCAATGTCCCGTAAGCGTTTCTGGGGGGCGTAGGCTCTCGTAGTAAGCGAGTCGAGTACCGCTCCAATGTACTCGACGCGCTGGGAAGGAGTCAACTTCGACTTGGTGAAGTTGATCCTGAGGCCGAGACTCTCCATGAGGTGAACCGTGTATTGTGTGTCCCGAACGGCCGACGGTTTGGTGGGGGAGACGATCAACCAATCGTCGATGTACGGGAAGACCCTGATGCCCCGTTGGCGGAGGAATGCAGCCACCGGAGCCATGCATTTGGTGAAGACCCGCGGTGCCGTGGCCAGACCGAACGGTAGGCATCGGTACTGGTACACGGAATGGTCGATACGGAAGCGGAGAAACCGTCTGTGTTCCTCGAGGATGGAGACGTGGAAGTAGGCATCCTTGAGGTCTATGACTGTGAACCAGTCCCCTTTGTTGATGAGGGGGAGGACGGTCTGTAGGGTCACCATCCGGAACTTCCTGGTGTGGATGCATTTGTTCAGGCGGCGTAGGTCCAGGATAGGGCGAAGGCCTCCGTCCTTCTTCTGGACCACGAAGTACCTCGAGTAGAAGCCGTTGTCCCAGTCGGACGGTGCTACCCGCTCGATGGCTCCCTTGGAGAGAAGGGTTGCTATTTCTTCCTCCAAATGGGGGGACGAGGTGGTGAGACGATGTTTTCCTACTCGAGGCACCCGCACGAACTCGATGGCGTAGCCAGAGGACAAGATCTTTAAGACCCACTGGTCGTCTGTGATGCCCGACCATGCCTGGAGGAAGTTCCGGAGGGGGAGGTACGGGATGTGGAGCGAGAGAGACTCGGCCGTCGCAGCTTCAAACGCGGGGCTTGGGCCTCGCGGTCGAACGCTTGTCCTGTCCATAGGGCCGGTAGCGGGGTTTGTGTTGTCGCCGCTGTTTATAGGAGCTGGATCTAGGCTGCTCCGTCGGTCCCTGCTGCTGTGGATTGCCCTGGAACCGCCGTGTGAAGGGCTGGAACCTCGGCCTGGTGGAAGTTGCCGGCGTGGTGAGCCCCAGGAACTTCGCCGTGGAACTGGTCTGGCGCATCTCATTCAGGACCTTATCGGTGTCCTGACCGAAGAGGCCCTGCCCGTCGAAGGGAAACTCCTCGATGAGCTTTTTCATAGCGTCATCGAGGGAGGTGTCCCTGAGCCAAGCATGGCGACGGAGGTAGATTGCGGAGGCCATGTCTTTTGCCGCATAATCGTTGATATGCCGGGCAGTGCGCATCAGCTGCTCGGCGACGAAGTCCCCCTCGGTGGCCAGCGCGTCAATCCTCTTCTGGGCATCGGCGGGCAGTTTAGCCGTCTCAACCTTCACCTGCTCCCAGAGGTGAGATTGGTACAGGCCCATGGCGGCCGAATAGTTTGCGGCCCGAAAGAATAGGGAGCCGGTGGCGTAAAACTTACGCCCCACCGCGTCCAGTTTCTTTCCCTCCGGCGTCGACGGGACCGGGAATCCGCTGGTGGCCGTCCTATGCTGGAAGGCCTTGACCACCAGGGAATTCGGCAGGGGGTGCGCCTGCAAGAACTCGACGTTCTCGTCCAGGACCCGGTACATGCTGTCGAGCCTGGACGAAACGGAGTGTGCCGCCAAAGGTTTCTTCCACGTCGCCCTCGCCGTGGTCATCATGGAGGGGAGCATGGTTATGTGGACCGGCCGCACAGCACGCCTGTCGAGCTTCGCGGTCATCTGATCCTCACCCTCCAACGGCGGTTGGTCGACCTTCAGGTTGAGGGCGGTGCCGAGCCTCGTGAGCATGGCGGTCAGTGAGCGCTGGTCCTCACCACGCGGTGGGTCCACTGAGCCGATGGCCTGTTCCGGCGTGCGCTCGGCGTCGACGTCTCCCTCGTCCTCCTCCGACGACGAGCTGGACTCATCGGAGGACGAGGGAGGCAGTCTTTTGTCCACGTCCGGACCGCGCCAGTACGGCCTGGGCGGGCCGGCGGGATGGGCGTCCACCGCATCAACGTCCGGACCACACCATGACGGGTTGGGTGGGCCGGCGGAGCGGGCACTCGACCCACGGGAGGTCGGTGGGGCCGCGGCAGAGCCGGGATGCCCGGGGCTTGCGGTGGTCGGAACCGGAGCCGCAGAGGCCGCAGGCGTGGAGGTCTGGAACCTGGTCGCAAACGACGCCATGACCTGGAACATCTCTCGGACGAGGGCCATCTGAGACGCGTCCGAGTCCGCTGGCGGTGGAGCTCCGGTGGCCGGCGGGATGGTGGCCCACGACACGGTGGGAGCCGAAACGGTGGCCGGCGTCGGTGTCGGCGAAACGGTCGTCGGAACGGTGACGACCGCCTCGTCCGTCGGCGTCCTGGGCCGTGGAGAGACGGAGGCCTGCCTCGGCGAGGAATTTCTGCCCCGAGGAGGAGAGGAGAGCACCTGAGGTGGGCGAGCTGGAGCCCCAGCCCTGCGTCCTTTCTCAGGTGACCCGGAAGACGACCGTCCTCCCCAGATGGAGGATCCCGGAGAAGGACATCAGGCAGTCGAGAACGGCGGCGAAGGCCCGGGAGAGGCGGGTGTGCGCGGAGTGGGGGGAAGCGACCGTCTCTTCTCCGACCCACGCTTGCGCTTCTTCTCACCGTTCTTGTCCTTCTTCTTCTTCTTCCTCATCGGAAGCACGGAGGAAGAGGCCGGCGGTGGTTGAGCGGCAGCGGCGGCCGTGGAGGCGGACGCGGCGGGAGCCAGAGCGAGCTCCATCAGGTGAGCCTTGAGGCGATTGCTTTGGTTCTGCACCGCGAGGCGCGTAAACTTTTTGCAATGCGGGCAAGACTGGCTCTGATGCGACTCTCCCAAACAAAAAAGGCACAGGCTGTGTCCGTCGGAAGCCGGAAACTTCTTAAGGCAAGCCGTGCACTGTTTAAACGCTGCAACCATCAACCGCGGAAAAAATTCTTCCAGTGGAAGTTTCTGGAGACAAGTACCCCGAAGGGCCAACCAGCCGCCACCCCCTTGAGGGGGGAGACGGTGATCGATGCGAAAAATTGGCTACTGAATCCACTCAAGAGAAGAGACAGAGCCGGGGTGGCGATCCTGCCCGGAGGACAAGATCACCGAGAAAAATTGTTAAGATTTGCCAAAAAGACTTTCCCTCAGAAGGGCGAAAAAATTGAGGAAGCTCTCAACGATCGTCCTGCTGCTACGGCGGAAAGAAGAGAACTGAGGTAAAATGGCGCGCGGGCGCCTCAGGGTGGGCGGTACGGTGGGCGGTCTTACCGCCAAAACTTTTGACCAATAGCTTTTCAAGCCTCCGATCGGCCGTTCTGCGCAGGCGCATAACCCATGAGTGTGGATTCACAAACTATACGAAGGAGAACTTGAACAAATGAGTGAGCCCCCCCCCCCCCCATGATTTAAAATAATGGGTGTGTGAATTTGTCCATTTTCTAAAACAAGTTTAGATGGTTTTCAGGTGGTCCTTTAACAGTAAGGGGTGGGGAAGCAAAATCTCTTCCCCCAGCAAAAGAGATTTTGTTAGAGAGAGGCATGTGAGAGAGCAAGTTCTCTTCCCCAGGATTGAATTGTTTGGTGATCTCATTTTCGTCCTGGATTTTGCCCATTCTAGATTCTGGAGGTGGTCAAGCAACTCACCATGAGAAAGGCAGCCTGCAAATGACACAAATAAAATAAAATAAATGTCTGGTACATCCTTCATGCCCCTAATTTTTAACTTAAAAAGTCCCCTTATGCTCTCTAAGGGATATGGGAGACAGTTTTTGCACATAGACCCAGGTTTCTTTTAGGGCAAAAGAAGCCTTTTTTCCCCTTTCAATTCTGGAAGTGACCAGAAGTATCTTACAGTTTTGAAAAAGCTTGGAGATGAACCTTGGTGAAATAGTCCTTGTGCATCCTAGAGACGAATATTTAGGAAGTTGCAGAAGGTTGTGGTGTTGGGGAGATTCACTCAGGGAGCCACAAGCAATTCACAGGCTACTCTTTGCCCACCCTGGACTGCAATACATGATGTTATTTTATTAACTGCTTCTGTCCATTCACTTCCTTACTTTGGTAACATCTTACCTGCTGAGCTTAAAGGTCAGCTGGTCAGCAGATCAAGACCAAAGTGCTGTGTGATGGAATGAGCTACCGTGATCTACCCCAACTCATGCCCCAATCTAGCAGTTCAAAAGCAAGAAATTGCAAGTAGATAAATGGCAGGAAAGGTAACAGCTTTCTGTGCACTCCAGCATCTAGTCATGCCTGCCACATGACCACAGAAATGCCTGCAGACGCAGACAACACTGGCTTTTTTACTGTAAACAGAGATGAGCACTGCCCCTTAGAGTCAGACACGACTGGCTTTCAAGCAAGGGAGACCTTTACCTTTAATCAAGGTTACCCAGTGTGGTGTGGTGGATAGGGTGATGGACTAGGATTTAGGAAACCTGGATTTTAATCCCAGCGTGGCCACAAAAACTCACAAGGGATGAGATGGAACAGGTAAACACCCTGGCTGCTTTCGATTCCAGATTGATAGCATGAGACACAAACAAGTTATCGCTCTAGTCCCTGGCAAATAGAAGGGGAAGAAATGGAATCAGTGACAGACTTTCCTTCTTGGGATCGAAGATCACTGTAGATGGTGACTGCGGCCATGAAATAAAAATAAGCTTACTTCTTGGGAGGCAAGCTATGGCAAACCTAGGCAGCATAATAAAAAGTAGAGACATCACCCTGCCAAAAAGAAGTTCACATCATTAAAACAATGATCTTCCCAGTAATAATGTATAGCTGTGAGAGATGGACCCTAAGAAAGGCTAAACGCAGAAGAATAGACACCTTTGAACTGTGGTGCTGGAGAAGACTCTTGAGATTCCTCTGGACTGCAAGAAGATCAAATCAGTCAATCCTAAAGGAAATCAACCCTGGCTGCTCCTTGGAAGGACAAATACGGAAGCTGAAGCTGTCAGCATCTGCAGATATTTGCAGACGTTTCCATGGACATGTGGCAGACATGTCTTTACACCGGAGTGCACGGAACACTGTTTACCTTTCCCACCGAAGCGGTACCTGTTTATCTACTTGCAATTTCTTGCTTTCAAACTGCTAGGTTAGAAGAAGCTGGGACAGAGATGGGAGCTCACTCCATCATGCAGCACTCGGGTCTCGAATTGCTGACCTGCTGACCTTCCAGTCATCAAGTTCAGGGTCTCTGATAGAGAGGGAAAATGACAGATCAGGACTGTGGGAGTCCTCCTGGTAGATGCACATCTTTCGTTGAATCTGGTCGTGAACTGTAAAAAAAATGTGACACAGTCCACCTCAAACCCATAGTATTTCCCATATTTTTTTTCCTCATGTCATTGAGCACTTACTCAGTAGTAATTGAAATGCAATATGCATGTTGTCAAGAGCAATCTCTTTGTCAATATTTCCCGGTGAGGCATCAAAGGGAAGCCATGATATTATAGAAGACACAGGGAGCCTTACTGTAGAACTGCTATCCTTACATCCTACTTGTATGTAATGTTTCAATTTAAAAGAGAGAATGTAGAAGAATTTCTCAATGTGTCATACTCAAAATGATAGCTGGGAGAACCAGCCAAAAGGATAAAACTAAACAAAAGGTCAGTTTAAAAATGATATTAACCACAATGGTGTATAAATGGAAACTACTTTATTTTTTTCAGCTGTTCACATTTCTTGACAACATTCTGTGGCAACGCAACACCATGAATTTTATGTAGTCCACAATAGTACAGACAGGACATGGAAAGGCTTTAGGGTAGAGGCATAATAAGTTTCCAGTTCTCATTAGCCAGGCATTTCACTCACACAAACCACAAAGCAAATAATGGTGCCATACGATGTGTTTTGGGGGCTTTTTAAACCACTCAATGTAACTGTCACTGTTGTTGATTTATGGTGCTTGCGTAACTGAATGAGGAAAATAAATCAGGGCTGCCTATTGAAGACTCACGAAGCACTGGTTCTTATTTTTCTTTCAGTTAGAAAAGTTGATTCTGAACATGAATGTCGGAGCAACCAGTTCACTCTGTGTCAAGCAGGCATCTCACTTCTCCTTCGTTTTATATGCTGAGATGAGCACCTGCTAATGAGAAACAAATGTCATATTCCTGCTTGCAATTTCTTGCTTTCAAGCAGAAAGGACTCTGAACAGGGTTGCCCTTGCTTGAAAGCCTGTCGTATCTGACTCTAGGCACTGCCTCTACTTCTGTTTTATACTTTTATGTAAAATGAAATTGGAATGACTCAGGTTTCTCCTGCTACTTTGCCAGCATAGGCAATAAAAGTGGAATTCCAAGACATTCTCTCCAACTGAGCAAACCACGCTTTTCTTATCTCTATATAACTTAAAGTTGGTTCTATTCCAATTCTTTCTCTTATAATCTCATTCCTGATTTTATCTTTTTGAGTCACTCTGGCAGACTTCCTCAGAAATCTCATTTCCATGGTGAGCAACCTTTGTTTATATTTGGCTGTAAGTGTCCATAATTGGCACTAGCAACATACAGGCAAGGTGGGAAGGAATATGCTTTGTGTGCTTGTCAGTATAGTTTTATGTTGTAAGAGCGGAGCTAACCGTCCCAATGTTCAAATTGCCTTACTAAACCATATATTAATATTTTCATCCATTTTGCCATCTTCAGTAAATATTATTCCTAGGTATTTGAACTTTGCCACCTTCCCCAAAAAGAGAGGTTCGAGACAGGGTTGAAATTGGATGGTATATTCGGATTGAGCGATGGTTTTTTTAGGAGGGGGCGCACCAGTGCATGTTTGAGTTGTGGTGGGAGCACCCCCTCCCTCAGCGAAGCATTGACCACCGCTGGAATCCAACCACCCAGATCTACACCCACTGCATCAACTATGCTGCCTAGTCATCTCATCCTCTGCCACCCCCTTTTCCTTTTGCCTTCAATCTTTCCTAGCATCAGGGCCTTCTCCAGTAAGTCTGAAGTACTAGGGATGAGTAAAATTATTCATTTGGTAAATAATTTAGTAAATTTTCCCAAAATTTTCAAAATTCACCAAGGGAAAAAACAAAATTTATAAATTTGTTCATTTGTCATGGTAGGTTAAAAATTTATTTCAGTTAGTATTTAACCATACCTTCGATATCTTGGAGTCATTATTCAGCAAGGAGCCCACTCATTAGTAGACGTCTCCATGACCACATTCCACACAATGGACTTGAGAAATAAAGTTCATCTACATGTGGTTTTTTAGCCATTCAGATATCACGTCACCCGCTGGCTAGGCGGACCTTGACGTGTGCCCTCCACTTTTACCTTGCCCAAGGGATCCAACAGAGGACACTTTTGTGAGTTTTAGTGCTGGCCCAGCATCATTGACAAGAGATGGGCAACACTTGAACATTGGGATGGTTAGCTCCACTCTTACAACATAAAACTATACTGTATGCCGCCGCTGCCAGAAGCCTCGCCTCTCCCCGAGCCCACGCCACTGCTCGGGGATGGGAGGCATGTGTGTCCAGCACCTTCCCTGCCCCTCAGAGCCTTGCCTGCTCGGGAGACATAAGAAGAGGATGCTGAAGATGCACCGCTGCTGCTGCCGCCACAGGAAGCCTCGCCTCTCCCCTAGCCCACGCCACCGGCTCAGGGATGGGAGGCACATGTGTCTGGTGCCTTCCCCACCCCCACCCCCACCCCCCAGAGCCTTGCCTGCTCGGGAGGTATAAGAAGAGGACGCCAAAGCCTCACCACTGCTGCCGGTGCCGGCAGGAGCCTCGCCTCTCCCTGAGCCCACGCCACATGCTTGGGGATGGAACAGGCGTCGTTGAGGATGCTGAACCCCTGGGGTTTTTGTCAGAAGCATCGAGCCAGGCTCTGCCATGCGATGAACTTTTTGTATTGTAAAGTATTATTGTATTATTGTAAGGTATTTTTTGTAAGGCATTTCTGTATTGTATGCTTGTATTTTCTTGTGGGGAGTTTATTGTGAGATTATTTATTTATTGTACCTTACTTGTATATTTTTGCTATATTTTATTTCTCATTTTTGTTACATTGTACCTGTATTTAATATGTTGTTATGCTGCCCTGAGTTAGGCAGGGTATAAATATAATAAACTAAACTAACTAACACTGCCTAGTTAGACCATTGAAGCCCCCACACACGGACAAAGCTCTCACCTAGTGGGGACTTTTATCATAAATTTATCAAAATGTATAAAATGGGAATGTGAGGGGAAAGCAAATTTTTCATTCTCACTAAGTACTGGCCTTGTCAGTTCAAACTTGATGGAAAGAGGGTAAGGAGTAACTTAGCATACATGGAAGTCTATCATAAGTACATGTTTTCTGTTTTGAAACCCAAAGGTTGCCTTGTGGCAAGACAATATTCCTGTGAATCAAAAGCTAGCTGTGTCCCTCCTTCCTGGTTGCAACTTCCCAAAGCACGTGGTTTTAATATAAAATTCCAGCACAGGAATGTTCATTTATCACCAAATGACAAAGGCTTCAGTGTTCCAGGAAAAACCTTATTTACAATGGACTTACTTCATTGCATTCTTATCAACCTCGGCATCCATTTCACCCAATATTTCAGCCACGGCAGTTGAAAAGGTCTTTTGATCACACCACTATGTGCATGTTCAAAGTCAGAACACAGTCAGGCCTCACCAATCCAAACTTGGTAATGTCCAGATGTTATATTGATACAGAAAGCACATCTGAGCAGTGGTTATACTTTTGCAAAGATATGAAGGAAACGTCAAAATTATATTGTTAGCATTTGAATGAAACCCAGATTTGCTGAAAGTTCACAAGGAAATAGGAACCTGGGCTTTCTGTCCACAGCCTGATCATTTTTCTAAGAGGCAGAAGTCTCTGCTTATTTGTAACAGCTAAGCTGAACCGCTGCTTCCTCAAAGATGCAAATCGTGTCCAATGAGATTCAGCAGCAGGTAGATGCAGGAAATGAAAGCCATTGCTTACACTTCAAACATACTTCAAACCTATCGGTATTCTCTTGAACAAAGTGCCAAGTTAAATACCATGCCCTCCTGAGGCCTTCACTTTTGATCATATCCGTAGAAAATATTTAAAAAATAAACTTGGATAAATTGAGATAAAGATTACTCAGCAATCCCCAATGGAATGTTAAGATAAAAAATTGAAACATACAAGAGTAGAAGTTTATGAAAGGAGGATTCCCATTTCCTATACCCTCATGGTATCCTTTGGAAAACCTCCCTCAAAGAGAGAGGGGAGAATTCAAAACAAAATGAGACGTAGAATGTGGTGAAGAAGTACCGGTAATTATTTAGAAATGGGTCAAGACACTCCTCGTGACCTTCATTGAGTTCCCCTTACTACATCTCTACTGTCTCACATCCAGAGGAGAGGAAATCAGCGGAACAAGGATGTCAGTGGGAAAGGAAAGAGACTGGTCCAGCTCAAGTGCATACAACAGGGAGGGAGGGAGGGGGTGGCCACTCTGAACTTGTTAAATTTTTCCTCCCTCCCCCCCAGCATAGAGTTCGCCCCTCCCCTCTGTGACATGGCCAGCAGCCTGTTGAATTTGGACACTCGGTGTCTAAAAGGTTCACCATCACTGACCTATCAACAGGTTCTTGAACTCTAAGGTTAACTCTAACAAGAGTGTCTGCCCGTCCAACTAGAGCGGATTGGAAGGGCTCTCTAGTTCTGCTATCAACTAGAGGAGCACATCTGTCTAGTACCTAAAGGAGGGCCTTCTCCATGTCCGCACCAGCCCTCTGGAACCTCCTGCCAACAGATCTAAGACTACAAACAGAATTGCTGCCCTTCAGGAAAGGTGTGAAGACCTGGCTGGCAGCGCAGGTGTGAGGGCCTAATGGGAATACGGTCCCCGCCTGTTGGCTCACAACAAGATAGCAATCAGGAGCCCTCTCTGTCTCTTTTTTACAGTGGTTGGGGTGGGTGGTTGGGATAACTAGGGGACTTATGTGTTTTTATATGTTTTTAAAAGTTGTTGTAATGCCGCCCTGAGTTGGGTTCACCTGAGTGGGCGGCGTATAAATGTAAATATTAAATTAAATTAAATTATATACCAGCTGTATATCTCTGCCCATGATGATCCCAGTGATGCAATCAAGGTCCTAGAGGCGGTTAGGGTCTGGATGGGGGACAACGGACTACAACTGACTTAAATGCTGTGGGTGAGGGGACCACTCATAAGGAGTTATCACGGGTGGTTTGGGATGGGGCATCGTTGCCCCAATCCGACCTGGTGCACAACTTGGGGGTCCTCCTGGACTCATGGCTTCTGCTCCAGAAGCAGGTTACGGCCGTGGCCAGGAGGGCCTTCGGGAAACGCATGTTATTAATCAATTGCGCCCACTCCTGGACCGGGAGGCCCTGTTTACGGTCACCCATGCCCTGGTCACCTCCTGTTTGGACTATTGTAATGCACTCTACATGGGGCTGTCCTTGATGACCATCCAGAGACTGCAGTTGGTCCAGAATGTGGCAGCCCACGCAGTGGTGAGGTGTAGTGATTTTGCTCATACCTCGCCACTGCTACGGGAGCTGCACTGGCTGCCTATATACCTCCGGGTGCAATTCAAGGTACTGGTTGTCACCTTTAAAGCCCCTCATGTTAGCAGACCAGGATACCTCAGGGGCCACATCGTCCCTAGGACATCGACCTGTCCCACAAGAGCAAACCCTACCCTTAACAGTCCAATTCTTCCATGGGCTTGAGCTTCTCTAGCTACAGATTAACAGAAGCAGGTAGCACAGTTCAAGCACTGAGAAGAGGTTTAATGTGTATATGCAAGGCAGGTTAATCCTCATTCCCTACTCTACCCCCCAGTGCTCTCTTCACACCAAGTTTTAGTCTGGAAATAAGAGCCTCCATTATGTTTAGACTTTAAAAGCAACCAGCAATTCTGCAAAATAAAAATTTTCTGTATTAACCATGGAATGCTGGTATAAAAACCTAAAGAAGTTGATTTTTATTCACAAAAGCTTGATTATTTGTTTACTTTTGTGGTTTAATAAAGGCATCTCCTACTCAAACGTACAGAAAATCAGTGTTTCCAACTGCAAAAATAAGTTGCACATGTAGAGAACGTTGTCCTCTTCAAGCCACCACTCTTCATGCAAAGAGAACAAGAGACTGAGGCAGACCTATTCTGCTTCCTTTCCTCATGTGGCTAGGTTAATTCTGTGCTGACAGAATACAGCTTGTCAGAGGTATTACTAATTATGTGCTCGTTCAAAACGCTTCCCAATTTTGTCTCATTCCTTTTGACAAAGGACTTGCAGGTCGCTTGTTTTGTTTGATAAAATACCCAGTGTGGTTTAGTGGATAGAATGATGATCTAGGACACAGGAAAACTCAATCAGAATCTTTGCTTGAGTCCGAGAGGGGGTTGTCAGTGATAAAACCACTCCTTAAATATGTTACCTTGAAAACCCTATTAGATTCATTATAGCTTTCTTCTTTCCTGTCCCACTACTTTCTCGGCTTTGTCATTGGCCAAACTTAAGTCTTCATTGGTGCATGTTTCTGGCAATAATTGACAACCAGTTAATGAGCTGGATTCTGTATCTCTCCACATTCACACCATGTGTTGTTATCTGCCAGCAGCCCCCACTTGAGCATGTTGGTCTTACATTTAGGGATTCTGACCTATTCAGGGTCCTCCAAGTGATGTAGGGGAATTTGAGTTCCTCAGCTATATCCTCCTTTAATGATGTTCCTTGCCCAGTGAGCTCCTTCCTCCATCTTCTAATTTGGTTTTGCTCTTGTGTACCCTCAAGAATGTTTGTTCTTGCCATAAAGCCAGCAGACTTGAGGCTCATATCCATTCAGAGGATGTCAAGGGTACAACTGGATGGCACATAAAACATATACAGTGGTACGCCGTATAACGAACACTTTGTATAACAAAAAAATCGTATAACAAAGCATTTTGGCACTATTGGCGATACCCCACATAACGAAAAAATTTGTTATGCGGGGTATACCCTGTATAATGAACATTTTTTTCGTTACGTGCAGTATACCCCATATAACAAAAAAGAATCATTATGCAGGGTATCGCCAATATGATTTGCCTAACGAAAAAATCCGTATAACGAAGAGCTACATGGAACAGAGCTTTTTCGTTATGCAGAGTACTACTGTACATCGTATCTTTGTGGAAACTGAAACTTTAAAGGACAAAAACAAAATGAAAGAAATGCTTATTGACCATGGCCAAGATTTTAAAATAAAGTTGGGGTGAGATTGAGACAGACCCCAAGTTCTACAACTACAGATAACATTCTCATCAAGTGCAACACACCAGCTGAGGGGGTTTTAGGATCCCGGGTGGAAGATTGCCCGTTTGGAAGTAGAAACCTTCCCAGACCCCCGTTCTGAAGGACCTATGCCCTTTCCTTTCTGCTACAAACTGAAGAGCTAGTAGTATAATCTGCACAGACCTATTTTAAGATTTTAAGACTAGGAAACACTGTGTCCAACTTAAGCAGCAACAATGGAACTGACAGCCGTGTATGTAACACAGCCCGCAGGACATACAAGTAGCCTCATTATGTAAGCAGAGATCGGCAAGACTGTGTGTCCAGTGAAGGGGAAAGCAATCTGTAAAACTGGCAGACGAAGCAGAGAGGATCGGGTTTTATTTGGCAAAAGGAACCATTCATATTGTTCTCACCAAAAGCTTCTGTTTTTAAGTAAAGGTTACACTTGAAAAATAAAACATTCATAAGGCACATAGGATTACAGGCTACATGGGCTTTCTTCCTCTGAGGAACATCTCTGCAGAATTACTGGTCAATTTGAAAAGAATATTCCTTCTAAACAGTGAATCTTGTAAAGTACTGATATCTACAACGTTATTAAATAATGTTGTTTATATATACCAAAATACAAGGTTTATTACAAGCCATTGTTTTTTTTAAAAAAAACAGGGCTTTAAAAGGGCTTTTGCAGTACCTTACATTGAAAAAAACAGTGGGTTTCCAGATATTACAAAACTGGCTGGTTATTTATGGAATATACCCTTTGGAGTCATGCATTTTGTGTCCCTACACATCAAACAAAAGAAAGATATAGAAATATTCTTCTCCCTTTGCAACAAGAGTTATGCTTATTTCCAACTTCTGATTTTCTTCTAAGGAAGATCATCTTTTATTCCCATGTTACAGAGAAGCAAAAAAGCATTGAGTAGGGAGGTTAATCTCAGACCTTACATTCACACCAGTATCTACATGTTTAGAGATAAGAATAAAAGCTTTGAATGAAAGAATCGGAGAAACTGATGTTAACCCTTAGCCATTCTGTATGTTATTGATCAAAGGCAATCAAGTTAGCATCCATACAATTGCTGTGCAATGGGGAACTGATTTTCCAAGCTGTGACATTGCATGAGTCAATATATTGTTATTGACGAAGGCTCATTTGAATGGTTTCCCACTACGGTCTGAAGGGTTCAACAGATACTGCTCATTTTACATAGCCCTCTCATGGGAAACAATGGGAGTCAATTTTATTATGAGTTTCCATTTTTCATATGTAGGAGCCTCTGCCATGGAGACGGGGAGGAATCATTTCTCCAACAATCCTCCCGTACAATGGGCTTCCTCTAACTGGGACAACTGCCCATGCTGGCTGGGGTATTCCAGGAATTGTAGTCCAATTCAACACTCACCACCCTTTTCTAGGTTGCTGAATTTATTTTTATTTCTCTTTGTATCCTGCCTTTCTTTCAACAAGGTCAAGGCCAGGTATGTAGCTCTCTTCTACCCTACTCCTTCCTTACCATGACTCAGTAGAATAGACCAAGTTTAGAAGTAACTGAGCAAAAGTCTCCCAGCGAATCCCATGGCTTCAAGAGGGCTGAAACCCAGATCTCCCTTACATAACAGAGCTCTCCTAATAAAATCATTAGAATATTTGATTTGGTCACAGATTTGAGGGATATGGTAGCATTTACCTTTTTGAAAAACAAAAAAAAATACGTTTATCATCAGATGATAAATTGCCTGCACATGCATTCCCATTTATCTACTCAAGAGCCAAACCTAACAATTTTTAAAAAATTCTTAATTATATGCACCTAGATTGAAATGCCATTAATGATATTAAACGTGGAACATAAACACAATAACGTTCATTTAATGTATACTAAGGGGTACACAAAGCCTCTACAAAGATTGTGGTATTTTGAACCACAATCAGGCGTACCCTAGTAATGGCAATCTTGTGTTGCCAGCTAATCTTTCCCACACTAGGTCAGTCGAATTGAACTGCAGAATGAACTCACCAAAAGGTGCCTTCATTTTGGCAGTTTCGCGTCTGGCCTAGACATGGAAGAAGAAATGCATACTAAGAAATATGAATTCTAGGGGGAAATGCAAATAAAAGAAGCACTGTATCATAGTAGGAGCTTTTCTTTGTTTTTATCCCTGATTTTTTTACATAACTCAAAGCAAACCCATAAGAAAATGATTTTTATGTAGATCGAAGCAAACCCATAGGGAAAATTAATTTTTTACATAATTCAAAGCAAACCCATAGGAAATTGTGTTACGTAAACCAGGACATTTACGTAAATCGGGACATGGTTTTAGTGCAAAAATCATTACCTAAGTTGAAGTTTACGTAACTTGAGGCATACTTAAGTCAGCGTTTTACTGTATATGTATAGCTTTTTTAAAAATGTTATGTTACTGCCTTAGCTGGGCAAGAGACAGGTACAATTGCAGGGATTCTCAACCTGCAGCCAGCGGGCCGCATGTGGCCCATGGCACCATTTCATGTGCCCTCCCCCACCACACCAGGAAGTGCCATGTGGTGGAAGAAGGGCAAAATGGCCGTCCAGCCCCCGAAGCTGTCTGAGGGAGTGTGACTCGGGCTTAAAAAGGTTGAGAACTCCTGATTTAAAGCAACTATCAAACAAAAAGTAGGAAACATGTTCAGTCTGGGTTAGAACAAAAAAACAGAAGAGCCAGCAACACATTTGAATACAACACCCGCACTATCCAATGATCCTTGTCTCATATTCTATATCAGAATAAGGAAAGTTGTAACCATGGGGGGCTCTGAAGGCTGATTTTGATGTTGACAGCCTCCCCTTTTCTGGTAATAAAATATTATCTTCAGCTTCTCAAATCCTCCAAGAATGGTGACTCATTTTCAGAGTTCACTAGGGCCCCTTATATCATTTAAAATCCCCAAATACCAACTTTTCCAAATCAGAAAGTAGATTTAAAACATTTTCAGCTCTCCCCCAACAGTTTATGAAGCACCAGAATGGTGCCAGGGCATTGAAACAGGCCCAGGATTCACCAAATTTCCCTACTCTACATGCAAGAGCCATGTCTAGTCTTAAACCCACAGTGCTTCCCTTTCTTCTGTGTGGATGAGATGAACAGAATCATTCACTTTAGCCCTTGAACTACCCACAGTTCCTTACAATATCCAAACTCAAAAGAATTGTAATTTTAAATCATGGATTCTCAACCTGCATCCGGTGGGCCAGATGCAGCCCATGGCACCATTTCATGTGCCCCACCACCACCTCCACCACACCAGAAAGTGCCATGTGTTGTAGGAAGGACAAAATGGCTGTCCGGCCCCCAAAGCTATCTGATGGAGCATGACCTGGCCCAAAAAGATTGAGAACTCCAGTTTTAAATAAATGATAATAAGCCACCATGGTTTGATTCTGGTTAAGTATCACTAACTGGGATTTAAAAGTGAAGGTCCCCAAGTTGAGATGCCACAGATACCTGGCTAGTTTGAAAGTGAATTTCAAGTAACTTCTGGTTTCATTTTCCCCTTTACTTTTCTAATTTTCCAGTCACTATACAGTATCTGGTCCTCAGAGAATCCGACAGAAAACTGGCCTCTGGACCTTGCCAAACTTTTCCATTCCTGGTTTAAAAACTAAAATACATAGTTGATCCTGCTCACTTTCACTTAGTACATAAGATGGGTATAACAGAGGGAGCACATGGGAAAAAAAACTCTCCATAGCTTGTTAATACAATAAGAAACAACAGCTTCATAGTATGGCTGAGCTAAGTACTGTACAAGTTTAAATGCAAGAAAATAATGGAATTAAGGAGAGAAAAATCACTTTTTTAAAAAAGAAAAGAAACAATTGTTTAAAACTCCCACAGACCGCAAAGAGCAAGTTACAGTCCCATTTTGCTCTACCAGTGTTAGGTGTCATAATTCAGTTTTGCATGACTTGGTGTAAAACAGGAATTCACACAGATACGATTATGTGAACAGGTAATATTTTACATTTCAGATCCACCTCAGTTTAATCTATTGCAAGGAGAAACCGTTCATTTAAAATTTTGTTTTTATTTTTTAAAATGATCTGAAAAAAGATCCAAGCCAGTAAAAGGTACTGCATATTAGGCAGTGTTCGTTTCATTCAAAACTGCATGGAAAACCATATGAAACCTGAACTAGACATATAGTCCAGCTTATTGGCAACCTGCATTTTCAAACATTTAAATTGCTACATGAAAACTGGCAGGAAAGGATTTAACATGTTATGAAATCATTGGCTATTCACACCATGTAATTAAGACACTCCAGTAAAATACACTGTTAAGTAGAAGAAATCTCCACTGACTTCAGTGGATTGATTTCCTTGCTTTTATGTTTTCACATTCCACCTTGACAGGTATCACAATTGCTCCATTTCAGATGCCTATAACAATAATTTCATGTCAGAGAATACTCTGGGTTGAAAGGATTTTTAGGGGATGCCCAAATGAGGCTCCTTTCATGTCCCCAAGTGCAGCTCTCTGGTATCGAAACCCAACCTTCCAGTCTCCAGCTCAGCGCCTTAACCACTAAGCCACCGGGGAAGCTGCCTAATTGAGTAGCATCTGACTATAGGAAGAAAGATAACATAATTGATTGGAATTATGTTTGCAGAAAACATGATTACATGAACTTAAATCAGGCTCACCCAATCTAATGTCCATCAGATGGTTTAAACTATAACGTTGTATCGGCCATTTCTGATGGTGAAGGCTGACTTCAACTACTGAAGTCCAAATCTGTGGTACTACCAGAGGTTTAGAGCAGGGGTGGCCAAACTACAGCCCACAAGCCAGATCCGGCTCACGTTGCCAAATAATCTGGCCCACGCTGCCCTTGGAAGCAGAAATTAAATGTGCCGGCACATGTGCAAACATTGCTGTAAATGCACCCGTGGAACCATGTGACCAGCCCATGGCGCAAAGTTTGGGAACCGCTGGTTTAGAGCATGCTTTATAAAGGATGCCCATCATTTTTCTTAATCTGGTTTTAAAATAAACTGTCATAGGGCCTCTAGAAAGAGAAAAGCAGCCAACGACTACTAAAATATATCTTTTTATAAGGAACCAGACATGCATATTACACCACATATGGGAGATCCATTAAGTCAAGAGTCTACAAAGAAGATACATCATGGAAGCAATTTGCTGTATTAAGACATCTCTATGCCATGCATGAAGTAGGCATCTCATTGTAATTAAAAATACATAGGATTTATGTGCAGAGTCTTGCTACTGCAGCAACATTATGGATTGTTTCTGGAATGCACTGAATAATTTCTGGAGACCACAAGACTGGAAAAAGCAGAAGGGAAGCACTTTTCCAAGCAAAGTGTCGTCAGAGGCACACATGTTCCAAAATCAGTCTGTAGTGATCTGTCCTTCAACAGCCCTTTACCACCTCCAGGTAGCTTTTGTAAGAAAACGCGGTCTGTTCAGATTTCTCCTTTGCACACGCGTAATGCCTCTGCAAAGCATTTAGTTTCAAAATGGATGCCTTTAGCAGCATGTATGGTTGTGGAACGTAGGTCGCCACACTCTGGAATATAGAGATCTTTGAGCTAACATAGCTTCAAAACCGCTCTTGGTAATGTATCAGGCTGCCATTTTTTGTTTCTTTATTTCTAGGCCTTTGTAAATCCTACTATACAAAACAACAGTACTTCTTCCACCAGGATTTGGAAAGGTTTTTCATTTTGTCCGGAGTCCTGCTTTTTGATTTCTTTGGCTGCTGTTGGGTATCCGAGTACTGGATGCCCGCAACAATGGCTGCATCAAAGACTTCTTTGAGGTTTTTCTGAGTCAGAGCGGAGCACTCGATGTACGAGGCGGCTTTTATTTCCTCAGCACAGAGCCTGGCAGCTTCCTCGGCCACGGGCTTTTCTTTGCACTTGTCCAGTTCAATGAGGACTTTGACGTCCTCCCGGAGGTCTGATTGGGTCCCAACGAGAATAATCGGCGCTTTAGGGCAGTGGCAGCGGATCTCAGGGACCCACTTTTCACTCACATTCTGGAAAGAAGAAGGGCTCACAACGCTGAAGCACAGCAAAAAGATGTCTGTGTTGGTGTAGCAGAGTGGCCGGAGCTTGTCAAATTCATCCTGTGCAAAAAAAGAGAGAGAAAAAAACTAATGAGATTATCCAGAGACAAATTTGTTCATCCTGAAGATGGCCTTCAAAGCTCTACAGTGCCAATCTGAGGGCAGGAAAGTCCTTCCCCTTCATCTTCTTCATAATCAAGAATTTCCATTTTTAAAAGAAACCCAATTCCTCATTATCACTGAAAAAAGATCAGTTTTTTAAAAAAGGTAGCACCTGAAATTTATAAACACTATCTAAGCTGGTGCCCCTCCTGCCAACCCAGCAGTTCGAAAGCAAGAAATCGCAAGTAGATAAATAGTGACCACTTCAGTGGGAAGGTAACAGTGTTCCGTGACCTCCGGTGTCTAGTCATGCCTGCCACATGACCACGGAAACGTCTGCAGAACCAGACAGCCCTGGCTCTTCGGCTTTGAAACAGAGATGAGCACTGAACCCTAGTGTTGGATACGACTGGCTTTCGAGCAAGGGAAACCTTTACCTTTAAGCTGGTGTCCACCAGATGCACTAGGTCACCCTTGCTCAAAAGCCAGTCGTATCTAACTCTAGGATTCAGTGCTCATCTGTTTATAGCCAAAGAGCCAATGCTGTCTGCGTCTGCAGACGTTTCCGTGGACATGTGGCAGGCATGACTAGACAACACCAGGGTGCACAAACTCTGTTTACCTTCCCACCAAAATGTTACCTATTTATCTACTTGTAATTTCTTGCTTTCGAACCGCTAGGTTGGCAGGAACTGGGACAGAGGCAGGAGCCCACTCCTTCATGCAGCACTTGTGTCTCAAACTGCTGACCTGCCAACCTTCCAGTCAGCAAGTTCAGCGTCTTAACCACTAAGCCACCACAGTCCCTTCCAGATGCACTAGGCTCAAACTTCCCAGCCAACATGGACATCGCTGGTGGGAATTAAGAGTCCAGCACATTCTGAGCACAACAAATTGGGGGAAACTGCTTTAAAGACAACAGAAGTACAGGATGGAACTACACAAAATGGGATAGATCCTCCCAGGATTAGACCAATGTGATGCATCAGGGCCGCCATCAGAAATTTCTGGGCCCCATACTGAGCAATCCTGTTGCCCCCACACACACACACACACACATACTTTTATCTGTTATGGCCGCCGGCGGCAGGCCCCGTCAGCTCCGGGCCCTATACGGCAGTAGTGGTAGTACTGCCCTGATGGCTGCCCTGTGATGCATTTGCCAAGAGATGAAGTGCAGTTGTCCAATGCATGAGCAGAGGTCTAAATAGCCAAATGATTAGTAATGAAGACCACTTGACAAACTCCCCAGGCCATGAATAAAGACCACCATACCTTCTTCCTTCCTGCCTCTGTTTCCCCTGCCCTTTTCAATCTACCCCATCTCGCCTTTACACCAAATGTCTTCAGGCATCTTTCTACAAAGCACTGTTTGCACTTTTCCTTGTTGGGTTGTTTTCAGCTGGTGCCCTCAACTGAATAATGTTCAACCAAATTAAGAGCAAGAGAATTGGCCACAATGGAGGCAAAGATTAACTCCAGGATAAAAACATGGCAGCCCTGGCTTCCTAAAGAGATAGGATTTGCCTCAGCTATGGTGGCATTTTAATTAGAACTCAGCCAGTTTCTCAGACAGTCTCAAATTAATGAGCACAAGGAGCCAAACAGAGTCTAAAAAGGCCTTTTTTTGGTGCCAATGCTTTCTTGCGAAACTAATGCTTCTGTGCTCCTCTGTACTGCAAGGTCTGGAATGGTCTTTTGGGAAATGTTGAAAGGACTGACTGTGCAATTTAAGACGCTGGTACCAACTCCTCTTTCACCTGAATAAATTTCTTTTCTGGTGCATTAATAAAGAGAGATGCAGGTATACATGCAACAGTCAGGGAAACAGGCTTTACTAGTTCTCTTCTTTCTCAGACTTAAACCCCCCAGGAAGCAGGTAAAGGTCACCCATGCTCAAAAGCAGGCAGCGCATGGAACGCTGTTTACCTTCCCTCCAAAGTGGTCCCTATTTATCTACTTGCAATTTCTTGCTTTCGCACTGCTAGGTTGGCAGGAGCTGGGACAGAGGCGGGAGCTGACTCTATCATGCAGTACCAGGAGGCAAGCACAAGCCAAAGACTCCCACCCCTTGGCTGAGGAGGCAGAGGTGGTATTCAAGCATGCTGTGCCCATACCTTAGCTGTGTTTTTCTGCACAAACGGATATTAAAAATATCTGCACAACTAAGAGCTTGCTCCTATGATCACATAATGGCCAAAAGTCACAATACCTGTAGATAACATTCTGTTGGCTTAAACTAGAAGGGGTTTGCATGAGAGTAGACTGTCCTCCCCCTAGAATCTGAGAACTGTATCACCACCAGAATTTAGCAGACAGCCACAACTTTGCCATCACTGGTCTAATTGCTATTAACACCAGAGCGCACAGAATGCTGTTACCTTCACACCGAAGTGGTCCCTATTTATCTACTTGCAATTTCTTGCTTTCGCACTGCTAGGTTGGCAGGAGCTGGGACAAAGACGGAAGCTCATTCCGTCCTGCAGTACTTGGGAATCTAACTGCTGACCTTCTGCCTCCCAGTCAGCGTCTTAGCCACTCCTTAAGTATCTCACTTACTTTGAAAGGCTTATCTGGTTCTGACTTACTGTACCAGCATAACACAGATTGGACCCCTGCTTTTCAACCTCTTCATAAATGATCTAAAAGTAGGAGTAAACAGCAAGGTAGCCAAATTTGCTGACGACACTAAATTATACAGGGTAGTGAAAACTGTGAGAGATTGTGAGGAGCTCCAGAGGGATCTCTTGACACTTGGGAGAGTGGGCAAAACAGTGGCAACGGGCCTTTTCACTCTTGAACGACGGCGTCTAAGAGGTGACCTGATTGAAGTTTATAAAATCATGCACGGTGTGGACAAAGTAGATAAGGAAAAACTGTTTTCCCTATCGCATAACACTAGAAGTAGGGGGCACTTCATGAAACATTTGAGTACTAATTCTCAAACAAATAAGAGAAAGTACTTTTTCACCCAGAGGATTACTGGTCTATGGAACTCCCTGCCAGAAGAAGTGGTGACAGCTGTCAGTCTTGACAGCTTCAAGAAAGGATTAGACAAGTTCATGGAGGACAAGGGTATCAATGGCTATAATTATGGATACAGAAGGACAACCTCTGGGTTGGAGAGATAGGCAGGATATCTCTCAATGCCATTTGCAGGGAATCCTAAGCAGGTGAAGGCATCTGCTTGGGAATAATACCCTGAAGCAAATGGTGAGCCACCGTGTGAGACAGAATGCTGGACTGGATGGGCTGTGGCCTGTTCCAGCAAGGCTGTTCTTATGGACATTCGCCTGTAGTTCGTTGCTGAGACTGGTTCCTTATAAACTGAAACTCTTGTGGCACCTTAAATACAAAACTTGTCAGTTCTATTTGGCAGAAGGTTTTGTGAACAGCAGACTACTTGCACCCAAAAATATGGGCCACAGTCCACAAAAGCTTATGCCAAATAAAACTTGTTCATATTGAAGGAGTCACCAAGACACTTGGGAGTTTTATTGGCAGGATTTTAAGAAAATGGAACCACTTCAAAGAGGTCCAAACATTATCTTCCATCATAACACTGGATATTACTTGTCTTAAAACACAACATTTAAATTAAAGTCATGCTTAAATAGATATTTTTACTCACCTGGCCAGCTGTGTCACAGAGTTGGAGTCTCACGGGTCTGCCATCTACAGATACAACCGCTGAAATGAAAGGGGAAATGAATTTCTCATTTATCTATGAAACAATTTCAGTTTAACAGTCCACATCTCAAGAGCCCAAAATCGCAAATGTAGCCTCTCCCACAATTGCTCTGTCCACAAAACCCCTTGAGGTTTTTTTTTTTAAACTGGCAAGTAGCAAATTGCTGGAGGAAGGGGCTTTCCCTCCTGGTACACCCAGACACACAAAAGAGTTGACCCAAACATCTAAACTGGTTTTCCCTCATGCCCCACCCTTAACTTGCTCAAAGATTAGTTTTCTTGTCAGTCTTTCTTTGTTTTCAAAGGCCTGGCACAAAGGCAACCCCTGCAACCTCCCCTGCTTTAAATCACACAGAAGACAATGCAAATATTTGCATTTTCCCCCTCAGGGAAGCAACTCTTCTTTTGTCATTCTTTTCAAATCTGACTAGAAAACCTACCATGTTGAGAAAAACTAGTTTGATACATATCCTCATATAAGCACTGCCCCCCCACCCCATTTTGTCCCTTTGCATCAAAGGAAATTTTCAAGGTTTAATTAATGTTTTTCTCTTCTAGGTTTGTTTTAGTTCTCTCCTAAGACTGAAACCTCTATTGTCCACAGACTGTGCTTTATCAGTTTTCAAGAGTGCAAGGAAACCGGCGCCCCTCAGGGACTTTAAAACAGTCCGGTTTAGCTTTCAGATTAAAATAAAAACCACTTGCTGTTAACACAAAGCAACAACATGCTCCAAAATGAATGAATGAAGCCAAGCAATTTGCCATAACCATAATCCTCCACCCTCACAACACATTCAAAGTATGCACTCACAGAGGTATACCTAAAGGTAAAGGTTTCTCTTGCTCGAAGGCCAGTTGTATCCAACTCTAGGGTGCAGTGCTCATCTCTGTTTCAAAGCCCAAGAGCCAGCGCTGTCTGCTTCTGCAGATGTTTCTGTGGTCATGTGGCAGGCAGGACTAGACACCGGAGCGCACGGAATGCTGTTACCTTCCCACCAAAGTGGTCCTTATTTATCTACTTGCAATTTCTTGCTTTCGAACTGCTAGGTTGGCAGGAGCTGGGACAAAGACGGAAGCTCATTCCATCCTGCAGTACTGTACTCGGGAATCGAACTGCTGACCTTCTGCTTCCCAGTCAGCGTCTTAGCCCTGCTTAGGAATAATTCCCATTGATCTCAATAAAAAGATATTTGCAGGTTTAGGCTACACATCCTACAGGTGTAAGGTAATTTGGGGCTCAAAGATCCTGCCTGTCCCTCAAAGCTTCATGTCTCAGTGTTTCCCAAAACATGTCTTTGTATTTCCTCCTCGGCAGCTTAACCCTGTAATGCTTGAAAGGCAGCTGCATGTGGGAACACACAAAAGTCAAGCATAACTAATAGCCATTTCCAGAGATGAGCTGAAATTTTTAACACCTGTGCCATGGTCAGATCACTATTCATAACACCTGTGCCATGGTCAGATCACTATTTGGTGGCTCTAGACTTCCTGGGTGCGACGCTTCATCGTAGGGAGGCAGGGCCTATTAGAATGGCCCGCCCCCGGCAACTGATGGATCCTGATGGATTCCAGAGGGAACTGGGGGATTTCCCTCTGGATCGGCAACACGATTCGCCCGAGGCGCTGGTTGACCTGTGGAACAGGATGACAACAGCGGCCTTGGATGAAATCGCACCACTACGGCCTCTCAGAGCTCATCGAGCTAGGTCATCTCCGTGGTTCACAGATGAACTGCGGGAGCTCAAACGGGCAAAGAGACGCCTAGAGCGCCGCTGGGTGAAGACCCAGAGAGACTCCGATTGGACACTAGCTAGAGCCGCTATTAGGGCCTATCTAGTGGCGATGGAAGTGGTGAGGCGGCAATACTTCACCACCCTTATTGCCTCCGCTGACAATCGCCCGGCCACCCTGTTCCGGGTTACCAGGTCTCTCCTTGGTAGGGGGACCCCGGTGCCTGGTTGGCAGGGGTCGGCTGAGGACTTTGCTGACCATCTAGTGGAGAAAATCGATCGGATTCGCTCTGGGTTTAATTCCGGCGTGGTTGGGGAGAGTCCGGAGGGAGCTGGAGCACAGTCTTGCCATACCATCTGGGACCGGTTTGATCCAGTTGCCCCTGATGAAGTGGACAGGCTCCTTGCAGCTGTGCGCGCCACTACCTGCCCATTGGACCCCTGTCCCACCTGGTTGGTGAAAGCCTCCAAGGCGGTGACAGGTGACTGGGTTGGGGCTGTGATCAATGCATCATTGCGGGAGGGGGTGTTTCCTGCACCTTTAAAACATGCTTTGGTGCGCCCCCTCCTGAAGAAACCTTCCCTCGACCCAGCTGTCCTAACCAACTATAGGCCTGTCTCTAACCTCCCCTTTTTAGGGAAGGTGTTGGAGAAGGCAGTGGCGTGTCGGCTGCAGGGGGTGCTGGATGAAGCGGATTATCTGGACCCCTTTCAGTCAGGATTCAGGCCGGGATATGGTACCGAGACGGCATTGGTCGCACTGATGGATGATCTCTGGCGGGAGCGGGACGGTGGTCACCCATCCGTCCTTGCTCTTCTTGACCTCTCAGCGGCTTTCGATACCGTTGACCACGGTATCCTTCTGGGACGGCTCCGAGGATTGGGAATCCAGGGTAATGTGTGGTCCTGGTTTTCCTCATTTCTGAGGGGTCGTACCCAGTCGGTGTGGTTGGAGAGTGAGAGGTCCAGTCCTAGGCCCCTCAAATGGGGGGTGCCTCAGGGCTCGGTGCTCTCTCCTCTCCTATTTAACATCTACATGAAGCCGCTGGGTGAGATCATTCGTTCCCATGGGGTGCGGTACCATCAGTACGCGGATGACACTCAGTTGTACATCTCGGCCCATGGGGACCCCAGTGATGCCGTCAAAGTCCTTTCCAGATGCCTGGAAGCTGTGGGGGTCTGGATGGGGGCTAACGGGCTACAACTGAATCCCAGCAAGACTGAGTGGCTATGGATAGGGGGTTCTGCATTAACCCGGGAGCTACCATCGTTGGTTCTGGATGGGGCTATTTTGCCCCAGACAGACCCAGTGCGCAACTTGGGGGTCCTCCTGGATTCACGGCTACTGCTAGAGGAACAGGTGGCGGCTGTGACCAGGAGGGCTTTCGCCCAACTGCGGGTGATCCGCCAGTTGCGCCCACTCCTGGACCGGGACTCCTTGCTCATGGTCACTCACGCTCTGGTTACCTCCAGACTAGATTATTGCAATGCGCTCTACATGGGGCTGCCCTTGACGACCATTCGGAGGCTACAGCTGGTCCAAAATGCGGCAGCCCGGGTGGTGATGGGGTGTGGGCGTTATGCCCGTGCTTTGCCACTGCTCCGGGAGCTGCACTGGCTGCCAGTTTGTCTCCGGGTGCAATTCAAGGTGCTGGTTTTGACCTTTAAAGCCCTATATGGTAGTGGGCCGGGTTACCTAAGAGACCGCATCGCCCTGAGGACGTCTGTCCGTCCAACCAGAGCGGACCGGAGGGGCTCTCTAATCGTTCCATCAGCCAGAGGGGCTCACCTCTCTGGCACAAGGAGGAGAGCCTTCTCCGTGTCTGCACCGGCCCTCTGGAACCTCCTGCCAACAGAGCTACGTCTCCGGACGGAATTGCTGCCTTTCAGAAAAGATCTTAAAACCTGGCTGGCGGGTCAAGTGTGGGGTGCAGGTGGAAGGGTAACCGCCATTGGGTGGTTGGTGTAGAAGAACTCTTCCCCATGGTGCCTTTGGATCCTGCAGCCCTTGTTTTTAGGGGGTGGGTAGTTTTAACTGTTTTAACTGTTTTAACTTGTGTTTTTAATTTTTATTGTGAACCGCCCTGAGTTGGCTTTGGCCGAGTGAGCGGTATATAAATGTGATAATTAAATTAAATTAATTAAACATGTGTTTTCAGAAGGGCTTGAAAAGGTGGTTGGGGAATCCTAGGAGTTGTGGCCCAAAAAGCAAAGATCTCTCCTTTTTGGCAGTGTAGGGGCCCAGCAAAGAAAAATGTCAGGACAGGCCTATCTTCTCTACAAAATGGGAGGTGGCACTGAAATTCCTATTCCAAAGAATGAAGGTTAGAATGAAGATTCCCATTTTATGCTCACCAACTTTACTTTTAATAATCTGGGAGAGCGACAGGGCTATTTAATTCAAACTAGAGCAGAAAAAACTAGTGCAAAAGCTGGCTTGAGACTCAACATCAAGAAAACCAAGATAATGGCAACAGGCCCTATCAGTCCCTTCAAAATAGATGAGGAACAAGTAGAAGCAGTGACAGATTTTACTTTTTTAGGATTAAAGATCACTGCAGATGGGGATTGCAGCCATGAAATAAAAAGGCGACTGATTCTTGGGAGGCAAGCTATGAGAAATCTGGGGAACATAGTTAAAAATAGAGACATCACCTTGCAAACAAAAATTTGCATAGTCAAAGCAATGGTATTCCCGGTTGTAATGTATAGTTGTGAGAGCTGGACCATTAGGAAAGCTGAGCGCAGAAAAATAGATGCCTTTGAAATATGGTGTTGGAGGAGGGTTTTGAGAGTCCCCTGGACAGCGAGAACAAATAGGTCGATCTTAGAAGAAATCAACCCTGACTGCTCCTTAGAAGGTCAAATAGTAAAGATAAAGCTTAAGTACTTTGGACATCAAATGAGAAGAGAGGACTCACTTGAGGAAGCCTTGATGCTGGGAAAGGTGGAGAGCAAAAGAAGGGGGCGGCCAAAAATGAGATGGCTGGATGGTATTGTAGACGCAGTGGTCACAGAGGTGGGTGAGTTGAGGAGATGTTGGAGGACAGAGGTGCCTGGAGGGCGGTGGTCCATGGGGTCGCAAAGGGTCGGAATCACTGTGCGACTGAACAACAACAACAACAAAGGAGCAGAAAGCCATCCTTCCATGTTCATTTTGTAAGTGGATGAGGCAGGAGATCTAAACTAATGAAAGAAGGTGGAAGAGGGGGTGGCAGCAGCCCTAGAGAAGGGACCTACCCCACCCCCCCACCCTTTAAGCCCAACTTAAAGGGATAAGGCTTATGAGACAACCAAGAGGATTTGCAAGAGGGCAGGAAAGTGCTACGTCCTGGGAAAACAAGGAACCACTTTATCCCTGGACACACAACACAGTTCCTCTGATGCTGGGATAAATCAAATCCCCCCAAGCTCTTGGGTCATAAAACCATCGTACTCTGCCTACTATGCTATGAGAAAAAACATTTTCCCCAAAGAGGGAGTCTGGAGACACAGAACCTCTTACCAGCACCCAGCAGCACTAATCAGGATTTTGAAACTCTTAACCATCATCCTTCCCTCCACAGTTCTGTCCCTCACATTTTTGGGAACTGCTGGGGAAATTTCAGGAAACTAAGTGGTGTAGGGAAAAAAACCACCCAGGAAGGAAGATAAAGAAAGGGACAGGCTTCAGTCTTACACAATTTTACCTGAGTGTAGCTCCACTGAGCGCATTGGGACTTCCCAGTCAACGTGCAAAGACTGTGCCTCACCTTTGTTGTTTCAAAGTCCAGGTTTTGCAAGAGGCATTTTGCCATGCACCAAATAAACGTAGCCCAGAATAGCGAAAGGGTGGGCCGACACTGTAGTTGAAGCTGTGCATAAAACACAGTGGCAGCTCCTAGGGAACATGCCAGACCTCTGGTTCCATCCTTAAGCAAAGGCCTCCCTTGCTTGAGAGTCAGTTGTGTCTGACTCTAGGGGTTGTACTCAACTCCGTTTACAGCCAAAGAGCCAGCGCTGCCCGAGTCTGAAGACATTTGCATGGCCATTTGGCAGGCATAACTAGACACCAGAGCGCACGGAGGGCTGTTACCTTTCCTGCAGAAGTGGCACCTATTTATCTGCTTGCAATTTCTTGGTTTCAAAGTGCTAGGTTGGCAAGAGCTGGCCAACCTAGTAGTCTCCACCAAACCACCACGGCCTGTCCTAGGGAGTCACTTAAGGGACACCCAAAGGAAAGGAGAGGTAGAAGGATCGGGTCTGGGTCTCTCTGGGACTGGCATCGGATTTCCCGTTCAGTGCAAAAACGGGGATTTGATCCACGATTTGGACTTTCGACACGCCAGGTTGTGGGATGGATCCGCTCGGCTTATCCTTTCTACCTGCCCCGCCCCGGCACACCTTCCTATCTGTGGCAAGCAAGCCTCTTCCTCTCCCCACCGAAGCCGTGTCGTGGTGCCATTCAGACGGGACTTCGCACCGAAGGGGAGCCGCCCCTTCGCGAGGTGGAAGGCAGATCGAAGGCCATAGCAAATATAACGATCACACACTTCTATGCCGCCCCAGTGTTTAATGCATGCACAAGGCAATTAGCATCTTGCCACCCACATGCTGGGGTCTCATTTGACCGATCTCGGAAGAATGGAAGGCAAAGTCCACTTAATATTATTATTATTATTTCTCATAATGTTTTGGCTGTAGTACAGTAGTTTAACCACCGTCCCACCAGGGCTCCTGATGTACTCATTTGTTTATTACATTTTTATACCGCCCATCTGACGTGTTCCCTCTACTCTTTGCCATCCAAAGTCCCTCTGGGTGCGTGCGAAGATCAAGCAAAGCAGGGGTTGCCAGGAAGGGGCGCGATCCGATGTGGGGCTGCGAAGTGGGGCACGATCCTGCACCAGCGAGGGTAAAAAGAGGGAGGAGGAGCGCTTCTCCGCCTTCTTGCCAGGAACAATGAATGCCCCACCACGGCTCAGGGCACTCCGAGACCCAGCCACGCGGGGAAGCCCCAACCATCCCCCACCCCACCGTCCTCCGCCCCCTTACCTGAAAAATTGTCGAAGGCGGTGGGGATGTACTCCGTGGGGTACCCGTTGGTGGTGTAGCTCACCACCAGGCTGGTCTTGCCCACCGCGCCATCGCCCACCAGCACACACTTGATGCTGCGCCGGGGCTCAGCGCCGCCGCCCCCCGCGCCCCCGCCGGCCCGGCAGCGGCTCCCCAAAGCGGCCCCCAACGCCGCCGCCCGGCTGCTGCGAACCCGGCGCGGCGGCACCGGCGGGACTTCGCCGCCGCCGCCGCCCGGCAGCGGCTTGCTGATGTAGCCGGTCTCGCCCTCCTGCTGCTGCGGCGGCATCGGCCCGGCTCCGGTGCGGGAGAGGAGCCCAGACGGCAAGGGGAGCCCCCGGCAGAAGGAGGCGCGGGGACGCAGCAGCCCAGGGGGCGGCGGGCGGCGGGGGTCTCTGGCGAAGGGGCGCCCCGCTGCCTCCTTCGCGATCGGTTCCAGGTCCGAGCGCCTGGGAGCGGCTTCTCCCGGCACGAGCGAGCCCTCCTCTCTGGGCAAGCACAGCGTTGTCCGGTTGTCCGGCTCCCCACCACGCGTGCGGCAGGCAGGCAGGCAGGCGGCACCCGCGGAGGCTTCTCTTCCGCCGCTGCTGCTGCTGCTGCTGCTGCTGCCAGCCGCTTTGCCGCTCGAATCGATGACGTAATACGGGAGGGAGAAGGAGCGAGCCAAAAGGGGGCGGGGCGGAGTGGCAGGGGAGGAGCCTGAGGCGGCGCCCCCGCCCCAGCGAGCAGCGCTCTCTAGCACTGCCGCCTCCAACCTGGTGGTACCAGGCTCCATAAGCCGCCGCCGCCGTTTTGTTGGACGGCCGGGACTGCGCGGGTCCCCGTGGCGAGGCTTCCCATTGGTCGGTCTGCTTCCCTTTCGAACGCTGGGGAGCCAATGCCATGGCACGGTTTTTTTCATTAGGCGAGCTCGCCCCCTGCCGGATGGTTCTGGTGCCGTTGTGGGGGTGGTTTTCCTGGAGTGTGGGGGGGAAACAACGCTGACTGTTCATTGGAGGGACAAATAGTGAAGATGAAGCTAAAGTACAAATGAGAAGGGAGGACTCACTTGAGAAGGCCTTGATGCTGGGAAAGGTGGAGAGCAAGAGAAGAAGGGGGCGTCCAAAGATGAGATGGATAGATGGTATTGTAGACGCAATGGGCACAGAGCTGGGCGGGATGAGGAGGATGGTGGAGGACAGGGGTGCCTGGAGGAAAATGGTCCATGGGGTCGCAAAGGGTCGGAATCGACTGTGCGACTGAACAACAAAACATACACAGCGGGACTGCAGTGGCTTAAGTGGCTAAGACGCTGACTGGGAGGCGGAAGGTCACCACTTTGATTCCCGAGTACTGCAGCACGGAGTGAGCTCCCGTCTTTGTCCCAGCTCCTGCCAACCTAGCAGTTGTAAAGCAAGAAATTGCAAGTAGATAAATAGGGACCACTTTGGTGGGAATGTAACAGCGCTCCGTGCACTCCCGTGTCTAGTCATGCCTGCCACATGACCACGGAAACATCTGCAGAAGCAGACAGCTGGCTCTTTGGCTTTGAAACAGAGATGAGCACTGAACCCTAGAGTCATATAACTGGCTTTCGAGTAAGGGTGACCTTTCACCTTTAAAATCTTGAAAAGAGACTGCAGTGGCTTAGTCAAGTGCTTAAAACGCTGAGCTTGATGACCAGAAGGTCGGCAGGTCAGCAGTTCGAGACCCGAATGCTTCACAATGGGGTGAACGCTCGTTGTCTGTCCCAGCAACTGCCAGCCTATCAGTTCAAATGCAAGAAATTGCAAGAAGATAAATAGGTACCACATTGACGGGAAAGGTGTCAGTGTTCTGTGCGCTTTGGCGTCTAGTCATGCCTGCCACACGACCATGGAAATGTTTGCAGACACAGCTCTTTGGCGCTGTAACGAGATGAGCACCACTCCCTAGAGTCTGACACAACCTTTAAAACTTTCCAAAAAAATCAAAGTATCACACAGCACCCTAAAGTTGAATGAGTTATAAGTGTTTGTAGGCTGCAGCCCTTCCTCCTGAGATCCCAGATGGCACCAAATAAAACTCACCCTTTGCCTCCAAGCACTCGCTTCTCTTGGCATAACCTTCCAGTTGGTATCGCTCCACCTAAGATAAGGAGGGAAGTAGCAGCAGACACCAAGAGAACTAAGTAATAAGTGACCCTTGATATCCTCTAAACAAATATGAGCCTCAGGCATTGCTGGCTGAGATCGAGGAAGAGCTTTATAGCATAAACAAATTTCCTTATTGGGGTGTAGCATGTTGTAGGAACTTGAGATATTCTAAAATAAAGTGACAATAGGAGGATGAAAGTACCATTACAGCAACAGACAGCTGAGAGTCTCCACATGCATAATGTGCCAGAGTAAAATGCTTGGTTTCATCTTCTTTTCCAGGCCATATTCCTCTCTTATCCTTTTCCTCTCCTCCATTTCTCCAGGCTTTAGCAGCAAAGCTGCCTAATCTTATCAAAACTCTGCTTGGTTCACAGAGGAAAAGAAACTTTGTTAGCCAATTTATCAGCATTAATGAGACAAATATGTGGACCAATGCACTTTAGAGCAGGAAAAGTCACTTTTCAAAAAATGGGGAGGTGCAGGGAAAAAGATCACAGAAGTTTTATTCTTTTTTAGACATTTGCTTCTGTCCATTTCCAAATACTGTACTATGGGAGTCTCAGACTTCCTATTGTTATATGAGCAGGGTCAGCTGAAATGTCAGTTATATCTTTCAGAAGATGGGAGACTATTTATTAACCAGAATAGGAAAAGCCATGATAACTTTGCACGTGCTATCAGAATGGTTAGGAAAACACAAACATTTCAGGAACAAATACAGTAAAACCCTGTTGTGTTCTAACAGTGTAACCTTCTACATGTGATAACAATGTATCTGAACCAATGTAACCTTGCCTACGAGTAACAATGTAACCTTCAGCTGATCACGATAAACCCTGTAATAGGACGCGAGCTAATGACCACCAGCTGGCAGCAGCGAGCGTCCAAGCTCTCTTGGTTCAAACCCACAAAAGGCCACAGCGCGGGAAGTTTCCCGCCGCTACCTACACCTGGACAAGAAGGGCGTGACCAGCCATGACGTCACGCGGGCAGTAGCCAATGGGCTATCGTGGAGCCACATTCAAATACGTTACCACCATATATATAGAGCTGTTCGTCCGCCATTACCTCATGTTCCCTCTGTCCACCATGCAATAAACCTGAGTTAACCCAGCCCTTGGCTGTTTCCTGTGTCTTGACTCTCATACACTAAATTGGCGACGAAGGTGGGATGATGGATCCCCAAGGAGCCAGGACACAGAGCGGGTTCAACATTACCAAACCGCAAGACTGGGAGCTTTTTGAGATGGACTTCCAGGCGGCACTGGTGGAACTCAAAGTCAAAGAAGACGACGAGGAAAGGAAGAGGGCCATCCTCACCCGCATGCTCGGGATGGAGACCAAGCGAACGCTGGTGGGCATTATTGCACCGAAGAAGATGGGTGAGTTCAAAGCCGATGACATCATGAAACTGCTGCGTGAGCGTTTCCGACCCTCGAGGGCAATGTTTCCCGCTCGGAGCGCGTTTTGTAGGCGAGTTCAAGCGCCGGACGAGTCGGTAGAAGCCTTCGTAACAGCTATGAGAGTAGCCGCCACCCCCTGCCGATGGGACCACTTTCTAGAGATGGCCCTCAGGGACGGAGTTCTGTGTGGCCTGAAGGACAAGGAAGTGCAGCGCAGCCTGATGAACAAGGAGCCACCACCCACACTGACAGAGGTTGTAGAGGCCGCGGAAGCCGCGGAATCCACGAATGCTGGAGTAGATGAGATGCACAAGTGGCGTGAGTGGCGTCCGAGGGCCAGCAAAGCGGAAAACTCGGTGCACGGAAAGTCCGGACAGTCGGTGCACGCAACCCGACGGACCTCGAAGTCGTCTTCGGAAAGCAGCGACGGCGAGGAGGTCCAGAAGGTCCGAAGGGGAGGGCGCCGTTGCGATGGTTGCGGAGCGGTCCATGAGCGCGTGAGGTGCCCATTCAGAAAAACCGAGTGCTACAACTGCGGCCGCCGGGGACACATCGCCAAGGCGTGCAGGAAAGGGAAAGAGGGCCGGAGACAGTCACAAGACCGTTCGGCCAGACCGGACCGTCCAGCGAGGTCCAAAGATGGCGCCCGGACCACGAGGAAGCAGGACGGCGTGGGCCGCATCTCGGACGACAGCGAGGGCGACGCTCCTGTGTTCAGCGTGTCTGCGGGACAGCCCCATTACTTCGTTGAGGTACTAGTACAAGGGACCCCTATTAGGATGGAAGTTGACTCGGGGTCCTCCTATTCTATAATTCCCCAGAGAGAGTTCTTGAAAATCGACCCCCACGTGCGGCCCAAACTTAAAGCGTTGAGGGCCACACTACGGGACGTACAGGGGAACAGCATTCCAGTGTTGGGGGTCGGGACATTCCGGGTTCGTTTTAAGAGACATTCTGCGGAACTTCCCCTAGTGGTGCTAAAAGGGGGGAGTTGTAGCCTCCTCGGGACACAATGGTTCCAGCCTCTAGGTTTGTTCATAGGGGGGGTGCATGCCGTAGGCGTGGACCCAATACAAGCGGTGTGCGACGCACACCCCGCCGTTTTTAAAAGTGGACTGGGAAAGTTCAAGGGACCCCCTGTAGCCTTCGACCTAGACCCGGAGGTCCGCCCGATAAGACTCAAGCCGCGCAGGGTGCCGTTCGCACTAAAGGACAAAATAGAGGCGGAACTGGACAAACTGGTGGGTCAGGGGATCCTTGTTCCTGTGGATTCCGCGGAGTGGGAGACTCCAATTGTAACAGCACTGAAGGCTAACGGGGAGGTTCGCATTTGCGCTGATTATAAGTGTACAATTAACAAGGCGATCCGCCCTAATGCATACCCGGTGCCAGTGATCAGCCACCTCCTGGCTAGGCTAAATGGGGGAAAGTGTTTCGCTAAGCTCGATTTAGCACAGGCCTACCAGCAACTCCCTGTAACCCCCGCCACAGCGGCGGCACAAACAATAATTACACATAAGGGGGCGTTCCAGGTGTCGCGTTTACAGTTCGGCGTGAACTCGGCACCTGGCCTTTTTCAGTCGCTCGTGGAACACCTCCTGAAGGGGCTGGAGGGGGTGTTGCCATATTTTGATGACGTGTTGATAACGGGGGGGAGTAAGGCCGAGCTGGCACATAGATTGGATAAAGTCCTGACCGTGTTCGAGAAAGCGGGGCTGCGACTGAGAAAAGACAAATGTGTATTTTTCGAAACAGAGGTTGAGTTTTTAGGGTTCCGTGTCACGCCCGAGGGAATTAGGCCGTCCAAATCTAAGGTAGCCGCTATCAAGAAAGCTCCTCGCCCCACATCCAAAACCGAACTACAGTCATTTCTGGGGCTTCTCAATTTCTACCATACCTTCCTTCCACGGAAAGCGTCTGTTGCCGAGCCGCTCCATCAGTTACTTAAAAAAGAGGAAAAATGGCTGTGGGGTGACGAGCAAGAGAGGGCGTTCACAGAGGTAAAGCAACTCCTAACATCCGAGGCAATCCTGACGCATTTCAATCCCAAACGGCCAGTAGTTTTAGTCTGCGACGCATCCCCGGTGGGGGTGGGGGCGGTGCTTTGCCACGTGTTGAACGACGGAAGGGAGGCCCCGATAGCGTTTTATTCAAGGTCCCTGTCCCAAGCAGAGCGGAATTACGCACAGACCGACAGGGAGGCATTAGCAATAGTAGCGGGAACCAAAAAATTTCACGATTTTCTGTATGGTCGGCCGTTCAAGATCGTGACTGATCACAAGCCCCTGTTAGGAATCTTCACTGCAAATAAGCCCACGCCACAGATCCTGTCCCCGAGAATGCTGCGGTGGGCTATTTTTCTTAACGCATACCAACATGAGTTGGAATACCGGCCCGGGAAGGAGATCAGCCATGCAGACGCGCTCTCACGGTCTCCGTTGCCCTTGTCGGACGATCAGAAGGCAGGGGTGGGAAGAGACCGCCAGGTATTGCTAATAGAGGTCTTAGATTCACCCCCATTAGTGCCGGCCGACATTGCCAAGGCAACGGAAAAGGATAGAACACTGGAGAAAGTGTGCTCGTGGGTGCAGAAGGGGTGGCCGGCGTCATCCCCAAGCATGGAATTCGACCCATTTTTTCGAAAACGAATAGAATTGTCATTAGAGAGGGGGTGCCTCTTGTGGGGCCAACGGGTGGTGGTTCCTACGTCCCTGCGACCGAAGGTGCTAAAGCTGCTGCACGTCAGCCACCCGGGAATCGTCCGTTCCAAGGCACTGGCCCGCAGTTATTTCTGGTGGCCCCAGCTGGACGCCGACATAGAGCATATGATTGGCACTTGTGAGGCATGTCAGGGCTCCCGACCGGAGGTAGCCCGTCTCCCGCATAGGGAATGGGACGCAGCAAGGGGACCGTGGTCCAGGGTGCACGTAGATTTTGCTGGCCCGTTCCGAGGAACCATTTTTCTCCTGGTAGTGGATGCGTACTCAAAGTGGCTGGAGGTCATTCCGGTAAAGAGCACATCCTCCGCCACTACCATTGGCCAGCTGAGGAGGGTCTTTTCCACGTTCGGTTTACCCGACACTCTGGTCAGCGACAACGCTAGCTGTTTCACGTCCGCTGAGTTCGCGGCATTCATTGAGGCAAATGCAATTCGGCACGTCACATCCGCGCCGTTTCACCCGGCCACGAATGGCCAAGTGGAACGGTTGGTGCGCACAACAAAAGATGCGCTGCGGCGCATGGGCTCGGGGGATCTAAATCACCAAGTCTGTCAATTTCTTTTAGCGTACAGAGTGACCCCCTTAGCGTCCGGATATTCGCCGGCTGAGCTGCTGATGCGGAGGAAACTGACCACGATCTTGTCCAGGTTAGACCCGACGAGGGTCGAGGACAAAGGGAAGAACATAGGTTTAGCGGTCTCGAAAGGTTTCGGCGTAGGCGATCCTGTACACTGCAGGAACTATGCCAACGCAGGCCCAGCCTGGGTGCCAGGGACGATAGTAGAACAGACGGGACCGGTGTCGTATCGGGTGGAAACGAACACCGGTCTCCTCTGGAGGAGGCACGCTGACCAACTGCGGCGCCGAGTGAGTGAGGGACCGATCAGTGGGGCTCAGCAACCAGATTCAGCGATAGGGTTCTCCCCCACCCGTTTAGCCCAAGGGGGAGACAGAGAAGGACACCAGTCCAAAGCCAGGGGGGAAAGCAGTGAGCCCGGCTCATATCCTTTTGACACGCCAGTTCTACCAGCTCTATCCGAGCCCGGGGAGGGGGAAAAGGAGTTTGCAGCCGCCGCTGCCGCTTCCCCCGAATTCGATTACGATTTTAATTTTGCGAGCCGGGGGGGTTTTTTGGAGTGTTCCCCCACCCATCCAAGCGAGAAGAGGGGTTTTTCGTTAGCCCCCAGTGCCCCCGGTTCTTCCCAAACAAAGCACACACCTCCCAACAAAGCCGCAGAGCCGCGGCAAGCCACTAACGAGTCATCCTCTCCGATTACAGGGCAGGAAGCCAGGGAGCAAGGAGGAGGGAGCGAAGCCGGGGCAGGGCAGCCCGCGCCGAGACCCCAGCGTGTTCGAAATAAGCCATCTTGGCTGAGAGACTTCGTCTCATCCTAGGGGGGAGGAGTGTTGTGTTCTAACAGTGTAACCTTCTACATGTGATAACAATGTATCTGAACCAATGTAACCTTGCCTACGAGTAACAATGTAACCTTCAGCTGATCACGATAAACCCTGTAATAGGACGCGAGCTAATGACCACCAGCTGGCAGCAGCGAGCGTCCAAGCTCTCTTGGTTCAAACCCACAAAAGGCCACAGCGCGGGAAGTTTCCCGCCGCTACCTACACCTGGACAAGAAGGGCGTGACCAGCCATGACGTCACGCGGGCAGTAGCCAATGGGCTATCGTGGAGCCACATTCAAATACGTTACCACCATATATATAGAGCTGTTCGTCCGCCATTACCTCATGTTCCCTCTGTCCACCATGCAATAAACCTGAGTTAACCCAGCCCTTGGCTGTTTCCTGTGTCTTGACTCTCATACACTAAAAACCCTGGGTTACAACTGCCTTGGTTTAAGTTTGCTATGGTTTACAACGGCAAATCCTATGGAAATGCTGACCTGGTTTGCAACATTTTAATGTATTTTTTGTTTTCTTTACTACGAACAATTCAGGATGGATGTTTTGGTTTACAATTTGTTCAGGTTACAACAGAGGCTGTTGGAATGGACCTCTGTCGTAACCTGGGGTTTTACTGTATAAATAAGGGCTGAAATCCTATGATCTCAGGGGTGGGGAACCTGCGGCCTTAAGACCACATGTGGCCTTCTAGGTCCTTAAGTGTGGCCTTTTGGCTGAATCCAAATTTGACAGAGCAAATCCTTTTATTTTTATTAATACGTTTTTGCTTGGCTTTTATTTATTCCAATTTTATGCTGCCCATTTGGGATGTTTCCCATTCTGGGGGTGGTATATAACAGTTAAAACATCAAACAACAGTGACATTCAACACAACAATAATAATTAATAATTTGTCATTTATATTTTTATTTTATTTTAGTAGCTTTGAAATTAACAAATAGTATTCATTCTTTGAAATTATCAAGTATGTTGTAGGTAGACTTTTTACAAAACAAAGTACATTTTACCTAATTGAATTTTCTTGAATGTGACCTTATTTGGTAACAGGCAAATTAATGTGGCCTTCCAACAGGAAATGGGTTCCCCACCCCTGGTATAGGTTATGCTTGCAGAACTCAAAACTTGTGCAAGCAGTAGCAACATTCATGCCACTGGGTTGGTTATATCTAACAAGCATGGAACTGTGCATTCAGTTACACAATTCAAGCACACAAAGTGGACTGCCTGGGCAGGGCTGCCATCAGCGTGGGACCATCAGGACTCCCGTCCCAGGCCCAGAGATGACGGGGGCCCACCGCTGCCAGGAAACCACTGATTTGCGTAAGCACAAACAAACGACGCACGTGCAGGAAACCACAGGGGCGTGGCACCACCGGGAAACCACTGATCTGCGCATGCACAAACAAACGACGCATGCGCAGGAAACCATGGGGTTATGGCCAAAATGTGGGGAGGCGTACCGGGCCCAGAAATTTCTGATGCCGGCCCTGTGCCTGTGCATAACTTCCTGCAAACCTATTCAGATATAACTTTATGTGATGGCAGTCAATATTTTTTGTTAATGAACAGTCATAATCATTGGTGCCATATTTTCAACCTACCGTATTTATTCGTGTATAACGCGCAAAATTTTATACCAAAAAAAGAAATCAAAGTTGGGGTGCGCGTTATAAACGAGGACTGGTGTCCCACCCCCGTCGCGAGCCTCTTTTACTTCCTTTTTAGAATTGGGTCGGCTGTCTATTGAAGGGGAGGCGGGGGTGTGGCTTTGAAGAAATTGACGGGATCTGATTGGGTGGCGCGGGAGACGAGGTGTGGCCCGGAGGTAGCTCGCAGTTCGAGCGAGGCTCCTGGGGGTCGGAAGTGCTCGTTTCGGATTGCATTTTCTTTACCCTGCAACAGGTGGGTCTGATTATCCCCCCCTCCCTCAATGTTTTAAGACGTGCTCTTATGAACAAGCTTTTTCACCGATATAATTTTATACCGAGGTTTCATGGAAAATTAGGGGTGCGCGTTATACACGAGTGCGCGTTATACACGAATAAATACGGTATATGGCAACTGCCATTGAGACTTGTGGGTACTTTTCAGATATGCATGTCCTCCTTTCAAGCATGACAGAAAAGTACGCAGATAACATGCTGTGGAAAACTGGGACTTGCTCTTTGTAAGGTGAAATATAACCCTCAACAAGGAAATTAATGCTGATGGAAAAATTCTCCCATGCAGATTTTGGCCATTCTCAGATCAATTTGGTTGAAGAGAATTTCTCTTTTTAAAGTATCTCAAAGGAGGGGAAATTTCAGAGTTTCAAGATTCTTGACAAGTGATTTTCAAGATTCTTGTCTTTTCCTTAGTTATGAGATGTGTCAGTGTGCCTTGGCTGCCACGGTACAATCACCTCTGTGAAAGCCAACACACGTACAACCCACCCTCAGCTCCCCACACTTCAGTTAAAGCATAGGACACAACTTCTTGAGGTAACTCCTTCCACAGTGCTTTTTCAAGTCAGGAAGTGTGGGCAGCCAAGGAAATTGCAGAGGAATGATATGTGTAATAGGAAAACCAAATGCAGTACCCATAGCCTCAATGCATTTTAAAGCAAGTTCAAAAATATAGTCAGAATAAATGCTAAAGGACAGTAAGAATGAGGAATTAAAATGGAAGTTCTTTCATGAGGAATTAAAGCTTTGAGGAAACTGGAAGACAAATTATAGCATTGAGTTAGTTTCACTTGGAGTTGGACACAAGTGCCCTACCTTACAGGTCTTATAGGGAAGTGCTACAGTGGAAGTATTTGAGGTTGAGATGTAATGTAACTCTGGGGAAAGGTGCTGAACCTTGTAGAATGGTGGTGCACTGCACCAAATTTTCTCAGAAAACATGATAAAATTTCTCAGAAAACATTTTTCCTAGAAATATTCTCAGGTGCTTTTAATTATTCTCTAGAAGCCCAATTTGCAAAACCTTTACCGAATTTTTTCCCACAATTTTTGGAGTGGCTGCCCCCCCCTCTCTCTAATGATATTAAGTCAGTGGTTCCTAACTTAGGGCCCACACCCTCTCAGGGGGACTTCAATTCCCAGAAGCCTAAGTAATTCCCAGAAGCCTAAGCTCCTCCTAACCTAGCAGTTTGAAATCAGGACATTGCAACTAGATAAATAGGTACCACATCAGTGGGATGGTAAACAGTGTTCTGTGTACTCTGGTGTCTAGTCATTGGCTGATCAGTGATTTGGGGAATTGACTTAGGCTTCTGGGAATTGAAGTCCAAAAACCAAAGGTTGGGAAACACTACAGCAGATAGAGGGCATTGTGGGGGAAACAAAATGGTAGCCAGACTGCCAACATAGTCCTGTTGAGTTGCATTGTGAGGATAAAAGTGGCAAAAAAGAGTCCTGCTAGGTCACTTAGGGTGGAAATTGCCAATTAGCTCCTTGTTATAGCGCTTTAAACTAGCTTCATACAAATCCAGGCTATGCATCACAGCTCAACCATATGTCCCCACTGTGTAATTGTACCTTCAATCACATAATTTTACAGAGAATCCAAGCAATGTTGCTTCCCCTTTGTATTCTCCCAGTACTTCTTCCATCTTTCTTTTAACTTCAGAACATCTGTTAAGGAAGAAAAGATATAACTGCTACTTCATGTGATGCCATGCTCCATATACTCTTCCATCTGGAAGCAACATTTGTATGGGGCCAAACCACTAACTTGCTCCTGTGACTGGTTATTGCCTTGTGTTATCGGCAAGCAATTTTGATTTCCAGTAATTTTTGAGCATGCAGGGAAAGATACTGAAGTAGGTCTGTGGGAATTTTCTAAATGGAGTGCTCTGTACTCCCCATCTGTTACTTCAATTTAAATCAAATGTACATTTTGTTCTTGCTACACTACTGCAAGCAATCCATTATGCCTTCCCTACACCACTGACAAAATGTTGCCCTGTTTAAACATCTTCTCTCCTCTCCCTTACCTCACCTCCCTCACTTCTCATGGCAGGTACTTTCCAATATATATATTAGTATTTTTTTGCCCGGCCTTGCCAGGCAGGTTTTTTTTTTGGGGGGGGGTTATGTGTTGGGGTTATTTTTGGGTGTGAAAGACACAGCAAGGGTGACAGGCAGGGATCCGCCAGGGTAGGCATTTCTCCTGATGGATTTCTGCCTCTCACCCTTGCAATTCTCCTTCCGTTGTTTCGAAAACAGCCCTTGAAACAACGGAGGGAGAATGTCAAGGGCGAGAGACAGGAATCCATCAGGGGAGGAGCCAACCCTGACGGATTCCTGCCTCTCGCCCTTTCAATTATCCTTCCGCTATTTCGAAAACAGCCCCCAGGAGGTCACCAGGTCAGTAGTTTGAAACCCGAGTGCTGCACGACAGAGTGAGCTCCTGTCTCTGCCCCAGCTCCTACTAACCTAGCAGTTTGAAAGCAGGACATTGTAATCAGCTACATAGGTACCACATTGGTTGGAAGGTAAACAGTGTTCCATGTGCTCTGGTTACCACGGAAATGTCTCCAGATGCAGACAGCGCTGATTCTTTGGCTGTAAATGAAGATGAGCACTGAACCCTAGAGTCGGATACTGACTGGCTTTCAAGCAATGGCAACCTTTACCTATGTGCTGTATCACTTTGTTTGTTTCTACAGAAATTTTCAGTTTATATCTCTTCTTTGCCCAACCAGTCCCATGTAGTCTGTTACATAATGCAATTTGCCTGGCTTTCCTTGCTTGTCACTTAGCTGTGAGTAGCACCAAACTTTCATCCTTCATTGCATGTCAGCATGATTTTTCCTGCTACTGTTTTCCTTTGCTTCAGTTCCATCCCTCTGTGTATTTGGGTTTTTAAATTCTTTTCAAACTCTTCCCATAAGATCAGGTTTCTTTGTACACCTTTTCCTGCCCCTCTTGAATGTGGGAACATCTTCTCCATCCTTCTTGGAAGTCATGATGGATATGCCACATTTAGCGTGCTGCCGTGGTTCTGATGTTGGCTTACAAAGCAGGAAATCTGGTTCAAATCCACACTTAGAGGTGAAACTCACTGTAAGGTTTTCACCACCCAAGTCTCTCATCCTATCTTGTAAAAGGGCTTGTTATTAGGAGCAGGGGGAGAAAGGGACCCACAGCTTGTTTGAAATCTCTGACATTCATTAATATCAACAGAAAGCCTCTGTGTTCTCCAATTCATAAATGTTCCATATTTATCTTCTCCCTTCCCCCAAATGTTATGTTCTCAGACTGTAATTGTGAGATCATTCAGTCAGGTTTTTTTAAAAAAAAATATTTAGCTTGTTTTCTTCTTTCTGGGTATTTGGGTTTTATTCTTCCCCCATCTACCTTTTCACAGCTTTCTTCCACTCGCACTTTCCATTCCTCTGTGCATTTGGGAGTTTAATTCCCCCCCCCCTCTAAAAAAAAAACACCTCCTGCCCTTCTTTCCAGATCAGATTTTCCTTTGTGTCTCTCCGGCCACACACTGAATGTGGAACATCTCTCCTTCCTCCCTGAAGTCTTGTTTGTCTATTAGACAAGACTTCAAAGAGGAATAATGATATCTCGTATTTGGTGTGGTATACAATCCCCAAAGTGAAAACAAATCTCACAGTTTCAGCTTCCTTCAACCCCTCCTGTTCACCTCAGCTATTCTAAGCTGTTTGTGTCTCGCCACAGATGTTGAAATGGCAAAAGTCTGTGAATCTATGAGGGAAGGGGCCTGGCTATAGAGCACATCTCTGAAAAGTAAAGACATGTGAACACAGCTACCCAACTTGAAAAGGCACACGCAAAACACCAAGCCTAGGGGACTTCCTGTTGCTTCAAGCAGCCTTCTGCCACCTTATGGATGTGCTTGACTACATGGTTCATCCTCCTCAACCAAAAGTGCTATGGTTGGAGAAGGCATATGGAAGGCACTGGGTTAGGAGAAAACAGGTTAGATCAGGGGTTTGCAACCTATGGCCAGTGGGCTGGACCTGGCCTGCAGTGCCATTTCATGTGACCCACTGCCCTCGCTCCCGCTGCCATCAGAAGCTGCAGAAGTGGCAAAAACAGCCAAAAATGTGCCACCTTTGCTCCTGCTGCCACTGCCGCCAGAAGTGGTGGAAGCGGTGAAAACAGTCGTAAATGCACCCGTGACTGTCATAAACATGTTTACGACAGCTGTGGATGCGTTTTATGGCAGCATTTACGGTGGGGGAATCATGTGTCCGGCCCACTTAGATAGATAGATAGATAGATAGATAGATAGATAGATAGATTAGATAGATAGATAGATAGATAGATAGATAGATAGATAGATAGATAGATAGATAGATAGATAGATAGATAGATAGATAGATAGATAGATAGATAGATAGATAGAGTTTTATTTATATACTGCCTTTTTCGACCGGGTGGGTCACTCAAGGCGGTTCAACAGCATTTAAGCATACATTAGCAAAAGACAAAAAAGACAATACAGTATTACAAAAACACAATGCAAAAAAGACTAGTCTATAAACAACAGTATCTTAAAATATACCACAAAAATTCTAACTAACAAAGCAGCACAGCACAGAATCAATATGCATTACAATATTCAATATACAAATAATCAAAAAAGCAGCACAATTATCACAATTCCATAAAGGTTGTGTCCTTACGGTTCCCACAGAGCCCAAAGTTCCACGCTCTCAATAGACTGGGGGAAAAGCTCTGCTCTCTGCGCCCCGATGTCAGGTGTTAGTGAGCACAAACAGGTCCCCTCGTTGCCACGAGGAGACGGCGCAGATGCTACCACTTCCCCCTGAGTTTGCCAGACCGGGAGAAGGAGCTCCACACCTTGGCATCGGACGGCAGCAGCGGTGGGGCGGCAGCAGCGGTGGGGCGGCAGCAGCGGTGGGGCGGCAGCAGCGGTGGGGCGGCAGCAGCGGTGGGGCGGCAGCAGCGGTGGGGCGGCAGCAGCGGTGGGGCGGCAGCAGCGGTGGGGTGGCAGCGTCGTCTCTTTTGAACCCTCTGGGCGGGTGAGGCTCAGAGGGTGGAGGCGATGCACCTGCCTCACATTCCCGGCCAGGTTGAGAGGGTGCGGGAAGAGGCAGCACAGCAACGGCAGCGGGGCTCCAGCATCGACTCTTTTGAAACCTCCGGCTCACAACACTAATACATTGAGAACCCCTGGGTTAAATAGTGGGTTTACTCAGTGGTGGGCTACAAAAAAATTTACTGCCACACTGTGTGGCAGTTAGTGCAGGTGGATTCTATTCTAAATTGCAGCATTGTCATCAGGTAAAGGCTGGGGTTGTTGCAGGGGCTGGAACGACACTACCTAAGGGTGTGCCCAACGGCTCCTGTATTAACCTCCTACCAGTTTGGCTTATACTTAATCCTTCACTCTCTCTGTCACCTTGTGTGACTTATTATAGTACACCGGTTTGTCCGGCCCGTAGACCATTTCTCCCGCTGTTAATTGGATTTTATCATACCTGACTTCGCACCCACACTACTTGCTCCAGTGCAATGTTTTGCTGTTATCAATAAAGTGGCCCGTTGTTTAATCCATTTCTTGCATACGTCTACTGGGGTGGTGCACAAATGTCCCTACCCATACCTTTTGAGCCCTTGTCAGGGGCTTTTTCACCTTTTGATTTTATTTTATTTATTTATTTAGGCGTGGGTAGGGGTGCTTTTGTTTAGTCCATTACGAGTATGTACAGTTGTAGGAAAGGGACTTCTTCCATGAATACATTAGCAAAAGACAACTGCCAAAATGAAGCCACCTTTGGGTAGGTTTAATCTGCATTTCCTTTTCCCCTGGCCTAGTGTAAGAAAGATTAGCAGGCAACACAAGGTTGTCGTTACCAGGGTATGCCCGATGGTGGTTCGAAAATACCACAATCTTTTAGGGGTCCCTTTCTGTGTACCCCGTGGAGCAGGATGAATTGATTATAGTTGGAGTCAAGAAGATGAGCAAAAGGAGTGGGCAAGAAGGGTTGGGAGCAAAATAGACAAGGATAGTTCAAGACATATACACACAGTGACAGGATATAGTGGCACACAATAATACACCCAACAGCAACTGCCTCAGGCAGCTCAATGCAAATATTTGGATGAGCAATTCAAAAAAATTCAAGTCAGCAACACAAATTCTCTCAAGGAATCCCCCAAACTGACTGAGAAAAACCCTTTTGCATGGGCAGATTCTAAGACTACAGTATAAGTACAGTATAAGTAAAAATGAAAAATAACTCCTTGAAATACACACCTCAGTAGAAGTGTCTTGGCCTGGTTCCCAAGCATGGTAAATCATTTGTAACCGGGTCTCCCAGGGCAGAGAGCAAAAATTATTAGGCTAAAGAAAGAAGACACCAAGAAAGGACAAAGTGCTTGGGAATTTGAGAAATGAAACGAAGGAGTGAGGGGAAGGCAATCAACTGACAAACCCAAAGATCTAAAGAATTTGCTTGGGAAAAATCACAGCTTTGAAAGGCACAGGGAAAGATGCCAGAAAAGTTGAGAGCAATGGAAATATTGAAAAATATGAAATACAGCAATGGATGGAAGTTTTAGAAAAAAGAAAGCAAATGGAATTAAGAGAATATGTTGTAATATTAGGAAACTGGTGTAATTCTAAAAATTATTATTATTATTATTATTATTATTATTATTATTATTATTATTATTATTATTATTATTATTATTATTATTATTATTATTATTATTATTATTATTATTATTATTATTATTATTATTATTATTATTATTATTATTATTATTGGAGATGGGAGTCCAGACTCTAAAGACAACTCATGCATATCAGTGCGGTTGTGCGTGCTCTCTTGTCTACTAATGTGGATTTCCCATCAGATCTCTGGCTGCTGCAGAACTTTTATCTTTATGATAGCAGCTGAGCATTCTGTTTATAATGGACACTAATGCTCATATCTTTGCTTTGACTGCTTGGAAATGATACTGATGTCATAAGACTCTTGCATGCCCCTCATTAATGCCATTAGGATACATTATCATCAAGGAAAAACCATCCCACCAAAGTAGAGAAACATCATTGACAGAGAAAAGGAGATAAGATCCTAAAAGTAAATATAGCAACAGGTCTTCTGTATATAGTAGAAGATTACAATGGAGGAGATAAATTAATGAAACTGCTGAAGGGTACACAAAATGCTTTGTGAGCATTTTTTAAAAATCTTTGTACTCTGACTTCAGTTTTAGAAGTATAAACAACCAAGCTCTTTTAAGGGTTCGATTATGATAATTTGTGGCCGTGGTTGGATATGTATCCAACTGAAGAGCCTTTTGTTGAACAAGATAATAATTTTGTGTCAGAAATTGTTCTGGGTTGAAAGGATTGTTGCTGGAGGAACTCCGCTCAGGGGACGCCCAAATAAGGCTCCTTTCATGTCCCCAAGATCTTTTCCCATCAAAGTGGTCCCTATTTATCTACTTGCAATGTCTTGCTTTCGATCTGCTAGGTTGGCAGGTGCTGGGACAGAGATAGGCAATCATTCTGTCATGCAGTACCCGGGTTTCGAACCGCTGACTTACCAGCCTTCTAGCTAACAAGACAAGCTTCTTAACCACTGAGCCAACGCAGTCCCTGTTGAACAAGGTAGATAGTCAAGTCATTTGTTGTGGGGGGAGAACTATGCCCTAGTAAAACTATTTGTACTATGATGGTAAATCACAGTGAACTTGGGATCAAAACATTCCAGTAACGTTAAAGACATTCCAGTAACGTTAAAGACATATTTATGTATAAAATCTGCAGCACTGACCTGTGAAGATTTCTGAACTTTTGAGCTTAAACTATCTGAATGAAAGACAAAGAGACAGTCTTCATTCACAGACACTGTCGTAATCCAATAGGCCAGTGGTGGTGAACCTTTTAAAGACAGAGTGCCCAAACAGAGGGGTGGGACAAACTCTGTGCTGGGGGGAGGAAGGAAGTGCTCCCATTGGGCTGCTGGGCAGAGGGGCAGGATGAACTTTGCCCTGGGGAGGAAGTGCTTCCATTGGGCTGCTAGGCAGAAGGGTGGGGCAAACTCTGCACTGGGGCAATGGCGTGTGTGCCCACAGAGAGGGCTCTAAGTGCCCCCTCTGGCACACGTGCCATAGGTTCACCACCACAGCAATAGGCCATTTTGAACTTTGTACACCCAGAGGAGCTTTGGATGGCAAAGAGTCGGAAACATCCCAGATAGGCAGGAAAGAAAGAAAGAAAGAAAGAAAGAAAGAAAACATTGTCAGAGACTTTGGTGTATGCAAACCAAGACACGGGACACAGCCTCGGGCTGGGTTAACTCAGGTTTATTGCATCGTGGACAGAGGGAACATGAGGTAATGGCGGATCAATAGCTCTTTATATACAGCAGTAATACATTTGAACGTGGTGCCATGGTAGCCCATTGGCTACTGTCTGCGTGACGTCATTGCAGGTCACGCCCTTCTTGTCCAGGTGTAGGTAGTGGCGGGAAAACTTCCCGCGCTGTTGCCTTTGATGAGTTCGGACCAAGAGAGCTTGGACGCTCGCTGCTGCCAGCTGGTGGTCATTAGCTCGCGTCCTATTACAGGGCTTATATGATACAGCTGAAGGTTACATTGTTGCTATAGGCAAGGTTACATTGACTCAGATACATTGCAATCCATGTGTACAGTAAAACCATCAGAACACAACATCCCTCCCCCCTAGGACGAGACAAAGTCTCGAGCCCACCTTAACACACTCCCCCCCCCTTAGGAGACAAAGTCTCTCAGCCAAGATGGCTTATTTCGAACACGCTGGGGTCTCGGTGCGGGCTGCCTCTCCCCGGGTTTGCTACCTTCTCTTTGTCCCCTGGTCTCCTGTCCTGCAATATGAGAGGGAGACTCGTTAGTGACTTTCCGCGGCTCCGCGGCGCTGTTGGGAGGTGTGCTCTTTCTTAGGGAGGAACCGGGGGCACTGGGGGCTAACGAAAAACCCCTCTTCTCGCTTGGATGGGTGGGGGAACACTCCTGAAAACCCCCCCGGCTCGCCAAATCAAAATCAAAATCACTATCGGGGGCAGCGGTCGCGAACTCCTCTCCCCCTTCCCCGGCCCCTGCTAGAGCTGGCGTATCAAAAGGATATGAGTCGGGGCCGCTGCTTCTGCTTCCTTCCCCCCATGCTTGGGACTGTTGTCCACTGCTGTCTCCCCCTTGGGTTAAGCGGGTGGGGGAGAACCCTAACGCTGAATCCTGTTGCTGAGCTCCACTGACTGGCCCAATCACTCGGTGCCTCAGTTGATCTGCGTGCCTCCTCCAGAGGAGGCCGGTGTTCGTCTCGACCCGGTACGACACTGGTCCCGTCTGTTCTACAACCGTCCCTGGTACCCAGGCTGGCCCTGCGCTGGAATAGTTCCTGCAGTGAACAGGGTCACCGGCAGCGAAACCTTTCGAGACTGCCAACCCCACGTTTTTCCCTTTATCCTCGACTCTCGTTGGGTCTAGCCTGGACAGGAGCGTGGTCAGTTTTCGCCGCATCAAGAGCTCTGCCGGCGAGTAGCCGGACGCCAAAGGGGTCACCCTATACGCTAAGAGGAATTGGCACACTTGGTGATTCAGGTCCCCCGGGCCCATGCGCCGCAGCGCCTCCTTCGTTGTACGCACCAACCGTTCCACTTGGCCATTCGTGGCCGGGTGAAACGGTGCGGACGTGATATGCCGAATGGCGTTTGCCTCCATGAATGCCCCGAACTCAGCGGAGGTGAAACAACTAGCGTTATCGCTGACTAAAGTGTCGGGTAAACCGAACGTGGAAAAGACTCTCCGTAGCCGGCTAATTGTCGTGGCGGAGGACGTGCTTTTTACCGGGATAACCTCCAGCCACTTGGAGAACGCATCCACGACTAGGAGAAACATGGTTCCTCGGAATGGGCCAGCGAAATCTACGTGCACCCTGGACCATGGTCCCCGTGCTGTGTCCCATTCCCTATGTGGAAGACGGGCCGCCTCAGGGCGGGACCCCTGGCAAGCCTCGCAAGTGCCAACCATGTGCTCAATATCCGTGTCCAGCTGCGGCCACCAGAAGTAACTCCGGGCCAGCGCCTTTGAACGAACTATGCCCGGGTGGCTGACGTGCAGCAGTTCGAGCACCCTCGTCCGCAGGGGCGCAGGGACCACCACCCGTTGGCCCCACAGAAGGCACCCCCTCTCTAGGGACAACTCTAGCTTTTTCCTAAAGAATGGGTCGAACTCCGTACTCGGGGACGAACCCGGCCACCCCTTCTGCACCCATGAACAAACCTTCGCCAGTGTCCTGTCCTTGCCTGTCGCCCTAGCAATGTCGGCTGGTACTATTGGGGGAGCGTCTAAAACCTCAATTAGCAACACCTGGCGGTCCTTTTCTGCTCTCGCCTTTTGGGCGTCCGACAATGGCAAAGGGGATCTCGAAAGCGCATCAGCATGGCTGATCTCCTTTCCGGGCCTGTACTCCAACTCATGTTGGTACGCGTTGAGGAAAATAGCCCATCGCAGCATTCTCGGGGACAGGATCTGCGGCGTGGGCTTGTGCGCCGTGAAAATCCCTAACAGCGGTTTGTGATCGGTCACGATTTTGAACGGGCGGCCATACAAAAAATCGTGAAATTTTTTGGTCCCCGATACGATTGCTAATGCTTCCCTGTCGGTTTGCGCGTAATTCCGCTCCGCTTGGGACAGGGACCTTGAGTAAAATGCTACCGGGGCCTCCCTTCCGTCCTCCAACACGTGGCAAAGCACCGCCCCCACCCCCACCGGGGATGCATCACAAACTAGGACCACAGGCCGTTTGGGGTCGAAATGCGTCAGGATTGCCTCAGATGTTAGGAGTTGCTTTAGCTCTTTGAACGCCCTCTCGTGCTCATCACCCCACATCCACGGCTCCTCCTTTTTCAGCAACCGATGGAGCGGTTCGGCCACGGACGCCTTCCGCGGGAGGAATGTATGGTAAAAATTTAGGAGCCCCAGGAAAGATTGCAGCTCGGTCTTGGATGTGGGGCGAGGGGCCTTTTTAATGGCTGCTACCTTGGATTTAGACGGCTTAATCCCCTCGGGTGTGATTCGGAACCCTAAAAACTCGACCTCTGTTTCGAAAAAAACACATTTATCCTTCCTCAATCTCAGCCCCGCTTTCTCGAACACGGTCAGTACCTTGTCCAACCTTTTCGCTAGTTCAGCCTCACTCCCCCCTGTTATCAACACGTCATCAAAATAAGGCAACACCCCCTCCAGGCCCTTTAGGAGGCGTTCCACGAGCGATTGAAAAAGACCGGGTGCCGAGTTCACGCCGAACTGTAACCGCGACACCTGGAACGCTCCCTTATGTGTAACTATCGTTTGTGCCGCGGCCGTGGCGGGGGTCACAGGAAGTTGCTGATAGGCTTGTGCCAAATCGAGCTTGGCGAAACACTTTCCCCCATTTAGCCTGGCCAAAAGGTGGCTTATCACTGGCACCGGGTATGCATTAGGGCGGATCGCCTTGTTAATTGTACACTTATAATCTGCGCAAATGCGCACCTCCCCGTTAGCCTTTAGAGCCGTTACAATTGGAGTTTCCCACTCCGCGGAATCAACAGGAATAAGAATCCCCTGGCCCACCAGTTTGTCCAATTCCGCCTCTATCTTGTCCTTGAGTGCAAACGGCACCCTGCGTGGTTTGAGTCTTATCGGGCGGACCTCCGGGTCTATGTCGAAAGCTACAGGGGGTCCCTTGAACTTTCCGAGTCCTTTCTCAAAAACGGCGGGATGCGCATCGCAAACCGCTTGTATTGGGTCCCCCCCCACGGTATGCACCCCCCCTATGAACAACCCTAAGGGCTGAAACCACTGTGTTCCCAGGAGGCTACAGCTTCCCCCTTTCAGGACAACTAGGGGCAGTTCCGCAGAATGTCTCTTAAAATTGACCCGAAACTTCCCAACCCCCAATACCGGAATGTTGTTTCCCTGTACGTCCCGTAGTGTGGACCTCAACGCTTTAAGCTTTGGCCGCACGTGGGGGTCGATTTTCAGGAACTCTTTCTGGGGAATTATGGAAAAGGAGGACCCCGAGTCAATTTCCATCTTAATAGGGGCCCCTTGTACTAATACCTCAACGAAGTAATGGGACTGTCCCGCGGACACGCTGAACACTGAGGCGTCGTCCTCGCTGCTGTCCGAGACGCGGCCCACGCCGTCCTGCTTCCTCGTGGTCTGGGCGCCATCTTTGGGCCTTGCTGGACGGTCCGGCCTGGCCGCGCGGTCTTGTGATTGCCTCCGGCCCTCTTTCCGCTTTCTGCACGCCTTGGCGATGTGCCCCCGACGGCCGCAGGTGTAACACTCGGCCTTCCTGAACGGGCATCTCGCGCGCTCGTGGGCCGCTCCGCAACCCTCGCAGCGTCGACCGCCCTTCCGGACCTTCTGGACCTCCTCGCCGTCGCTGCCTTCCGTAGACGACTTTGAGGCCCGCCGAGTCGCGTGCACCGACTGTCCGGCCTTCCCGTGCACCGAATTTTCCGCCTTGCCGGCTTTAGGACGCCACTCACGCCACTGATGCATCTCGTCCACTCCGGCATTCGTGGACTCTGCGGCTTCCGCGGCCTCTATGACCTCGGCCAGCGTGGGTGGCGGCTCCTTATTCATCAAGCTGCGCTGCACCTCCTTGTCTTTCAGGCCACATAACACGCCGTCCCTGAGGACCATCTCCAGGATGTCGCCCCATTTACAGGGGGCGGCGGCTATCCTCATGGCGGCCACGAATGCCTCAACCGACTCGTCTGGCGCTTGGACTCGCCTCCAAAACGCGCTCCGAGCGGGAAACATTGCCCTCGAGGGGCAGAACCGCTCTCGCAGCAGCTTCATGATGTCGCTCGCCTCAAAGTCGCTCACCTTCTTCGGAGCGATTATGCCCACCAGCGTCCGCTTGGTTTCCATCCCGAGCATTCTGGTGAGGATGGCCCTCTTCCTCTCCTCGTCGTCTTGTTTGACTCTGAGTTCCACCAGTGCCGCCTGGAAGTCCATCTCAAGCAGCTCCCAGTCTTGCGGTTTGGTGATGTTGAACCCGCTCTGTGCCCTGGCTGTTCCGTGGGGATCCATGATCCCATCCTCGTCGCCAATTTGGTGTATGCAAACCAAGACACGGGACACAGCCTCGGGCTGGGTTAACTCAGGTTTATTGCATCGTGGACAGAGGGAACATGAGGTAATGGCGGATCAATAGCTCTTTATATACAGCAGTAATACATTTGAACGTGGTGCCATGGTAGCCCATTGGCTACTGTCTGCGTGACGTCATTGCAGGTCACGCCCTTCTTGTCCAGGTGTAGGTAGTGGCGGGAAAACTTCCCGCGCTGTTGCCTTTGATGAGTTCGGACCAAGAGAGCTTGGACGCTCGCTGCTGCCAGCTGGTGGTCATTAGCTCGCGTCCTATTACAGGGCTTATATGATACAGCTGAAGGTTACATTGTTGCTATAGGCAAGGTTACATTGACTCAGATACATTGCAATCCATGTGTACAGTAAAACCATCAGAACACAACAGAGACAGCTCCTGCTGTTAGGGAACTGTGCAGCCTCAGCTCTCTGCCTCTCCCCCTACTTGTTCCTGCAAATTGTTTGCTGTTTGGACACCTACAGCAATTTCACCCATGGAAACCCAATTTGGGGGGGGGGGATGAAGATCACTGCAGAGCCAAGTTTATTTTCTCTGTTGTGTAGTTACACCTTCAGTCTGTTTTGAGAGTTAATAAGAAGAATTTAGTAGAGAGCAGTTGGAGAGGAAAAGAGCCAAAGAGAGAATCTCAGCCTGTCCAAGCAATCTAGAGTGATCTGGTTTGCACATAATAGATTATCACCTTTAATGCAATCTATTTTATCTCTCCTTTGAGCAATACTTCCAACTATACTGGTTTTGTACTATGAGAAGGGTCCAGACAGGCCTTTGGGTTGCTCAAATTGGCCCTCCTTTTGATTAATGACACTCTCCTTCCCAACCTGCCTTTTCCCATGGCTGTGTTTCAGCGGGAATGCAGCAAATTTCCTTTTTGTTGTTGTTGTTGTTTTTAAAAGTGATATATCACAACAGCAATGCATCTATTAAGCATGTTACACATATTACTGCCAGTGTATCTCGTTTATCTAAAATTGTGTTGCATCCATAGGAAAACATATATTTTAAAATTTAAGTGATTGGGCAGGTGAAAAAAGAGCCCCCGACTCTGCCTTTTGTCACCTACCAGCTGCAACCACTTCTCTCCTTAAAAAAAAATCCTTCCAAAGAGTCTGTACTGCAAAATATACATTTCAAGCACCAAAGAGCATCTCCAGTATATCTAGAATTATGCTGTGTGAGTTAGATTTTTTTTTAAGATGGAGAAGATGAAAATTGAGGAAGAGGTTTCTCTATTGTCTCTTTCAATGCCACAAACATCACAAATGTTGCATGGTTATCACAACAGAGAACACTACCCACAGCTCTATTTTGGTGGGAAGTAGCAGTCTATATCAAAGGAATGCGGTGGTTTAGTGGTTAAGATGCTGAACTTGACAACCAGTAGGTCAATAGGTCAGCAGTTCATACCCAAGTGCTGCATGATAGAGTGAGCTCTCATCTCTGTCCCAGCTTCTGCCAACCTAGCAGTTTGAAAGCAAGAAATTGCATGTACTGTAGATAAATAGGCACTGCTTTGGCAGGAAAGGTAACAGCATTCTGTATGCTCCGGTGTCTAACCATGCCTGCCACATGACTATTGCAGCAGATGCAGACAGCACTGGCTCTTTGGCTGTAAACAGAGATGAGCACTGTACCCTAGAGTCGGATACAATTTACTTTCAAGCAAGGGAGACCTTTCCTTTTATCTAACCATCTACATGGGTTACAAAATGGGATAATAGGAGGGTTCTAAATCCTACCAAGAAAGCTGTAACCCTCTGTGCCAAAACAGAATGGGACAGCTCTAAAAAGGTGTGCAATGGATTGCTCCAAGTCAAAATACATGGAGGCTGTAATTTTATGTAAACTAAATAATACCAAAAAAAAAATTGTCCAAATAGCAAGCTATATGCCCTTCCAGACAAGCCCAGGTCTTGTAATAGAGAAGTAAAAAGAATCTTAATGAGAATGTACTGTGTAGAGAGTCTGGGAATATAGTTTGTATACAAAAGAATATATTTATTATTTACAATCCTATTACTCTTCATCTTATATACCAGTGATGGTGAACCTTTTAGAGACCGAGTGCCCAAAGAGGAGGAGGTGGCGCATGGGTAGGCACCATGCATACCTACACACCCATGTGACTTTGCCGGCATGCCTCTGGTGAAATCATGTGGGTGTACCCCCTGTGGGCATTCCCCACCCCATGGGTGCTCACCCTGTGGGCACTCCCCCACCGCCCATGGGTGCTCCCCATCTCCTGCAAGCACTTCCTCACCCCGCAGGCATGCCCGACTACTAGGAGGGGTGGGGTGATGTCTTGTCGCCTTACTTTGTCCCCACCACCACCTCCCAAGCAGGATTTCACTCTCCCCTATCGCCTCCCCATTAGCGGCGGGAGAGGGGTGGTGGGGAAGTGGTGCTATAATTGGTGCTGGCTGGCTGGTGGGTCAAGACTGCCCCTCGACAGCACATATGCCAATAGAGAGGCCTCTGCATGCCACCTCTGGCATGTGTGCCATAAGTTCACCACCACTGTTATATGCCCTAATATGCCTTTCCTTTCCTACAATTTACCTGTGTTACTTGAATAAAACCCTTCTGCTTGTTCAGAACCAAACTCTCATTATTTGATGAGCAGCTTGGAAGATACTGAACTGTTAATAATTTTTTTTTAAAAAAAATTGCACCCACATCACACCTGTTTACATAATACCAGAGGAAAAAGATGAGATACCAGCTTGGGACAAGATCCCTCTGGGTGGGCCACAGCAAAATGAGAAATCCAAAATTCTTGGCAGAGGGCTTGGGGGTGTCTATTCCTAGTGGCCCAAAAGGTTGAAGTGATAGGTGCTCATGGCTACCTAAAGAGTACATGTGACCTATCAGTGTGAAAATCAGTTCAAAGAGATGTCATCACAATCTCATTTCCAATATTTAATTTTATCTCTAACATGGATGCTTTTTAATTGCTCTTTTTCATTATTGTCTACACACCTTGCAAAATATTAATGAAAGCCTATAAAGTGTTTTTCTTTATTATCATTGCATCAAATATTTTGTGCAGAAAATATTATCGTACCAAACAACTTGCTAAAATTAAAGGTGTAGAGCCACATTCCTCTTTATTTGGGAATTTGATTTTTGTGCTGAAGGGATGGGGGTGGGAGTCAAATTAGCCAGTGGGATCAACTTTGGACATATCTGTCAAGTATCCTGGATTGGCTGGGATTTCCCATATTTTTCTGCTCGTTCCTCCCCTTTCCCGCCGCCGCCCCGTATTTGAACGGCAGGGAAAGGAGTTACTGCACCCCCATCGCAAATGGGCTCTGCGTGTGCACAGAGGGGTTCTGTGCATGTGCAGATGAGTTGTTGCAGCGCATGCACACCCAGGCCAGAGCAGTTCCTGTATTTCCAGGTGCCGCACTTGACGGATATGACTTTGGATTAAGCAGTTTTCATGAAATCCCACTACATTCTACTCATTTGTTGCTTGTGGGGACCAGAAATACCACTGGAATAAAACTAAACATTTTTTACGTGAGCCAGTAACATATTTTCTTTCATACTGGCGCTCTGTTTGCTATTTTTTTCCTCCAAATACTTCTCCAGAGGTAGTGATTTACAAGTTATTTTTACGTGCCAGTTCTCTAAGTATTCTCCAGTGAAATATCATGTGGTCCAACAACAAAAGGTTAAAGCTGTAGCCATTCCTTCACATACATTTACAACAGACAACCTCTGTTCAGTATTATTTAGTAAAAAGTTAGACAAACCCATTTGATATATTCATGGTTAAAGCCTACGTTATGGGAAAGCTAGTGCCAAAGACTCTTAGAACTGACTTAGCACCAAATGTTATATGGAAAGGCATTTCACCTTATCTTAGTTCCATATGTTAGGCAAACACTAGTCCTAGAGTAAATGTCAAAGAAAGGAAATTATTTTATCAGGACATGAAATGGCCCATTGTTAATGTCCACATCTTATCACATTCATTCATATGTGTTTGATACTATGGAATGAAAGCCAGCACACACTCCAGGGCTAGAAATGTTAGAGTAGCAACAGAATACAAGAAAGTCCATAGAGTAGGTATAGGCAAAACATAGCATTATTGATGTTGTTTACAACTTACATCAGCCATAACTAGCATAGTTAATGTTGAAGAATGATGGAAGTTGTATTCCAAAACATCAGAAGAAATGAACTTTGCCTCTGCCTTAAGAGTTGCTTTCTCCATCCATCAAATTCTGGTCATTTCAGACAGTCATCCACTCTACCAGACACTGATTATATTTTCACCAAAATGCCAATAACAGTCCATGGTTCTTCTGAGGACTAAATTACATCCTATGTTAAGATCACTTTCATCTTTACCTTCAGATTTGAGTGGTTTAAAGTGCCTGAGAAGGAGGAAAACAAAATGTGGAAGAGTCAGAGCGATTGAGACATGTGCAAGAAAGAGGGAGTGAGGCAGCGTGCAAATGAGAAAGAGAGAGTATGTGTGATCCATGGCTTAAGCTGACACTACCCAGGACTACTGACTACAGTGGCTCAAGAGGTTAATTAAGATGCTGAACTCAACAACTGGAAGGTCGGAGTTCAATTCCTGAGTACTCCACGACGGAGTGAGCTCCTGTCTTTGTCCCAGCTCCTGCCCACCTGGCAGTTCAAAAGCAAGAAATCACAAGTAGATAAATTGGTACCACTTCAGTGGGATGGTAAACAGAATGTTGTTTACCTTCCCACTGAAGTGGCACCTACAGGTATTTATCTACTTGCGATTTCTTGCTTTCAAACTGCTATTCTGTTTATCTTCCCACTGATGTGGTACCTATTTATCTACTTGCGATTTCTTGCTTTCAAACTGCTAGAGACAAAGACGGGAGGTCACTCCATCATGGAATCGAACAGTGCTGACTCTTTGGCTATAAACAGAGATGAGCACTGAACCCTAGAGTTGGATACGACTGGCTTTCAGGCATGGGCAACATTTTCCGTACCCAGGACTACTAATGCATGCTAATGCACATGAAGGCAGAGTGACCAACTTTAATTGATCTGTCAGAGAGCCAGTGCCATTTGTTAAATCCAACCTTGGTTTGTCAGGTAAAATACCAAGTTGGAGATGACTCCTAGAGTTGAGTTTTTAAAGTCATCTTTGAGATAGCTGGAGCAAAACCTTTTGAAATGTATTCCGTATCACTTTCATGAACAGCAAGCAATGCATTAATAGGACATTAGAAAGATTTATAAACTTTCACATTAGTTTTATCTGATGTTCAGAGGTGCATTGCCTTCGAACATGGAAGCTTCATCTAGGAGAACCTCCTTTAATTCTTCCAGTCAAGCTGGCACCAGTGGTGGGCTCCAGCACTTTCAGACAGGTTCAGGAGAACCGGTAGTAAAACTGGCTGGCCCCACCCACTGCCCTGCCCTGCTCCGCCCACCTCCTCCTCTCACCCCACTCCGGCCGCGACTCCAACATCCTTGCTGTGACTCCAACATCCTTGCTGCTTGGTCCGGGCGCCTGGAATGGGGTGAGGCTGAGCCAGCTGTTACTCTGCTGCAGTTACTCTTTAAAGGAAAATTAGAGCATCGAAGTGTAATTGCTAACTAATGGTCTGACGAAGTGGACTCGATCCACAAAATATCACATTAAAATACAGCAGTTTAACCACACCCACCCAGTCACCTGGCCATGCCCAGAGTTGGCCACACCCACAGAGTTGGTCACGCCCACAGTGTGGTAGCAAAAAAAAATTGAAGGCCACCACTGGCTGGCACTCAACTCAAATGTAATTTTTAACTCCTGTTACTCATCTTTTCCTGTATACTTGGGTTCTATGAAAAAGCATTTTGTTATGATAATTCAATTTGCTGATTAAATTAATACTCGTAAGAAGTCACTGCTTTTAGGATTCCAGTCAACATGCTACTTCCTTGATGTATTGGCCTATAAATCTCCTCTTATTTCCTACTGGAGTAAAGATAAGGACTCTAATTCAAGGAACTTGAGAAGAAAGTGCCAAACGAATCTTTACTTCATAGGGTGATTTTTTTACTGTGTTTTCAAATTGTAGTTAACCATAATTTGTAGGAACCAGTAAGCATCTTAACTTGTTTTCAATGCCTGCAATTGTAACCACAACACATTAGAAAGGAGTAACAGTATGAGGTATATTTGCAGGGCGGGGTTAATGGTAACGATAGATAAAGGTAAAGTTTGCCTTTGCTCTAAAGCCAGTCATTTCTAACTCTATGGGGCAGTATTCATCTCCATCTACAGGTAAAGAGCCAGCATTGTCTCTGTGTGCAGACATTTCCATGATCATGTGGCAGGCATGATTAGATGCCGAGTGCATGGAATGATGTTACCTTTCCTGCTGAAGTGGTACCTATTTATCTACTTGCAATTTCTTGCTTTCTAACTGCTAGGTTGGCAGAAGCTGGGACAGATGACAGGAGCTCACTCTGTCATGCAGCATTGGGCCTCAAACTGCTGGCCTGCCAACCTTCCAGTCATCAAGTAAAGCATCTTAACTGCTAAACCACTGCAGTCCAATGATAACAATAGCATTCTGCTAACTGAGCCAATGTTATCGCGTATAACAGAATGAGTTTCTTACAAAAGGCAGTGTTTCAAACTCTGAACAAGAAGGGCAGATACTTCCAGTCTAATCGGTTGCTCACCAAACAACTAAGGAGAGAGGGTTAAGTCATGGAATCTGGTCAAGGGCTTTTCTTGTATTCCTCTTTTGCAGTGTGATATATCACAGCCAAGCAACTTGATTACAGAGGTGCCAAGAAAACTTCAACTGGGGAGCAGCAGGGGTTTGGTTGGGTGGATGCAATGGATGCTTCAGGTTTGGTTCCTTGGTGTGAGCAACTCAACAAATAAAATGGCAATTAGGGATGTGCCACTTGGAATTTTTTGGGATTCCAGAATCTTTTCTGACAGTTCTACTTGTCTGGCCAACACCTACAAACAGCTAAATTGTTTCTCACCTAGAGAAAGACTGGGCTGGAATGCTTCATGTCCTAGGATAGGCCAAGCTTTGGCACAGCGTTTTGTTAGAAAAGGAAGCCACTCTGGTACTTGCTAGTAATGACTCCTGTCCTCAAGACTTGAAAACTAATTAGCATGTTATCGATTAGTCTTATGTGACATGGAGTTCTGTAGATCTGTTTGATTACAGCGCCCATCACGCACAGCCAAGGGAGAAGGAGAAGCTATAGCTCAATACATCTGCAAAACACAAGGTTATGGAAAACTGCCATTGAGACATCTCATTGTGTACAGGCCAGAGCTTTGGTACTGGGAACAATAGGTCCTGGGATCCTGGCCCCTCCAATGGGAAGCCAGGGAGAATAGTCCAACTAGCCAATCAATCCTAGGATCCTGGCTCCTCCAATGAATACTAGGATCCTGGCCCCCTCCAATGGGAAGCCAGGGAGAAGGTTCAAACGAGCCAATAGCCTTCTAGCCCAGGTAGTTGGGAGTGTATATAAGTCAGCCCTGTTGGCTGTATACGTATTTCTGTTCCAGCATGTAACCTGACAAGACCCTTGAATAAAGAGCTGAAATCTACCCTGGAGTCGCATGGTTCTTCCCAGAACCCACTACGTTACACATCTTGTTATGGGAATTCTTGGAGTTGTCATCTAAAAACACAGATCTGAACACTTCTATGACAAACCACTTCAAATGTGAGGACAGAGGAAAACCAGATGTACAGCTGTTTTGCCTTTCCACCAGAAATAAATGTCCTGTGTTAACTTGGACGTGGAGACATGCAAGATGGGCTTGGAGTGGATGGTTTCCATGTTCTTGCTTGGTACCATACAGAAATGTGAGGAATTAGAAGATGGAATATTTCTTTCCTCCTTTCTCCACCGCTCATCGTATTGAAAATAGTTCTAATATGCCTGTGGCAGGCAGAATGTGGAAATATCCCTGTTTACATCTCCCAGCTGTCTGGGAGAACATCCCACTAGGGACATCCCGCTATGGTAATGGAGTAGACCGTACAGCCAGCAACTCAACGCTTAGTATTGGGCAGTGTTAAATTACCTGACTTCCTAAAGGAGCCAATGGCTATGGGCGGATGAGCCCCTTTTGGTGGGGTGACGGTCCCCTCAGTGGAGGAAATGCCACTGGAAATCATCATATTGGGCCCAACAGCAAAATGGGCAGAGGAGGAACTCTGATTCCCAATGGTCATGGAGGCGGAAGAGGCCATGCCAGATGGACTGGCTGTGAAGGTGCATCTTGATGATATACTCAAAGCTGCAGCAGTCCAATGCAGTCCCAGTGTTAAATCCTGCATGTCTCATTTCATATGTGTTGCAGGAGATGACTCCGTGATCATAGTGTGTGGGTCACGTCATGGCAAGCTGGGATCCACCTTAAACAATTTCACGCCAATGGCATTTTTCTTTTTTGTCATTCTTCTTTCACACATCCATCAAATGTGAAAATGATTTTCAGGGGGGTAAAATGTATGCTCAAAGACAAGTAGCAGCCAATGATGACATCTCCCAGCAGTGGAGGCATTATCCTTCTCCTACATAGCTGTGTATCTAGAATCATACCGTCAGGATACAATGATGATTTTTTTAAAATAATCCTGCCTCCTAAGGAATCTTTGGGGTTAAATCTGAGCTAGATCTTATGCTGAACTAACTCTTTTTCCAGCTGTGGACCTTTACATGTTGACTGAAAGATAAATCCCACTGAATTTAACAAAATTTCCTCCCAAGTAAATAAATATGGACTGCAGTGGCTTAGTGGTTAAGATGCTGAATGTGATGACTATAAGATCAGTAGTTCAAGACCCGAGTGCTGCACGACGGAGTAAGCTTCCATCTCTGTCCCAGCTCCTGCCAACTGAGCAGTTCAAAAGCAAGAAATTGCAAGTAGATAAATAGGTACCACTTTGGTGGGAAGGTAAATGTTCCATGCACTCCAGTGTCTAGTCATGCCTACCACATGTTCAGAGAAACATCTGCAGATGCAAACTTCACTGGCTCTCTAGCTATAAGCTGAGATGAACATTGAACCCTAGAGTCGGATACGACTGACTTTCAAGCAAGGACAACCTTTATTTTTACCTAGCTGTATATATTCAATCTGTGTATTGCAAAACTGCAAGGAAGAGTGTGAATATTGAAAGAGAGCAAGGAAATGAAGTTAAAAGGGCAGTCGTGATTTGGAGAAATGGATTTTGGTTCTGTGCAGTGCGCTGCTGATGAAAATGGCAGATGTTTGAATGTTCATTGCAGATGGCACACAGAGACCTCTAAGGAACAAAGGTCCTAGCAAATAATGGGGAAAGCAGATATGCCATATCTCTTACCTATGATGTAATGCATACCAGCCTGATGAACTCCTCATATATGAATTTCAAGTGCTAAACTTATTTAATCCTACACGATCTTCTTCTGCAATAAGAGTCCACTTCCTTAAGAAATATGATTGCTAATTCCAAGCTGCTGCAAAGTCGCTAATGGAGAAAGGCCACCCCTTTTAGACTGGCGCAATGTTGAAAGGAGAGTGATGTTTCTAAACCCCTTCGTTCCTTATTAGATTCATGTCCACTTTTACAAATGTTTGGCATGGAACCTTGTTGCGGCTTGCCAAACGGACTGATCTTCCATTGATATGTTGGGGTTGTTGTTTTTTGATCACATGAAGTCTTGGAAAATTACACTCCAATACTTGTAATGAGTAACTTGAACCAGTGGGGAGTTGTAGTGAGAAAGTTGGGTAAACATAGGTATACTTCTCCTCTTGGCTTTTAATGTACCTGTTGAATGCATGTTGCTATTTTTAGGCACTACATCTTCCCTCCTTTTCCTTCAAAACATTCAGTAACTGTTATTTTCGTTGTTGTAGAAAGGTAGTCACGTAGAGTTCGAACAGTTGCAAGCAAATTTCATTAAAGCCACCTCCAGGTACCTCTGTAAACTTTTCTGTCTCTGAAGGGATTTCCACATATGATAGATATTCCCTCTTTTTTTTTTTACAACCTTGAAAGGTATTTTCTTTAGGTAAAGGTCCCCCTTGCTTGAAAGTCAGTTGTTTCTGACATTAGGGGGGAGGGGTGGTCATCTCCATTTACAGCCAAAGAGCCAGCGCTGTCTGCATTTACAGATGTTTCTGTGGTCATGCAGCAGGCACATGGAACATTGTTACCTTTCCCACCAAAATGGTACCTATTTATCTACTTGCAATTTCTTGCTTTCTAACTGCTAGGTTGGCAGGAGCTGGGACAAATGACAGGCATTTATTCCATCATGCAGCACTTGGGTCTCAAACTGCTGACCTGCTAGCCTTCCAGTTGTCAAGCTCAACATCATAACCACCAAGCCACTGTAGCCCCTTTTCTTTCGTTGCATACACACAATGCTGTGTGTTCCAGGCAACGTGCCTTGCATGTCCTAATGAGTGGCCCTGAGGTGAGGATGCTGTTGCCCCCTTGCCAGTGTTGAAGTAAGGATGTGACTACACTGCGGGGAAATTATGAAAATCATGTGATGTGAAACTGTGCCCAGGAAGATGGATTTCCTGAGTGAATTTGATTTAGTGGATCACATAGGAGACAGCATAGAAGCTGCCAGTTGCTCCCAAACGTCTTCTCCTTTGCAGAGCTCGGCCGTCCCCATGGCTCACAAAGGAACTTTGAGTGATGAAGCATAAAAAGAGAAGGCTAGAGAGCTGGTGGAGACAGGTCCCATCCGATGAAAACCTTGGGTGAATGAGGAGGACCTCTTCACTGTACCAGTGATCTGTACAGAAGGCCAGGAAGATCTATAACACTGCTTGTATACAGGAGGCTGCTAATCAGCAAGCCGAACTATATAAAATCGTACGTAGCCTCATCGCTGGCCATTCCATAGGTCCCCACCAATCCCAATGGTCCTGCAAACTATTTGCATAGCACTTCAGATCAAAGGTGGAGGTCATCCGTCAGGACCTTGATTCTACAGCTATTGCAGTAAATTGGGAGGAGTTGTCCAGTGAGATCCCCTGCCGGGCTGCTTGGGATCAGTTTCGGCTTGCGACACCTGAGGAGGTGGACAAGGCGCTTACATGTTGTAAGTCCATGAACACTTGCTCTGATCCTTGCCCATCTTGGCTACTAAAATCTGCTAAGGGAGTAGGGGAGTGGTTGAGAAACATCATTAACGCCTCCTTAACTGAGAATGTTATGACCGCTAGACTAAAGGAGACAGTTATAAACCTGCTCCTGAAAAAAACCAAATTTGGCCACAGATGTCTTGGACAACTATAGACCTGTGGCTAATATCCCTTTTTTGGGTAAGGTCATTGAGAAGCTTGTGGCAGACCAACTGCAGGGGTTCTTGGATGAATCCAACTGCTTGGACCCATTCCAGTCAGGCTTTAGGCCGCACCATGGCACTGAAACCACTCTGGTCACACTGCAAGATGACTTGCTCCGGGAGGCTGACCAGGAGGCTTCGTCTATCCTGGTACTCCTGGACCTCTTGGTGGCTTTTGATACCATTGACCATGGTATCTTGCTGGGGTGATTGTCAGAGTTGGGAGTCTGAGGCCCTGTTTTACAGTAGCTTCGTTCCTTCCTCAGTGGTCGTTCCCCAGAGAGTTCAGATTGGGGAATGCTTGTCAGTGCTGTGGACACTGCAATGGGGTGTTCCTCAGGGAGGCTCCTTCTGTGTAACCCAGCTGCCGCCTGATTCACATTGATTTGTTATGCATATAGTCAATGGAAAATAAGACAGATCAGATATCCTAATCCAAGAGTACCCATACTATTGGTTAATGTAGTTGCACCCTAAAAGATCAAATTGTTAGTTAAGTCAGCTTCCATATAGAGAGGATGCCATCTTATCTTTTGGCTCAGGCAGCTAACTGACATGAGATAGCCAGGCCAGGAATTCTACCTCTTCCAGCTTGTTTAAGGAAGGTAAAACATTCATTTAAACAACAGCAGGAAAACTAGATTAATGTGGTCAGTTTGCTAGAATTTGTTCCACCATCCATGCTATAGTTATCTTAAACTGTGGCCACAGAAATTCTTCCAGCTCCAGAATCTATTTAATATGAAGTAGCATATAATAGTAGAATGGTATCATCTAGTCTAGCTCTCTGTCAATGCTCAAATCAAAAAATCATAAGAATCCACTGCAGTCACCTTGTGGCTCTTTTGATTTACCCAGACTAAGCTGTTAATTATGCAGCTAATTATGCTTATGTGAGCTCAACAGGACAAGAAAATATCCAGATACATTTTGTAAACCAGTTCTGTGTATTCTTTGCCTAGAAAACCCTGGAAAGGGTCGCCATAACATTGTGCAATCTTCCTCCTCCTCCTCCTCATCATCATCATCTAAGAAACAGTGGGCTTAAAAGGTACCAGAAGAGCTAGCGAGACAGTCTTACAAGTGCACAAAAATAACTCTTCAACTGCCGCAGAATGCATAAAGGTAAAAACCAAGAAAAATGTGTCATGGGATGCGTGTGCACGCTCCATGTTTGTTTGTGCTTTCAGAGTGTCAATGTTTACACATAGGCTGACTGCTTAAAGTCCACTGTAAAATGACTGCAAAAAGTCTGAATTATTGGTTATTTTTGTTTTCCTCTGAGTTGATAAGCTTACATTAATAACCCCATTCTTACTGCATTCAGTTGTCAGACTAGAAGCTAACACCTAGCACAGTTTAGAGAACTCACATTCTTTATATATCTACTAACAGATGCTAGGCATATTTTGAGGTTGCTTCCTGCCTAACGAACAGGGCAAAATCAGGGATTTATAACCATTTCTGGGACATTTGATTAACCTTTGTGGAACAACAAGAGTTTAAGTGCAGTGATGTGTGATGTCCATGAAATGGGATATAGCACAGTGGAGTATTGCTGCTCCTATCTTGCTGATTCTTCACCTTTTCCGTGCTCCAGTGTTATGTATTATGTGCCATCAAGTGGGAAATGACTTATGGCAATCTTAATAGGATTTTTAAGGTAACTGAGGTATTTAAAGAGTGGTTTTGGGGACTGTGGTGGCTTAGTGGTTGACTGAGCCAGGAATCAGAGTCCTAGTCCATCACTCTATCCGCTACGCAGACCAGCAATACTGCTGTGCAAATACTGTTAGAAATTGTTGCTCCAGCTGACAGTACAGGATCAGCTTCCAAGGGGGTGGTGTTACACTGGCTCTAAAGACTGAGCACCCTTTTTAATTTACTGAATGGCCATTCATCTCTGCACTTCACAAACTGAAGCAGTTTGAAATGATCTTAAAATGAAAGGTTCCCAAATAAAGCCTATTTTGTGCACAGAAATCAAGTCACTGATCAAGTCCACCCTTTCAGTGATGTTTGTGTTACACTGCCATCCATTCAAGCAGTTAAAGAACATCTATCACAATATTACCCTGGCTTATGATATTTTCCCAATTAATCATTCCTTTTAAAGTTTTAATCACTCTTTCATTCATTGTCGCCTATCACTGCCCACATATTGACTAGGCAATTTATGGTTGGTAATGGGATTTATATTTAATGTTGTCTCTTTGCCCAAATGGTTACAATTCCTATCCTGCTACATCTCACTGATATAACCCTATTGTGGAGTCAAAGATCAAACCTAGAGATGTTTTCCTGGCTCTCTCTTATTAACATACTAATGCTCAGGGCTGATTAACAGGCTGCATTTGCATCCTGCATTCCAATTTAAATCCCCACCTCCTTTAGAAAGGCTGACCGCCAACAAACATCCCAGGCAGAAGCTGTAGCGCTGTCTGGCCGCTAGGGCGGCGTTAGAGCCCGGAGGAGACTGATCAATGACAACACGAGGCAACAGGAGCGAGATCAGATCAGTACTTTATTGGAAAAAGGCAACATCATTTATAGGGGAAAAAGCGCAACGGTGGCAAGCTGTCATCTGACAGGAAAATTACCTCACCCACGTACACGGGTTAATGGGGAACTCCTCAAAGGGGAGTTAATTAACTGGGGCAAACACGGGTTTAGGGACCTCATTGTCTTGGGGATTAGACAGGGGCAAACATCTGCACTGTTTGCACCGGGGATTTTCCTTGGCCAGGAGATGAGTGTTTACCTAATCAGTTACTGGAGTTAGTAATTAGCCTACCTTGCAGAACCGTCGGTCAGGTCATGTAATTAGGTGAATCAAACCCTATATTTTATTCACCCCCCTTAATTTGTCTGCCCGCAGAGCCCGCGGCTCAAGGAGCGTCCTCCTGAAGCGGCCTCTGCAAGGGCCGTTTCCATGCCCGATGGGCATGGGGAAACCACAAGAATCCATGATCTTTTCCCGTTTTTTAAAGACATCAACAGGGCAAAAGTGGTTTGTTGAAAGTTACCTGTAAGTCTAACCACACTTTAGAGCTCAGTGTGTTATTGTGAATAAAGTGTGAGATGAGGTGTCAGCAGACTTCGGTTCAGAGCTCTGCCTGACCATGAAAATTCACTTGGGGCAATTTAACCAGTATTTGCACATCTCACGTGCCTCAAAAACCATATTAGGACCACCCTTAATTGGATGCAATTTGGCTGCACTCAAGAGCAAGAGTTTCACTGAATGTGATTACAGTAAAGCCCTTACTTACGGGGAAAAAGTCCATTCTGTAGGCTTTTGTTTAAATCAGTTTTTTATGTAACTCGAAGCAAACCCATAGGGAAAAAAATATATAACGTAAAGCAAACCCATAGGAAAAATGAAATTTTTATGTAAATCGAAGCAAACTCATAGGAAAATGATTTTTTACATAACTTGAAGCAAACCCATAGGAAAAAGAATATTTATTTAACTTGAAGCAAACCCATAAGAAATTGTATAAATCGGGACATGGTTTTAGCACAAAATCATTGTGTAAGTATTTTGTGGCACTTTACAGCAGTTAGTTTTAAAGTGCCACAACCTTTTTGTCTTTGTTTTGTTTACTCTCTGATATGCTTAAAAGACAGACTAACGGCGGCAGCCACAACTTGAATCGAGTATACTTTTCCCCTGCCCCAGGGTGCTAGGAGGCCTGGTCCTGGAGGCCAACTGGTTCTGGGCCGCCTTCACCTTCCGAGGCAATCAGGAAAAATGTCACTGGCATGAATTTGTTTAAGGTGGATCCCAGCTTGCCGTGAAATGACCATTAGTTATGATCACAGAGCCATCTCCTGAGGATTTGGACAAGGTGAGCCTTCACAACCAGTTAGTCCATCTAGCATGGCCTCTTCTGCCTCCATGACCATTGGGAATCAGAGTTCCTCCTCTGCTCATTTTGCCATTGGGCCCAATGTGATGGTTTCCGGTGGTATTTTTGACGAACTCGGCTACCATTTTTTTTTAAAAAAAATCATATTTCAGTACACATTAAAATAATTATTCGGCACTATAGCAGAACCCTCATGTACCTGAAAAGTTGCTAGAGAGAAGAAATGTGCTGAAGCACATAATTATGATTTGCCCTCAAAGGAAGAGCCCAGTTTGTACTGAAAAGGCCTCAGATTTAATTCCTGGCCTCTCTAGGTGAGTCAGAGAAATCCTGGTGAAACCTCTGCTAGTCTGTGTAGACAAGGGAGAAAAATCTTGAGAAGGACTGAGGAATATCCTCTTCAAGCCCTTCCCTAAATCCCAGGGATATTTTTCTATTCTGATTGAAGATACTGTAATAGATTGGAGATAACAGATGGAAGCATTCCAGATGAGATGATGAGCAGCATGTGGGAAAGCATGTGGCAAAAGCTTGTCACACATAAGAGAATCCCATAACTGTCTCCAGTTATTAGTAACAGGATTTCCAGTGTCATTTTGATTTCCCATCATTATCTCCAGTGCGAATAAAGCCGGTTCCTGATTTAAGCTAAGCAACGCAAGAAGTATCCCTCCAGCCAACCCAAAAGATACTTCCCAAGTATGAGGAAGGTTCAGTGTGGGTAAGACTGGCTCTAGACCTGTGATGGTGAACCTTGGCACTCCAGATGTTCTTGGACTTCAATTCCCAGAAGCCCAAGCCCCCTTGAATCGGGTGCATTTTACTTCTGCTTCCGGGAGCGATGAGGGTGGCGTGGGCCGGATAAATCGCAGTAAATCCCTTCATGTAGATTCACAGGGGCTTGGGCTTCTGGGATTGAAGTCCAAGAACATCTGGAGTGCCAAGGTTCACCATAACGGCTCTAGACCAAGCCAAAGGAAGTTAATATTACCAGAGATGAGGCCATATCCCCCAAACTGGCCCATGGAGGGCTGTGGGTAGGAGTATCAAACCACTCACCCAATTATGGGACTTCAGCCCCAGTACAAACTTTAGCTAGATCATGCCATGTAAACTCTGGAAAGTGGAGCAGGAGTTGAGCCCCCTCTTTTTGGGGGCACATTGGATACACCAGCCCTCCCACCCCCAAATAAATTTGTGAATGACCAGAAGTCCATCTCTCATTAAAATCTCGGTTGGGGGTGGGGAATGAAACCAGGGCCTATATGCAAGCACATTAAAGATGCTAGCTGACTGGTTGGGGGAGAAAGCCAAGTGATTTAGGAGCCCAGAGGGGATCATTAAATGAAGCTGCATGGTAATCAAAACATATTCTGCCCGGATAGACAGTTGGCAGAATCCTGTCAAAGACCCAGAAGAAGTTTTCAGGCAATATAAAACCGTTCCTCGGCATTCTCTTTGGACAGTTGTGCCAGCCCTCACCATCTGCTAAAACAAAATATGAATATTTGAATCAGAAATATCCACAGAAAGTGCCTTGTTTGTTTGTTTGTTTGTTTGTTTGTTTGTTTGTTTGTTTGTTTGTTTGTTTGTTTGTTTGTTTGTTTGTTTGTTTGTTTGTTTGTTTGTTTGTTTGTTTGTTTGTTTGTTTGTTTGTTTGTTTGTTTGTTTGTTTGTTTGTTTGTTTGTTTGTTTGTTTGTTTGTTTGTTTGTTTGTTTGTTTGTTTGTTTGTTTGTTTGTTTGTTTGTTTGTTTGTTTGTTTGTTTGTTTGTTTCCACAACAGTAAAATGTGGTCAAATAGTTTCATTGCAATGCACCTTGAGATGTCTTCTCAGCAATGTTTGTTTGTTCTTTCTGTGAGATGAGATCTATAGAAGTGGGAATGGTTCAAGACAGAAGCAGAGATAGGACAAAGTCCTGCCTAAAAGTCCACAGCTATTCAAATGGCTGCCAGGGTTTCAGTCTCCCATTATTATTACACATAGATCATGAATCATCAATCCAAACTCTATTAGCCATCCATTGCCCCTTGAGAAATAATTAGTTTTCATGGTTTGCCTGGAATTGCTAAAGCAATAAAGCTGTGCTGTGACAGAGACATTGCTGATAGTATCAAAGGACCTTTGTATTAATAGGGTTGATGACCGTTGACATCACCTGCCAACTTTCCCCCACTCGGCTTCTTTGTTCTTCTTGAGTTGTGTTGCAATTCTCACTATAACTGAGAAGCAGAGATAGGTAGGTTTCCCAGCTTAGTGTATTACTGTGAACTGCAATGCAATTTATTTAGGGAGTGGCTTGATCTGGAACTTATGTTTTTGTTGTTCAGTCGCACAGTCGATTCCGACCCCATGGACCATTGCCCTCCAGGCACTTCTATCCTCCACCATCCTCCTCAACCCACCCAGCTCTGTGCCCATTGCGTCTACAAGACTATGTTAGCTTGACCAAAACCTCTCCTATGTTGTAGGAGAAATTTTCTAAAACAAGTTTATGTTTTTGGACATTTCTCTGGGAGGTGGCCCCAAAGCTTTCCAAAAGATCTACTCTTGGTGGAGATGAAAATGGCTAAACTGGTTTGTTGATTTGTGACAAACCTGCTTTTCAGAGAGTGAATGAGTGTGTAGGTGTTGAGCACTTAGCAGATCGTTTGCAGCTGGTTTGAACCATGGCAACACACTGAAGGAAACTATTCAGGAGAGTATTTGCAAGCCAGTTCTAGTTTCATATGTCCAACAAGAATCCCAATGGCTTGGGGGAATTTTCAATGGCTGTCATTTAAAAGTGTCACAAAGAAAAGATAGAAGTGAGAAGATAAAGGTTGCCCTTTAGCCAGGATTCAATGGCAAGAATTTTTATAGGAGACAAACTACTTTGCTCCCACTAAAACCTGCTCCATGGCTGAAGGGCTACAAATTACATAGTTATTTGCTGCTATCTGTGGTGTTTGATAGGGCAGGTAGGAGTTCTATGCCAAAATATCTGGAGGAGAAAGGTTTTCCCATCTCTGTGCTTACTTCAGTGGCTTTTCAGATATCCCATCCATACCTGTCAAGCACGGCTCCAGACAATACGGGACCTGCGCAGAACGTAAAAGCTGTTTACGCATGCATAGAACGGTTCTGCACATGTCCGTTCTACGCATGCATAGAAAGGTTCTACACATCCCCTTCTGAACAGAACCGCATAGAAAAGATCTACTGTAGGAATTGGGGCCGTGAGGAGGCCCTTAGGATCCCGGAGGAGACTGGTCAAAGGAACGACACGAGGCAAGATGGAGCGAAGACCAGTAGTTTATTGAGAAAAGGCTGCAACATATATAGAAGGAAAAGCACAACGCTGGCAAGACTGTCAGCTGACAGGAATGACATCACCTGAGCACTCAAGTTAATTGGGAACCTCTTTGGGGAAGTTAATTAACTGGGGTAAACATGGACTTAGGAGCCTCATTGTCTTGGGGATTAGGCAGGGACAAACATGGCTTCTATTTGCACCAGAGATTACACTGAGACCTGGAGATGAGTGATTTACTCTAATGGGTAACCGGGTTAGATATTCGCTCTTTCAGCAGATCCGTTGGTCAGGTCAAAGGAATTGGGTGAATCAAGCCCTATCATTTATCCACCCCCCTTACGCCCTGACAAGGGCCAGAGGCCAGGAGTCTGCTCACTGGTTTAACCTCTGCCAGAGGCCACCGATGCCCAACCGGGCACGCGGAATCCTCATCTCCCCTTTCTGTTTAATTTAAGAGCCTGACCAGCAGCTCTGCGTTAGAGAGGTGCCAGCTGATGAGCGGAAATGACGCTTCGGGGTTCCCTCCATGGGGGACATCTCGATAGTAGTGAGGGAATACATTGCACGAAACAACCCACCGTTGTGCCCAGTATTACCACCCCCACAATCACTTTGAGTGTCGTCTGTATCCATCCCCATGGGAACCACGACCACAGGGAGTCCTGCCACCCCCATGAAGAATCCTCCTTGATGTTCTTAACTAGGGTGTGGAGGTCCGTGAGCTGGCTCTGTATCTTGTGGGTATTGCCTGCGAGGTTAAAGAAACACATGCCATGGACAGACTTGCAGCCCAAATGATGTGACCACAGGGGATAATCGATAGCTGCTTGATTATCCAGTATGGCATGGCGAAGCTCTGTCTGCTCCTGGCTGAGCAGCGCTATTGCTGAGGAGGTATGGTCAATGGCTTTTGCTGATCCGCAAGCCAATTCTCCAAGCGTTGCCTATGGCTAAGCCTGACACGCTGAATATACTGACTACAGCCTGGTTTTTCAGCGCTGTGGGTCTGAATTCAGACTGCTTTCTGTAGCAAGGCAAGATAACGAGATGTGTCATTGATCTCTTACTGTGACCTGGGGAGATTCTAAGCTATCTCTGCAGCTTCTGGCGTTGTGCAAATGTCTTTTCTAACACCTATGGGGAGGTGTGAAGATAAACTGGGGATTCCCGGCTACCGGGTGCTCAAACTTTCCAAGCAATGGGCCGATGCAAAACATGGGCCGGTCTGGCTTCCTTTGGTGGAAGCTGGCCGTTATTAACAACATACAGAAATTCAAGTGTCCCTTGCAAATCCCAACTGGAGCATTGTACAAGGCATGAATAAATAATAGCAACTACAGATAATAATAGCAAGAGAAGACATTCAGCAGCTTTTCCGGAGGTGAAGCTTCCCTTCTTGGTGGGGCTTCATGTGCAACTTGAGTTTGGAAAAGTCTTGTTTTGGGGAAAAGCATGGTCCTCAGAAGTAGCACTGAGTATGCAAAAATGTTCATAGAAATGTCTTTGGAGATGTAAGTCATAAAGGAAGACGGACAGCTGATGACATCCCAGGACAGTGACTGGTGCTGCTCTTGGCAATCATCTGGGTCTGATTCTGGCCTCTGGGACCTGCATGGGGAAGAGACTTGTTTGGGAGATAAAAATTCTGAAAGAGTTAGTTGGTTTTTGCACTTATAGGATAGCAATTGCTGTGCAACTATGGGACGTAGTTTCCCCCCCTTTCTGTTTGTTTGTCAATGTAGGACTTAAGGTCCGATAGGCCCGTTCCTCCACAATCGCTTGCTCCTGCGGATTGTGAGGAACGCCAAAAGTGAGCTTAATATCCCAGGTGGCCCTGAAGGTGGCCAGCTGCCTGGAGCTATAAGCTGGGGCGTCAACGGACGTCGTGTGCCGACGTTCGCCCTTGGCCGTGGGAAAGGAGATGCTGCTCCACATGGGGAGCCGTTACTCCCTTCTGTGCTGTTACCCAAACAAACTGTGGGAAGGTTTTAATGCAAACGTCCATGTGCTGCCATCTGCCAAAATGTGGGGATGTGTGACGTCCATTTGCCACACCTGAATGGCCTCTGTCCCTTGTGGGTTGACCCCCCACGGGGGGCCCCCCGGTGCCCCTGCACGACGCTGGCAAGAGCGAACTATGCCTTGGGCTTGAGAAAGTGGCAGATTGAACTGTCTGGCGAGCGCCTTGGCATTCTGAATTGGAGTGCATGACTCTGAATTGGAGTTGTAAGGAACAAACTTAGCAAATTTTTGTCTAACGCGGGAGTGATGTGTGCTCCCGGTAGACTGTGAGGCAAATTCCTAGGAAACTGGCTGTCAGCAATTATGTTGGAGCGTTCTTTGGCAAAGGTGCGCAAGGCGAGGCTCACGGCTGCCAACTCTGCCCGCTTGCGGAAGAGTCAGGAGCGTGCGCCAAGCTTGGTCCTCTTGCCAAGTAAGAACCTAATATGTGCGACCCCCATAAGTGAAAGCTGTCCTAGCCCCCTGAAGAGGAACCAGTGACATGAATTCACACAAGGTGACTGTCTGCTAGAAGTGAGACGAGTCTGGGGTCTTATGGCAAACCTTGGCGCATGAAGCGCTAGGCTTCCCGTGGGTAAATTTCTCATGAAGGCCCCCCTGCGCACCTCCATTCATGGTGTGCGTGCACACTTTCACTGGAGCGATTTTGGTGCTACTGTGAGAAGGGTGCCAGATGCTGGCTTAGCCTTTTGCCTGTGCTTAGACTAGCAGAAAAAAGGGAAGGGGTGGCCTAAAAATGCCTGTATCCGATTGAAGGGTGTGACCTGTCTGCACTCTTAAAATGGTCCTAGGCAGTCCTGGCTAATGAGTGGCACTCTGCACATTCTCAGGAGCTCAGGGACTAATCCTTCCTCTGTGCTCTGGAGTTTGCAAAATGTCTCTGCACACTAGAGAGGGTGCTGTGGGCCAGGTGCCATACTTAAAATGACCTACTGAGACTTACTAAAGACAAACCAACTATGACGTGCCAGCTGTAAGGAAATAATACACAAAAAATGAAAAGACACACAGGTTAAGCATTTCCAGCAGGGAGTTCCACTGGCGAAAGGAGAAAAGGAGGAAAGACAAGTCAGAAGTTAGCACAATGAGAATGCAACAACTCTTATCATAACGAGATCAGATAAGGTCAGGTAACCATGGCAACTGGCTGGGATCCTCCTGTTAATTAATCCTGGAGCCTGTGAAAGGAAGCAAGTTAAGGCTGTAGGAAGAAATGAATTGGTTACAATTAAGGCCTGGAGAGGAATTTTGTTCCTGTAAAAAAGGTACAGAGCGCAAGAATGTTTGCGTGCTTTTTCCTGTGAAAGGGGTACAATGAGTGAGTTACTGATTACAGTCAAAATACCAGAGAATGAAGGAGAGTTAGAACGGTTCTCAACCTGCGGCCAGATGTGGGCGAGTGGGCCAGATGTGGCCCATGTTGCTCTGCCACTCCCCCCGCCAAGCCAAGAAGGGCTGTGTGGTGAAGGAAGGGCAGGATGACTGTCCGGACCCCCAGAGCTGCCTGAGGCCCCGGAATTTGGCCCCTGACTTAAAAGGTTGAGAACCGAGGTTACAAGATGATAACACGGTACACACATAAAGACAAGGCAATTCTCTCACTCCTAGTGAGATTCCAAGACGCTAAGAGACATTCAAAAAACCTTAAAACACAGAGATGGGGTTTGAGGAACGCAGACGTAGGGAGGGGCCCCATAGCTTATGATACAGTGAGGAAAACTCATAGAAGTGATTTTTTGTTTTCAGATCGCGCTTCTGAAAAGAAAAATCTGTTTTCCTGATTGCAAAACCGGTTTCCAAGAGAGGCTTAATCCTTTGACAAAGAAAAAGTCTTAAGGGAAGAAGGCCTATTGTAGGTTAGGATCCCCCCCCCCCTCCTGCCCAAACTGCTAAGCAGGCAAGGCAAAGGGTTTCGCTCATCATGCTTCCTCAAAGTTTAAATAGCTCCTGCCCATGAACAGAGTGCAAACTGTTTTAACACATATTTCACAGTGACATTACCACGCAGTTACACACAAGGAACACTTTTTCAGTCATACTGTGGTCATAGAGACAAGGCTTTTGCAATCACACACAGTTCTTGCAGTCATACATTCAGTGGTGCACCACACATACACACATCTATTTACGCATTCGCACATTCCTCCCCTGATCTGCAGTGTTCAATACTACACATGAGGAGATGGCTGATACACAGCTGGCTATTTACAGCCATCTGGGTGCTTTTACTTAGGGGACAAGTTTCTCTGGGCTACTCCCAAGGTGAGACAAGTAGGTTCTGCCTGTGCCTTGGGGGAACTCGGGGTACTATTGCTGGGATGGTTCTTCTGGCATGGCCAGGGCGATGGCTGCCTCCTTTCTAGCCTGGGCCAGATGCATGCCAGGGTGGCCATTTGGCATGAAGACAATCTTTTGAAGATCTGCCTGGTCTAGGTTGGCATTCTCTTCTAAGGTGTCTCACTTTTCCACACTGGAAGCAGGCGCCTTGGGGTTTTGGCACTGCTCTGCGCCTGAGTGTGGAAATGGGCCTGCTCTGGAGCCCTGTGTGGCCAGGGGCCGTGCAGGTTTCCGTGAGCAGTGGGCGCTGAGCAGCCCTGCCTGAACGTGTGTCTGCCTTCAGATGGGCTGAGCACAGCAGTTGGGCGCTAGCTAATTGTGCCACTGGCAATTTCCCCGTGAATGAATCTTCCTCACCCATGCGCTGAATGGAGTTCTTTCTTTGCAGGGAACCTTTAACTGTCAGAGAGGCGCCAGGGCCTCTCATGCCATGAATTCCTTCAGTGACGTCTGCAGCTGCCACTGAGGGAATGCTCCCTACACTGCCCTGCTGAAGCTGAAATAACGAATAGAGACTTCTTGGGGCTGATGGTTCTGACTGCGCTGGGGTTTTCTGGGTCTCTATCCGGACTGGGTCATCCTCTACTGAGAGTTTCCTACATTTGCTCCATGTGCGGGTTATGCCCTCTGGAGCTTTCGGGGGTTGCTGAATGCAGTCTCCTATCTGATCCCAGAGCTTCAGGGTTAACGTACCTACTTCTGGGTAAAGTAGGCAGTGTTCCCTGAGGTACGCCAAAAGTCTCGCTAGCTCCCTGCTGTGAAAACGCAACTTAAATATCCTGGCCAGGATCTTGAACCCTTCCTCATGAGTTCTTTGGCTAGCGGACGGACTTGGTCTGTGAGAACAAGTCCCCATATTACCTGCAGTGGGGTCTCCGGAAGGTTCCTTCTCGGGACGAGTCGACGCGTCTTATCAGGCAATAGGTTCGGGCGTCTAGTGTCTGGGGTAGACCTCGGAGCGTGGACCTTCTGCCACGGGCCCTTCTAACGGCCTCTGCGATGTCAGGGGCTCACAGCCTGCCCTGAGCGGAACGCGTTTCCCTCTATGGCAACCTCCTCGAAAGCGGGAGCAAGCTGTAGGAATGTCTCTCTGGAATGCCTCGCCACAGGCCACTCCTCCGATCGGCTGGCTGCCGGCCGGAGTGCTGTGCTGTCCTCCAGGATGATGGGACAAGGTTCTGGCGCAGAACCTGGCCGCATGGATCGCTACTCACGAGTAGACCTCTCCAGGGTCCCTTACTCACGAGTAGAATCACGTCTCGGGGTCACCAGATGTAGGAATTGGGGCCGTGAGGAGGCCCTTAGGATCCCGGAGGAGACTGGTCAAAGGAACGACACGAGGCAAGATGGAGCGAAGACCAGTAGTTTATTGAGAAAAGGCTGCAACATATATAGAAGGAAAAGCACAACGCTGGCAAGACTGTCAGCTGACAGGAATGACATCACCTGAGCACTCAAGTTAATTGGGAACCTCTTTGGGGAAGTTAATTAACTGGGGTAAACATGGACTTAGGAGCCTCATTGTCTTGGGGATTAGGCAGGGACAAACATGGCTTCTATTTGCACCAGAGATTACACTGAGACCTGGAGATGAGTGATTTACTCTAATGGGTAACCGGGTTAGATATTCGCTCTTTCAGCAGATCCGTTGGTCAGGTCAAAGGAATTGGGTGAATCAAGCCCTATCATTTATCCACCCCCCTTACGCCCTGACAAGGGCCAGAGGCCAGGAGTCTGCTCACTGGTTTAACCTCTGCCAGAGGCCACCGATGCCCAACCGGGCACGCGGAATCCTCAATCTACGCATGCGTAGAAAGGATCTGCACAGAAGGGGTGCGCAGTAACTCCTTTCCCCCGCTGCCAAGATCCAGGATAGCGGCAGCTTTGGGTGGGAAAGGAAGAAAATCGGCGCCGAAATACAGGAAATCCCAGCCAATCCAGGATACTTGACAGGTTGATCCCATCTTAATGGAAGGGGCTTTATTACAGAAGAAATATTCTCCTAAACTTATAAGGAAATCACACATTTCGCGATTGCTGTTGTTACAAGTGGCTTCTTGCTCGTGTTTGTAGAACCTTTCTGGTTTGGACAACAACTCTCAGAAGCCACACACCCCTCTCCTGCCAGCATAGTGTCCCAAACCGTGTCATGTTTATCTTTGTCTCGCCCTCAGGTTTAGCACTGAAGGCCAGGATTACTAAACTAGCCAGAGGTGGCTTCACTTCAGATGGACAATGCTGCCATCTTCTGCTCAGGCTTCCCTACTACATCTGTTTCCAGCAGTATCTCCAGCCATTCAAGGGGCCCTGAGGGTCACAATTTGCAAAACAGGGGACACAGCACCATACCTGTCAACCTTCCCGATTTGGCCGGGATTACCCCATAAATTGACGTAGATTGACGCAATAACCCGGCCCCCGCTGCCAAAACCCCGTAATTTGGCAGCGGGGGAAACGCTTTCCACGCATGCGTGGAAAGGTTTTACCCCTTCCATGCATGCGTGGATGTGCTACGTCGCTTGCGTAAGGGCTGTGCAAGCGGTGTAGCACTTCCGTGCATGCGTGGAAGGGGTAAAACCTTTCCACGCATGCATGGAATGCGACCTGCGCACAAGCGATGTGCGCAGGTCCCGTTTTTCCGGAGCCGCGGGTTGACAGGTATGCACAGCACCTGTGCTATCCAAAAAAACCAGAAGGCTAACACTCTGTGAAAAGCGTGGTTAGAGGACAAGGAGAAAGCTTCCAGGAAAAGCTTTCTGTACAATTATTCTACAGTCTAATCTAACTCTGTATACACATTAAGAGTCTAGTCCAAGGATTCTCAACCTGTGGCCAGGTCGGATGCAGCCCACAGCACCATTTCATGTGCCCCCCCCAACTGCCTCCACTACGCTAGGAAGAGCCATGTGGTAGAGGAAGGGCAAAATGCCCGTCCAGCCTCCAAATCTGTCTGAGGGAGCGTGACTGTTGTGTATGCATGCAGTTCAGCTGTTCGCCGTTAGCGCAGCTGAGGAAACTCACGTGGCTCCAATTCATCCAATGATTAACTAGCACGGGAAACCTTCCAGCCATAGGTGAACTATGTCAGGTATGCAGTACGTCAGAAAGACGTAACTGATATTGTAACCAATGGGCGCCTTCGGGCGAGATTCAAATGTATCAGGAAACATATATAAAGAGGCAAGGCTCCGTCATTGCCTCATGTACAGATTGACCATGCTGAAATAAAGTTGTGTTTAGCCCATCTGCCGGCTCGTGTGCAATCAATCTGCCTACATCAAAGTGACCCAACCCCGTTTTAAAAGGTTGAGAACTCCTGGTCTAGTCTAACCTGATGTTCTTAGTTTAAGCATAATAATTTTATCCTCACAAGTTATTCTCAGGTGATGCTTCTCACCCACTCTGCATTATATACCTTTGATGACTTGTATTATTTTCACCTTTCTTATTTCTGTGTCAGAACCTATTGAAGATATGTGGCCCCACCAACACATTCACTCAAATTAGTACCAAAAGCCCACTCTATTCTTGTAGCACAGGAAACAGACAATTCCATCCCTGGCAGTGGGGGTAAAAACCCTCAGAGACTATTTCCACACATTAGTGTTTATACACACTTACAATCAGCAAATTCAGCTTATTTTGTATCTAAGCCAGAGGTGAAACTGCCAAAATGAGGTCACCTTTGGGTGAATTCATTCCACAGTTCCTTTCGCCTGACCTAGCATTAGAAAGATTAACCGCACAAGGTGTTTGATGCTCAGGGTACATCCAATTGTGGTTCAAAAATACCACAATTTTCGAGATGGCTCTTTCTGTGTACCCCAGCAAATTCAGCTGTGACCTTTCTCCCTTCTGTGTGCGTGAGCATATGTGTATATGCATCCAGGTATAAATTTTCTAAATTAAATGTATGTTCATTTACATGATCTGCTAGCATATGTTTTTATTTTGCAAGCACCTTTCATATTTTGGCATTGCATGAATGAAACATAAACATGTCCAAATCATGTAATATTTAAAACACTATATCTGCACACTGTTGCAATGGCTACCAGATATAGGAGTGGCTGGCCGCAAGGAAGACACACGAGACAATCGTGCGGTAAAGTCCAGCCCCGATCTCCGTCGGGTGGTACGTATTTATTACCCTGCCTTGGGGTGATGCACGCTTAGGATGCACGTGACCCCCTAATACAGAAGGCTTGCATACGTGGCATTTTCCGATGGTCAAGACAATACCTGTTCTTGGACATTGCCCTATGGTTAATAGATAACCCACAACTAATTAAGGTCTGGGCTGGCAAAACCCATTGTTCCTGCCCTATCTCGGAGCCTATGGGTATTGACTCCGGATACCTAGCTTGTTCTGCTGTCTGGCGCGGCTTATTTGCCTAACTTAATCGGTAGCCAGAAGTGGAGGATTGTGTATTTCCATTAGAGTCATCATCTCTGTTTTTTGCCCTGTTTCCATCGTAGCCATCAGCCAAGGCTTTATGATTTGCCCCCAAAACTAACTAGGTAGCCTGTACCCCAATTGCCTTTCCTGCAAAGTCCGGTTGGTCCCCGGATCTGTTGAAGGCCGGGCGAACCCCTGGGGAAAGGTTTAGCCAATTATTCCCACAGGCAACCCACAGCACACTATGGGAAAACACAACCATCACTGCAGCAGAATTTCTGATCAATCTGTTGCTAGAAGCAGGCCCTGTCCCTGAGTAATCCTGACTTTCAAGTTTTAACAGACTGGAGGAAATAGCACACAGCATCCCCGAGTATCTTGCTGCTATTTCCCCCCTATCCATGAAGCCGTCTCCATCACAGCCTAACAAGTAGGGGCAGCACAAGCTATCAAAGAAAGGTGCTTTCCCCCCTCACAAATCCTAAATATGTGATGGTGAACCTTGGCACTCCAGATGCCAGCAGATTTACGGCTACAGACAGAATTGCTGCCATTTAGGAAAGAGTTGAAAACCTGGCTGGCAGGGCAAGTTTGGGGGGCCGACGTGGTGTTGACTCCTGTTCGTTGGCTTTGTTAGAGTTATATGTCCCTTTTACGGATTGTGGGGAGGAGAGGGTCTTTTTTAGATATGGGATGGTTTTTAAATTGTCTTTTATTAAGTTTTTATGGAGTTTTGTATACTTTTATGTGATGGTGCACCACCTTGAGTTGCCCTAGGGCAAGAGGGCGGGATATAAGTCCAAATAAATAAATAAATAAATAAATAAATAAATAAATAAATAAATAAATATTCGTATTAGTATTAGTATTAGTATTAGTATTAGTAATAATAATAATAATAATAATAATAATAATAATAATAATAATAATAATAATAATAATAATAATAATAATAATAATAATAATAATAATAATAATAATAATAAATATAAATGTTCTTGAACTACAATTCCCAGAAGCCCAAGCTCTCGTGAATCCACACGAATGGGTTTACTGCGATTCATCCGGCCCACATTGCCCTCGTCACTCCTGGAAGCAAGAGTAAAACGCACCCGTCCACTTCCGGGAGCGATGAGGGCAAAGCAGGCCAGATGAATCGCAGTAAACCCATTCGTGTGGATTCAAAGGGTGCTTGGGCTTCTGGGAATTGAAGTCCAAGAACATCTGGAAAGCCAAGGTTCGCCATCACGGTCCTAAATCTATTTGCTAGTTCACATGGATGGGCACACTATGCCGTAGTAGCACATGGAACACATCTGAATTATGCTAACATACCACCCTACAGCTGCACTCCATTTCCACTGGCACAAATCTTTCAGATACTCTTGGGTACCACAGCAGGCAAACCTTGTGCTTTATTTGGAAGTGTCAAAATTGCTGCAAGAAAGAGTCACTTTTCCTAGAGTCAGCTTCCTAACATTGTTTGTACTGACTTGCAAGTACTACAAACATGAAACTAAATATGACATTAGTTCTATCTAGATTAGACCTACTGAAATTAGTGAGATTTGTTAGTCAAACTCTCAGAATTAAGTCTGAATGGATCTACATTGGGTAGCATATAACCCTGTGTACACAACAGCAAAAACAGGTGGGTGGGTGGGTAACTAACTAACTAGACCAAGTGGACTTGATCCACAAAAACTAACAATAAAATACAACAATTAAAGTGCCACAACATTTTTGTCTTTTTGTTTTGTTTACGGATATGCTTGAAACACAAACACCATTTCAAAAAAAATTAACTAACTACACACACAACAATGTGGTCCTTGTACACCAGGGGGTTACTAACCTTATTGCGCTGTGGGTCTGACCACGCCCCCTGGACAGCTGAGCAGGCCATACCACACACCCCGGAAGCAGAAGTAAATGTGCCAGCTTCTGCCTTTACAACCACCACGGACGCATTTACAGCTGATGCAACCACATTTACAACAGCCACAGTTGCATTTACGGCTCACGTAAACACATCTGCTTCCACTTCTGGGTGCAGCGGTGATGGGGCCACATGAAATGGTGCCGTGGGCTGTAGGTTGGGAACCTCTATTGTACACCATCCAAAGACAAAGGTGGAGGATGCCCTTTTTAGACCTCTAAAAATGTCACAAACTAGTTTTCAACTAGTGTGGGTCTTCGTCAGGTTGCATAATACGGAGTTGGGGTTGATGCACAAGAAATGTAGCTCTAAAAAATAATGGCCAGATGTGTGGCAGGATCCTTTGTTAAAACTAAAGATTCAAAATGGAGGATCCAGACCCAGGTGTAGATTTCACTTCTAATAGTATGGGTTAGAATCCTTTCCCAATCCTTTTTGATTAGGGTTGCCAGTCATTCACAATCCACCTGTTTATGCATTAAGGGCTGATATATATAGAGAAAGAATGCTGGTTTTTTTTAGTGTGAGACTAGTAAACAACCGTCTTACCATTCTGAGAAATCATTTCACCAAAATTATGTGAAGTCCTTTCCTTTAAAAACTATCCACGCATTTTGCCCTATGTAAACTGAATCAAATTAGAAGAGATCTGAACACAGAACTATTACACCATTCTTACTAAATGGTTGGAGTTTTTAGTGGGGGAACAAGTTGCTCTTGCATTTTATGTAGCAAATATGGGAGTTCACATTTTTATTGGATGTTGAGAAAAGACCATTTAAAAATCTAGTTGTTGTTTTTTTGTTTATGGTTCAACAGAATTTTTAAAACCCCTTGGCTTTTTTGAGAACTATTGTAAATGTTAGAATTAATTCCCTGCCCTGTGGCAAAGCATTCAGTAAGCATCTTCTTCTCAGAGAAGGCAAATACATCCACTTAATAGTTCCTATAGGCAATTACACTGAAGAGATAAATTACAAGTGATGGGCACACCAAGTGACAGGCACAGCCTGTTTTCATTTGTCTGGAGGTTACATAGTGACTTCTAGGAGCACTTAATATGTCATTCGAAGCTTTAGTGAGAAATATGAATACCATCAATAGCTTGCAATAAGGGAGACTCTGTTTGTGTGTATGTGTAAAATGGCCACCTCAGTCCCTTGCTGATGCTTGCAGTGATGCTCCCTTTTGTTTTCATTCAGCTTGTTGAATCATGCTAGAACTAATCATCTCCCTGTCCCATTGTGGAGTGTTTATTCAGCAGTTTGTCCCATCAAAAATCTCACTGCATTCATTTCTAAGAGCATAAGAATTCCTATGCTAGACCACACAATTATTTTTCTAGATGAAAGTTCTATCTCCATTTTAGCACTGAGGATTAATATATAGACAACAATGACTATTTGTTATTCCTAGCCAACACTATTTGGAGATCTACAACTTCTGGACTTGGCAGTTCCATTTAACTAGCACAGCTGTCAGCAAACAGAAAATGCTGCTTTATTCTTCTTCTTCTTCTTCAGCTGCTGTATTCGTTTCGGTTATTGGCTATCATCATGGCGCTAGTCTTCCTGTTCTTAACTCCTCGGAACAGTTCTTTTAAGGACATGCCACACCAGTCTCTCAGGTTCTTCAGCCATGAAGTCCAGCTATGTCCAGGGCCTCTCTTCCCAGGGATCTTTCCTTGCAGACTGAGTTGGAGTATTTTATACTTTATGTTGTTCCTAATGATATAGCCACAGTATTGGAGCTTTCTGTGTTTGATGGTCTTAAACAGTTCTTGTTCTTTATCCATTCAATGCAACACTTCTAGATTAGTCACATGATCAACCCATGATATCCTTAGCAGCTGTCTGTAGATCGACATTTCAAAAGCTTTGATTCTTTTCATAGCTTTATAAAGAAGAAGATTCATTGAGACTATCCAAGCAATCAGGATCACCACTATCTTTCCACACAGCAGACATAAATGTCAAGTGTGCAGGTTGTAGACTATGGAACCAATGTCCACACAAAGCCTCACATTTTTGCTGATTATCACACTGTAAATAAAATGAATATGGTATCCTAGTCTTCAAGTGTCATCATGCCAAATCATTGATGAAGGATGATGGAAGTTGTGACATCATCCCTCATCAATGATGGCACACTTCCACAAAGTGGACATCCAAGAAGTCCTGCAACAGTTACAGTGACTTCATTTGGTAGCTTTAGAGCAGTGATGTCAAACCTTGGCACTCTTGCTGTTCTTGAACTTCAATTCCCAGAAGCCTTCATCAGCATGAGTGCTGACTTGGGCTTCTGGTAATTGAAGTCCAAGAACTGGAGTGCCAAGGTTCACCATCACGTGCTTAGAGGATCTGCTTTCTTATCAGATAATAGACCACCCAGTATTGATGTTCATAAAGACCTGCCCCCCCTCCAACCCATGCATGTCTGTATTTTAGCAATACACCAGGGGACGAACCAGGTTTGTAAACTGCCTTGCCATCTGAACTGTGCTCCAACTCCTGTTAGTAGTATACTGCAGATAACATAAATAGCAGAGTCAACCACTGAAACCATAATCCATCAAAACCCTGTTATATAATTTTAATTTTAAAAAACCTTCCACACTTGTTCATACACAAACACAGCGGCGTAAGATAATAAAACATGATTTCAAAATTCTCAGGGCACGCCTAATTAGTTGTTTGCATGACACACAAATTTGAGTTGGTTAGAATGTTTAAGTATATATCATAGTTCTCATTCCTAAAGAATTTGATCTCCATATACTCTTTGATGAAATAAAAAAAATATTAAATTATTTCGTAACAAGACCATTTAGGATTTTTCCAGAATTGCTCTATAAACCAAATTAACAAAGGTCATCTTCAGAAAACTACTAAACACCAGATGAATATATTGCCAGTTAAGATTATACTGTAGGATGGATATACAGAAATGAAGGAAATTTTCTTCAGCAAGGAAATTTTTTGCTGCTCAAAGAGACAGACAACTGTCAGAAATTAGGTGTCCTTTGTGTCTCACTTTCCTGCTCAGCAAATAAAGTGATAAATTTTTACATAATCCCCTTTGGTGTAAATGCCTCTAGGTCACCCCTGCATACTGAACTGAATATATACTAAATATGTTCTATATCAACACTCTTTAGGAGAACAATGAAAGACAAAGACGTTCAGCTATATAAGTGCTTTGCTGAGGAGCGGGCGCCTGCCACCCAGTTGCCTTCCACAAATGTGACTCACAGCACCAGACACCTCACTAAACAAGTGTCTGGATTGAAAATCTATGGACTCTGGGGCAGTAAGAAGCTATTTCCCATGTCTCTCTCTCTCTCTTTTTCCCTGGGACAAGCGGTCAGCATTCATGTAATTATGTTGACTTTTACTGTCAGTTCTCGTTACCAGACATACATAACAAGAGTTCCATGATGCATTAAGCCCTTTAGTGCTTTCAGTCTACAATCCAAATATGTGATTTTGCACCTCTTCTGGAAGGAGATTGAAAGACTCTTTATTACAGGTAATCAGTAAGTGCCCTTTAGTGTAATTAACCAGTCTCAGCATAAAACCTTGTGGTCTCCATACAACAGGTCTGTCTTCCCCTGCCTGCTGCCCTCCCAATATGCTGAACCATGAATTTTATTATCTCCCAGTTAGCATGGAGATGATGGCAACTGTTGACCAACACACATCTGGACAGCTCAGAATTGAAGAAGGCCGCAACAGGCTTGAAGACAGAACCCTACCTTTTCATCCAAAGAAAAGAATAAACCAAACCCTCTACCCAGTTTATACACAATCCAATTGTGTGCAAAACTACAGATAAGGCTATGACTAACCCTTTGCTACAGACCTTAGGAATTTTCATTCCCTGATCTCAGGCATGACTGTTCCCCATTTTCCATTTGTGGTAACTTAAACGCTTCCTTTCCACCTACAGAAGGTCATTTCTTATTCACCCTTCTTCACTCAATTGCAAATGGAGTTTTTTACACTACAAAATCTTCAGCAGTTCCCATAACTCCAGGCTGATCTATGTTTGGGTCACAGTGTAATCCATTTCATGTACCTTTTCAGAACATCATTCCTGTTTTTTACATAAGCAGACAATCAACTTGGACAAGATCATATGCCTGTCTTTCAATCCACAGAACTGGCAGGAGTCCAAAACAAACATGACATACAAGAAACGGGTACCATTCCCATGGATATGTATACAGGGGTGTTGAAGAACTGAGTGCAAAACCACCACCTTTTTTGTATCTTTGACAGCTAAGAAGCCAATTTTGAAAATCATATGAACAGATCTAGTTGTAGGGTTGAAAAGATGTTGTAACAAAAATGCAGGAATATTCCCAAGAGGATGCATTCATCTAAATCCCATCACTGCAAATCAGAAAGGATACATTTAGTTTCGGCTCTTTAAAATGCTAATAATGTTCCCTGTTACTGGGAATTGCAATGCATACTGGCAATACTATTTCTAAGACCATGAATTCCACATTCCTGTCGACAGAATTTAGTTTGAATCTTTCTGAAACAAAATCTGTCCTATAGTTCTGACCATCTTTTCTCAAGTTATGTGGGAGATGGAAACCTGATCTAATGGAATCATAAGGTGCATCCTATTATTTATATCCCTTTAAAAAACTTAGCTAATACTTGTTAGCCATTATTCCTGATCCTACTATAATTACATTTAAATAATTCAATAGCTTTCAGACCAAAACATGTTGTATCACCACTTAAAATGTGTTGTGTCTTTGCACTTAAACTGCCACAGTCAGAAGATCTTTCGAGGGAATGTGGCTATTCAACTACAGTACTGTATTTACTTTTAAACCCACCCCCCACCCCTAATTTTTCCCCTTCACCATCCAATTCATTTGCATGGCATAATCAGCTAAAGGGAGGGGTCTTAGGTTTGGCTACTATCAGGGGAGCTGAAAGAAAAGGTGTTACAAGCATACACATACTATATATACAATATTTTCATATGAAAAAGATTCAGGCATAACATTTTCACACCACAGAGGTGGTACTTTCAGGATTAACACGCATCAGTCTGGAAGCATTTCTCAGATCTTGCAACTGCTTAGCTGGCTTCCCAACTCCTTCTTCAAACTTCTTTTCCACAACAGGAAGGACAGTTTCATACAGGAACGATGCATTCTGTCTAATGAATGCTTTCTTCTCCGGGTCCTGTTCACACCGTAAACTGTAATCAACGTGCTGAACAGCCACAAGGATAATCTCCAACAGGCTTTCCAGAAGAACCATATGCAGCTCTGGAAAGTACAGTTTCAGTGCCTCCTCTAAGAAGGCCATGGTCTGTTTAGTGAAAGCCACAACGGTGTAGCTAAGATTCACCCAGCAATCATCACCAGTGTACTGGTCAAAACTGGTCACCCCACAGCCTCTCATCTCTTCTCTAAGTTTTCCTAAAGCTTCTGGTGTCATCAAATTCATTCTTCTCCACATCTCTTCAGAGTTGCGATGCTTTGTAGCTTCAATTATGATATCTCTGGAGCTATGCAAAGCACCTTTGATGTCTTTTATTAGTAGGGCATGAATGATGAAGGTCAGATCCAGACCAATCTCACTGAGCTGCTTGCAGTGTTCCTTTGCTACCTTCAATAAGAAATGGCATTATTAATTTTAGCACACTTTATTTAGTTACACAAGAGAAAAATTGCAACACCCTAAAACCAGATATCATCACATTATGAAAGGAACAAAGAGGACTCCTGTTAAAACTTTTTATATAATAAACTCATTTTAAAAAAAATTAAACTTTTAACATTAAGACTTTAAAAACTGGTCTGATCATGCTTTCAGGTAAAAAGGCTTGGCTAATTTTGGAAATATTTTGCTGGAAATTAGGCACCTACTTTGTGGAGTTTAAAAGGACACGTTGATAGCAATCCTTTTAAAAACATGTTACATGAGCATTGCACTTTGCCACATATTTTCCCAATAATATGTAAGAATTATCCCAAGGATAACATGCAAATGGCAAAGTTTTCTGACCTGTGAAGGGAGATGAGGAAGAATAATAATCCAACAAAAATAATATTAGAGTTGACTATATGCCCTACAAAAGAATAGCACAAGTTACTTGTTGCCAATTTTATTTGAAGTTGGGACCTAAATTAGTTGGAACTAGCTAGTTCAGTGTTTCCCAACCTTTGGTGTTTGGACTTCAATTTCCAGAAGCCTATGTCAATTCCCCAAAGCACTGATCAGCCAATGTACTGACTTAGGCTTCTGGGAATTGAAGTCCACCTGTGGGGCATAGGAACCACATTGGGAATCACTGAGCTAGTTTCATTTGCTTCTAAAGAACAGAGTCACAAATTAACTTCCCCACAAGGACCTTAATCTTTAACATTAGTAGAGAAAGGAAAAAAACTTGTAATGAAAAGTAGAAGATTATATGACCAAAATTTCTCTCTCTCCTACAGTTAGTAGGAATAAAAAGGCGACTGATACATGGGAGACAAGCTATGAGAAACCTGGGGAACATACAGGTGAAACTCAGAAAATTACAATATCATGCAAATGTTCATTCAGTTCAGTAATTCAACTTAAAAGGTGAAATAAATATATGAGATAGACTCATTACATGCAAAGCAAGATAGTTCAAGCCTTACTTTGTTATAATATTGATGCTTATGGCGTACAGCTTATGAAAACCCCAACCACCCCAATCTCATGTACGCCATAATCATCACATAATCTCATGTACACTGTATGCCATGATCATTACAATTACAGTATAACGAATTAGGGCATGACATCTCTCGCTTTGCATGTAGTGAGTCTATTTCATATATTTGTTTCACCCTTTAAGTGAAATGAATGAACATTTGCACGATATTCTAATTTTCCGAGTTTCACTTGTAGTTAAAAGAAGAGACATCACCTTGCAAACAAATCTTCGCATAGTCAAAGCAATGGTATTCCTAGAGGTAATGTATAGTTGTGGGAGCTGGACCATAAGGAAAGCTGAGTGCTGAAAAATAGATGCCTTTGAAATGTGGTGTTGGAAGAGAGTTTTGAGAGTCCCCTGGACAGCGAGGAGAACAAATAGGTTGATCTTAGAAGCAATCAATCCTGCTCATTGGAAGGTCAAATAGTAAAGATGAAGCTAAAGTACTTTGGACATCAAATGAGAATAGAGGATTCACTTGAAAAAGCCTTGATGCTGGGAAAGGTGGAGGGCAAAAGAAGGGGGCAGTCAAAAATGAGATGGCTAGATGGTATTGTAGACGCAATGGGCACAGAGCTTGGCGGGTTGAGGAGGATGGTGGAGGACAGAGGTGGCAATGGTCCATGGAGTCGCAAAGGGTCAGAATTGTCTGTGCGACTGAACAACAACACAGTTAGTGCTATCTACTCACAGGTCACTGAGCTAGGTTGGGAGTGTTTTCCCAAAATACCTCTCAGAAGAGCCATTCTACGTAGCTTTAGGTAAGCAGCACAGTCCCAGAGTGCTGCCAGAAGGGAATGAAAAACCTTATTTTGAATGCTCTTTACCTGAAGAAACCATATATAGCACATACCCAGAATGCAGAAAATAAAACAGTATCCTGTCTGCTTTTTACTCACAGCACAGGATAGCCTTTTCTCCTTTATGACAGAACAGAGGCATTGCCTTCTATTTGGGAAACATAGAAAGAGCCTCCTCAAAGATTGTGTATACTTTTTACATCTATGAACCACCATCAGGTGTACCCCAGGCAATGGCAACCTTGTTTTGCCAGCTAATCTTTCTCACACCAGATAAAGCCAAAGGAACCTTCTATTTCAGGTGATAAGCTGGGCTATGTGATTCAATCCCCAGATCATTAACTATTCACAACAATTACTACAGCTCCTGGTACATTTACTTCATTTCAGGTTCCTAAATACAGTACTGTACTTAAAGCAGCAGCAGGCTTTTGCCCCCTGGCCTATACCCATTGCTGCTTGTCCTGGCTGCTGGAAGAAATCTCAGATGGTTTCAAACAGGTCTTGCCCAACATAGATTGTACTGTGTTGTCTGTCATGACAAGCCACATCAGAAAGCATGGAAGCCCTTCCCTCCTATTTAGCAAATAAGCTACAAACCCAGTACTTATGACTTTCCCTCACCTTCCTAGCTGCAAGAGGGTGAGGCTCTTTAATGCTGGAAGAGCAGGAAATGCAAGCGATATTCTTTCAGAATTAGGCAATATGTTTTTAAACACTACCATGAAACCAAGCTAAAAGGCTTGAATGACTGAGAAAAGGATCACATGACAGCTATCCGAATTACAAATGCTTGCAAGTTAATATGCTTACAAATGGTATATTGAATCTTAGAACAGAAGAAAAAGAAAGTATTCCTCCATTCATTGATTTTCTTCCACATTCCTTACTAAGCATATGGGATGCCATCATCATGAGAAGTACAGAAACTTCTGCTACAACACAGCAGTTGCCTGGAGTATGTGACTAAACTAGTGGTTCCCAACGTGGGGCACACACCCTACAGGAGGACTTCAATTCCCAGAAGCCTAAGTCAGCTGATCAGTGCTGTGGGGAATTGACTTAAGCTTCTGGTAATTGAAGACCAAAAACCAAAGGTTGGGAAACACTGCCGGAGAGCAGTGATAGCAAACCTTTTAGAGATGGATTGCCCAAACCAGGGTGGATAAAAATCCTTTTTTTATTTAAATCGGATATTTTTTTATTTAAATGCTTTTTGAGGAAAAATCTCTCTAAAGATTGTGTTCTAGTTAAGATACATTATAGTCCAAATGTTATTCATCATGAAATTAGCTTTTAATTATGTGGCATAAGGCTGTATTAATCCATTCACAATGTCATGCTCTCCCAAAGGTTTCTGATTATTTGGGACAATTTTTCTATCTAGAAGATATTATCAAATCAAATGCTTGGTTTTTCTGTTTTCAAAACTGTGCATTTGGATCTGCAACGATAACATGCCTCCTTCATTCATAGCAAAAAAATGTTATAAAATAAACATCAGAATTGAGAAAAAGACCTTAATCCCATTGTTCCTCTGCAAACCTATGTACACAGACTCAACCCCCTTACCTCTTAAGTGCTGCAAGTGTTTCAAGTGTTCAATGAATAGAAGGTTGTTTGGAATGGAATAGCACAAGGAGCAAAATTTGAGGAGGGAGGAGCAAGCAGTAAAATAAAAGTGAAAACTTTTGAGGACAGAACTCTGCATCTTGAGATCTTTATTTGTATAGCAGCCTGAAGTTTATCATACTATTCTCACTCTCTCCCTTGAGGAGAAAAACCTGTAATGGCAGCAGGCCATAAAAGAGACCCAGTTTGGGAATATTTTAATAAACAAAACTATTTAAATGTTAAGGCAATGATTATTTTTCTCCTTCCAATAAAGTACAACAGAACAGTTGTCCAAACATGAATGATTAACCTATTAAACTGGAGATAGTTCACCTTGCAGTAATTTCATAATTATCTATGTATTTCTAATGGTATATAACCACCAAATCAGTAATTTTCTGATATAACTGTAAAACTACTATAATCTAAAACGTTATTATTCTAAAAATGAAACCTTTATCTGGTTGTACGTATTAAGATTAAAACAACTCCAGCAAAAATGAGTCTTTATGTAGAAAATCATGGTTTAAATCAAGCCTTATTGACTAGTGATTTAAATCAAAGTGATTTAAATCAAATCCACCCTGGCCCAAACTACAATCCAAAACCCACTTATTTATCGCAAAGTGCCAACACAGCAGGCAAACTCTGTGCTGGGGGGAGGAAGCGATCCCATTGGCCTGCTGGGTAGAAGGGCGGGGTGAACTCTGTGCTGGGCAGCTACTGTAGATGGAGGGTCCTTCTGGCATGCATGCCATAGGTTCCCCACCACTGCCCTAGAGCATAACACGCAGCTTTGGTTCTTGCCTCGCCTTTGAGACTTTATTTTCCTCTTACCTTAACACATTCAGCAGCAGTAGATAAACTCTCCTGACTGTCAAACACCTGCTTGCTGAATGCATCCACAAACATCCTCATAGCCGACCGGGCCCAGACTACAAAAGCAGAATAGCAGCCACTGTTGTCGGCAAAGTCCGTCTGAAACTCTCTTGCCGTCTCTAACAAGCTGGTAAAGAAGACATGGCAGAGCTTGTGAATGTACAGCAGTGTGGCCCCTTCGATACGCATCTGGCGGATGGCTGTGCGAATGGCAGCTTCCCTGTTCCTCAGGAAAAGTTCACACGCCTTGGTTGACTGACCCAAGCGAATGAGCTGAGAGACGGCTCGGCGGGTTGCTCTCGGCCCACCCCGCAGGGACCTATCCGGAGACAACTCAAACACGAGCACATCTGTGAGCTGCCTGACTCTTTCATCCACTTTGGCTCGCAACTCTCTGACTAACTGGGTCACAGGTTTGTCACTCAGATACTCATTCAGCTTATCTAACAAATCAACGGCACCTTCAAAGTCCCTCTGAGCAATGCAGACATCCAAGTCTTCAGGCAGCTCCTGAATCCATTCTAGGGACAGATCCACCACTTCTTCTTCTTCTTCTTCCCGAGCGGCTTCCTCTCCTTCGCCTTCCTCCTCCTCCTCTTCAAATGGATTGGTGGGCTCTGGTGGGGCTTGGGGAGGAGCCCTGGTGGGGACCTCTTGTTCCAGCCTCTGTTTCTCACTCAGGACACGGTTCCTCTTGGTCTCCTCCAGCACCTCCAGCCACTCCTTCTTGATCTTGGCGTTCTCCGCTTGGAAGAGGCGGCTCTCGGGGAACGTGAGCAACTTGAACATGTCCTTCATGGGCGGGTTGTCCTTGACGTTGACCACGGCCAGCCCGTCCAGCGGGTAGAGGTTGTCGTAGCGGTAGGCGCCGCGGCGGCTGGGCAGCCAGGTGGCCACCAGCAGGCAGTCGTTCATGAGGAAGGCGTGCACCTTCTGGACCTGGACCATGTGGTCGGCGTCGTACTCCACCAGGTCGCCGTTGTAGACCAGGTACTTGCCGGGGCTCTCCGGGAGCAAGTCGCGGCAGCCCTCCACCTTCTCCAGCAGGGTGGTGAGGCTCCTCTGGTGCCCTTCCTCGTGGCCCGAGGAGGAGGAGGAGGAGCAGGAGGGGTCCTTGGCCGACAAGGGCAGCAGCAGGAAGGGGTTGGCGTGGGGGTCGGCCGCCCGCCGGGCGTTGGCCAGGGCCGGGTCGTCGCGGTCGGCCTGCAGCAGGAGGGCCTGGTGGACGGCCTCCATGATGCCCTTCTGCTCGGTGAGGATGTGGCTGAGCTGGTACATCTCGCTCTCCAGGTAGCTGATCTCGCGCGCCGTCTCGATGAACTGCCGGTAGTTCTGGTAGACGTTGCGCTTCAGGCTCTGCGCCGTCTCCTCGCTCAGCGCCTGGATGCGCTGCCGGCGCTCCTGCAGGTCCCGGTCGCCGTCCGACTGCTGCGAGAGCTGCTTCACGTACTCCTCCGCCACGAAGGCCCCGGACTCCAGCTGCTGCCTCAGCCGAGTACTCGCGCCGCCGCCGCCGCCGCCCGCCGGGGCCCCTTCGCCGCCCACAGACAGCGCCATGCTGTTGGCCCAAGCCCAGCAGCTGCAGCAGCAACGACGACGACGACTGAGACCGAACGAACGAACGAACGCCCCGGCCTGCCGTGGGGACCACTGCGCCTGCGCCTCACGCAAAGGCCGCCGGGACAGGAAACAGGCGCGAGGGGAGGACCATGGAGGTATAATTTTATCAAATCCGCCTGCGCCAAGATTCGAACGATAGAGGCTAGGCCACGCTTGCCTAGAGCGGCGACCCAAGGTTTCACTTCCAGGTGAAATAGGAAAAAAAAACATGGAGGGATAAAAAAACAGGAGATGGCACTACAGACTTCATGCTGAATGTTTTTTTGAAGCCAGTGGGCGTGATCTGCCGCCATATTAGGTGGACCAAAACATAGCAGACTACCGTTTACGATTGCTTCTTGTGTTGCAGGGGGGGAGGTGGATTGATCTCCTGGGTCCCCTGGGTTGGGGGGGGGTGTTGGGGGGACAAAAGGGGTCGGTCCTCCTAGCCCTTCCAGAGCCAGGGGACCCGGCAGAGGGGATTCTCCCGCAGGACACCCCGTTATTAAAGAGAATTGACCAAGCGGTTTCTTCTCTTCAACAACGGAGTGTTGGAGGGGGGGTGGAATCGATCATCTCTCCCGGGTCTCCTGGGTCCAGAAGGGTTGGGGGGGCAGACCCCAACCTCCCAACCCCAGGGGAGCCAGCGGAGAGGGGATCAATTCCACCCCCTCCCAAACTCTCCATTTTTAAAGAGAAGAAATCGCTTGGTTTCTTCTCTTTAATAACGGGGTGTCCTGCGGGGGGGATCCCCTCTCTTCCGGGTCCCCTGGCTCTGGAAGGGTTGGGGGGGGGGACAGACCCCTTTTGTCCCCCAATACCCAGGGGACTGGAGAGAGGGGATCGATTCCACCCCACCCCCAACACTCTGTTTTTAACGAGAAGAAACCTCTTAGTTTCTTCTCTTTAATATGGGTGTGTGTGTGGAGAGGAATCCCCTCTCCCGGGTCTCCTGGGTCCACAAGGGTTGGGGGGGAACAGACCCCTTTTGTCCACCCCAAACCTCCCAACCCCAGGGGACCAGGGAGAGGGGATCGATTCCACTCCCCTTCCAAACACTCCATTTTTAAAGAGAAGAAACCGCTTGGTTTCTTCTCTTTAAAAACGGATTGTTTGGGGGTTGCGATCCCCCTCTCCGCTGGCTCCCCTGGGTCCAGAAGGGTTGGGGGGACAGAGCCCTTTTGTCCCCCCAAACCTCCCAACCCCAGGGGAGCCAGCGGAGGGGGGGATCGCAACCCCCCACCGACTGATATCAAAGGGGAAACCCCGATCTACTTTCACGACTCCACACAATCAAAGCACCATAAGGCAATGTTTTGGGCCAACTAACATGGCGGGCTGTCAGATTAATCGGCTTCAAGCTTGTGACATCATGTCATGTTTTTTTTATATCTCCATAAAAAAAGGCACAACAGAGGAAGCGGAAAGGTGTCGTTCTGCGCAGGCGCCGGAGTGAGGGTCGGGTTGGGTCGTCTTGTGTTTGCTAAGCAGGGGAGCAACCCAGTTCTGGTGGGGCTTCTCGGTCGGGGGGGGGGGCGATGGATGAGGACTTCTTGCTGGCGCTCCGGCTACAGGAGGAGTGGGAGGCGGAGGAGGGCGGCCCGGGCTTAGAGGGCCCCGGGGGAGGGGGCGGCGGCGGCGGCGGCAGCGCTGGTCGCCCTCCTCCGCGGTCGCTGTCGGTGGTGGACGAAGCCTGGGAGCTGCTGGACCCCAGCCCCGACCTGCGCGGCCTTTTCCTGCAGTTCAACGAGACCCTGTTCTGGGGGCGCCTGGCGGCGGTGGAAGTGAAGTGGAGCCCGCGCATGACGCTGTACGTAACGGGGGGGGGGGGGGAGGGGGAGGAGCGTAACCTCTGTATTTATCATCATCATCATCATCATCATCTTGGGACTGCGGTGGCTCGGTGGTTAAGAAGCTCGCCTTGTTAGCTGGAAGGTCGGCAGTTCAAGACCCGAGTACTGCAGGATGGAATGAGTTCCCGTCTTTGTCCCAGCTCCAGCCAGCCTAGCAGTTCGAAAGCAAGAAATTGCAAGTAGATAAATAGGGACCTCTTCGGTGGGAAGGTTAAAAAAAAAACAGCATCCCGTGCGCTCTGGTGTCTAGTCATGCCGGCCACATGACCATGGAAACGTCTGCAGACGCAGACAGCGCTGGCTCTTCGGCTTTGAAACAGAGATGAGCACTGAACCCTAGAGTCGGATACGACTGGCTTTCGAGCAAGGGAAACCTTTACTAAATAAGGAACCACTTTGGTGGGAAAAGATCTTGGGGGCATGAAAGGAGCCTCTTATCCAAGCTGGGCAGTCTTCAATGGAATTTCCTTCAACCTTGGTATTCACTGATGAGCAGGAAGAAAGCTGCCACGCTGAAACAGAGCAGCTTTCCCCACCTGGGGTGATCAGATGGACTATGTTGTCAGACTATAACCCATCATCCATGACAATCAGTTGGGCTGGACGAGAATTTAATTGTCGATGCACTTGAGAGCAAGAAATGACAAGTAGATAAATAGGTGGGCAAAGATCTTGGGGACAATAAAGGAGCCTCATTCTGGCATCTTCTGAGCGGAGTTCTTCCAGCAAAAATCCCTTTAACCCAGAAAGCACCTTTGTGTACTTCTGACATGAGAACAATTTTTTTTCCTTGTAGTTCAGACAATTAGTTTCTATGTCTTAGGGCAAAAAAAGGCAAAAGATGGTTTTTCACTATAAAAAAAGCACCCTGCAACTGATAGCACCTAGTCAGACAGTCCTCTTACGACCCAGCAGCAAACAGCAAACATGGTGAGCGTTCCTTCCCTAAAAGGCACTGGCCTCCGACTCTGCGGACAATAACCTGAGATGTATGTGCGTTGGGTCTCTAGGTATTATTTTGACCCAGTGTCACTGAGGGGCATGTCCCACTTGGGTCCATGGTGCGACTCGATGTCTAGAGAAAGCAGAATGAGATGCCAGTATAAACTGTCACTATGGATGCGAGTGTGTAAGAGCAACTTTTGAACAATCAAAAGTGGTACAGATGGGAAACTAGACACTTCTGGACTCCACTCTGCTTTGTCAAGTTTATTTGTTTGCCTGGGGTGTGAAGATTTTGGTTCTTGTTCTGCTGTTTTGTTTTTAACACAAGAGCACTTCAAGAATTCTGTCTGATGTGGTATAGCATTTTTTGCCACAATTTCACTGTATGGTTAGATAAGGCCTTTGGAATAGGCTGTTCATCCCCCCCCCCCCTTGACATTAGACTGCCCTGTTACTAAGCAGCAGGTGCTTGTTGCTTTGTAATAAGCAAGCAAATTCTTTGCCTTCCTGCTGCTTTCTGATCAGTTCACAAATGTTGATGTTTAACTGTTTAGCCACCCGCATGTAAGCATTGCTCTGTGTCAGAAAAATTCCACCTAGTGAGAAAAATTAAAAAATAGTATTACTTAAGATTTAAAAAGATAGCAGTAAATCAGAGATAATATGATCTAAAGCAGGAATTGTTGGGAACTTCCATTATAGAAATGTTTAGGATAAATACAAGATCTGTAATTTGTAGTATGAGAATATGAATACAGTGGTACCTCGCTTATAGAGCATAATTCCTTCCACGGCTTGCTCTTTAAGCGAAACACCATTGTAAGTGACCAATTGTGACTTCTGGTGGGGGGTATTGCGAACTCTAATTAAGTTTCTAAGTGAGTTTTTGGTTGGTTTTATTTGTTAAGCAAGGTGACCATTCAGAGAAAATTCTGCTCTTTAAGCGAGTTAGTCTCTAAGCGAGGTGCTCTTTATGCGAGGTTTTACTGGTTCATTCTGTTTATGATAAATTCAGTTGCAATGTTATCTTCTGAGAGGAACAGATTTTTCATCATTGATGTAGTCACGTGTTTATTCATCTGCAGATTGCCACATATTTTGTTGTTTACCTAACACAATAAAGGGTACAATAATCATTAATTTTGAAGTGATTTCATTGTTTCTACCTTGTCTTCTAGATGTGCAGGAGTTTGCTGCTATGAAGGACGTGGCGGAATGTGCTCTATTCGGATTAGCGAGCCTCTTTTAAAGTTGCGGCCAAGGAGGGATCTTGTAGAGGTATTGTGAGATGGGACTTTTTCTATAGATGGACATGGACCACAGTCTGTAAATTTGTTTTTTCTAACATGTTTGATTGACAATAAAGGAACCCATAGCTTTATTTGCAAGATCTGAGCACGGCTGTTTATGATCAACCTTTTGGTAGTCATTATTTAATTGTTTGGAATAGTAGCCATGTTAGTCTGTGTTTCAAGCATATCAGAAAACAAAAACGCTGCAGAACTCTAAAAGTCTAACTGCTATGTTTTTAATGTGAGCTTCCGTGATCAAGTCCACTTCATCAGACATAGGAGTGAAATGTTAAGACATGAACTTATATACACCAGATACAGAAGCATAGAGTGATTAATCAGCATGACAGATAGGTATGCAAATTAGTACAGCTTCCTACAGCTGGCAGTAGCAGATGATTTCTGGTTGTTATTCGGATTAGCTACAAATGTCCCCCTTTCAATTGCAAACAGTGGGAAGATACAAAACAAATACCTGGCGCTGAACATTTGCTAATGAGTTTAACCTTTGTGTTACTGTGTGAGCACATCCTTGGTTCTGTGAGACATGTGAAAGAGAATTTTACAGGAAAGTTTGTGAAGAGGTAAAATATAACTATATATATAACAATCTGTATAGCAAATTATTTAATTGGGTTGCCATAAATCCAAAGTGACTTAATGTCACATGACAACAACATACTTTGGTATCCACAGGGCAGGAAATGTCTTGTAGACAGCAAAATGAATTTTGGGAGAGTTTTTAGCACTTCAGAACAAAAGATAACCAGTTAATGTAATGAAGCATCTGGCTGCCTTTTAGCAGCAGCTTAATCTGTGGAGAGCAGGACAGGCCTCAGAAGAAGAACAAAAAGACTATTTTAGCACTCTGCTTATGTTGTAGCCTTCTCTGTTCCCTGAGACACTCCTTTGTTGAAAGACTGAAAACTGGCACAGGGAAGTTTCTGGGGCTCTGCTGTGCATTTTTCTTGGTTTAGAGCAGGAATTCATTTTCCCCACTTGAAATATTGTAGGTTGCCTTCAGTTGTATCTTGCTGCAGGTAGAATGATCATCAACAAATAATTCAAATGTCCTTCCCACGGTATACCCCACAAATCTGCTCCAAATTTGTTGTGTACGCAGAGAATACTGTATGCAGGAAAGGAAATATCTATTGTATAAATGGAAATCTGTTTGTGTGGCCTTCAGGTTAGTCCTGTGTTTGGAAAGCAAGTGTGTTTATACAGTACATGTGTTTTATCTGATCAGTGACCATGATAAAGATATATACAATAATGCATAGATCAAAAATGTCTCCAACTTCTTGCTTTTAAAACATGAAAAAGAAATAGTACATCATTTAAAATGATTTCTCAAATGGGGTGATGCCCTCTTTTTCTTTCTTGAGATGATTTCAAAGTAATTTTTCCATCCTGAGGTAATATGAGGCATTCAGAAGCAACATGTTTTTAAAATCAGGCTTTGATATTTAAAATCTGTAAAAGCAAAAGGATTGTAATATCCAAGAGTTTCAGATAATGAGGAATAGTTGAAACTTAAAGTTTGGAAAATAGATTTGAATTGATTATGCCTGTTCCTAGTGATTAAGCTGCAGCACTGTAGCCAAAAACTGCTCACAATGTGGGTTTGAACTTAACTGGCTCAAGGTTGACTCAGACTTCCATTCTTTCAAGATCAGTAAAATGTTTAAATATTAATATTAATGAAGTAAGTTGGAGGCAAAAATGGAAAAATAGGGTTATGAAGTGCTTATCAGTTAGATTAAAAGAACATAATTACAAAGTAATTTAGAAATGGTACTTAACCCTAGTAAAACTTGATTTGATGGATAAAACCAAATCTAATTTATGTTGGAGGTGTAAAAAAGAGATTGGGACTTATCTTCATATGTGGTGGGAGTGCAAAAAGTTAAAGGAATTTTGGATGTCAGTTGAAAAGGAGGTAAAAAAATGTTGGGTACCAGCATTAATCTGGATGCACCTAGTGTGTTGTTATTTGAATTTAGTAGTTTGAACTTAAACCGCTGCCAGGCAGACTTATTATCTATTTTAATTACAACTGCAAGGATTTGTATAGCTGCCAAGTGGAAGGGAGGAGAACAACTAAGGATTGATGACTGGTATGCTCAAAATTGGACAACTGCATTAAATGATAAACTCATGTGTAAAATAAACATAAAAAAGGTATCACAAGTAAAAATAAATTTTATGAGATTTGGAAGCCCTTTCTTGACCATATTATAGTTCAAGGAAAAGGGAACAAGCCTCCAAAGGAACAATTATCTTTTGGGATTGAGAATTAGTGATTTGTTTTTACATTGTTTCAGTGAGAGTATAATGTGTTTTTGATGATATGACACTGCCTATAGAAAAAAACAATGAGTTACATGTATATGTATGGGTGCACACATGTGGATATGTGTATGAATATGTCTTCACTTATCTAGTATTGTCGTAACGTACGTTTGTATATCTGGTTGTTTTATATGTATGTTTATGTTGTTAAAAAAATCAGTAAAATGAGTACCCATCATGTTGGGGGCAAAAATGCTGATTACATTATGAAGACCCAGAGAGTGCACTAAGCATTATGGGGTAGTGCATATGTGTTATTGCTACTGCTGTTGCTATTGCCTATTTCTAGTGGAGACTAGTCTAATTGTAAGCAATCAATTATCCGTGAAGGGGGAAAAGCATGGAAGTAATTTAATAATTGTTTTCATTTCAGACCCTTCTACATGAAATGATCCATGCCCTGCTGTTTGTCACCAATAACGACAAAGATCATGATTCCCATGGCCCAGAGTTCTGCAAACACATGCACAGGATAAATCACTTAACTGGTGCCAATATTACGGTAAACATTCTTGTGGTACACTGTAGAGTCACGAATACTTCACGTGCAGCAGTATAGTCTAGGTTTCATGCCATGCAATAGGCAGGTAATTATGGCAGATTTTTCTGGAGTTGTATAACAGGTTGTGGGAAAATAAGTGAGAGAACTGGAGTAACGAAAGGGATGTCTGGTACCACTGTATCACTAGTGCCATTGACAATTTTTAATTAATTAATTTTTAATTAATCATCTACCAGACCAATAAATTGTGTTAATATGGCATTTAAAATAGAGATAAGCAAAATGCAGGTCATATGTTACTCCTTTGGCCATTTTTATACCAGAATTGGCCTTTCATTCCTCCAGGGTTTGCATGTGTGCTGCTATGGGCTTGTTCTCTCCAACCTAAAGAATTAGGTTAAATAATATATATGAATAGTTGATAAATGAAATTATATTTAAATCAGTTGTAGATTTCTGGCAATAACACATGTTCTGTCTGCATCCAAGCAGCTCTTTGAACTGAGAATAGCTCAATAAAATCCTTCTGTAGCAACCAACCCCTCTGTGCGCTCTGGTAGCTGTGAATCAATTTGGTCTTAGTTGTTAGCAAAATGAAGATGAATATTTTAAATCAGTTTTTTTCCCTCCTGTTTTGGTTGATCCTAGATCTATCATGAGTTTCATGATGAGGTGGATTCCTATCGTCAGCACTGGTGGCGTTGTAATGGGCCATGTCAAAATAAGAAGCCATATTACGGCTATGTAAAGCGTGCGATGAATAGGGCACCATCCGCAAATGACTTCTGGTGGAGTGAGCACCAGCAGACCTGTGGGGGTAAATTCACCAAGGTCAAAGAGCCAGAAAACTACTGCAAGAAGGGGAAAGGGGAGAATCAGCAACTGAAATTCCCAGCTGATGACAAAGGTATCTTGTTTCATTCTCTATCAGCTAGGTTTGTCATTGTGTATCATCAAATTTTGCCATCTAATTATGTAACTGAAATAAGACATCCTCAATTTCATCATTTTTGCCTCAGAGGCATTTGAGGCTTGACTTGCTTTAGGTCCCATTTGTTTGTCTTTTTGTCCATCCAAAGTGTCCACAAAGCTCTCTTCCAGCATCATATTTAAATGAATCAAAAAAATTTGCATCAGCTTTCTTCACTGTCCAGCTTTCACATCCATACATGGTGATCAGGAATACAACAGTGTGGATGATCTTGATCTTGGTCTCCATGACACATCCTTACACTTGATTATCTTTCCTAATTCCTTCATTGCTGCCCTTCTGAGTCTTGATCTTCTGATATCTTGACTGCAGTCCCCATTTGGATTGAGGATTGAACCTAATTGCTGAAGTAGTGCTGAATAATATTAGATATATACAGTGGTTGAACTCCTCTTGGTGTTTGTGTCGGTCTTACATAGCCTGCAGCAGCTAAGTATAACTAATTGACAAAGTACAAGGGTGCATCGGGATGCACAGTAGCGCACATGACCACATACCTCAACAGATAGCCGCAATTAGCCATGACAAGTCACACAAAGCTTAGACAAACACTGGCAGGATTCTGATAAATATATATTCTCTAGATACCTAGATTGGTATAAAAAGAAAGATCTAGATGCGATTGACTTCTAATGAAATGGAATTAACCATACACACCCAAATAAAATTCTCTCTTATCTCTTCTCCAAGTCTCTCTTCCTCAAAAGGGCGGTTGCAGAGGCTAACGGTGGAAGCAGAGAGTGAGAAGGTCATCTTTTATGCGCTTCCTTCTTCTCATGCTGCTTTGGACCCAAGCCAGAATATCTGTATCAGAATATACTTCATTGCTGTAGGGAACAAGTTGGAATGGTCTCAGATACTGGGCCAATGCACTTCTTTTTGTTTATGCATTACCAGTGAGTCTAGCTATTTTATTTACAGTAATACCCTGGATAACGCTAAAACTTGGTCCCACAAGTCTTAGCATTATCCGGTGTTTAACGTGCGATACATTTATCGCACAATATTAAAAAAAGCCCGGTTCCCTTTCTAAAGAGGAAAGGGAACCAGGGATCGATCCGCCTGCCCCTTCCCTTCCAGGATGGGCTGGAGTGCTTGGCCCGATCCCTTCCCAAATGAGCTGTGAGTGTGTGCACACTCACCTGCAGCCCATCCTGGAAGGAAGGGAGGGGGCCAAGCACTCCGCCCGATCCCTTCCCGGACGAGCTGCGGATGCGCCCGCACTCACGTGCAGCCTGTTCTGGAAGGGAAGGAGCCAAGCGCTTGGCCCATTCCCCTCCTAGACAATCCTCATCTGGGGCAGAGCAGGTCGCCTGCCTCTTCGGAAAGGGAACCAGGGATCGTAGCATCCAATCCCCGGTTTCCTTTCCGAGGAGGCAGGCGAGAATTTTGCTTTTATTCTAAATCTAAATACATATTTTTTTGCTGACAAACCAGCCAATGTATTTCAAAGGTATGAACCTGCTTTACCTGATTGTCAAATTGAACAACTTGCTAGATATCACTATATCTTAGTATTCTCTAAACTTCTGAATTGATACTTTTCTAGGTTTAAGATCAACATCTTAACCTTAGTAATATCTGTTCTGAAAGCTTTTTTGTTTTTTATTTGCTTCTGTCTGTGAAAACGTACCTTGCAACGAAGAGGTGTGCCTTGCTAACAACCATAGATACGAAAACTAACTAAACAGATAACCATGTTGTGCTGGTGCAAAGTGTTGTATGTAAAATAGCTGAGAGTGCAATTTTAACTGAAAGTATTACTGATGTTTTTACAGGAAGAACTCCTGGACGCAGTATACAAAGCATAATTCCCTTCAGCGGGAAAGGACATGTCCTTGGAGGAAAAACTAGTGTGTCATCATCAATAGATAAATCCACCATTGCAGGCTGCTCCAGGGATAGAGAGCCACTCAGACCACATCATTCATCACCTACTTTTCCTAAACCAAATCTTGCAAATGAACAAGCTGTTTCCTGTACAAGTCCTTCCCTTCCACTTTTTTGTGGTGGACATAATAACTTTGGTTCCAGCCTCAAATTACCTAAAGTTTCAGTTGCTAACCAAAAAGCATACACTAATGTCAATGGCTCACCACTTAAAAATGTTTCATTCAACAGTAGACGATCCAGTGCAACTCCTACCAATGCTGCATGGGATTTACCACGAAAAAGCATTTCTCGACCCACTACATCAACGCCTAAATCCCCAGCTCCAGAGTCCCAGGGGAACAGCCCCACACAAAATGGTGTACCATCCAAACGAGCAAGAACGGAAGACACCATTGCCTTTGAAAACTACTTTTTAAAAAACAAGGATCCAGGCTGGACTGATCCTCCTGTAAAGAGGAAGGCGGCACCCGTGGCTTTGGTAACTGATTATGTCAGGGATGAGGGGAAGGTTTGCTGCCCTGTGTGCTGCTCTGAGGTTTTGGAAGCAAAAATTAATGAACACCTCGACTCCTGTCTTACATAGTGTGTTTAATATGTTTCTAATCTCAGGAATGCTGTTTTGCACTGAATTGTTTCATCTGAGTGTTCTATGTATGTTTATTGTCTCCTTATGTTTCTTTTAGGCAGTGGAGTTTGTGACACCATTTTTGGTCTCCAGTAATGTGGAAGGAATGAGGGATGTGTCACTGCAGATGTTATTGAACTTTGGAGGAAATGATCTTCCATGATCTTTTTTCATTGGCTATGCTGTGAAAAGCTGACGGCAGTTACAACTCAGCAACATTAGGGGTTGGACAGTTTCTTCAGCTTGAATAAATAGCTGTTTTACAAACCCTTATCCTAGCAGTGCAACAAGCTCTGAATATTTCTGTGTAGCCACAAGTAAAATACATGTTTACAGGGGTTTTAAATGAATTATATCCACGTATGCACGCTTTTAACACGCTTAATTTAAAGAACAACTATATATGAAGCCTGTTATAGTTGTGAAAAAAGCAGTACATGTTTGGCTTCAAGGATTATGTGTTAAGTAGCTGTTCTACCTTTGCAAATAGGAATATCTGAACACAAAAATTATTAGGACAGTTTATCGATAGAATAAAAATCAATGTGAATTCAAACACTCTGCTTCATGTACATGTAAATGAGGCTATTAATTCCCTGAGACAGGATGGTGTGATTATAAATAATAGTACTGATACTAAACCTTTTCATTGGACTATTTCATTATAGTGTTCTGAAAAGCTCAGGTCAAATAGCTGTCTGGTTCATGTACAGGTGAAACTCGGAAAATTAGAATATCGTGCAAATGTTCATTCAGTTCAGTAATGCAACTTAAAAGGTGAAACAAACATATGAGATAGTCTCATTGCATGCAAAGCAAGATAGTTCAAGCCTTACTTTGTTATATTGATGCTTATGGCTTACAGCTTATGAAAACCCCAACCCCCCAATCTCATGCACCCATAATCATCATATAAACTCATGTATGCTGTATGCCATGATCATCACAATTATAACGAATTAAGGCATGACATCTCTCACTTTGCATGTAGTGAGTCTATCTCATATATTTGTTTCACCTTTTAAGTGAAATGAATGAACATTTGCACAATATTCTAATTTTCCGAGTTTCACCTGTACGTTGGGAAGAGATGGTTCAAGAGATATTAAATGCCATCAGTGCACGTTGCTTAAACTGAGCAGGTGGGATTTCTTTAATTGGACTGAGTTCATATGTTTGGCTATGAACAAGATGTTTGGATATTTCTATTTGTTTGGTGTGTTTTTTGTTTTTTGTTTTTTTGAGATGGTGCTTTCCATGAGGAATTATTACAATAATTATCTGTAGTATTCAGAAGTGTTTATTAATGTTAAGATTAAGAGAGGGAGAGCTAGAGGAATTGTGTAACTCAAATTTTCAGAATCACATATATTATTAGATGTTACATTTTTAAAAAAATAAAAAATAATAATTTAAAGTTATCTAGAGGAATTATTTGCTACTGTTGAAGAATCTATGGGGGCTTTTTTTAGTCCCATTTCAGTTCTATTTCAGTTCTATTTAAATATCCCACCCAGTTTTGACTTTGGGAGAGTGTTGGGAAATATTTTTTTCCTTCAAATTCAAGAGGATCTCCAGAGGTACTGTGTTTATGTGAATCAGATGGTTGTATGTATGACTGAACCTCAAGAGCAAAAGATGGTCCATTTTTACCACCCAATAGATTCACTAACTGCAGAAAAGCCAAAAGATGTTTGACATTGCTTTAACATTAGCCAGACTTCTTCTGGCTGTTAACGGTATTTGCACAGAAGATGAGCAGCTCTCTGATTCACCTGAAAAGTGCCTAGAAAAGAAGCCATCAGTGATGTGTATGTATGTGTTCATGCAAAATGTATGGGCCACTTTCTTTGAAATACTTGAAAACTGACAAGCATTTGGTAACTTAGACTTTGAGAAATATAAAATAAAACAACTTTTCAGGAACAATTCTGTTAAACAGTAGAAATTTTGAAAATAAATTCAACTCCTAAATATGGTAGCAAATTCAGTACAACTATCATTTCATATTGCTTGTACATTTTTCCTTGTATTAAGATTAAAAGCCATATTGTTCATTTGTGGGTTTAATCCATATATTCAGCTGCCAACAAGTGTTAAGTCCCTTGTGCTCTGGTGAGTTTGACTTCATATTGTTGAATGAGCAATCATGTGGAGCAAAGTTTCATGACAAATCTGGTGTCAGAAGTGAATATAATGAAGCATGTGCTCATCATGCTCATGTAGTAGCGAATGGCCTAAAGCAGTGATGGTGAACCTATGGCACGCGTGCCAGAGGGGGCACTCAGAGCCCTCTCTGTGGGCATGTGCACCATCACCCCAGCACAGAATTCGCCCCGCCCCTCTGAAATGCAGATGGCAGCCAGTTGACTGGGTACTCGGTCTTTAAAAGGTTCGCCATCAGTGCCCTAAAGGCTGTTTAAAAGGTGCAAAATTAGCCTCTGGGAGCAAATTAATCTATTAATCTGTTGCTGTTCCTTGTCATTGCTCAGAAAAGGGAGAAACTGAATTAAATTAAAAGTGAAAGTGATTTGAATTATGAGCACACCCAGCAACAGAGAGTCCTGAAAGACCACTATTTGCTAGGTTACATGTACATGGCAAGGAAGAAGGCCGGCGATTTTTATTTTGTTGCCATCACCTCTCAACTACCAGAGGAAAGGTTTTTGCTGTTGCTATTTTTAAAGGGTATCTTGCCTAAGCATCCCGCCCGCCCCAACAGAGCCCATACATTCCCAAAATCAATAGCCGCCCTTGCCGAAAAGATCAACCCCTAATTTTTATCACGTTTCTGAATTGTGGACATTAGAATATAATAGAATCCAGAATCTTTGGATCAAACCAAAGACCTTTGCAGTAGTCTGAAGGCCAGCAACAGGACATAAGTGCAACTCTACTCTTCATTCTGCATCTCACATCAACTGAGAGGCATAAAAGAGCCCTGGTGGCGCAGTGGTTAAACTGCTGTACTGCAGCTAGAACATTGTGAGCTCGATACTGACCACGCATAAAGGTTGATTCAGCCTCTTCCATCCTTCCCAGGTCAGTAAAATGAGTACCCAGCCCAGTATATTGGGAGAAAATGCTAATTAACTTGTGAACCACCTAGAGAGTGCACTAAGTCCTATGGGGTGGTGTATAAGTCTAATTACTATTGCCATATTGTCTCATGCCTGGATATATTTAGTCATCAAGCTTATTATGAGGCCTAGGAGTTATTGGAAGCCTTATGACTTATCATAAAGGTAAAGGTCACCCTTGCTCGAAAGCCAGTTGTATCCGGCTCTAGGGTTCAGTTCTCATCTCTGTTTCATGGCCAAAGAGCCAGCGCTGTCTGCTTCTGCAGACATTTCCGTGGTCATGTGGCAGGCATGACTAGACACCGGAGCGCACGGAGCACTGTTACCTTCCCACTGAAGTGGTCCCTATTTATCTACTTGCAATTTCTTGCTTTCGAACTGCTAGGTTGGCAGGAGCTGGGACAGAGGACAGGAGCTCATTCCATCCTGCAGTATTCAGGTATTGAACTGCTGACCTACCGCCTTCCAGTCAACATCTTAGTCACTTGATTTATCATTAGGAACAAATAAATACAGGTGAAACTCGGAAAATTAGAATATCGTGCAAATGTTCATTCATTTCACTTAAAAGGTGAAACAAATATGTGAGATAGACTCACTACATGGAAAGCAAGAGATGTCATGCCTTAATTCATTATAATTGTGATGATCATGGCATACAGCATACATGAGATTATGTGATGATTATGGGGTACATGAGATTGGGGGGTTGGGGTTTTCTCAAGCTGTAAGACATAAGCATCAATATTATAACAAAGTAAGGTTTGACATATCTCGCTTTGCGTGCAATGAGTCTATCTCATAATTTGTTTCATCTTTTAAGTTGCATTACTGGACTGAATGAACATTTGCACGATATTCTAATTTTCCGAGTTTCACCTGTAGATGAAACATTTTTTGTCTTATGGTTCTGGAAGAGTCAATTTGCTAAAACATAATTTGCATATATGGTATCCTTGACTGTATAGATAACTTGAAATTGTGGGTTAACAGTGCTATCTGTTTCTGCTGAAAACATCTAAAAGAAACCCATTTGAATTTGTGCCACATCCTTGAGTTCTACAACTGCCTCTTAATTACACAGCACAGGAGCACTTTGCTTTATCCAGGAATATAAGATAGACCAGGTGGAACCCTAGATACTATACAGCTGTAGTGAGATTCAAATGATACTGTTTGAAGATGAATTTTGCATATTGGTGCATGAAGAATTACAGTAGAGAACTTTACAAAATGGCTTTTATGTCCATATAAGTGGTTCAGAATATAAGTAATTCATTTTCCAAAATATACAACTTTTTTATTATAAAAAAATACTAATTTGTAGCAACTCTCAGCAATGTTGACTTTTACACATATGTAACTTTGTAAATTGCAAAGTTTTTTTTCTCTCTAGCAAGATGATATGTAGGTTTTTATATAAAAAGTATTGTGCTAAACTGAAAATCTTTTCTGGCCATACGTATATCCTTGCTGTGTTACAAAAAATATAAATATAAAACGGCCCTATGTTAAATATTAACACATTGTCAGTTTTTATTAATGGCACAACTCTTATTTGATACATCAGGAATAAGCAAGAAAAACAAATGCCGTGACCAAACACAGTACTAATTTATTGATTGATTGATTTGATTCGATTTGTATGCTGCCCACACAGCATACGCCGACTCAGGGTGGTTCACAACATATCAAACAAGAATACAATACAGCAAAAATGAAGTACAGAATATAATAGAATCCTTATTATGAACATGCCATTTCTGTATCTTCAACAGAATGATTTATACATGGCCTGGCAAAGGTTGATTGGGATGAATGGAACATTAGATGGGCACTAGGTTTTGGGAGGCAAGAATGTATATCCTTGAGGATTATCCAGAGGGCTAGCAATGCAGATGATGAAGCAGACATGTTCTGTTGCCCCAGAGTGTTGGTTTAATGATGAGGAGTAGAAATTGCAAGGAAGTAGACTTGGGTTTCTGATGGGGAATGATGTTTTGATATTGGAACATCTTACCCTAACAGGTGCTGTGCTGTCAAGCAATTATTGCAGAGATTTGTCAGCAATCTGTTACAAATGCTGTAATTACTACCAGCATCACAGAGCACATCTCGGGTCCTAGTTTGCACTAGATTACCTCCCAAATTACTGCTGTTTTATACCCAAAAAATAAAACAAAAACAAAAACACCGGGAGAGCAAGTCCGCCAAGCCGCGGGAACCAAAGCCCCCCTCCCCAACGGCGCCTGAAGCTCCTAATCGGAGTTTCCCCTTTAATATCACTTGGGGGGGGGGTGTTGGGCTCCCCCTCTCTACTGGCTCCCCTGGGGTTGAGAGGGTTGGGGGGACAAAAGGAGTCTGTCTCCCCCACCCTCCTGACCCCAGGGGACCCGGCAGAGAGGGGATTCCCTTCCCCCCCCCACACACACACACACGCCCCATATTAAAGAGAAGAAACCAAGTGGTTACTTCTCTTTAAAAATGGAGTTGGGGGGGGAAATCCCCCTCTCTACTGGCTCCCCTGGGGTTGAGAGGGTTGGGGGGACCAAAGGAGTCTGTCTGAGAGGGGATCTTTCCCCCCCAGGACACTAAAAAACACAAAAACAAACAATCAAAAACAAACAAAAATAACACCAAAAAAGTAAACAACAATAAACATTTCCAAACACACCCAGCACCCAGCCAAACACCACAAAATCCAACCACCACCACCACCCCAAATAAAGAAAAACAGCTAACTCACCACCACACAACCTCATACCACAACGACTGGAAAAGAAATGAATAAAGAAAGAGACTACTTACTGGAAGAAGCTCCACCCAGAGGCCACGAGAGAAAAAACAGTCAAAATACAAGATAACCCCTACCAGCAGCACTTGCTGCCCACAATAATAAAAAAAATTCAAAAAGACACAATAGCCCCACACAAAAGGCCCCAAGAGTTTTTCGAAAAAGTATATCATCCTTTATTCTTTTTGTCATCCACAAAACCAAAACACCAAACAAAACTCATCACAGTTTAAAACAGGCCATCAAAATTTTTTTGTATAAATAAAAATTTTAAAAATTTAAAATATAGATTAACCTCTTCTTTACAAACATTAACAACAACAACAACAAAAACTTTCCAACACCATTTAAACAATTAAAACCCATGAAATACCCACCCACCTACCCACCTACCCCGGTTCATATTAAAAACTAACCACATTAAAACTACCAGCATTAAAAGGTGGGGAGGCTTTATTTTATAAGCCAACAGGTGGTGGCCACTCTTCCATCCGGGCCCCACACTTGCCCCACCAACCAGTTTATTAGATCTTTCCTGAAAGGCAGCAGCTCCGTCTGCACCCGCAACTCTACTGGCAGGAGGTTCCACAAGGCCGGTGCGGACACGGAAAAGGCCCTCCTTCGTGTGCCAGAGAGATGAGCCCCTCTGGCAGATGGAACAATTAGAGAGCCCCTCCGGTCCGCTCTGGTTGGACGGACAGACACTCTTGGGACAATGCGGTCTCTTAGGTATCCTGGCCCACTACCATGAAGGGCTTTAAAGGTCAAAACCAGCACCTTGAATTGCACCCAGAGGCAAACTGGTAACCAATGCAGCTCCTGAAGCAATGGTGAGGCGCGAGCATAACGCCCGCACCCCATCACCACCTGGGCTGCCATTTTGGACCAGCTGCAGCCTCCGAACGGTCGTCAAGGGCAGCCTCATGTAGAGCTCATTGCAATAATCTAGCCTGGAGATGACCAGAGCATGTGTGACCATGAGCAGGGAGTCCCGGTCCAGGAGCGAACGCAACTGATGGATGACGCGAAGCTGTGAGAAAGCGCTCCTGGCCACGGCCGGCCACCTGATCTGCAAGCAGCAGTCGTGAATTCCATTCCATTCCATTCCACTTTATTTTTGTATACCGCTCCACTCTGCCCGAAGGAGACTCAGAGCGGTTTACATAGGTGCATGCTATCTGAAAGCAGACAGCAGCAAAAAAGTATACAATAATAGAGATATAGAAATTACATCAGAACACAATACAATAAAAGCATAATCAAGTACAAAATACAATGTTCAAAATACATATAGTCAAGAGCCCCAAATACACAATTAAGTAAGAGAAGAACCCGCGCTTACATAAAAAATAGAATCTGAGAGACGGAGTCCTTTAGCATAATGAGGACCCCAGCCATGGAGGCAGGGGTCGGAGGAGAGCAGCCCAGGTGCCTTGGATCCCCTTGGCCGGTGAAGGGGGTCAGGGAGAGGCAGCCGCAAGGAGGCTCGGGGGGGGGTGGCAGCGGGCGCAGGTGTGCTCGATTCCCCAGCGATGGTGCGGCTGCAGGGGTGAGCGGGGGCCTCTCTGCTCGGTGGTGGCGGCGGCTCTTTTCACCCCTCCAGCCAGGCGTAGCTCGGAGGGGGCGGCGGTGGGTGCAGGTGTGCTCGATCTCCCAGCGATGGTGCGGCTGCGGGGGCGAGCGGGGGCCTCTCTGCGCAGTGGTGGCGGCGGCTCTTTTCACCCCTCCAGCCAGGCGTGGCTCGGAGGGGGCGGGGGCGGGGGCAGGTGTGCTCCATCCCCGAGCGCTGGTGCGGCTGCGGGGGCAAGCGTGGGTCTCTCTGCGCGGTGGTGGCAGCGGCTCTTTTCACCCCTCCAGCCAGGCGTGGCTCGGAGGGGGCGGCGGCGGGCGCAGGTGTGCTCCATCCCCGAACGATGGTGCGTCTGCGGGGGCGAGCGTGGGTCTCTCTGCGTGGTGGTGGTGGCGGCTCTTTTCACCACTCCAGCCAGGCGTGGCTTGGAGGGGGCGGCGGCAGGCGCAGGTGTGCTCGATCCCCAAGTGATGGTGCGGCTGTGGGGGCGAGCGGGGGCCTCTCTGCATGGTGGTGGCGGTGGCTCTTTTTACCCCTCCAGTGAGGCGTGGCTCAGAGGGGGTGGCGGCGGGCGCAGGTGTGCTCCCTCTCCGAGCGACGGTGCGGCTGCGGGGGCGATCGTGGGTCTCTCTGCACGGTGGTGGCGGCAGCTCTTTTCACCCCTCCAGCCAGGCGTGGCTCGGAGGGGCGGCGGCAGGTGCAGGTGTGCTCGATCCCCGAGCGATGGTGCGGCTGCGGGGGCGAGCGGGGGCCTCTCTGTGCGGTGGTGGCGGCAGCGGCTCTTTTCACCCCTCCAGCCAGGCGTTGCTGTGGTTTCTTTCCCCTCCATAGCGGGGCGGGATATAAGGCAGCGCGGGATCCGCGCTAAACTTTCGGGCCCGATCCAGGCAGGCGCGCCGTCCGGCCAAAAGAGAAATCCCGGCGGCGGCCTTCCTCCTGGACGCCAGTCGCCCACCCTCAGGCCCTTCGCCCCGGCGGCGTCTCACTCCCCTTCGCCGGGGGCTCCGCTAGGCTGGGCGGCCGGGCGGGCCAGGAGGGATCCGCATCCCGGATCAATGGGGCAGTTCCGCTCCGACCGCCGGAATCCTGGACGGGAAGGGACGGGGAAGAGGGAAAGCATCCTCCTTAGCGAAGGGACGGACTGGGAGACCCACCTTCCCTCCGGGACTCCAACAAAGTTTTTCCCCCTCCCTTCCCAATCCCTCTTCCCATTAGCTGATGATGGGACGGAGTGGCGCCACGTTGCTCGCTCGGGCCCTGCCCAAACCCAGGAGGGCCCCTAAGTTGTGTACCGGGTCTGTCTGGGGCAAAGCAGCCCCATCCAAGACCAAAGTTGGCAGCTCCTTGGATAACGCGGGACACCCTATCCATAGCCACTCAGTCTTGGAGGGATTCAATTGTAGCCCGTTGTCCCCCATCCAGACCCCAACCGCCTCCAGACATCTGGATAGGACATTGAGCGCATCACTGGTGTCCCGACGGGCCAAGAAGTACAGCTGGGTATCATCAGCATACTGATGATACCTCACCCCATGGGAACGGATAATCTCAACAGCTTCATGTAGATGTTAAATAAGAGAGGAGAGAGCACCGAGACCTGAGGCATCCCATACTGTAGGGTGTTGCAAAGGGTCTGACTCGACTGTGCGACTAAACAACCAACTTTCCTGATAATGATCTTCATGGCAGTTGACAATAGGTAAAGCATAGGTACATGGTATCAAACAGATGCTCCAGGTCTACTTTTGCTACAGGTAAACGCTAAACTTTCAGATTGGATATTAAAGCACCATTGCTTTATTTTCCTAAAAGAGACACTAGATGGTGATCTAACCAGGACAGAACTGAAATTCTAATATGCTTTGTGTATTTCAATACAGAATTTTGTAATGTCATGGTAAATCTGATACAGTATCTGGGAATATAATCTGGAATATCCAGGAAAATAATTTTTTTTTAAAAAGAACAGCTATTGCATAGGAATACAAAAGTCTATCTAGTCTTCTTTCTGTTGCACTTCCAGATTCCCCTGGAAGAGATCATGATTGGCCCCAGTCCCCTTGCAAACATTAAATTGTATTGTAGTTGACTGGGAGGCGGAAAGTCAGCAGTTCGATACCCGAGTACTGTACTGCAGTATAGAATGAGCTCCCATCCTTGTCCCAGCTCCTGCCAACCTAACAGTTCGAAAGCACGAAATTAGGTAAAGGTAAAGGTAAAGGTTTTCCTTGCTCGAAAGCCAGTCGTATCTGACTCTAGGGTGCAGTGCTCATCTCTGTTTCCAAGCTGAAAAGCCAGCACTGTCTGCTACTGCAGATGTTTCCGTGGTCATGTGGCAGGCATGACTAGACACCGGAGTGCACGGAATGCTGTTACCTTCCCACCGAAGTGGTCCCTATTTATTTACTTGCAATTCCTTGCTTTCGAACTGCTAGGTTGGCAGGAGCTGGGACAAAGACAGGAGCTCATTCCGTTCTGTAGTACTCGGGAAACGAACTGCTGACCTTCTGCTTCCCAGTCAGCGTCTTAGCTACTTGAGCCACTGCAGCACGAAATTGCAAGTAGGTAAATAAGAACCACTTCAATGGGAAGGTAACAGCGCTACATGCACTCCGGTGCCTTGTCATGCCTGCCACATGACCACGGAAACGTCTGCAGAAGCAGACAACGCTGGCTCTTTGGCTTAGAAACAGAGATGAGCACTGCACCCTAGAGTCGGATACGACTGGCTTTCGAGCAAGGAAAACCTTTACCTTTACTAATTTATAATTTGCTAGACAGTATTGTTGACGCAGTGGGCATAGATCTGGGCGGATGAATCCAGAGGATGGCAGATGACAGAAGAGGCTGGTGTGCAGTTATCCATGGGGTCACAAAGTGTTGGACTCGATTGTGCGACTGAACAACAATTTATAATTAAACGAGGTTCAAACTGCTACTTTTCTCTCCCACTGTTTAGTTTCACCAAATGACTACTATGTTCCAAGGAGAAAAAAATCTAGTCACCTCATGGGTTACCCCTAGGTAAAGGTAAAGGTTTCCCTTGCTCGAAAGCCAGTTGTATCCGACTCTAGGGTTCAGTGCTCATCTCTGTTTCAAAGCTGAAGAGCCAGCACTGTCTGCTTCTAGTTAGGGTTACCCTTAACTCTGGACAATTTATGAATTAATAAAAAAGCACCAGCCTTAATGCAGACCCCTTCGAGCAGGGGTTCTCAACCTTTTTAAGCCGGGGGCTGGGTCATGGTCCCTCAGACAGCTTCAGGGGTCAGATGGCCAGTTTGCTCTTCCTTCACCACATGGCACTTCCTGGTGTGGTGGTGGTGGGGGGCACATGAAATGGTGCCGTGGGCTGCATCTGGCCCACGGGCCACAGGTTGAGAATCCCTGCCTTAGAGTGCCTTACTATATACACCTCCATTGTGAGACGTAAAGGTAAAAGTAAAGGTTTCCCTTGCCCGAAAGCCAGTTTTATCCAATTCTAGATTTCAGTGCTCATTTCTGTTTCAAAGCTGAAGAGCTAGCGTTGTCAGCTTCTGCATGACTAGACACCGGAGCGCACGGAGTGCTGTTACCTTCCCACCGAAGTGGTCCTTATTTATCTACTTGCAATGTCTTGCTTTCGAACTGCTAGGTAGGCAGGAGCTGGGACAAAGACGGGAGCTCATTCTGTCCTGCAGTACTTGGGAATTGAACTGCTGACCTTCCGCCTCCCAGTCAGCGTCTTAGCCACTTGAGCCACTACAGTCCCTCCATTCTTTTCCTTAAAAACCAGTTGCTGATCCATATAAAAAACTCATCCTGCATCTATTAAGTTTGTTTGAGGAGTCCTTTATATGAACGCCATATGATCCTTTATCTAATGGACATTTTTTAATGCTCTCAATTTTTTAAAATCACTAATAACATCTTTACTACTTTACCCAGAACAAACATTAAGCTAATTGCCTGGAATTTTCAAGATCTTCTAGGATGCCTTTTAAAACTTTCACATCACTGTAGGAATCGGGGCCGCTAGGACGGCCGTTGGGTCCCGGAGGAGACTGATCAAGTAACGATACGAGGCAGTATGGAGCGAGATCAGATCAGTGGTTTATTGAGGGAAAAGCATCATCATATATAGATCAGAAGGCAATACCGGGAAGAACCGTCATCTGACAGAAAATCACATCACCCATTTACTCGGGTTAATGGGAAATCTCTCTTGGGGAAGTTAATTAACTCGGGCAAACACTGACAGGGGAAAACCATTGTCTGAGGCTTATGTCAGGGTAAATATGGCTTCTATTTGCACCAAAGATTAGGCTGATCTGTGGGTCAGTAATTGCTTAATGGGTAATGGAGGTTAGCGATCTGCTCTCTCAGCAGAACCGCCGGTCAGGTCAGGTGCGGGTGAATCAACCCTTATTATTAATCCACCCCCCTTAATTTCTGTGCCCGCAGAGCCCACGGGCCATGAGCGTTCTCAACTGAAATGGCCTCTGTGAGGGCCGTTCCATGCCAACTGGGCATGGGGAATCCACACATCACATAAAACACTTTTCAGTAAAGACTTGTTTTCAGTAATACTGTAGCTTGCTTTTTGTTCGAGCTGATGGCCTCTCAATATTTTGGTATGCTCAGCTTGTTATGGTTTTGAATAAACTTCAAGGATTTTTGTGAAAGTTCACTGTTAACATTCTCTTTCAATTTCCTTAGCAAGTTCACTTTTAAGAATTACTCTCCCTTGCAAGTAAAATGTGACTGTGTTAGAGTCGCTTGGCAATTCAGTTGCATCTAAAATTAAATTTGATAATATTATGGTCACTGTTCTTACTCATTCTGGGGCAGAGTTGCTTGGACTATCGAGAAATGTGTTCCCCTCTGTCATGACCAGAAGCTGCGTGAACCCATGCAGGCTTCTCCTGACTCTCCCTGAAGAAGCTATGAGGGGAAGAAGAATAGCCACTGGCAGGGTTCCGGATATGTGTTGCAAGAGTTGTGCCCTAGTGCTTCTTGCTGAGGTACACAGAAAGAGCCTCCTCGAAGACTGTGGTATTTTTGAACCGCAACCGGGCGTACCCTGTCAATGGCAACCTTATGTTGCCAGCTAATCTTTCTCACACTAGGTCAGGAAAAAGGAACTGCAGAATGAACTCACCAAAAGGTGCCTTCATTTTGGCAGTTTCACATCTGGCCTCGACATGGAAGAAGTGCTTCATGCTACAGCAGTTTTCGAGCTTCCACTTGCACAAAAGGTTGCCCAAGTTCTCGGTAGGCTGTTACTCTACAAAGCAGCACCTCGCTTTGAAGTCTAGCAAGCTGACTCCTCTGAGGGGAGAAGGAGTCTTGTCTCAACCTGCATCATACCTTGGTCTGTTGCCTTCATGATCACCAGAAGATAAAACACTGTGTTCTGACTTGACCTTTGTATGTAAGAAAACTTATGCAGTTTGTTGGGCAATCAGATAACATCCATTAGCCTTTGGGGAATAGTTTACGACATGTCACAGGATATTACAGAACACCTTTTCTCATGGAAATGGAGGGAAAGCATTTTGTAACAACTTCTAAATTGCATTATATAACCTGGTCTTTTCTTGCTGGGAATACATCCATCATATGTGTGTGCATCTATACTTCTAATGACTGGGAGGCGGAAGGTCAGCAGTTCGATTCCCGAGTACTGCAGGGCGGAATGAGCTCCAGTCTTTGTCCCAGCTCCTGCCAACTTAGCAGTTCGAAAGCAAGAAATTGCAAGTAGATAAATAGGGGCCACTTTGGTGGGAAGGTAACAGCATTCCGTGCGCTCCGGTATCTAGTCATGCCTACCACATGACCACAAAAACGTCTGCAGAAGCATACAGCGTTGGCTCTGCGGCTTTGAAACAGAAATGAGCACACCAACCTAGAGTCGGATACGACTGGCTTTCGAGCAAGGGATTCCTTTACCTTTAATAAATGAGTTAGTCCTTGGAAGGCAGCAGGTTATAATGTCTTGCCACTATGTCATCGGCTGCTACTCATATCCAAGTACTGTATACATTTTTCCTGGAAATCACAGGAAAAGTGTCACTGGCATGAATTTGTTTATGGTGGATCCCAGCTTGCCATGAAGTGATCCACATACTGTGATCACGGAGCCATCTCCTGTGGCACGTATAAAATGAGTGAAACAGGATTTAACACCGGGACTGCAATGGACTGCCACAGCCTTGAGGATATTAACAAGGTGTATCTTCACAGCAGTGTACTCAAGTACTGCAGTGGCTCAAGTCGCTAAAATGCTGACTGGGAAGCAGAAGGTCAGCAGTTCGATTCCCGAGTACTGCAGGACGGAAATGAGCTCCCGTCTTCATCCCAGCTCCTGCCAACCTAGCAGTTCGAAAGCAAGAAATTACAAGTAGATAAATAGGGACCACTTCGGTGGGAAGGTAACAGCGTTCCGTGCGCTCCGGTGTCTAGTCATGCCTGCCACATGACCACGGAAATGTCTGCAGAAGCAGACAGTGCTGGCTCTTCGGCTTAGAAACAGAGATGAGCACTGCACCCTAGAGTCGGATACGACTGGCTTTCGAGCAAGGGAAACCTTTACCTTTACCTTACCTTCACAGCCAGTCCATCTGGCACGACCTCGTCCACCTTCATGACCATTGGGAATCAGAATAGTGAAGTGGTTCCTCTTCCGCTCATTTTGTTGTTGGGTCCAATATGATGGTTTCCAGTGGCATTTCCTCCCCTGAGGGAACCATTACCCACCTAAAGGGGCTCATCTGCCGGTAGCCGTTGGCCCCATTAGAGAGTCAGGTTATTTACAGTTGCCCAACACTCAGCGCCTTGCCACTAGACACAGGAATAGCCCATTTCAGATAAAGACTTAAATGAGATTAACAAGGGTATGAATCAAAGTGACCACACCTGGAATATTGTGTGTAGCTCTGCTCATGGTACCTTAAAACATTAAAGATGGAAGAGATGTGAAAAAGGACAACCAAGGGGAAACATTACAATATTTTGGACTTTTTTAAGCATAGAAAAATGTGGAGAAAAGTAGATGTGACAGGTGGGCAAGACATGCATTTAGAGAAAGCTAGGAACAGATTTTTTCCTTGTCATGATAGTAGAATCTGGAGACATCTGTGAAGTAGAACGCTTCAGATAAAAGGAAGTACTTCTTCATATGTATATTGTTGAACAGAGGGATTCATTGCAATGAGATTAGTAATGTCTGCCAGCTTGGAGAGCTTGAATGGCTGGTAGGAGGTTCAGGCCATCAATGGCTTTAGACCCAGGCTTTTCCAACCTTGGGACCTCCAGAGGTTCCTGGATTTCAATTAAGTCACCTACTGATCAGGGCTTCTGGAAATTCAAGTCCAAGAACATATAGGGCCCAAGGTTGAGAAGTTTTGCTTTATACTACTCAGGAAGGCCATATGTCCGTGATGGCGAATCTTGATATTCCAGATGTTCTTGGACTTCAATTCCCAGAAGCCCAAGCACCCTGTGAATCCACATGAATGGGTTTACTGCAATTCATCTGGCCAGCGCTGCCCTCGTCGCTCCTGGAAGCAGAAGTAAAACGCGCCCGTATGGAGGAAGGGTTAACCCAGAAGAGTCTTAACTGTACGGGCGCACTTTACTTCCGCTTCCGGGAGTGACGAGGGCAGCGCAGGCCAGATGAATCGCAGTAAACCCATTTGTGTGAATTCACAGGGTGCTTGGGCTTCTGGGAACTGAAGTCCAAGAACATCTAGAGTGTCAAAGTTCGCCACCACGGACATATGTCAATTCTAGTATCAAAGGCAGGAAGCCTCTGAAAGTCCATCGCTGTGATACACAAGAGGGAGAATGCAGTGGCACTCGTGTCTCATTGCAGGCTTCCCATAGTTAACTGTACTGTATGTCCATTGAGTGAACAGAATGTTGAACTAGGCAGGACTTTGGTTTTACTTGTGTTTTTATGAGTCAATATGGGGTACACAGAAAGAGCCTCCTTGAAGATTGTGTTTGTACCACAATGAGGCGTACCCTGGTAATGGCAACCTTGTGTTGCCGGCTAATCTTTCTCACACTACATCAGATGAAAGGAACTGCAGAATGAACTCACCAAAAGGTGCCTCCATTCTGGCAGTTTCACATCTGGCCTAGACATGGAAGGAGGAGTCAATATTTCAGATCCCATCAATATGTGGTATGCAGTTTCCTGGCCAGGTTATTTGCACTGGGCTTCATCAGTTTGCCTTCTGATTTGTTTTAGAGCAAACTCCTTTGCATCTGGAAGGCCAGTTTTGTGTCTGAAAACTCAGTCTTCATTTCTGCCTTGGGCTAGAGTTTGAGGCAAGTTACCTTTCTTTTAGCTTTTTCACTTTGGAGAATGGGTATGGCAGATCATGTGTCAATCAGCAAACCTTGCTTCCTCACTTACTATTCTAGAAAAGTAGCCTTGACACGCTCAAATTCCCACATATGCTTACTGGCCAAAATATGTTAAGGACTCCTGACAGTAAATCACACCAGACAACTGAGGCCAGGATATTCTGAAAATAACCAAGACCAATCCAAGTTTATTGATATTGAGAATATTCCATCCCAAGGCAATTGAAGAAATGAAGACTGACATTGCCTTGTTTGGAGGTGGGTTTAACAGGGAAGGTCTACTATTCATGTGGATTCGGCAACTGAACTCCTGGAATGTGGAAGACAGCATTATTTTCCCCAGGGTAAATGATTTGCACGCTAATACCATAAGCCTAGCACAGTGTGTTCTAGGAACTGCTATAATTTTATGCATTTACTGGAAACTGGCAGGAAGTTTGGCAGGTGAGGTTTCCCCCCTCAACGTTGAAGAGCATGATGTAATCTGGGGAACATGTTCCTGACACAGAGTTCTTAAAAGAAAGGGGATGCAATGCAAATATTGCCATGTGGTCTAGTCTTATAAAGATTTTGGATGCAGGTAAAGATAGGATCTATCCTTTTGGAAGCCTGGAAAGTTTGACTGTGCATACAAAAGGCAGTTGCATATGCAACCTGGATGGAAAAAGGAATAAACTGGGATAGAAAGAACAGTATGCTTGATTGGCCCAAGGAGACAAGGAAGATGGAGTGGGGCCAATAGCCTAGAACCGTGATGGCGAACCTTGGCACTCTAGCTGTTCTTGGACTTAAATTCCCAGAAGCCTGTTAGCACTCCTGCTGATCAGGGCTTCTGGGAATTGAAGTTCAAGAAAAGCTGGAGTGCCTAGGTTCACCATCACTGATTTCTAGGGTGTTAAAATGCAAGGTAAAATGTAGATGATTCAAAGAAGCCTTAGTGCTCTTTTTCATCTTTTAATACACAATTATCTTAGGCAGGTCATTTTAAGACAATAAGACTGTTATAAAACAGGGATCCTGTCACACCTGACCTGTTTACACGTGAGATTTGGAAAAAAAAACCACAAAAAAGCTCAAACGTTGTTGTCACCTGTTCTGTTTCAGTGTCCATATCCTTGCCCTTACACTCACACACAGGAACACATAAATGCACACGTGACTTTGCTGCATCATGAGTTTAAAAAATTGGTAGAGACAACTTTCCCCATCTGTTTTAATGGCAGTGTACAGTGGGTTGTACAAATCATACATTCCAATTATCTTAATGGTCTGCCTTGTGCCTTTACTTTGCAGGCGCACCCCCCCAATAACGGACACAGACAACATTGAAAGTGGATAACAGCAAAGGGCCACATTTATTGATTCAATGCCCTAGTCCGAATTATAAATTTGTATTGGTAAAACGACCAATCATAATTCCTAAGGCAAGCAGGCCGAAGTAACACTGGTAAGGTACCACCCCAAAATTGCCAACGGCAATTGGTTACAATGTATCAATTTGTATCAATTTGTTTGTCAACAACAAACAAATTGTTGACCGTAGTCAATAACTAACTCATGACCCCACCCTCTGACGCGTATCCGTGAAATCACAGGGGTGATGCATGCTGGTTAGCAATCATCATCACCCCATCGCCTGGTTCGTCGTTGACCGGACAACGTTTAACTACTTTATTCCTGTCTAGTGTTGTCCAGTCAATTGCGAACCTGCCGGATACTTGTGGGTCATACTGTTTACCTTACCAGTGCTACCCGCCACACGGAGGGGCTTCACAGAAGACCTGACGCCCCCCCCCCCAGACCGTCAGCTCGGTCAACAGGCCTGCTCGCCAGTCACCCAACAGGAGGTCCATACCTCCTCGCGACAGATGGACCCCATCCCCTGCATACAAGTCACAATTTTGTAGACTAATATCGGGGTGATGACTAACCCGTCCCCAAGCCCTGGTGGTGAGAAACCGCGCCACTGCCTTATTGACCGCGCGCCTAGCTCGGTCAAGGGCCAGGAGGTTAACGCCCCCTCTGTAAGAGTGGCGCGGAACAATGTCCGACCAAACCAGGGCTGTGGCAGGCCAGACATAATGCAAGTAGGCGAGGTCCTCGCAAATCGCATGCTTGAGCGATAAGCCGGTGACCTGGCCCAAATCATTGCCCCCCAAGTGGATGATTAGAATGTCAGGCGGGTCAGCCCCCAGGCCAGAAAAAAGGAAAGGCCGCAGCTCCCGCCATAACATCCCAGGCTTACCGTGCCATGAGAGACTGGCGTGGTCACCCAGTCCCAGTCGGGGTCCCCACTCTGTCGCCGCAGCGTAACGCGCTGCCCTGAGCACATAGCTGTGGCCCACCAGCCATACTGTCACCGGTGTAATACGACACCCAGGGTCTGTAAGAAAATTGAGAAAAAGGAAGGTAAGGTGACTGAATTGGTACTCATGGCGGGAGTGGGCGCACATAAAACTGAAAACATTGTGAGCCCCACCTCCCCCTGCTACGTATGTCAGCCCCAGAGTACCCAAAAGCAGCCGCTGTAGAGGCTGCGCCAATACAGAACGAATGTGTGCCAGAACGGGCACCCGGTAGTCCCACCCTGGTGAGGGCTCTGGCAGTCACCTTCCAAAACTGAAATTTAGTAAGGGGAGACCCATCTTGGTGACAGAAAAACGGGCCGTGGTGCATGCCACGCAGTGCCAGGTATTCCTGTAGGGCACCAACCGGACAGATGTCTGCCAAAGAACACCGTAGCAGTCTTACTCCACTGCCTACGCCATGCTGATCTGTTTTAGAGGAGCGAATCCTCAACTGGGCCCAGTCTTTGGCAACATATACATCTCCGCGTTCCAGTGCCCTACCACTTGCATCCGCCTTAGACAGCATCACGAGTTCGCTGATGCGGAGCGCTCCAAAAAATGCCACCGTTGTGGCTGCATGCAATTGGGCTGCCTCATAATGATCAAAACAGAGGCCTGGCCAGCCCCGGGCCAACTGGGTAAGAACCCCTGGGGAAATAGGGTGCCGGTCGTCCGGGCAACGCCCGCGCTCGCGCACCCACCCCTCCAAAACGTGTCTCACACGGAAGTCAGAGGTGGTATCCACATGACCCCCTACTTTGGCCATAAAAGCCAACGCCTAGAGCTTGGATGCTATGGTGCGAGGTGCAAGGCCCTGTGCATGCAGGTGAACCATGAACCGCAGAACATGGTCCACCGGGATGGGCCAGGTCTCTGGCCATTGAAATCGAGTAGCAAAAGCCCTATACAAATTGAATGCTTGTTGATACGCCTTACGCGTGCGTGGCGCTAGTGACAGGCCAATCGCCCGGTTCACCTCTCCTTGCCAATAGTCCACATCTCGTCCGTGAGTGGCGAGGGAAATTCCTCCGCATCCGGGGCCAAGGCGCGGAACCGGGAGATCTGCAGGCGGGACAAAGCGTCAGCAATATCGTTATTAACCCCTGGGACATGCCTGGCCCTGAACAAGACGTTGAGGCGCAGGCAGCGCCGCACAAAATGGCGCACTAGATCCATGACCCTGGGCGATTTAGAAGTCTGTGCATTGACAATGTGCACAACGGCAGCATTGTCGCACCAGAAATGCACCACCGAATTAGCCCACTGTTCGCCCCATAGCATCAAAGACCCCGGAATGGGAAAAATTCCAGGTATGTGAGATCCCGCAGGCGACCTGTGCCTGCCCATGCCGGTGGCCACCCACCATAGGCCCACTTCCCATTGAAGTACATCCCATAACCCAGGGATCCTGAGGCATCAGACTGGATCTGGAAATTGGGGGATGCCAGGAGGTCAGACCTCCAAAATGAGACCCCATTAAACTCCCTCAGGAATTGCAACCAGACAAACATGTCTGCCCTGATACCCCGGGTAAGCCTGACTCTGTGGTGGGGCCTGGATAACCCTGCCATGGCGTCGCATAAGCGCCGGGCGAAAGCCCTACCCGGTGCGACCACCCTGCAGGCAAAATTGAGGTGCCCATGTAGCACCTGCAGTTCCCTCAGGGATGCCTTACGCTTAGCCAGCAATTCCGAGATAAGGGTCACTATCCTGGACACCTTATCACCCGGTAACCTAGAAGCCTGTACTACTGTATCAATCTCAACCCCCAGGAATAGTAGTTTGGTCGACGGGCCCTCGGTCTTTTCGGGCGCTAAAGGGACACCCAGTTCCTGCATTAGCGTCTGAAATGTATTGAGGAGACGTGCACACGTGTCCCAGCCCCGTTCACCCCCGAATAAAAAGTCATCCAGGTAATGGGCTACAGACCGGGACCCTGACCTGCGGACGAAAGCCCACTCTAGGAAGGTACTAAAACGCTCGAAAGCCGAGCATGATATGGAGCAGCCAAAAGGCATGGCCTTATCAAAATAATACTCCCCTTTAAATTTAAAACCCAGCAATTCAAAGTCGCCCGGGTGCACCGGCAAGAGGCGAAAAGCTGACTTAATGTCGCACTTGGCCAGCAAGGCACCCGGGCCACACGAGCGCACCATGCGCAGCGCATGGTCGAACGATGTATACCTGACCGAACAAAGGTCATCAGGTATCGCATCGCTGACCGATCGGCCGGCTGGGTAGGACAAATGATGAATAAGGCGAAACACACCTAGGGACTTTTTAGGAACCAAACCCAATGGTGAAACCTTAAGGTTGGGAAAAGGGGGTGCGGGAAAAGGTCCGGCGACCCTGCCCGCGTCTAACTCCTTTTTAATGCTGGCCTCGGCTACCTCCTCCCTTCCTCTGAGGGATAAAAGGTTGAGAGCATCCTGAGGAGATCTATCACCCATAAAAGGGATACGAAATCCCTGCTTAAAACCTTGGATGAGGTACTCCCTGTCCTCTCCCCTTGGGTACGATGCGAGCCAGCGCTCCAGCATGTCCACCTTAATTGGGGAGGGAGCCTTTCGGAGAACTAGCTCCATCCGTGGCAGGCTTGCCAGCCCACTGTCCACCCCTCCCTCTGCCTCGCACCCCCCCAGGCTTGGGACAAGCAGAGGCTGCATGGGGACCAGAACATGTGGGACACTCGTGCTTATACCTGCAGTTCTTCCGACTGCAGGAACCATTGGACGAGAAAGTCCAGCACAGCAGGCGGGCTGGAACCCCCTGCCCCGCCATTTGGCGGGTAACCTGCGCTGGAGCTGCTCGCTGGACCGCATGTCCACAATGGTATCTATCCCCCGGGGCAGGACGTGTGGGTGTCATATACAAGAGCCACAGTCTCTGGCACGGCTCATCCCATCTCATCTCGGGGTGCAGGGGAATCCTCATACGGAATTCCTCATCATATGCTAGCCATGAGGGGCCCGGGAAATCTACCATCGCCCTGTATATGTTGTCCAAATATTGGACCATGGGAATAGCTAGATCCGGCCGCGCCCTCAAATACACCGCCAGGTATATCACATAAGCGGGGAGCCAGTTAGCCCAGGCACGCGACGGCTTACGGCGGCGTGCCTGCTCCTTGTCCTTCCCATCCTGACCCTCCCTTTCTTCCTTAGTGGGCTCTCTGTTCAGGAGTGAGAAGATATCCACGTACTCCCCTCGCCATATCTTTTCTCTGGTAGCCTGAGCCAAGTGATCACCCAATGGCAGGGAATACCCTGCCGTCGGCAAAGCCGAAAAGGGGATAGCTGGCCTACCCAAAGGGGCCTGAGTTAACCCTGCCACCCCAAGTACGTTCCCAGCAGTGTAAGAACCAATGCCCACCCCAGCGGGCATGGTGGCAGTAGTTGTCGCCGGGTGGGTCACCAGCGGCGTAGCCCCTGCACCACCCGCGCGAGGCCAGGCCACTGAAAGGTCCCCCCTATATTGGGAATGTGTGTGGATGTACTCGTTTGCACCATATACTCACATGCTGCACCCCCGCGGGCCGCCCCCTACGGGGGTTCCGGCCCACTGGGGGCGTCGGAGCTCACGACCGATGTAGAGCTCATCACCGGGGCTTGACCCGCGCCAGGTTGCTGGCTGGGGAGCTGCGAGGCAGTGGCCGGAGCCGCGCCACCCGCCTGCAGCAGCTCAACCCTCCCCGCCGGCCGTTGTCCTGCTGCCGATAGCGCCTCCAAAGGTACCCCGAAAGGGGCACCTGCCTGACTGGCCCGGGCCAAAGACTCCTCTAAGGCCGCAATACGGGCCAGTAAGGTGTCTACAGTAACCATGGGTAAAGAGCCGGCCGGCCCACCTGACCCTTGCATGGGGACAGTTCCCTGCACCCCATGGCCCAGATATGGCCATTGGCCAGGGCCGAAGCCCGGTAGGGCTGGTGAGGAAACCTGCCAAGGCGGGGCACCGGGCCACCCCCCAAGGCTAGAGGGCCCCGGGAGAGGCTGCTGCCCAGAAGTAGTCGGCCCAACGGGTTGGGCGGAAGGAGGAGCGGTGTCCACCGCTCGCGGGCCGCGGGCCGGAGCGCCCTCCGCGCCCGCACTCTGAACGGGCCAAGGTGCGATAGACCCCAAGCCACTAGCCCCGGCCGGGGATGGCAAAGGTGGCTGTTGAGGAGGCGGCACCACGGTCCTCCGACCTGGGTTGCGCCTCCTAACAGCCCGAGCTGAATTCGCAGCAGCCTTCTTTTTGGAAGGCATCTCGAGCAAAAAAGGGAAGCTAGCTAAGCAAAATCGACCCAAAAGGCTTCCCGGCAATACCAACGAGCGACGGAGGCGCAGGGGAAAAAACTTCTCCGCTCCGTCGCTGAGGCAAAATGGCAGCTCGGCTGCCTCGTGGCCACCCCTTTTATAAGGGAGCTGGCCACGCCCCTAACTACCCGGATCCTCTGTCCTGTGGGGGGGGCCCCGCAAAGTGCGCGGCGGCCATTTTGGCGCCGCGCTTGCATTCTTTCTCTTGGAGAACATTTGGAACTAAATGTTGGGTCTATCTATCACACACACACACATACAATTACTCTCACATCATTCCAGTGGGTGGGCTCAATTTTTTTTTTACTACCACACTGAGGGTGTAGTATGGTGGCTGTGGTCAGGGGGAAAGCCCTGCATTACACCCAAATTAGGACTACTTTATTTCAAAACTTGGATTGGTGGGGGCAGCCAGAATTTCTGCTACCGGTTCTGGCGAACTGGTGTGAACCTGCTGGTGCCCACCACTGTATCATACTGAACATGGCCTAAGCATAATTTGAAAAGGTTACAGCATGAAAGCAAAGAGACAACCCCCAGGCCACAGGGGTGGGTTTGGCCTACCAAGGTTACCCCCTTGAGCCCCTGTGCCAAGTTCCCCCCTGTCAGCTATGAGGGAGAAGAATCCCCAGTGTTGTCAATGTTCAGAGCTAGGGCACAGAGGTTGAACACAGGTGAATCCCTGCCATTAGCTCTGATACTGGGGAAGGAACAAGAAGCAAGTCTACCCTTGTCCCAAACATTAGCTGGAGTCCTTCCCATTCTGCACTTAGTGACCAAATGACATTAGGGATCTGTCCAGTGAAAGTCAGTGCAAAGGAAATCCCTTACCCACTATAATGATGCTTCTTAATGTTAGAGAAAAATATCAAACAGTCATGATATATCAAGTCAGATCATTGTCTTACAGCTTCTTGTGGGCATCCTAACATATTAATTTTTATAGTAATACATCAGCAACATGTCATAATAAGAAATTCAAGTATGACTATATCATCAATGTAGCACCAAAATAGGTAGAATGATTATTAAATGCTGTAATATCCTACTTGTTCTCCAGTGAAGTCAGGGTGGTATGTATGGCCCGTTCCTTTTATGCCCACAACAACCTTCTGAAGTAAAGTCAGGCTGAGAGGCCCCAGGACCCCTATCAGTTTCATGGCTGAGTAGGGACATGAGCCCAGATCCCCCAAGTCATAATCCACCATCTTAACCATGACATCACACTGGCTGTCACTATGACTTCCATATTGCAGAAAATGGTACACGTTTTTCATGACCTTTAAATGTTGAGTACGCATGTCCACTAATAAATGGAGCCCCCAGGCATGGTAACTAAAGTTTGAGAGGTTTGTTTGGTTTTTTCACTGAGTTGCAGGTGGTAATCTGTAATGTAAAATTCAATAAAGTATAATTAAAGCTTTCCATTTAACAGATTGGTTTACCATGCTGTATTAAGTGCTTTCCATGCGTATATATAACCCCAAGCCTTCTACCTCCACTCTAGCTTCATAGGGAATTTGTTTGACTCTGACCTATTGACATAGCTGCACTCTTGTGGCTTTATAATAAAGTGTTTTTATAGTGAATAGGTGGACCCAGTTGTTTTTTTCTGCAGTCTAGGGCATCCGCAAAACTCTCTTCCAGCATCGCTTTCCAAATGAATCGAATAAAACTAGTTTCTTGTTCATTCTTAATCTATTCCAGCTTTTCATAGGTTCTGCATGTATACTGCAGATAGGGAAATAAAATACTCACTTGTCTAAGCAATTTACCTACAGTATTGTTTATCCATTCTGTCCTAACATCCTCTTGCCCAGAGTATAGGACAGTGATAGCGAACTTTTTAGAGACTGTGCCCGAGGTGGTGGCAGTGCATGGGCAGGCACCTCATGCCCATACACCCATGCGCAGCTGGCAACATTTGTACATGTGCACACGCCCCCCACAAGTGCACTCTCCCCCTCAGAAGGGAGAGTGGAGGGTGTTTGGTTGCCTCACCTCATCCCTGCCGCCTCCTCCCAGGCTGGATTTCAGCTTCCCCTCTTGCCTCAATGGCAGAGGGGCGAGTGGGGGAAGCTGCGCTGCCATTGGCGCCAGTGGCACGGGGCTTGCCCACGACAGCGCACATGCCCACTGAAAGGGCTGTGTGCCACCACTGGCACACGTGCCATAAGTTTGCTTACTCTGGTATAGGGTGATCAAATATTGTGGCACATCCATTTTTTAGAACAATCAATAGCAGTGATGGCTAACTTTGGCACTCTAGCTGTTCTTGGGACTTCAATTCCCAGAATCCCAAATCAGCACTCCTGCTGATCAGGGCTTCTGGGAATTGAAGTTCCAGAACAGCTGGAGCGCCAAGGTTAGTCATCACTGATCTATAGCTTTTCTGATCCAGAGTCAAAGGTTCTGTTACAATTTATAAAGCACAACTAGTTTTCTTCTGCAATTCTTTTATTGCTCCACTGCTTGATAATTTTCAATATGATCTCCAATGTCTCCTTTCTATTCTGGAGCATGTACCATGTTCTGCTCTAAAAACAGTAAGAATATTTGCTGCAAAATCTAGTGTACACTTTGCTTGCACAGGGAATTAATGCACTGGTCCTATATGGCATCTTGCCCCTTTGGAATAATAATGTATAGTGACACTTCAAATTTGAAGTCCACTGTTTTGTTTTCCAAACTTGTTGACCTCTTTTTGTTAAGGCTTGATAGTTTATTTCCACTGACTAAAATTATACAAACACAATAGACTATAGCCTGGAGATGTTTTTGAACATACATGGCAACTAAATTATCCATGTATTGATCTTTCAAAAATACATAGCAAGAACACAAACTTGTCTGTTAATCGTTGAAAAATAATCCTAAAATTGTATTCTCACAGGGAACTAGATTTCTATTAAAGTATGATCAAAGTAAAATCACGGAAGGCATAGAGATCCTGATTTTTATTACTATAGCCAGCAGAAGACAGTGTCAAGCCAGGAAAGAATACCACAAAAATCAAGAGTGCTCTTTGCAGGCAATTCAGCATGTCCTCCTAGTACTTTGTTTGGTAAAATATTTTTCTTGCCCTGCCCATGACAGTAAGCCAGTCATGTCATGAATATGTTTTTGATAGCATATGTGTAAAAAACTGAAGTCCTAAGCCATGGGTGCCCAAACTATGGCCTATGGGCTGGATCTGGCCCACAGGCCGTAGTTTGGGCACCACTGGTCTAAACAGAGAAAATGGCATCTTGAAATCTACCTCATCCTGTTGCAAAACAGATTGCAAGGTGCGTTTTACTTCCGTTTCCGGTGGGAGGAACCAAGTGACCAGCCCGCTGAACCACATGACTGGCCCGTTACCCAAAATGTTTGGGCACCCGACCTAAGATGAAGTATCTGGAACAATGTTTCACAGGCCTAAATTCAGATTATATGGATGTGGTCTGAATACTGGTCTTTTTTTCTTTTTAAATAAAGGACTGCCTTTGTTTGCAGCAGGGAAACGAGCGAGCAATGTACCATTTCCACATGATCAGAGATAAAATGTTTACAATGTATTATTAACAGGACACAATTGGCTGTCCTTCTCCCTCCTCTCCTGATGCCCTTAACTCTTCTCTTTTAAAAATAATCACAGCTAGATAATTAAAAACAGGGTTTATAAATGAAGCTAACAAGAGACCCTTGACTGCAGTTGCAATGTCACTGACAGCTAAAAACAGACACACACATTCCCTTTATCAGATTACTAATTAGTTGCTGTGGAGTATGTTTTAAAAATGCTACATAATTACAAACCACCACCACATTGTTTCAAGAACCTTTATACATCTTTTAATTAGATTAGCTTTACAAGCAACTCGAAAGCTCTTTCAGTAATGAACACTGCTTTTCAAAAATTACATGACTTCATAGGAAATCTGCAAATGTATCCCGAATTTCTTTGTCTGCTAGATAAAAGTCTTGTTTTACAGCTGGCTTATGTCATGAGATAAAAATAGCATTATGAAGCTTTATCTTTAACCAGGATGAAACACATATACAGGTCGTAAGACAGTTTAAAAATAGTCTGAAACAGGTTCCTGCTTGGTGATGCTCAAGGTTGAAGATTTGACAGATACAAAAAGTTTCTAAGTGAACAGTATTAAGACCCAGTTTGATGACCTTTTTTGTAAATAACAAATTGAGAGATGTAAGCACATTTTATATCTCCCTATCAAGCACAAATGTAAGACATTGATACTTTGAATAAAGGGACAAATAAAAATGAAAAGGCTTATTTTGTGCATTTCTAGCACATTAAACGTAATACAAAATTAGAAAAGTTAGAAATGATGTTACTTAGGCCTGAAACAGTGCATTGTACTGCAGACCAGACAGTAAAGATTTACACTCCTTGGTCAGGCTTGCAGAGGCACTTACAGTAGACATGTTTTATTCTGATTTACTAGGGAGAAAATAAAAATAAAACTGTTATAAGTGCTGACAATCCTTCAAGACTCTTGTTACAAGTTTCCCTAATTATGCTTTCACCACAGTCAATTGTTTCCTTTCTGTCAGTTGTTACTAAACACAATCCATGTCCATTTTTACATAGTGTTTTTAATAAAAAAAATTACCGAGCTTTCCATAGAAAAGGTCTCTATTAAGAGTATAAGCTATTCAGATGCTAAAATTGTTCAAGTAGCATATACAGAAATATTTCTGCACTCACATTGTTTTAATTGAACAAGGGAAGCGAGGGATAGAAGATTTAATGCTTAAGAGGGGAAGCTCATTTTTGTAAAGCTGGTACAATGTGACAGCTTCCCTTTAGGGCCGTGATGGTGAACCTTGGCACTCCAGGTGTTCTTGGACTTCAATTCCCAGAAGCCCAAGCCCCCATGAATCCTGGAGTGCCAAGGTTCACTAGCACTGCTTTAGGGGATTCCTTCTGACCATACATGCTCCATTCCATATCAACATTTCCAGATGCCTGGTGAACATTCTCTACTGCTTCTTCACCTTAAAGGAAGTAATTTTCACCCTTTGTTTTTTAAAAAAATATCTCTGTACTATCAGGGGCCAATGTTAGATTTTCATAGCAGTATGAAAATCTCTACATTATTAGCAATGCACTTCAGTCTTAATGCATTTAATACACCCATGACACTATAGGAGAGCTGAGAGTTAAACTGCAAATAAAAAGAATACTAATGCTTTGAAAGGAAACATTAACCACTGGTGTTCAGTTGCACTACCTTTCTTTCACACATAGTAACAAAAAGCTTTAAAAATGAGTCAAAACTTACAACTCCCTTCAAGGTTGCAGAAAGGGTATTCAATTAAAAGCCTAGAAAAGCCCTTATACAGAACTGATGGTTCTTCATTGGCAGAGTCCAATTAGCACTTTATCTGCACAAGCCATATTTAAAGAACTGAGAACTGCATAGCAGCATAGGTGTATTCTTGAATGATTTTTATGTCTATCTAATGGCTTTTATAGATAAAACTCACAAACAACTGCAGTTTTCAGTTCTACGGATAGTATAGACTGTGTCAAATTCAAAATGGTGCAAGCCTGTCACTCAGAAAACCCAAATAAGACAAAGAAAGCTTGCTGTCTGCATTTAACGTATAAAACCCACAAATTTAACAAAAGTAACCGATAGCAAGATAGGCATCTGTTTCAATTTTTAAAAAATCAGAGAACAAAACACAGCAGCAACATTTTTTAAAAAGTTCAAATTAGTGTAAGATATGAAAATAAAAACAATCTGGGATCAGATGGTAATTAAAGTGCTCCTTGTTGGGCTTTATGTGAAAAGACAAAGTAATAATCAGTTATTCACAATTCTTATTTAAATTAGGTTTTACATGGAAGGATAACAGTGTGAAGAACAGACTTACAAAAGAAGATAAATGGTATTTTGGAAAACAGCTGAACCTAGTTATACAAAAAGTTGAACATCAAATGTTTACCGCTTTTTTTAAAAAAGAGGAAATGAATAACATTGAGTCAGATGACAGAATGGCAAAATATGGATAGAAAAACTTCTATGTAGGGCACTTCATGTGTAAGCTGTTTTTTCTCAGTGCTTATTTTCACATAAGCAGTCACAGGACTGGAGTCACAATCATGTAGCACAATGCTTCAGCAGTTAAAGATCCACTTGGTGTAATAATGAAACCCATCACTTATTTGTTTATTCCAATCAGCAATTTGGTGTTGATTTTCCTTTATCTTATTATTATTCACATTCAAAAGCTGACAGACAGTGCCAAAGACTGTTTGGATGGGCAGAATGGAGAAGAGCCAGAGAATTGATAGATCAAGGCTTTATAGGTCTTTCCCATTTGAATCAGAAGGTTTATTAAGTTCAACCCTCACACCCTTTTCACCTGCAAAAAAGAGAGAGATTATTTTCACAGAAACATTATACAGACATTACAACGTTTCTAAAACAGATTTGTACTTCTAAGGGACTGTGGTGGCTTAGTGGTTAAGACGCTGAACTTGACTGGAAGGTCGGCAGCTCAACAGTTCGAGACCCGAGTACTGCATGACGGAAAAAGCTCCCATCTGCCCGGCTCCTGCCAACCTAGCAGTTCAAAAGCAAGCAACTGCAAGTAGATCAATAGGTACCATTTCGGTGGTGAGGTAGACAGCATTCTGTGCACCCCAGTGTCTAGTCATGCCTGCCACATGTCCACAGAAACATCTATAAACACAGACAGTGCTGGCTCTTGGGCTGTAAACAGAGATGAGTACTGAATCCTAGGCAGATACGACTGACTTTTGAGCAAGGGCGACCTTTACCTTTATTGAAGTTCTAAACAATAGAATACACACACTTATTTCAAGCCACAAAATGTATGAGCTCTGGAACAAGGTGCACACCTCTTGTATGTCTTATTCTTTTTTTAAATGTAGTTTTTCTAGCACTGCAGCATCTAAACTTGTCAGCAAGTACAATAGCATGGGGTAAAAAGGGTGGCACTGCTAGCATCAAATTACTCTTTTGAAGTTGTCTGTCTTGGGCTGGTCCAATTTTAAGTGGCCATCTGTCTTATCAGTTAGTTCTTTTTGTTTCTGTAAGAATCAAGATAAAAATTCTACCAGCTTTTATTTTATGTTCACTAAAAATTTATAATGCAATGCTTCTGGAAAGGATGGATTAGGTGGCTCCATTCCCCAGAGGATGCCCAAATGCCTTCCACTCTTGAGAGGCTGCTTCTATGTCTCCAATTAATCAGAGTGCTTCAATAAGATAAAGAATGAACTGACTGTACTGGATTCAAATAATAAAGGATTCCAGAAAAAGGCTGAGCCTTTGGGGAACTAAGAACACAAAATAAAACTGAGGCTATATCCACCTCACCAATAAAGATACATGTTTTATGCTAGTTCACTGACTGCATAGAGGTGTAATGCAGCTAAGTGTTGTTGATAGTTGTTTTCTTAGCAGCATACAGAGCATTCTTATGAAAAGAAAAAGAACAAACATACCTGTTGAGTATTTTACTTTAGCACGGGCTCGTTCATCTGCATCAAAATACCACACTGTTATTGCGTACCTTTAAAAGAATAAAAAAAGAAGATGTGGCAACACTTTGTAGTAAAAGATATTTTAATAATTCCTGAAATTCCTCCTTTAAAGGATATTTGACAAAGCATTATACTATGAGTAAGTCACAGTTTACAAAGTTTGCTGTCCTTCCCTCCCCCCTCCCACTGCAGTGCTTGTTAGCATTATAGCTTCTGCAGAGAAATCTCATGGCAGCTGAAAGATGCTGTTCCTCCAAAGACTATTAGCTCCGTGACCCCCAACATTTTACCAGGAATTCAGACTCCAAAGCAAAGCACTAGCAGGACTCCTGTGAATCCAAACCTTCCCTGAATGCCTATAAAGACAGTAGCAGCATTGCTTGGGAGGAGAAGATAGCAGTCATATCCAATCTCACTAGAATAAAGTATACTTGGCAAAATGTTCAAAAGGAAAAGGAACCATTTTATATATTTTTCTGATTGGGGGGGGGGGTTCTGAATGGGAGTTGTTGTTTTCTACCTATTTGTTTTTCAACCCCGATGAATGGCTGAGGATATGGTTTGCTCCTGAACATCGTAGCATTATGGAACATGAAGATATATTTTGCTATTATTATTGCACAATTGTGATGCCTGCTTTTTGTTTTGTTTTGTTTGAGCAATTATGTAAACAGACTTCCAGACCTTCAGAAGAAACAACTGGAAACAACTTACAAACCACATATGAAACTACTGATTGCTGGGGTGTGAATGAGTGTTTTGGAATGGTGGTGATTCAGCTGGAGATAATGTTAGCATTTGAGACACTCCCAGTCCCCCACCCCATCTTTAGACTGTTGAGTGGGTGGTGGTTCCCCGTCTGCTTCCCACTTGCATGATGCCCTCTACCTAGGGCCACCCTTGAGGCTGGTGCAGATACTTCAGTGGGTACAAAATGCAGCAGCAAGGCTGGTTGTGGTATTGGTTGGCTTGGCTATAATCACACCAGTCCTGGCTAGTCTGCATTGGTTGCCTGTGGTGCTCCATGCCAGATTCATATAAAGCCTTGAAACGGGACCAAGCTATCTGAGGGAAGATTTATTTCTCAGGAACTATACCTGGAACATCCAGGTATGTAAGCTCCAAGTGGTTACACCGAGAGAGACAAAAACCTCACCCCATCCAATAACCACATCAAGAGCATTCTCTGCCATAGCCCCCACCCTCTGGAACAAACTGCCAGTGGAGATTAGAACTGCTCCTACATTGTTAATATTTAATAAGTCACTAAAGACTTACTTATGTCAGCAAGCCTTTCAAAGCCTATAAGGTCATTAGAACTGCATAGTGTTGCCCCGGTGGCTTTTTTAAACTGTTATTTCTTTCTCTTAGTGCTGCTGAGTGTGTTTACTAGGAACATCATCATGGTCTCAAGATTATCTATAACTGATTTTATCGCTTTGGGTTATTTTTGGATGTTTATTATTCTGATTATATCAACATGTCATGAAGTTACAGTAGAACCTCGTACAATTGGTTCCACAAGGCACTTTGGTATACGTTTTGGTTGTACGATGCATGCATCGTATAACGAAAACTCCTATGGGGAAAAATCATACAACAAAATCTCTATAGGAAAAATTGTACAAAGAAAATTTTCATTGTACGATTTTTTTCCATAGAGATTTTCGTTGTACGATGCAATGTTTTTTATTCAAATTCTCTTCGTTCTACATTTTTTTTCATTGCATGATGCATTTGTTATACAAGGTTCCATTGTACAGATTTCTGTTTTATAAACAAGTCAATAATAGGCTGAGAAATGCTTTAGGTAAGCCATAATTCTTCTTCCTCCATGTCTAGACCTGACACGAAACTGCCAAAATGCAGCTATATTTTGGTAAGTTCATTCTGCAGTTTCTTTTGCCTGACCTGATGTGAGAAAGATTAGCCAGCAACACACGGTTGCCGTTAGTAGGTTACACCCAATTGTGTTTCAAAAATACCACAATCTTCGAGGAGGCTCTTTCTGTGTACCTCAGTAAGTCATATTAATAAATCACAAGAAAAAAAGAATTTACAAATTAAACTTGGCCATATTATAAACAGAAGCTATATGTCTAACACAATGCACTCTCCTGACTAGTAAGAATCCGTCCCTTTCTTCTTCTTTATACTGTGATTCAATATACTGTCTCTTTCCTACTAAGCAGTTGCCTAATTCCAAGGAAAAGAAAATTATTCCTTGATTTTAGTCAACTATTTGCATTAATTTAAGAACTGTAATCTTCAATTATCATTGTATATTTTCATTGCAAGACTTTTACTCCAAGATCATATCCAGAGAATTCAAAATATGTATTAAGCAATTCCATGTAAGTTATTGTCACATGACAATTTCATCCAGTATAACTGTTTGTTCATGCTATTGTTAGTAATTTTTAGTAAGCTGTTAGTCTACACAGAGGAGTAAACTTTCAATATACCAATTTATTTATTTTTACCCAATCTAGACTCTGGGTATGAACAAACAAACCAAACCTCATTAAAAAGGTTTTACAGAAACAAATTGAGAGTAAACAATCAGTTTGTCAGGTTCCTCTATGGATATACATTTGGACATCAAAGAAGAACATGGTTTCACCATAATGGCTGCTAACCTAAAGCAATTTAACATATCTAACTTTACTGTGATGCAAGCAACTTGCATTCAACAAGTAATGAAGTAAAACATTTCCACTGAAAGCAAAATTTGATGGTTGTGACTTTTGGTTTGTGAGCAAAATAAATTGAAAGGTTCTACATACCTGGAGAACCTAGAGGTATGCAGAAGTGTGAAAACATTTATTATCTCCTCTTAAGGGGTAACACAACCCACTCAAGTTAACTGAGAAGTGAGTATGACTGGTACTCTGGCAGGAATCTGACAACTTAGTTATTTTAAATTGAGGCAGACTGGCTTTTAAAAATTCATCTGTATCACCTCTGGCTTTGTGTTCAGCAAGAAGGCAAACAGGATACTTTTGTCTGCATGTGCTTTGGGGGGGGGGGGGGATGTACTATACACCACCAAAGCAATACCAGCTACACTTTTCCTGCTAAATAAAGACCATAAGACAGACTGATGGTTATGTCATTTGGTTTATAAGCAAAACAAACTGGAGGTTTCTGTATACATGTAGAACCCAGATATGCAAAACTATAAAAAGATTTCACTCACCGTTTTCTTGGCTGACAAGCACAAGGACAGCTAATTGTTCTAAGCAAGATAAAGCTACTCATTGCCTCATCACAAATCAGAAGAATGTGGGATGATTGGTGGTGGTGGTGGGGAGTTCCTTATTTGGGAATGACAACACACACCACAGGAGGTACACAATGGGACACAGCACGCTTTGCTTCAGATCCCACTTATGATGACTGTTGTGTAATACATCAGTAAAGCAGACACATGTCTACAACTATCATAAGTGCATAGAATATTAATTTTTAACAGACTTTAAACTTTGATTGCAAGTGACAAACAGTATCTTTCTTTTACTGACAACTCTTAAATGGGTAAAATGATGCCAGCTACTCTAATGCAACCCCGTTAAAGAAAGATACTTGTAAAAATTGCCAATCACACTCCAAGGCTACAATGGATTATCTTAATACTTTCTTTCCTATCCCCAGTGTTTTGGCCTGAAAGAGACTTAAAAACAACAACCTTGCAGTGATCTTTAGGTCACTCCGCTCCTTGAATAAAAGAAGTTGCAAACCTGCCCATTTATCCTTTATGTCAACATGTAGGATCTCCAAATTTTCCCTGTAATGTGTGTTTAAGAGTAATGTGCATACTCATACTCATTCTCTCTCTCACACACACTTCCAACAACTGGACAAGAAAGGTGTATGTATTCTGCTACACACTTAAGAGAACCATGGATTCCTTCATTACTTTCCAGGGAAGAATCAGTCAAATATTCAAAGCTGTACCAGTAAGAAAGTTTACAGGTTTCCAATTTTCAGTCCTTTCTTTTGCAAATTTAAAATTCTGAATGCATATACTGTACATCTCACCTTGTAGCAAATGCAGGCTGCACTTCATGAGGGTTGCGGCGATCCGACCAAAAAAACAGCAGTCTATCAAATTTAGGTTCAATGTCAGCAAACTGAGCTTTGCCTTCTGGGAATATTCGAAGAATACCTCCACTTACCTTAAAAAACACAGAAGTGATTTGTATTCATAGCAGAACAGCTCAAAAATCACATAATAAACCCCCACATTCAGTGATCCAAATCAGAACCTATCTAAGAATTTCACATACTTCCACAAAATGCAACTAATATGCTCCACAAAGTGAACTAAAATGCACCTTATCAGTTACATAAGGCTGTTTAAATAGTTCGGTTTTACTTACCAGTGATAACTTTCGTTCTTCGAGTATATAGTTTGTGAATACACACTATTGGGTTATGCGCCTGCGCAGAATGCTGATCAGAGGCTTAAAAAGCTATTGGTCAAAAGTTTTGGCGGTAAGACCGCCCACCGTACCGCCCACCCTGAGGCGCCAGTCCGCCATTTTACCTCAGTTCCATACTTAAGCCAAGCACAGGATAAACCAATTGATCTCATCCGTGCAGCTCAAGAGGGGAGGCAGGGTGGGTAGTGTGTATTCACAAACTATATACTCGAAGAACGAAAGTTATCACTGGTAAGTGAAACCGAACTTTCTCCTTCGTATAGTTTGTGAATCCCCACTATTGGGAGATTAGCAAGCTCACACTCACTTGGTCGGTGGGCAGTCGGATGAGATGATCCCACGATGAGTATGCTGGTCAGGTAGAGTGAGCCGTCAAGGGCGTTGAGCCCGGAGCCCCCTGGTGAGGACGACACGGCCAAGCCTGGCGTCCGCAGTGGCTCTGGTGTCCACTCTGTAATGCTGGACAAATGTAGAAGGTCTGGACCGGTGGCAGCCTTACATATGTCCTCAAGTGGTGTGCCCTCCAAAAAGGCAGTGGATGTGGCAACCGCCCTCATAGAATGCGCCCTGACATGTGGTGGAGGTGGCAGCGAGGCCGACTCGTAGGCCAAGTAGATGGTAGACGTGATCCATTTGGAGAACCTCTGGGCAGAGATGGGTTCACCCTTGGACTTTCCTCCATAAGCCACAAAGAGGTGTTGCGACTTCCTGAACTCCCTTGTCCTGCTGGTGTAAAACAATAAAGCTCGTTTCACATCCAGCGTGTGCCAAGTCCTTTCTTGGGCGTTGGTGGGGTTTTGGAAGAAGGTTGGCAAGGAGATAGTCTGTGCCATATGAAACTGGGAGACTACCTTGGGAAGGAAGGTGATATCCGCTTGGAGCACCACGCGGTCATTGAAAAACTGAAGAAACGGTGCGTCTGCCCGCAGAGCAACCAGTTCACCAGCTCGTCGAGCAGACGTGATAGCCACCAGAAACGCCGTCTTCCACGTGAGGAGACGAACATCCGCGGTAGCCATAGGCTCGAAAGGAGTCCTGGTGAGCGCATTGAGAACGGCAGACAATGACCATTGTGCCGTTGGAGTCCTGACCGGCGGGAAGGCGTTCCGCAGTCCCTTGAGGAAACGCTTTACCGTTTGGTCGCGAAAGGCACCAGAAGCGGGCAAGCCAGCCGGAGAGTGAGCCACCACCGCTGCGAGGTGGACTCGGATGGAGGTAATGCTAAGGCCAGACTCCGCCAAATGGAGGAGGTAGGCCAAGACGTCCTGTAGCCCCACCTGTGGAGGGGACGTCTGCTGGGATGCCAGAAAAGCACAAAAGCGTCTGTATTTGGAAGCATAAGACTTCCTTGTGGAAGGGCGCCGTGCTAGCTCCAAGATCCTGGATAGTCTGGGGTTATCCTCTACGCGGTGAGGTGGAGGCTGGGTAGATCCGAGTGGTGAAGCTGGCCGTGCTCCATTTGGAGGAGCGTTGGTGATTCCGGCAGCGGGCGATACTGTGATGATATGCGTAACAGTAGCGGAAACCAGGGCTGGCGAGGCCATGCTGGAGCCACAAGAATTGCGTTGGTCCGGTGTTGGTACATCCTGGTGAGGACCTTCTGGACCAGAGGAAACGGAGGAAAGGCGTAGAGGTAGTCCTGATCCCACCGTTTCATGAAGGCATCGCCCTCGGAGTTCAGTCCGATGCCTGCCCTGGAACAGTACCTGTGGCATTTCCTGTTGGACTCCGACGCAAAGAGGTTGATGCTCGGCGTCCCCCAGGCCCCGCAAAGGGACCGAAATACCTCGTCGTCCAGTTCCCATTCGTGGGTCGTCGAGGTGAGACGGCTGAGGTGGTCGGCCAAGACATTCAGTTTGCCCTGAATGTGCACTCCAACCGGAAAGATGTGTCTTTCCAGGCACCACTCCCAGAGTTGCACAGCAAGGTAAAGAAGGGTGGTGGATCGCGTTCCTCCCTGTTTGTTCAGGTATGCCACTGCCGTGGTATTGTCCGAGGCCACTTGAACCACCTTGCCGGTGAGTAGGGTCTCGAAGGAACGTAGGGCCTTCCAAACGGCCAAAAGCTCCAAGTAGTTGATATGGTGCACCATCTCGTGAGGCGACCAAGTGTTGTTGACCGTGAGAGTCCCGCAGGCAGCCCCCCAGCCGAGGTTGCTTGCGTCGGTCAATACCTGCAACGAGGGTTGTGGGGGGTAAAAGCTCTTCCCCGTGGCCACATTGAGTGGCATCGTCCACCACAGCAGCTGGTCCATCAGTTCCGGAGACGGAGTCAACCGTTTGGACTGGCTCTCCCGGAGCGAGTCGAATTCGTGGAGGAGCCACGACTGCAGGGACCGGAACTTCAACTTGGCGTGAGGAATCACCACCGTCGTAGAGGCCATGAGGCCTAAAAGTCTCTGTGCCTTTTTCGCCCTGACGAACGGTTTGGTTCGGAAGTCGCTTACCCCTTGTGCAATGTCCAGCAAGCGTTTCTGGGGGGCGAAGGCTCTGGTAACGTGCGAGTCGAGTACCGCTTCAATGTACTCGACGCGCTGAGAGGGAGTCAACTTCGATTTGGTGAAGTTGATCCTGAGGCCAAGACTCTCCATGAGGTGAACTGTGAGTTGCGTGTCCCGAATGGCCGACGAGCTGGTGGGGGAAACAATCAGCCAGTCGTCGATGTACGGGAAGACCCGGATCCCTCGCTGGCGGAGGAAGGCAGCGACTGGGGCCATGCACTTGGTGAAGACCCTCGGCGCCGTGGCCAGACCGAACGGTAGACATCGGTACTGGTACACAGAATTGCCAATCCGGAAGCGGAGGAACCGTCTGTGGTCCTCGAGGATGCTGACATGGAAGTAAGCGTCCTTGAGGTCTATGACTGTGAACCAGTCCCTTGTTGATGAGGGGGAGGACGGTCTGTAGGGTCACCATCCGGAACTTCTTGGTGCGGATACACTTGTTCAGGCGGCGCAGGTCCAGAATTGGGCGAAGTCCTCCGTCCTTCTTCTGAACCACGAAGTACCTCGAGTAGAAGCCATTGATCCAATCGGTTGGTGCCACCCGCTCGATGGCTCCCTTGGACAGAAGAGTTGATATTTCTTCCTCCAAATGGGGAGACGAGGTGGTGAAACGATGTCTTCCTACCCGAGGCACTTGCACGAACTCGATGGCGTAACCAGCGGACAAGATCTTTAAGACCCACCTGTTGTCCGTGATGCCCGACCACACCTGGAGGAAATTCCGGAGGGGAAGATATGGGAGGTGGAGCGAGAGAGACTTGGCCATCGCGGTTTCAAACTCGGGACTTGGATTTCGCGTTGGAACGCTTGCCCTGCCCGTAAGGCTGGTAACGGGACTTGTGTTGGCGCTGCTGTTTGTAGGGGCCAGGCCTGGGCTGATCCGTCGAGCCACCCTGTTGCTGCGGGTTCCCCTGATACCAACGTGTAAAGGGTTGGAATCGCGGCCTGGCGAGGTGTTCCAAGTAAGCCCCAGGAACTTGGCCGTCGAGTTCGTTTGACGCATTTCGTACCTTATCGGTATCCTGTCCGAACAGGCCCTGCCCATCGAACGGGAACTCCTCGATGAGCTTTTTCATTGCATCATCGAGGGAGGTGCCCCTGAGCCAAGCATGACGACGGAGCAAAATGGCAGAAGACATGTCCTTGGCCGCGTAATCATTGATGTGCCTGGCCGTCCTCATCTGCTGCTCCGACAGAAAGTCCCCTTCGGTCGCCAACGCGTCGAATCCCTTCTGAGCATCGGCGGGCAGCTTAGCCGCCAGGACCTTCACCTGCTCCCAGAGGTGGGACTGATAGAGGCCCATGGCAGCCGAGTAATTGGCGGCTCGGAGGAAGAGGGAACCGGTGGCGTAAAACTTACGTCCCACCGCGTCCAGCTTCTTCCCTTCCGGAGTCGAAGGTACCGGAAAACCGCTGGCGGCCGTCCTATGCTGGAAGGCCTTGACCACCAACGAGTTCGGCAAGGGGTGCGCTTGGAGGAACTCAACGTTTTCGTCCAGGACTCTGTACATTCCGTCGAGCCTGGACGAAACGGAGTGCGATGACACCGGCTTCTTCCATGTTGCCTTCGCTGACGTCAACATGGATGGAAGCATGGTGATGTGGACCGGTCGAATCACCCTTCTGTCCAGTTTGGCGGACATTTGGTCCTCGCCCTCCAGTGGAGGCTGGTCCACCTTCAGGTTCAGGGCGGTCCCCAAGCGGGTCAGCATTGCCGTGAGCGAGCGTTGATCCTCACCACGCGGTGGGCCAACCGCGCCGATGGCCTGGTCCGGCGTCTTGTCGGCGTCGACGTCCCCCTCGTCCTCCTCCGAAGACGCGCTGGAATCATCGGAGGACGAGGGAAGAATCCTGGTATCCACGTCGGGACCGCGCCAGTACGGCCTGGGCGGGTCGACGGGATGGGAGCTCACCGCATCGACGTCTGGACCACACCAAGACGATATGGGTGGGCCAGCGGAGCGTACACTCGACCCTCGTGAGGCCGGTGGAGCCACAGTAGGACCAACATCCCTGGGGCTTGCGGTGGTCGGCACCGGAGCCGCAGAGGCCGCAGGCATGGAGGCCTTGAACTGTTGGGCAAACGACTTTGCCATGGCCTCGAACATCCCTTTAAAGAAGTCCATCTGGGATGCATCCACCGCCGATGGTTGGGACGAAACGGTGGCCGACGAAACAGTGGTTGGGAGGATCGGAGACGAAACGGTGGCCGGAATGGTGGCTGCCGGTTCATTGATTGTTGGAGTCCTAGGCCTCGGAGAGACGGACGCCTGCCTCGTGGGTGAACGGCCCCTCCCACGAGGAGGAGACGGGAGTACCTGCAGTGGGCGAGCTGGAGCCCCAGCCCTGCGACCTTTTTCAGGAGATCCCGAAGAGGACCGTCCGCCCCATATCGAAGATCCGGGTGAAGGACATCTTGCGACCGAAAAGGGAGGCGAAGGCCCCGGAGAGACGGGAGGGCGAGGCGTAGGCGGGAGAGATCGCCTTTTCTCCGACCCATGTTTCCTCTTCTTCTCCCCATTTTTATCCTTCTTCTTCTTCTTTCTGATGGAGAGAGTTGAAGGAGGAGGAAGCGGAGGGGGCTGAGAGGCACCAGCAGAGGTAGAGGCAGCCACGGCGGGAGCCAAAGCGAGCTCCATAAGGTGCGCTTTCAACCGGTTGCTCCGGTTCTGCACTGCAAGTCGAGTAAAGTTCTTACAGTGAGTGCAGGATTGGCTCTGGTGAGATTCTCCCAGGCAAAAAAGACAGAGGCTATGCCCGTCGGAGGCAGGGAACTTCTTGAGGCAAGCAGAACACTGCTTGAAGGCTGCAGCCATCAAAAAAAAATTCTTCCAACGGAAGGTTCGAGAAGGTGAGCACCCCGAAGGGCAGGCCAGCCGCCACCCCCTTGAGGGGGGAAACGGTGACCGGAGCGAGTAGGCAACTGAGTCCACCAGAAGGAAGAAACAGCACCGGGATGGCAATCCTGCCCGAAGGACAAGATCACCGAAAAAATTATTCAAAGTTAGCCAAAGACTTTCCCTCAGAAAGGGCGAAAAATTGAGGAAGCTCTCAACGATCGTCCTGCTGCTACGGCGGAAAGAAGAGAACTGAGGTAAAATGGCGGACTGGCGCCTCAGGGTGGGCGGTACGGTGGGCGGTCTTACCGCCAAAACTTTTGACCAATAGCTTTTTAAGCCTCCGATCAGCGTTCTGCGCAGGCGCATAACCCAATAGTGGGGATTCACAAACTATACGAAGGAGAACATACTGTTTTATTGCATATTTACATATGAAATATTCACAATACTAATTCTTTCAGCATCACAAACTAGCATTTTAAGACAGGCACTAAAGTGCTGGATCATGGTGATTATATGGTTTCTGATTAATTTTTTAAAAAAGTGTTTCAGACAATTCGGAATGTTCCAGAGCTGTAAAAGAGCTCTAGGCTCCACCCAGGTGACCGCTGCTCGCTTCTCACCCAGGTGACCGCTGGAATAGTAACTGTGTTAAGTCTGTGCTTCAAGCATATCAGAACAAAAACAAAACACAAATGTTGTAGCAATTTAAAGACTAACTGCTGTGTTTTAATGTTAGCTTTTGTGGATCAAGTCCACTTCGTCAGACATGGGAGTGAGACTTCATGGCATCAATTTATATACATCAGGTAGAGAGGTATAGAGTGATTGGTTAACACAACAGATAAGTATACAAATCAATATGGCTTTTAAACTGCCAATCACTATTTTCCCTATTTTTCTCAGTGTCTCCACCATCCTTTAAGAGTTAATACTGTACAAGGAAAACACACCAAAAAACCTGGCTACATGTAAAGAAACTCAGAGAGGACTAGAAAGGACCACACTAGTCACTCAACTATGCAACTTTATTTGTTCCTGGACTGGGTAAGTTCCAGGCAGGCTAACATGTGGTCAGGGAAATCTTCCTATCTTCTCTCTCCCACACTATGAGTTCTGTGACCCCTCAGAGATCCGGGGAGATAAAAGGAAAATCTTCAGATTGTCTGCTTAGGGCCCACAAATCAAAGCTGCTAAGTAGTATTTGCCAAAAATGACTGAACAGTAGCTGGACCAAGTCTAGGACTGGACAGAATACCATAGAGACCAGTACATCAAAATGAACCAAGCAAATAGTATTTTTTTAAAGGAAAGTTTAGAAATTCGAAAAATACTTTAAAGAACATAGATCTGCAATACTAGGGTGTGTGTGTGTCAACAATTCAAGCAAAATAGAAAGTAAATGAAACCACCCCATCTTGTGAGCAAAAGGATGTGAGCTTTAAGATAAACAATCACCATAAAACAATAAAAAGCTAAATGACCTATTCATTCTTGCTTACTTCAGCAGTCACCAGACATTAGCAGAATTCAGCAGCGTAGTAGAGGTCTAGCATCTATTCAAAATGACCATCTGCGTGAGTGACTGAGCCTTTTCTTATGAGTCTTCCCTTGCTGCTTATATGCTCTTTAGCTCTTTCCCAGATCTTTCCAACAATCACTGTTCAGAGTTCATTGAATCTTAGAAAATAACTTACTTTTGGGGTTCCCTATCTCCTCCAGCTGGTACCATACATCTCTACTTGGACATTGTGCAATTCAATCTTGAATAAATCTCCTTCACAGTGAGATAAGGACCCTGCTAGGCCATCTTTACATTTCTCACTCCTAGCTCTTACTCCTCTCTTGCTAACCCCTCAGGCCTCCTGCAAATCCTTTCAGACAATCAATGGGGGAGACACAGGTAACTTAATTTTAGCAATCTCTTCGCAGTACAACAATGAACTGTCACACTAAGGTGCTGATGTTCTTGCCCAACAGAAAAGCAAGGCTAATTGGTGAATGTATGGTGCATACTTTCTATTCTGACTATAATAGTAGAATGCAATATAGTTAAAATATGAGAAATGTTTTTCATATTTATATCTCAGCTACTTCACAGCTTCCATACCACCAAAATCACATGGATATTTATTATTTTAAAAGATAACCTGGGACTCAAAGAGATACTGGAGGTGCAGTCGAAACTGCAGCATGTTTGCTGTACTTTGGACATTTTTTTCTTTTAACAGCAGTTGGATAAATGTTTGGAATTTTACCTGAAGATTGTGAAAACATGCACCTGTTTCTCTGTGAGGGAGACATCACCGAGGGCACTTCTGGTGGGTCATCTAGTCTAGCCTAGGCCCCCAGGAGTGCAGTATGCTCTGGGGAAATCAATGGGTCTGCCTTGATAAGGGAGACAGAGCTGGAGAGCCCCAGGCTAAGGACGGTGAAATCCAAATGGAAGGATTGCTACAAAAAATGGCAAAGGGAAGCCTTGGGGTGTGTACACAACCCATCTAACTCAGAGTACCCCCTGGATTGGAGGGAAAAGAACAGGAGCTAGTTCAGAAATGGGGTATATGAGAGATATACTGAGGAGGCAAATTTGGCAGAGACAAGAGAGGAGGCAGGATAACTATCTTTGGAGGAGAAGGGCGGAGCCTGGGGATATGCCCAGGAGTTGGGAGAGGTGTTCCAAGTAGAAGAAGATAAGGAAGAAAAGCCAGAAACAGCCTGGAGTGTGACTATGTGGCTAAGTAAGATCCTTGGACGGGGGTCCCTGGCACAACTAAAAATGCCTAAGGGAGAGGATATGAAGCACCAATACTCCTGGCCTTCTGTTCACCCACACTACTGAGAAGGATGTCAGAGGCAGGGCCCTTAACCACTGGCATGAAGCGGCGAGGTTGAAGTGACTTTGACTCCATTGTGATGCTGGTAGCAGAGGCACAAGAAAAACCCTTTGTGTCATCTCCAGCAAGGCCAGCCATAACCCACACAGCATCTGGGCCCCAAGTACATTACATGTGCTGTCATCAATTCAGGTGTCACAGGCCTCTCTTTCTTGAGCCTCCAGTTTCAGCAACTCATTGTGCCACTGTGAGAAGAATTGTGTACTCTGAACAACAACACCACCACCACCACCATCCCGGTTGTCAATGTGAGTTAGAATAGAGCAGGAGTAAGTCAGGGCTAGGACATCTTCACTAGCTCTGAAGAGATCCAGTTGACAGAGAATCCATTTGTTAAACCACGGAGCCAAGTGGAAATGAACTCCATTTTGTTTGAAACAACCTGCATCTTCTCCATGGCTCTGGAAATGAGGGTTCAACCGTTGACCCAGGTTCACCAAACATTAGACACGTTCACCAAACATGAGACACTCAAGACATCTAGGATTTGCTACAGCTCCCAAATATGTCCTTACCTAGCATTCTCCGGAGATTTCTTTTAACAGGCATGAAAGAAATTGAGTAGATTATTTTTGGTTGACTGACAATAAGATATTCAAATGAATTCAAAACTCCATCTCTACTTATTCAAGCATGCAAAACCCTCTTGAATCCAAAATTACCTTGGCATCCCAGTCTTTATTAAGGTAATATATACATGTGACACATCTTCCATCTCCATTTGGATTATCAACGTGACGAACATATCCTGTTCCATTGCCTGGATAACAAGCCACCATTGCCTGCAATAAAAAAAAACCAGTACATGAACAAAAGTGAGTTTTCCCTCCATCATTGAGTGTAGGTTTCTAAACTCCCAACTATCTCAGTTTTGAGGCAAGGGATTTACTTACTCCATTTTTTTTCATACCCATATTGAAGAAGAAAAATGTCTAATCTATATGACTATGAATTCATTAAAAAGAAATCCATCGCTTATTTTACGAGTCAACCTAGATATTAAAACAGCAAACAGTATTGTGACATTCAATCTGATTAAAAACATTTAACAAATATCCAAGCAAATAATGTATTTGACAACTTCATAAAGACATTAAAAATGTGGTTTGAAAGCCTCCCTCTAGATCATTAGTTCCCAACCTTTTTTTGGCCATGGCCCACCTAAGCATCTCTAAAATCCTGATGCTGGTAATTACCTTTAAAGCCCTACATGGTAGTGGGTCAGGATACTTAAGAGACCGCATCACCCCAAGGACATATGTCCATCCCACTAGAGCGGACTGAAGAGGCTCTTTAAAAGTACCAACTGTTAGAGAGGCTTGTCTCTCTATCACTAGAAGAGCCTTTTCGGTATCCGCTCTGGCCCTTTGGAACCTCCTGCTAGTTGAACTGCATCTCCAGACGGAGCTGCTGCCCTTCAGGAAAGAGCTGAAGACTTGGCTGGCAGGGCAGGTGTGGGGAGGTGGAGAGAGAGTTACCACTACCACACACACCCCACTGGCTCATTTAGAGCATGATCACTCATGCTTTTTAAAGTTTTAACTAGATTTTTAATTGGTGGGTGGGGATGGATTGATGTTTTATGATGGTTGTTGGGATATTCACTGTAATGTTTCTGAAACGCTTATGACTTGATATTTTTACTGTAACTATGATATTGTGTTTTCTTTGTTAGCTGCCCAGAGTCGCTCTGCGAGTGGGGTGGCATACAAATTGAAAAATTAAATTAAATTGAATCCTCACATCTCCTTGCCCCCCCCCCCGGGACATATAACTCTTATTATTCAAAAAGTGAACTCCTATTCACGTAGAGGAAGCCTAAAAGGCCATTCACTGTTAATAACTCATTTTCAAATTGCTCCCCTTAAAAATCAAATCGCCCCGTGGGGCTTGTGCCCCATGTTGAGAACCACGACTCTAGATCTATAACTTAACAACACAATTTTTCAGTGTTGTCTTAACACTGCTGTCAAGACAGCTCTATTCCTCCAAATCTTGCAATACGGTAGTAAGCCATTATTTTCAGCCTCGACTGATAAATGAAATATTAATTTATATAAAGCCACATGTGATATACAAAAAGACAGAGATACTTATCTGGAATGTTAGGGACAGAAATCAATTGCCACAAGGTTACATCCAGAATTGCACAGAGAAATTCCTGTAACAGATCTATTCTTCCTGATATAACATTCTACTCTGGTGTTTTGAGTTTCCAAAAGCAAACTGGTATGTGTGTGCTGACAGATAATAATTTTGTGTCAGAAATTATTCTGGGTTGAAAGGATTTTTGCTGGAGAAACTCCACTGAAGGAACACCCGAATGAGGCTCCTTTCATGTCCCCAAGACATGGACTGCTGAGCTGGCACACATGAGGATGCCCTTTCAGGAGGATGAACACCAAGCATGTGCCAAGATACCCTGCAAACATTCCTATTTGGTGGTGGTGGTGGCACTGACATAGTGGAAATGACACCAAACAGTAGTACAAGAGGAGGGAAGGCTCACCAACCAAAACAGACTGGCAGAGAAGTGGACAAAGAAAATGATGTGCGGTAAAGCCCTGCCTGGTGCCTCTACTCTCACTAGCATGTGGTGTGGCACCGAAGGACTCTGAAAGAATGTGGAAGCTTGAACAGCGGGGTAACTGTCAACATTCTCCTTTGCTTGTACATAGTTATGTAATCAAATGCACCTGTGCTGGGAGGAGTTTAAAGTTATACACATATTGAACCTTAAATCTATGATAGTGTTAACTCAACAAAATGTATGAGGACAGATGAACCACAATCACTCATTTCACTTAAGCCCACACCTATGTTTAAAATGACACCACATCTTCATCAGCTCAGATGTGCCCGACTCTTGTGTATCCATGGATATTAACTGCTACAGGTTAAGAATTAACATCAATATATTTATCTATAATTATTATCTTTGCTACAAACTTTTTGTGCCACTTGTACATACCTATAAAATATATATTAAGACAACTTCAGTTTTTCACAGAGAATTCAATAGAACCTAGACATAGCAATTTCAAAAACATATTTCCCCAATGTATCTTGCATATTTAGTTTCTGGGGAGATGTGTCCCTCTGCCATCTTCAATATACTGTACACCAGTTCTACAAGTCATAGACAATTAAAGTACTGTATTTAACATACAATCAACTTAAAATTATTGATACTATATCCAACTAATGCTGAAGTATGCAACCATATACAGGTGAAACTCAGAAAATTAGAATATCGTGCAAATGTTCATTCAGTTCAGTAATGCAACTTAAAAGGTGAAACAAATATATGAGACAGACTCATTACAAGCAAAGCGAGATAGTTCAAGCCTTACTTTGTTATAATATTGATGCTTATGGCTTACAGCTTAAGAAAACCCCAAACCCCCAATCTCATGTACCCCATAATCATCACATAATCTCATGTACGCTGTACGCCATGATCATCACAATTATAACGAACTAAGGCATGACATCTCTCGCTTTGCATGTAGTGAGTCTATCTCATATATTTGTTTCACCTTTTAAGTGAAATGAATGAACATTTGCACGATATTCTAATTTTCCAAGTTTCACCTGTACTGTACACACTTGTATGAAAGTAATTACACAGGAAGATAAAAATAATCTCTGTAGATAAGCCATTTCGTTTTATTGGGTATATACTCCAAACACATGGCAAAAATAGTCATGCAAAAAGATTGAATCCATTGGATATTTTTGAAAATGTTTCACAACTTTTTACCACTGAACAGTCCCTTCATTATTTCAGATAAACAAGAAATATATTCTGAAAGCACACTTGGCTGTTCAATCTTTGGATGCCAAGGTAAAGGTTTCCCTTACTCAAAAGCCAGTCATATCCAACTCTAGGGTTCAGTGTTCATCTGTTTCAAAGCCGAAGAACCAGCGGTCTGCTTCTGCAGACGTTTCCATGGTCATGTGGCAGGCATGACTAGACACCAGAGTGCACGGAACGTTGTTACCTTCCCACCAAAGTGGTCCCTATTTATCTACTTGCAATTTCTTGCTTTCGAACTGCTAGGTTGGCAGGAACTGGGACAAAGACAGGAGCTCATTCTGTCCTACAGTACTCGGGAATCGAACTGCTGACCTTCCGCCTCCCAGTCAGCATCTTAGCCACTTGAGCCACTGCAGTCCCGTTGGATGCTAAGCTATATTTTGCAGTTGTTTAAATTAGTGAAAACTTGGATGCTAAGTTTTCACTAATTTAAACAACTGCAAAATATAGCTTATTTTCAAATCAACAGTCTTCAGAAACAAAAACACCCTCTTGATTTCCACCATTATTTCTATCCTATTTACATTGTACATTTATACAAAATGTTGAAGCTGGAAGTCAATATTTTGTCTAAATCTGTGCTTTACTTATTAATGCCAGTTAGTTAGATTAGATCCCACTTTCATCATTAGGAGGAAACCCCTGAGGAATGTCACCAATGAGCATGTAAATCTGCTACAGAACTCAAATAGGCAGGACTACCCAAGTAGAGCCTCAACTATTTTTCTTGAATGCTGTCAGCAATTGCCAATTTTCGTCCTGCTGTATAACACTGGATCAGTATACATGGCTGGTCTCCAATGTTAAAGAAGATAAATGAAGTTTCAGGCTTTAAAACATGAACAAAAATTCTTTCTGCTGACAAAAATATAGCCAAGAGTATGTAACAATCATTTTTCTTTACTATCATCCATCCCAATCCATTAGCTCTGGATTTCAGAAAAGATTTTTATTTATGCTGGATATATTGGTAGCAAGAAATACCATAGCATCTTCTGCCAACATTCTTCTTTTTTTAAAAAAATGATCTTTTACAACATTCTTCATTCTTAACACAGCAACACCCCTTCTGGTTTCTTTTGCCTTCCATTAAAAAGCAGTATGTAAAAGAGGCAAATTACTGCATCACTTATCAGAAAGAAGCAATGACCTAAAATACCCACAAAGTAACTAAGTATTCTGTTCTTTATATGTAACTTATAAGGCCTGAGAAATGAATATTTGTACTGTTGTAATTCTCATGCCACAAGTGCATGCAGTCCCTATGTGCAACTCAAGCAGAATTAATGCTCGATTCTGCTTTTCCTACCTCTATGTCATTTTTTTCTTTTTATTTAAGGAGCACTAAAAGCTCTTGATAGAGATGTCCCTTTTTTAATCTTTATCCAATACCAGAAAATGTTGTACTGTACACTTTGAAAATAAGTCTTCAATTCTTGCTATGGCAAATAATAAACATCTTAGTCAATTAGTTTCATAACTATTACCAAAGGATAACTTTTCTTCCGAACGGGAGATGACATTTTAAAAAAAAAATGTCATCTAGCAGCAGTTCCTTCTCATGTTGTGTGGTGCCCACCTCCCCCACTACAGCATTGCTTCTTCAGCAATAAAATTTTACAGGGTCAGCATGCTAACCTGATGCCCAACCCTCCTCCTTCATAATCTCTTCTCAACCTTATTGCAATGTGCTCTAACCTGCTTTCACTCTTCTGTACACATGCACCTAAATAGAGAGTTCTATAAAAATCCAAACCATGGTTGTACCAATAAAATATGTATGCAGTCAAACTATATAATGTTCAATGACAGTATGTAATTCTGAAAATTTAACCTGAGACCCAGGCAAGGTATGTCTGCATTTCTTGGATTTCAGCCCCCAGAATTCACCATAAATTCCTCCAGCAGGACTCATAAATAGCCAAGAAATCAAAGTCCTCACAGGAGTTCCAGTTTGTCAAAGGTGTGAAATGAAGATCCTGTGGCAGGGACTAAGCTCTGAGGGAGTAGTAAAGGGGTTGGGTAAGAGTAGTCTTTTGAGAGGAACTCTGTACAGAACCTAAGAAGTCCAAGTATGACATATGAATGTCCCATGTCCACTGGTAACTTGTTCATAACCTTTGAACAGGTACAGGCCATAATGCTGCCTCAGGCTTTCCATGATATAGCCGAGGACTTCAGCCAAAATTTTATTGCAAATTTTATATAAATGTATACATGTACAGTAATTTATTCCTGCAATTAATGTTACTATTTATTCTCATAGTTAGCACAATAACACTAACATCAACATGCTGTAAAAGAAAGTACAGTGGGTTAAATAAGCTTCTTTTTTTTTTTTGCAAACCAGCAATGTTAAATTATTTATGACCAGAGCATTCTTATCCTTGTTGTTCAGTCGCACAGTTGATTCCGACCCTTTGTGACCCCATGGACCACCGCCCTCCAGGCACCTCTGTCCTCCACCATCCTCCTCAACCCGCCCAGCTCTGTGCCCATTGCATCTACAATACCATCTTGCCATCTCATTTTTGGCTGCCTCTTCTTCGTCTTTTGCCCTCCACCTTTCCCAGCATCAAGGCTTTCTCAAGTGAATCATCTCTTCTCATTTGATGTCCAAAGTACTTCAGCCTCATCTTTACTACTTGACCTTCTAAGGAGCAGTCAGGGTTGATTTCTTCTAAGATCAACTTATTTGTTCTCCTCACTGTCCAGGGGACTCTCAAAACTCTCCTCCAACATCACATCTCAAAGGCATCTATTCTTATCCTGCACCTCCTGAAGTTAATTCAACTACTTTCATATGTGTATGTCTGGAAGCACATATGGATCAAGTTGTACAACTCTCAGCATTACAGAACTTATATGTTTGTGAATGGGTGTTCACACACACAAGCACATAGAACAGAATACTCCCCCAAATTATGTCCAGATGTATATGTCAGACTCTCTTGCCTAAACCTAGTTTTCCAATGAAAGCTATAACACTGCAGAGCCAATCTGAAGTGGCAGGTTTCATGTTCAGACAAATGTTATTGCCCACCTTAGTTTTCTATATACAAGAATCACATGCTTTTTTTAAAAAATGAGGCTAAGCTGAGTCTAATGTGCATTAATGATATGTGGCTTCAGTCTTGTCTCTAAGATTGCTGGGACGAGGAAGGATACAATGGTTAACCCCTCATTTTTGAACATGCAGAAACTGTTATTTGAATCCATCTTCTTCCTTGGGCAAAATTACAAAGATTTCTTGTTTGATAAGAGAAAATGAGAGAAGCCAGACAAGATCTGTATTACTAAATTGACAGTTTGGTTTTTTAAAGTGGTGTATTAGATTAAAAGCAAGCTCAATATAAGCGAAATTGGGTAGCTTTACATAAATTTAGTGGGGGTTCTCAATATCACCTACGTTAGGCTTCCATACACAGAATGCCCTTCCACATTCCAAAGAGAGAACACATTTCTAAAAATCATGTAAACAAGTGATTTGAAGCAAGATGTCTGAGGTCAACTACCCCCTTCTCTACTGCTTGCGAATCACTCAGAGAGTGCACTAAGTGCTATGGGGAGATATATGTGTTATTGCTATGTATAAAAACACATCATCTTACAAATTATTTTTATATACACATAATTCAGAACACTAAGCCCAAAGAGCATCAGAATAACCAAAATCAGTCCTATTCTTCTAAATAGCCACTTAATTGAAAAACTGCAGTGCTTTTCTATAAGAACATGAGGTTCCCCATTAAAGAAGAAATGTGTAAGCCACTCTTAAAACTTTCAGTTAAAAAGTAGCACACCCCAAACATTCTAAAAAAATAAAATAAAATGATTTTGGCCTCTCTGGCATAGAGGATATATCTTGCCTTTTACATAATACATCATCTTTTTTTGTTTCCTCTTTTACCCCAATGAGTATTGAGGGATACATAATACATACCTTCAAAAATATACAGTACTAATTGCACAGTAAGAGGCAAAGATAATCTTCAACTCCTTTCCAGCTCCAAGTTCAGTATGAGTGGGATAGGTATTCCCTTGTCCCTAATGCTGATGCTATCATGCTTAGGATACTCTGCAATTTCTCACATCCAGCTAAGTTTCTACCCTTGAACTCTGTTTTTGCATATGAAAAGTACTACATATTCAGTATTCTCAATATAACTTTTAGTAATTTGAATTCTTATTATTCATCAAAGAAACTTGGTAAAAGCCAATCCTTGAATATCTCACATACCTTGAAAACCCCATTATGGTCAACATCATTCTAATGTGACTTGACAGCATGTAATGCACGAAAATACATCCTATTAAGAGCATAAACTATGATATACTAGTTCTTAACATGAAGCCACATTCAAATTTTTTATCATTTTGAATATATGTGAGAGTGACACAACTGTAAAATAGTGTCAGACAGAACAGAGTTTGTACACCTACAACTATGTTAATAAAAAGTTCTGCTACTATATGTAGCCCACCTTGTAATGGTTGGTTAACAAATCAGCATGCACTCAAATGCACAATTTCAGTACTGTACTATTTATGTGATGCTATTTAGTCACAGTGTATATTAGAAATGATGATGTTAACACCACTAAAAAACTCTTGTTGCTAAATGCCAGGATATGAACAAACATATAAGCATCCCTAAATAAACTTAACGATGGACCATTTCAACAACCATAATATGGAAAACATCATTTAAGTATTTTTAAAGCACTGTTCTAGTACACAAGCAACCAAGTGTGTGTGTGTATGCTCATGCACACTCAATATTGGTTTTGTGATAATCCAAGTGGTACAGTGTTTCTGTCATAAAAACTCTGATTTGATCACCAGTATAACTTCTCTTACTAAGGGATACATAATACATACCTTCAAAAATATACAGATGTTACTAACACAGATGTTTTGAACGAATGCAGATAATAAAATTCAATAATCCTCTGCACAGCTTATTTCAACGTGGATACATCACACATTATAACAGAAAACTATGACTATGAAAAGTCATATAAACTCAACTGAATAAGGCCATCTTTTCTATGACATTTGCTCCTGGATAAATGGACCAAAACCAACAAAACAACTCACTTCCAGTGCTGCCAAGGCAGAAATTGAAACTACCAAATCAATTGTCAGTTTTAATACAGGCCTACCAATAGAACTCTCTTCAAATATTTCAAAAATGACTGAAAGCCACTGTAGTGAATGACAGACAAGAGATTAACTAGTTCCTGTGAATAGCAAGATCCCACTTCACTTTTCTCCTAACTACATCATTATAGCTGTTTTCATTTCACTACAAAGTGGAATATCAACTTATTGGGGCATCCTTTCAACCAGACAAGCCCCTACAGCACAACCACAGAATTAATTAGCTGTATGGTAAAATCGATGGATCACCTATTGATTTTTGCAAGCTTGCTTGCCTTCTCAATATAAAAAATTCTGAATTGCAAGCAAAAGTTTAAGTTTTCCAACTTGACCTGCTCCTTCAATTGAAGTGTGGAAGTGCTGTACTGAACGTGCTCACTAGGAAGCCGGCTCCACCAAATTCATTTGGTCCAGGTCTCAAAGCAACCTAGGCCCGTGATGGCGAACTTTCGCACTCCAGATGTTCTTGGACTTCAATTCCCAGAAGCCCAAGCCCCCTGTGAATCCACACAGATGGGTTTACTATGATTCATCCGGCCCACGCCGCCCTCATCGCTCCCAGAAGCGGAAGTAAAACGCGCCCGTATGGTTAAGGCTCTTCCGGGTTAACCCTTTCTCTGTACGGGCGTGTTTTACTTCCGCTTCCGGGAGTGACGAGGGCGGCACGGGCTGGATGAATCATAGTAAACCCATCCGTGTGGATTCACAAGGTGCTTGGGTTCTGGGAATTGAAGTCCAAGAACATCTGGAGTGCCAAGGTTTGCCAGCACGGGCTAATAGGCAGGGTAGTTGTACCTGCTTTGTCTAAGTCCCAATTCCCTTCGCGTGTCGCTCACCCAGGATGTCAGAACGTTGAACCTGCCTTGAAAGACCATCCCTGACTCTTAAGTTTGTTTCGGGTATTCGGCAGAAGGAAAGGGAAGTGACCGCACCAAGGCATACAGAAGGGCCGCAGCTGAGAACCATCCACCTTCCGCGGCAGGTGCTGCGTGCGTTTAAAGGTGTGGCGGAAGGGAAGGGTGGGAGGAGGAGGAGAAAGGACCACTCACTTTCGTCCTGCCGTTGATTTTGTAGTTGCCCAGCTTGCCATTGCAGTGGCGAACGAGATCGTCCATACTGTTCATGAGCTTCCCGATGGTCTTGCAGCCGGGCTCCTTGCCTTCCACCCAGGTGATTTTGTCGCCGCGGATGTCCCTGGAAGAATCGCTCTTCTGGCTGACCAGCTGCCCGTCGGTGAAGCGGCCGGTGTGGTGCAAAGCGCGCACCTCCTGCTCGATCAGCCCGCCTAGCTCTTTGCCCAGGAATTCGTCCACCACGCAGATGCCGTGCTTGTTCATGCAGGGCACGATGTACTCGAGGGCCAGCCGCTGAGGCACCAGCGACTTCATCTGCCCGTTCGGGCGCAAGGAAGCCCCGCCAGTCAAGTTGGATTTATCCCGGTAGAGGAGCCCGGCCTCCTTGGCTGGAGCCGGAGCCGGAGCCGCCGCCGCTTCCTTGTCCTGCCCTTCCTGCTCTCGGGCCTCTGGCGCCACTTTGGCAACGTGGTTGTTCGTTACCGCGGTCTCCTCCGGGTTGCTGCCCGCCTGGTGGGCCTTGGCATGCAGGGGCGTCACCTTCTTGGCCGCTGCTCCCGCCGCCGCCGCCTCCCCTTCCCCTCCTCCTGCGGCACGAGGGCGGCTGTGGCCTTGGCGGTGCTGGTGGTCTCCGCCTCCGCCACACCGTTGCTCGGCAGCGCCCCCTCCGGCCGCCGCGGCGCCGCCGCCTCCGCTTCCCCGGCAGATGAGCTTGTGCTTCTTCCAGTCTTGGCGCTGGTGCTCTTTGCTACAGTAGAAGGAGCTGCGGCAGCGCCCGCAACGCAGCAGGTTCTCCATCTTCCCGCACAGCTCGCAGTACTGCCGGTCGCGCTCGCTGCTGCTGCTGCTGGCGTTGTTGCCGTTACTACTACTATTTCTACCGTCGCCACCACCTTGGCCGGCCTCAGCGCCAGCGCCGCCGCCGCCGCCACTCCCCCCGCTGTCATTGGCCATGTTGCCCCGCCGCGTCCCTTTTCCCTTCGGTTCTTCTCCCCGGACCCGCGGCCCTCTGGCACGCAGGAGAAGAGGCGCGGGCGGGTCACTTCAACATGGCTGCACACCCCCACCCCGGGTCCATCCACCCACGCCGCGCGGCGGCGGGCCCCGAGGCCTCGCCCACACCTCTCGCGCGCTCTCCGGGCGGCTAGGTGGGCGGTGGAGGGCGGCTACCGAGCCCCGCCGCCGCCTCAGAAGAGTCGCTTCTGTGGCCGCCGCCGCCGACGGCCCCCCTCATAGCTGCCTCGGGGACCGAGAGGGGAGCGCCTCTCCCGCCTTGTGACTTCGCTGCTCCCCCTCCCCCAGCGGAGGGAAAGCTAACGGCCACACGCCCGCCCCGGCGGTCGTCTCGCGCGCGCTCCCTCCCCGCTCCTGAGCTGAGCTCTCTGTGGTGGTGGCCCGTGTCGTGTCCGTTGAGGGGGGGGAGGAGCTTGCGCCGCCACTCTCGAACTCCGCTTCGCACGTACGCCACTTCCAGCCAGCGAAGGGGGCGGGGTTTGGCCGGCGGCGCGCGGCCGCCGCGGCCACGCGGGCAGAGACAAGGGGGGGGGGGGAGAGGCGGCTCGAGGCCTTAAGGCTCGATTGGGGGCGGTTAGAGAGGGGGCGCGGCGCGGCGCGAGCGCACAGGCGGTTAGATTAGAGCGCGGGCGCGCGAGACGTGAACGTTATTTTTATTTATTTTTAATTTTAGGAACTCTCGCAGGGCCTGAAAACGGGCCTTTTCTTTACCAGCCAAGGACCGAGATAACCGTCCCGCGTGGCGCACGTGGCGGTTAGCCTGGGGCTGGGCAGCAATGTTTAGCAGCCCATTGTTTTCCCTTTGTATGGAACCTCTGCCCCCATAATCGCTAGGATGTAGTGGTTTTGCTTTACAAAAAAAAAACAAAGCAAGCTGGTTTGTAAGGTTATGTTCAAGCAGAGGGGCTCCATCATAAACTGCATTCAAAGCCAGAACCGCTTTTGGGTAGAAGCTATTTCTCAAGTGCTGGTCCTGGTCTTTATGACCCGATACCTTCTGCAGGACGGAAATGAGCTCCCGTCTTCATCCCAGCTCCTGCCAACTTAGCAGTTCGAAAGCAAGAAATTGCAAGTAGATAAATAGGGACCACTTCGGTGGGAAGGTAACAGCGTTCCGTGCACTCTGGTGTCTAGTCATGCCTGCCACATGACCACGGAAACGTCTGCAGAAGCAGACAGCGCTGGCTCTTCGGCTTAGAAACAGAGATGAGCACTGCACCCTAGAGTCGGATACGACTGGCTTTCGAGCAAGGGAAACCTTTACCTTTACCTTACCTTCTTCTAGAAGGCAGAAGCCGAAAAGAGATCATTTCCGGGGTGCATACTTTCTTGCGCAATCTCTACAGCCTTCTTATAACACCTGGTGGCATAGATTTGATCTAGAGTGGGAAGAGTACGCCCGATTATCCCCTCCGCAGTCTTTAAAAGACTTAAAAGATCCATTGATTTCCTTGTTAACCACAAACCCCCTGGAAGTTGACAGGTCTCATTTGACATCACTTCCCAACACAGTAGCCGAGGATGAGTTCTATAAGGAGGAGTGAAACTTGGTAGAAGCTGACAGCATCAATAATTTAAGACAGGCACCCTCAACCTACAGCATGCAGGCCGGAGCCAAATCATCCTGCCCACACCCTCTCGCTCCAGCTGCTGCCGCCAGCAGACACAGATGCATTTACGGCAGCTGTAAACACATTTACCACAGCCGTGGATGCGTTTACAGCAGCATTTACGGGGGGGGCACCAGAATGACCCCCCACCCCAAACTGACTGAGGGAGCGAGACATGTCCCCCAATTTTAAACGGTTGAGGACTTCTGATTTAAGAAATGGAGAAGACACCATCTTACTGGCAGAAAACTGCAATGGCTTGAAAACTCTTGGTGAAAGTGGAAGAAGAAAGTGATAAAACAGGAGTTGAACATTAAGACAAAATTATCAGCACAGAACTACACAAATTTAATATTAAGAATGAAGAAACAGACAGTAAAATATTCTGTATGTTAGGTTTGATCGTCAATTCATATGGAGGCTATGTGTGAAAGCTAGACTAAAGAAAGCTGACAGGAAAAATGATTTGTTTGAAATATGGTGCTGGAGATCTTTGAGGACTGCTAACAAAAAAAGGTTTCTAGAGCAAATTATGTCTGAACTATGTCTAGAGGCAAAAATGAAATTTAGGCAGTCCTACTGGAGCTACTACACATGGTGAATAGGCAAGATTATTTGGAAAAGGTGGAAGGCAGTAGGAAACAAGGGAGACCAAATATGAGATACAGTATGTTGATTCCCCATAGGAAGTCATAGGACATAGGCTATAGTTTGTGGAACCTGAGTGCTGCTGTTGAGGGCAAAACATTTTGGAGATGGCTCATTCATTGAGTCAGGAGACTTGGTGGTCTTACATAACAACAAAACAATTGATCTAGAGCAGGGTTGAATTACCTGTTTCATCTGGTACTTTGAACAGAAGATAGTTAAGAACAAGGATTAACATGAGTGGTACAACAAGACTTTTTAAAGTGTTAGTTACTGGGGAGGAAGGCTTTACCTGCATTTCAGGTAGCAAACCATCTCCAGACAACACTGTTAAAGATGAAGATTATATATTGTCCAGTCTAGACAGGGTAATCCTTTATGATGGAAGAGTCACTATATTGTGCACTATATTATGTACATTCAAAGTGCAGAAGAGGCAGAGGGAATATGCATGGAAATGTTAGGAGACTGCTCCTGCCACTTTTCAGCTCTCCTAGTAAAGCCCTAAGGACGTCTGTCCGTCCAACCAGAGTGTACCGGAGGGGCTCCCTAATTGTGCCATCAGCCAAGGGGGCTCGTCTCTCTGGCACAAGGAGGAGGGCCTTTTCCGTGTTCGCACCAGCCCTTTGGAACCTCCTGCCAGTGGAATTGCATCTCCAGACGGAGTTGCTACCCTTTAGGAAAGAACTAAAAACCTGGCTGGCGGGCCAAGTTTGGGGTGCAGGTGGAGGGGTGGTTTCCATTGGGTGGCTGGTTTAGAGGATTATGCCTTCCCCCTCGGTTCCTTCGGTACCTGCACCCCTTTTTAGGGGGTAGATTTTAATTCTGTTTTTATCGGGTTTTATCTGCTTTATGTTGTGATTGTGAACCGCCCTGAGTCGGCCTTGGTTGAGTGGGCGGTATAGAAGTCTAACAATAAATAAATAAAAATAAATAAAATAAATAAAAGTTTAACTGCAAGTAAATTTATGCAGTTTACTCACGTGTATGGAGGTGGCTGTGGCCATCATTCAGCAGGCTGAGACAACTTTCTTTTGTTGTTCAATAAAGTAAGTGACATATCAAAACAGCAATGCATCTGCCTAACATGGTACCTGTAGAATGGACTGTTTCAATTAGGGAACAAATTTTAAATTAGACTCAATGGAAGTATAGTAAGGGGTCAAGAAGGAAAGGGGTGGGGAAGGTATTGTAGGTGAAGAGCAAATTATTTGGGCAATTCACAGAGCAATTTTGGAGGCGTGGTGCTGAGATAAGATATTCTAAGAGGCTACAATTTCATTTATTACCTGCCTCCTGCATCTTTTGTGTGTGCATCTTTTACCTCCTGCATCTTTTGCATTCTTTACAATTTCATTTATGTCTCTGATGTGGAGTACCTTTGAATCACATCCATACCTGTCAAGTTTTGGGAAATTTCTGTCAAATAAGGGAAATTTCCCGGCCAAAACAGGAAACTGGACAGCTATGCTTATCCTGTGCTGGCCTCCAGTCTAACTCCAGCCTAATTGCAGTCTAACTAATATGGGATGTTGGCAGGAAAGAGTGTAAAATACGGGGGTTTGACAGAAATTTCCTGAAACTTGACAAGTATGCACATCTGTCCCCCCCCCACCTCCTCCAGCAGCTGCATCTTGAACTTGTAGGCCCATTCAGCCATGAATGGGCATTTTGAAGGAAGCAAATATATTCCCCTTCACCTGAACTTTTCTCTAGGGCTTTCATTTTTGCTGTTATTCAATAAAGCAAGTGACATATTGAAACAGCAATGCATCATGGCATAACTAGAACTTTGCTATTCCCATCAGAATTAATAAACTGTCTACACAGACTACAGAAAGGAATAAATAGCAGCACAGCAAAATAAATGAAGCTTAAGCCAGATAGAAATAACCAGGGAGGAGGTCCTTGCATGTCTTGTTAAACTAAACACTAACTAATCACCAGGACCAGATGGCATCCATCCACGAGTTCTCAGGGAACTTAAAGATGAAATTGCTGATCTCCTAGCCAAAATATATAATCTTTCCCTCAAATCAGGCTTTGTGCCTGATGACTGGAAGGTAGCGAATGTAACACCAATTTTCAAAAAAGGATCCAGGGGGGATCCAGGAAATTACCGACCTGTCAGTTTGACATGTGTCCCAGGTAAAGTGATGGAAACCATCCTAAAAGATAGAATTAATAGGCACATAGAAGAGAAGGCGCTGCTAAAGGAGAGCCAACATGGCTTTTGCAAGGGCAAATCATGCCTCACTAATCTGTTGGAATTTTTTGAGAGTGTCAACAAGCATGTGGATAAGGGGGATCCAGTTGACATTGTTTATCTGGACTTTCAGAAGGCTTTTGACAAGGTCCCACACCAAAGGCTCTTGAATAAAGTTACCAGTCATGGAATAAAGGGACAAGTCTTGTCCTGGATCAGCAACTGGCTAAGGGACAGGAAACAGAGGGTAGCACTAAATGGACACTTCTCCAAGTGGAGGGAAGTAAAGAGTGGGGTCCCCCAAGGTTCAGTACTGGGACCCCTGCTTTTCAACCTCTTCATAAATGATCTCGAGGTAGGAGTAAAAAGCAAGGTAGCCAAATTTGCTGACGACACTAAATTATACAGGGTAGTGAAAACTGTGAGAGATTGTGAGGAGCTCCAGAGGGATCTCTCGACACTGGGGGAGTGGGCAAAACAGTGGCAAATGAGTTTCAACATTAGTAAGTGCAGAGTGATGCATGTTGGGGCAAAGAACCCCAATTACATTTATAAACTGATGGGGTCTGAACTCTCTGCGACAAACCAGGAAAGGGACCTTGGTGTCCTGGTGGACAACTCAATGAAGGTGTCAACCCAGTGTGCCTCAGCAGTGAAAAAAGCAAACTCAATGCTAGGGATCATTAGGAAGGGTATAGAAAATAAGTCAGCAAGTGTCATTTTGCCTCTTTATAAATCTATGGTGAGGCCCCATCTGGAATACTGTGTACAGTTCTGGTCGCCATACCTCCAGAAGGATATTATGGAGCTGGAAAAAGTGCAGAGGAGGGCAACCAGAATGATTAGGGGACTGGAACACCTTCCTTACCATCTGAGGCTGCAACGGTTGGGCCTCTTCACTCTTGAACGACGACGTCTAAGAGGTGACCTGATTGAAGTTTATAAAATCATGCACGGTGTGGACAAAGTAGATAAGGAAAAACTGTTTTCCCTATCGCATAACACTAGAACTAGGGGACACTCCATGAAACTTTTGGGTACTAGTTCTCAAACAAATAAGAGAAAGTACTTTTTCACCCAGAGGATTACTGGTCTATGGAACTCCCTGCCAGAAGAAGTGGTGACAGCTGTCAGTCTTGACAGCTTTAAGAAAGGATTAGACAAGTTCATGGAGGGGAAGAGTATCAATGGCTATAATTATGGATACTTAAGGACAACCTCCGGGTTGGAGAGATAGGCAGGATATCTCTCAATATCATTTCCAGGGAATCCTAAGCAGGTGAAGGCATCTGCTTGGGAATACCCTGAAGGAAATGGTGAGCCACTGTGTGAGACAGAATGCTGGACTGGATGGGCTGTGGCCTGTTCCAGCAAGGCTGTTCTTATGTTCTTATGTTCTTAACTATGCCAGAAAACTGAGTAAAAATAAGTGGGACAGGGTGCTTTCATTGAAAACAGATGCAGACATCATAGTTTGGGTCAACCCAAATTAACTTCTCTAAGCTCTGATCAGCCATTCAGTATCTCTATCATTTCACATCCAAAGGCCTTTCTTTATTTTGGCCAAGAGACTGTGGTTACTTCAAGGCATACCCCAAGTTTTCTACATGAATATGTTTTCCACACTACATTAATTTGGATAGTGCCTATATAAAATCGATTGTATAATGACTGTACAAGCAGTCTGGCATTTTTCACTTTGGAATTGGTGTTCTCTTTTCTTTCTCATTAGATAAATCACAACAGGGTTGTCCTGGCTGCATTTGCTAGCGTTAGAGAGTGCTGGGGATCCAGCAGAAAAGTATAGTGATTCTCCTTTGGTGGTGGTAGGAAGAACAAATGGATTGACATCCAGGGATTGTCCAGAGGCATCCTTTCTATCGCCAGTTGATAAGACTGATTGAATCTATTCTCAGGGAAAATACCTGAAGTTTGAACCCTACAAATAATGTGTAAAGAATGAAATCCCTTAGACAGCATGACCTTCAAGTGTAGCAAAGTCCTCTCAAACAAGCACACTTTGAGTGTAGTACAAAAGACAGGGACAAGTGGTCTGCAGCCTATACAATTCCCATCCCTGATCAATAAATTTAGGGGGGGAGGGGGAGAGAGAGATGGATACATGTTTTTAAAAAATATTCCATTATATTTACTTAAATGTTTGCACTTCTGCCTGATCCTATTGTTTATCTTTTATTTTAAACACATAAATATATCTGCCAATTACCTCTCCTCCATCGAATGAAGCAGACATTAGTTCTAAATCAGAAATCAGGAATGGCAATACACAGAAACCTGTTTCAAACCATTTCAACCTACCTGGACATAGTGCACAGGACTTGAAAGTTGCCATTCTGGAACAGAAAAATTATAAGACAAGGATCCAGAGAGAGACAACAGACATAAATTACATACATATGCTGGACACCCATCTCAAAGGGTTGAATATTAATTAGTCAAGGGCTTCTGGGACATTTATCAAATATGATACATCACAACCAACAGGTTATATGCTGCTATATATGTTGTATGTTATATGTTATTCTATACCACCTTTACAGAAACTACCTCAGTAGAATTCTCATCCACAGGCTCGAACAAAGGAAGAATTTGGTGCTTGGCCTGGGCCACTCACACAAAAGATGCTAGCCTGAACTCATTAGCAATTGAGTAATGCCACAATGTTTGTCTTGCATCCATTTACTAACCATTTGCAATTCAAAAGGATGAAGCTCCACAACTAATCAAAATGACAAGTATTACTAATTGTAAAACACACACATTGATTTGTATATTTATATATTATGCTAATCATTCTGTACCTCTGTACCTGATGCGTATAAATTGGTGCCACAAAGCTTCACTCTTCTGTCTGATGAAGTGGACTTGATCCACAAATGCTAACATTAAAATACAGCAGTTAGTCTTTAAAGTGTCACAACATTTTTGTCTTTTGTTTTGTTTACTCTGATATGCTTGAAACATAGACTAACATGGCTACCATTTCAGAAATTTCATAATAAACATGTTTTGTTTTTAATATCGTACCCTTTTCCCTTTATCAGGTGAATAGGGGCTGTTCCTGTGGAAATTAACTGTTAAGATTGGGAATTGGCTTTTAAGGAAGGGTGTATGGCAATTACTGTACCTTACACTGGGACTAATTATGTACCGTTGAAATGGAAACCATGTCTCCTGTGTGCTCATCTTGGATAAACACACAGGCAGAGCATTTTTAAAATGGCATTAAAATGGAAGACTTGGTTCGAGCACTGCCCTGGGATTGTGCAGGCAGTAACAACCTTTAATCACAGAGACAGAGAGACATGCAACCTACACAGACTGACTTGGGGTCATCTCTGTTACACACCCTAAATGTGTACATATTGCAAAAAGCTCAACAGCAGCCACTATCAGGGAATGCAATGTCACCGTGTGTTAAAAACACGTCAAAGCTGTTGAGCTGACTCTCCTGCTAGGAAAACTATTTTCACCTTCCGCTCCACCCCAAGAGAAGTCATAAAATCAGATATCACTAAGCAACAGAAGATAGTGTGAGACTTTTAGCATAGCCACGAAGACATGTGATTATAGTGGAGCCCTACCTTGGTGTGGCATAGAGGGACACCTCCCTCACGTAGCACAACATAAGAGTGAGGATAGCTGCCATTCCCATTCCCTGAGAACCTGGCTGACTATACCTCAGCTGAGGGGAATGCTGTTGCTAGAATGGCAAGGGAAGGCTCCACTTGAGTGGAACAGTGGCATGTTTTGGAAACCCATGCTTGCAATGTTTCTGGTGCAGCACTGCAAAAAACAATAACAACAACAACTAGCATGTCACTTTCTAGAGCCTGCAGAAGGCTAGTGTTTCCCAAATTTTTGTTTTTGGACTTCAATTCCCAGAAGCCTAAGTCAATTCCTCAAAGCTCTGATCAGCCCAGACTTAGGCTTCTGGGAATTAAAGTCCACCAGTGTTCCACAGGACAGTCTGAGAAACACTGCTCTAGATTGCTCTCTGGAGATTGCTTTCATCATGGCTTTTAAAGCCATGCAGAGGATTAGTAAAACACTGTATATTGACATAGCTTCTTCTCTGGAATACATTTTCTCTGGAATTAATTAACTGGTTGGCTATACAGGTATCTACAAAATTATAACTTTGGCCCAAATCCTGTTGCATAATTAAGCTGGCAAAACAGAAATGGCATAATTGCTGTTAATTAATTAAGCCCTTCTTGGATTCCTAGTTGTGCACCAAGCTACCTGACTGGCACACAATGAAGAATCTGAATAGGGATGTGTTAGTTATGTTGTTTCTTCCCTGCTGGTGTAACTAAATAACAGGATTTGGGCTAATGCTATGGATTAAAATGCTGTAGAACCTTAAAGAACTTCTTATGTTACACTTGTCATCTTAGATTGGTGTTATGAAAAACTCAAAAACTTATCATACAGTATCTCAATTAGCTGTTATTCTTGACTAGCAGGGGTACCTGGCGTTGCCCGGGTGGTGGACCAGACTGAGGAGAGACCTGGGCGGGCTCATTCCCCTCCGGCCTGCACCCCTGCTGCCTTACCTTTTTGTTCGCTGTCATCACCCTCGTGATGGTGCCGGTGCCAGCAGCCTAGGCCTCGCCGGGTGCCGCAGCCGGCCCTGATGCTGGATAGGCCTGGAGGCGGTTCTGGGGGCTGATCCCCATGGTGCTGGGCTGCATAGACAGCAGGGCCTGGTGCCCGGGCAGGCCAGGATGAGGGCCAGTGGCCAGTGGCGGCCAACCCAGCAACTACAGTCGGCAGGCAGCCATCGCAGCCCGTCTCCCACATTGCCCTGAGGGTTGCCTCAGGTGGAAGGGAGGATCCATTTTGGGGGGCCGGGCAGAGGATGGGGATGGGCCGCTGCCTTCCACAGCCGCAAGGCCTGCAGAAGGTAGTGGCCCAGTCCCATCCTCCGCCCGCTCTCCGGCTGTGGGTTCTCCCTTCCCCCCGAGGCACACCTCAGGAGTGTGGAGGAGCCAGGCCACATTGGCTGCCCGCCACCAGTAGGGGCAGCGACACCCATAATGGCCGCCTGGAACACCAGGCAGCTTTGGCATGGAGTTTTGTGCATGTGCCACAGCCAGGAACGTCAGGGAGGGTTAGGCACGTTCGTGTATTTTCACACATGCGCAGTCACCTCCCCTGGTTGTTTATGGTGGCTGGTGGGGCCTTTGCAGCCTGTTTTTGGGGAGAAAAAGCAAGGGGAAAAAGCCAACCAGGGCAGATTGTGATGTCATCACCAGGCTGACCAGGTCTGGGGCTCCATGATAACATCATCACCATCATCACCATCCAGTTGCCATGGCAACCCAGTCAATAATGATGATGATGATGTCATGGAGCCCCAGACCTGGTCAGCCAGGGATTGGTTGAGCTCTGGCAATGACATCACAATCACCCCTGGTTGGCTTATTATCCTTGCTTTTTCTCCTGTCAGTGGTAGCGTCCCCTTTGGCCAAGGGATGGAGCCATGTGATGTCACGGAGCCCCAGACCTGGTCAGTCAGGGATTTGTTGAGCTCTGGCGATGACATCACAATCCACCCGGTTGGCTTTTTTCCCTTGCATTTTCTCCTGTTGGTGGGGGTGATATATATATATAAGATATATATATCTTAACCTATAAATCCAAGGGTTAACCGTTGGAACTGGCTATAGGTTGCTATGCCTCGCCCTACGTGCCTGCACTCACCCTTCGTGCACACGGCCGATCTGGGTACACTGGGTACCCTTCCTAACCCCCAACAACCATGCCCCCCTCCCCACCACCTAGCCCACCCTTCCAAACCCCCAATGACCACATACCTTCCCCACCACCAAACAAATAATTTTTTAAAAATTACTAAAAACACTCAAACACAGCCAAAAATACACAAAACCAAAAACACCAAAAAACAATACGAAGTAAACAAAGACACAATCAAAAACAAATAGACAAAAAATACAAACACCAACCCCCCTCCCCCCCCCCGCCCACACACACACAGAAAAGAAAGAAAACAAGCAAACTTACCAAAACACGTGCTACCTCCACCAGGACTGGAAAAGAAATGAATACAGAAAGACCCTACTTACCAGAAGAAGCTCCACCCAGAGGCCAGGAGAGAAACAAAAGTCAAAATACAATAACCCCTACCAGCACCACCTGCTGGCCACAATAGTAAAAACAATTCAAAAACACACAACAGCCCCAAACAAAACACAAATTCACAATTTGACACAAAAGGTCACACCAAAAAAAACAAGTAAAAAAATTACACTAAACACACTTTTACACAAATCACAAATATATGTCAATAAAATACAATAGAAACTTTAAAAAATCCTGTGCTGAGTTATTATATCATACTTTCTTCTTTTATTAATCCTCAAAAAAAAAACCAAAAAGCAGATCACAGTTAATAACAGCCAAGCCAAACAAATTTAACATAAATAAACATTTAAAAAATTAAAATTACAGACTAAGCATTTTTTAAAAAAAACAACACAATTTAACCTTCCAACACAATGTAACACTATTGCAAAAAAAAAAAAAAATTGGCTCATTTTAAATTAAAAAACACGGGGGGAAAAGCCCGGCAACGCCAGGCAACCCTTGCTAGTGTGTGTGTGTGTGTGTGTGTGTGTGTGTGTGTGTGTGTGTGTGTGTGTGTGTATGTATGTATGTATATATATATATATATATATATATATATATATATATATATATATATATATATATATATATATATATATATATATATATATATATATATATATATATATATATATATATATATATAGAGAGAGAGAGAGAGAGAGAGAGAGAGAGAGAGAGAGAGAGAGAGAGAGAGAGAGAGAGAGAGAGAGAGAGAGAGAGAGAGAGAGAGGGTGGGTGGGAGGGAGAGAGAGAGAGAGAGAGAGAGAGATGTTAGTGTTGAAATTGACCCTGTATGGTTCAGATTCAAACCAGTCACTGACCAGAGTGGCTAGAGTAGAGGTTCTCAACCTTTTTAAGCCCGGGGCTGGATGGATCACATCCCCTCAGACTGTTGGCAGGCTGGATTGGTGTCCCCCCCCCGCCACCATGGCCTCTGTAAACACTCCCCCATGCCACCAGTCTGGCCCACAAACACTCCTCCACATGCCGCCGCTGCTTCCCTGCTTACCGGCCTGCCGTGGGTGAAGGAGGGGTCCTGACTTTCTTTGCCTGCGCTCGGCCACAGCAGCATCAGGGAAAGACATGGCCGGCCACGGGCATCTACCACTTCCACCTCTGCTGTCCTTTTCCCCTCTACCAGGTTTGGCATGTCCCTAATGCCGATCCGTAGCAGGGTGAATGTTGTAAGCCTTCTTACAACATCTGCCTTGCTATGGAGCGGCGCTAGGGACACGTCAAGCCAGGCGTTGGGCAAAGGGACGGCGATGGGAGCAAGGTCGTGGGCTGGATGGAATGGTGCTGTGGGCCGGATGAAATGGCACTGCTGGCCATAGGTTGAGAACCCCTGGGCTAGAGACTAAACTTACAAAAAGCAACTGTGGAAAATGCATCTCATAAAGTACTTTCTCTGTGTAAATTCTTATAAGGTGCAATGGCAATAATTTTCTTAAATGATCTAATGAGCATTGTTGAAACATTTACTGCTCCGAGGGTTATAGAATTTCTTGAGAATGTTTAGTTGCCAAGAAAATGAAATGAAATGAAATACTGTAAATATTTTTGTCCATTTTTTCTCTACAGATGGGATAAAGGGGTAAAATAAAATCAAGTGAAGTTTTTGAAGGGAGAGGGGTTTGTTGTGGTGAAACAGATTGTTGGGTTCTGTTGTTGGCAGATGGTTTTTACAGAGAGAGAGAGAGAGAGAGAGAGAGAGAGAGAGAGAGAGACCTTTCTTTTAAATGCCTACTTTAGAACACATTTAGAAGAAAGGGCAAAATGGTTATAGATGAAAAAAATGGTAATGAAGTATTTGATGTCACACTGTGTTGTCATCTGACCTATCATATTATGGTCTCAATAAGTATTCTGCGAGGGATTGTGTCCACAAGAGTAAGAGCAGGCAAAACTACAGTAATTTTAATGCAAAATCATCTGTGTGCCCCATTCATTCTCTGTGGATTCCGCGTACACAATTGGCACAGCTGTCCCTGACAGCTTCGAGCCGTTGGTTTCGAGGGGATAGAAATTGGGGAGCGGAATATTATAGTTTGATTCACTGATTGCTGACCTGACAGGCAGCTAGGACAATAGAGGGCCAAAGATCGCCAGATGGTTAACTCGATAGGCACGTAATGAGTAATCTCGTATCCGCAGAAGCTCTAAGCCTTAGAGTCAACTTCAGCCACTTGTTTGCTCCCGATTACGGTGAACAATGCATGTCCCCGGTAGTTAATTAGTTAGATAAAGAACTTCTCCCCGGTGAAGTCATCCCTAATTAGTAACTTGTGTAATCATGATGTGCAGGCTCAGGGCTTTCCTGTAAATGTCTATGCACAACGTATGCACGCAGCCAAGCCAGGCAGGGTATAAAGTCTTCTGCTTTCTGATCAATAAACACTGGTCTTCGCTCCATCTTGCCTCACGTGTCTTGCTTGACCAGACTCCTCCGGAACCCTCCAGCCCACGATCCAACATATGGTGACCCCGACGTGATCCTACTCGTGAGTAGCGATACCCTTGGTCCGGTTCTATGCCAGAGCTGTGTCCAAGTTCTCCTGGAGGCAGCGCAGGGGTTCAGGTCGGAAAGCCATCCGATCTGAGTGACAGCTACGCTAAGAGGCATTCCAGAGGCAGAGCGCGCTCCAAAGCTCTGAGGCATCTTGCGCATTGGAAACGCGTTCCGAACGCTCAGGCTTGGCTATGAACCCTGACGCCATCGCAGAGGCCACCGAGGGCAGCAGCCCACGTTCCGAGTCCTTCCCAGAGGTCTGTTGCACCGAATCCAGTTACCTAACCCAGACGCGTCGACTCGTTCCGCGGAGGAAACTTCAAAGGACCGGCAGGTAATATGGGGACTTGTCCAGAGCGGCAACGTCCGACCGCTAACCAGAGAGTTCACTTAATGGAACTCAAGGCCCTGGCCAGGGTAAACCGTACACGCATTCGCAGCGCCCAGTTAGCGGATCTTTTGGTGTACTTGGGTGAGCACTGCCTGTTTTATCCAGAAACGGGCATGCTTAGTCTCCAATTTTGGCATAGGATAGGGACCTGGATTAAGCAACAGCCAAGAGCCCCAGCTAAGGTGATAAGCAGATGGAGTAAGTGTAGGAAGCTCATTGCAGAGGTAGACCTAGTCTGGATAGAGATCGAGAACCCCCCAGCGCAGTCAGAGCCATCAGCCCCAATGGGTCTCTATCCTTCACTTCAGGGAGGCTTAGGGAGCTTTCCTTCAGTGACAGCTGCAGACGTCACTGAAGGAATGCAAGGTATTGGAAACGCTGGCAGTTCCCAGACAGTTAAAAGTTCCCAGATAGCCAAAAGTTCCCTTCAGCGCATGGTAGAGGAATCAAGGGGGAGTTGTCAGTGGAAGAACTAGCTGAACTTAGGCAGTTATGCCCAGTCCGAATTGAGGTGGATGCCCTCACGGGTCAGCAGCAAACGATCCATTCGCCGGTTCCGTACAAATTGCTCATGGCGATACGGAAGGCAATCACAGAGACAGGACTCCAGAGTCGTTTTACTAAGGGCACACCTCAGCAGGTGTGTGAAACGATGATGCTCATTCCATACGACTGGAAGGCCGTCATGAGAATGAGGCTCAACCCCAGCCAGTATTTGCTATGGGACAGCGAGTATTGACTCGAAGCACAGGCAAGGGCTGCCAGGATGGGAGGAGCAGTACTTCCTGACCAGCTGTATGGGTCAGGTCAGTTCGAACCCATCGATGCACAGATTAACTTGCCACTCGCCACGCTTCACCTGGCGGCTGAGACAGCCTTTAGGGCATATCTCAAGATCCCGGCAGCTGGCAAAGCAGCCAAAAATTACACAGCAGTCAAACAGGGTGCCCAGGAGTCCTACATGGACTTTATTAACAGATTGGAGGAAGCGGTCAGTAGGCAGATAGACAACAAACAAACCCAACAGGAGCTTATGATGAAGCTGGCGAAAGACAACGGCAACCTTGACTGCCGTAAAATCTTGCAGTCACTGGGCAATCGTCCTGATCTGACACTTACTGACATGATTAGGGCTTGTGCTGACGTTGGTACAGATTCCTACAAAATGGGTCTGTTGGCAGCGGCAGTGCAAGGTGGCAGGAAATCCAAAGGCAAGACCAAAGGAGCATGTCACAATTGTGGCAAGATCGGTCATTTCGCTAGAGAATGCCGATCTAAAAAGGGTAACGGCCAAAACACGGGTCATCCCAAGGCTCCGACCACCCAATGTCCTCGGTGTCACAATGGCTTCCACTGGGCCAGGAACTGTCTGAATTCGGGAAACCGGAGCACGGGCATATCTCTGGCCCCGGTCGAAACAGAGACCATAGCCGCTCTGGGAGAGCCAGAGCTGGATTAGATTCTCAGCACATTCCACCCTGCATTCCGGAGGCGCAGGCCAGACCTAAGGGCAGTGCGGGACTAGATATGACTTGCCAGTCAGAAGTCACATGTGACTTGTCAGGCACGGTCATTCTGGTCAATTCCCAATACATGGGACCCCTGCCTAAGGGCTATATAGGTTTAGTGTAGCCCCATAGTATCGCAGGAACGCGAGGAATCTTAGTGATTTCAGGAGCCATTGACTCCAATTTTTCGGGTGTACTCCAGGTTCAACTCTGGACACACCTACTACAAACCATTCACAGAGGAGACACGTTAGCGCAACTGATCATGGTTCCTTGTCGCCCGCTAGCAGGCAGCCAGGAAAGGCTCAGGGACAGCTCAGAGTCCGGGTCGGCAGACCGCTCAAGTGCAGAAGGGGCAGTGCAAGGATACCAGGTCTTAGTGGCAGTGGAAACCAACATAGAGTGGAAACGGCGGCCAGTCATAAAGGTATTTTTGAATAAAAAACCTTTTGATGGGCTATTAGATACCAGAGCTGATGTCAGTATGGTCATCCAGAGTCAGTGGCCACGCGAGTGGGCTCTCGAGCCGGTCTCCGATGTCTGGGGGGTAGGCGGTGTCCAGGAAGCGTTTAGAAGCCAAGATTGGGTAGAAGTCACGATCCCCGAAGCTGACGGCACAGCGGTCATGCGGCCGCATATCTTGGATGTGCACGTCAATCTCTGGGGGCGAAACAGCAGTACCGTACCACTCTTACCTTCGGGTAATGGCTCTACCGCTCAAATGGCTGACCAACATGCCAGTCTGGGTAGAGCAACGGCCGGTAGTAGGGGAAAAATTAGTCGCCCTAAAACAGCTGGTTAAAGAACAGCTAGACGCAGGACATATAGAACAGTCCACCAGTCCCTGGAATTCGCCCATATTCGTCATTAAGAAAACGTCAGGGAAGTGGCGACTCCTTCACGATCTAAGAGAGATCAATAAGTGTATTCAGCCAATGGGTCCGCTTCAATGCGGCATCCCAAATCCGAACATGATCCCCGAGGGCTGGGAGATCCTGGTCGTAGACCTGAAAGACTGTTTTTACACCATTCCTTTAGATATAAAGGATCGGGAAAGGTTCGCTTTCACAGTGCCAGTCGTGAACCACAGAGAGCCCACGCAACGTTACGTGTGGAAATTTTTACCACAGGGGATGTTCAATTCGCCCACCCTGTGCCAAATTTACGTTCACGACGCACTGGAAAAGTTTCGAAACCTTCACCCCACAGTCTTAGTGTGTCATTTTATGGATGATATTTTGGTCGCAGCGCCGCAACTCAGCAGCGAAATGTTTAAAGACCTCCGGACCACTCTGGGGGGAAAGGGGCTACTCATTGCCCTGGAAAAAGTTCAGAGGACCGAGCCCTTTTCATACTTGGGCCATTGGCTTTTCTGTTCTTTTGCGGCACCAGTTTTGCCACAAATTAACCTCAAAGACTCAGTCATCCTCGTAGAATTGCAACAGATTCTGGGGAATATCAATTGGGCTAGACCGTATTTCAGGCTAGATAAGGAACTCCTGAAGCTGCTCTTCTCACTGCTAACGCTAGGTAAGCAGCCAGCAGATCGGATACACATTCCTCAAGAGGCTTGCTTGACTCTCGAAAAGGTCAACCAAGTTCTCAGCCAGAGATGGGTGGACAGGATTAGTCAGGGGCCATATGCTTCTGTTCTGAACCTGTACATAGTCCGGACCGGAACCATGTTCACCAGAGCTCTAGGTGTAGAGTCTGAGCAGGGGGCAAATATCGTGGAATGGGTGTATTTACCACACACCTCTTCACGAAACGTTGTTCCTCCACAGGACCTGGTCTCCACGGTGATTTACCGAGGAAGGCTGAGATCAAAGGATATCTCAGGGCACGATTTAGCAAAAATCGTTCCGTTCACAAAGGATCAAATCCAGCAGCTGATGCAGCTCGGTGACTCACTCCTGATTGCATTGGAAGGATTCACAGGATGTTTGGCATACCATTTGCCGAAAGACCCCAGACTTGTCTCGCTTCAAATGCAGACAGTCAGTTTGTGTGAGTTATTGTCCCTGGTTCCGCTTCAGGGAGCCAAGACAGTATTCATGGATGGGGGTTGAACATATGGCGTTCTGACTTGGCAGGAGGGCCAGGTTTGGTGCACGCTTCTGACTCTTCTGCAGAAATCCGCGCAGCGGGTGGAATTGGTGGCAGTGAACCTCGCCTTGCGCACCTTTGCCAAGGAATGCTTGATTATCATCACTGACAGCCAGTATGTCCGGAATTTGCTTCACAGTCTACCGGGAGCTTACATCACTCCCGCGATAGACAAAAATTTGTTAGGTCTTTTCCTCACAACTCAATTTCATTTGCGGAACCACAAAGGAAATTCAGCAAAGGTCAGTTTTGGGAATCTTCACGACTCCGATTCAAAGTCATGCATTTTTTCATCAAAATGCCAGAGCACTTGCATGGCAGTTCAACCTGCCACTTTCCCAAGCTCAGGGCATAGTCCGTTCCTGCCCACATTGTGCAGGGGCAGTGGGGGGGGGCATCGTGGGGTGTCAACCCACGAGGGACAGATGCCAACCAGGTGTGGCAGATGGATGTCATACACGTTCCGTAGTTTGGGAGATGGCAGTACATGCATGTTTGCATTGACATATTTTCACAGTTTGTTTGGGCTACGGCTCAGAAGGGAGAAACAGATTCCCATGTGGAGCAGCATCTCCTCTCCTGCTTCGCAGCCATAGGCAAACCACGGCACGTGAAGACCGATAACGGTCCGGCTTATAGCTCCAGGCAGCTGGCCACGTTTATGGCCACCTGGGACATTAAGCATACCTTTGGCGTTCCATACAATCTGCAAGGGCAAGCAATTGTGGAGCAGGTAAATCGGATGCTCAAGTCCTACACTGATAAACAAACAGAAAGGGGGGAACTAGCCCTCCCCAAAAGTCAGGGTCAGGCACAACATTGTCTGAACAAAGTACTGTTTACGTACAACCACCTCAATGTTTTTCCGGATTACACTCCGCAGGAGAGGCACTTCTGTCACACGGAGGCTCTCCCGCGCCCTATGGTGCGCTATCGAGTGCCACCGGATCCTTCTTGGAGGGGCCCGGTGCTACTCATAACGTGGGGAAGAGGATATGCTGCAATTATGTCTCCTTCAGGTGTCATCTGGGTTCCAGCTCGCTGTGTCAAGCCTCATCTCGCGTCCAATGGCGTGGAGCCAGGCGTTCACGGATCTGTTGCCGGAGGTGGAGGGATTGACCCTGACGGGGAAAACCAAGCGGCGGAGGCGACAACAGCAGATGCCAGCGCCGAAGATCACCTGGGGGATGGTCAAGTCCCTGTGCCAGGAGGCGACTGACATCGTGCGGCAGCAGAACGTGGAGAACATCATGGTTGCAGTTTGGTCCCAGATCACCTTCAACTCCTTGACGATAATCTTGATCCTTTCCTTGCTTTTGTGGGGAGGGGTTCAAGCCGCTTCATTGGAAACAGAAAACCTGATGCCAGGTGGAGATCTCTCTGCCCGGTTGCACTACAACATCTGGGAAAGATTGGCGAACCTCGTCAATCAGTCCGATTTTTGCCTGAGGCAGACCACCAATTCTCCCTCTCTTCTTAGTACTTGTCTCATCCCAGTGTGTCTCTCCCCAGATGCGCGCATCAGGAACGGTGACTGGTTAGTGAAGCGGATTTTTGGCCCATTTCACAAGGTCGCATATTCAACATAGGTGCACTGGGGAACCCAAGTCACAAAGGTCCCACCGGCTGATGTGGCCACTCTGTACACTCCCCGAGTGGCGGTCAGCCCGAACTCTATTTGTGCTTGCATGACCGGCTGTTCCGCGGTCGAAGGGCCACATCACCGTTGCCTTGACCCCGGCAACAGCACTTGGACTTGCAATAACCCAGAGACTATTAACTCGATGTTTGTTCATGTCACTTTGCCTTCAGGCTGGTTCTTTACATGTAACCAACATACTTGGAACTACATTCCCGCAAATGTATCCGATTCCTTCTGTTGTATCAGTCGTTTGACACTGTTGCTTCCCATTAAGGATATGGTTGTCCCAAGCACCGATGTATCTGCCCACACACGGCACGTTCGTGCCACCCAGCTAGACAGTTCATGTGACAGCAATATTAGGGTTCTGAGCAAATCTGAGTATGTCTCATTGGCAGTCAGCTTGTTTAGCGTGCCAGGCTTAGCCATAGGCAACGCACGCAGGATTGGTCAATTGGCTTGTGCTTTGGCAAAAGCCATTAACCATACCTCCTCGGCGATAGCGCTGCTCAATTAGGAGCAGATGGAGCTTCGCCATGCCATATTGGATAATCGAGCAGCTATCGATTAACTCCTGTTCGTACACCATTTGGGTTGCGAGACAGTCCATGGCATGTGTTGCTTTAGCCTTACGGATAACTCTCACAAGATACAGAGCCAGATCACAGACCTCCATACTCTCGTTAAGAATATCAAGGAAGATGCCACATGGGGGTGGTTGGACTCATTGTGGTCGTGGTTTCCATGGGAATGGCTACAAACAACACTTAAGGTGGTTGTTGGTGTTGCAATCTTGGGGATAGCGATATGCTGTTTCGTGCAATGTATTCCCTCACTGATGTCAATGTGTCCCCCATGGAGGAACCCCCAGGATGTCCTCACTCCACGTCACCTGATGCCACCCTTGCGCCGAGCCGTCTGTCAGGTCCAATTAAACAATTAAAGGGGGAGTGTGGATTCCGCGTACACAATTGGCACAGCTGTCCCTCACAGAACCGCAGTTATAGGAGAACACTCCTTCGAGCCGTTGGTTTCGAGGGGACAGAAATTGGGGAGCGGAATATTAGATATAGTTTGATTCACTGATTGCTGACCTGAGAGGCAGCTAGGACAATAGAGGACCAAAGATCGCCAGATGGTTAACTCGATAGGCACGTAATGAGTAATTTCGCATCCGCAGAAGCTCTAAGCCTTAGAGTCAACTTCAGCCACTTGTTTGCTCCCGATAACGATGAACAATGCATGTCCCCGGTAGTTAATTAGTTAGATAAAGAACTTCCCCCGGTGAAGTCACCCCTAATTAGTAACTTGTGTAATCATGATGTGCAGACTCAGGGCTTTGCTGTAAATGGCTATGTGCAACGTATGCATGCAGCCAAGCCAGGCAGCGTATAAAGTCTTCTGCTTTCTGATCAATAAACACTGGTCTTCGCTCCATCTTGCCTCACATGTCTTGCTTGACCAGTCTCCTCCGGAACCCTCTGGCCCACATTGGGCCCTGATCCAACAATTCTCCAAACCACCACAACATTTTATCTATACAAGCCTGAGGAGGTACGAAGCTAATAGGCACCAAATGAGCGAGTGAGTGAGACTATGACTTTGACCTATCTGTACCATTTCCCCCCCTTTATTTTGGTAGAAACAATACCAGTACAGGTAACAGAGGTTTAAAATAAATTTACTTCTATGTGCCCGAGGAAAGTAACAGTTTGCTAATGTTTAAAAGATTATCTTTAGCAGTAAACCATTTCCCAGAAGAGTACAAAATAATTATAGCACAACCTTCTCACTTTGGACTGTGCTGTTTACTTAATACAATTGCATCATCATGACTCAGCATAATACCATGTTGATAGCTCATTTTGTGAAACTAACATTAGACCTCCAAAGGTGCCGTTTTATCTTTGTGCATAAATCTGGTTGATCTTGATCTAGTTTCTCGCAGCCTCACACTTCCTCCTATAGCAATTGTTAGTCTGATATTTTCTTTTATGTTATTGAAGGAGTTGCTGCCAAGAAAGAGTACATATATATTTATTGACGCATCCCCATTGGTGAGAAAAAGGGAAGGATGGATAGAAAAATGTTCTAAAAAGGAAGAAAGGGAAAGAATACTACAAGAAATAAAGTTACCTTGGTATAAAAGATTACAATTGGACAAATGGATAAAATATTGGGCAAAACAACATGGAGAATGAAGGAAATTAACAGAGTTTGAGGAATTAGTTATAGAATTGGAGAGGAAGAAAATTACATAAAAAGGATTATTTATTTATTTATTTATTTATTGAATTTGTATCCCGCCCTCTTGATGGGGAACACCACTCAGGGCGGCTAACAACACATAAAAACAATAGGAACGATACTACAAACAATTTAAAATGACAATCAGCTAAAAACAATAAAGCTAGAACAGCAATCAACTCCCCCCCCCTCAATTAAAAGATTAAAACCTAGAGTTATCTGCTTCAACCCCAATCACATTTATAAACTGATGGGGTCTGAACTCTTTGCGACAAACCAGGAAAGGGACCTTGGTGTCCTGGTGGACAGCTCAATGAAGGTGTCAACCCAGTGTGCCTCAGCAGTGAAAAAAGCAAACTCAATGCTAGGGATCATTAGGAAGGGTATAGATAATAAGTCAGCAAGTGTCATTTTGCCTCTTTATAAATCTATGGTGAGGCCCCATCTGGAATACTGTGTACAGTTCTGGTTGCCATACCTCCAGAAGGATATTATGGAGTTGGAAAAAGTGAAGAGGAGGGCAACCAGAATGATTAGGGGACTGGAACACCTTTCTTACCATCTGAGGCTGCAACGGTTGGGCCTCTTCACTCTTGAATGACGACGTCTAAGAGGTGACCTGATTGAAGTTTATAAAATCATGCACAGTGTGGACAAAGTATATAAGGAAAAACTGTTTTCCCTATCGCACAACACTAGAACTAGGGGGAAATCCATGAAACTTTTGGGTATTAGTTCTCAAACAAATAAGAGAAAGTACTTTTTCACACAGAGGATCACTGGTCTATGGTACTCCCTGCCAGAAGAAGTGTTGACAGCTGTCAGTCTTGACAGCTTTAAGAAAGGATTAGACAAGTTCATGAAGGACAAGGGTATCAATGGCTATAATTATGGATACCTCCTAAGGACAACCTCTGGGTTGTAGAAATAGGCAGTGTTGTGTATGTAACAGTATTACTTTAAGAATGTATGAATGTAACCTGACAATGATTACAATGTAACCCAGCTGTTTAAGGAACGCGAGTAAGCTGCCCATAGAGGGCAGCTGCGAGCGTTCAGCTCACACGGTTCACATTCCCCCAATCACCGGCAGCCGCGGGAACCTTTCCCGCGCTAGGATCACCTGGAGAAGATGGGCGTGACTCAGAATGACATCACGCCGGCAGCAGCCAATGAGCTACCGTGCAACAGTATTCAAATGTATTACTTCAGTATAAAATGAGCTGTACCTCCGCCATTACCACATGTTCATCCTGACCATCATGAAATAAACCTGTGTTTTAGCCCCCACTGCGGCTCTTTCTTTGTCTTCCGTGCAAGACACTAAAGGCAGGATATCTCTCAATGCCATTTCCAGGGAATCCTAAGAAGATGAAGGCATCTGCTTGGGAATACCCTGACGCAAATGGCGAGCCACTGTGTGAGACAGAATGCTGGACTGGATGGGCTCTGGCCTGTTCCAGTAAGGCTGTTCTTATGTTCTTAACTATTGTATTATCTTCTTAAACCGTGCCCTGTTTAGTTTTAGTAATACAGTTTAGTTTTGAGCAATACAGATAGAAGTTTGAGAAATGTGTATGTTTGTGTGTTTGTTGTAAGCACAGAGAATAATGTGACATAGCAGAAGGTTTGAGATGAGAAGAAAGGACAAACTGGGCAATAGGTAAGGAGTTTGGATAGAACAAAGGAACCAAACATTAGGATCATACTCTTGTTGGATGAATCCTCTTTGGAAGACCAATACAGAGCATTACTGAGACAAGTAAAATGGAGCAACAAGCCAAGACAAGATTTACAGAATGTCCCTGAAGATCCAAGATCTTGGGAAGAGGAGAGTTTAGATCCATTGTTTCAAAAGTGGAGAACTCTATTCCCAGCAATGAACAGAGCTGGCATCTGAAGGCACAGACACAGTCAGCAGCCATACAAAGAAATTCCTGCTATAAAAGTAAGAGTTTTCATAAGGGAAAGGTCCTTCTCATGAACAGATCTTCTGGCAAGTGCCTGAAATGACCTGCAGGTGTGTCCCGATCTGTTGTTGTTGTTCAGTCGCACAGTCGATTCTGACCCTTTGCGACCCTATGGACCATTGTCCTCCAGGCGCCTCTGTCCTCCACCATCCCCCTCAGCCCTCCCAGTTCTGTGCCCATTGTGTCTACAATCCCATCTAGCCATCTCATCCTTGGCCTCCCCCTTTTTCCTTTGCCCTCCACCTTTCCCAGTATCAAGGCCTTCTCAAATAAATCCTCCCTTCTCATTTGATGTCCAAAGTACCTCAGCTTTATCTTTACTATTTAACCTTCTAATGAGCAGTCCGGGTTGATTTCTTCTAAGACTGACCTATTTGTTCTCCTCACTGTCCAGGGGACTCTGAAGACTCTCCTCCAACACCACATTTCAAAGGTGTCTATTCTTCTGTGCTCAGCTTTCCTAATGGTCCAGCTCTCCCAACCATACATGTATTCTCTCTCTCTCTCAAATTGCTGCATTGGTTTCTAGCCTTTGATACAGGTACTTCTAATGTTTGACTTCAGTTCCCAAAATCCATGCCCATTAGCCATGCTATCTCGTTTTTAATATCCAAAACCTCTGTAGTACCAAAGACTGAATATCTGTTCTCCCCTGGATTCTCTGGCATTAGTCCATAGATTGCTTTAATCATGGCCAGTATTTTTATTAGCAAATGTGAAGCAGGAAAAAATATCATGTAGGGATTCCTTCTACTCTGTTAAGTCTTCTGCTGTGTGCCAGTTCAATTGTGACTGATTTCACAACCAGCATAAAACACAACATGTGACAGGAAGTCTGCTAGAGCAGGAGGAAATGCTTACATGATTCCTCTTCCACTCTGCAACAGATGAATAGAATACTGACCTCTGCGCCTGGAAATGCCCTTGCATGGATGTCTATTGAACTCCTTGTTCAGATCCTGCTAGACCTTGATTCTTGAATTAGCATGAGTCTGCTTCCAGAACCCAGCCAAGTTTGGTCTCCTTGAACCCCAAAAAAGAAGAAAAAGGGTATACAATTAAGGCACAGTGGAGAAGACATACATATAAACCTGTTTATTAGTAGATCTGCCATAGGCGATTGCTTCCAAAACATCAATATTCTGATATTCTTCAGATTGCACCTCTACTTAAAGAAAGCTGCTCTTAAAAAATTAGTGAGCAGAAATATTTGCATAAATCTATGTACAAACAGTATTTATAATCAAAGTGAGATTCATCTGGTTAAATACAATACAATATAAAACAAGATACAATTAGCATACACTAGAGAACATGATACAATTAACAGAATACAATTAGCACACAACAATAAAAGTCACCCAAGTCAAAACAACCCAAAACAAGAATTCGACCGCAAGAGTCCAGACCTCGGAGTCAAAAGTCTAGGCTGGGCAGGGGGTGATGACCATCCCCATGCTCCAGCAGCCAAATCTGTGGCCAAGTCCACAGCACCAGGGAGCAAAGGGGGCATGCATGAGACTCCACTACACCAAGGCCCTATCCAAATATGGGATACTTGACAGGTATGCATGACGCAGACAGAGCATCAAGCCCTTCCTTTGTCCTGTGAGACTGTGGATGAGAGACCATCTGTTGTGTATGTACAATGCTGCTTCATATGAATGTACAATGTTGCTTTAAGAAATGTATGAATGTAACCCAGTCACAATCACAATGTAACCCAGCTGTAAAGGAACGCGAGCAAGCTGCCTATAGAGGGCAGCTGTGAGTGTTCAACTCACATGGTCATCATTCCTCAAATCGCCTGCAGCCGCGGGAACTTCCCGCAGCAAACAACTACCACGGATCCACCACCGAAGACGGGCGTGACCGGGATGACGTCACGCCGGTAGCGGCCAATGAGCTACCACGCAGCCAAGTTCAAATGTGTTGTACCACTGTATATAATGTGAGATACCTCCGCCATTACCACATGTTCGTTCTGATCATCAACCAATAAACCTGTGTTAGTCCATACTGCGACTCCTTCTATGTCTCCTGGAACAGACACTAAACCATCCTTCTCTAGTTTGTTCTGTACAGCTGGTGTGGATAAATTACAGCATATAGCCGTGATGGCGAACCTTGGCACTCCAGATGTTCTTGGACTTCAATTCCCAGAAGCCTAAGCCCCCGTGAATCCACACGAAGGGGTTTACTGCGATTCATCCGGCCTGCGCTGCCCTCGTTGCTCCCGGAAGCGGAAGTAAAACACGCCCGTACGGATGAAACGCAGTAAACCCCTTCGTGTGGATTCATGGGGGTTTGGGCTTCTGGGAACTGTAGTCCAAGAACATCTGGAGTGCCAAGGTTCGCCGTTACGGGCATATAGCAACCTGTTATTTGCCCTAAAGCTTTTACTTAAAATATGAATTTTAAATTTCAGGGGGGGAGCAAAACTACATTTCCCACAACGCCTTGCTCCGTCGGAGGCTTTGAGGAGGCGGGTGTGGCTTTCAGGATATAGCTCTCTTTCTAATGCCTGCTTTAAAAAAAAAAGACTAATTCTCTGCAAAAGTAGCTAAATATATCAGAAGCCAGAGTCTAGCCTGGCCTTGGCGTCGTAAAAACTCTCTTTGTAGGCAGGAGGTATCGTGTGGTGTGTGCGCGCGTGCGTGCGTGAATCTCGTCAAACGCGCGGGCCCGGCGGACGGGCGGAGGGAGGTCCACGAAGGCCCCACGAGGCGGGAAGGGGTTGTTTTGGTCGCCGCCGCCGCCGCCGCTGCCCTCACGCCTCTACCTCCTTGGTCGCAAGTTCGGGCACCATGAGCGGCAAAGAAGGTGATGGTTGGAACTTGGGCAGGGGGTGGGTGATGGGGTGGGTGAAGGACAGGTCGGGCCCTTTCCCGCTGCCGCCTGCTATACCTCTAGCCCAGTTGGTTTGGTTGCATTAAGTCGCTTTATTTTACTGCTAATCTTTTCCTTCTCCCGCCTTGATGTCTCTCCTCTCCTGCTGCTTCACCCCTTCTCTCGCCCGCTCCAACTTCACGCATTTCTGCCCCCCTCGAGTATTGGGGCGACAGAGCAAATTAGGAAAATGCTTTGTCGGGACTCGGGACTAGAACCCCCGACTCCTAAAATGGCCTTTTGGCCGAGGGATTCCGTCTCTTTTCACAAATGGGAAGCAGATGGAAGAGACACCCCCTTCCCTCCCTTTCAATTCTGGCTCCACAGCGAGAGAGAGAGTAAAGGTAAAGGTAAAGGTTTCCCTTGCTCGAAAGCCAGTCGTATCCGACTCTAGGGTGCAGTGCTCATCTCTTTCTAAGCCGAAGAGCCAGCGCTGCCTGCTTCTGCAGACGTTTCCGTGGTCATGTGGCAGGCATGACTAGACACGGGAGCGCACGGAACGCTGTTTACCTTCCCACCGAAGTGGTCCCTATTTATCTACTTGCAATTTCTTGCTTTACAACTGCTAGGTTGGCAGGAGCTGGGACGAAGACGGGAGCTCATTTCTGTCCTGCAGTACTCAGGAATCGAACTGCTGACCTTCTGCTTCCCAGTCAGCGTCTTAGCCACTTGAGCAGAACAAGACTGAATTATCCAGCGAATTGTAGTGGTGTGTTGTCTGGACGGCGATCCTTTCTAGGGTTTTGCTAGTTAGAGAATATTCCTAAGTTTACTGGAGTTAGTTTACCATTTCCTCCTTGGGACTGTGCATTTTGCCCAAGGCGACACAGGCAGGCTGCCCAGTGGGGACTCAAACTCCCAACTCTGATTCCCCGGTCAGATATCTAAGCCACTTAAGGTAAAGGTTTCCCTTGTTCAAAAGCCAGTCGTATCCGACTCTAGGGTTCAATGCTCATCTCTGTTTCAAAGCTGAAGAGCCAGCGCTGTCTGCTTCTGCAGAAGTTTCCGCGGTCATCTGAGAGTAAATAAAACAGAACAACAAAACTGGTAGCAACATTACTGGACCCAACAATGCCACACACAACATTAAGGGAAATGTTACTTGTTCGTCTGATAATGTGATTTATGCCTTCTTTTGCAAAAAATGCTCCTCTGTGCTCTACACAGGACAGACAAACGGGACAATCTCTGTGCGAAAGAGTTAATGGACATAAATCAGACATCAAGATACACGGAAACCCATTTCAAACCACTTTAATCTACCTGGACACTTAGCCATGGATTTGAGGGTTGCTGTTCTAGCACAGAGGAATTGCAAAACTAGAACCAAGAGAGAGACAGCGGAGATTAAGTACGTTCATGTGCTGGACACACATTTCAGGGGGTTTCTGAGACATCAGATTTGATGATGAACCACAACATAACAGGTTGTTATATGCTGCATTTTTGCCTGGGTCACTCAAACAATTGTCAATAGATGCTAGCTCATTGGCAAATGTGTAATGCCACAATAATTGCATCAACTTGCAAGATAAGTTTGTTTTGCAGCTATTTGCAATAGGGGGGCAGGTTTTGCAGCAGGTTTGAATAATAACAGGAGATTTTGTGAGTTGAAAAAAATACAATGTTACTATTCTGTTAGACTGGTCAATTACTGTGTGCCTGGTGGTGTGTGTATAAATTGGTTGTCATGAGGCTTCACTCTTAAGACTGATGAAGTGGACTTGGTCCATGAAAGCTCACAGCTAAATACAGGAGTTAGTCTTTAAGGTGCCACAGCATTTTTTTTTTTGCTGTTCTCTTTTATTTATTCTCAGATATGCTTGCACAGACTAACATGGCTACCAGTTAAAACATTCCTAAAATCTGACTCGCCTCTGATCTGCAGGAATGAGTGTTTGTATCAAGGTATTGGAGAGCATCATGAAGCCTTTTTCCTGGATCAAGCAGGCCAGCTTGTTGTCCTCAGGATTTTAACGGATAGATAGGACTTTGCACCATTGCATGGTGATGACAAGGCCTGCCAGAAGTTGCAGTACTGTAACATCTGGAGAGTGGCATGTTGCCCACCCCTGCCCTAAAATAAGGGTGATGAATCTGAATGTTATTGAGATTTAATTCTTATGTGGTTTGGCCAGGTTATTTGTATTGCCGCCCCCTCGCTTTTTCTCCTGAGTTATCCTGCTATGGTAAGACTAATGCATTATATTGTTCCCAGGACAATCTTTATGGCTGCTTGCCATGATGATAGCCAATATTTGGAATTCTTATCAGGCCCTTTTAATAGGTTGGGATCTAGGCAATTGTAGTTCAGTTGAAGGGACTGCATGTTCCATTAGTTAAAGGTCACCCTTGTTTGAAAGCCTGTCGTATCCAACTAAGGTTCAGCGTAGGTTACCCTGGATCCATGGTGGTGAACCTTGGCATCTGCACAGTAAACCCATTCGTGTGGATTCACAGAGACTTGGGCTTCTGGGAATTGAAGTCCAAGAGCAGCTGGAGTGCAAAGGTTCGCCATCACAGGCGTAAAGCTTTGGGGGAAAAGACAAGGCATCATCGGCTCAGCATGGGCTGTTTTTTCAATCCCTGGAACCAAGGAGGCATGGGGGAAATTCAAGAAACATTTTAGAGGTGGAAGTGAAAGCGTTCAGGTCCTTTCGGCCTGGTCCCATCCCAACCCCAAGCTTAGAGCAGCAATGCTGGAAGAGGAATAAGACAACCTGCTTCCTGTTTTCCCAGGAGCTAAGGGGAAAGCAGCTCAACCTCCTAACCTGGCTGCCCATGCTTTCGAACTACTAAGTCAGGGGTTCCCAACCTACGGCACCATTTCATGTGCCGTACCTGGAAGTGGAAGCAGATGCATTTACGTCAGCCGTGCATGCAGTCATAAATGCGGAAGTAGGTGCATTTACAACAGCCATAAATTCACCCGCTTCCGGATGCGTGGTTCAGCTTGCTCAGCTCTCCCAGGGGGTGGGGGGCATGGTCAGGCCTGTGGTGTAAAAAGGTTGGGAAGCTGTGCTAGGTTGGCAGGATCTAACCTGGGCCCTCAATCTGTCAAGCAGTACTTGGGTCTTGAACTGCGACTTGCCATCCTTCCAGCTAACAAGGCGTGCTTCTTAATGACTGAGCCACCGCAGCCCCCCAATTATTATAGCCAAGTGTGCCTTTTACAGGGACCATGAAGAAAGAGGATCACACCCAACCATCGATGTGTGAAGACCAGAGTTCTCTAGCAAAGACTTCACGAGCAAGGCCAGAGGGAGCCAAGGTCCCTCCTAACATGGGCCAAGGGACACTGGGAGTAAAATTCAGGGACCCCCGGAGAGAACTCGCTCTTTAGCAGGTGAGCAGGAGGCTGCAAACAGCATGGCTGCTGGACTGTGCTTAGAGTGGTCCATCCAATACTTTCCCTGCAGCCCAAGAATGCATCATTCATGTGACCATAACCTCCATGGAGGGCAGCATGGCCACTGCTTCCCCTAGAAAGGCCGTCATGCCCAGCCCTTTATCAGAACCCTGTCCATTGGCTGCAAAGCAGTCCTCCAAGGCTAGGCCAATCACTTTTTCACCCAGCCGACTCTCACCAGCAAAGCCTGGTTCATATTTCCAGCGCCTGCCGGCTGGAGGAAATCTCTGCTCCCACTGTCCAGGTCTCTTCATCACCAATAAGGAGGAAACATCCCCCCCCCCCCAAGTGAACATGTATTGCAGAAACTAATTAATTGCATTTTTCCATAATGGGAAAATCATGGGGGCGGCCGTCTGCAGAAAGCTGAGCCCACAAAACACATGGAAACTGAACACTGTTTTTATTGCAAAAAGGGGACAGAGAAACATCCCCCTCCAATTTCAGGAAGTTACCACCACCACCACCCATTTGTGCTTGTAACAAACATATATACAACAACCCAAAAGTGTATGAGCAGGTAACAAGTTAACAGGCTAGGAATAGCCCTGGCAGAACCAATGCCGTATCCCATCCAGGTGAAAATGTCCCAGCCTCCTCTTCGAACTCTTCCAATGGTCAGAGTCTTTGGAGGGGGGGGGGGCATCGTGAGGTTTGAATACAAGTAACATCTCAACTTTTCATCAAAGCAAAAAAACACCACACAGGTCTATTGCTTTGGCCATCACTGGCAGATCTCCCCTTCTGGCTCATGCTAGGAGAAACATCCTGGGGGTTGGAGTATACCCCATTGCCTGGCAAAACCGCAGAGGCCAACCCGAATGGTCCAGGAAAGGCTGGCTATGGAGCACTCAAATGACTTAAGAGGCACTTTGAGGAACAGCAGTGAGGACCCAAATCAAATCTCTCCCTCAGGTTGTTCTGCAGAAGAGGGGCCGCCTTGACTCACAGAGGGTGGCTCTGCTCAGGCTACTCTGTGAATGTTTTGGATGAGCTTCCTGGTGGTCGACTGGCCTGACATCCACCGTGGTCATGTTGAATGCGTTTCGCCCTTGGAAAGAGAGACAGATTCAGACGAAAGGTGGCCCGGGGTGTGTGTCAGGTTGGGTTCAGGGCTGAAAGAATTTGGGAATGACCTCCATGAAGTCTGGAAGCAGTTCTGGGATGGTTTCACACACAGGGTGGGGTGGGTGGGATGTCCAGCCAATTAATTGTCAGGTGCGTTGGACTCTCACTTGCTCCACCACCCCAGCCTCAGGTAAAACAAAACCCCACCTGTTAAAGGGACCTACCAATGGGTCAAGCTTTGTTTGAACTCATTTAGACCAGGGTCAAAATTCTCTGTAGTCAAGGAGCATTAATTGCGTAAAGCTGATGGGTAAGTGCTGATCCCCCTCCCAAGCTGTTTAAAATGTGATCTATCTACATCTGTATTGTTGTAATGGTCCGTGGGAGTCGAGGTGCTGAACTCAAGGAAGGCACGCGAGACTGATGTATGATGGTAAAAGCCAGCCCCGAGTCCTCGGGTGGTCTATATTTATTAGCTTGCATTCTGGATCACTTGCGCACAGACTGCACATGACCCCTGTTACAGAAGGCTTTGCTTACGTAGCATGTTGCTGGCTAAGGTACATTTGCCAGCCTAGGAAAGTATTGCGTGCCTAGGTTCGCCATAGGCAGAATAATCAGCAGATGTAGCAAGACTCACTGTTCCTATGTTATCTGAGTCCTAAAAGACTGTGTACCTATGCATAGCTATTTAGTCTCGCTGTGGTTGGTGTCTGCTCAGCCCTTTACACGGACATGAGCTAGATACCGTATGCTGTTTACGAGACCTTGGGTCTCTTTCCTCCTGACACTTGTCCTACTTGTTTCAGTGTCCTCAGCCAAGGAAACATGGAGTCACTATTGCTCCCTATTACTAATTTGCCCGTACCCAATCTCCTTTCCGGTCGAGCCAGGATGGTCTCGGGATTGTTTGCAAAGCCCGACAAACCCATTGGGAAAGGTAGCTGTCCAATTAGTGACCTGGGCAACCCACACTGTATCTTATCATACTTTCCAAGAAGAGGCAATTTCCCTGAAACCTCCCAAAGCAAACCTAGAAAGATCTCCAATCTCTAGTTTTTTGAAGGCTGGTTTTTTTTAATGGGGTAAGAAAATAAGAAAAACCTGTACACGTCTGGGCTTACGTTGATGGTTTCCAGCTTGGCTCTGATAGCAACCTCACATGTGGCATGCTGGGCTTTTGGAAAGACCGCTTTGGATGCCTGTTTGTCCTGTGGAAGAAGAAGAAGAAGAAGGCAGGGGCAGGCTCAGGGACTACGAGAGAGAAAGGTAATGGCTGGCCAGGCAGGGATCTCTCTCTGGCCTGCGCAGATCCTGAGAAATGCATTTCCCTGGTTGTGCTGAAGGCTCAGCCAGCCTTCGACTTGGTAACTGATCCGCTTGGAAAACAGCGACGAGGCAGGACCGTGATGGCGAATCTTGGCACTCCAGATGTTCTTGGACTTCAATTCCCAGAAGCCCAAGCACCCTGTGAACCCACACGAATGGGTTTATTGCGATTCATCCGGCCCGCACTGCCCTAGTTGCTCCTGGAAGCGGACGTAAAACGCACCTGTATGGTGTGCGTTTCACCCTAATCAAAAAGCTCTGGTGTTTTAAAGTCAAGACGAACTTTATTTTAGGTTGTACTTTTTTGGCTGGCTGGTTTTTAATTGGTTGTTTGTATTTGCTGGCTTATAAGACCCACTCCCCCCCCCCTTAAAATACACTGGAAAAATTGAGTGCATTTTGTACTGTATATAGTGCATTTTGTACTACATATAGTGACCTATGCAGGGGCTGCAGTGGCTCAAGTGGCTAAGACGCTGCCTGGGAGGTGGAAGGTCAGCAGTTCAATTTCCGAGTACTGCAGGATGGAATGAGCTCCCGTCTTTGTCCCAGCTCCTGCCAACCTAGCAGTTCAAAAGCAAGAAATTGCAAGTAGATAAATAGGGACCACTTCGGTGGGAAGGTAAAAGTGTTCCGTGCGCTCCGGTATCTAGTCATGCCTGCCACATGACTACGGAAACATCTGCAGAAGCAGACAACACTGGCTCTTCGGCTTTGAAACAGAGATGAGCACTGAACCCTAGAGTCGGATACAACTGGCTTTTACTTTACCTATTGTGACCTATAGTAGGTTATTTTGGTAATAATGTTGTGTCATACTCTGATTCATCTTATAGGCCACCAAATATGATAAATATTTTAAAAAGCGGAAGGGAGGAAGGCTTAAGAAAAGCTAAGCCTGGCTCACCAGCCCGAGGCCAAAACCCGCTGCCAGCTTTCCCCCCTGCATCGGATTCAAGGCAAGAGACAGGGAAGGTGGCCCAAGGATGGCAGACACCTGCCAGCAGAGGTCTAGCGGGTGGCCATTAGCAGGTCCATCACTGGAGCTGACCTGATCTAGGCAGAGCTGCCAGCTGTCTGAAGGCCCAGAACTGAGAGTCAATATAGACCCAGAGGAACTCCCAAAGAGCACAACAGTAGGGTAGGGAAAAGCGAGTGGGTGGAAGGCTTACTCTTCTGAACCAAAGCCATGTCACAAGTATCATCAGGGTCAGCAAGCAGGGCAGGGAACTGACTTACTAGATCAGTGATCGCAAACCTTGGCATTCCATGTGTTCTTCGACTTCAGTTTGCAGAAGCCCAAGTCTCTGTGAATCCATGCGAATGGGTTTACTGCGTGTGTTCTTGGAATTCAGTCCCCAGAAGCCCAAGTCCCTATGAATCCACATGAATGGGTTGATGATTGCCAGTGCTATTGGACTTCAGTTCCCAGAAGCCCAAGTCTATGTGAATCCACACGAATGGGTTTACTGCCGGTACACAGTACGCTTCTTGGAATTGAAGTTCAAGAACACCTGGGGTGTCAAGGTTCGCCACCACTGCTTTAGACAGTTCCTTTAAGCTGGGGGTTCTCAACCTATGGCCTGGGGGCCGGATGCGGCTTGCAACACCATTTCATGTGGCCCCTTACTGCCTCCGCCACACCCTGAAGTGCCATGTGTGGCAAGCAGGGCAAAATGGACGTCCAGTCCCCAAAGATGCCTGAGGGAGCGTGACTCGGCCCTCAGCTTCAAAAGGTTGAGAACCCCTGCTTTAAGATTTAGAGGTTCTGAGTGACCTAAGAAGTTCACATTATGTCACAACCAAAATAATATTCTTCACTGCGCAGTGGAGAACACATTTTTGTAGTCAGAATTTGGGGATTTTTGTTTCTTGAGAAATTCACTATGATTTGATAAAACATTTATAACTGCTTTTCCTTCATCACAGGACCAGGTGGTTTCAGGAAGAGAAAACATGACAATTTTCCGCATGGTCATCGGAGAGAAGAGAAAGATACTATTAATTCATCCTCGGCAGTGATTATGGCTTTCAAATGTAAGTAGCGTTTAAAGGCCTAAAATGTGGTACATTCCTGCAAACTCAATGTCTTTTGGCCGGTAGCTCCTACATTAGCTATGATGAGAACAGATAGTGATTATTCCTACAATTTTGGAAGGTGTAATACGTGCACCTCATCTTTTAGCTGTGTTGGCTATACAGAACAAGGCAAGCTTGTTTTTTGAAAATCTGTGTCAAGAATAGGTGTCTGGGAGAAGGGAGGAAGAGAGTACAGTATAATGTATATTTTGGCATCTTTGAATGAGCTGTTATCTACATTCTGTTCCCTTTAGCATTTCAGCAGGAGCTTGATACAAGGCATGATAAATATGAGAGGCTTGTGAAACTTAGTCGTGATATCACTATTGAAAGTAAGAGGACCATATTCTTACTACATAGGATTACCAGGTAAGCGGCTTTGATAGTTTCTAAGATTCTTACAAGTTAACTGACTACATCGGGGTGCCCAAACTTTTTGCACCTGGGGCCTGACCGCGCCACCAGAAATGGGTACATTTGCACATGCACATCAGGAACCACTTCCGGGAGTGGTTCTGGATGTGTTTGAGCATGCACAAATGCATCTGTGCCACTCCTGGGAGTTGTTCTGCCACTCCCGGGAGTGGTTCTCGATGTGTTTGTGCTTGCACAAATGCGTCTTTGCCACTCCTGGAGGTGGTTTTGGATGCGCATTGGCGGGCACATCCCCCATCCATTTCCGAGAGTGGCTAGGGCATCGTGAGCCTGATGTATTGGTATTGGGGGCTTAATACGGTCCACAGGCCATAGTTTGGGCACCCCTGGTCTACATAGAAGGGAAGGGTTTCCTTTAAAAAAAAAATGTGGGCCTGAAAACAGGAATTCAATCAGAAATGCATTATTCTTCCGTGGTAAAGAAACTAAACATTTCATTGCTATATTTGATCTATCAAAACAACTTTGCCTAAGCTAACTTTATTTAACTTTACAAAAAACAATCCTAATTGTAGGGAAGCTCATTATAACAGAGATAGGGAATAATTCATTTGGAGTTTTTCCAGTGTTGTGATAAATGTTGTGGACGTTATACCGATGCCTTGCCACTGCTTCGGGAGCTGCACTGGTTACCAGTTTGCCTCCGGTTGCAATTCAAGGTGCTGGTTTTGACCTTTAAAGCCCTACATGACAGTGGGCCAGGCTACCTAAGAGACCGCATTGCCCTAAGGACGTCTGCCCATCCAACCAGGGCGGACCGGAGGGGCTCTCTTGTTGTACCATCCACTAGAGGGGCTCACCTCTCTAGAACAAGGAGGAGGGCCTTCTCCGTGTCCGCACCGGCACTCTGGAACCTCTTACCAACAGAGCTACGTCTCCAGACGGAATTGCTGCCTTTCAGAAAAGAACTTAAAACCTGGCTGGCAGGCCAAGTAATGGGGTGCAGGTGGAAGGGTGTCTTCCGTTGGGTGGCTGGTATAGTGAAATTCCGCCCCCCTCAGTCCCTGCACCCTTTTTTAGGGGGAGGGTAGTTTTTAATCATGTTTTTAATCATGTTTTTATTATGATTGTAAACCGCCCTGAGTTGGCCTTGGCTGAGTGGGCGGTATAGAAATTGAAATAATAAATAAATAAATCTGGGGCATTTAGATCAAGGAAAGAGCTGTGAAATAGAACCTGCACCATCCAAGAATTCCTTTAAGGAAGAAAGGAAGGGAATGTGGATGCTATTGTGCACGTGTCCTGCTTCAGGCTTGTTATGGACAGTTGTTGGGCTACAGTATCAACAGAATGTTGGACTAGGTCAGTTGTGGCGAACCTTGGCACTCCAGCTGTTCTTGAACTTCAATTCCCAGAAACCCTGATCAGCAGGTGTGTTGACTTGGGCTTCTGGTAATTAAAGTCCAAGATCACCTGGAGTGCCAAGATTCGCCATCACTGGACTAGGGTGGTCTTTAGTCAAATCCTTTAAGTCTTGTCTTACATTCTTAAGTCAAAATCTATGAAAATACAGTGGTCTCCCAATGTAAGGTAAAGGCCGCACTTGCTCAAAAGCCAGTCGTATCTGACTCTAGCGTTCAGTGCTCATATCTGTTTATAGCCAAAGAGCCAGTGCTGTCTGCGTCTGCAGATGTTTCTGTGAACAAGTGGCAGGCATGACTAGAGTACATGGAACACTTTACCTTCCCACTGAAGGGGTACCTATTAATCTATTTGCAATGTCTTGCTTTTGAACTGCTAGGTTGGCAGGAGCTGGGACAGACAAAAGCTCACTCCTTCATGCAGCACTTGGGTCTCGAACTGCTGACATGCTGACCTTCCAGTCGACAAGTTCAGTGTCATAACCACTAAGCCACCAAAGTCCCTCTCTCCCAATGTACTGCCAGACAAATGTGGTAGATTCATACATTCTGTACATAAACCTTTGCATCTGGTTTCTGACTATTGAAACCAGAATCTCTTGGGATAAAGGGAAGCATGATATAAGACTCACTATATTTTCCCCTACTTTGGGGAGTTTGTGGCTCCCCTCCAGAAAAGAACATACATATTAGAAAAGTGGTTAATTGCATACCACTAAAAATACCACGCTTTGCTAAAAACCATATTGTTTCAATTTTTCTACTTTCCCGTTTCCTTTTGGTATTTCTGCTACTAAAAGCAGTCACTGTTGACTTAACAATAGTACTCACTAGATCAGCTTGCAAGCACTATAAGACAATGTGGTGATTATAGTGTAAAATAGCATTACTTCTGTGGCTACCCTGAGGCACTAGCAATTGCAGCTGCTGATGTAGCTCCACAGATGATGGTGTTAAAAAGTCTAGACAAATAAAAGCTTGTGTTACAATCTGTTATGTCATCATATTATATCCGTATTGTTTGTTAGATGCCTTCATATTACATCCACACATTCTTGTGTTTTAATAATGGTGCTTCTATGTTCCATCACATTAAACCATTCACTCTCCAATAATCCTTCAGTGGACCTTTTAGAAATGTGTGCTTTTGAAACAATATATTTATCTTATAATATGCTTCCTGAACTGCCCGGATTGTTTGTTACAGCATTTATTTTGGAGTGCCAGATTCATTTTTGTCAATTGCATTTGTCAAACTTGTTTGCAGCCCAGTCATTTTACATTTCATTCTGGGCTCTTTTTAGGTTGTTTACCAGAAGGGTCAAATTATTTGTAAAGCCCTGGGATTCTTTCGTCTCTGTTGATACATATGTCTTCTACAGCTGCTTAGGCATTATAAACACCATCTCTGAATTTGGGAATCAGAATGTCAATTTCTCTTATTTTATTTTTGATATAGTCTTTTGTGCAGAACTAGAATACATATCTATGATTATTGTCATTTTCAGTTTGGATTAATAATTCAGAATAATTATTGCTTTCTTCTATCAAAGCATTATGCATGAATTTAGAAACATTTTTACCACTTTATGTACCATGATAGTTAGATCAAGTATTGCTTTACTATTTTATACTATCATGGCCATAAGTATGTTCTCTGAGTTGTCCATCTCTGTTTAATGAGTTATATATCTGTAGGTTCTTTGAGTTTTGTGTAGTTTAGAAAGATGAATTTTCAGCGCTAATAACATTGCCTCTTTGTTGATGTTCTAATTGTAATTTGGTTTTTATTGTGTAATCACAGTGCTCCCAAGGGGGAAGAAATAATTGCAGAATCTGAGGTCAAATTAGATGCTGTAAGACAGAAGATAAAGCAGGTAGCACAAGAATTGGTGGGAGAGGATATGAATCAGTTCCATAGAGCCATCTCTCCAGGTATGTAGAAAAATAAAAGAAACAAGATTGATAACAGGTAAAACCTGAGATACTTATTTTGGTCTGATTCTATTTTATGATTTGGCATGAGAATATCAGTCTTTGATTCTGTTCCTAGTGACTTCTTGGTTAATGTCATCTTGGTTTTGTTAATATATTTTGCATATTTTAGTCCCCTATGTAGAACTAAGAAGGAAAGAATTCATACTGTATAGAATTCCGGTAAAAATCTTTCTGTATAATACTTTTGTCCTATGGTTGTATTAGTGGTTGCTGACATGGACTGACGCTATTTCATGAGAGGAGCTTGCATATACAATACTTGAGGAGGGTGTATAGCTCAGAGTTAAACCATGTGCTTTGTGTACCAAAGGTCCCAGTTTCAAATCCTCAGTGTTTCTGGACCTAGGAGAACTCTTGCTTATGTTAGCAGAACAAGAGGCTAACTTGAAAATCAGTTTGGTGAACAAAGTACACATCCCCCATTGGAAAGAAATCACATCTGCAGTTTGGTTAAGATGCATTTGTGTTAGTATATATTAAAGAGATCCATTGAGATAGTAAAAAAGAATGGGAATCCTAGTTCTAGCTAAGGTGGAGAAGCAAGGAGCCATGGCTGTCTCCCCCTTTGAGAACAAAGGCAAGATGTCGCCTCTGACATTCCAAGAGAGGATCAAGACAGAAATATGAGAAGGAAGGGACATATCAGTCTTATATGAAGGAAAGTCAGCATAAGACACAACAAGTGGAAGAGTAATCTAGAAAACATGAGAGCTGCTCTGTCTTCTTCTGTGCTAAAGCCTGCATTTTATTTGGTGTAAGGTGAGTTGCATCCAGTTACTCCGTCAATAACCTCAAACCCTGGAATGCCATTGTCAGCCATTGTCTAGGTCAGCATAGCGCTAAATGGTCAATCTCCACATAAAGCAGCTTTGTACGTTCCTACATATACAAGAGATGAATGCTTAAAATTGTTCTTCAGCACATCTGTTTGAAGATTTATGTGGGAAGCACTTCAGCAGAAGATTTGAATGGAAAATCCTAGGTGTGTCAACAAATCTTGCACGTGTGTGAGGATTGGCTTCCCACATTTTTTGAGTCAGTCTTGACAAGTACCCAATAAAAACGTACCATGTTTCATTTGCTGAACCTCAATAAAGCACCAAGACGACCTGTTGATTCTTTGTTAGGAGATAAAGAATAGCTGCTGGCCCAATTTGTCTTGCTACCCCTGAATCAATGCCACCCCACCCCCATTTCTACCCTCTGAGCATCTTAAGCTCTTTGGCATGCCTAATGCTATCATCGTATGGATGGTATATAATATAAACATATAACATGTTTCCTGTTGGGGGTGTGAAAATATTATATACTAAAGAGTAAAGAATAGAACTGATAATCTTACAAGTTTATCTTCTGAGTGGAAGAGCAATTTCCCAATATTACATTCTTTGAGTCCTTAGATGAATAAACATATAGATAGTGAAATCCTCACATGCTTCTTAAAATACCTTTACATAATTCTGTAATCTGCTGTATCAGAACCTACTGAGAGAACTGGTACTTGATTCTGCATTTGCTCTTTTGATTCTGCATTTGCCCTTTTGATTCTGCATTTGCTCTTAAGCAGAGCTGCTGCTGAGGAGAGCCAAACAAAGGAAGTGAGCACTGATAAGTTTGGAGCATGCTTGCAGTTGGAGTAGAGCTGCTTTAGAGGCCCGCGCACCGTTAGATTTCAAACTAAGAACAAAGGATGAATATATTCTTACTAGATAGAAAGGTAGTAAACGTGTGCACTTGTTAAAATGGATTCTGAGGGAACAGCTGTACTTACCTGCAACACTTGTGCCATGTTTGTGTTCTTGCCAAAGCACATGGAGAACTATACTTGTAGCAAGTGCAAGCTGGTTGCATTACTAGAAGAGAAGGTCCAGCAGCTAGAGGCCTGCATATCTAACCATCAACAAATTAAGGAGCTTGAGCTGTTCTTGGACAGAGCGGAGCAGACTATGCTGGATAAAGAAGAGACAGGGCACAGTTCTGAGAAAGAAGGCACTTCACTAACTCAGGAGGGAGATGCTTGGAGGAATGTGACTCAAAGGAGGAGGAGAGTAGGGGATCACTCTGAGAGTCTGAAATTACAGAATCAATTTGAGGCTCTTTCCCTCATCACACCTGATGAGGAACACACAGAGGAACAACTGGTTCCACCTGAGGATCTCTCCTTCATCACACTTGATGAGATCCAGGAAGATAAACAACAGGAACAAACTGAAGTCCTCTCCCTTAATATGGTTGATGAGGAGCATGTAGATGAACAGATTGCAGGAGAGAAGCTCCTTGTACTAGGCGATTCAATAGGTAGAAATACAGAGAGATGGATTTGTGATGCACATGATAACCGTATGCTGACTTGCCTGCCAGGTGCAAAAGTTGCAGACATCATGAGAAATCTAGATAACTTGTTAGAGAGAACTGGGAAGGAGCCAGTGGTCATGGTACACATTGGTACCAATGATGTTGGAAAGGCCAAGCGGTCTGTCCTGGAAGCCAAATTCAGGTTGTTAGGAAGAAGATTGAAGTCCCGGACTTCCAAAGTAGCATTTTCAGAAGTGCTGCCTGTCCCTTGCGCAGGACCTACCAGGCAGGCAGAGCTCAGATGCCTCAATGCATGGATGAGGCGGTGGTGTCGAGAGGAGGGCTTCAGATTTGTCAGGAACTGGAGAACATTTTGGGACAAGCCAAATCTGTTCAGGAGGGATGGGTTGCACTTGAACCATGATGGGACCAGATTGCTGGCACTCAACATCAAAAAGGCTGCAGAGCAGCTTTTAAACTGATAACTGGGGGAAAGCCGACAGGAGCTGGGCAGCATCCGGTTCGGGAAAGTGTGTACTTGAGTAGTGAGGAGGATGCAAAAATTACTGAGCAGAGCAAGGAGCTAGTCACCAGCACTCTAGCAGAAGGATGCAAGAGGCAGTCTAACAATGCAACTGGACTCAAAAGACTGTATCAGGAAAGCATATATAAATGCTTGTATGCAAATGTCAGAAGCCTTCGGAACAAAATAGGGGAGCTGGAATAATTAGTTATAGATAAGAATATTGATATTATTGGCATCACTGAAACCTGGTGGACGGATGATAACCAATGGGATACAGTTATCCCAGGCTACAAACTGTACAGGAAGGATAGGAAGGGACAAACGGGAGGTGGTGTAGCCTTATATGTCAAAGAAGTGGTAAAATCGTACAAACTGGAATATCTAGGTGATTTGGAGTCACCATTAGAAACTCTGTGGGTAAGAGTACCAGGCCACAAGGATGGTCTAACAGTAGGCATATACTATCGGCCTCCGACCCAAACTCCTGAGGGAGACTGGTAGTTGGAGAATGTTGTAAAGGAGGCATCCAAGAAGGGAAGCCTGGGTATAATGGGGGACTTCAATTACTCTCACATAGACTGGGTGAACTGTTGTTCAGCACATGATAAAGATCCTAGATATGCTACATGATTGTCCCTTGGGACAGATTCAGCAAGGCTGTTCTTATGTTCTTATGTTGATGGTTTTTATGGCCTTGTAGAGCTCAAGGTGAAGGTCTTCCACTTCAGTATCATTAGTCTAATCTGGGTGTCACCGGCAAAAATCTCAAGAATAGACTAACATAGGGGTTCTCAACATTTTTCAGCCACATGCCAGACCATGCCCCCTTAGACAGCTGAGCAGGCCGGACTGGTGGTTCCCCCACTGTAAATAATGCCATAAAGCACGCCTGTGGCTGTTGTAAACATGTTTGCGGTTGTCATGGACTCATATTGAGCTGCCGTAAACATGTTTATGACAGCCATAAATGAGTCTGTAGCTGATTCTGGCGGCAGGGGTGGCTGGAGCGAGGTCAGGGACTGGATCATTTGGTACTACGGGCCGGATTCAGCCCACAGGCCATAGTTTGTGAACCCCTGGACTACTGCAGTGTTTTCTCCTTAGGGCTGTCCTTGTCCTTGATACGGATATTGCAATGGATCCACACTGCTGCAGCCAGGTAGATTTCTGGAATTAAGAAATTCAATCATATTACTCCGAATTTGGCCCAGCTATGCTGGTTCCCCATTCTGCATTGTATCAGGCACAAGGTGTTAATTTTAACTTATAAAGCCCTGTATAGTTTGGGACTTAGTTACTTTGCAGAACACCTGTCCCAAATATATACTCTCTGTATCACAAGGTACTCCAAGGCGAGCAGGGCTAGGCCCGCACACCCACCCTGCTTGCCTTGGAAGGGGTAGGAAGCACTTCACCCTCCTTCCCTTCCAAAATTTAAACATTTTACATATTTTTATGTATCTATACCTATAAAATGGTGCATTAACCGTTGGAATGTGACAAAGGATGTTGCACCAGGCCCCACTAGCCCCATCCGAGCCTCCGTTCACTCGCCCGAACGGGGTTCGCAGCTAACTGTCGGGTTGAAATTTTCGACCCGGGGGCAGGAGCCCCCCAGTCGCAAACAAAAAAAAGGAACTTCAATTCCCAAAGTTCCTTTCACCGCGCCAGAGCCAATCAGGCTGAGCGGCGCGGCAAAAGGAACGTTCGAAAACGCGCCGCAGCCAATCAGAAAAAAGCCGCAAAAGAAAAACCGCCGCAGAAACCAAACACGTGCAGCCAAAACTACAAGCCCCAGCGTCCTATGCACCATTAGCGCGCAGAACGCTGAGGCGGCCGGCGCGCGAAAAATAAAAGCTAAAAAAAACACCCGCCACTGCCATTCGTCCCCACGGGCGAGCCAGCATTGCCCGTGGGGGAAAAAAATAACCCCCCCCCCACCGCCGCTGCCCTTCCGTTCCAAAAGCCAGCGGCGCGCGAAAAAAACAAGTAAAAACAAAAACCCCGGTCGCCGCTGCCCTTCCGTTCGAAAGGCCAGCCGGCGCGCAAAAAATAAAAGCAACCCACACCCCAACACCGCAACTGCCCCTCCTTCCCTTCCAAGCTTGGGGTCTTGGATCTCCTCTCGCCTGCCTCCTCGGAAAGGGAGGCAGGTGAGAGGAGATCCAAGTCCCAAAGCTGGCAGGGCTGCTCTCTGCCATGGAAGGGAGAGCAGCCATGCCGGAAACAGCATGGATCGGGTCCCCCGACCCTCCCAGAGACAGCTGGCTCTTTTTTTAGCGATATCCAATACATGCATCGGATAACGGTAAAAATAGGATAATGCTAAGACTTGTGGAACCAAGTTTTGGCGTTATCCGGAGTATTACTGTACTTACTAGAACTTACTCACCAGAGCTGTTCTGACAATTACTGTAAGCCCCCAGTCTTCTTATTTACAGACTGATTTATTATTACCTATCTTATCTTTACTGTGGCAAATCTTGGCAGACACTATCTTAAACTCACTTGTTAGAACCAACTAGAATAGATCCATAGTAAAGGAGAAATGGTGGTAAAAACGATCTATCACATTTTTACTATAGGACTCCTTTTACTATACATTCACATGACATAGTGTGGCTTTTATTTACTTATTTGATACCTTTATATACTGCCCTCTGAGAACAGAATTCCCACACTGGGCAGGTTACAACAATAAAACAAACAGAATGACAAAAATGCATAAACATTCCAAAAGTGGCAGCATATAACCAGTAAAAATAAATCTAAAAAGTCATGATCAACTGAATACAGGGTCCAGGAACAATAATCCTCAAAATTAATTGACTAAAGTGAGGATAACTTTGAATTACTCTCTGTAACATTGCCCTTGCTCAAAAACCAGTCATATCCAACTCTAGGGTTCAGTGCTCATCTCTGTTTACAACAAAAGAGCCAGTGCTGTCTGCAGATGTTTTTGTGGACATGTGGCAAGCATGACGAGACACTGGAGTGCACGGAACGCTGTTTACTCTCTGTACAATTCCATTTTAAGTTGTTTCTTAAATATATTCAGATGAAGACTAACACAGCTCCACAGGTAGATTGTTTCAGAGGATAGATGTTGCCATTAACAAGGCAATCTCTTAGTTATGGCCTTCTTCACAACCCTCAGTGTTGGCACCCCAAGCTTGGAAGGGAAGGAGGGTGAAGTGCTTCCTACCCCTTCCCTTCCAAGGCAAGCAGGGTGGGTGTGCGGGCTTAGCCCTGCTCGCCTTGGAAGGGAAGGGGTAGGAATCGGGTCCCCTTACCCTCCCAGCGGCGGCAGGGGCGGCGGAGAGCGCGGATCGCGTCCCCCAACTCTCCCAGCAGCGAGCACGGTGGGCGCTCCCGCCGCGCAGATCCACCCACCCCCGCTGCCGGCAGAGAGCCGGCCAAGTGCTTGGCCAGCTCCCTGCCGGCAATGGCAGCAGGTGAGTGCAGAAAAACGACAGCATCGGATAACGCCAAAATAGCGTTATCTGGTGCAAACCCCCCCCCCCAAAATAATAATAATAATTTTTTAAATAAAAATAAAAATCGCATGTTGTTATCCAATTTTGGCATTATCCGATGCTGGCGTTATCCGGAGTTTTACAGTAAGTAACTTTCAAATGGATCTACTTTATCTGTCTCTTACTTTAGCATAGTAAGTTGCAGATAAAGTAGGCCCATTTGAATAAATAACATTTAGAGAGGAGGTGACTAAATCTCCTATTTAATAGGATTATTCAATTTCCTATGCTGAGCAACAGGATTTTGGCCACTGAGTACTAAAACCATGAAGATACTTAACAAAGAGTGCCAGATGTTTGTTTATGCCTAAGGCTCAAGATTGCCTAACACTAGGGAAACCTTTGGCTGCAACCACACCAAGTAAATTTTGCCAGTTAGTCTTTATGCTGTATTCTGTCACACTTGGCACAGTTGTCTGCCTTCTTTGTTCTAGGTTTCCCCTGCTTGATAACTGAAGGAAAAGCAAAGGGAGATAATACTGAGAAATTTTTGAAATGGTAGCTGTGTTAATCTATGTTTCAAGCATATCAGAGAGCAAAAAAAAAAAAAACACAAGGGGGGAAAGTGGTACATTTTTGTCTTTTTGTTTTGTTTACTCTCTGATGATACTGAGAAATACTATATGAATGGACAATACCATCTCAGAAGTCAAACAAGGTTCTTTCCGAGCACCTAAGGACATAACATGATTAATTTGCCACCTATGTCTTGAAAACCAATGAATAGAAAGGATATTCTATTACTGTACATATTTGTCTTTGCAGTAAGCAGTCTGTTAAGAGGATTGCGTCTTGTAAAGAGTATGCATCCACTTTCCATTATATTGAAATGTATTGTAAGAGGCGCGCTGTAAACCTACGACCTCTTCGGTATGATCTTGTCCATCATGGTTAGTGAAATTTGTCAAGGTGTCTGGGGAGTGGCATGGAATGTTATTAATTCATCTTTGAAGAAGGGTATTATTCCCTCTAAACTACTGCAGTGGCTCAAGTGGCTAAGACGCTGACTGGGAGGCAGAAGGTCAGCAGGTCGATTCCCAAGTACTGCAGGATGGAATGAGCACCCGTCTTTGTCCCAGCTCCTGCCAACCTAGCAGTTTGAAAGTAAGAAATTGCAAGCAGATAAATTGGTAACACTTCAGGAGGAAGGTAAACAGTGTTCCGTGCACTCCAGTGTCGAGGCATGCTTGCCACATGTCCACAGAAGTGCCTGCAAACGCAGATAGTGCTGGCTCTTTGGCTATAAACAGAGATGAGCACTGAACCCTAGAGTCAGATATGACTGGTTTTCGAGTAAGGGCAACCTTTACCTATTATTCCCTCTGGTTTAAAAGAAACAGTCATCTACCCATTTCTGAGGAAAAAACCCCAAATTTAGCTACACATGTTCTTGATAACTATAGGCCTCTATCTATAGCTATAGGTCATCACTAGGATCTTCTCAGTGGTGGCACCAACATTCTGGAGTTCATTACCTGTTGAACTGCACCAGGTGCCATCTCTGGATGTTTTTAGAAGGCAACCTTTCTCTTCAAAGATGCATTTAGAGACATCTTTCCAATAGCAGACCAATAGTTCAGTTAATTTTACTAATTTATAATTTTATACCTCATTGTCAATATAGTTTAATGTACTTTGTTTGATTTACATATTTACATATTGTATATTGGTTGTGATGGTTCAAGGCTGAGTTGTCTTTATGGGTTGTGGGTTATGGTTTGTGATTTATAGTTATCTCTAAAAAAAAATAACGGTTGTACACAGTTACTACCTAGAGCAGTGCTGGTGAACCTTTTGAGACCAAGTGCCCAAACAGAGGGGTGGGGCGAACTATGTCCTGGGGAGAGAGAGGAAGCGCTTCCGTTGGGAGGCTGAGCAGAGTGGCGGGGCGAACTCTGTGCTGGGCTGGCAGTGTGTGTGCCAACAGAGATGACTGGAAGTGCCACATCTGGCACGTGTGCCAAAGGTTCGCCACCACTGACTTACAGTGAGAAAATATCCCATTGGTTTTTATCTGATGTTTGTATATTGCAAGAGCACCCAGAGTAGTGTTCCCACTAAGTTGGTCAGCAAACAAATATTAATAATAAATAAATAAAAATTCTGCAAAAACAAATCTTCCAGTCATACAGTATTGTACTCACATTTGGCAGTAGTATTCTGCAAAGTGAAATAGAGATATCAGATTTTGTTTCTCAGAAACAACTTGTTCAGTTGTTCTCAGACTTCCTAAAATATTGTTCATTGGCTTGAAATTAGACATGAAATGTTCACTCATCTCTATTTTCTACATATCCTTTTAAAATTGTTCATGGGGACCCAGAACATCCTTCCTGTGGAGACTGTTTAAATTTTTTTTTTAAAAAAAGGAGTTGTAAGTAGTGGCTATTTGTTAAAACACAAAGCTTTTAGGGATGTGCATGTTTTTAGTATAAAAACTATAAATAGAACTGCTGCAAGTTTGATTCTTGGGAATATTGTTTGACATCTGCAATTGTGAAATGCTTTTTTTGGGGTTACTCCAAGCCGTTGTTCTTTTGACTGGAAGATAAAACAATTCTGGCAGAGCACAAAAGAAGTTTCATGCTTTCCCTCATTAGGAATAGTGCTAGCGGCATGCAGAACATTTCCCCAAAGGATGCTTGTTTGAGCTCAGATGCTGAGCATGGTGGTAATAATTGAACAATAACAAAAATGATGCCTGTTTTCTACACATCCTTTAACAGTACAGATTGTCCCAAGGGATGATTAAACAAGCAAACTATGAGATACTGAAATAACTAGTTAAAAACAAACATGCAGAGCCACTCGGGCACATTGTTATGAATACTGTTCTTTTGAATTACTTTTGAAGTTGAAATACTTGTAACATAGAATCTGTCCCTTAGTGCTTGTATTTCCTACAGCATATAGGAAATGTATCATGAGTCCTCTCCCTATTGAAAAGGCAACCAGAAGGATATCCCCAGGTACTATCCAGTAACTGGAAATAAAACACAGAATTACTCTTCCCCTGTTCATCTTTCTTATTGCACTTCTCACTGTTCATCTTTCCTATTGGGGATGCGGGGTGGAAGGTACTCAAGCATTTGCTGGTGGATGATGCATCTGAGGAAGCAGAGAGGGAGAGCAAAGCTTGGGGTGTTGAGCTGCACTTACATATGGTGTGGCTGGATTCTGATTGAATTTTGGCCACAGCTCTTGCCAGCTTTGCTGTGAGGTCCATGGTTCTATGCCCTTGAAAGTCCCATGAGATCGTCGAGGCTGCAGAAAGCTATAAGATGAGGATGTGGTTGTCGCACCAAGAGTTGTATATCCCTGCTTTTGAGGATACAAGTCACTTATTTTTGAAACTGAAGAAATGGATCCTAAGGTGTCATGTGATAATAAACATCTTCCTTAGCCTCATTGTACTTGACAGCAGTGTTGCTCAGGATATCCATAGAATTCTGCAATGATGGGGTAGGAGAATCATCAAAGATTACTTGATTCAATGTCCTTGTGTGTCTAAAATATTTTACATATTTTTATTTAATTTAAACATTTTACATATTTTTATGTATCTATACCTATAAAATGGTGCATTAACCGTTGGAATGTGACAAAGGATGTTGCACTAGGCCCCACTAGCCCCGTCCGAGCCTCCGTTCACTCGCCCGAATGGGGTTCGCAGCTAACTGTCGGGTTGAAATTTTCGACCCGGGGGCAGGAGCCCCCCAGTCGCAAACAAAAAAAAAGGAACTTCAATTCCCAAAGTTCCTTTCACCGCGCCAGAGCCAATCAGGCTGAGCGGCGCGGCAAAAGGAACGTTCGAAAATGCGCCGCAGCCAATCAGAAAAAAGCCGCAAAAGAAAAACCGCCGCAGAAACCAAACACGCGCAGCCAAAACTACAAGCCCCAGCGTCCTATGCACCATTAGCGCGCAGAACGCTGAGGCGGCCGGCGCGCGAAAAATAAAAGCTAAAAAAAACACCCGCCACTGCCATTTGTCCCCACGGGCGAGCCAGCATTGCCCGTGGGGGAAAAAATAACCCCCCCACCGCCGCTGCCCTTCCGTTCCAAAAGCCAGCGGCGCGCAAAAAAAACAAGTAAAAACAAAAACCCCGGTCGCCGCTGCCCTTCCGTTCGAAGGGCCAGCCGGCGTGCAAAAAATAAAAGCAACCCACACCCCAACACCGCAACTGCCCTTCTTCCGAACGGGCCACCCAGCATGGCCCATGGGAAGAAAAGGCACCCCTGCCGCAAGTGCCCTTCCTACCCACGGGCCACCAAGCATGGCCCATGGGAAGAAAAGGCACTCCCCCCCCCGCGCAAGTGCCCTTCCTACCCAGGGGCCACCCAGCATGGACCATGGGAAGAAAAGGCACCCCCCCGCAAGTGCCCTTCCTACCCACGGGCCACCCAGCATGGCCCATGGGAAGAAAAGGCACCCCCCCGCAAGTGCCCTTCCTACCCATGGGCCACCCAGCATGGCCCATGGGAAGAAAAGGCACCCCGCCGCAAGTGCCCTTCCTTCCCATGGGCCACCAAGCATGGCCCGTGAGAACAAAAGGCACCCCCCTAAAAAAATGCACCAAAAACAATCCAAAAACACTCAAAGAAACCCCCAACCAAAACCAAAAAACAGTAAAAAAAACCACACACACAAACCCCCACCCAAAACCCTAAACAAAAAAACGCCCCCCAACCCCAAACCCCACCTTAAAAACACACACACACACAAACCCCCACCCAAAACCATACACAAAAACAGAACGCCCCCCAACCCCCCCCAAAAAAAAACCCTTTAAAAAAACCCGGACAGAACTTACCAAAAGACGACTTGCCCCGATGAAACCCGGAAATGAAATGAAGAGAAGAAGAGACTCATCCAATTCCAAAAAAATTGCTCAACACCACCACCCAGTGGCCAAAGGAGAAAAAACATCCAAAATATTCCAAAATATTCAATAAATCCCCAAAAATAGGGTAATCAATTCAAAAAACATTCAAAAAAATCCAAAAAAATCAAAAATAATTCATAGATAAAATAAAAAAATAACTTTTCCATAAAAAATAAAAAAATTAAAAATACATTCAATTTAAAAAAACATAAATTTACACATTTTTAAAATTATTATCCAAAATAAAACAATTTACAAAAATTCACAAAAAACTTAAAAAACCACTTCAAACAGCCCGGCACTGAGGAAGCCAGCACACAAAAAAAGCCAAAAAAAGCCCCCACTGGGAGCGCAAGTCGCCGCAGGCGGACGCAGCGCCTCAAAGCCAAAAAAACAGAAAACCTTACACCACCATTTAAAAAAGCACAGCACCATTGGTTCAAGAAAAAAAAAGGAACCCTTTACTATCCAACACAATTTTAAAAAGCCCGGCACCGCCGGGCAAAATATGCTAGTGAGCCTATAAAATGAAAGATGGTATGTGAGTAAAAGTATGAAGTGAGAACAGTTATGTTTGCGGTAATTTTTTAATGTATTGAATCTTTACCCATTTCTTATGATATACAAATGCCTGCTCATGAACTGAGTTTGATCCTGTTGGGTTGAAGACTGATTCAGCCTCCCATCCTTCTGAGATCGGTAAAAGGAGTTCCCAGCTTGTTGCGGGCAAATTATAGTTTGTGTAATTCTTTATAAACTGCACAGAGAGTGCTTTGATACTGTGAGGCAGTACATAAAATACTGTAGCTGCATTTTTTAAATATAATTTTTATTAATTTTTCAAAAAATACAAAAATAAGAAAGAATCATACAATACATAATACTAAAATACAAAACAATACATAAATGAATAAAGCTTTCCCTTGCTCGAAAGCCAGTCGTATCTGACTCTAGGGTGCAGTGCTCATCTCTGTTTCTAAGCCAAAGAGCCAGCATTGTCTGCTTTTGCAGACGTTTCCGTGGTCATGTGGCAGGCATGACTAGACACCGGAGCGCACGGAATGCTGTTACCTTCCCACCGAAGTGGTCCCTATTTATCTACTTGCAATGTCTTGCTTTCGAACTGCTAGGTTGGCAGGAGCTGGGACGACGACGGGAGCTCATTTCCGTCCTGCAGTACTCGGGAATCGAACTGCTGACCTTCCGCTTCCCAGTCAGCGTCTTAGCCACTTGAGCCACTGCAGTACCCCACATAAATGAATATAGATAAAAATAAATGAATACATAAATGAAAATAATGTTTATATTGCTCATCTTTTTTTAAACTGGTCTCATTTTTAACCCAGTCATCATTCATCAAATACCTCACTCGTCGAATACATTCCTTGTATATATATATATATATATCTCATCTAATATATAAACACTTATATTTTTACATGTATATTTCAATAATTTTATTATGTTTTAACCATATTGTATATTAATGAGCACAAACACAAAATAAAATAAAATGAAATCACCCGTGATATTTACAATGCCCCGGAGACTGTATTTTTCCATAAGCCACTTCAAATCAAAAAGCTTAACTATCCTGGTACTGGCCTACCACCTTTCCCTTCAATCAATGTGTGTTCCAGAAGTAGTTTCCATATATTCTGAAATTTATTTTCCTGAACTATACCCTTCCTCAAATTCAATTCTCAGGTAAGCTTGTCATCCAATGCTATTTCCCACATTCCTTTATTCCAATCTTCATTTTTTTAACCAAAACATCACTTTTCCAGTTATTTGCTATGCATTGTCTTGCTGTTGTCAACAGAGCTAATAAATCTTTTTACTCACATCTATATTTGTCTGCACCACGGGAATTTGATGGTGGGGGCAAAATAAACATGTTTCTTTTTATGGCGGAAGGACTTAGGACCATGATGGTGAACCTTGGCACTCCAAAGTGTTCTTGGACTTCAATTCCCAGAAACCCAAGTCTCTGTGATTCCACACAAATGAGTTTGCTGTGCATATGTGCAGTAAACCCATTCATTGGATTTACAGAGACTTGTGCTTCTGGGAATTGAAGTTCAAGAACAGCTAGAGTGCCAAGGTTCACCATCACTGGCCTAGGAGGTTGCAAGATAAGAGGGGGTTACATGCAATCCCCCCCATAGAAACTGAGAACTAGAAGACTAGTGTAGTAAAGATCTCAAAGAACAATGGGTTTTGAGGAGGGATTTAAAAGTAATAAAAGGGATGGAATCAGTCAGACTTCTGGGTGGCAGTTTAAAGGATATAGAGAAAAAAGGGTGTCTTGGGACCAGGAGACCTTCAAAGGATAGTAGAGCTGAATGAGAGAGTCTGTTTCTGGCAAAGATGTATTGGGATATGAAAATAGAGAATGAGATGGTGATTGGCTATGGAAGATAATATGTTAGAGCTAGGAATGGGCAGTAAACCTATATAGAGATTTAAGGAAGTAGTGTAGTGTGATGAGAAAAGGGAAGGGTTTGTACTGCAGATTCCTGGATAGACAAGGACAGTAGGGAATTTACAGAGTAGCAGATTGTAGTGGCATTCCTGGTGAGAGGTGATTAAGCAATGGAGCAGTATTCTTCTGATGGCCTAAAGAACAAGAGCTGTAGTTTTGCTGTGTTCTGAGAGGTATAACAACACAACTTGGTTCTGAATTGAGTATGAGGGAAAACAAAGAGGCATCAAAGATGAAACCAACCTCTTCAACAAGATAGCTAATTAAATACTCAGAGGGTAAGATAAATGTATGGGGGATGAGAGCTTGTAAGGGAAGATGGGAAGTTTGATCTTGGATGTAATGAACTCAGGCTGATGATAGCATACATGGGGCCACTTTCTGGAAATGGTATCTCTGGTCTGAAAATCTCAGCTCATGTAAAACTGGGTGGCTAGACAGCTAGTGAGGACTAGTAATGAGGACCCATTTGTATTTTGTCAGTATTTCACATATTCACTGCTGGTCTATTTCTAGGTACCATACATACTCGAGTATAAGCTGACCCGAATATAAGCCGAGGTACCTAATTTTGACCTGAAAACCCAGGAAAATAGATTGACCTGAGTATAAGCTGAGGGTGGGAAATGTAGCAGCTGCTAGTGAGTTTCAATAATCCAAATACATGAAAATATGGTAAAATTAATTAAATTGTTGGCACATCTCTATCCAGTGCGATCTTGGGACCATCGTGTTCAGTGACTCAAGTATAACCTGAGTCCCCTTTTGGGGGCTAAAAAACTCAGCTTATACTCGAGTATATACGGTATATTTCATGGTGTTTTAACCTTTGAAGCAGTACATGGCTTTGAAGCCCTACTTGAAGGAATGTCTTATCATATATATAGTTATCCAAATTGTAATGTCTTAATTTTAAAAAAAATCTTTTGTAAATGAGCAAAAATAAAATAGTTATTGCCAGAATTTTAAAACTTTTTAAAAAACATATGATATACAAGCAGAATTGGATAGTTATGGTTGTTTAGTTACTAATAAATACTGTGGTTTTGTGATCAAGAAGGAGGATCACTCATTGTAGGTACCTTCCTGATGTATATTCATTACAGAAATCAACCTTAGGGATTTCTGTTACTCATTGCTGCCTCTAACTGTATTTATTTGTACTGTGATGAAAAAAGCGACTATGATGAGCATAGTAATGAAGCATCTTGTTATTAAGACACCCAACTCAATCTTTTCTTTCCATCAAAATCTAAGGAAGTTGTTTTGGTTCTAGATAGGTGTCTGGTGTCAGTAATGGACTGGATAAGAATTAAAAAACTGAAACTTAATCCAGATAAGTCAGAGGTGCTCCAGGTCAATTGAAAGGCAGATCAAGGGCACCACACTACCTTTGGTCCAAACTAAAAGACCACATCACCCTTTGTGAGACTGCCTGGGTATTAAGATTTCAGGGGAGGCTTTCGAATCATAGAATAAATGAGTTGGAAGAGGCCTTTTAGGCCATTGAGTCCAACCCCCTGCTCAATGCAGAAATCTAAATCAAAGCAGTTATAACACATGGCTGTCATCCAGTGTTGGAGCATTCACCACCTCTCGAGGCAGTTGGTTCGACTGTCATACTACTCTAGCCATTAATATGTTTTTTCCTAATATTCAGTCTATATCTGTCTTCCTGTAGTTCCAGCCCGTCCTCCACCCTGGGATGATGGTGAACATATCTTTCCCTTCCTCTTTATGATTGATTATTTTTCAGGTATTTGAATAGTGCTATCATATCTCTCTCAGACTCTTTTTATCAAGGCTAAACATGCCCAGTTCCTTCAGTCTTTCCTCATATGGCTTGGTTTCCATTCCTCTGATCATCCTAGTTGCCCTTCTCTGTACCTGCTCTAATATATTTGCATCTTTTTTGAAGTGTGGTGCCCAAAATTGGACATAGTCCTCTAGATGCATTCTAACTAGTGCTGAATTTCTCTTAGCCCTTCTTCCCTCAAAGGTATGTTTGGTGTGGACACGGGAGAATACCTTCTCTGTCACTGTTTACAACATCTGCCCTGCTACGGATCGCTGTTAGGGGCATGTCAAGTCAAGCAGAGGAGACAAAGAATGAGACGTCAGTGGCGGCTGGAGCAAGGTCACGGGCTGGATGAGTTGGTGCCATGCAGGAAAACTGTGGGGGGAGGGGAGTGGGTGGTGGTGGTGGTGGCGCCTATCCAGCCTGCCCACAGTCTGAGGGGGCATGATCCAGCCCCCATCTTTAAAAGGTTGAGGACCCTTGATGTAAACCATCTTGGCTCTTTTAGAGGAGAAAGGTGGGGTGAAATATTTTAATATATGTATGTATTGCTATGCGTCAAGCCCATTAGGACTTCTGGCAACCCTTTCCAGGTACTCCTAGGTAGAGTATACACAGAAGTGATTTACCATTCTCTTTTCTAGGTGTGCCCTGAGACCATTCATCTTACCCATGACTACATAGGCTGGGTCTTCTCTTTAAATCAAAGTGGGGAATTGAACTCCCAGCTTCTGCCCCTGCAGCCATATACCTAAACCATTGAACTTATATTGATTGAGCATGTGAACATAACAGTAGTAGTAGGGACAGATGGTTGAAGACCCAACTAGACGTACAAGAATCCTTGACTTGATCCTGAGTAATACTCAGGATCTGGTGCAAGATGTTAATGTGACTGATTCAATAGGGAACAGTGACCACAACTCAATTATGTTTAACTTTATCATAGACCGCAAGTCACTGATAAAATCTAACACAGAGACCTTAAATTTTCAAAAAGGAAATTTCCCAAAAATGAGGAAACTAGTAAAAAAAAAGCTGGAAGGGAAAATTGAGAGAGTCCAAACACTCCAAGAGGTATGGAGGCTGTTTACAAAAACAATAACAGAGACCCAATTGGAATGTATACCCAAAAGGAAAAGGGGCACTGCCAGGTCCAAGAGGACTCCGTTGTGGCTTACAGGAGCTGTTCGGGAAGTGATCAAAAGCAAGAAAAGCTCGTTTAGAAGATGGAAGGCTTGTCCGAATGAGGACAGCAGGCAGAACCATAAATTCTGGCAGAACAAATGCAAGGCAACAATCAGGAAAGCGTATAGCTAAAAATACTCAGAGAAATAACAAAGACTTCTTTAAGTACATTAGAAGTAAGAACCCAACTAGGAAGGCCATTGGACCATTAGATGACAATGGAAGGCAAGGGGTTATTAAAGAGGAAACAGATTGCAGAGTCTCAATGAATTCTTTGCTTCATTATTCACTGAAGAAGACAGAGACCACATGCCCAAAACAGAGCCTATCTTCGTAGGGAGGGAAACTGAAGAATTAAGCCAGATAGAAATAACCAGGGAGGTGGTCCTTGCATGTCTTGTTAAACTAAATGCTAATAAATCACCAGGACCAGATGGCATCCATCCACGAGTTCTCAGGGAACTTAAAAATGAAATTGCTGATCTAGCCAAAATATATAATCTTTCCCTCAAATCAGGGTTTGTGCCTGATGACTGGAAGGTTGTTGGAATATTGAGGGGGGGGGGCATGTGGGAATCTGATAGGGATGAACCATAAGACAAGTTCATGAGAGTGCAAACACTCCTGTTTGCCTTATGAGTTCCTCCCGAGAGATGTCCTGCATCCCTTTTCTATGTTTCAATATATCCCTGAAAAAATGTCAGTACACATGAATTCAAGGTCTAAGTGTCTACTATAGAGGGACTGATCACGCAGGTTTAACGAGGTTAGCATGCTATCTTAGCTGTTCTAACCAATCAGGCACGTACCGTAGCTTGCATGATTCTCACACGGTACCCTAATGTTAGAAACAATGTATGCCGAATGTACCTACAGCTGACTGCTCTCTATTGTTCACTATGCAACCCATTTTGCTCCCTTTCTTCTAAATACACTATTGTTCCTGTATTCTTATCTGCTGCTGAATTTTGGCAATAAAAGATACTGCTTGGGGTTGGTCGTTAGAGCTCTCTCCAGGCAACCGGCTGGACCGTATCTCTGCCTGGGCATTTTCATGGTATCAGGATTTCCTCCCACAGAAGGTAGCGAATGTAACACCAATTTTCAAAAAAAGATCCAGGGGTGATCCAGGAAATTACCGACCTGTCAGTTTGACATGTGTCCCAGGTAAAGTGATGGAAACCATCCTGAAAGGTAGAATTAATAGGCACATAGAAGAGGAGGCGCTGCTAAAGGAGAGCCAACATGGCTTTTGCAAGGGCAAATCATGCTTCACTAATCTTTTGGAATTTTGTGAGAGTGTCAACAAGCATGTGGATAAGGGGAATCAAGTTGACATTGTTTATCTGGACTTTCAGAAGGCTTTTGACAAGGTCCCACACCAAAGGCTCTTGAATAAACTTACCAGTCATGGAATAAAGGGACAGGTCTTGTCCTGGATCAGTAACTGGCTAAGGGACAGGAAACAGGGTAGCACTAAATGGACACTTCTCCAAGTGGAGGGAAGTAAAGAGTGGGGTCCCCCAAGGTTCAGTACTGGGACCCCTGCTTTTCAACCTCTTCATAAATGATCTAGAAGTAGGAGTAAATAGCAAGGTAGCCAAATTTACTGACGACACTAAATTATACAGGGTAGTGAAAACTGAGAGATTGTGAGGAGCTCCAAAGGGATCTCTTGACACTGGGGGAGTGGGCAAAACAGTGGCAAATGAGCTTCAACATTGTAAGTGCAGAGTGATGGATGTTGGGGCAAAAAAAACCCAATTACATTTATGAACTGATGGGGTCTGAACTCTCTGCGACAAACCAGGAAAGGGACCTTGGTGTCCTGGTGGACAGCTCAATGAAGGTGTCAACTCAGTGTGCCTCAGCAGTGAAAAAAGCAAACTCAATGCTAGGGATCATTAGGAATGGTATAGAAAATAAGTCAGCAAGTGTCATTTTGCCTCTTTATAAATCTATGGTGAGGCTCCATCTGGAATACGGTGTACAGTTCTGGTCGCCATACCTCCAGAAGGCTATTATGGAGTTGGAAAAAGTGCAGAGGAGGGCAACCAGAATGATTAGGGGACTGGAACACCTTCCTTACCATCTGAGGCTGCAACAGTTGGGCCTCTTCACTCTTGAATGACGGCGTCTAAGAGGTGACCTGATTTAAGTTTATAAAATCATGCATGGTGTGGACAAAGTAGATAAGGAAAAACTGTTTTCACTATTGCATAACACAAGAACTAGGGGACACTCCATGAAACTTTTGGGTACTAGTTCTAAAACAAATAAGAGAAAGTACTTTTTCACCCAGAGGATCACTGGTCTATGGAACTCCCTGCCAGAAGAAGTGGTGACAGCTGTCAGTCTTGACAGCTTCAAGAAAGGATTAGACAAGTTCATGGAGGACAAGAGTATCAATGGCTATAATTATGGATACTTAAGGACAACCTCCGAGTTGGAGAGATAGGCAGGATATCTCTCAATGCCATTTCCAGGGAATCCTAAGCAGGTGAAGGCTTGGGAATAAATCCCTAAAGGAAATGGTGAGCCACTGTGTGAGACAGAATGCTGGACTGGATGGGCTGTGGCCTGTTCCAGCAAGGCTGTTCTTATGTTCTTGATTCCACTGCCCTGACAAAACAAAAGTACAGCAAACGTTCCTAAGAAAGGAAGGGGTTAGAGTGAATTGGAAGAGGAAATATCTAAAACAGGGATTCTCAACCTGTGGCCCATGGGCCGGATGCAGCCCATGGTACCATTTCATGTGCCCCCCTTCACCACACCCAGAAGTGCCATGTGGAGGAGGAAGGACAAAATGGCCTTCTGGCCCCCAAAGCTGTCTAAGGGAGCGTGACCCGGCCTTTGGCTTTAAAAAGTTGAGAACTCCTGCTCTAAAAGTATGTGGGGAAGAGGACAATGCAGTAGATAGGAATCTGCAATGAGAGAAGCAGCCCAGGAGAAGAAATATATTCATTGACAGTAGAGGGAGAAACATCATTAATGTGAAACAATCAGCCAAATATTTGCTTTGTAGACTTCCAGTATACAGTATGTTGTTATAATAAAAGTTTTAGAATAGGTACCATGTGTCTTGTGCACAATTGTTCATATACATTTGTATATACCAGCAGTTTAAAAATACATATGTAAGGAACACTCATTGCAACCAGTAGTTTGATACTGAAAATATTCAGTGAGAAGTAAGATGTCCTCATAAATTTCATAAGAGGATGTGGGGAAAGCTACTTGAATTGCTGAGCAAAATGAGACAGCTGAATAACACAGGAACAGGATATAACTGTAAAATTAACAAGTTCATCCCTTTGCTGTTTTTGAGAGCAGAAATGGAACTCCAAAGGTGGAAGTGAAGTTTCCTGATGAGACTATTTTCATCACTGTCCAGATTTTCTAAACAAATAATTTTAAATCATTAACTCTAAAAGAGTTTGATTTTTAAAATTTGGGATAGATGTTCACTTTTCCCCATTGTTATTGAGATGTCTTTCTGTAATAGATTGCAGCTTATTTTTGTCAAATAAATTGGGTTTCCAATCATTCTGGCTGCATCAGAGGCAGAAGGTCAGCAGTTTGATTCCCGAGTACTGCAGGACGGAATGAGCTCCCGTCTTTGTCCCAGCTCCTGCCAACCTAGCAGTTCGAAAGCAAGAAATTGCAAGTAGATAAATAAAGACCACTTTGGTGGGAAGGTAACAGCATTCCATGCACTCTGGTGTCTAGTCATGCCTGCCACATGACCACAGAAACGTTCGCAGAAGCAGACAGTGCTGGCCCTTCAGCTTTGAAACAGAAATGAGCACTGAACCCTAGAGTCAGATACGACTGGCTTTCGAGCAAGGGAAACCTTTACCTTTAGTGAAATTGTAAATCGACATATAATTTCCCCTTTGGAAGCTGCATACATGGATTCTGTGGCATAGTACTGAAAACAATTATAAAATTAAAAGACTGAGTTCAGGATTAGTGAACTTTGTTTTCACTGGTAGAATGGTGAAATCCAGCAGACTGGGGTGAAGTCATTTTTCTGCCTAGCTCTAGTCGTTCACTTGGCTCTTCTCTAGTTGGGATTGACATTTGGATATACATACAGTATCTGTTTATAAGGGTCAGTTTACAGCACTTCTTTTTTTAATGTATACTTGAGGCAAAATCCATTTGTTAGACCCAACAAGATTCAATCGTCGACTACAACTCATATCCAAGAATACATTTTTTTTCCTGAAGCAGGAAAAATATCAGTGGCGTGAATTTTTTTTAAGTTGGATCCCTGCTTGCCATGAAGCGACCCACACACTATGATCACGGAGCCAACTCCTGCAGCACGTATGAAATGAGACATGCAGGATTCTACACCGGGACCATGATGGACTGCCGCAGCCTTGAGGATATTGACAAGGAGTGCCTTCACAGCCAGTCCATCTGGCATGGCCTCTTCTGCCTCCATGACTGTAGGGAATCAGAGTTCCTCCTCTGCTCATTTTGCCGTTGGACCCAATGTGATGGTTTCCAGTGGCATTTCCTCCACTGAGGGGACCATCACCCCACCTAAAGGGGCTCATCCGCCCATAGCTGTTGGCCCTTTTAGGGAGCCAGGTTAGTTAACCACCGCCTGACACTTGGTGTTGAGTTGCTGGCTGTACGGTCTACTCTATTACCATTGCCTGACACTTGGTGTTGAGTTGCTGGCTGTATGGTCTACTCTATTACCATAGCGGGATGTCAAGCAGGATTCAGTGAACCCACTATAATAGGGCTGAACACTTGGATTTCAGCTCTTAATGTTTTATGCAAATTAAAACCTTAGAGACTGCATCATCCCAAGAGTGTCCGCCCGTCCAACCAGAGCAGATCGGAGGGGCTCCCTAATTGTTCCATCTGCCAGAGGGGCTCATCTCTCTGGTACACGAAGGAGGGCCTTTTCCGTGTCCGCACCGGCCTTGTGGAACCTCCTGCCTGTAGAGTTGCGGGAGCAGATGGAGCTGCTACCTTTCAGAAAAGACATAAAAACCTGGTTGGCGGGGCAGGTGTGGGGCCCAGATGGAAGAGTGGCCCCCGCCTGTTGGCTTATAAATTAAACCCTCATTTCTTTTAATTGTCAATGAAGGCAGTTTTTTAATGTGGGTTTTTAAGAGGAATGGGGTAGGTGGGTGGGTATGTTGGGTTTTAATTGGTTATTGTTTTATGTGTGTTTTAACTTGTTGTGAGCCGCCCAGAGTCGGGTTTACCTGATTGGGCGGCATATAAATTTGAATATATATAAAAAATAAAAATAAAAACTTTATTGGCATTAAAACAGTTAAGCATTTGTTAAGGAGAATAAATAATGACATTACAGTGGTATTGGGAAAGGTGAAAAGCTTGTTTCTTATAAGACTTGAGAGGCATTTCTTATTTGTCAGGACTGTTTTGAATGCCTTTTTTAGTGTATGAGTTGCTGAATTGTATTTGAAGGTTCCAGACATGTCAACAAGGCAGAATAGTTAGTTTTACCTAGACATGTCTATTGTAGGCTGGTCAGTTTGAATGCATAAAGTCCCTTCCTGGCAATGGAAAAATAGCAAGGAGCTTAATTCCATAGTGGGAGCAGTGACTGTGAAAGCCTTTGTGTGAACCTTTCCCATAACTTGAGATTTATCACTTAGGATGGCGTACTTTTGCATGAACATTTGTTTCAACTCATTGGAGTTTGTGAGGCAAATGTAATGTAAACATAAACAAGGCTCGACTTGATGGTTTCAAAATTCTTGCCCTTTTAGCATTGACATTTAGGGCAGATCCAGTGGATGTTGTTTTGGGAGGAAAAGTCAAGCCTTTTTTTTTTAAAAAAGTATTTTCCTAATAAATCAGAGGGAGTTTTTAAATATATAACCAGAAGACACCAAATATTTTGTTGTTTGTTGCATAAAAAACTTGTCTTATTTCCAATAAAATCATAGCAGTGCTAACTTGACAATAATCCAATGACTGTAACAGGCCAAGAGAAAATGGCTTGCCCCAAAGCTGTTGGTCAGATTTATAGCTGACTGCCCGGACATTCTGCTACGGCAGTGATAGCTAACCTTGGCACTCCAGCTGTTCTGGAACTTCAATTCCCAGAAGCCTTGATCAGCAGGAATGCTAACTTGAGCCTCTGGTATTTGCTGTCCAAGAACAACTGGAGTGCCAAGGTTTGCCATCACTGCACTATAGTAATGGAGTAGACCATACAGCCAGTGACTCAACACTGAGTGTGGGGCAGCGGTAAATAACCTAACTACCTAAAGGGGCCGACAGCTTGCAGGCGGATGAGCCCCTTTAGGTATGGTGATGGCCCCCATAGTGGATGAAATGCCACTGGAAACAATCATATTGGGCCCAACAACAAAATGAGCGGAGGAGGAACCGATTCCCAATGGTCATGGAAGCGGAAGAGGCCATGCCAGATGGACTGGCTGTGAAGACACACTTTGTTAGTATCCTCAAGGCTGTGATAGCCCAGTGTTAATTTCTACATGTCTCATTTCATACATACTGCAGGAGATGGCTCTGTGATCACAGTGTGTGAGCCACTTCATGGCAAACTGGGATCCACCTTAAACAAATTCATGCCAATGGCATTTTCTCTGTTTGTCATTCTTCTTTCGATTTCCAGGAAAAAATGTATACTCAGATACGAGTTGCAGCCACTCCTGGTGGCCGATAGCTGAGTGACTGTTTGAGCCTTAAACAACAGAGCACTAAGTTGTAAAAGGGGACATTTCATTAAGGGAGGGACTCTTCAAATATTGAGAGAAGGTTAAAAAACAATACATTACAGAATAATGAATTATTCATTCCTGGGCTATCTGTTATCTTTTGAAGATGCCTTAGTGCATTGGATTGACTTTTAAACATGTTCCCTGAAGTTTGTATTTCTGTTTTTTAAAATTTTTTTGATTGTTTATACCCTCTTTGTTCAAAATGGATACATTTATTTATTTTATTACATTTCTATACAGCCCATTTGGGAAATTTCCCACTTGGGGTGGTGAAACATTAAGCAAATAACTTTTTGTATGTTTTGTAGTATCAAAGAATAGGGAATTAAAATTTCTAGGACCGGAACAAGATGGCGGGGGAGTAAGATGCGAGTGAAGCAAGCTGCGAGATAAATGTATTAAAAAGGTGGAAAAACAAAGGCTGTCAAAGATAAATCTGAGAAAAAAGACAGAGGAGTGCTGTGGGGGTGAAGAAGTTGAAGATTTCAGGGATCAAAAGAGTCTGTGCCAGTGTGATAGAGCCTGAAAATGCTCGAACAGGCAGAGAGACGCCGCATGAATGGGACGACACAGATTTGCAAGCCTCTGTAAGTCCTCCGTTTCCTCTTAAAGTTTATTTTGGGCTGTAAAGACTACCTAATTAAGGAAGGTGTGATTGATGAGACTGAGAAGGAAAAACAGACTTGTGGAAGATAGTGAAAGATTGGGTTTCAAAGGCAAGGTAAAGAGAGTAAGTTTGAAATAAGCCTTGAAAGTGAGTGGAGAAACCCTGAATGCCCTTAAAGTATTGGAGCAAATTTTTGAACAAAAAAGAGAGATGAAAGGGGAACTCTGAGGCAAGAGAGCTAATGGATTGAAAGAGGGGGAGTCTATTTGTCCCCCTTTCTTTTTCTGAGAGGAAGAATTTTTGAAAGAAGAAATAAAAAAAATAAAAAAAGGAGAGAGTGAGTGAAGAAGAACAGGCTCTTGAAGATGAGAAACAGCTGATAAAGTAGCTGCGACCTTAAAGTAGTGAGAGGAGAGAAAAAAGGAAGTGAGAAACAGTCAGCCCTAAATGAGTTATTAACATCCCAAAGACTTCAGACTTTAGAAAACTATCAAAATGGATCCTAGTGACAAATTAACAGAAGATTTCGTGGAAAGGTGTATGGAAAGAGTATCGACTAAAGGGGATATATATATGATGAAGATAAAAGAGCTGATTGAGGATACAAGAATGTTTTTTCAAGAAAGACGTCTGGACATGGAGAACACAATTCAAGAAAAAGGACAGTGCATGGAGGACATAATTCAAGAAAAAGGACAGTGCATGGAGGACACAATTCAAGAAAAGGGACAGTGCATGGAGGACACAATTCAAGAAAAAGAACAGTGCATGGAGGACACAACTCAGTGTATGGAGGACACAATTCAAGAAAAAGGACAGTGCATGGAGGACACAATTCAAGAAAAAGGACAGTACATGGAGGACATAATAGAAGTAAAATTAAAAGAAATCATGAATGGACAACAAGAATTAAGGGAATTGTTAGTTAGCTATATGAAAAAAATAAATAATAACTTTATGACAATAGAGGCAAAATTAAAAGCTGTGGAAGAGGAGATAAAACAGATACAAGCAGTGGAGAAAGAAATGGGTAATTGGAGTAAACTTGAGAAAAGGTTGAACAGAATAGATGTGACAAGGAAGCAAGAAATGAAAGACACCATGAATGGACAACAAGAATTAAGAGACTTACTAGCCAACTCCATGAAAGTAGTAACTAAAAATTTTGAGACAATAAAGGTAAAAGACTTGCAAGAAAAGGATAAAAGAATAGGTAAGCAAGAAAAAAGACTGTACATGCTGGAAGAGATGGCGAGACAAAAGAACGTGTTGATTAAAAATATTCCAGAGGGAAGTCCAGACCGTTTGAGAGAAAGAATTATTAAATGGTTGAATGAACTGAAGATGGGGAGAGAATTCACACAAGAGGATATCCTAGTAGTTTACAGATTGGGGAAGAGAAGAAATGGGACTTTTAAAAGGTTTGTTTTGGTAAAATTTGCAGGTCTGGATAGAAAATTAGAATTAATGGCATTTTTAAGAAGAAACGGTACACGAGTACCAAAATTGGATGGGGAAAAACTGGATATTTATCAGGATATAACTAAAGAAGAAAGATTGTGGAGGAAGAAAATTAAACCAGTTACTACATTGCTAAGGGATAAGGGAGTGAAATATAATTGGCAAAAATTACATCATTTAAGATTCTTTTGGGCTGGTAAAGTTGTTGTGATAAACAAGCAAACTGAATATTTGGATATCTTAGAATCTTGTAATATCATTAAGAGAGGATCAGAAGAATGGAGAAAACTTAAAGAAGAGCTTTTAGTTTTGAGAAGTCAATTCAAAATATAAAAGAAGTGAAAAATATAGGGAGAAAGATAGGGGCAAAAGGGAATATCTATGAAATTGTTACAAAAAGGTTAATAACTTTTGTTAAGAATGGTTAAAAGGGGGTAAGGTGGATGGAAAATCACAATGTAAAGTTTGAAATAAATGGTTTAATAAGTTTGAAATGGTAAATAACCCTCTGTTAAGGAATGCCAAGGAAGGGCAACTAGTAGTAATGCTTGAATATGATGTTTTGGAAATTGTTACCTTTCAATGAGTTTCCATTTGTTGTTATTTTGGTTTTTATATTTGTTCTGATGTAAGATGGAGGAGTTTCAGTTTAAGGAAGAGATCAAAATATATAAATAACTTTCTCTTAATGGGGTCTAAGATTATGAGGAAATACATGTTGGGGAAGACTGCAGAGAATATCATATGTGCAGTATATAGATAAAGAATTTGTAATAGGTACAGAAAGGGTATTGAATAAGCTTAACTACTTCAGTAATGGTAGGGGGAGGGAAAGAAAGGGGGAGATAACTTTAGGATTAAACTTTGCATAGAAAAGAGTTGAAGGAAAGGTAAGGACATGCGTAATGGTAGAATAACCATTAGTAGGAGGAAAAGAGAGAGAAAAACAGCTGTATGTTATGAACAACAAAAGTTATTTAATGTCTTAAATATTAGCAAGAATCCATCTTGCCCCTATCTATTAGGATATAAAAAAGGAAGAAAGATTGTGGAGGAAAAAAAAAATTTAAAATAGTTAAGTCATAAGGATATGAGTTAATCTTCCGTGTAAGAAAATTTGTTTTGATAAGTAATTATATTGGGATTTTGGTTATATTACAACCATGTAATATTGTTAAAGAAGGATTAGAAGAATGAAGGAAACTTAAAGAAGTCAGGACATAACTAAAGAAGAAAGATTGTGGAGGAAAAAAATTAAACCAGTTACTATATTGCTAAGGGATAAGGGAGTGAAATATAATTGGCAAAAATTTCATCATTTAAGATTCTTTTGGGCTGGTAAAGTTGTTGTGATAAACAAGCAAACTGAATATTTGGATATCTTAGAATCTTGTAATATCATTAAGAGAGGATCAGAAGAATGGAGGAAACTTAAAGAAGAGCTTTTAATTTCGAGAAGTCAATTCAAAATATAAAAGAAGTGAAAAATACAGGGAGAAAGATAGGGATAAAAGGGAATATCTATGAAATTGTCACAAAAAGGTTAATAACTTTTGTTAAGAATGGTTAAAAGGGGGTAAGGTGGAAGGAAAACCACAATGTAAAGTTTGAAATAAATGGTTTAATATGTTTGAAATGGTAAATAACCCTCTGTTAAGGAATGCCAAGGAAGGGCAAGTAGTAGTAATGCTGGAATATGATGTTTTGGAAATTGTTACCTTTCAATGAGTTTCCATTTGTCGTTATTTTGGTTTCTATATTTGTTCTGATGTAAAATGGAGGAGGTTTGGTTTAAGGAAGAGATTAAAATATATAAATAACCTTTTGTTAACGGGGTCTAAGATTATGAGGAAATGGATGTTGGGGAAGACTGCAGATAATATCATATGTGCAGTATATAGATAAAGAATTTGCAATAAGTACAGAAAGGGTATTGAATAAGCTTAACTACTTCAGTAACGGTAGGGGGGAGGGAAAGAAAGGGGGAGATAACTTTAGGATCAAAAATTTGCATAGAAAAGATTTGAAGGAAAGGTAAGGACATGTGTAAGGGTAGAATAACCATTAGTAGGAGGAAAAGAGAGAGAAAAACAGCTGTATGTTATGAACAACAAAAGTTATTTAATGTCTTAAATATTAGCAAGAATCCATCTTACCCCTATCTATCAGGATACAAAAAAGGAAGAAAGATTGTGGAGGAAGAAAATTAAAATAGTTAAGCCATAAGGATATGAGTTAATCTTCCGTGTAAGAAAACTTGTTTTGATAAGTAAATATATTGGGATTTTGGTTATAATACAACCATGTAATATTGTTAAAGAAGGATTAGAAGAATGAAGGAAACTTAAAGAAGAGCTGTTAATTAAGGGAGGCTAACCCAGAACATAAAGTAACAGGTAGAGTATGATGTTTCTGAAAATGTTTCTTTAAAAAATAATAATAATAATAATAATCCTCTGTCAAGGTGTGTTATAGATAGATAGATTATAATTTATAAGGTGATATATGTTAAGGTCTGTAGAGAATTGGATGTGTAGTATAGATAAACAGAGATACAAGGGTAAGAATCTGCAATTAGTTATAGAAAGAAAATTGAATTAAAAAAAAAAAAAGAAAGGGGAAAAAAAAAGGTGGGATAATTTTGGGATTAAAATCTGAACAGAAATGATTTGAAGGAAATGTAATAAAATGAGTAATGGTGTGACAACCATTAGCAGGAGGGAAAGAGAAACAGCTGCTCCGCTATGAATAATAAAATTTATTTAATGTCTTAAATAATAACAAGATCCCGCTCTAGATCCGGTCTCCCTCCCCTTCTTCGGCACTTCGGAGGCGGTCCCTCAATGGAAGGACAAGGGGAGTGACGAAGACAGAAGATGGTGAAGGGCTGGGTGAGGGTGATTGGGAGGTGAAGGGTGGGTGAGGGTGAATGTATTCAATGTATATCTGTTCATATGTTTTTTTATTGTAGTATATTGTATTGTATTGTAATGTTATGAATGTTTAAGTTTTGTAATTTTGTTTGAAAAGTAATAAAAATTTAAAAAAAAAAATTCTAGAAGAAACTAATCAATTACACTGACTATTTACATTGGTTAAGATTCTATGATAGTGGTAGCGAACCAATGACAGGTGTGCCAGAGGTGGCACTCAGAGTCCTCTCCATGGGGACCCATGTGGTCATCCCAGCACAGAGTTTGCTCTGCCCAGCAGCCCAATGGGAGCACTTTCTCCCTCCCCTCAGCATAGAGTTCTCCCCGCCCCTCTGCCAAATAGCCCAATGGGAGCATTACCTCCTTCCCCTGTTGCCATGTTAGCACTTTGTGATAAATAAGTGGGTTTTGGGTTGCAATTTGGGCACTCAGTCTCTAAAAGGTTCATCATCACTGTCCTATGATATACTTTGGAACCCAACAGCAGTGGAGTTGGGACTTACTCACCCTCCCCCCTTTCTACTATTGTCAGCCTTTTTGAGTGCCAAAACTATGCTTCTAAGGGTTTTCTGATTCTCGGGCATCTGCTAGACGTACTGTACACTATTGTTCCTGGCTGTAGAATAGAATCAGAGAAAAATACCAATAGGAGAGCTTATGAAATTGCCATTGGGATAATAAGAGTAACATAAACACAACACTTCAACAGGATTGACTTTGAAGGTTCTAAGGCAAAATGTCATCAACTCTCGACTGTTTTGCTAGCCTCTGAATATTAGAGGAAGTGCTGGCAGATGCAGTCATGGATTTTTAATTGGGTCTCCCAATGTTCACTCTGGAAAAACAAAAGCAGTCTTATAAACCATTCCTTTGCTGGCAGCATGGTGTTTAAGTTTGGGAAACAACCCAAAACTGAGAGGAGAAGGAGGGTAGGGTATTGTTGGATGGAACAGTGAAATGGGATGGAGATTTTTTTTCACCTTGGGGATTATTTGCTGAAAGTTAACGGATGTTCTCCATTAAGTTACAATATAATACATTTAAACATCATTTTACCTGCTTATTAAAAACACCTTATGTCAAGGTCTGGGGTCATTTTAAATGTCATTTTCAGACTTTTTTGTGGAGGACCTCTGGAAGGCACGTACTGTATTTCATGTCAAACATACTTGACGTTAATGAGGGAAACAGCTCTCTGGGTCATTAGTTAGAGCTAGAGTTGCTGTGCTTAGGACACGGAAGCCAATTTTTATTTAATCGGTATCCTGTCTTCATGTTTGAAGAGCTGGAGGCAAATATTTTAGCCAGTAAACCAGTCACTTTCTGAAGATTGAAATGATGTCTTCCAAGAATGGAGGGCACTTCATACAGGAGTGAATAACCATTTAAAATAATGATTTGCAAGATAACACTGAGAAAATGCAAAGTGTACATATGCAAGTAAGTAGAATAAACCATATTTTGTTGTGTTAAGTGACTTGCAGTCCAACATACAGTATCTGGAGAGTACCAAATTGATGGAAGCTGTTGTTCATGAACAGTATTCTTTGGCTTATTAAATGTTCATCCATCTCTCTGTTTTGAGCTCCACAATTGTATATCTTTTACCAGGTACCTTTAAAACGTTGCATGATTATGACTTCTATTGTGAATGATGGAACTAAAATATTTTATTCTGTTTCAATCCATCCAGGTCTTCAGGAATATGTAGAAGCTGTTTCATTTCAGTATTTTATCAAAACCCGATCATTAATTAGCTTAGAAAACATCAATAAGCAGCTGATATTTAAAGAAGATGATAAAGAGGAGCAAACAAAGGTAATAAAATAACATGATCTGCTAATTAACCACAACTTAATCACTATTGGGTTTGACAGAAAATGTGTTATCTGGTGGAATCTCTATCTTACTTAGTGTGGACTAATGTTGTAAGTAGATGTCCACTTGTATAACTGGCATTTTTGTTTGCAGGAGTCCCCTAAATGTCCGTAAAATATATTTCATATGCTCTAGAACAAATTTGGGGACCTCAGTTTAGCTCATGGAAAAACTCTTCCTGGGACAGTAACATTTGTGTCTCACTCTTAAAGTTGTCAAATCTTCTGAACTGTACAGTTGTGAACCCTTTCCCCCTCCCTCTATTAGGGCTCCTGTCGTTTAATAGTTGCATGACAGGTAGAATGGTGATGCTTATTATGACATGACGGTGAGGTCATGTGTATTATGCACCTGTTGAAGCCACAGGAGACCTGCTTAGAATAGAGGTGGGAAAACTTATTACTTGCAGACAGGAACAATATAAATATTAATAGTTAACTGCATAGAAATACTGGAAGACTTTTATCAACCATAGGCATGGACAGGCATAGCTTAAAAACAAGACGATATTCTTTCTGTAAATGTTTTTGGATAAGATTGGTTTTCTGCATGAACGTTGTTTAATCAGTTGTAATTTCCTTCTTTTCTAAGCTTTTGTTGGGCTCTGTTTTGTTGACAGTTATCATCTGACTGTAACGATAAGCAAGACTATGCTTGGAGCCTGAAGGTGACTCCTGTGGATTATCTTCTGGGTGTGGCTGATCTAACTGGAGAGCTGATGCGGATGTGCATCAGCAGTGTTGGCAATGGTGATATAGACACCCCATTTGAGCTGAGCCAGTTCCTGCGTCAGATATATGATGGCTTCTCCTACATAGGCAACACTGGACCTTATGAAGTTTCTAAAAAGCTCTATACATTGAAACAGAGTTTGGCTAAGGTGGAGAATGCCTGCTACACACTAAAAGTCAGGGGCTCTGAGATACCAAAGCATATGTTGGCTGATGTGTTCTCCACCAAAACAGAAATAATTGACCAAGAAGATGGGCTTTCCTAAAACCTGGGGAGATCTTATAACTCAGAAGGAACTGTAGGTTCAGAATAAAGTATTTACATATTTAGGAATTGCATATTAGAAGTAACAGGTTTATTTTAACTCTGCCCATGTTTAGGGGTCAGAGTAACATATCGCCTACTGTATTTCTTGTACAATGGCTTAATTAGCAACTTAGGCTGATTAAACAGTGGCAGATCACTTTCCCTTTTTGCTGACAGAGATATAACTACTTACGTTGTGTTTTAATGTTATGGACCCATTTCAGACTGTCTGGGTCAGCATAATTCACTCAATGTTGTACAGTTTTTTGTTACTTGTACTACTTTTGTGTATCCATCCACATTTATAAGATGTAATAGACAAAAACATTACCGTGCTAGAATCAATGTGTTACATTGAAAAGAAATGGCATTTATTCAATTGAAGGGGAAATGTATTTAGGTAAAGTTTGTGAACTAAATATAGTACAGTGGTACCTCATACAATGATTTCAATCCGTTCCACAGGGCTCGTTGTATGAAACAATTGCTATACGATACATGCATCGTATAGCGATTTTCCCTATGGGATGCATCGATTTTTCCCATAGGGCAAATTGTTATGCGGGACATCACCCCCCCAAAAACAAACAAACAAACAAACCCAAAAACAAAACAACAATCCCTAATTGTTATGCGGTTTCGTTGCTATATGGGGCAATTGTTGTATGAGGTTCCACTGTATATCCATTCTTCTTTTGGGCCTTTATTACATCTAATATAACATTTTGCCTTAATGCTGGCTTCTGTTGTTCAACTGGCTTATATTTAGGAACTAAGAAGCAGGCCATTGAGAAATCCTGTCATTGTTTAGCATGGATATGCTTACGATAAAGACAAGTATTCTTCATTCAGAGTAAAATCATTATGTACATAAACGTAACATACAATTCTGATTTCACAGACTACAATACAGTTTACAGAGGTGGCCTTTACAGCTGCTGGAATGCTTAAAGCAGTGATGTGATTATTTTTCTAGCCCCTGGACCTCTCCCCACAAAAAAAGGTGGGTGGGTGGGTGGTAGAGGAAATAAAGAATTCAATTTCCATTGCTGGAGGTATTCAGGAACAGTGGCTTTGCCTTGAAACAAAGTGCGGCCCACTGTGTCTTGTTTTGCCCCAAAGGGTTTTTTATACAACCAGAAGTGAGTTGCTCTTTGGGGAACTAGCTATAAAGCTCTCCTGTAGATTTTGCCCACCTCTGTCTTAAAGAAGTGAAGTTTGATTACCTTGGCCTTCTGGAGCTTGCCTACAGGTGAAACTCGGAAAATTAGAATATCGTGCAAATGTTCATTCAGTTCAGTAATGCAACTTAAAAGGTGAAACAAATACAGTATATGAAATAGACTCATTGCATGCAAAGTGAGATAGTTCAGTCCTTACTTTGTTATAATATTGATGCTTATGGCTTACAGCTTATGAAAACCCTAACCCCCCAATCTCATGTACCCCATAATCATCACATAATCTCACGTATGCTGTACGCCATGATCATCACAATTATAACGAATTAAGGCATGACAAACAGTGGTACCTCATACAATGATTTTAATCTGTTCCACAGGGCTCGGTGTTGTACAAAACAATTGCTATACGATGCATGCATTGTATAACAATTGTTTTGTACAACACCGAGCCCTGTGGAACAGATTAAAATCATTGTATGAGGCACCACTGTATGTCATGCCTTATGCATGCATGCATCGTATAGTGATTTTCCGTATGGGATGCATGCATGCATCTTATAGGGATTTTCCCTATGGGATGCATCATACAATGATTTTTTTTCTCTAAGTGGTTATTCCCATTGAAAAATTGTATGGATTTTTTCCATAGGGAAAATTGTTATACGGGATGACATTTCCCCCCAAAACCTAATAGTTATGCGATTTTGTTGTTATACGGGACGATTGTTGTATGAGGTTCCACTGTATCTCGCTTTGCATGTAGTAAGTATCTCATATTTTTTTCACCTTTTAAGTGAAATGAATGGACATTTGCACGATATTCTAATTTTCCAAGTTTTACCTGTACTTGGGTTAATGTTGGGGGCCTTTTTCATTGTGTGACTAAATGACAACAGGAGGCACAGCCGCCCTCGGTGTAGTCTAGTTCCCTCTTCATCTAGGCAGGTGAGTTCACTGTATGCAGGTCTTTCTCTTCTAAAGAAAGCCCTCATGCAAAGAATTGGTCTTGACCAAAATACCCACTGCAGCCAATCTTTTGTTTGGTGCAGTTTTAGGTACCTCCTGTCTTCTCTTATTCAAGAGGATATTGTGTGAGGCGAATCCCCACTGTTTATGTCTGATCAATGACCACCTATAACAGGAAAGTTCCCTTATGCTTCACTGGCCTTTCCAGTCAAAATGATGTGTGATATGGTGGGGAATTGTTACCTTTGATAGTAGTTGATAACAATACCAGGAATTCTCTGCTCGCCTCTCACCAGTTGGGAAGTCCAATGGCACATGGGGGGATTCCAGTGTCAGGAGATGAGGGCTTACTATGGAGATGGAGTCACAGAATACCTTGAATACTCAGGGTACCCTAACCAAGATGGTGCCTGGAGGAGCTCTGAACTTGGGATTGCTTTGTTGGGGCCACATTTGTGTCCACTTTCTAGGATACAGCATACACACAGCAAAGGTAAACAGAAGCTCTATGGTATGGTTATCTCCTGTCATTGAGATAAGAGCTAGGATTTTCTTGAGTGCCTTTTGCTTTCTCAGTTGGGAGGGTGAGCCATTATGATTGATGTGGAATAATCATACTTTCCCCAGTAGAATTTAATAAACTATAAAGAAATGTTTAAACAAATAGACATTGTAATAAGATTGAATAAAGGTAAACCCAGAAAGGATTTGATCTAGCATATTTGATGGAGTAACATTTGAAATATATTTGAAAGACAAAATGAAACATAATTTCCCGGTGTATTTATGTATACCGAATCTCTAGATTCTCATTAAGAATGTTTCATGCTTTCCCTTGGCTATTTGTGTTGGCTTGGATCCTGACTTCCCATCTGAGAAAAAAAAAGAGACTTATATTCCTGGAAAGAGGCCTTCTTCCCCTTCTAGAACACCCTCTGTGCCACAGAACTCTGCTTATGAGGATGGATGATTTTTTTGGGAATAGTGTAGGATAGCTTGGCGTAGCACTGTCAAGAGAAGGAATGAACAGAAATTGTTACCATCCTTTACAAACAGATGGGCAGGCTAGGATCCAAGTCAATGTGTTCCAGAAATGAAAGTTATATTTTGTATTTAAAGTATATCTTAAAACAGTTGATCAACCCAGCTTGTCTATGACACAGGAAAGCATAATGGCCTTCTCATTTACTTGATGCTTCTGTGCTGCAAATAATTTTTTTTTATCATGGCATGCCCACTTTTAGATGCATAATATGTTGATCAGAACAAATTTTTGTACTGAATAATCATCACGTTTTCTCATTTTGTAAAAGTGTATAAGAAATGTGCCACCCCTTATTAAACATGTTGGTGTTTCTACATCCTTTTATACAATAAACAAATTAAAACAACTTTCTTGTAAGGAATGCTATTTTCTTGCTATCCGATTTATTTCATCCTTTATGTATGCACATAATATAATGCTTCAATTAAAGGAATAATTTGTCCTGACATTCTTCACAACATGGAGAATCTACAACTCAAAGAAAAATCTTTTATAGATTGTTTAATTAAAGTTTTGAGATTATAGCTTTTCAGTTTTACTGAACACAGGGTTTCAGCTCAGATTGTCAAGGTGGGAGGAATATTCTTGTATGCATCTTGCTTGTATGTGCTTCAGAAATCTGACAGTGATCTCCTATTTTTTTAAGAATGTGTTTAAGGTGGCATTAAGTAGAAGCTTTTGTCAAATCTCATAACTGAGGTTGTGCTCTGGAAAGTTTAAGATAAGTTTGGAGCTAAGATTCTTCATGAAAGGCATTGTGAAATTCAAATTATTTAACTAACATATGTTAACAGATACAGTAGAACCCAGCATAACGAAAAAACTTCCACGGAGCTCTTCACTATGCATTTTTTTCATTATGCGGTTCCCTATGGGAGATGCCCCGCATAACGGGGAAAAAGTTGGTTAAGCGGGAATACCCCGGTTACCAAAAAACCCGCATAATGGAAAAATGTTTCATTATGCGGGGTATCTCCATTGCATAGTGAACGCTTCGTTGTGTGAATTTTTCGCTATACGATGCATTCGTTATGCGAAGTACCACTGTAATAACATTAAAAGACTCCCACGCAGTTGGGAATACCTTGCTCTTTTTGGCAACATGTATGATCACTAAATTCTGCATCCAGGATACAGTACTGATTATTGTATTGTAGTGAACAAATCAAGCCTCTAGTTTTGGAAATCTTCAGGTTGAATATTCTCTCATTATCAATATTTGTTTTCTTAACCATGTTGACATTTAACCTTAGTGATGTGTTCTTCTGCCTCGTGCAATTTGAGGCAGAAGAAGGAGCAATGGACATTTATGAAGACCAGCCAGCTCTTATTTATTTATTTATTTATTTATTGCATTTCTATACCACCCATTTGAGTGATATCCCATTCTTTGCTGACAGTTGCAGAACAGCATCATTGGAAAATGTATTTCCATAGGAACATTAAGCATCATTGGAAAATTTATTTCCATAGGAACATTAAGCCTCTACACCAGGGGTCCTCAAACTTTTTAAGCTGGGGACCAGTTCACCGTCCCTCAGACTCTTGAGGGGCTGGACTCAGTCGCCACCGCCTCAGTCCTTGTCCCCCTCTGCTTGGCGTGTCCCTGCCAGTATTGCGTGTTGTAAGGAGCTGCTGTACACATGCTTGCCTCACTCGCCCAGCCCTTCTGGCAGCAGCTCCTTACAACATCCACCCTGCTACAGAGCGCCTGCAGGGACATGCCAAGCAAAAGGGACAAGGATTGAGGCGTCTGAAGCGACAGGGAGGGAGAGGGCTGGATTTTTTTGATGCCGTGGGCTGAATCCAGCCCACAGGCTAGCTTGAGGACCCCTGCTATCTGGTGGGATTCAGGTTCACCACAGTTCACCAGAACCGGTAGCAGAAATTCTGGTTTGAATCCCACCACTGCCTGCTCTATACTGTTTCAGCCACATATAATTTCTGGAATTATAGCAAAAAGAGCAGGATCTTGTGAAATCTGATAGACTTAGCAAGGTGGGGTTTTTGTTTAGTTTTGTTTTGCATATGCTTTTATAAACTATAGCCCACTTCAGTTATGGTGATCCCAAGGGGTTGAGGAGACAGATGGGACAGATTTGTGTTCAAGTTTACAAAACTAGCTAATGATTTGGACAGCTTTTACATTCAGCTTATCATTCAAGTTTGTAAAACCCATTTTGTTTTTAGTTACTGTACACAACTAGGATGTTTTCAAAAAAACGTTAAAGGTTGCATGTAAATTCACACTTGGAGAGGGTTTTTTTTGGTGTCCTATGCACTTTTAAAATTCTTTTAACATCTTATTGGGTATAATATATGTGCCAGTAGAACCCGAAACAAGTTTCTGTTTTTTAATGGTAATGCTTTCTTTACTATAGAGTGGGATTCTGTACATGTATAGAACCCACATCATGCATAGAATATGAAACACCATTGCAGAAGAACAACCTCTGTATATAAATGAGATCATTGCTTCAGTAACTTCCTAATCACCACATAACACTGCAATAGTTCTTAAATTATATTCCTTTTTCAGGATCACCACCCTTATAAAATTGTTATGACTAAAAAGAACAACTGCTTATTTTGACAAGATTTGGGCTTGGATTTTTTATAAAGCATTTGAACAGTACAAAATGGAGGGTTTTTTAAAAATTACATTTATACCTATGATTAATTTGAATTTAATTTCACTTTTAGATTGTTAGCATTAGATCTGCACTGTGTAACTAGCTGAAAATAATTAGTGGTCAGTTTTCTGTAATAATTAATAGTTGCATCCCAACAAGTTAATTCTTCCTTTGTGTATAGGCCAGACGTGAAACTATCATTTCCAGGTTTTTTTAGGTAGAGATTACACAGAAGTGGTTTACTGTTCCTTTCTTCTGGGGGCTACCTGTGACTGGAGCTTACCCAAAGCCACATAGGCCGGCTCTTTTCCCAGGAGGCACATTGGTGAATCCAACTCCCAACCTATGGCTTCACTGCCAGGTACCTAAACCACTGAGCTATCCAGCCTAAGGAAAAAAATAGTTTTTCCCCTAATACAGGCAAGTGTAGAATTCTCAGGGAAATTGCATATACTGTACCTTCCTTCCAAACTGAGCTGTGTGTTGTCATGAATTGCTGATGTCGCTTTTAATTTGGCCCTGACTTCCAAGGAAACACAGGTTGCAAAAAGATTAAGTTTATTTGCATGATTGCTGAGGATATTTGGGAAAGTGACATTTATCCTGAAAACAATCAGTGGCAGGATGCCTGTTTTTTCATGCCTGGTGTCAGTCATGTGTTTGGCATTAGGACAAAAGCAAAGCATCATTAAAACAGATGTTCTGCCAAGGCTGTCTTGCCTTCTGATATTATCTGCTGTTTGTAAAGTTCTTTATATGGGAAGTACCTTCCTTTCAAGTGAAGCTATTGCTATGGAGTGATAAAAGTTCTCTTAATTTAGGAGAGCTGTCAGTAAAGTTAATGATTATTATTATTATTATTATTATTTATTCAATTTATATCCCGCCCACTCAACACAAGGCCGACTCTGGGCGGCTAACAACATAAAAAGTAACCCCAGGGCAACCCAAGGAGTTTACAGACAATATTAATAATCCTAAAAACAGTTAAAACAGTAAAAAAGTTAAGACTACCCACCCCCTAAAAAGCAGGGGCTGCAGGATCGAAAAGGCACCATGGGGAAGAGTTCTTCTACACCAACCACCCAATGGCGGTTACCCTTCCACCCGCACCCCACACTTGACCTGCCAGCCAGGTTTTAAGATCCCTTCTGAAAGGCAGCAACTCCGTCCGAAGACGTAATTCTGTTGGCAGGAGGTTCCAGAGGGCCGGTGCAGACACGGAGAAGGCTCTCCTCCTTGTGCCAGAGAGGCGAGCCCCTCTGGCTGATGGAACAATTAGAGAGCCCATTTATATTATATTCTTATCACTTACATACAACCCTTACTTAAAAATTTCCTTTTGTGGTGAGAAAAAGCAACATTTGAGAAATGGAACCAGAATAACAGCTCTGTTGCATCATAGCTGTAGTCAGTATAGGAAGTTATGCCAATAGATTTTAACACTGGAAAAAATTGTAGAGGAAATAATAGATGTTAAGGGATGGCTTTTGAATGTGTGGTCTTTAACTGATGTATAAAAATATAGTATTTTCTGGTGTATTAGACGACTGGGCTTATAAGACGACCCCAACTTTTCCAGTTAAAATATAGAGTTTGGAATATACTTGCCGTATAAGACTACCTCTCTTCCAATGCACACCAAATAAAAATTAACCCACACTCAACCCAAAGACGCGCAGCCCTCCGAGTCGAATGGGCAGGTTCTGGTGGAGGGCCAATCCACGCTCACGTTCTCCTCGAGGTACAGGAAGATGTGTGCAGCTTGCTTCCCCTTGCTTCATACTCCCCGCACAGAGCAGGGACTCGGCTGCGGCACCCCCTACCATATGCGCCGGACATATGAAGCAAGGGGAAACAAGCTGCAGTTAAGTACCTGTCCTATAAGATGACCCCCGACTTTGGCACAGATTTTTCGTGTTAAAAAGTAGTCTTACACGCCACAAAATACAGTACTTGAATGATAAATATTTAGATATAAATGAATAAAATAGCACCACCGTGATATAACTGGGAGGTAATTGTTGTCATGTTAATGGTAATCTCTTGCTTCCCTCTTTTAAAATTTTTTTTTGATAGGCAATAAGCTACTTGAATTAAAAGTTATACAGTATTTGAAATTTCCTAGGCGTTTTCACTAGGACCTTTTTAAAGGAACATCCCATCAATAAATTAGATAGCCAGTGAACACATTCACTTGTCAAAATCACACTTTTTAATTTGGGTCCCAGACATTTCAAAACATTTGGGAGGATTCTACAATGTGTTTAAATAATGTGCAGGTGGCTTGTGAAATAGTTTATTGTGATGTGTGTAATATAAAGGGAATAAATCTTATTGTACAGATTTTACTTGAGGGAAAGACTTGAGATTTGTTCTTTAAGGGACAACTTATAGTATTTTTTCACCATTTAGCGTACTGTGAGATACCATGCAATAATCAGACAATGTGCTGTTGGGATGCAAGTGCTAAAACAAAACATTACCTGCAACAATGGAAACTAGCTGGAAAGTAAGTGTGCAGACATGTCAGCATTTTTCCCCTGAGAATCATGCCCAATTCCACATTCTTTTGTAAACTGATCAGTCATCACTGCAAAGTCTTAACATATTGTCACTCTGGTACGGCACTTAACAACAAGAAATGTTATAGATTGCTTTTTATCTAGAGTGTACATTACTGCTATTTGGGAGAAGTGTGAGATTTTGTAGTCTCAGAGTGAGAGTAGCTTGTTTTTCTTTCTAAGCATTTGTTTTTTTTTACAAATCACATGGCATCAAAAATAGTACTTGAAGTAATTCAACAGTGACATCTTGTGGTGAATGTCCTTTGTTGCCTCAAGAACTCATTTGTGGAGTCATAGGAATAATGGCTCAAGTGGCTAAGATGCTGACCGGGAGGCGGAAGGTCAGCAGTTCAATTCCCGAGTACTGCAGGACGGAATGAGCTCCCGCCTTTGTCCCAGCTCCTGCCAACCTAGCAGTTCAAGAGCAAGAAATTGCAAGTAGATAAATAGGAACCACTTTGGTGGGTAGGTAACAGCGTTCTTTGAGCTCCGGTGTATAGTCATGCCTGTCACATGACCACGGAAACCGCTGGCTCTTCGGCTTTGAAACAGAGATGAGCACTGAACCCTAGAGTCGGATATGACTGGCTTTCGAGCAAGGGAAACCTTTACCTAGAAATAATTTCACACAAATTACAGTATTTCAGCTATTGCACATTCATTATTACAAGTGATTCCTATGGAAGATTTGGGCACTATCCACATGCCACACTTGAAGAGGATTCCAAAGTTTAAAGTTCAACCTTCTGCAGGGGGTTTGGCTATAGCAGTGGTGGCAAACCTATGGCATGCATGCCAGAGGGGTTACTCTGAGCCCTCTCTATTGGCATGTGCACCATCACCCAAGCACAGAGTTCACCCCACACCCCACACCTATGCCCAGCAGCACTTCCCCCCCCCCTCCACCCAACACAGAATTCACCCCGTCCCTCTGTGGCACAGATGGCAACCTGTTGAGTTTGGGCACTTGGTCTCTAAAAGGTTCACCATCACTGGTCTATAGTAACCTCACTTCTCCCATTAGTTATTATGAAAATAAGAGTGATCCAATAGATTACACTGAAAAACAATTCAAACTGTAGACTTGGATATTAGCCACCATACATTAATGATCCTTAAAGTTATTTGTATATTTAACTAAGTAATTTAACCTTTCTAACACTAAATCAGGGTTCTCAATCCCCCCCCACCGCGAGAAGTCACAATTGGTCACTTACAATGGTGTTTCGCTAAAAGAGCAAACTCGATTAAAGAGCAATCCCATGGAACACATTATACTCTTTAATGAGGTACCACTGTACTCAAATCCCCAGCTGCAATGTTATTGCATTATGCGCTCTTCATCCTCCACCTCCCCAGATGGTAGGGTATAAAACAAACCTCATCACTGATACCACCAGGAATTTATTTTATAACTTTTATAACTAAGGCCAGCATTATTATTATTATTATTTTTATATTTTTATTGAATTTTTGACAGACATACAGAAAGAAAAAAAACTAACAATAACAATACAAGATAATGATAAATCAAAAACAACATCAATACAGTATTGACTGAAATTCATAGGAGCTAGCACATAATAGTACTTAAACTGACTATTTATCATATAACCACCAATCTAAACACCGCATTATAAATTATTATACAATCATAAGAATAAAAGCTTTCTGTGCTACCACTATTATTATCTTTTGATAGTTACACAACACCCTGTGAATATATACAATGCCCGGAGAGTTTAGTTTCTATTTCAACTCCAAAAACCTCTTTGAGATGGTACAGGTCCTGAACTGTCGTTTACCATAAGAGAATGATCCACAAACGGTTTCCAAATGTTCAAAAACCTATTCTCCTTTAATCTATCTCGTTTTACTTTGATCTCCCATGTCAATTTATCATTCAATGCTAAACTCCACATTTCTTTATACCACTCTCCAATCTGTATATCAACATCATTTTTCCAATTTCTAGCTATACATTGCCTACCCGTAGTTAATACAATTTCCAATAATTCTTTTTCCTCCTTATTCAAACCCAAACGTTCCACATTTGTTAGAAGAATGGTACCTGACACCAACTTAACACTTTTACCCACAATTTCACCAAACTCCCCTTCTATTCTTCCCCAAAAATCCCTTATTTTTTTACAACTCCACCACATGTGTTCATATGTTCCATCCGTTTCTTTGCATCTCCAACATAATTTGTCTCTTTTATTATCCATCTGATAAAGTCTTAGTGGTGTCAAGTACCATTGCCCAGCATTTTAAAATTGTGTTCTTTAATTCTTACAGACATTGTTCTCATAATCCTCTTTTTCCATTTATTTCTCCATTCAACCTCCCCAATTTTTATATTCAAATTTTGTTCCCACTTCCGTTTCAAATCTTCATGTGGATCTTTACCCTTATTGAATATAGTATACAGTTTGCTTACAAGACCCTTAATACTCCTTTCCCCTTTTCTTATCTTTATTACCAATTCTTCAAATTCCGTCTTTATTCTATCTATCCCTGCTTCTCTTCTATATTTTTTATTCCAGCTATCCACCTTTAATTTCTGAAACCAATCCAAATTTAACTTCTCAAATATTTTTTTCTCTTAATATCATCATCACAAACTTTTAACCAGTCCTTCAGTAAAAGCATCTGATTTTTATCCAATATTTCCTTTTTTTCCTTATCTAATTTTATTGGAAAACACACCATATCAGTCAATTCCAAAATTGGAGAGAGATTTGGGACCATGTCTTTCTTTACCATTTTCCACACCTCCATGAGTCCTCTCATCATAGTATTATTTGACCTTTTCGGCTTGTCCTTTATTCCCAAAAAAATCATGTTACCTATATTTCTATACTCTTTCATCTCTAGTTCCTCCCAAATTGCCTTTTCTCTTGCCAGAATCTTCACAACATTCTTAATTTGGAATGCTCAATAGTATGCTAACAAGTTTGGCATGCCCAAACCCCCTTCTTTCTGAGACAAGTACCAGAACTTCTTTGAAAGTCTAGATTTTTTACCTCCGTTACAAAAACAATTGAACATCTTTTGAAATTCATTGATTTCCTTCTCCTTCAAATGGATCGCTAATGCATCAAATAAAAAATTAATCTTTGGTAACAATATCATTTTACAAATTGCAATCCTTCCGAACCATGACAGCTTCAGCTTCTGAAACTCTTGTATTTTATTCTTGAATTCGACTTTCAAGCTGTCATAGTTCAATCGTTTAAGTTCTTCCAATTTATTTGAAATATTTATCCGCAGATACTTCAGCTTATCTTTAATTTGTATATTAAGTGTCTCCACTTTCCTTCCCATCTCTCCTACCCCCATATTACACAGCATCAATTCTGATTTATCCCAATTTATCATTAATCCAGTTGTAGCTTCAAATACCTGTAAATGATCTTTAATCCTATCCATTACCAACTCGGATGTTTCACCATAAGCAATGTATCATCCGCATACATACTCACTTTATTACCCATTATCCCTTCTATATTTGTATCATCCCTTATATTTTTAGCTAATATCTCCATTGCCATAATAAACAGGATAGGAGATAGAGGACATCCCTGCCTAGTACCAGCCTCCAGCTTTACCACATCAGTAACCTCTTCGTTTACTCTAATCCTAGCATTCCCTTTTTGATATAATAAATCAATTACCCTTTTAAATCTGTCGCCAAACCCGTAATTTTTAACTATTTCCTTGATTGAAGACCACTGTAATGAGTCAAATGCCTTAAAAATATCTAATGATAATAAACCCACCTTTTCCTTCGTTTGATTAACATTATCGATTAAATCTAATACCCTTCTAGTCAAATCCGCCATGTGCCGACCTTTTAAGAACCCAACTTGATCAACGTTTATATATTCCCCCATAAAACCATTTAGACGGTTGGCCAATATTGCTGTGAAGATTTTGGCGTCCTGATTTATAAGTGAAATTGGTCTGTACGATTCCACACTTTCCAAGTTCTTACCAGGCTTTGGCAGTAGAACGATTGTAGTATTATACCATGAAGTCGGAATTGATCCTCCATCTAAAATATAATTATATAGCTTCACTAATTTTGGGACCACCACTTCTTTAAATTCTTTATAAAACTCTGTCGATAATCCATCATCCCCCGGGGCTTTCCCCATCTTCAACCCATTAATTACCTCATTAACCTCTTTATCATTAATCCTTTCCTCCATTTTCTCTCTGTGTTCTTGTTTTATTCCGTTCCCTAGCTGTCTCTCCAATATCTTTTTGAGCCTCTCCAAGTCTACCTCCTTTTTTGCATATAATGCTTGATAAACCCTCACAATTTTACATTTATCTCTATTCTTATTACACCTTAAACCTTGTTTATTAACCAATACCCCAATTTCTTTTTTTCCCTTTTAGCCTTAGCTCTTGCTAGTAATTTTGAACTTCTATTGCTAAATTCAAAATATTCTCTGCTTAAGTAGATCAAGTCTCGTTTAACTTTATCAATATCTTTACCCATTAATTCTGCTTTAAGTCTTTGCAATTTCGTAAAGATTTTTTTATCTTTACTTTTTGCGTGATCCTCCTGTAACTGTTTTATTTCTCTTTCTTTTTCTGTCTGTTCTACCTTATATCGTTTATATTTAAAACTCGCCAACTTTATACTTTCCCCTCTGAAAACCGACTTCATGGTATCCCATACAACGTTGAAATTAACCTCGTTATTATCGTTCCACTGCCAACTTTCTTTCCATCTTTCCATAATCTGCTCTTTACATTTTTGATCTTTAAATAAATTAGGGTCATACCTCCAACTTCTTCCACTTCGGGTATCTTTTTGTAATTTCATTTCCAAAAGTACCTTGGCATGATCTGATTCCTTTATGATCCCAATTTCCATTCCTTCTATATCTTTAATCAAGTTTTCCATAAGAAAGACATAATCTATTCTCGAGTAGGTCCCATGAACGTGTGAAAAAAAGGAGTATGCCCTTTCAGAGCCCTTAAACTCTCTCCAAGAATCCTTCAAACCCAACGCATCCATCCATTTATCAAACACCTTCCCTTTCAAACCAATTCCACTTCTTGCTATGTTCGTGCAATCTAACCCCGACCTTATCAAGTTAAAATCTTCCGCCACAATAGTTTTTGCAACATTCTCTAATTCCACTATTTTCCGAACTTTTTCTAGAAAATCCGCTTGATGATCATTTGGCACATAAATATTTACCAACATGATTTCCTAATCCTCTATTTTTCCTCTTACAATCAAATATCTACCCTCTTGATCAACAATACTTTTTGTAATCTCAAATCCTAATTTTTTAGAAATCATAATTGCCACTCCTCTCACTTTTGAAAGGGACTGCAGTGGCTCAAGTTGCTAAGACGCTGACTGGGAAGCGGAAGGTCAGCAGTTCGATTCCCGAGTACTGCAGGACGGAAATGAGCTCCCGTCTTCATTCCAGCTCCTGCCAACCTAGCAGTTCGAAAGCAAGAAATTGCAAGTAGATAAATAGGGACCACTTCGGTGGGAAGGTAACAGCGCTCCGTGCACTCCGGTGTCTAGTCATGCCTGCCACATGACCACGGAAACGTCTGCAGAAGCAGACAGCGCTGGCTCTTCGGCTTAGAAACAGAGATGAGCACTGCACCCTAGAGTCGGATACGACTGGCTTTCGAGCAAGGGAAACCTTTACCTTTACCTTACTCGCTTTTGAAGTTCCAAACGCCATCTCATAATGTTGGATCCATCCCAAAAAAAGTTTATTCGTGTCCTTTGACTTCTGGTGCGTTTCCTGTAAAAACAATATATCGGGTCTATCTTTCTTCAGCGCCAGTTCCAACCTACGTCTCTTAAGAACAGAGCCTGTACCCTTTACATTCCATGATAGTATTTTAATATTTCCCATAACCTATCTCCTTTCTAAACTCTGAACTCTCCATCGGGCGTGCCACCACTAACCCCTTACCCCCATCCCACAAAAAATTACATATAACACACACTATCTCTCTCCCCACCTTCTTCAAAAAAAAGCCACCTTTGACAACCAAAGAGGGGAGAGGGGGGACATGTAAGATGTGCCTTCCTACCAGTGCTACGCGCTACTCACCCTTCTATATCAATTAAATACTTTAAATTTTAATAATCTAATTCTCATTGCTCCTTACTTGCCTCCTCCTCCACCATGATCAGCGACAGCTCCTCCTCCTCTTCCCCTCGCTGCGGTGTTCCACCTGTTGCCCCACCGGCCTCCGCCCTCTCATACTCCCTACCCAAGGCTCCCGATTCCATCAGTTCCTTCTTGAGATTTATCCACTCCTCCGAATCTCTTTTTACCAGCTCCAACAAGCTCAAATACTCCAATGGATTGGCCCCTTCATCAATTACTTGCATTCTTTTGTCATAAAAAAAGCGCAGTTGCTGTGGAAATCTCCAATTATACCTTATATCTTTACTCATCAGCAATTTAGTTACAGGCCTCATCTTATATCTCCACGTTGTTTCCTTCAATGAGATATCATTATAAACTTCTACCTCAGAACATCAAATCTCAGAGCATCAGAACCAACACGTTTGAAATGGGCCATTACTCTTAGCTTGTCGGCCCAATTTGCAAATTTTACCAAAACATTTCTTTGAACCATCCTCCCTCTTCTTGGGCCCACCCGAAATACACTTACAAAATCTTCCTGAACAAATTCTTTTCCCATATTCAAACCATTTAACCACTGAACCACTCTTTCTCTTAACAAATCCGGTGTCCGTTCCACCACCCCACGGATCACAATATTCTGCTTTCTCATCATATCTTCCACAGCATCAATCCTTCTCTCTTGTTCATCCAATTTCAGCTTATTCTCCCGCACCACCTCCTGAGTCCCTTTTATTTCCTTTTTTATGGCAATTACCTCATCTTGAACCAGTTTAACATTTCCCTCTATTTTTTTCAAACTTAAATCCACCTTTTTTGAGAAATCTGCAACAGATGATACCACTTTATCTTGCTTTTTCATCATTTCATTTCTATCTTTCACCCTTGATTCCTCGTTCTTCTCCAATTTCTGAAACAGCTTGCCAATTTCCACCATAATTTGGGTTTGATCATATGACTCTGGGGACGGGGATGAAGACTGAGGGGCTTCCTCCATTGGTGCTTTTTCTTTCCTCTTAGGCTTCACGGCTGGGTCTTCTTCCTTTGCTTTCCCTCTTGTACCTTTATCCATAGTAATACACAATATAAGAGTCCGATGTTGCAGAACGTTGTAAAACTTAATCAGTCAGACAGGACCTGCAACACGGCAACCCCTGGTACCACAAAACCATGAGGGAAACTTGTATGAAGGAGGAAATCCAACAAAGAGTTAAGTACTGTAATCCACAAAAAAAGATAGAAGGAACCGAAGTGTACTCCCAACAAACAGCAAAAAAGAAAAAGGAAAAAATAAAATAAAATAATAATCCACATCAGATCCGTTTCCCCAAGACACACATTCCAACTGATCTTCTTCCAAACTGCAAATGTAAAGGCTCCAAGGAAACAGTTACCCAAAACTTTTCTTTTAAGCCCAAGCCGCCAAAAAAAAAAAAGGGGGGGGGGAGGTATGAAAGAGAGAGAATCCCAAAATCCAAGCAGGGAGGAAAAAAGATGTGAGAAGTGATGTGCTCAAAAAAAAAAAAGGAATATTTGTAATCCACACGGTGAAAGAGCAAAAAGAGGACCAATTAATCCTTCTCTTGAGACGGACAAGTCAAAACGCCATTTTCCAGCGGTTACCTTAACTTCAGGGTAAAAGCCCCCCTTCTTCTTCTGTGGAACGGCAAACTTTTCCCACACGCTTTAAGCTGGGAGACACACTGCTGCTGCTTTCCAATACTATAGCCCGAACAGGAACTTTTTAAACCACTTTGCTATCGACCAAACGCGCCGCGGTTCTCCTGGGGTGCAGGGAAACCATAAACCCAAACACGATCACTTTCGTTTTCCAGGACCGCCGCCATTAACGAAACGACCACTTGATTTCATATACTTCCACCCATTTCCATTTCAAAGCCCAGGCTCTTCTAAGCAAAGTCCCCAGCTAGTTTTAAACTTTAAACTTTGACTTTCCTTTCATGCACTTACATACAGTTATTTTCTTGCCAGACAATTTCTTGCCAATTCCGGTGCTTCTCTGCTGTCTCGCTGGTCCCGTTCTCGGCTCCTCGGCAGAAAAGCCGCGACTGCCGTCGCGGGCCTCACCCGCCCAGGAAAGCCTCCCGAACTTCGACCATCCGACCTCAAAACTTCCCAAAATTTTCCAAAAAGGCAGGCAGGAGTCTCATCCACAGGAATTACCACTTTACATTTTTTCTATTTCATTCAGTCACATTAATTACCACTTTGCTAGGCGCGAGCGTCCGGATCAAGATGTTACTCGTCTGCCATCTTAGCCACGCCCCCGCCAGCATTATTATTGATACAGTATTGCAACTGGGAAGAAAAGTATTAAATTTTAAAACCAAGGGATCTAAAGGGATTACTTTGTTCATGTTTTCAAGAACATTTGTGGTGAAATAAATCTTTTAATTCTTAAAAGTGTCACACAACTTGGTTTCCTTAAAACAATAAATTCTCTTAATTAGAGCTGCTTCCTTCCGCAGAACTAGGTAAAGGTTTCCCTTGCTTGAAAGCCAGTCGTATACAACTCTAGGGTGCAGTGCTCATCTCTGTTTCCAAGCCGAAGAGCCCAGCACTGTCTGCTTCTGCAGACGTTTCCGTGGTCATGTGGCAGGCAGAACTGGGAAGGTGCAAATCAACCTGGTACTCTTGAAACTAAGTCCAGTGAGCTGGGAGTGAACTGTAACTAATGCTGCAATTATAATACACTAGCTAATTTGTAAGGTGTCACAGATCTCTTAGTTGTTTAGTATACTGATAGTTTCAACTGCAATGATGTCTTGTCTCTTCCAGGAAAAATGTTTGTGGAGATTTTTATTGTAACCAAAAATTCTGTATTCATTGATTGCCTATAAGCTTTTGTGTGCAATTCAAGTTTTTGGTATTAACCTATAAAGCCCCAAACAGTTTAGGATCTTTGTATCTGTTGGAGTGCTTCCCCTTGATAAATCATGCCTGGACAACACAATTTTCACAGTCAGGGAGACTTATGATACCTACCCGAGAGGTGTGTGAAATACCTGTACTAGAAACATGTCCTTTTTGGTGATGGCTCCAACATTGTGGAATGTGCTGTTGTCCCATTTTCCTCAGGCCCTGCCATTGTCTCTTTTCTACAAGATGGCAAAAGCTGAATGATATAGGGAAGCTTTTAAGAACTTGCGGCCCCTAAATCAATTTCTCACCTTCCCCTGCTATATTTTTTCTTCTGCCATCACTGTATTTGGATTATTCTTCTGGTTTATTATTTGTTTGGTTATACTCCCAACCTAGCAGTTCGAAAGCAAGAAATTGCAAGTAGATAAATAGGGGACCACTTCGGTGGGAAGGTAACAGCGTTCTGTGCACTCCGGTGTCTAGTCATGCCTGCCACATGACCACCGAAATGTCTGCAGAAGCAGACAGCGCTGGCTCTTCGGCTTAGAAACAGAGATGAGCACTGCACCCTAGAGTCGTATATGACTGGCCTTCGAGCAAGGGAAACCTTTACCTTATTGTAAATAGATTTTGTGATGTCATGGAATTTTGGCATTCACTATGTTGACTGTGCTGAAGCAATAGCTACTTATCACAGCAGGACTACAGGCCTAGTCATTTATATAGGCATAGGCTTTGTTGCTGCAGCATGGATGGGGAGAACCTGCAAAATATGACTCCCATTTTAGGAACAAGGAGAAAACATTATTCAACTAAACTCATAACCTATTGGCTAGAGCAGAAATGCATTGGAGTGAATGATTCACAGACTCCTGCTTTAAGAATTTTCCCTCTTTTAAAACAAATTTGCATAAATTTAAAAATGTTACAGCATATATAAAAGGTTGGAATGAATCTTTATATTATTTTCTTCCACATTGTTACAATAAATTCTTCTTTTGTTATCCTTTTAGTACATTTGGGGGGTACACAGAAAGAGCCTCCTTGGAGATTGTATTAGGCGTACTCTGGTAAAAGCAACCTTGTGTTGCCGGCTAATCTTTCTCACACTAGGCCAGGTGAAAAGAACTGCAGAATAAATTCACCAAAAGGTGTCTTCATTTTGGCAAAGACAGCCGTATGATCCATACACAAAACAAATGCAGGAAGGTGGTGATATGTTTATTGGATCACTCAAAAAACAACAACGAATCATTGTGTGAGCTTTCGTGATTCAAGATCACTTCATCAGGCAGGCAGGCATCAGGAAAATTATCAATGAAAGTTCATGGCATGATGGTTCTGCCAGGTGCACTTCTTAGAAATGAATGTGGGGAAAAACAGTAGGCTTGTATGGTAACCTCCCACCACAAGAAGCTAGGTACAGTATCTGCTTATTGCTCTCCCATGGCCTTTGAAGCTGTAGCTTCCTTTTGTGGCCAGACAAAGGCAATGCAAAATTCTAGGGGCCTTCCATCAAGGGGTTGAGGGTGTAATTTGGTTTACACACCAGGTGCGCCAATCGTAGCCAAATCAAAGTCAATTAAAGTATTACCTAGTGATTAGAAGTTTCTTCAATTTGTGGTGTTGCTGTGATGTTAAAAAGTCCATGCAGTTCTTGATAGTGATGCCAGGCGGTATTTTGTGGTATCATTTTGCATACCTGTCAAGTTGCCGGTGTCCAAATTCAGGAAGGTTTCTAGGCACCGCCGTTGGCGCATGCGCGCCTCTGCCTCTGACATCAGAGGCAGCAACACATATGTACAGTAACCCCTGAATGCATGCACAGTAACCCCTTTCCTGGCCGTTCAAATATGGGATCACGGTGGGAAGGAGCATAACGGAGCGGTGAATTACGTGAAATCCCGGCCAAAATGGGATACTTGACAGGTATGCATTTTGGCAGTTTCACATCTGGCCTAGACACTGAAGAAAAAGTACATTTAAGGGACTAAACATTAATCTAGCTATTCCCAATGTCACAATCTCATCTGAGCACCACATTTCCATAAATTTACAGCAACGAGCACTGTAGTTTAAGAATGAAAGGCTTTTGGGTGGGCTTAAGCTCCAGCAAGTCTTTCTTTTTAAAATAGTAAGGTCATTTGCAACTTGTCTCACCATCTGAAGAGGAAATGGGTCATTCCTCACAGTGATATATTTCTAGAAAGCTAGGACTCTCGGGTGCAATTTGGTGTGTGAGTCACATCCTCGGATTTGAAAGTCCATTTCCTCGTTCTTTTCCTGTTCAGATGCACAGTTTAGTTCTGCAAATGTTCCAATGGTTCAGTGAAGCTCTTGAAACAGATTGAAATTGTTGAAGTGGTAGCTGTGTTAGTCTGTGTAAGCATATCAAAGAGTAAACACAATACACAAAAGAACAAAACCCGTGGTGCCACCTTAAAGACTAACTGCTGTATTTTAATGTTAGCTTTCATGGATAAAGTCCACTTTGTCAGACAGAAGAGTGAGACTTCATGGCACTAATTTATATATATGTCATGTACACAATGGTTGGTTAGTATAGTAGATACGTTTACAAATCAGTGTGGCCATTTAGGTTGTGTCTGTGGACATGTGGCAGGCATGCACAGAAAGCTGTTTTCCTTCCCAACAAAGTGGTACCTATTTATCTACTTGCAATTTCTCGCTAGGTTAGCAGGAATGGCTATTTACAACTGGTAATAACAGAAGATCCCTGATTGATATTCAGATTTGCTGTGAAGTTTGGTTCTGCTGAATTACAAATGGTTAGTAGACGGATGGGGTACACAGAAAGAGCCTCCTCAAAGATTGTATTTTTGAACAACAATCAGGTGTATTTTTGAACAACAATCAGGCAATGGCAACCTTGTTGTGCTAGATAATCTTTTTCACACTAGATCAGGTGAAATGAACTACAGAATGAATGCACCAAAAGGTGGCTTCATTTTGCCAGTTTAAAGTCTGACCTAGACACAAAAGAAAAAAAGTAGATGGGTGAAAAATAAACAATGTGACATTACACATTTTGAAACAGATGTTTTGGCTGAACCCAAGCTGGAATTCCAGCTGGCTTTTAACTCTCAGGATTGTTTGGGGTGGGGACACCAGGGGGACATGAAGATTGAATTATGTGAAGGGCAGGAGTGCCACGTTTGAAAGCTGTGTCCTCCGGCTTTTAAGAATCACAGGACAGGCAGGAACTCAATAGGTGGGTTTCCATTTAGCAGGAAAACTGCAGGAAAGGGCACACTCTTGTTAAAGATAAGAGGAGGCTGGGCAGTGACTAGAGAGGAAAAAAAGGAGAAAGCGTCAGGCACTGACACTTGACACTAATGAAGCCATGCACATAATGACATGATGGCTTAAACCACGGGTACCCAAACTATGGCCCATGGGCCAGATCTCGCCCCTGACGCCAATTCATCCAGCCTGTGCTGCCCTAGTTGCTCTCTGAAGTGGAGGTAAAATGCACCTAGGCAAATTTTACTTCCACTTCCGGGACATACCTGTCAAGTTTTGGATTTGGAAATAAGGGAAATTTCCCAGCAAATACGGGATATTTGACAGCTATGCTTATCCTGTGCTGCCCTCCAATGGTGGCAATAGGGCATTGCAGTCTAATTAATAAGGGATGATGGCGGGAAAGAGGGTAAAATAAGGGGTTTTCCTGGCCAATAAGGGATACTTGACAGCTATGTTCTGGGAGCAACAAGGGAAGGGTGACACGGGCTGGATAAATTGACATAGGGGCTGGATCTGGCCTGTGGGCCATAGTTTGGGCACCCCTGGCATTTTAAAATCTATCTCTTCCTGTTGCAAAACAGATTGCAAAGTGTATTTTACTTGTTTCTGGTGGGAGGAACCACACTGAACCACGTGACCGGCCCGCGGCCTGAAAAGTTTGGGCACCACTGCCTTAAACTTACACCAGTTCAGAAAATATACCCTCTTGTTGGTATCTCTCCACCTAAGATCAGAAGTAGCAGTGGACACGGAGAGAACTAAGCAAAAGAATGCTCCTCAACATCCTCTGAAATGGATATGACCATCAAGTCCTCCAGCGTGGATCCAGGAAGAGCTTTATGGCAAGAACAAATATTCTTGAGTTTACACAAGAGCAAAACCAAAATAGAAGATGGAGGAAGTAGCTCACTAGACAAGGAACCACATGAAAGGAGGATATGGCTGAGAAAGTCAACCTCTGCTACATGACTTGGAGGACCCTGAATAGGCTGAGGGTTGTTGGAGTTCCTAAATGTAAGACCAACATGCTCAAGTTACTGGCAGATAACAACACGCAGTGTGAATGTGGAGAGATACAAAATCCGGCTCATTTACTGCTCTGCCAATTACTACCAGGAACATGCCCCAACGAGGACTTAAGTTTGGCCAACGTCAAAGCCAAGAAAGTGGCTTCATTTTTTGGCGTTCCAGGGTTTGATCGGGACGTGAAAGAAGAAAAAAACTCCAGCACTGGGAATGGATGCAACCCACTAAGGTCCACGTATTCCCGTGATGGCGAACCTTGGCACTCCAGATGTTCTTGGACTTCAATTCCCAGAAGCCCAAGCCCCCTGTGAATCCACACGAAGGGGTTTACTGCGATTCATTCGACCCGCGCCGCCCTTGTCGCTCCCGGAAGCGGAAGTAAAACGCGCCCGTATGGAAGTAAAACGCACCCATCCACACGAAGGGGTTTACTGCGATTCATCCGGCCCGCGCCGCCCTCGTCGCTCCCGGAAGTGGAAGTAAAACGCACCCATCCACACGAAGGGGTTTACTGCGATTCATCCGGCCCGCGCCGCCCTCGTCGCTCCCGGAAGCGGAAGTAAAACGTGCCCGTATGGAAGTAAAACGCACCCATCCACACGAAGGGGTTTACTGCGATTCATCCGGCCCGCGCCGCCCTTGTCGCTCCCGGAAGCGGAAGTAAAACGCGCCCGTATGGAAGTAAAACGCACCCATCCACACGAAGGGGTTTACTGCGATTCATCCGGCCCGCGCCGCCCTCGTCGCTCCCGGAAGCGGAAGTAAAACGCGCCCGTATGGAAGTAAAACGCACCCATCCACACGAAGGGGTTTACTGCGATTCATCCGGCCCGCGCCGCCCTCGTCGCTCCCGGAAGCGGAAGTAAAACGCGCCCGTATGGAAGTAAAACGCACCCATCCACACGAAGGGGTTTACTGCGATTCATCCGGCCCGCGCCGCCCTCGTCGCTCCCGGAAGCGGAAGTAAAACGCGCCCGTACGGGCACGTTTTACTTCCGCTTCCGGGAGAGACGAGGGCGGCGCGGGCCGGATGAATCGCAGTAAACCCCTTCGTGTGGATTCACAGGGGGCTTGAGCTTCTGGGAATTGAAGTCCAAGAACAAATGGAGTGCCAAGGTTCGCCATCACGGCTTCCTTCCCGGCCAGGCGGCGACGGCCTGAGCGGCCTCCGCCGTTGGGCCCACCCGCCAACTCTAGCGGATGTGAGTCCCGCCAGTCTAGGGGAGGGGAAGGAGCCGGGGCCAGAGGGTGGGGGTTCAAAGCGGCGGCCTTTAAACCGGAGCCGGACCCTGGAGGGGGAAGATGTGGAGCGACGGGGCCTCGGGAGACCCCCGAGACGCACCTCCGCGCGGCTCCCCAGGCTCGGGCGGGACGGAGCGGCACCGAGGTGAGAGGCTTTGAGGCGCCTGGAGGGCAACCCAGTACCAGGCGTTTCCTCCGTCCCTTTCCCCAAACTGCCTGCGAGACGGAGGAAGGGAGAGGGAGGACCCGGAGGAGAACCTGTGGCTGTTGTGTCCAGGGGTTTTCGACGGCAACTCCCACGGCCACCATCCCTTATCTCTACCCCCTTTTCTGGGGCTCCTGGGGAATTGAAGTCCTAATCTGGAAGTAGTTTCCTTACCTTGGGTCCCGTTGAGAGTCCGCGTTTGGACACAACAGGTCCCCAGATAGGTAAAGGTAAAGGTTTCTCTTGCTCGAAAGCCAGTCGTATCCGACTCTAGGGTGCAGTGCTCATCTCTGTTTCTAAGCCGAAGAGCCAGCATTGTCTGCTTCTGCAGACGTTTCCGTGGTCATGTGGCAGGCATGACTAGACACCGGAGCGCACGGAACGCTGTTACCTTCCCACCGAAGTGGTCCCTATTTATATACTTGCAATGTCTTGCTTTCGAACTGCTAGGTTGGCAGGAGCTGGGACGAAGACGAGAGCTCATTTCCGTCCTGCAGTACTCGGGAATCGAACTGCCGACCTTCCGCTTCCCAGTCAGCGTTTTAGCAACTTGAGCCACTGCAGTCCCAGGTCCCCACATACTCTTGGGCTAAAACTTCCAGAGAAGTCTGTGCCACGATTTCTAGGAGGTATAGTCCAAAAATGTCTGTGGATCCAAAGTTGGGAACCACTGCAAAACGTACAGGTGCACTATTTGGGCTTGTAGGCTGCAGCTGTAAATTGCAGTTCAGAAATCAAAGGAAGACATTCCTATCCTGACATTATTCCTGTTACTATTTTTGGGGATCTCCGTTGTTAAAATAATTGTCACAGTGTGCATGCGTGCATACACGTGCATGTGCTCAAACAACTATAACCTGGATAAGGCTGTGCATACCCTAATTATGTGACCTATCCACTCAACAGCAATCTTTCCATAATTGCATACACACTCAATCATAACAGCATAATATTTCAGTAAAGTGTAGTAAACTAAGTTGAGTGATAGAACAAAGAAAAGGAAGGCTAATCCCAAAGTCTAAATAACTAGACAGAGGCACGAGTCTTTCCTTGTACCCTGCTGGTGGAGTGATTGCAAGGGGATATATATATGTACCATACAGTAACCTTAGACTGCGTCCTCTCTAGTTCTTCAGTGGCTGAATCCAGGAGAGATCTTGGATTTAATTGGGAGCTGTTGCTCCCCATCGTCTTTTTCATGTGCAACTCAATGTATAGTATTACTTTCATAATACCATAGTATTTTAGCTTTTCCTCTATTCTGGTAGTGGGCCAGGATACCTAAGAGACTGCATTGTCCCAAGAATGTCTGTCCGCTTGACCAGAGCGGACCGGAGGGGCTCTCTGTTTGCTAGAGGGGCTCGTCTCTCTAGCACAAGAAGGAGGGCCTTCTCCGTGTCCGCACCGGCCCTATGGAACCTCCTGCCAACAGAGTTGTGGCTCAATACAGAATTGCTGCCCTTGGCTGGCGGGCCAAGTATGGGGTGCTGGTGGGAGGGTGACCACCTTGGGTTGGCTGATATAGATCGGATTGCCTCCTGTCTTCAGTTCCAGCACCCCTTTTTATTGGGGGGGGGGTTAGTTTTAATTGTTTTATCTGCTGTTTTATCCTGTGTTTGTTAGCCGCCCTGAGTCGACCTTGGCTGATTGGGCAGGGTAGAAATTGAACAAACAAACAAACAAATAAAAATTCTAATAGCTGACCATCTTTTTAACCCTATAAATGTCAAACAGGACACAAAGGATCTGTTGTGTTGTTTCACCTCTGGGAAAAATACTCCCTTGCTGTGCCCTCTAGTCATCATGGAATCACATAGATACTTAAGATAGTGTTAATTTTTGCATATTTATCAAAAAGTCTGTGCATGTACTTAAGCTCATCTCATCCGGCTTTGCAAGTCAAGCAAAGACAAGATGGCACAATACCTGTGTTGTAAAAAAATTGTGCCTTTTAATGTAAATATGCAGGTTGCTGATGGCATAGACATTTTACTAAATAAGTCTTACACTTAGTTTTTATGTATGAGAAGACTCAACAGTGATATAAACTCTAAGTACTGTAATTATTTCAGAATTGAAGTACAGTACTGTACTGTACAGTACTGCAGTTATTGCTTCCGTTCTAACCTGTTACAGTTTCAAAGTTGACACCAAAACCTGCTGCTACAATTTTAGAGGTGTCTGTTACAAGATGAGTCACAGTAGTCTGTATGAGAGAAAGGATCATAACAGAGTGTAAATGATCTAAAATAAAATCAAACTAAAAATTTTAATTATTTTATATATTTTACTACTTGTCTGGCAACCAAAGAAGAACAAGAATTCCATGTACACGAATTATAGTATGGCATGCAGGTGAGTATGCAGGCTAGTATTCTTCTTTTTGTTCCAGCCTTGGAGGAAGGAAAGTCTTTCTTCTTTGACCAGCATAGAGATGAAACAAGTTAGCAGGGAAGAGATAATTGGTTCATCTTTTCTCTGTCAGTTTGACTGACAAGAGGTTAGAGCAGGGATTTTCAACCTGTGGCATGGCACCATTTCATGTGCCCCCCCCGCCTCCACCACACCAGGAAGTGCCATGTGGTGGAGGAAGGGCAAAATGGCTCCCAAAGCTGTCTGAGGGAGTGTGACCCGGCCCCTGGCGTAAAAAGGTTGAGACCTCCTAGGTTAGAGGTTTTCCTCTGCTAGCATGCTAAGACATTGGTTACCATGCCTTCCCTTGTTGGATGCAAAAGTGTGTGTTTTGCTCCTTTTCTAGTCAGCATGATACCCTGACTGCTACATCTGCTTATTTAAAGATTTTTAGAGAACAGTTCAGGCTATTAAAGGCCACACAAAGAAACAAACATGTGAGAATATTCAAAAGCATTCATTTGAACTAGTCAGTTCTGGAGGGCTCTTCTACCCATTTCATAGCTACATCTTTCTTAAATTTCTTCTGCTTGTTCCCTTCTAACGTCCATTCCTTCGTTTTCTTTCCATTTGAATGAAATTAATCCATGGGCTGCAGACCGACCATTTGTCATAGAAAAATACAACCTCCTTCCACAGTAGGCATTTCCATAGTATTTCACAGCTGATGTGACTAAATGTGCAGTCAACTGGTTCAAAAGCAGAGTAACACAGTAGCCTCCAAAACTTCTTTGACCAAAATATGATATAATTCATTTTAAGTTTTCATTAAAATCAACTTTTATTAAATAGCGATGTGCCAGAATATAAATCTCTGCTTAGAGGATCGGAATAGATAAAACAGGTAGTTTGAGGGTTTAGATGTTTTGAAAGATTTCATATTCTCAAACAAGATTCACACACTAGTGGTTGTGATAACATATTTAGACAGATGTCTGGCTACATGTTGTTAATAATTCATTTGCATGGATAGGATCCTAGACTAAGTAATTACCTATTTCAGAATATAAGTGAAGTGTCTTGCCTTTTCTCTATATTTCTTGTGCCTCTGCTAATTTTATTATCAAAAGGAATTGGTTTATTTGCAGAAATTCACCGTCTCTAGGCGTTGTGTTGCCTCAATCCTACAGAGGGCATTCTAGCTTTACAGTTGTTCTGAGCTCTGAATGATTTGCATCTGGGTCATAGTTTCTATGATAGGCAACTTGAATATTTGTTCAGTATTTGAGTGTAGAAGGAAAAAGTTACCCACATGTCATATCTTTTGTGGGAAGGATAATGAAATTTTTATCCAAGAGGACATTGGTACAGTGGTAGTAAACCTTAACTCTTATCTTCTCAAAATGTCAAGGAACTGTTAGAATTTCACATGTCTTCTTGTTTGTGTTTCTGTAGTCATGTAAACTGTGTTTGCAAAAGAAGAATTCATTAGTATAGATAGAGGAATCTTTGCAACCCATTTTAAACCTCAATTGGGTGTTCCCTTTCCAGTCTCATTCATAGTTCCCCAAAGAGTCAAAAGGCTTTCAGTTTCAGAAGAATGCCTACAGTGTTCCACTGGAATTAAAAATCTTCCGTATTTGAATAGACCTCTTTGTCTCTTTAGTGGAAGAAGCCCCAGGAAGTCCGTAAGTTAGACAGACTTTATTAAATATCCATTGTACTATCTGATGCCTAACCCAGTAAGTAGTATTATGCCTTGTCTCTCCGGACACTATCATAGCAAAAACTGCTTGGCTGAAGAAACATATTTACAGTTGACTAATGGCCTAGCCCTAGACCATTCCATGCTTTCCTAAAATTCCACTATATTCACTGCAGGCTTACTCCTAAAAGAAGTGCATATAAGGCTGAAGCTTGCCTATGAGAGAGTCTACTTCAATAAGAATTGTGTGCTGTGCATGTCTGCTTTAAAGTACAGTATCCAAAAGTATTTATTTATGTTTTTATGACATTGGTATGAAATGTGCTGCTGTGTTTTGATGTTGACAAACACACCTGTACGGCTTCTTAGGTGAGAGACGGAGAACCATGTCACATATAGCAGATATCCTAACTGGGAATAAGACAAATCCACATGTATCCATGCGTTAATGTCTGCTTCGATGCATAAATTTGAAACAAGTCGGGAGAAGGGTAAAAGGGGATTTACATAACTGTTAAAAGTACCCGTGCCCTTCTGCATTGCTTTACTCATTTATACCTGAGTAAATCCTGAGTCGGGTTCTCCTGATTGGGCGGCATATAAATTTAAATAAATAAATAAATAAAATAATAAATAAATAAATACAGGAAATGATAGGTTTAAAGGTAAAGATAAAGGTTTCCCTGGCTTGAAAGCCAGTATCCGACTCTAGGGTTCAGTGCTCATCTCTGTTTCAAAGCCGAAGAGCTAGCGCTGTCTGCTTCTGCAGACATTTCCATGGTCATGTGGCAGGCATGACTAGACACAGAAGCACACAGGATGCTGTTACCTTCCTACTGAAGTGGTCCCTATTTATCTACTTGCAATGTCTTGCTTTTGAACTGCTAGGTTAGCAGGAACAGGAAATGATATAACTGCTCTATACTGTTGACATTCTGTTTCTGTCGAAGGCAAGATTCTCTCGATGGTTCCCCTTGCCAGTTACATTCCTTTTCATCTGAGATTTACTGATTGTGTGTAGTCAATAATTTCTGATTTATAGCAACTCTTTTTAGGGTATTCTAGGTAGAGAGTACCCAGAAGTGTTTACCTTTGTCTTCTTCCGGGGGCATCCTGAGAAGGTCACACTGGCTGGCTCTTCTTGGGTACACAGTGGGAAATTGAATTCCCAATGTCTGCCTCTGCATGCAGATACCTAACTCACTGAGCTATCCAGCCATGATCTGAGATACCAGTCAAACAAACAAAGTAGTCAATTTATGTGTGTAATTAATATTTTATGTTTTGTTGTGAAGCTTTTTAGTCAAGAAAGGCATTAGCTTCCTAGCATGCAATTTGAATTTATTCTGAGTTAGGTATTGTTTGTTTGTTTTTGTTCTTGTTGTTCATAATTGTGATTGCTTTGTCAACTAGAATCTTATTGCTTATGTAAGACCAGTGTACACGCAGTGGGTACAAATTGCAGTATTGGATTATGCCAAGTTAAGAATGCATTGCTTATATTCCCTGTCATGTGCCAGTTTTGTGAGTTGGTGGATAACAATGAATACAGGCATTGGCTTGCTAACTATTGACAATTTGCTACTGTTATTTATGCCATTGCATTTACGCTGGCATATATACTTAGTAAGATTCTAGTCATTGTTTATTACAGTTATTTTTATTTTTTGTCTCTCTCAAAACATTTTGATTGAAAAGCAGATTATCCATTGCCTAAATATCTATATACTCGAGTATAAGTTTGGGGTTTTAGACCCCAAAATGAGGTCAAAAATGGGACTTGACTTATACTTGGGTCAATTTATTTTCCTAGTTTTAGAGGTCCAAATTAGGTACCTCGTCTTATATTCTGGATGACTTTTAGTCCAGTATATACGGAAAGTGAAACTGAGCTGTTACACAGTGGCATTTTTAATCTAGTAACTTTACTTCATATATTTTTATATTGCCAAAGGAAATGAGCAGTATATGTGGAAGGCTCATGAAAGGTTTCCTAGCCATACATAATTTCTCATAGATTGGTGCAACTGGTAGTATAGAAGGCTTAACTAGAACTACATATCTAGAAACTATGAAAGTGTAACACACCTTGCTGAATGGCTGAATATCCAAGCATGTCTCCCACCAATATAAAATTCAGGCTGGGCCAACTGAAGTCAGTCCATTGACTTTGAAGTGAAATAGGAAAATGAAAGTATAATCAAGTAAAGTAGGGCTACTTGGATACAGGGGGAAAATTTGAGTGAGTGTGGAATCAATGCAGCATTTATGTGTACACAATTTATGTCCCACCGTGAGTACAAAAAAAATCTAGTTGATGGCCTAGATAACAATATTGAATTTGCTCAGTTTTGGTCCAAAGTAATATAACCATTTTAAACATTTTAATTTGTTTTGAATTTGGCCCATATTTAATATAGACCCATATTTTTAACTTGTATAACATTGTGATATGAAGGGTGTTTTGCTTGGATTAAATTAGTTTTAATTTTAATCTTGTTCATATTCCAAGAATCTTATAATTTAACTGAAACAGAAAAAAAGTGATAAATAGGTTTGGAATTGGAAAAAAGCTTGGTTTTAAAACTTACATTTCTATACTGGTTTGTTTTAGTGAGCCCTAGATTACAGGATGGAATCATTACAAAACAGAAGGAATCATGGAAATTAAACACCTGCATTGGAAAGTTAGGAGCTTCTGACTGAGTGAAAATCTCTCTGAGCAGCATGTAAAAAGCACAAAAGCTGTCTACAAAAGATGAGACCATAACAGGAAATCTAATATTGAGCCTAGAATTCCAAGCATAAAAGTCAATGAGAAAGCAACTTGTCCATCAGAACAATTTTCAATGGAAAGAGTCAAGCTATCAGATGTGAAGGAATAATGATATACAGTAATACCTCATAGAAAGTCCGCTTCATACAACATCGGATACATACAACATCGCCTAATTCCTTGAAAAAAGTTGCCTCATACAAAGTTGTGCGACTTTGTATGAGGCATTGGGTTTTTCCCAGGTTGCATTGTGCCTGGGCAGCATAAAAGGCAGGACACGTGCGTGCATTGCTCTTGTGGGATTTGCAAGAGGCGAAGAGTGTTTAGGAGTGGTTTTGAGCGCGATTTTGGATTTTTTTGAATTTTTTTTCGTCAGAATTTTTAGAAGCATTCCTGGGATTTTTGCAGCATTCTTCAGGTTCTTGGACAATCAGGGTTGTTTGACATGTTTTTGTAATGTTTTTAGCCTTTAGACAATGATTTCTTAAAGTTCTGTCAGTTTCCTGTCTGTTTCCTTGACTTTGCCCAGAAGTCTGTGCTGTTACAGTACAATGTATCTCTATGGAAACGACGTTGTACGAGGCATCGCGGCAAGGATTTGGACGTTGTATGAGGCATCGTGGCTAGGATTTTGCATGCCTCATACAAAGTCCAAATCCGTATAAAGTCCAAACTTGTGGAACCATGTTTCGACGTTGTATGAGGTATCACTGTACTTCAGAGCATTTTAAATCATTGATTCATTTAATTCAAATCAGTTACTTCCTATGATTCTGGATAGATATTTCAAGGCAGGCATCTTACACAAAATGTTGAACAGCTTTTAAAAACAACACAGTAAACAATGTCAACTGTTTACAAAATTGTTAGGATCTTTTTCTCAGGGCAACTGGGAAGACAGAGTGGTCACAGGTCCTGTTTTACAGAGGCCAGTCCTTTGTTTGAAGGGTTGCTAGAGGACAATCTTCATCTGTAGACCTTCTGTGTTTGAAATGTTATCCAGCCCAAGTCTACTTAAAGAAGAGTAAAGTAAGAAAGTAGGGTGTGTGAAATTGCTTATCCATAGTTAAAAAGCTCAACAGCACACTCAGCAGACACATAGATCATGTACTCACCAGTCTTCCACAATTATGTGAGATATATTATATTTCTATATTTCTGCAGTAGCTTAAGTGGCCAAGATGCTGACTGGAAGGGGGGAGGTCAGCAGTTCGATTCCCGAGTACTGCAGGACGGAAAGAGCTCCCGTCTTTGTCCCAGCTCCTGCCAACCTAGCAGTTCGAAAGCAAGAAATTGCAAGTAGATAAATAGGGAGCACTTCGGTGGGAAGGTAAACAGCGTTCGCTCCGGTGTCTAGTCATGCCTTCCACATGGCCACGGAAACGTCTGCAGAAGCAGACAGCGCTGGCTCTTGGGCTGTGAAACAGATGAGCACTGAAGTCTAGAGTTGGATACGACTGGCTTTCGAGCAAGGGAAACCTTTACCTTATTCACTTATAAAAATGTTTACTAGATTTGGATCTATACAAGCATGAATTTTTTTATTTAAAAACAGTGACCAGCCAAAACAATATCTACTGTCATTTTTGTTTGATAACATGTATCCTTTTGTGTGTGATAGATATTTTTAGTAGCTGCCCTAATAATAGATGGCCTTGTGGAAGAAGAAGTCAATTTTGCTGCAACAGGACCAGCCACTTGATGGATTCTTTGTACTGTATTATTTTTCTTATTCTCCCCTGAGGTCCTTCCTGGAGCACATTAGGCAACAGATGGTTCCACAGTGTTGGGATGGATGTTAGAAGGGGAACAACCTAATAGCGTGGAGTCTGAGATCTTATTCACCTTCCTCCGTTTGCTAAAACACCTAGGATCTAGTCCCAAGTGCACAGCAGATTAAATGCAATGACACTCTGTCTGTCTGAGAAGACGGAGCAGAACTTCCAGTAGAGAAGACTTGCGGGAAGGTTTAGGCTTCGGCATCTCTAGCTTTAGAAGGTTGTCACTGGCTTTACCTGCTGTCGAGCCTTATTTGGCACATTTCCTGATTTGGCTATGGAAAATAATGGGCAAGCAAGTTAGCGTATCAGATTGTAAAAGGGAAAAATGCAATAGTGACTTTACTGGCAACTGAGCACTTTTCAGGATAAGGATAAGGTGTCAGGGTAGATTTGATGCTACAACATGCTTGGGGAAGAAAATCAGTAAAAAGCAAGAAGAAAGCCTGTAGTTTTCCTTAAGGGAAGCTGTGGGTGAGGGATTGCTCTAGAAACTAGCAAATATTAGGATCAGACAGACACTTGGTTTGAGGATGGAATGAGAAACATTGATGAAGAACAGAGGCAGTTTTTTTGGATACCTTTTTATACCATGCAATCCTGTGCATGTCTTCTGAGAAGTAAGCTCAGAAGAATGTACAGAGGAATGTCCTCCGTAGAAAGTGTGTATAAGATTTCAAACATAGGACGTGGATCCATTGCATGTAAAATACCTGTCCTTGGTTTCCCTATTACATATTTAGTCATTTAATGAATTCATATGCCTCCCGTTTGGCATAAAATGCCAACTGTGGTGTTCATGTTAAATTACAATTACAGTGGACCCCCACTTTAAGGAATTAATCCATTCCATAGGGTTTTCCTTATGGCAATTCCCCCCCCCCTTAAAATGATTTCCCATAGGAATGCATTGAATGCATTGAAAACCATGGGGGAAACCTATTCTGTAAAGCGATTTTATTGTGATTTTTCCCCTTGAAGCGGACCATCATTTCCTATGGATTTCTTTCCTTGAAGTAAGTTTTCCTGTAGGTGGACCTTCCTTAAACTGGGGGGTCCACTCTACAATAAAACTGCTTAGAACCATTAGTGTTCAAATGACAGAAAATTGCAGGCACGAGTGATCAATAAAACCAAGCAGAGCAAAAAGTAACCACCAAAACTGCTCCAAAACATGCCAAAAGGTAATATTGACACATTCTTACAGCTTCCAAATTAAATTAGAATCATTCCACATTTGAAAAAGTATTCAAAATCATGTAATGAATGTTGGTCAAAAAGTTGTAATTTAAAAAATATCATTTTTCTTGTCTTGTTTTAAGTGTAGCTTCATAATCTTATTGATCTCTATTTTTCATTGTAAATGACTTTTACTAACCAGTGTTCATTAATAGTTGACATTGGTATAATTGATGTGTGAAGGGGGTGGGAAGAAACCATCCATATATAAATGGGTGTTTTGTGGATAATGGTATGTTTGAACTAAAAAAAAACTAATTAATTCATGTTTTTCTGGTAAACACATTTCCCTCTTCCTTTCTGTGTAGTGATGAGAAACACACATGCAAAGTCAGGTCAATGGGGTGAGGCGACGCTGAGAGATCGCGGACCTCCTCTTTTATTCCTGAAAAACCTCAACACGTGTGTACCTAGCGTAATCGCATGGTTGTGACAAAACTGACAGGAAGACAGGTTTGAAAATAGGGTGTTGCATACATCGGTACATCGGAGGATAGTGGGTTTCTTATGTCAGCTTCTTTCCAGGAAGTGCCCAAACGGGTGTTGTGGTTGTGCCTGTGGACAGACCCCGAGCTAAGCAAACAGCTTGGCCTCCCCCCTTCGGAAGCTGCCGGGGGCCGGGGGCTAAGGGTTTCTCCTAAGGGCAGGGGACACTTTGGGGTGGGGTGGGGTGAGGACTGAGGGTCACTTCACTTCTGTTCTCCGGTTGTCTACATCTGATTCTATCAAATAATTTGATAGATCTCACCATAGAGTAGCTCTGAATATGAAATAAATGTCCTGAAAGAGCCAAGGTGGCCTGTTTTTGGTAGCCAGATATCAATCACAGCAAAAATATTCAGGTTTAGGATTTTTAGTCCATTGAACTGAAAAACCTCAGAGCTATCTGACTTTTTATCTTTTTGTAATGGCGGCTATTATTTCTGTCTTTTACTAATAATGGACAATAATTTACTCTTTGCTAAGAGAAGATTACTTTCTATTTCAGTAGACTCAAATTGTGCCTCCATATGAATGTGTCAGACACTTAATTTACAATATATTCCCTTGGTGAAATTAAAAATTCAAATAGTTGAGCTGGAACATTCAAACTGTGCTTGCTTCTTAAATTGGCTGCTGTCGGTGGGCTGTCATGCTGCCCTTTATCTGCTTGATGAGTCTTATACTGACACACTCACCAGGTGTTTTGACAGGATAAGGGGTGATATGGAGGCCAAAGTTTTATCATTGAGCAGAAAGAATGAGATACATGTGGCTTATTAAAAAGTGCTTTGAAAAGGGCAAGCACCGAAGCTGTTGAGTTCTGTCAAGCTGATTTTTTACATTATATTTCATGGTTAGGCTGTCACTTAAAATATTGTTAAAAGTCCATTTGGAGCTCAGCAAGGTGATTTATTCAGACATATATACACACAATTTAACTTGGAACAGATCTGGATTAGTTTAACAAAACTATGTTTGGAATAACTTGAAAGACTTGCATTTTCCAATCTTTTCTGCCTAGGACTGTCATTGACACAAGAGATCAAATCACTGATTTGGAAGCACAGTTGGAATTTCTTTGTTTTTATTATCAGAGTTATGCATCTGAATACACACACACACACACACACACAGAGTTGGGGAGGCTTGCTTCTTGAGCACGAGGAAAAGGGCTTTCTCTGTCGTAGCCCCCACACTATGGAACCTCCTCCCAGCAGTTCTGGACATCATGCAGCAGTCTTGACCACCAGGCAACAGTTGAGCATAAAGCTGAAGTAACTGTGATTGCATCCCTTCTTTTATCCACAGTACTTACAGGCTAATGACACATCACAATGAACCTGATATCTATTACAATTAGTGCTACAGCAGTTTTACAAGTATATATATTATCCTAAGCAACCAGTTAGGCGAGTACTTATATCTTAACATCTTTTTTGTATGTTTTCTAGCAACAGGGATTCTCTATCGTTTTCTTCATAAAAGGATACACTTGTTCTATCCTGGCCAACAAACGTCACATACTCCAAACATCTGAATGTTCATCCTTTCCATTTCTTTGACTGCACTGTGGATTGTTCATGCTTCATACACATTCTGTATGTGCAAAATTGGCACCTGAAACATATAAAGCTTTCCAGTCTCCTATCCTAACTGAAATTTTGGGAGCTCTTAACACTATTTTTTAAAAAATGAAACATTTTCACTGTACATTTTAGCAAAAAATGTAAACTTTCAAGTCACTGAACTTGACATATGCAACATGAGACTGAACCTTTCTTCTCTAGCTTTGTGCTATTTCATTTTGTTTCTCTTGCTATTTTAAGGCATCTTTTTCTTTGCCAAAAGCCTACCAGGCAGTTCATTAAATATCTGTATCCTTTTTCATATCACCTTCTGGAAGATAAGCTAAATGCTCTTTTGATTTGCAGTAGTGATTGTTTGTTTAAATTACAAATCTTTCAGTTTCCTGAGAAAAGGAGATAAAGCTTTTGTGTGATACATGAGAGTACCGTCATCCTTTTCTGCCTCCTCATTTTTGTGACTGTACTTATAAGGAAGGAATTATAGCTTTGTTATGTTGAAGTCTGCACCTCTGATTTGTCAGGTCAGATTGTTTTGGTGACTTCAGAAGTACAGAACAGTACAGTACTCTTATCCTCTTTGAGATGCGAACATGCCACGGGAAATAAGAGTGTCAGCAATGTGTTTGAAGTAGCTGAGTAATACAGTACTTAAAGATAAAAGTGAAATTGTAAAAACTGAGTTGTTCCACATCATCCCAGGCGGAGGAGGACTTAACCTTCTGCCCGGAATCCTTGCAATTTGGTGATACTTCCTTCCTACAAGACACTAAAACTTCCTTCTCTCTTGCATCTTGCTAGTAATCTTCTACTTCTGCTTTCCCAAGTCCTCATAGATGAACAAATGTTAGCAAACAAATATTTCCCACTTCGTGGTTGTGGTGGGAAGAACACTTTACATTTTTTTATGCATGTAAAAACTGCTGAACTTACAGCAGACAATCCCATCATGCCTTGTGTTTATTTTGCATACGAAAATCAAGATGGGAGGGGCCAACATTTAACATAGTGCTGTTTTTGGATTTAAACAGCCAATCAGTAGGCTAAATGTTTCTTTTTTCCGAAAGTAACTGCTTTTCACACTGCATAGGGTATATACTAAGCTCTGTATGCTTTGTAGTGTGTACAGTTTAGTATGTCTGTTCATTCTATCTGAGTGGTTCAGTTGTTCAGCCTAGTTCAGTCTCTTTTCTCCTCATAAATAAGTTAGTCTCAGAAAATTAGTAACTCAATATCCTCTTGTAACCAACATTTGATTGTCAGATTTTTCATCCTACTTTTTTGCAACTAAAATGATGTGAACTGCTATATTATATTTTTGTCACCTATTTGAAGTTATTTGAACAGAAGTCTTGCAAATAAACATTCTTTTGGTTAAAGCTGTGCCTGAGTAATTGTTCAATAGTTAAACTAAGAGAAAACAAAGGGGAATTGAGAAGAGCTTGCATTTTAAAGTATTCAGCCTGAATCCTTGGCTACATGCTAGCTGTACCACCTTGCAAAGATTACCCAACAAAAATATATACCCCTTGGATAAATAAACTTAACACAGAATAGTTGGGTGCCATTAAGAGACTTCAATATTCACTCATACATTTGTAATTTTTTTGTAGAAAGGGGATGGGAACTTTTAAAACGTATGCTATAAAAGCCAATCCTTCTTATGAGGTCTTTAGAATGAAAGTCGTCCCTTTCCAATATAGGACATCTGCATTATAGGATTTTAAAAGATGCTCACATTTTGTCCTACTATCAGTTTTTCCCCTCTCTACCCATTTTGGTGCACTGACATTGAGAACAAACTTTGGTGCATGTATGATTATCAGATAATTCTTCTATGGAGCCCAATGCAGTGTTTACACAGGGCTCCAAGATGACTTCCCAGCCTAACAGTAATCAGATGTGCACCACTTAATGTGTACCCAAGCCAATGTATGTGGGAGGCATCAATTGGCAATGGACTCCTGTTTTTGTTTGTAAAGGTTTCAAAACTGTAGTCTTATGCTTGAATTCATTTGAAGGCACCAGAAAGAGAAAAGTGTAAAAGAGAATATATTAAACTTGAAATGATTTGAAAGCACTAGAATATACATATATATCCTCTTTTCACTTTTCTCCTTCTAGCGCTTTCAAATGAATCCAGGAACAATATATGGGATGGATGTGTCCAAACATGGCATCCCAGCTCCCAGTGCAGATGCTCTTTCCTGCTGAAACCCTACAGCACGAATCCCTGTAGGTGTCTAGGCTACAGCAAAATAAAATGAGCTCACAAATTAAAACAACAACACAAACAGCTTTTAGCTGGCTTGCTAAAACCAAAGCTAATTAGAGCAGATGGTGTCTTCTGGGAATAGGAAAGTTATGAGAAGAATCTTTCCCCTAGTTATAGTAATATGAATAACAGGAAGCCATTTGCCAGCTGGTGTTCCTCCTGTTTTCGAAAGTGTCCAGAGTTGTTGCTTTCCAAAAGTCCACTCTGCTATCGCAGTGTGACATAAGGACATGGTTCAAGAGAACCCAAACAAAAGAAGCAAAGGATGTTGTAGAGTATCCTAAAGCAATACCGTTTACATTTCATAGTAATTGAGGAAAGCTTACATGTTGTGTTTTAGAAGAATTAAATAGGTATTATTTCAGTCTTTGTAACATTAACTTAGTGGTTAAGATGCTGAGATTAATGACTGGAAGGTCGACAGGTCACCAGTGCTGTGCGACAGAATGAGCTCCTGTCTCTGTCCCTGATCTTGCAGTTTGAAAGCTGGAAATTGCAAGTAGATAAATAGGTACTGCTTCAGTGGGAAAGGTAACAGTGTCTAGTCATGCCTGCCTCACAACCATGGAAAACTCTGCAGATGCAGACAGCGATGTCTGGATGTAAACGGACATGAGCACTGCCCTGTGGAGTTGGACACGACTGCCTTTCACGCAAGGGAGACCTATACCTTTAACATTACAGTATTTACATGCTGATCTTTATGAAACTTCCATTACCTTTCAGGGGGGAAAATTACTCAATTCTGAGATTCTACTTGAGGTGATTCAGGAGCCCAAGTGTCACTGAATATGTACTGTTAGACTTGCCAGTAGAAAATTCTGGAAGTCAGCCTAACCCTTTCCTTGGCCTAGGTGGAGTATCTTATGTTTTGTCTAAGGTTTGTGTGAGGCAGTCTCATCAGTCATTTAGTGGCTTCTCAAAGTAAGGGAAATTGAATTTTGGCAAAGTCTAAAACTTTTAATGTAATATTGAGTGGTTGAAAGTCTTTAGCAAAGTCAAGGGAGATTTTGCAAAGTCAAGGAAAAGGTAGGCATAATTCTTTTAAGAACAAAGACAAACCAAGGATAAATCCAAATGCACCGTCACAGTCATGCTAGCAGGAAGGACAAAGAAGGGGAATAACATCTGTTTGTCACCTGTTCAGTGTTACTTACAGAAGTTAGTCCTCCTGGCTTGGCAAAAGGAAGGCTGGATTCTGTCCTGGCAATTTTTGTACTTGAAGGGGAAGTAACATAGGATCTTAGTACCTGCACGGGCCCAAAGGGGAGGGAAGATGAAATGGGATTACAAGAGGGACTGGAGTTCTGATGAAGAATTTGGGATGAGGGGCATGTATCTCTGCAAATGATGTGGGTCAGTCATGAAGAAACTGGGATTGGTTGGGAGTCTGGAAAGGCTTAGATTATTAGTTAGTTAGAAAGATAGGGAAAAGTTCCTACTTGGGAGTCTGGGCAAACACTGATATTCAGATTATGCAGATGTGAGATAGATGAAGTCCTGATCTGATTCAGTGACAGCCAATCACATCTCAGAATTTTTACTTTTTTGACTGCAACCTGCAAATCTCCCACCCCAGTCAGCGTAGCTACCGCAGGTGCTGGTTTGCAAAGTCTGGGAACTTTAGTGCAAACACCGGGGTACACAAAAAAAGCCTCCTATAAGATTGTGGTATTTTTTGAACCACAATTGGATGTACCCTGGTAACAGCAAACTTGTGTTGTCGGCTAATCTTTTTCACACTAGGTTGGGTGAAAGGAACTGCAGAATGAACTCACCAAGAGGTGCCTTCATTTTGGCAGTTTCACTCCTGGCTTAGACACGAAGAACTGCAAACATTTCTGAGGTCTGAGATTCATGCTAATTTGCTCAGAGGTTTTGGGAAAGCTCTAGATTGGGGTCCTCAAACTTTTAAAGCCGGGGGCTGGGTCACGCTCCCTCAGACTATTGAGGGGCCAGACTGGTGTCCACCCCACTGTTGCTGCTACCAAAGGTGGCAGTGGTGACCACCCTGAGCCCTCCACATCCCCCAAAGCCCCCCCCTTGCATACCGGCCTGGAGAAGTTGCATTGCATGGGTGAAGGAAATGTGGCCGTGGACGCTTCCACAGCCTCCACCTTAGCTTCCGCCTCTGCCTCAATCCTTGTCTCCTCCACTTGGCTTGGTGTCCCTAATGGTGCTCCATAGCAGGGTGGATGTTGTAAGCCTTGCAACATCCGCCCTGCTATGGAGTGCTGTTAGGGACATTCATTCATTTCATTCATTCATTTATTCGATTTATACCCCGCCCTACTCGACCAGGGCCGACTCTGGGCGGCTTACAACAAGTAAATCAAATACAGTATACAAAAATTACAAATGGTACAGTGTTGCAATACAGCAAATTAACAATAAATATTAGAAATACAAGATCCATAAAACACAGTATAACAGCAATAGCAACAGTGTGATCAATATAATCAAAGGATATAAATTCAAAAATACCAAAAAATACAGAAATGCAATAAAGACATAAGCAGCAATAGTAATACAATAATTAATCAAAAAATACAGTTAAAACGATCAATACAAAAATACATACATAGGCCAGAGGGCACGAAAGGAAAATCCTCAATTCCAACTGCACAACAGTTGCAAGTAGCCTAAGAACCCCAGAACAGTGTAAGAGTTCCAGGGTAGGCAGGAATCCCTCCTCGCACCGTCATCTCCACCGGCGGGGAGAGCGCAGCTGCGGCTCCGGCGGCGTTTTCGGAGCCTCCCGGGCCACGGGAGGCTCCCTTTATCCCCCCGCCGGTGGTGGGGGCGGGGAGAGCGCGGCTGCGGCTCCGGCGGCGTTTTCGGAGCCTCCCGGGCCACGGGAGGCTCCCTTTATCTCCCCGCCGGTGGTGGGGGCGGGGAGAGCGCGGCTGCGGCTCCGGCGGCGTTTTCGGGGCCTCCCGGGCCACGGGAGGCTCCCTTTATCTCCCCGCCGGTGGTGGGGGCGGGGAGAGCGCGGCTGCGGCTCCGGTGGCGTTTTCGGGGCCTCCCGGGCCACGGGAGGCTCCCTTTATCTCCCCGCCGGTGGTGGGGGCGGGGAGAGCGCGGCTGCGGCTCCGGCGGCGTTTTCGGAGCCTCCCGGGCCACAGGAGGCTCCCTTTATCCCCCCGCCGGTGGTGGGGGCGGGGAGAGCGCGGCTGCGGCTCCGGCGGCGTTTTCGGAGCCTCCCGGGCCACGGGAGGCTCCCTTTATCCCCCCGCCGGTGGTGGGGGCGGGGAGAGCGCGGCTGCGGCTCCGGCGGCGTTTTCGGAGCCTCCCGGGCCACGGGAGGCTCCCTTTATCTCCCCGCCGGTGGTGGGGGCGGGGAGAGCGCGGCTGCGGCTCCGGCGGCATTTTCGGGGCCTCCCGGGCCACGGGAGGCTCCCTTTATCCCCCCGCCGGTGGTGGGGGCGGGGAGAGCGCGGCTGCGGCTCCGGCGACATACCAAGCCAAGTGGAGGAGACAAAGATTGAGGCGGTGATGGCAGTGGCAGCGGTGGAAGCGGCAGCTGGAGCAAGGGTGTGGGCTGAATTATTAGGTGCCATGGGCCGGATCTGGCCCGGGGACCGTAGGTTGAGGATTCCTGCTCTAGATTGTAGATAGGGTGATACTCCTGAGGTCTTGGGTGGAAATTGTGTTGTGTTTTTTAGATGAGGAGCATGTCTATAGTTACTTGTATGAAGTGTTGTCAAAGACAATATACAGTGCTTCCTCATATAACGAACGCTTTGTATAATGAAAAATTTGTATAACAGAGCCTTTTTGAGCTATTGGCGATACCCCACATAATAAAAAAAAGGTTTTTCGCTATACGGGGTATATCCTGCATAATGAACAATTTTTTCATTATACGGGGTATACCCCATATAACAATTTTTTTTCCTTATGCGGGGTATCGCCAATACTGATTCGCATAACGAAAAAAATCATATAACAATGAGCTCCGTGGAACGGAGCTTTTTCGTTATACGGAGTTCTACTGTAATTGTATGCTTGAAAAATAAAAGCAGGCTATCAATAACGGGTTAAGCCGCAGTGGGCTAATCTGTCAAAGAGGAATCAAATGTGGAATGTAGAAGCAGCTGGACCATGAAGCATAAAAGGAATGAAAATGGCACAAAAGCAAGTTTCATGTTTTCTGAAAGAAATTTTCTTCCTGACAGGCAGCCTGAGCTTTACTACTGGATCTTTAAGAATAAGGAAACTGGTTTGATAACACTGTTGGAAGAGAATGTAGACTTTCGGCTGCAGAATGTTCCCCTGTTCTTCTGCATGGTCACTTTTTCTGCTTTCTCACTTTGGATTTCAAGCACTGTTATGAGCAAGCTTTCCCGGCCTTATCTGCTTATTGATGATTCTTCTTCTTCAAGTGCCATATCTGATTCTGAATATAGGCTATTATCTTGGGTGATCAGCCATGAAGATTTTACTGGGAACAATATAATGCAGTGGTCTTCTTTTTGCCTTCCGCGGCGCAGCATGACACCCATACCACTAATGCAGTTCTGCGAGTCCCTTTTGGCACACTAAGTTCTCATCAGCACCAGGCCAGTTTTGATGAAGCTGCTGCCCTCAAGGTGGATTCAAGTGGGATTTAATCCATTTGGGGACCATCACCCTTTCATGTGGATTTTGCCACTTAAGGCAATTAGTCTTCAGGGTTGTCTGGTTAGTTAACTGCCACTTGATGATCGGTGTTGAGTGTGTGGTTTACTCTATTATCATAGCAGGGTAACCTGGTCAGACTTTGGCTTATTGATTAGAATGATCTGTGATTGCAGGATTTTACCTAGAAAATGTATCTTGTAAAGACCTGATACATTCTGCTCGGATGGACTGTTTGAGAGCAAAATGCAAGACATTTTTGCACATACCCCTAAGTATAAAATTTGTATGGAGTCTGAAGGATCATGATAGGGGCTACTATCTTCCAAGGCTACCATCTGTAAAACATACAATGTTCAACTATTTTTGTGGTGCTAGAAATAGAGGATTCATTCATGCAATCCATTTTAAAAAAAAGAACCTGAAAAGTGTGCATTTCCAAAATTTCCCTAATTTGCATGTCCCAAATCAATCTCCAAACCAGATTACACTTTGCCCTTCAGTTTTTGCACTTTTGCAAACCTTGTGATCAAGTTCTTTTTTAGTGTGCACAGAAACATAAATGTATAAAAAGATATAAGTAATGGAAATTTAGCCAGAATTGTCCTTCCCTATATAGGACACAGTGGTTTTTTTAAAAAAGAAAAAGAAAAACCCTGCCCTGTTCTTTCTTTCTTTGTATCAGAGTGCTGTACAATTTAAAATTATGGCTGTATACAAAAAATGGACAAAGATCAAAACAAATTAAAATGTTAAAAAAAGTTAGACTTTTATTGACCAGAAGTGGGCTGTTTAAATAGCATTAACTCAGCTGTTTACTATATTTTCTTTTGTACACATGGTGGGACATATATTGTATGCAAAAATATTTATGCTCCATTGATTGGTTTTTTCCATATTAACAGAATATTTATTCTGCATCCAAGTAGCCCCATTTACTTATTTATATTTTCATCTTCCTACTTCACTTTGAAGTAAATGAACTGACTTCCAGTAGATCCAGCCAGACACTCTTGGGCATTCACCAAACAGCAAGAGCTGTTATTTGTGCTCTCCATAGGTGTAGCTTGGCCTCTTTTGGTTTAGTATTTAGAGTTTAAGAGATGTGCAGAAAACCTTTCCTCAAAAGCCATTGAATAGGGTGTTGCTGGATATCTTTGGTGCGGTATTGTCTTATTTCTTTCATTATTTGCTAAGTACTTCTCAACATATTTTTAGAGGAGCAATGTCAGCCAAATCATTGACTTTTTCAGTGGGAATAGGTTTCAGGTAACCAGTAATAACCCTGCATGATTCATTAAAAGCTGCATCCACTGGTTTGCCATTTGCTGATTTATACTATATGGCAGTAGCATATTCTGCTGTGGCATATGGTGATGGACAGTATCATGTTTTGCTGTACAGTTGACAAATGCTTCTCCAGTTTTATATATTTCAAAACCACCTTGTGTATGCAGTAGTGTGTGGTTGAATTCACACACCCAACGTGCCTATAAATGCTTGTTTCATTTGGAAATGTGAACACCCCCTTTGTTACTTAAAGTACATGATGTACAATGATATAATAAAAGTGGCATTACTTAGCATAGGGATGTAGCTAATAACTGAATGCATAATTTCTGTTTCTGCCATTAGTTTTCAAAAGCGTGGACAAAAAGGCTGGTAGTCCCATTCTTTTGTAATGGTGTACGATTTCACTCTCCAGTAAGTTATAGGAATGCTTCAGATGTGTTTCTTCTCTTACTGTGACTGAATGATAGGAAACCTGAGATAGATAACTTCATAAATTATCATGGAGTGCATGAATGGGTGAGGTGATGAAACAGTGCAACATAAGAGGGATCCTGGCACAGGAATGCATCAGACAAGTTGACTGAAGTGGGTCCATATGCCAGTTATTACGTTTTGTAGAATCATAGAAAAAAGGGATTGGAAGGGTACTATGAGGCCATTGAGTCCAACCTTTTGATAAAAGATATATTTGGAATGTATATACACACATCTTGTCTCAACCCTTTTATGAAGGAAATGGCAGATTGGGACAGAATGAAATCAGGATTTCTTGTGTAATAAACCTATGTTTTCCCATTGAAATAACAGATTCACACACAGCCTCTTTTATACTGGTTTATTGAACCATGAGTCCTGGGCAAGCTGCCGTTGCTTTTTAAATTGTGGTTGCTGCTAATTGATGCAAACGCTGCTATTTTATTTCATTAATTTTGGAACCATGCATCAGGGTACTTTAATATCTTATAAGATGGCAGTTACTGTACCATGAGATTTTTTTTAAAAAAAAATAGAGACCCAAATGCCCACTGACAGAGGCCTGCAAAAGCACAGCAAGTGGACAATGGTGGTAATGCTTCTTTATCCTGTGGTTGCTGTATCGGTATACATAGTTCATACTCACAGACGGTACATTTTCTAGACTCTTTAAAAGCTGATAGGAATTGTGAGCTGGAAACATTTGAAGTCACAGTCTTATATCTTCTAAACATAACACACCTAAGCTGTGAGAATTGTGCAGCTACTTTCATTCAGAAAAACCTCAGTTGAGATATAAAATGTTTTAAAATTAGTTGTGGTGACCCCCCCCTCACACACACACAGTTACAGCAAGGGGATATTGGTGGTCAAAATAAATGATATACTTGTTGCTTAGTGTAGTTGCCGGTTAGTCACACTAGAATAGGTCCATTATATTAGTGAGGATTTGGTGAGTCAATACCTCTGTAAGTTGAGTTGGTTCAAATGGGCCTACTCTAGTTGTGACTTGCTTTAAATCAATAGAACTCATAAAGGACTCACCAAATCTGCACTGATTTGATTGGCCTATTGTAGTGCAATTTACTATGCTGAGCAACAGGATTTCAGCCAATAAATTTTAGATAAGATGCTCCCTCAAGTGGTGAAAGAAATGGGTGATTTTCCCCAGCTGTATTTTTGGCATTACTGCACTTTGTTTTCTGACAGGTAATTCAAAGGTAAGGACAAGTTTAATCTGGAAGTGTGGACTGCCCACGTAGCGGGGAGTCTTATTAATATACTTCTCCCTAGAAGTTTGTTCACCGGCCACAGCCGAGCCATAATTTAGGGCAAGACTTCCTATCTGGAAGCACGAGCTTTGCTGGAGAAGGTAGATAAGGATTGGGCGTACATTCCTGTGCTGCCTCCCGATTGACAGGCAACATCCTGGTTTAACATATCAATAGCCACAGATGTTTCCCTGAGTTAAGGTAAACAATAGAGAGTAATAGCCACAGATGCTGATAGTGCCCAGAGAAACAGGTGCTCCTGCTCCTTTAGTTTAGTGTAAACAATTAGAGACCCTTGCCTACGTGCAGCTGTTCCAGACTCCGGGGGTATCCGAATATAGTATAGGGGTGACACAGAAAGGCTTAGAATGCAGGGCCCCTCTGTGACCAGGGGCGGTGACCACCTCAGGGTTGTTACGCCCACAGGCAGGGTAATAAAAGCTTTTTGCCCACCTCATTTTGGAGCTGGGCCACTACATCACGGTCTCGACGTGTCTTCATTCCAGCGCAGCAGGGTTTCACATTACAACGCTGATGTCCACCCTACAACACCGGCATTTGAATTACAACATGGAAGTCTGCTTGCTCAGGTACAAATGAGAAAACCCCTTTGTGGGAGAGAAAAAAAGTGATATATGGATTCCCTATAAAGTCTAGTTTGACCCTGATTTTTTAAAAAAACCTGCTGTTCTCACCTACTTGGAATCCACCTAGATTGCAACATTTCTCTCTCAATGACTGATGCCCATTGTCAGCTGATCTGGACAGGAAGATGTGCCCTTTACACTTTATAAGCGAACAAAGATAAAAGTGTTATGAATCAATGACCATGTGTTTTTCACAAGATAATGTATTTAGTCATTCTCAAAATGGTACCATAAAAATATCTAAGCATATATTTTATAGTTAATACTCCGTGGGTGTCTTTTCTGATCTTAGGGTTTAGAATCTTTCAATTGAATTTTTGTGCCTCCTATTGTGATGATGCTAATATCATATTTTACATGTAAAAAAAGAGGTACAGTACTGTGGATAATCCTGAGATTTATGATCTGGTAGTGTGAATCAAATAATTATGCTGATCAGTATAATTCTCGTTTTTAAATGCATCCTTTACTTACAATGTTTTGAATGTACATATTGCACAATAGCTTTTATAATTTCTAGCCCGAGAGATGTCATCATCATAAGACAGCTAAAAGGGCAATGGGGTCACATGCTGTTCCAACTGTCAGTCTTTCTCTTCTCAGCAGAATTTTTCTGCTCACTTTTCATCAGAATTTAGTTGCTCAGTGTGTGTTTTAAAGGCAGATGTTTTCTTTTTCTTACTTATATTCTTCAGTGATTATGTTGTTTTTTTCTTTATATTTTAGATGCACAGAATTTCTTATTGCCAGCAGGATCACTTCAAAAAAAGAATGTGGCAAAATGTTCAGGATACCTGAGAGTCGAGGTGGGGCAACAGAGAGAATGTTTGCCTCATTCTGACTGTGAAACATTCAGCCCAAAGGGTCTTGAACATCATGACAGAACACACGACAGAGACTTTAAGAACTGTTCCCAACAGAGGAAATGCAAGACTGAACTCACATCATTCCAGCCTGACACTGCTGTAAAAAGGGTTCCAAATTCTTTAAAAGTAGAAATTGGATTACAAACTGCTAGACATACAGCAGAAGATCTTCAACACCTTTCGGAGCTTACAATGCCACAGTCAGATAATCACATTGTTCCAACTTATCCTGTGGTAGCTGTCTGTAAAGGAGACTTCCTGCCTGGCTATACTTCAGATTCACAGCAGATCAATTTGTTAGGTGTTGTAAAAAAGACAACATATGGTAGTGGGTCTCAGGATTTAGAAAAAATGTCTGCTTTGGGTCGCAAAGAAGTGAACAACAACCAGGTGTATGAAAACAAGGACATGGACTTTTCAAATGTTCAGGATCACTTCATTTCAAATTTTAGCTTCATACAACTGTCATTAAATTCAGCTTCTGAGATAAGTGATGTTGGGCCCCCATCAAACCATAGCAAGATCAAAGAATTTGCACAAAAATATGGAGGGGGAAAAGCAGAGAATATCAATTTTCATGTACTTGGGGAAAGGCAAAGACAGTCAAGGAAAGAAGTATGGGCTTCATCATCCTACATGCTTGGTGAGGATTGTAAGTGTCCACTGGAGACTGCAGATGATGATAGATTGCAGGACTGTGAGAGGTTCTCACTTTTACACGCAAACGGCTCATTTTGCTGTTCCACTGATTCTTTGGATGCAGCATCCGCTGTTTCTTCTGTGACCTCCGGCTATGAAAGCAGTAATACAGTTGGTGACCCCAGCTGGGATTCTCTGATGAAGAAGTATGAACCAGCATTAAAGGAATGCTTACAAGGCAACCAGAGTGCATTAAAGGTTGGAGACATCTTTATGCTTTTCTTGTGGTGGAAATGTTTAAACAAATTGAGCCATGAGTTGAAATTCAAGATAAGGAGCAGCCATAGTGACACATATTTTGGCATTTTACCTGGATGAAAAATTATGGTTATGAAAATGTTGCTCATTGGTTTCAATCAATGTGCAAGATTCAGCTCCATTGCTACCCTGATACAACCCTTTGGGATACTCTGGTTTCTCCTCAGATTGCATAACCCTTTGGACTTTTTGGAGTCTAACTCCCAAGGCAAACACTTGCCTGTGTTTTGTATATTGGAAGTCTGACTTCTCCCCTCTGACTATAGCAATCTCTTCTGCCACTAGGTCTCATTCTTTTGTGCCCGCATCAGGGGGTTCTTCTATTTTGGTGTGCTCACTTGTAGTCTGTTCTCAGCAAGGGAGGATGCTGGGAAAAGACTACAAGTGAGTCTTGCAGCTGTCAAAGAAATCTTCTGGTGTCAAACCCTGGCATCCTGGGGTACACAGAAAGAGCCTCCTCGAAGATTGTAGTATTTTTGAACCACAATCGGGCATACCCTGGCAACGGCAACCTTGTGTTGCCAGCTAATCTTTCTCACATTGGGTCAGGTGAAAGGAACTGCAGAATGAACTCACCAGGAAGTGCCTTTGTTTTATTTATTAATTTATTTATTTATTCAATTTGTGTAACCGCCCCAATCGATGTGCGACTCTGGGCGGCATGCATAAAATCCCCAATGTTTAAACTCTAGAAACCCTTAAAATTCCTAAAAACACTGAAAAACTACCTCCCACCTGCACTAATTAAAAATCTAGTTAAAAACTTTTAAAAGCATGAGTGATCGCATTTTCATGTCTGGCCTAGACACAGAAGAAGAAGAATCCTGAAGTTTTATTTGGAAATCGAATACTTCTGGTCTTCTGTGGATGGTCAGGAAAAGGGAAATCATATTTTTTTTTAGTCTGCTAGATGATTGCTGTTGCTCTGAGTTGCTTCGATGACAGAGGAAAAAATATATTTTTGTTTCCATTTCTCTGTAGTGCCGATTGAGAAACTGACCACAGCTACCATTTCAATTGGTATTACACAGAAAGAGGGAAAACCCCCAAAACGTTTTACTGTCATTCCTAAGCAATTCAGCGCAATAGCAATCATCTCACAGATTTAAAAAACAAAACACTCCCCCTGACCGCCTGCAGATACTTGGGAAAAGTGTTCATTTTCCTTCAAGATATTGGAAATAAGGTGAGGTGAGTATGCCATTTAGACGTGAGAATCATCCCAAATGGCATTTTGCTCCTAACCTCAAGCAACCCTTTTTATTCTTGGCCACATCAGACCAAAATGGTCAGTGTGGACAGGCCCTAAGAGTCACTCAATGTATTTTTAAATTTCATGTGAATTGACATTGACATAGGTCGCCCTTACTCGAAATCAAGTCATATCTGACTCTAGGGTTCAGTGCTCATCTCTGTTTATAGCCAAAGAGCCTGTGCTGTCTGCCTCTGCAGATGTTTCAGTGGACATGTGGCAGGCATGACTAAACACTGGAGTGCACGGAACGCTGTTTACCTTCTCACTGAAGTAATACCTATTTATCTATATCTACTTGCAATTTCTTGCTTTCAAACTGCTAGGTTGATAGGAGCTGGAGCAGAGATGGGAGCTCACACCATCATGCAGCACTTGGGTCTTGAACTGCTGGCCTGTCGACCTTCCAGTCATCAAGTTCAGCATCTTAACCACTAAGCCACCGTAGTCCCGACATTGTCATACTGCAAAACATAATAACTAATCAAGTTTTGCAGATTGAGATGTATTTTCCTAATGTATTATATATTGATGACTCTCTGTTCTTCTGGAATCTGCTTTGAATACTGTTGATATCAAAAATACTCCCAGACCATGTGTATTGATGCATATAAGCTGTTATGGTTCCATATTCAATTTTAATGTGCATATATTCAAAACTACAGATACATAGGGATTTTGTTTATTTTGTTTTAATTAATGCAGATAACATCCTTAATAAGAAAGCTCCAAAGACTTCAAGTGAAAGCCATAGCTGAGGATGATTTTGAGAGAGGTGAGACTTTTTTTTCATACTTACAGGAATGTTTCCGAAATTGGAATGTTTTAAAATTAAACAATAGTTTGTATTTCTAGTTTCTTAGAGATGATGTCTCGTTAATCTTATACCACTCCATCTAGGAACTTAAAAAATCATTACTATCATAGCAATTTGTGAAGTAGGTTAATGAGAGAGAGAAAATATGATTTGTTCTAGTCCACAAACCTAAGCTATATCAAGGAACAGGAATTTGAGTCTGGGTCCTCTACTGCCCTCAGAAGAACGAAGAATTAGTATGCGAAAATGAAATTATATGCTCTACCACTTGGGACCAACCATGTTACATGCAAATGTCTGTAGGGAAGCCTTGACTATTTTGTTGTTTTTTTAACTGAAGAAAAGCAGTTTTGGAGGTTTGATGTTCGGGAATTGAAGAGAAGCAGCCAGCATGAAAAGGCTAAACACAGCTTTATTGTAAGCAAACCGAACATGAATAGCAATTGGTGCAATAGCTCCTTATATACACTGTACAATGGATACATTTGGGTGGGAAACAATATGATTCGTTAGGAGAAGAGTGGGGCGATTGTGGGGTTACTGGACCTGAGTGAAGACTTTGTGTGTCTTGTTAGAAAAGACGGGAACGCAAGTCCCGCAATAGTTCAGTACCAAGAAGAAGACAAAATGGAGGATCACCCCGATCCCATAATAACAATTACACAATGTTACAGCAACAATTAAAGTTACATACACAGCAGGAGGAGAATTTACAACTGAGATGTCACAGGGAAATCGTATGCTTCACTTTGTTTTATTTCAAATTCATTTGTAAAAATAGCTATCTTTTGTTTTTGTTTTTTAAAACACATTTTTGAACTGTGTACACCTTGGGTCTTATCCAATACTATTATGAGAAAAGCCAACCTCCATTAAAAGTAATCCAAAGAAAGTTTGGCCAAAAGATGTCAGCCAAAAATCTGATTGTTGATTTACACTTGCATAAACAATTATATAGGTACCGGTATATAGGTATTTGCAGCAAATTGCTGCTAATTAACAAGGTGCTGGTTGCATTCCTGAGCTTGTGAAGCTGGTTGCAAAACCAGAACCTTGTTAATGAATAGCAATTTGCTGGCAAGATTTCTGTAATTTTCCTTATGCAAGTATAAAATGGCAATAGAATTCTGGTTCTGGTCATTATTTTTTCTTCCATACATTATCATAGAGCTGGCCACACCTTGCTAGGCGCAGGTTCTTAGTATCTGGAGGCAATAAGCACTCAATGGATGGCAAGAAGCAAAACTTTATTAGACAAATCTTCCTACAAGCATAGGTCACCCTTGCTTGAAAACCAGTTGTATCCAACTCTAGGGTTCAGTGCTTATCTCTGTTTATAGCCAAAGAGCCAGTACTGTTGGTGTCTGCAGATGTTTCTGTGGACATATGGCAGACATGACTAAACACTGGAGTGCACAGAATGCTCTTTACCTTCCCACTGAACTGACACCTTCCAGTCATCAAGTTCAGCATCTTAACCACTTGAGCCACTGCAGTCCCTTCCTACAAGCATATAAGTCACATAAAACAAGACATCAAAAGATGCCCAACAAAACAGACCAAGCAAATTTCTCTAGTCAGCAGCTGAGAGCCCGGTGGCAGCAAAGAACCCTCTGGGTCATCTGGGCCAAAGCACCTGGTACTGGTCTATGGATAGCTCCGATATGAGTGAGCAAGCTCATCTCATTTTATATCCTTGTGTAAGGGCGTGATCTCACCACCCTGGCTCTAAGCCACTTGCTTTGTGATGCCATTGTCCTATTGGGTGGACATAGTTGACATAAACATTTTGCAGGTATGCTTGGGAAGAAGATGGTCTCATGCTTGCTTATCGCAATTAAGGTCACCATGTGCTTATCTTATTTTCCCCTTTGCATTTCTTCAGCTGCACATAATCTGAACCTAAAACCACAGCTGCACTTAATCTTAAATCAATGTAAGCAAGCCAACTCAGCTAATTATTACCTCTGTCCAGTCCAGCTTAGGATGTGGTGTTTATGCTTTTGTTTTCTTGTAATGCTGGTCATGGACTGTAAATAAAATTGAATTTGAAAAAGCTAATTAAGCACATATAATATTAACCATTTTGAGTCAAGAGCTTGTTGGAGGAATTTGGACGTGCCACTAAACTCCTTGAAATAACAATGGTCTTCTGCATTTGCCATCATCCCTTGGCACTACTGTTGTGTTTCAATTCTATGTATTGTGTTTCTTCATACTGTGCCTTTAAACCATACCTCAATGCAAACCGCTCCAACCAGGACGCGAGCTAATGACCACTCGGTGGCAATAGCGAGCGCCCAGCTCACAGGTCATAAATCACCAAAGAACGACAGCGCGGGAGGGTTCCCGCCACTACCTCACCTGGACAAGAAGGGCGTGACCAAGAATGACGTCACGCCAAGGGGTAGCCAATGGGCTATCGTGGAGCCACATTCAAATGTATAACCACCGTATATATTGAGCTGTTCGTCCGCCATTACCTCATGTTCCCTCTGACCACTCATGCAATAAAGATGTGTTAAGCCAATCCTTCGGCTGTTCCTTTGTCTTGGCTCTCATACATTAAATTGGCGACGAAGGTGGGATATGGCTTCCCACGAGACCAAGACACATGCCGGGTTCGATGTCAACAAGCCGGAAGACTGGGAGCTCTTTGAAATGGATTTCCAGGATATGCTGGTGGTGTCCGACATTACAGATGAGGGGAAGAAGAGGGCCATCCTCACTCGGATGCTGGGAAACGCCGCTAAGCGAGTCTTGGTGGACCTGGTAGCACCGAAGAAAGTGAGCGAGCTGACGGCCAAACAGCTTCTAAAGGTGATGCGAGACCATTTCCAGCCTACAGTCTCGATGTTTTCGGCTCGAGACGCATTCTGGAAGAGGGTTCAAGCGCCCGGTGAATCCATCGCCGCTTTCGCAGCGGCCCTAAGATTGGCCGCCGGCCCATGCAAGTGGGAAAACCTCGAAATCACCCTCAGGGACCGTTTGCTGTGCGGCCTGTGGGATGAAGAGGTTCAACGGAAACTGATGAACCAGGAGCCGCCGCCGACGCTACGCGAGGTCATGAAGGCGGCCCAGGCTGCGGAGGCCACGAGGGCCGGAGTTAAGGGATTCTGAGAGAGACCCCCGCAGTCCGACAAGGCCCCGGCCTCGGTGCAGGCAGCCAGGCACACGCCGAAGTCTTCCACGGAGAGTAGCGATGATGAGGACGTCCGGAAGGTGCGGAAGGACGGCCGTCGCTGCGACGGCTGTGGAGCAACCCACGACCGCATCAAGTGCCCGTTCCGGAAGGCCGAGTGCCACAACTGCGGACGCCGGGGTCACATCGCCAAGGTTTGCAGACAACGGCGCAGAGACCAGAGAAACCCATCGGACCGGCCGCCGAAGACCAAGGAGGGCGCCCGGCCCGCGAGGAAGCAGGACGGCGTGGGCCGCATCTCCGACGACAGCGGCGACGAGACCCCCGTGTACAGCGTGTCCTTGGGACACCCACGTTATTTTGTTGAGGTACTGGTGCAAGGGGCCCCTGTTAGGATGGAGATAGACTCGGGTTCTTCATACTCAATTATGTCCCAGCGGGAGTTTTTGGGAATTTCTCCCCACGTGCGCCCTAAGCTCAAAGCGTTGAAGTCCACGCTGCGGGACGTGCAGGGAAATAGCATTCCAGTTTTGGGGGTTGGAAATGTCAAGGTCCGATACAAGCAACACGCCGCGGAACTGCCCCTGGTCGTTCTCAAAGGGGGAAGTTGCAGCCTCCTAGGAACTCAATGGTTCAAACCCCTGGGGTTGTTCATTGGGGGGGTGCATGCCGTCGGGACTGACCCAATTCAGGAGGTATGTGATGCGCACCCCGAAGTTTTCAAGAAAGGACTGGGAAAGTTCAAGGGACCCCCAGTAGCATTCGACCTGAATCCGGAGGTCCGCCCTATCAGACTCAAGCCACGCAGAGTGCCTTTCGCACTCAAAGAAAAGATAGAGACGGAACTGGACAAATTGGTGGGCCAGGGGATACTTGTTCCTGTTGATTCCGCAGAGTGGGAAACTCCGATTGTAACCGCGCTAAAGGCCAACGGGGAGGTTCGCATTTGCGCTGATTACAAGTGCACCATTAATAAGGCGATCCGCCCAAATGCGTATCCGGTGCCGGTAGTCAGCCACCTGTTGGCCAGGTTACACGGGGGAAAGTGTTTCGCCAAACTTGACCTTGCGCAAGCCTATCAGCAACTCTCTGTAACCCCAGCTGCGGCTGCTGCGCAAACGATAGTCACTCATAAGGGGGCGTTCCAGGTGACGCGCCTACAGTTCGGCGTGAACTCGGCGCCCGGTATTTTCCAGTCACTCGTGGAACGCCTCTTAAAGGGTTTGGAGGGGGTTTTGCCATACTTTGATGACGTGTTGATAACAGGGGGAAACGAGGAGGAGCTGGCTGAGAGGCTGGACAAAGTGCTGGCGGTGTTCGAAAAGGCGGGGTTGAGGTTGCGGCGAGACAAATGCGTTTTTTTCGCCAAGGAGGTTGAGTTCTTAGGTTTCCGGGTAACCCCCGAGGGGATCAAACCCTCCAAATCAAAGGTAGCCGCCATTCGAAATGCCCCTCGCCCCACCTCTAAGCAAGAATTGCAATCGTTTCTAGGCCTCTTAAACTTTTACCATTCCTTCCTACCGCGGAAGGCATCAGTGGCAGAGCCGCTGCACAAGTTACTTAAGAAAGACGAGGCGTGGAAGTGGGGCGAGAATCAAGAGAGGGCATTCGTTGAACTGAAGCAACTCCTAGCGTCTGACGCTATTCTTACCCATTTTGACCCCAAGAGACCGGTGGTTCTGATATGTGATGCGTCCCCAGTGGGGGTGGGGGCGGTGCTGTGCCATGTGTTGGAAAACGGGAGAGAGGCCCCAGTCGCATTCTACTCGAGATCCCTGTCCCAGGCAGAGCGGAATTACGCCCAGACAGACAGGGAGGCGCTCGCCATAATCGCGGGAACGAAAAAGTTCCACGATTTTCTCTATGGCCGCCCCTTCACCATTGTGACCGATCACAAGCCCCTGTTGGGCATCTTCACTGCAGACAAGCCAACTCATCAGATCCTGTCCCCTAGGATGCTACGGTGGGCCATTTTCTTAAACGCGTACCAGCACGCGCTGGTCTACCGCCCGGGGAGCGAAATAAGCCATGCTGACGCCCTATCGCGGTCTCCTCTTCCCGATGTTACCAGCGTCGTAGCCGACGAAGAGCGAGACCGCCCAGTGCTCCTGATCGAGGTCCTGGATTCGCCCCCCATTGTGCCTGCGGATATTGCTAAGGCGACCGGCAAAGACAAGACACTTGCTCTTGTCAGCTCCTGGGTGCAGAAAGGGTGGCCTGCGTCCTCCCCGACGGCCGAGCTCACCCCGTTCTTCAGGAAGAGGCTAGAGCTGTCCCTAGAGAGGGGGTGTCTTCTGTGGGGCCAGCGGGTGGTGGTCCCCGATTCCCTGAGGTCCAGGGTGCTCAAACTGCTGCACGTCAGCCACCCTGGGATTGTTCGTTCCAAGGCTCTGGCCAGGAGCTATTTTTGGTGGCCCCAATTAGATGCCGACATTGAGCACATGGTGGGCACTTGCGAGAAATGCCAATGCTCCAGGCCCGAAGAAAGGCGTCTGCCGCACAGGGAATGGGACGCGGCAAGGGGGCCCTGGTCGCGGGTGCACGTTGATTTTGCGGGGCCATTTAGAGGGGCACTTTTCCTCCTCGTGGTGGATGCTTACTCCAAGTGGCTGGAGGTAATCCCAGTTACAAGCACCTCGTCAGCTACGACGGTGAAGCATCTGCGGAGGGTCTTTAGCACGTTCGGTATACCCGACACCCTAATTAGCGATAACGCGAGCTGTTTCACATCCACTGAGTTCAGGGCATTCATGGAGATCAACGCCATTCGGCACATCACCTCCGCCCCTTTCCACCCGGCGACGAACGGCCAGGTGGAGCGCCTCGTGCGCACCACTAAGGACGCGCTGAGGCGCATGGGTCCAGGGGATCTCAACCTTCAGGTGTGTCAGTTCTTGCTAGGATACAGGGTGACCCCCCTAGCTTCAGGGTATTCGCCCGCAGAGCTCTTAATGCGTAGGAAGCTGACGACGATTCTGACCAGACTCGATCCCACGAGGGTGGAGGACACGGGGAGGAATGTGGGGCTAGCAGCCACGAAGAGTTTCGCAGTGGGTGCCCCGGTACATTGCAGGAACTACGCTAGCGCGGGGCCGGCCTGGGTCCCGGGCGTCATCGTTGGCCAGACGGGTCCCGTGTCGTACTGTGTCGAGACAAGTTCGGGTCTACTCTGGCGGCGACACGCGGACCAGCTCCGGCGCCGGGTCCCAGACGACCGCCCCGCGGATGGCGCGGCAGTGCCTTCAACGTTAGGGTTCTCCCCCACCCGTTCAGCCCAAGGGGGAGGAGGAGGGGATCGGTGGTCCCCACCTAGGGGGGAGGGAAAGGAGTCCGAAGCAGCCCCCGGAGAAATCCTGTGGAATCTTCCTAATGGAGACCCAGGGGACACTTTTAATTTTCAGTTACAAAACCGGGGGGGTTTTCAGGAGTGGTCCCCCACCCTTCCAAGCGAGAAGCGGGGTTTTTCGTTAGTCCCCAGTGCCCCCGGTTTTTCTGCCCTTTCCCCAACAGCCGCTGAGCCGCGGCGAATCACTAACGAGTCTCCCTCCCCAACAGCCGCTGAGCCGCGGCGAGTCACTAACGAGTCTCCCTCTCCCATTGCAGGACAAGGAGCCGGGACAAGCCAGCCCACAACACGCCCAAAGCGCGTTTGCAATAAACCATCTTGGATGAGAGACTTCGTCTCATCCTAGGGGGGAGGAATGTTGTGTTTCAATTCTATGTATTGTGTTTCTTCATACTGTGCCTTTAAACCATACCTCAATGCAAACCGCTCCAACCAGGACGCGAGCTAATGACCACTCGGTGGCAATAGCGAGCGCCCAGCTCACAGGTCATAAATCACCAAAGAACGACAGCGCGGGAGGGTTCCCGCCACTACCTCACCTGGACAAGAAGGGCGTGACCAAGAATGACGTCACGCCAAGGGGTAGCCAATGGGCTATCGTGGAGCCACATTCAAATGTATAACCACCGTATATATTGAGCTGTTCGTCCGCCATTACCTCATGTTCCCTCTGACCACTCATGCAATAAAGATGTGTTAAGCCAATCCTTCGGCTGTTCCTTTGTCTTGGCTCTCATACATTAAAACTACGCAGCCAAAATTATAAATAGTCTAATGCAGGATTAGAGGACATTGGAACCCAGTGTGAAATTATAATATGTACAGTTGTAAATATTGAAAGGTGCATGCCTTGGGTCAGTATGGCATTGATGAATGTCTAATTAGCGCCCTTTAACCACATCTTTAATCTGGACAGTTATAGAGTAATTTTTTTTGAAGAAAAGATAGGCTTCCCTCACTTCTTTAAGCATTTCCTGGCTTTTCAGTGCATAGTTTTTGGTGAACCTGGGATTCTAATCCATCTAAGATTGGAATAAGTGTGTGGTCACTATCCTGAACAAATAAATGCAGACTAAAAAGTTGTAAGTTTGTTTTGGTGGAACTACTCTTTCTCCATTCTTCCTCTAACAGTTCACTCATTTAAAAATTGAGGTCTTTGATTGGTCCTGTTTTGCTGCCATCCTTGCATCTAAGGATGAAAATGTCACATAGGTCACCCTTACTAAAAAGCCAGACATATCTGACTCTAGGGTTCAGTGCTCATCTCTATTTATAGCCAAAGAGCTGTCTGCATCTGCAGATGTTTCTTTGGACATGTGGCAGGCATGGCTCGACATCAGAGTGCACAGAATGCTATTTGCCTTCCCACCGAAGCGATACCTATTTATCTACTTGCAATTTCTTGCTTTTGAATGGCTAGGTTGGCAGGAGCTGGGACTGAGATGGGAGTTCATTCCATTGTGCAGCACTCAGGTCTCAAACTGCTGACCTTCTGACCTTCCAGTTGTCAATTTCAGTTTCTTAACCACTTGAGCCACTGCAGTCTCTCATTTATTATACATCTCGTTTTTAGAATAAACCTTGTGAAATTTAAAGAGTTAATTTTGGTGTTTCATCTGTTCTATGTCTTCGTGATTGACAAGCATATTGTAGTCCAGACATTACTTTTTCAGAAGACATGCAAGGGGGCCAGATGCAAAATTAAATATTTGGTTCAGGGCCGAGGAATGTGTTTGGTTCTCATCATTCATCCCTATTGGCTTTGTTGGCCAAGGCTGCATCGAAAATGCAGCATTACAGCATTTGGAACACCACATATTCCTTGTCACTGATTTAGTTCTTCACAACTTTTTATTGTTTGACCTACTTTTCCTCCTTCTCTTTCTCTCCATGATGCTATTCTAAGCAAGACTGGAGAGCTGCTTTTTATTATTTTATGTCATATGAGCAGATTTCTCAGGATCTTTTTGTGAAATCGACATTGTTCATCTCAAGGGAAGGCTTGTGATCTTGAAAGCCTGAGAAAAACAACATGAATTAGAATCCTGACCTTCCTTTCCCTTTATTGCCACACTAGTTTTTCAGTTCTCTTTGCAGAAAATACTTTGTAGTTTGGTGAAAACAGCAAAGTCACACATGGTGGAAAGTTAAGTTTTAAAACTAGGTAAAGCATGGAACAGCTACTTGTTACCAGTCTTTGCAAAATAGCTGCTTAACTGTAAAGGTACATGTATTAATGAGAAGAAAAGACCATACAGTGGGGTAAGAAGGAGGATAAAAGAAATATGTGAGACTCAGATGGCAAAATCAACATATTGGAATATATTTTGGAGGAGTCTTGTAAGGGGACAGCCATAAAAACATTATCAAAGAGTATGAATTAAAGTAGGGTCACCTAAGCCAGTTGTATCTGATGCTAGGATTTGGTACTCATCTCCATTTACAGCCAAAGAGTTGGGAAAGAGGCAAGGAGCTCACTCTGTCATGCAGTACTTGGGTCTTGAACTGCTGACCTGCCAACCTTCCAGTTATCAAGTTCAGTGTCTTAGGCACTAAGCAACCACATTCATTGTACAAAAGAGACTGGATATGTTGTTTTATCTTTACTAGTGTCCTTTGTAAAATATCAGCCAGGATATTTTACTGGCTTCTCTGGCTGTAAACAGTGTTCTCACTGTGGTCCATTTTGTTGTTGTTGTTGTTGCTGTATAATGCCTCACACACTTGACATCCTGGCTATGCATTCAACCAGGTCATGTCACTTGGTGTATTCATTCCCTTCCTTCTTACAGCAGTGGACAGAATAGTGACCCCTCTCCATGTATTTAAGAATGTACTTTAGGGGAGATAGGATTTCTCTGTTGTCATAGATTGCTTGGGACAGAGCATGGACAGATAATGAGGAGTAAGGGAGTGGCCTATAAGTATTTTATAGAGTGAGGTGTTTTTTACAGCCCAATTTCTTCTTTCATGAAGAACCATTGATTATATCTGAGATGCTGAATTACTTACAATAAACTAATCTCCTTTTAGACCACTTACAGACAATGCAAATAAAATGCAGCTGAGAATGGTGGGATGTCTGGAGCCCAGAATTAATTCCAGGAAGGAAGCAGAGAAATGGAAAAGAGGCTAAGCGTGGACCACTACTCTTCCTCCATTCTTCCTCCAACAGTTAATTCATTCAAAAATTGAGGTCTTTGGTTGGCTGAATCCTAGAGTTGGATACAACTGGCTTAGGTGATCCTACTTTAATTCATACTTTAGAGGTGAGGGTATTATATTATTTGTTATACAGTATTATATACTGTATAACTGCAGTGGCTCAAGTGGCTAAGATGCTGACTGGGATGTGGAAGGTCAGTAGTTCGATTCCCAAGTACTGTAGCATGGAATGAGCTCCCGTCTTTGTCCCTGCTCCTGCCAACCTAGCAGTTCAAAAGCAAGAAATTGCAAGCAGATAAATAAGGACCACTTTGGTGGGAAGGTAACAGCATTCCGTGTGCTCCGGTGTCTAGTCATGCCTGCCACATGACCATGGAAACGTCTGCAGAAGCTGACATTGCTAGCTCTTCGTCTTTGAAACAGAGATGAGCACTGAACCCTAGAGTCGGATACGACTGGCTTTTGAGCAAGGGAAACATTTACCTTTACCTACAGTATTAAGAAGTAATGATGTTATCAGAAGTAATGTTATTTCTTGGAAGAAACAATGATATGCTTTGGTTATCATCCAAAAATAACACACTATAGGCAGTGTTGCTATCTTTGAAACATTATTTCCAAGCTGTAAGAGAAATTATTTACCTACAACATGAGTAGAGATGTAAAAGTTCCGGAAATTTTGAAGCTCAGAAAAGAACCGAGTTTTTTCGGTGGGGGCGGAGGGGGGGGGGGGACAGAAATTTTTGGAAAAATTGAAAATAATCTGATACCATACATATTTTTTTTAGAAATGATCTATAAAATATTTGAACCCAGCCTTATCTTAAAATATTTTATTCATCATGTTAAAATAAACATTCAATAATATATCTTTTATTTTTTAAATTTTTCAGAAAAAAACCACAAAAAAGGCTTCAGAAAAAAATGGAAAAAACCGGTTTCCCCCCAAATTTTTCTGGTTTTTTTCTGGGCCTTCACATCTCTAAACATGAGGCTTGTTATACGTAACTGGTATATCTGGCTTTTGAGATTTTTGTTTGCTGCACTTAGAATTCCTGATTCTATGCAACTTCAGAGAAGACTCTGTTAAAGATGCTTGATAAGGTAGGGAAGTTTTTGGCAAAATAAAGTAAAAAATAAAAATGTGGGTGGAATATTTTATGATTTCCTGAATTAGGACAATAGATTCTGATTGTTATAATTGTTATTTCTGGATCAATCTAATAATGTGATGTCATTCTAAAAATAATTAGTTGAGAATCTGCTTTTAATCATAAGGCCCAATGCACACTTTATATAATAATGATTTCTGCAGGAGAGGATTCATTAAATATAATTATGACTTAATTTAATATTTATTCATGTTAAGTGAATAATTTTTGGCAGGTGATAGGAATTTGTTCTTTACGGTTGATGGACATCTGGTGATTTCTCTTGGCAACGTAGCTATTTTCATTATTCCATCATTCTATACCGAATCTTGACCTTCTGTATCTGAATATCTTTCAAATCCAGATGCACATATTCATTGTCTCCAAGTGGTGTAAGGTCACTTATCTTTGCTTTTCTTGATTAAGGAAGATGGATTAAAATTAAAAAACAAAAATTGTTTTCAGATGGCTGATACAGGGAAATATTTTCACATTTTTTCATCTGTACCAGACATTTGTATTGATATGTAAAAGGACTGATTAATTATTAACTTTTCTGCAAAGGGTTTCCAGAGAATAATAGATTTGGGAAGTACTAATTGCTTAGACATTCTGATGAATAAATAGGAAGTAGTGCATTATGATGGATCTATACAAACGTTTCTGATTAGGAGACAGGTTTCTTGCTTACATTACATGTCTGAATAAGTACAGTATTTCCTTGAAGGCATTGTTTTTATTATTGTGCATCTGGAGTAGTACCTCCCATCCCCATTGCAGGCACCCCCCCAAAGAAAGACTCAGACACCGGTATATGGATAAAGGCATTGGGCCACTTTTATTGAATAATGCCCTAGTCCGAATTATAACTTTCAATTGGTACTCATCCAATTATAATTCTTAAGGCAAGCAGGCCGCAGTAACACTGGTAAGGTTCCTCCCAAAATTGCCAACGACAATTGGCTACAATGTATCCATTTTGTATCAATTTGTTTGTTGACACAAACAAATTGTTGACCGTAGTCAATAAACTATCTACTGACCCCACCCTCTGACGTGTATCCGTCAAATCACGGGTGATGCATGCTGAAAAGCTCCTGCCATCACCCCTTGCCTGGTTCGTCGTTGACCGGTCAACGTTATTACACCTGTACCTATCTAAGTGTTGGCCAGTCAATTGTGAACCTGCCGGATACCTATGGGTCATAAATCTTTACCTTACCAGTGCTACCCGCCTAAGTGACCAAAGTCAAGAACAAGAAAAACCCCTATATCAAACCTCAGCAACAGTGTGGGATGGGCAAAAAAGCCAGAACCCAAGGGCCAATTGTGGGTTCCAACCAAAAATTCCCACCCGGCCCCGAAGCGACCAAAATATCACGCTGTTCACTAGGGAAGGGGTGGAGGGAAAACCTCTCCTCTCCGTCGCTCTTTTAAAATGGCAGCTCGGCTGCCTCGTGGCCACCCCTTTTATAGAGGGGTGGCCATGCCCCCTAACTCACCCGGATGTCTGAGTCTGGGTGGGGGGGGGCCCGCAAAGAGCACGGCGGCCATTTTGGCACCGCGCTTTCATTGCAGGCGCACCCCCCAAAGAAAGACTCAGACACCGGTATATGGATAAAGGCATTGGGCCACTTTTATTGAATAATGCCCTAGTCCGAATTATAACTTTCAATTGGTACTCATCCAATTATAATTCTTAAGGCAAGCAGACCGCAGTAACACTGGTAAGGTTCCTCCCAAAATTGCCAACGACAATTGGCTACAATGTATCCATTTTGTATCAATTTGTTTGTTGACACAAACAAATTGTTGACCGTAGTCAATAAACTATCTACTGACCCCACCCTCTGACGTGTATCCGTCAAATCACGGGTGATGCATGCTGAAAAGCTCCTGCCATCACCCCTTGCCTGGTTCGTCGTTGACCGGTCAACGTTATTACACCTGTACCTATCTAAGTGTTGGCCAGTCAATTGCGAACCTGCTGGATACCTATGGGTCATAAATCTTTACCTTACCAGTGCTACCCGCCACACGGGGAGGCTTCAATGAAGACTCACCCCCCCAGACCGTCAGCTCGGTCAACAGGCCTGCTTGCAAATCTTCCAAAAAGAGGTTCATACCTCTATCCGACAGGTGGACCCCATCCCCTGCATACAGATCGTAATTTTGTAAACTAATGGTGGGGTGTCGGATGACCATCCCCAAACCCTTGTCTGCCACGAACCGGGCAACTGCCCTGTTCACAGAGCGACGAGCGCGGTCAAGGGCACGGAGGTCAATATCTCCCCTGTAAGCGTGACGTGGTATGATGTCCGACCATAGCAGCCTGGTGAACGGCCACACATAGTGCAAATAAGCTAGGTCTCTGCAAATCATGAATTTTAAAGAAAGACCAGTGACCTGGCCTAGGTCATTGCCCCCGAGGTGCAGTACAAGGACATCAGGCGGTTCAGCATCCCTGATGGAGAAAAGGAATGGCAACAGTTCCCGCCATCTCATTCCACGCTTACCGTACCAACGTATGCATGCGGCTGCATGCATACTGCGCTGCCCAGTGCACGTAACTGTGGCCCACCAGCCATACTGCCACCGGTGTGCGGGGACACACAGGGTCTGTAAGAGAAAAAAGAGAACAGTGACTTAAATGGTACTCATGTCTGAAGAGGACGAACATATAATGCAAAACGCATAGATCCCCATCTTCCCATACGGCGTATATCAGCCTCAGAGTACCCAAATGCAGCTGCAGTTGAAGCAGCGCCTATCCTAAATGAATGGGTGCCGTAACGAGCCCCTGGGAGGCCAACACTGGAAAGTGCCATACCGGTCACCTTCCAAAATTGAAATTTAGTAAGGGGAGACCCATCCTGGTGGCAGAAAAACGGGCCAGGGTGTGTGCCACGCACTGCCAAGAACTCCTGTAGGGCACCAACCGGACAGATGTCTGAAATGGAACATCGTAGCAGTCTAACTCCACTGCCTACGCCGTGCTGATCAACTTTTGAGGACCGTATCCTCAACTGAGCCCACTCATTAGAAACATAGACATCGTCGAGTTCCAGTGCCCTACGAGTCGCATCCGCCTTAGACAGTAGTACCAACTCACTGATGCGGAGCGCTCCAAAGAAGGCCACCGTTGTAGCCGCATGAAAAAGAGCTGCCTAATACCTGTCAAAACATAGGTTAGGCCAGCCTTGTGCAAGGTGTGTGAGCACCCCTGGGGAAATTGGGTGCCGAGTGTCCGGGCGGCGGCCACGTTCCCGTGTCCACCCCTCCAAAACATGCCGTATGCGAAAATCGTTCATGCTGTCAGCAAAACCCCCCACCTTGGCAATAAATGCCAATGCTGACAGCCTTGATGCTATAGTGCGGGGAGCGAGACCCTGACTGTGTAAATAAACCATGAATTGTAAAACCTGTTCCACTGGAATGGGCCACATTTCTGGCAACTGAAGTTGGACACGAAAGCTATTAAATTGAACGAAAGCATGATGATACGCCTTACGCGTGCGGGGCGCCAAGGACATGCCAATCGCCCGGTTCACCTCTCCTTGCCAAATGTCCAAATCTTGGCCGGGAGTGGCGAGGGGAATTCCTCTGCGTCCGGAGCCAAGGCGCGGAACCGGGGGATCTGCAGGCGGGATAAAGCATCAGCAATATCATTATTAATGCCTGGTACATGTCTGGCCCTGAAAAGCACGTTGAGGCGTAGGCTACGTAACACGAATTGGCGAACTAAAGCCATCACCCCGGGTGATTTAGAGGTCTGAGCATTGACAATGTGCACTACTGCAGCATTGTCACACCAAAAGTGGACCACAGAGTCGTCCCACTCCTTGCCCCACAGCATCAAAGCTCCCAGGATTGGAAAAAACTCAAGGAATGTAAGATCGTGGAGGCGATCCGTGCCCCGCCATTCTGGAGGCCATTGGCCATAAGCCCACCTCCCCTGGAAGTAAATCCCATATCCCAGGGATCCGGAGGCATCCGACTGGACTTGAAACCTAGGTGAAACTAAAAGGTCGGACCTCCAAAAGGATACCCCGTTGAAGTCCCGCAGGAATGAGAGCCAAACCAACAGGTCAGCCCGCATGCCCCTGGTTAGTCGGACCCTATAATGGCGCCTTGTCAGGCCAGACATGGCATCGCATAGGCGCCGAGCAAATGCCCTGCCAGGCGTAACCACCCTGCAGGCAAAGTTAAGATGGCCATGCAGTACCTGAAGCTCCCGAAGTGACACCTTACGTTTGGCCAGCAAGGCCAAGATCATCGCAGAGATCCGGGTGACCTTGTCAATAGGTAACCGAGATGCCTGTGCGACCGTATCAATTTCAATACCCAGAAATGTGAGGGTAGTGGATGGGCCCTCGGTCTTTTCGGGCGCTAAAGGGACACCCAGTTCCTGCATTAGCGTCTGAAATGTGGTGAGGAGACGTGTGCACGTGTCCAAGCCCCGTTCACCCCCGAACAAAAAATCGCCGAGGTAATGGGCTACAGACCGAGACCCGGACCTGCGAACAAAGGCCCACTGAAGGAAGGTGCTAAAACGTTCAAATGCTGAACAGGATATAGAGCAGCCAAAAGGCATGGCCTTATCTACATAGAACTTCCCTTGGAATCTAAAACCCAACAGCTCAAAGTCCTCAGGGTGCACTGGCAACAATCGGAATGCCGATTTGATGTCGCATTTCGCCAAGAGGGCACCAGGACCACAAGAGCGCACCATTCCCATGGCTTGGTCAAAGGACGTATACCTGACTGAACAAAGGTCATCAGGGATAGCATCATTGACAGAATAACCCGCCGGGTACGATAAATGGTGGATTAAACGAAATTCCCCCGGGGCCTTTTTGGGTACCAACCCCAGAGGGGAAACCTTCAGGTTGGGAAAGGGTGGCACAGAAAAGGGGCCTGCCACCCTCTTGGCCCCAACCTCCTTAGCAATAGGGCAGCCACCTCTTCTCTACCCTTCAGGGACAGTAAATTGGGTGCATCTTGGGGTCCCCGCACTCCTTTGAATGGGATTCGGAAGCCCCGCTGGAAACCCTCAAGGAGGTACTTCGCATCCTCTTTCCGTGGATAAGTTGAGAGCCATCGCTCCAACATATACACATTAACTGGGGAGGGGGCCATTTGCCTGGCTAGCTCCCTCAGCAGCAGCTCTGTCCGCTCCCTGTCCACCTCTACCTCTGCCTCGTGACCCGCCGGCCTGCGGACACGCGGTGGTGGCATGGGGGCCAGCGCAAGAGGGACACTCATGTTTGTATCGGCACTGCCGCTTATTGCACACACTGCTAGCCGAGAAGCTCCAACACAGCAAGCGGGCTGGAACCCCCTGCCCCGCCAGCTGGCGGGAAGCCTGCGTTGGAGCAGCTCGCTGAACGGCATGGCCACAATGGTACCTATCCCCAGGCGCCGGACGCGTGGGGGTCATGTACAATAGCCACAATTTCTGACAGGGCTCATCCCATCTCATCTCCGGGTGCAAGGGCACCCTCATTCTGAATTCCTCATCGTAAGCCAACCACGATGGGCCAGGAAAATCCACCATTGCCCTATAAATATTGTCCAAATATTGGACCATAGGAATGGCCAGGTCTGGCCGGGCCCTGAGGTACACCGCCATATAAATAAGATATGCGGGCAACCAGTTGGCCCAGGTGCGTGGTGGCTTACGACGGCGGGACAGGTCTTTGTCTTTGTCATCCTGTCCCTCTCTCTCCTCCTTAGTGGGCTCACGGTTCAATAGGGAGAATATATCCACGTACTCCCCCCGCCAAATCTTTTCCCTCGTGACCTGGGACAAATGATCACCAAGGGGCAACGAATAACCAGCCGTCGGCAAAGCCGTCACCGGCACATTAGGTACCCGGGGCATACGCAGCGGAACCTGGACAGTCCCTGCGATGCCCGGCACTGGCCCGGGGGCAGAAACCCCCACCCCCAACGCTGCACCAGTATGGAACCAAGGGGCACTGGGAGAGGGTGGCAACTGATGCCCACTCGCCTCGACATGACGAGGCCATGGCCACTGAACCCCACCATTGGAAGCGGGCTGTGATGTGGGTGCATTAACTTGAACCTGATACTCACTAGGTGCACCCCCGTGAGCCGCCCCCACTGGGGGTTCTGGCCTACGGCGGGCGTCGGAGCTCGCGACCGGAATCGAGCTCTGGGGCCGCACCTGACCACTCTCCTGCTGTAGCTCTGGCCGAACAGGGAGCTGCGAGACACCGGCCGGGGTAGGCCGGAGCGTCTCCAGCAGCTCAACCCGCCTGGCCGCTTGCTGAAGTGTGGCGGCCATTGAGGTAGCCGGTGGACCCAAAGGGCCCCCCGCAGCAAATGAAGGGCCACCAGGCATGGGGTTGTGTGCCATCCCTAAGGATGCCTCAAGCACAGCTAAACGCGTTAGCAATGCATCAACTGCCACAGATCCCCCAGTATAAAGTGGGCCGGGTGGGCCGGATGGCCCACCAGGCATTGGACCAGGAACCCCAGTATGGGAGCCTGGGCCCGAATAGGGCCATGCCCAAAACTCCGGCCCATGAGGGGCCGGAGGTGGGACGTGCTGTGCACCAGCACCGGGCCCACCCCCGCTGCCCGGGCCCATGGCCGGCAGCTGCGGGCCGAGGGCCGAAGCCCCAGAAGGGCCGGGCGAAGGCTGACCAAGCAAGGGCCAAGCAGCCTGCATCGCCCCACCGGTATCGGTGGGGGTAGAGCCCTGCTGCGTGGGCGCAGCTCTGGTCCTCCGACCCGAGGGCTGCCACCCACGTTGCGCAGGGCCAAAAGTCCTCCCCGTCGGCCGCGGCTTCGTCGCCGAGGCCCTCTGTTTGGAAGGCATATCTCAAAGAAGGAGCAGGATCCCTTTCCAGGGATCGAAGAGTGCAAAAAGGCAGAGAGGAGCCAGCAAGCCAAAGGCTCCGTGCAAAAACCTTTCTTCCCAGCCGGGAAGGACCAAGGGGGGAAAGAACAAACAGTGACGGAGAAAACTTCTCCTCTCCGTCGCTCTTTTAAAATGGCAGCTCGGCTGCCTCGTGGCCACCCCTTTTATAGAGGGGTGGCCACGCCCCCTAACTCACCCAGATGTCTGAGTCCAGGTGGGGGGGGCCTGCAAAGAGCGCGGCGGCCATTTTGGCGCCACGCTTTCATTATAGTCATTCTAGCATTTATGCTATAGCCAAATGCATGTATTGCATGCTATTGAATAAATTCTAACTTACAAGATTTTCTAGGTAGAAAAACAGAGAGGTCTTGTAACATCTCCTTCTTCTGGGATCATCCTGGGACTGTGCAGCTTGCTCAAGGTCACGCAGGCTGGCTCTTCTCCAAGGAGTCACAGTGGGAAATTGCATTCCCAACCTCTGCCTCCGCAGCTAGATACAGGTGAAACTCGGAAAATTAGAATATCGTGCAAATGTTCATTCAGTTCAGTAATGCAACTTAAAAGGTGAAACAAATATATGAGATAGACTCATTGCATGCAAAGCGAGATAGTTCAAGCCTTACTTTGTTATAATATTGATACTTATGGTTTACAGCTTATGAAAACCCCAACCCCTCCAATCTCATGTAACCCATAATCATCACATAATATCATGTACGCTGTATGCCATGATCATCACAATTATAACAAATTAAGGCATGACATGTAGTGAGTCTATCTCATATATTTGTTTCACCTTTTAAGTGAAATGAATGAACATTTGCATGATATTCTAATTTTCTGAGTTTCACCTGTATACTTAAACTACCGAGCTATCCAATTAGTTTGTTTATATCATATATAATATTTCTGCTGTAACAAAGGGATATTAATTTGGTTTTATTCTTCTCCAAATCCTGCTCTCTCCCTAGCTCTTTATGTACATTTGATGGATATTTCTCTTGTGACTAGTGAAATCCCATTTACTATTGCTATTGGATTGGTAATATGATCTCTTGGCAATGAATGATTAATTAATTGGAACAGATGCATATGGAAGTCACTGACAGAATGATCATACTATGCTGATTTCTTTGGTTGACATCAGTTGCCTGTGCTAAAGTGAAATGTACTGAGTAGATGTTCATTAATTCATTCATTTATTAGATTTGTATGCTGTGCTACTCAACAAATGTGACTCAGGGCGGCTCACAGAACCACAACGTCAGATACTACAGTACAGCAAAATACAGAGGCATACAATAGCATATAAAATTACCTAACAACAATATAATATTACAAAGCAGTGAAAAGAAACAGTACGCTTTTCTGATCAAAAATAATAAAGTCACAAACCACACAAAAAAGTTCACAAACAAGTGGTAGGCGTCCTCCAGCCTCAGCGGTGGGCCCTCATCTGCCACACAAGCTGGAGCTGCTTTTTCAACCCCTGGCCAGGTGGAAGTCTGGGGGTGGGGCGGCAGGCATCCTCAGCCTCAGCAGCGGGCCGTCTCGCCGGCCAGGGAAAGGCAGGGCCTGGAACAGCTGTGGTGGCAACGGCGGTCTTTGTCCAGCCACAGGGCCCGACAGATATTTATTTCTTTATTTTGGTGAGCGTTGGTTCAATAGGGTGGCTCTCGGTTCCTTTCCCAGCCAGTGTTTGGCCAGCCGCGAGGCCCGACAGGTCTTTTACCCCTTCCAGGCTAGGAGAAGGGTGGGGCCTCGGGTGGCTGCAGCAGTGGTGGCGGTCATATGCAAATGTCATATGCAAGTAAGTTCTATCCAGTCCAAATAGATTTCTGCTCCTTCCTGTTGTTGAATGCTGTCAAGTGACCTCTTTGTTACTGTGACCCCATAAATTAATAACCTCCAAATGATCATTAAGAGTAAAAAAATCTCATGTCCCCTGCAGAAATCCTTTCAAACCAGAGTAATCTCTGACACAAATAACACGTTATGTCTCCTTCTTTTTCCAGTTTGGCCTTTCACTGTGAACAGTTTCAAGGTGTCTATATCTTCAACAAACAGCCACGAGCCTTTACTTTTCTTCTTCATAATTTATACACTTTCTCCTGTATTTGTTTGTCTGTCCTTTGACCCATCATCATCATCATCATCATCATCATCATCATCATCATCATCATCATCATCATCATCATCATCATCATCATCATCATCATCATCATTCTTGTTTTTCTCCCCCTCCCCCATCTCGAGGGACATGGGAAGTTCTTGTTCTGGCACTTCCAGCGGCCTTCACTGGTGTTATTTGGTGTTATTGTAATATTTCTTTGATGTTATCTTTCCATCTTCCTCTGGGTCTGCCTTGTGGTCTTTGTCCTTCTCCTCTTTTCACATATGCCTTGTAAGGTATGGAATTCCAAGACATTCTTTCCAAATGGGCAAATCACTTTATTTGTTGTTTCTGCATGTAGTACAGGATTGGTTCTGTTCCAATGCTTTCCCTTAGAACCTCATTCCTGATTTTATCCCTTCTTGTCACTCCAGCAGCCTTCTTCAGACATCTCATTTCCTTGGTGACCAACTTTTGTTTATGTTTTGTTGTACGTGGCCATGACAAAGGCGTTCTGGTGAAGTTGCGACAGGCCCAGTTTTTCTCCAGCCAGGAAGCACACAGACCAATATGCTTGCAGTTTCATTCATAAACAATTGTTTACAGCTCTCAACTGTCACTACAGCAGCACTGCGGTGGCTTAGTGGTTAAGACGCTGAGCTTGGAGACTGGAAGGTCGGGTTTTGATACCTGAGTACTGCACGATGGATCTTGGGGACATGAAAAGAACCTCATTCCCCTGAGCAGAGTTTCTCCAGTAAAAATCCTTTCAAACCAGATAATTTCTGACTCAAAATTTAATTATTGTATTTTAACTGTCACTATAGTTGTTCCTGGCACAAAATCCGCATTCTAAACCAGTCACTTACCATGCAGACACCTACAAAAACCCCTCAAAACATATATACAGTGCATAATCACTGCAGAAGGGGCTGCAGTGGCTCAAGTGGCTAAGACGCTGACTAGGAGGCTGGAAGATCAGCATTTCGATTCCCGAGTAATGCAGGACAGAATGAGCTCCCGTCTTTGTCTTAGCTCCTGCCAACCTAGCAGTTCGAAACTAAGACATTGCAAGTAGATAAATAGGGACCACTTTGGTGGGATGGTAACTGTGTTCCGTGTGCTCCGGTGTCTAGTCATGCCTGCCACATGACCATGGAAACGTTTGCAGAAGCAGACAATGCTGGCTCTTCGGCTTTGAAACAGAGATGAGCACTGAACCCTAGAGTCAGATGCGACTGGCTTTCGAGCAAGGGAAACCTTTACCTGTAATCACTGCAGGCGGTGTCAGGGGAACTATATGCTACTCATGGGTAAATTTATCTTTTATATGAAGTCCTAACTTTACTCTCCCTTTTTGATGGAAAAGCCTAGCAGGAATGGAAGCATTAATTCCTCAGTGAATAGCTGATATCATTGTGCTATATTGTTTCACATTTGAATGCAAAATTTAGATAGCTAAGACTATCATAGGAAAAAAAGTAAAGAAATGTTGCAGTAGCTTTAGGGGAGCACATTGTTTTGCTTTAAATAATGTGCTAAAATAGATAATACAGTTCATTGCCTCCCAAGCGCCACTAAGGTGAACTGAAATTTAATTGGATTTTAAAACTTGCTTTATCAAGAGCCCTGTAACAATCCATTCTTTATTTTTACTCCTTTAATCATAGGCCTTTTCTGTGATTAGTAATGTTCGTTTCATTATGTACACTGTGATTTTAACATCAATTAAATTGGATTCTCTCTGTTGATGGCTGCATAACATATTCCTTTGAGTGTCAGTCTCTGTGTCTCTAATGCTCTTGTTTACCGCTGTGTGCAAATTATCGCACATAGAATGCACTGCTAGTGGTTTAGAAATGGAGAAATGTCTGCTATTTATATACCCAGGGGATGTTATTTTCCAAGAAGTAACTATGCTAGTATGCTTAGCATGATGACAAAATTAAGGAAAAGAAAAATAAGGGACAGGGGAAAAAAAGAAATGCTGTGACTTAAAAAAATTCAATTCACTTCTTCAGGGACAATCCACTGATTTCTGAAGAAGTGAATTTTGATCCACAAAAGCTCACACTAAGATAAATCTAATGGCCTTTAAAATGTCACAGTATTTTGCCTTTTTTCATATTTGTTTTTTCTTATGATCCCTGCTGCTGTTATATTGTTTATAAATTGGTGTAAGCTTTATGATTTTTTTTTATGAAGTGTGGTTATATAGTTATCAGACGTGACTTATATAAATAGCTAGTCTGATAACAGTAATGACTTAATTACTGGAGGAGATGCCAGGGAATGCAGTAACTACAGGGCCATTCCTTTAATTTCTCATGAAAATATGGCAATGCTCAAAGTACTACAACATAGACTCATACCTTATCGATAATGAGAAATGCCTGATGGTTCAAGTTGGAGTCTGAAAAGGAAGAAGTGCCCGAGATCTTATTTCATATATCTATTGGAGAGTGGAGCTCACCAAAGAATTTCAGAAGATCAACCTGTGCTTTATACAGTAGATTACAGTAAAAAAAAATATGGCTGTGTAGATCTTGAGAAACAGTATATTGTCCTGATGTGTAAGCTATATTGTGGACCAGAAGCTACTATTAGGACAGAATATGGAGATACAAGATGTTTTTGTATAGGCAAAGCTTCAGACAAGGTTGTATTTTATCCCCTTATCTGCTCAATCTGTATGCAGAACATATCGTATGAAAGCTGGATTAGATTCAGATGGAGGAGTGAAAATTGGTGGAAGAAACATCAATAATTTAAGATATGCAGTAGACACTATTTTGCTGGCAGAAAACAACAATGACTTGAAATGACTTTCAATGAAAGTGAAAGGAGAAATTGCCACAGCAAGATTGCAGCTGTTTCAGTTGTCAATCCAAATGGGGACTGCAGCCAAGAAACAGAAGATGTCTGAAACTTGAAAGTGTAAGCAATGAAGGAATTAGAAACAAAACCATCAGGTGTAAAGATGTTTCACCGGAGATGGAGACCACAAGATCATTCACACTATTGTGTTCCCAATCACCATTTATGCATGTGAAAGCTGAGTAGTAAAGAAAGCTGATAGGAATGAAATTGATTCTTCTGAAATGTAGCACTGAAGGAGAAATCTACGGATTCCCTGGACTGCCAGAAAGAGAAACAATTGGGTTGAATCAAGATCAAATCAAGCCTGAACTATATCTGGAGTCAAAAATGTTGAAGCTGAGGTTCTCCTGCTTTGGGCACATTGTGAGAAGGCAGGACTCTTTGGAAAAGACAACTCTGCTGGGAAGATGAAAGGCAGCAGAAAAAGAGGAAGACCAAACATGAGCTAGATTGACTGTGAGGAAAACCACAGGCTTGTGTTTGCAAGAGGTGAGCAGGATTGTTATGGGCAAAACATTTTGGAGATCTTTAATTCATAGTGCCACCATACGTTGATGTGATGTCACATAACAGCAGCAAAAAAAAAACAGCTTAATTATTATAGTGCAAGAACAGGTGTCTTATATCCTATAAACACATAGAGCACATCTATCTATCTATCTATACCTATAAAGCAAAGGTGTGGGTTCGGTGTCCGGAATGGGCTGCTGCACCCCTTGATCAAACCCCATGAGATTCAGCACACATGTACCTTGCACACGTGAGCAGGTCACTGTCAGGGTCTTGAAGCCCATGGGGGGATTTGCCCCCTAAATTGATCTGCAAAGGGGGTTATATTCAACAGGAGGGTTTGTGTCTACCCCAGTGCTAGGCAAACCAGGGACGATTGTGATGTCATTGCTGAGCTCACATTACAGGCCCACCCCTGGCCAGTGGGTTTCCTGGGCAACACTGGCACTCAGCTAGCCGGGTTGGGACCACCCGGGTGTAGCCGGGCACCCTTGCTAGTTCTGCTATAAATTTCTCCTTGGCAAGCCTAATTAAAATGAATAGGAACTATACATAATCCCACTAGATTTGGGGTTCACGATAACCCCGGAAGTGAGCACGTTTATGACAGCTGTAAATGCACCCGCACATGCACAAACAACCTGCCGTGGTTTGCAGCAGGGGGAACCCATGTGTCCAGCCAGCTCAGCTGTCTGAGCAGGCGTGGTCTGGCCTGTGGCGTGGAAAGGTTGAATGCCCCTGTGCTAGATAGTGCCCATGAGCTTGTCCTGAATTGTGAGTCCAAACTAGAGTTGACCTATTCAATCAAAGAACTTACACAAGTGCTTGACTTACAGTTTAATAATTGACACAGTTGGTGTGCTTCTTTCAAATGCAGGTACAGGTTTTCTTTTGCAGATGTTTCCACCGTATGGTGTATATAGTTCAGTGCTTATCAGAGGAAATGAAATTAGTTTTCTGCTCCTTACTTTAATTTTAATGTGAGATATTTTAAGTGTGAAGATTTATAACATAGTTTATTTCCCAGTTTACAGACTGTGTGATAAAACATATATAAAGCTCTCATTTGTCTTTGCATTTACTTGTAATCACCTCTTGACAGCCACATTACAATTTGTTTGCCTAGTAGGTAGACATGCCTTGCATACCATAGCGGAGAACATTTTTCTGTTGTCTAAAGATGTTGGAATGTTGTCATGGGTCATTATTCATGACAAGATTTGACAACTGCAAGGTGAAACTGGTTGCTGATTTATTTTTAAAAAAGAAGAATATCTGTGGATGTAGAGGGAAAAGGGTTACTTGTATGTTTGCATTAACTTAGATGTCTCTGAAGATCTTTTAGAGGGCTCACACATTTAAAAGAAAAAAATCTATTAAGGATGTGGGCAGGATCTAGATGTGAAATGGTGTAGAACCATAGAATAACTGAGTTAGAAGGGGCCTCTAAAGCCATCAAGCCTAACCCCTTCTTCAATGCATGAATCCAAATCAAAGTGGATCTGACAGATGGTTGTCTAATTTTCTTTTGAATGCCTCCAGCACTGGAGCACTTACCACTTCCTGTGGCAATTGTTTCCATTGTTGTGCTTTTCCAACAGTCCAGACATATTTCCAGATATTCAGTTTACAGCTGGTTTCCTGTAATTTCAGCCAATTATTACATGACCCTCACTCTTGGATGATGGAGGACAGATCCTTCCCTTCCTCTTTATGACTATCTTTCAAGTATTTAAAAAGTGCTGTCATACACACCCCTTCACTCTCCCATTATGCTACATCTGATAAAATAGATGAGGCTAACATGATAAATGAGTAAAATTTTCAAGATATGCACAACTGATCATGGAATTTATGAAAGCAAATCAAAAGGTAAGACAGAGAAATGAGCAAAGTAGAAAACAGTTGGCTGTGCTCTGCAGCACTGGAGGTAAAGACTTTGGGTAGATGTTAGGGTTTTTTAGAATGTAAGTTTATTAAACATTTATAGAAAAATGAATTATTAGTGCTGAGCATGGCTGTTGATGGTAGGTCATTTTGGAGGTCACTCATTCATATGGTCACCAAAACTCATACTAGACTGCTCACTATAAGCTAACACAGCTATATTAGAGACTGGACACATAATTTTCTTTTTGATATGTCTGTCTGCTAAAGTTGTATCGCTCTTTTTCTTGGTGGATAAAACATGTTCCTATAACTTGAAGTTTCATAGCAAACAACTATTTACTGATATTTGAACCAGTCCGGATGTTAGTTGTGAATCAATATATCTGAATTGATGAAGCCCAAGTTATTAGTAAGACAATATATGTTAGATTAAACACTCAAAGAGATTGTTGTTTTATTAGTCTTGTGAAAAAGAAAATGTTGTCAAGGTGAGTAGAACATATGCATCAGATCTTGAGTGATAATATTCACTTATTTATTTAATTATTTCTAGCTTTCTCTATTTCAGCAATATCAGCCCAGGGCACAATAATTAAAACACATTAAAAAAAATAAATCAATTCAAAAATACTAAATCAATTTATGTCATTTAAGAACACAGTAATGCAGTTTAAAGCAAAAGCGCCCCATAGTGCTTAGTGTACTGTCTGGGTGGTTCATAAGTTAATTGAGAGAAGACAACAAACAGTAAATTGAAGGGCAATTACTTGGACACCAAGTAATGATTCCCCTAGGAGCCAGATGCTCAGGTGAACGACTGGGTTTTAATGTGACATGGAAATAAAAGCAGTGTTAGAACCAGGTAGGTCTCCAAGGAGAGAAGATTCTTATAACCAGAATGCCATAGTAGAAAAGTCCACTCCTGCATCTCTATGTATTGTACACCTTTCAATGGTGGAACATAGATGGGAGTCACTAACAAATCTTAATGACTGGGCATCTAGCACAAATATAAAAACCCAGTACAGTACCTTGGACTGAAATAGGAGGCATATTGGCAGCCAGTGCTATTCTTTTATCACTGGTGTCTGAATTCTGTAAATTATTCCTGCCAAAAGACTAGCTCTTACATGTTGAATTATCTTGGTGGACAGCTTCTTGTGCATGAACTATTGTGGCCGTAATTACCCTGTCTATTGGTGGTCAGAGTTGTAGGCCAGTGATGGCCTCAGAGCCCTCTCTGTGGGCACCCATGCAGTCACTCCAGCTCAGCGTTTGCTCCTCCCCTCTGCCCAGCAGCCCAATGGGAGTGCTTCCTCCCTCCCCCAGAACAGAGTTCACCCCACCTCTCTGCCCTGCATCCCAATGGGAGCACGTCCTCCCTCCCCCAGCACAGAGTTTGCTCCTTCCCTCTGTCCAGCAGCCCAATGGGAGCATTTCCTTCCTCCCCTGTTGCTGTGTTGGCACTTTGTGATAAATAAGTGAGTTTTGGGTTGCAGTTTGGGCATTCGGTTTCTAAAAGGTTCACCATCACTGTTGCAGGCCAGCAGAAGCTGGCTCCAGTCTCCCTGAGTCACAGAGTCCACGTGAACCATTAATGTCAGAAGTAGATCCAGAAGCACCCTACACCAGGTTTTCTTTGTTTTTTTCCAGTATGCATTTGGACATACAATGTGCATTTGGAAAAACGTGTGGGCAGTTTGAAATGGATAGAGATCAAAGAGAAGTGAGAGGACCCTAATGGTGCCAAGATTTATCCATCAGTTTCCAAGTGCAATTTTTTTCAACTGCACATTTTATGTTCAACAGGATGCTGAAAAAAGAAAGAAGGTCAGCCACAAGCTGTGCACATGCTTCTTCACGGGAAATGCTATCTCATCCATGACAGGTCATCTACCCAATTTTCTGAAACTGGAACCGTATAGTTTTCAACTCGCCAGGATTCAGCTTTATTTTATTGGTCATTGTCCAGCACATTGTAGTGTCTAGGCGTTGCTTATAGCACCTGTACCACCTCACCCACCCAACACTGCTGACAAGAAGTGAAGTTTGGGATCAGTTTACAAATGGCGCTCAGTTAAAAAACTCCTAATGTCTTCACCTAGATGTAATTTAGATGTTAAAGGTGGTATAGATGTTAAAGAGAGTGAGGAACAGAACAAAAGCCCTGTGGAACCACATATTTTAATTAGAGAGCTGAACAGAAATCCCTCAGTGCACATTTTGTAACTGATCCTTCAGGCCAATGAGGTACCATGATTAATGATATTAAAAACCACTGAGATATAAATAAGAATGGATGGTGTATCACTCCCACCACTATTTGGTCACCAAACTCTTCCTTAGACTTAGCTCCTCCCCTGCTATCCAATGATTTTGGTTCTGGGCAAGCACCTCCGCATCTTCCCATATCATTTTCAGGGTTTTAAAGTCTGCCATGAAAGTTCTTCATCATGTATTTTGAGTGCATCCTCATTGTCATTTGGCATTAGGAAGGGGCCAATGAATTCACAACCCATCTTGAAGCCTGACCAAAATGGGTATAGACAGTCAGTTTCTTCTGAGAATGTCTAAAGTTGCCTAGCTATCCCCACCTCATGTATCTAGTCCAGAAAGTGAAATTAGCAGTGGGATGGTCATATTTACATATATCTGATTCCAAGGAGGTCCTCTTCAGGAAATTGCACACACTAGATTATTCAAGACAGTGGACATCACACAGTAATGTACTGATCAAGTCCTGTTGTGTGACTGTGCATCTGGAAGGGGGAGAGGTTTTCTCTCTTCTGGTGTTCTACCTTTAGAATATTTTCCCCAAAGAAGCTCAAGTTGTCCCTTTTCATTTTCTTATGGCCTTTAACTAATAATAATAACAGCAGCAACAACAATAATAACGTTATTATGAACACCACAATTCTGATTACTTGGATTCTTCTCTCAAGTTTTACACTTCTTTGATATTTACCTCTTAAAATTCAGGCTGTCATCTCACAACTTGGAGGGGTTTGAAATGAAATTCCCACTGGTGGTATCACATATAATATGAGACAAAGTGGTTAGTTTAATAGCTGGCATCGATTACCTTGCTGTTCTTGTGAAATATTGACAATTCAGAACTTACAGCTACTGTTTCACAAAGGATGCAAAGAGTGACTCATAGATTGATTTGGAAAGGGATCTCCTGTCATTTTAATACTAGGATGTTTTGATCATGTCTTTGCATAAATACTTACACATATCCTAGTTTATTTTTGTACATTGATGAAATGAACTGTACCTATGGTGAAAAAAAGTAGTAGTTACACTCTAATGGGCTTAAACAAATTAAAAATGAAGATTTTTCGATTCAATGCCACAAATGATCATTAACACAGATTGCTTAAACTGCATCAACACTAAGTTGCACTCTTAAGTAAAGATTTAAGTATTGATTTTTATAACCACAGAGTTGAAGGCATATTGTGTGTGTTTTTCCAGGTGTGTGAACAATAGATCTTAGATCCTTATTTAGATTTCTGTATCTTAAGAATGCTAGTTACTCTGAAATATTATTGAATCCAGTAGAGATCCTTTGTGCTCAGCAGCTATAAAATGTTAAAGTTGAATGTTTAATTAGGCATTATAGTCACCAGCTTTGAAGTATCTAAATTTGAAAATGTTTCCCCAAGGGAAATTTTCTTTATTTGGAAATGTACTTTATTTAATTCTATCCCCAGAGTATGCAGCCAGAATATGAAACAGGTTTTCTTGCAGAGGCAGTACTGCTAATATAAGCCTTTCACCTCACAGCACAATGTCGCTAGGGAAATTTTGCAAATGCAAATTTCAGGGATCCTAAAAACCTCAGAGTTCTTCAAGAAAATTCCATTCCTGATCCAGCCTTGCTAAATCAAAGGAAGAAACATTAGGGATGTTTATTTATTTATTTATTTATTTTTCATGCTTATATACCGCCCACTCAGGTACAACCCAACTCAGGGTGGTTTACATAGCGGACAGTAAATACATAAAAGACACATGATAAAACAAAGTTAAAAGTTAAAAAAAAAAGCCACCCCTAAAAGGTGCGCAAGAACCGAAGGGACCTTGGGGGAAGGCACACTTCTCTATACCAACCACCCAACGGATGTTAGTTAATCTTGCACGTGTGATGTTTTCCTCCCTAATCTTAAGGCTGCCAAAGAAGATAGGAAAAGGCAAGTGCTTTTAGCAGTTTCTATTCTAACTGCATATCCATGTTGCTGTAGATGAGAAGTGTTGAAACTATTAATAAGGCAGAGTTAGTGATAAGCAGGTGGGGCCGTGGTGGTTTAGTGATTAAGACGCTGAGCTTGACAACCAGAAGGTAGGCAGGTCAGCAGTTTGAGACCTGAGTGCTGTGTGAGTGAGGACCCATCGGCTGTCTTAGCTCTTGCCAACCTAGCAGTTCGAAAGCAAGAAAGGTATTGCTTTAGTGGGAAAGGTAATAGCATTCTGTGTGCTCCAGCATATAGTCAAGCTTGCCACATGACCACAGAAACATTTGCAGATGCAGACAGCATTGACTCTTTGGCTGAAAACAGAGATGAGCACTTCCCCCTAGAGTTGGACAGGTCTGGCTTTCAAGCAAAGGAAACCTTTACCTAGCGGTAAACGGAGAAGATGAAACCCCCTGCACTAATAAAGTTCATCCAGGAACTCCCAAGTAATGGGAACCAGTATGCCAGTGGCAGCATTATGCCTGAAGCAGTGAGAGAGAGCACCTGCTTCAGGGTAAGAAAACATCCTTTTTAGGCATTTTACCTTGCTGGAACATGGTCCTTTGGAGCTGTCCTTGGTGCTGTACCTTTTAGCCATCTTGCTGCTCCATAGACTTTCCAGATCAATCTGGATACCACAGCCATGGATTAAAGGATGCCCTTTAAGCTTAATATATCACTGGAAATTCTATTACACCCATGGATCCTTTTCTATGTGTTATAAGGGCTGCTAAATGAATGGACTTTTCTTACCTCTGTCCTAACAGTAGAAGGGCTCCTCTATCCTACTGTAACTTCCTTGCCTCACCTTGTCTTCAGCAGGAGCCAGGAACCAAAAGATAGGTGCTACTGAAGCTAAACGTTAGCCATTATCACTAATCTTTTTGAGAGTTTGCATCTATAACTAGTGTACTGTTTAAAGCAGGTACAACAAGATATATCTGTGACATTTTCCTAAGCTCTTTCCAGTACCACTGGATTTTTGCAGTTTCACACATCTGGCCTAGACATGGAAGAAGAAGAAGAAGAAGAAGAAGAAGAAGAAGAAGAAGAAGAAGAAATAACATTTATCTAATTCAGCAGAGGTGTATTTTTTTATTTATTAATTTTTTTATTTTAGTCATATTTATATATGCCGCCCACTCAGGCAGAACCCGACTCAGGGCGGCATTACAACAAATTTTAAAAACACATAAAAACACTTTAAAAGACCCACATCCCACCCACTTTAAAAGACCCATATCCCACCCACCCATCCCACCCACTATAAAAAGAAGAAGAGAGAGTTCTTAATTGTTTACATAAGCCAGCAGGCGGGGACCGTGTTCCCATTCGGTCCCCACACCTGCCCTGCCAGCCAGGTCTTCAATCCTTTCCTGAAGGGCAGCAATTCTCTTTGAAGTCTTAGATCTGTTGGCAGGAGGTTCCAGAGAGTTGGTGCGGACACGGAGAAGGCCCTCCTTTGGGTGCTGGACAGATGTGCACCCCTAACTGATGGCACCATTAGAGAGCCCCTCCGGTCCGCTCTGGTTGGACGGGCAGACACTCTTGGGACGATGCAGTCTCTAAGGTATCCTGGCCCACTGCCATATAGGGCTTTAAAGGTCAAAACCAGCACCTTGAATTGCACCCAGAGACAAACTGGTAACCAGTGCAGCTCCCGAAGTAGCGGTGAGGCATGGGCATATCGCCCACATCCCATCACCACCCGGGCTGCTGTATTCTGGACCAGCTGCAGCCTCCGAATGGTCGTCAAGGGCAGCCCCATGTAGAGTGCATTACAATAATCTAGTCGGGAAGTGACCAGAGCATGGGTGACCATAAGCAAGGAGCCCCGGTCCAGGAGCGTGTGCAACTGGCGAATCACCCGAAGTTGGGCAAAAGCCCTCCTGGCCACAGCCGCTACCTGTTCTTCTAGCAGCAGCCGCGAGTCCAGAAGGACCCCCAAGTTGCGCACTGTGTCTGTCTGGGGCAAAACAGCCCCATCCAGTACCAAAGATGGTAACTCCCTGGATAACACGGGGCCCCTTATCCACAGCCACTCTGTCTTGCTGGGATTCAGCCGAAGCCCATCGGCCCCCATCCAGACCCCAATGGCCTCCAGGCATCCAGATAGGATTTCAACAGCATCACTGTGTATAATATATATTTTGTCCATCTGTCATCCTGTGTTTATAAGTGCAGAGATCAAGACCTGAGTACTGCGTGAGTGAGGATCCATCGACTGTCTTAGCTCTTGCCAACCTAGTAGTTCGAAAGCAAGAAAGGTATCGCTTTAGTGGGAAAGGTAATAGGCAAAACAGGCTTAATATTTATTAGTAAAAATGAAATTACATCTTACAGTTGGAATGCACTCAGTGCATTTATTAAAATATAGGAGCTGTTGGCTAGAATAAAGATAATTTGTAGAGCAGGGGTGCCCAAACTACGGCAGATACAGCCACCGATGCCAATTCATCCGGCCCTCACCGCCCTCATCGCTCCCAGAAGTGAAAGTAAAATGCACTCATATATGAGGACATGAGGGTGTGGGCCAGATGAATTGGTGTTGGGGCCAGATCCAGCCCATAAGCCGTAGTTTGGGCACCCCAGTTTAAGCAGAGAAAATGGTAGCTGAAAATCTATCTCATCCTGTTGCAAAACAAATTGCAAGGCGTGTTTTACTTCCACTTCCGGTGGGAGGAACCACTTGACTGGCCCACTGAACCATGTGACTGGCTGGCAGCCTGAAAAGTTTGGGCACCCCTGTTGTAGAGGAACCATCGCAAGAATGAATACAGCTGAATCTTTGGGTCAGATTTAGTGTAAGACAGATTGTTACATGCTTAGTAGTATTTAATTCAGATTTAATGTATGTACAGACTTCTAGTGTGCAGCTCTCTTTCTGATACTTAGTGTTTCTTGTTTATTGGCTCTATTGAGACAGGTTGGGAAGCCACTGAGATTGCACCATGGTGAGTGGTGGGTGTACTTTCCTGCCTTTTCCAGTGTATACAAGAACATGTCTTCTTGTTGCTTTGAAAAAATCTATTGTTTCTTATTGCACCTGAATACCTGGAGCTGTGATTTTGTCTAGCTATGGTTAGTTAATAAAATATGATAGTAAAGATAAAGGTCACCCTTGCTCGAATGCCAGTCGCTATTTATCTATTTTCAATTTCTTGCTTTTGAACTGCTAGGTTGGCGGGAGCTGGGACAAAGAAGGGAGCAAATTCCGTCCTGCAGTATTCAGGTATCGAACTGCTGACCTGCCACCTTCCAGTCAGTGTCTTAGCCACCTTAGCCACTGGAATCACTAATTGATCATATTCTATTATAACTAATGTGAACAAGCCAGCTTTCCATAAAAATAAAAATATTGCAATTTATTCTAAACTTTAAAAAGTGTGACTTTTCTCTCTTTATATGTCAATAACAAGAATAGAAGTTGGGACAGGTGAATCAAACCTTGATGTGACTCTCTCTTGTAAAAGAAAGCAAACTTTCCCAATACATTCCAACCAGACTATTGTCTCTGCAGTCCTTATAAAAGAACTAAGGTGACCTAATGTCACTTATTTAAGTAAGCAACATTAGGTTATCTGACTGCGAAGGTGTCCAAGTTTGTTTGCAGTCTTTAAAATGCTAAAACAAACAAATATTAGCAAGCTATCTTCACTCCACAAAGTAACCAAATAGTATTCTCTCATGTTAGTTGGAGGTCTCTCCCAGAGTGAATTTCCTACATCTTCAACAGGAGTAGATGACAAGAGCTGGCCTTGTGTACTTACCCTTAGGGCACATAGATCATAGCATCTCTGTATCATGGTATATACTATATACTGCCGGAAGTGCAGGTCTTAAATTGCACATTTAAAAGTGCCCTTTCAACTTTATGTGGTTTCAGAAAATGATCATGCTTTTGATCAAAAGTAGATGGACAAATTCTAATTTGGAGCAGTCTTTAGGCTTTTAAAAAACATTCTCAGAAAAACAGTTTAATTCCAGAAGTATATGGTGAGGTGTTGAGACTTTTAAATCCTTTCACAGCAGCTGTTGTAAGAATGAATCTAGAGCTGGGGTGGCCAACCTTGGTGCCCCAGGTGTTCTTGGACTTCAGTTCCCAGAAGCCCAAGTAAACACACCTGCTGATTAGGGCTTCTGGGATTTGAAGTCCAAGAACAGCTGGGACACCAAGGTTGGCCACCCTTGATCTAGGGTATTGCAAAATATTTTGTTAATATTTGGTGGGATGGATGTACATGGTTCTCCTTCGTATAGTTTGTGAATCCCCACTCATGGGGTTATGCGCCTGTGCAGAACGTCGATCGGAGGCTTGAAAAGCTATTGGTCAAAAGTTTTGCCGGTAAGACCGCCCACCGTACCGCCCACCCTGAGGCGCCCGCGCGCCATTTTACCTCAGTTCTCTTATTTATTTATTTATTTATTTATTTATTTATTATTCAATTTTATACCCCGCCCTACTCAACACCCCGCCGTAGCAGCAGGACGATCGTTGAGAGCTTCCTCAATTTTTTCGCCCTTCTGAGGGAAAGTCTTTTGGCTAACTTCGCGTTCAATTTTTTTGGTGATCTTGTCCTTCGGGCAGGATCGCCACCCCGGTGCTGTTTCTTCCTTCTGGTGGACTCAGTTACCTACTTGCTTCGGTCACCGTTTTCCCCCTCAAGGGGGTGGCGGCAGGCCTGCCCTTCGGGGTACCCGCGTTCCAGAACCTTCCGTTGGAAGAATTTTTTCTTTGATGGCCGCTGCCTTCAAGCAGTGTTCTGCTTGCCTGAAGAAGTTCCCGGCCTCCGACGGGCATAGCCTTTGCCTTTTCTGCCTGGGGGAGTCTCATCAGAGCCAGTCTTGCCCTCACTGCAAGAAATTCACCCGTCTTGCAGTGCAGAACCGGAGCTACCGGCTCAAAGCCCACCTGATGGAACTCTCTCTGGCTCCCGCCATGGCCGCATCTACCTCTGCTAGTGCCTCTCAGCCTCCTCTGCTTTCCGCTTCTTCTTCCACTCTCGCCATCAAGAAGAAGAAGAAGAAGGACAAGAACGGAGAGAAGAAAAAGAAGCACGGGCCGGAGAAGAGGCGATCGCTCCCGCCTACTCCTCGCACCCCTGTCTCGCCGGGGCCTTCGCCTCCGTACTCGGTCGCTAGATGTCCTTCGCCCGGGTCATCCATCTGGGGAGGACGATCCTCCTTGGGATCCCCTGAAAAAGGACGCAGGGCTGGGGCTCCAGCTCGCCCACTTCAGGTACTCCCGTCTCCCCCTCGTGGGAGGGCCCGTTCGCCTACGAGACAGGCCTCCATCTCCCCAAGGCCCAGGACTCCAATGCTTGATGACGCGGCGATCACGATGCCGGCCACCGTTTCATTGCCGATTCTACCAGCCACCGTTTCAACGGCCACCGTTTCGGCGCCCCCACCGATGGCGGATCCATCCCAGATGGAGTTCCTCAAGGGAATGTTTGAGGTCATGGCTCAGACATTTGCCAACCAATTCAAGACCTCCATGCCTGCGGCCTCTGCGGCTCCGGTACCGACCACCGCAAGCCCCAGGGATGTTGGCCCTGCTGTGGCCCCTCCGACCTCCCGAGGGTCGAGTGTCCGCTCCGCTGGCCCACCCACATCGTCGCGGTGTGGTCCAGACGTTGATGTGGTAGACTCCCATCCCGCCGGCCCGCCCAGGCCGTACTGGCGCGGTCCCGACGTGGATGTAAGAGTTCCTCCCTCGTCCTCCGATGACTCCAGCGCCTCCTCGGAGGAGGACGAGGGAGACGTCGACGCCGAAAGGACGCCAGACCAAGCCATCGGCGCGGTTGACCCACCGTGTGGTGAGGATCAACACTCGCTTACGGCTATGCTGACGCGCCTGGGGACCACCTTGAACCTGAAGGTGGACCAGCCGCCACTGGAAGGCGAGGACCAAATGACCGCCAAACTGGACAGACGAGCGGTTCGGCCGGTCCATATCACCATGCTTCCGTCCATGTTAACGTCGGCGAGGGCGACATGGAGGAAACCGGTATCAGCACACTCCGTTTCGTCCAGGCTCAACGGCATGTACAGAGTCCTGGACGAGAACGTCGAGTTCCTGTAAGCTCACCCCTTGCCAAATTCGCTGGTGGTCAAGGCTTTTCAACACAGGACGGCCACCAGCGGCTTCCCGGTGCCTGCGACCCCGGAAGGGAAGAAGCTGGACGCGGTGGGCAGTAAGTTCTACGCCACCGGTTCCCTCTTCCTCCGCGCCGCCAACTACTCGGCTGCCATGGGCCTTTACCAGTCCCACCTCTGGGAGCGGGTGAAGGCCGAGACGGCGACGTTGCCCGCCGATGCCCAGAAACGGATCTACGCGCTGGCATCCGAAGGAGACTTCCTATCGGAGCAACAAATGAGGACGGCCAGGCACATCAACGACTACGCGGCGAAGGACATGGCCTCCGCGATCCTGCTCCGTCGCCACGCCTGGCTCAGGGGCACCTCCCTCGATGATGCTATGAAAAAGCTCATCGAGGAGTTCCCCTTCGATGGACAAGGCCTCTTCGGACAGGACACGGACAAGGTCCTGAACGAGATGCGGCAAACAAACTCCACGGCCAAGTTCCTGAGCCTCACCACGCCGGCTCCGCCTACCAGGCCGAGATTCCAGCCCTTCACCCGGCGGTACCAGGGGAACCCGCAACAACAGGGTGGCCCTATGGAGCAGCCCAGGTCTGGCTCCTACAAGCAACGGCGCCAGCATAAGCCCCGTTACCAGCCCTATGGGCAGGGCAAGCGTTCGGACGCGAAGTCCAAGTCCCGTGTTTGAAGCTGCGATGGCCGAGTCTCTCTCGCTCCACATCCCGTACCTTCCCCTCCGGAACTTCCTCCAGGTATGGTCAGGCATCACGGACGACCGGTGGGTCTTAAAGATCTTGTCCTCTGGCTACGCCATCGAGTTCGTGCGGGAGCCTCGGGTAGGAAGGCATCGTTTCACCACCTCGTCCCCCCATTTGGAGGAAGAAATATCAACTCTTCTGTCCAAGGGAGCCATCGAGCGGGTGATGCCGCCCGACTGGGACAACGGCTTCTACTCGAGGTACTTCGTGGTTCAGAAGAAGGACGGAGGACTTCGCCCAATTCTGGACCTACGTCGCCTCAACAAGTGCATCCACACCAGGAAGTTCCGGATGGTGACCCTGCAGACCGTCCTCCCCCTCATCAACAAAGGGGACTGGTTCACAGTCATAGACCTCAAGGACGCTTACTTCCATGTCTCCATCCTCGAGGAGCACCGAAGGTTCCTTCGCTTCCGCATCGGCGACTCCGTGTACCAGTACCGGTGTCTACCGTTCGGTCTGGCCACGGCACCACGGGTCTTCACCAAATGCATGGCTCCGGTGGCGGCCTTCCTTCGCCAGCAGGGAATCAGGGTCTTCCCATACATCGACGACTGGCTGATTGTATCCCCCACCAGCTCGTCGGCCATTCGGGACACGCAATTCACGGTCCCACCTCATGGAGAGTCTCGGCCTCAGGATCAACTTCACCAAATCGAAGTTGATCCCCTCTCAACGCGTCGAGTACATTGGAGCGGTACTCGACTCGCTTGCCACCAGAGCCTTTGCACCCCAGAAGCGCTTGCAGGACATCGCGCAGGGAGTGAGCGACCTTCGCACCAAACCGTGCATCCAGGCAAAAAAGGCTCAAAGACTACTGGGCCTCATGGCCTCAACGACGGCTGTGATCCCTCACGCCAAGTTAAAGTTCCAGTCCCTGCAGTCATGGCTTCTTCACGAATTCGACGCGCTCTGGGAGAGCCAGTCCAAACGGCTAACTCCGTCACCGGAGCTGAGGGACCAGCTGCTGTGGTGGACGGCACCACTCAACGTGACAACGGGGAAGAGCTTTTACCCCCCGCAACCCTTGTTGCAAATATTGACCGACGCGAGCAACCTCGGCTGGGGGGCTGCCTGCGGGACTCTCACGGTCAACAACCCTTGGTCGCCTCAGGAGATGGGGTACCATATCAACTACTTGGAACTTCTGGCCATTTGGAAAGCCCTGCGTTCCTTCGAGAGCCTGCTCACGGGCAAGGCGGTTCAAGTAGCCTCGGACAACAGCACGGCTGTGGCGTATCTGAACAAGCAGTGTGGAACACGATCCACCACCCTTCTTTACCTCGCTGTGCAGCTCTGGGAGTGGTGCCTAGAGAGGCACATTTTCCCGATTGGAGTGCACATTCAGGGCAAGCTGAATGTCTTGGCCGACCATCTCAGCCGCCTCACCTCGACGACCCACGAATGGGAGCTGGACGACGAGGTTTTTCAGTCGCTTTGTGAGGCCTGGGGGACCCCGGACATAGACCTCTTCGCGTCGGAGTCCAACACGAAATGCCGCAGGTACTGTTCCAGGGCAGGCATCGGAATGAACTCCGAGGGCGATGCCTTCATGAAACGGTGGGATCAGGACTATTTCTACGCTTTTCCCCCGTTTCCTCTGGTCCAGAAGGTTCTCACCAGAATGTGTCAACACAGGACCAAGGCCATCCTGGTGGCCCCAGCATGGCCTCGCCAACCCTGGTTTCCGCTGCTGTTACGCATGTCGTCTCAGTATCGCACGTTGCCGGAGTCTCCAACGCTTCTCCAAATGGAGCAGGGCCAGCTTCACCACTCGGACCTGCCCAGCCTCCACCTCACCGCGTGGAGGATAACCCCAGACTGTCCAGGATCCTGGAACTAGCAAGGCGCCCTTCCACAAGGAAGTCCTACGCATCCAAATACAGGCGCTTTTGTGCTTTCCTGGCATCCCAGCAGACATCCCCTTCACAGGTGGGAATCCAGGACGTCTTGACCTACTTCCTCCATCTGGCGGAGTCTGGCCTCAGCATCACCTCCATCCGAGTACACCTCGCAGCAGTGGTGGCTCACTCTCCGGCTGGCTCGCCCGCTTCTGGGGCTTTCCGTGACCAAACAGTGAAGCGTTTCCTCAAGGGGCTGCGAAACGCCTTCCCTCCAGTCCGACGGCCCAATGGTCACTCTCTACCGTCCTCAACGCGCTCACCAGGACTCCTTTCGAGCCCATGGCTACCGCGGATGCTCGTCTCCTCACATGGAAGACGGCTTTTCTGGTGGCTATCACGTCTGCTCGACGAGCTGGTGAACTGGTTGCTCTGCGGGTGGACGCACCTTTTCTTCAATTCTTCAATGACCGTGTGGTACTCCAGGCGGATATCACCTTCCTTCCCAAGGTGGTCTCCCAGTTTCATATGGCACAGACTATCTCCTTGCCAACCTTCTTCCAGAACCCCACTAACGCCCAAGAAAGGACTTGGCACATGCTGGATGTCAAACGAGCTTTATTGTTTTACACCAGCAGGACAAGGGAGTTCAGGAAGTCGCAACGCCTTTTTGTGGCGTATGGAGGCAAGTCCAAAGGCGAACCCATCTCTGCGCAGCGGTTCTCCAAATGGATCACGTCTACCATCTACTTGGCCTACGAGTTGGCCTCGCTACCACCTCCACCGCACGTCAGGGCGCACTCTACCAGAGCGGTTGCAACATCCACGGCATTCCTGGAGGGCACACCGCTTGAGGACATATGTAAGGCTGCCACCTGGTCCAGACCCTCTACATTTGTCCAGCACTACAGGGTGGACACCAGAGCCACTGCGGACGCCAGGCTTGGCCGTGTCGTCCTCACTAGGGGGCTCCGGGCTCATCGCCCTTGACAGTTCACCCTGCCTGACCATCAGCATCTTCATCGTGGGATCATCTCATCCGACTGCCCACCGGCCAAGTAAGTGTGAGCTTGCTAATCTCCCATAAGTGGGGATTCACAAACTATACGAAGGAGAAAGTTCGGTTTCACTTACCAGTGATAACTTTCGTTCTTCGAGTATATAGTTTGTGAATACACACTACCCACCCTGCCTCCCCTCTTGAGCTGCACGGATGAGATCAATTGGTTTATCCTGTGCTTGGCTTAAGTATGGAACTGAGGTAAAATGGCGCGCGGGCGCCTCAGGGTGGGCGGTACGGTGGGCGGTCTTACCGCCAAAACCTTTGACCAATAGCTTTTCAAGCCTCCGATCGACGTTCTGTGCAGGCGCATAACCCCATGAGTGTGTATTCACAAACTATATACTCGAAGAACGAAAGTTATCACTGGTAAGTGAAACCGAACTTTCTCATTATTACGTGGGAAGAAAGGAAGGAATTGTCCTGCTCGTCTCTAGCAACACATTCATTAGTGTATATATGAGCTTATTAAGGAGATAAAACCTTTGGCATCCATACAGTGCTTGCTGAAATATTAGAACAATATATGCTCCATATAGATTTCATGCTGTAATTAATTATAAATGGAAATCTTGACCTAAAGAAACATTGAGTGAGACAAAAGGTTTGGGGGAGCTTCTTTGTCATTTTTCCCCTGTAGCAGTAAGAACTAGATTTAATGACCTTTACTGAGTGAGGATGGTGAAGTAGTAAAAGGGATATTTTTCCCCTTGACCTTTACACAATGTGACATTTTGTCCTGTAACCCAACCCAAAAAAAACCCCTCTACCCAAGACACCGTTGATAGATTTGATGGAATGCTAACGTGACAGAAGCATATTGTTTGGAAAGATATATATGTTGAAATGTAGACCCTCTAGCCATAACATGACAAACTTTCCACGTACAAGATGATTGATGGCATAGAAATGACTGATTGATTTACTACTGTTAAGGCATTTTAATTTAATTAAATAGTTCTTCTCTCTTTGCCTTTTTAATTGGACTTCAGTAATTGTTTCACAGAATGTGTTTGACAGTGCCTATTCCAGCTCTCCCCAGGCTAATGCTTTCCAGATGTCAAGAACCATGATTGGCCATTTTGGTTAGGAGGTCATAAGAACTACAGTACAGCATGTCTGGATGGCTTCAGGTTGAAGAAGCCTTTTCATTTTCATTATTCTTTATAGGATGCCAGCAGGTGGTGGGCCATTCATGGTAAATTAGTTTAATTCTGCAGCAAATTCACTAACTTTATAGTTGGTTTATAGGTCCAACTCAAGGTGCTGCTCTACATCTAAATGGTCTTAGACTATGGCCAGTGGGGTGGAATATAGAGTAAGCCCAATCAATCAATATCTTAAAAGCAGCCCTCTCTGTTATTAAAGTCTCTGACTACAGAAGTCCTCTTCAAGGTCAAGCTTTGTTTTTAATATCCTGTTTTGTTAACCTTTTCAAGGCTCTTCTGTTTTAATTTAATTTAATTGTTAGAATTTTATACCACCCACTCAGCCAAGGCCGACTCAAGGTGGTTCACAATCACAATTAAAAACATGTTAAAATTAATTAAAACTATCCACCCTCTAAAAAAGGGGTGCAGGAACCGAAGGCACCATGGAGGGAGAAAATGCTTCTATATCAGCCACCCAATGGAGGTTACCCTTCCACCTGGACCCCACACTTGGCCCGCCAGCCAGGTTTTAAGTTCTTTCCTGAAAGGCAGCAATTCCGTCTGGAGATGTAGCTCTGTTGGCAGGAGGTTCCAGAGGGCGGGTGCAGACACGGAGAAGGCTCTCCTCCTTGTGCCAGAGAGGCGAGCCCCTCTGGCTGATGGAACAATTAGGGAGCTCCTTCAGTCTGCTCTGGTCGAACAGACAGACGTTCTTAGGGTGATGCGGTCTCTAAGGTATCCTGGCCCACTACCATGAAGGGCTTTAAAGATCAAAACCAGCACCTTGAATTGCACCCGGAGACAAACTGGCAACCAGTGCAGCTCCCGAAGCAGTTGCGAGACGCGGGCATAATGCCCATACCCCATCACCACATGGGCTGCCGCATTCTGGACCAGCTATAGCCTCCGAATGGTCGTCAAGGGCAGCCCCATGTAGAGCACATTGCAATAATCTAGTCTGGAGGTGACTAGAGTGTGAGTGACCATGAACAAGGAGTCCTGGTCCAGGAGCCGGCGCAACTGGCGAATCACCCGAAGTTGGGCGAAAGCCCTCCTGGCCACAGCCGCCACCTGTTCTTCTAGCAGCAGCCATGAATCCAGTTGGCTTTGTAAACTGAATATTTTCAGTAGGGGCACTGAGATTGAAAGGCTGGTTTCCTTTCCCTGCTTAGCTTTTTGACAGCAAATTTAGTCTGCTCATGCTGAAATAAATATGTTAATATTTTTTATTTTTATACAGGCTGTAGCAGACTAACACAGCTGTCACTTAAAAACTAGACCCATTGATGGTGTGTTTGTTGTTGGTTGGGAACCACTAAACTAAATGACATGTATGTGAGCAACCTTTCACTTAAAACAAATGTGATGTCAGTTGACCAGAACCAATAAGTGAGGGACAGTCCATTTAAGCATTTCCCTGCAGGCTGCCTTTCTGAGCAGTATATTCCTGGTACAGTACTTCTATCTGGTATTTTTTTCCCTACACACAGAAAAAGACATGGTGGTTGGCAAGAATCTTATTGAGGGAAATGATTTTGAAGCCCACCTTTTCCTTCTGTTGCCCTCATGGAGAGTGGCATCTCCTCCCTTACAGTTGTGTTTAAAGTGTAAAAAAAGAAAGAAGTTGGCTGACAGAAGGCCCATTAAATGCATTTTCCCATATCATGTCTAATGAAGCCTCTAAGCAGGGCCGCCATCAGGGCAGTACTACCAGTACTGCTGTATAGTACTGGTACTGTATAGTACCGCTGGCTGCAGGGCCCCTGTCAGGGTTTGCACAATAGGATTGTGGGGGGCCCCAATAGGATTGCCCAGTGTAGGGCCCAGAAATTTCTGATGGCGCCCCTGCCTCTAAGTTTAGGTGAAAATGTTTGTTCCCTTTTGTAGTAAACTTTCTGCCTATGATGAAAACGCTCACAAATCTAACCCTTCTTTAGCTTAGATTCCCCCACCCCCAACTACCTGGTCACATTTCCCTCTAAATAATATACACATAGTTCTCATAAGTATAGAATTGAGCTGATAAGCATATTATCAAAAGAAAAAGGAGTTATTGTGGTTGTAAGTGATGGAAAAAAAAGGAAGATCTTTTGTTGCACGGAAAGGAAAAAGAAACTAGTACTACTTTTGTTTGGAAAAAAATGTATTAAAATGCACTCTATGAAATTATAAAGCCTCTATAAAAGAACAAAAAGGGCATTCACTTTTAAAAGTGTCATTTTCTAAAGGAAAATAGGCACTTCCTTTATACAATGGAACATGAATATCATTTTCAAGAATGCTTTTTATCCAGGTTCTCACAGTTCCACCAATGTTAACTCAGTCTCAGATTTAAAATGCCTAAATGAGAAGTATTCAAATGGGGGAATTTAGAGCTGACTTACTCTCAGTGAGGTGGCATAGCTAGGAGAAGGGGTCAGGGCAGGGAAGAGATCATGTGGTATATAACAGCAGAGGACACAGAGATATAATAGTTCATTTCAGTCACACAAACTATCAAATTCACTATTAAGATCATTATTGCAGCATCTAGTAAGGTAGAATCGGACCTGAAAGAGCAAATCTAAAAATAGAAGTGAGTGTTTTGCGGTGCTTAAGAACTATTGCGGTGTAGTAGGTGTAGTAGATAGAGCATTTGAATAGGATTTAGGAGACTTGTCAAATTCCTGCTGGGCCATGGAATCTCCCTAGAGCAGGAGTTCTCAACCTTTTAAAGCCAGGGGACAGGTCTCGCTCCCTCAGACAGCTTCGGGGGCCGGATGGCCATTTTCCCCTTCCTCCACCACATGGCACTTTCTGGTGTGGGGGAGGCGGTGGGGGGGCACGCAAAATGGTGCTGTGGGCCGCATCTGGCCTGCGGGTTGCAGGTTGAGAATCCCCGTCCTAGAGAGTGACAACGTTAAACCATTCCTTAAACATCTCATATGACTTGAAACCCTTGGTATGGTCACCTTAAGCCAGAAACAACCCGACAGCATCTAACAACATACACAAGCTCTGGTGTATGTTGCATAGATTCTGATAGAGTGAACTGGGTGTTATCTGTAATGGCTCCAGGTTTCAAAGGAAGGCAACTAAGGACCCTGCTCCTAGACCTGCAAGAGGCAAAATGTGCAGACTGAGGGGTGTCTGTCATTTTTTCTGACCTTCGTGGGTGCAAACAAAGATGAACAATGCATATTATGGGGTGAAGGTTCGTATGAAATCCAGTGACCACTCTAGACCTGGTCTGTGACAGAATCAGATGCTTAAACCCGCATTTCATTCACACTGCAGCCCTGGTTAGATCTCAGAACATCAGCTGAAGACCCAGTGAATTGCTGTGCTTCTCTATGCCTCAGGCAAGTAGGAAAAAGTTTAAAATGATGCTGGAGGAGAAAATTTGATTTTCATGTATGAGATGGCTTTAAAGCTTGAGCATTTATATTTGTCTGTTCTTATGTCGAAAAGGGGCCATTGGTTCAATGTGAAGCTTGCTATATATGAGTTGTTATTGTATATTAAAAAGCCATTAGGAAATGGAAGAGATTGAGAAAAGAGCTGGTGGGTTCATGTATGTGGACCCATTGTTTGGAAAAAGGCAAGGAGTGGCAAATCTGATCCTAACTCATAAGCCTTTTTGGGACACACAAACCCATGCAGGACTTGGAAAAGAAATCTTTCCATGTACCATGTGTGCTGTCCAAATGGGATATGAACTCTAGCATGAATGTTGTCAATTGTGTCGGCTGAAGGGACACATCTTCTATTTTTGTGTCTTCTAAAAGGGCACATCTATTTTCATGCTTGTGTGAGAATTCTCCCTCTCTGGCTCTGAGTTGCCATGTTACTTAGCTATCTGATTTTGTGCTCATCTAACTCAGGGACTGTGGTGGCTCAAGAGGTTAAGATGCTGAACTCGACAACTGGAAGGTTGGAGTTTGATTCCCGAGTACTGCACAATGCAGTGAGTGCCCGTCTCGGTCCCAGCTCCTGCCAACCTAGCAGTTCGAAGGCAAGAAATTGCAAGTAGATAAATAGGGACCACTTTGGTGGGAAGGTAAACAGCGTTTCGTGCACTCCGGTGTTTAGTCATGCCTACCACATGTCCACAGAAACGTCTGCAGATGCAGATGCTCTGTGGCTATAAACAGAGATGAGCACTGAACCCTAGAATTAGATACGGCTGGCTTTCGAGTGAGGGCGGCCTTTACCTTTACCCTAACTCAGGTAGCTGCCTGGTCCTATAACCAGCTGACCCAGGAACAGGTCTGCTTTTCAATGTGACATCATAAGGTCTGCTTCTCCATGTGACATCATAAGGACCACTCTCATTACTTCATAGGGATCAGCCTCTTGATTTGCTTCTAAAATTTAATGGAATGTTGTGCTGCTGATCTGGCAACCCTAGTCCTGTCTCCAGTCACCTCCTCGAATGGCTTCTGTTTAGTAAAGAAAAATCATCATTGCAAATACTAGTCTTGTGATTGTCATCATGTCTGATTTGACCCTAAGAGTTTATCTATTTATGTCTATGAAACAAAGATTTTCTGTTGCACTGCAAATCCTGAAAGTTTCTAAATTAGTGCTATGATTTGCAATGAAGACATTCAAAAGATGGCTCCCTATTTCTCTTTCTGTCTTGTGTCTGTCTGTCTGTCTATCCCTGGGGTTCCCAGCCTTTTCAAGCCACTCTCTTAGTCAGCTTTGAGGGCCGGGTGGCCATTTTGCCCTGCCTGTATGATGAGGGTAGCCATTTTGTCCCAACAGCTTCAAAGGGACAGCCATTTTGTTTCTTGAATGCCCTTGGAGGGGTGGGGTGGGACATGAAATGGCACCAGGGGCCACATCTGGCCCACAGGCCTTAGGTTGGGAACCCCTGGTCTATCCTGTACTTACAGACTAAAATAACTTCTGTGTTCTTGCATTTTAATTGCTGTCACCATTTACTAAAATATAGCACTTCTTTGATGCATACCTCTTTGGTACTATATACTAAATACTAAAATGTCTTGGAAATTAAATTTCACCCCATATATTATCCAACAACTTGCTTTCTCCCTTGTTTTCCTAGCTGATAAATTTAGGGAAAATCTGCAAGAGCTGGAAAAAGAGAAAAGGTCACTAACATTTCAGCTTCCTTCACGGCACCCTTCAGTTAGCACCTTTCTGGACAGATTGAGAACACAGATTCAAATAGCATTGGATGGAGATATTCATAGGTAAGCTTTCTGTGTCCTAAAGGCCATGAGAAAAGTTCTGCAATTTCTCAGTACTTATTTCTAAAGTCAATTCCTTGTGACTTTTACAAATGGCTTCAGCTGACATGTTGACAAAAATAATAATATTCTTACTACCTTTAAAGGTTGGGAATGCTTTCTCTCTCCTTCCATAATAGTTCTGTTCTGATAAGGAAAAGCGAAAAAAGAAAGGTTGGTGGGGGTTACAAAAGGAGAAGAATGCAGTCACCTAGATCTAAGTACCGTATTTATTCGAGTATAACGCGCACTCGTGTATAACGCGCACCCCTAATTTTCCATGAAATCTCGGTATAAAATTTTTTTCACACCACGCATTGAAATTGACATAAGAAACGTGCCTACCCTTGCCGGCTCTTGAGTCGCGCGGCGCGGGAGCGCGGGTGGCTGGCGGTAGCGCCTCCCCCAGAGGGTTCCCGTACCGTTCCAGTGGGGCAGCGGCGGGTGGAGCTCCTGGGCGCTAGACGACAATTGGGGAGGAGGGCCGCAGCGTGCTCCGTGCCTACCCGGTGCCGGCTTCAGTCGCGCGGCCCGGGAGCGCGGGTGGCTGGCGTTAGCGCCTCCCCCTTACCGTTCCGGCGGGTGCGTGCAGGTGAGCGGCGGCGGCAGCGGGACCTGGGCGCCTGCCGCCGCCTGGGAGGAGGGCCGCGGCGCGCTCCGTGCCTACCCGGCGCCGGCTTCAGTCGCGCGGCCCGGGAGCGCGGGTGGCTGGCGTTAGCGCCTCCCCCTTACCGTTCCGGCGGGTGCGTGCAGGTGAGCGGCGGCGGCAGCGGGACCTGGGCGCCTGCCGCCGCCTGGGAGGAGGGCCGCGGCGCGCTCCGTGCCTACCCGGCGCCGGCTTCAGTCGCGCGGCCCGGGAGCGCGGGTGGCTGGCGTTAGCGCCTCCCCCTTACCGTTCCGGCGGGTGCGTGCAGGTGAGCGGCGGCGGCAGGCGCCTAGGTCCCGCTGCCGCCGCCGCTCACCTGCACGCACCCGCCGGAACGGTAAGGGGGAGGCGCTAACGCCAGCCACCCACGCTCCCGGGCCGCGCGACTGAAGCCGGCGCCGGGTAGGCACGGAGCGCGCCGCGGCCCTCCTCCCAGGCGGCGGCAGGCGCCCAGGTCCCGCTGCCGCCGCCGCTCACCTGCACGCACCCGCCGGAACGGTAAGGGGGAGGCGCTAACGCCAGCCACCCGCGCTCCCGGGCCGCGCGACTGAAGCCGGCGCCGGGTAGGCACGGAGCGCGCCGCGGCCCTCCTCCCAGGCGGCGGCAGGCGCCCAGGTCCCGCTGCCGCCGCCGCTCACCTGCACGCACCCGCCGGAACGGTAAGGGGGAGGCGCTAACGCCAGCCACCCGCGCTCCCGGGCCGCGCGACTGAAGCCGGCGCCGGGTAGGCACGGAGCGCGCCGCGGCCCTCCTCCCAGGCGGCGGCAGGCACCCAGGTCCCGCTGCCGCCGCCGCTCACCTGCACGCACCCGCCGGAACGGTAAGGGGGAGGCGCTAACGCCAGCCACCCGCGCTCCCGGGCGTGCAGGTGAGCGGCGGCGGCAGCGGGACCTGGGCGCCTGCCGCCGCCTGGGAGGAGGGCCGCGGCGTGCTCCGTGCCTACCCGGCGCCGGCTTCAGTCGCGCGGCCCGGGAGCGTGGGTGGCTGGCGTTAGCGCCTCCCCCTTACCGTTCCGGCGGGTGCGTGCAGGTGAGCGGCGGCGGCAGCGGGACCTGGGCGCCTGCCGCCGCCTGGGAGGAGGGCCGCGGCGTGCTCCGTGCCTACCCTTGAGGCTCGTTTAAAAGAGGCGCGCACCCAGTCCTCGTGTATAACGCGCACCCAAACTTTGAGTCCTTTTTTGGGTATAAAATTTTGCGCGTTATACTCGAATAAATACGGTATATGTGAATGTTTATACCATATTTAAATATTATAGTGCTATGGGGTGGTATATAAGTATGATTGCTTTGCTTTGTACTTATGTGTAGATTGCCCAGTGGGGGGTAGGGTCAAAAGGAGAATGTCACTCTCTAACAATTTGCTTATGAGAGATTTGGGAAAGCTAAGCAGATAATTACACTGCAAAATTTGCTATTTAAGATACTGCAGACGGCTTTAAAAGGGAATGGACCAATTCATGGGGGATCAGGATGGCCAGAAATGCTTCCGAATTTCTGAATATTTACTCCCTCAGTAGCCAAGTATGACTGTGTCTCATTTGCAGTGAAGACTAAATTGGTGGGTACTGTTGCTGTCATGTCCTGTTTGAGTGTGTCTTGAAATCAGCAGATTGGCTACTACGTGAACTGAAAGATAGAGGTGATAGGTCTTTGGTGTGATCCAGTGTGGTCCTTCCTACGTTCTTAGATATTTGTTTGCATGATGGGCTCCTTTCAATTAAAAAGGCAAACACACCTCTGTGTGTACATTTGTGATATCTGGCACCTCCATGTAGATAAGACTATACAGAATGCAAGCGCGGTGCCAAAATGGCCGCCGCGCTCTTTGCGCCCCCCCACCGGACGAAGAGTATCCGGGTAGTTAGGGGGCGTGGCCAGCACCCTTATAAAAGGGGCGGCCGCGAGGCAGCCGAGCTGCCATTTTGCGAAGCGACGGAGAGGAGAAGTTTTTCCTCCCATTGCTCCGTCGCTCTTACCTTAGCCGGGAAGATACTTCGGGCAGCGGTCCTTTTCGTTCCTTTTCTTCGGCTTCCCAGCACTTTCAAGAATGCTCCCGGGACTGGGTGCCCTCAGACCGGCCCGACGGGGGCCGCGGCCTCCGGCTCTCAATCGGTGGCTCCCGGCTCTGGCCCGGTTTATGCCTCGGGGCCTTCTGCCTTTGCCCCGCAGCTACCTGCGGTGGGCTTTAATCACGGGGGGTGGTTGGGTTCCCTTCCCTGGCAGGGCATGCCTCCGGCCCCCCAGGGGCCGGTACTGGGTTCATGGCCATATTCGGGACCCGGGGTCCAGAGACCTGACCCGGCGCCTCTTACCAGTGGGCCAGCCGGCTCTATGTCCCCCATCAGTGTTGGGGGCTATGTCAATGTTGACGCCCTTCTGGCCCACATAGCGGCCCTTGAGGCTTCTTTGGGGGTGGTTAACCCACCCGGGGCGCTTTTGGGGCCACAGGTTGACCCATTGGCTGCCGGTTATCGGCAGGCGGCCGGACGGTTAGAGCTGCTTGAGGCCCGTGGGTCGGCATCAGCCGCGGCCTCGCAGCTCCCCGTGCAACAGTTGCTGCCGTCCGGTACGGACCAGGCCTCATCCACGAGCTCGGTTGCAGTCGCGAGCTCCGACGCCCACAGTGGGCCGGAACCCCTGGTAGGGGCGGCCCGTGGGGGCGCAGCGGGTGAGTATGTGGTTCAAACTAGTGCACCCATACCACTACCTACATTGGGGGGGCCGTCCAGTGGCCGTGGCCCCGTATGGCTGGTGCGGTGGTTCAGCCGCCGCCGGGCCATCTGGGTGCGGCACCATCAATCCAGGGCCCCACTGGGGGCGGCGCCCCCTGTCCCGTTGGGAACTGCCTCGGGGTGGCGGGCTTGGTACAGGCTCCTTTCACCGTGCCCAATGCGGCCTCTGTGCCGTCGTCGGCATTGCCTACGGCGGGGTATTCTCTGCCCCTTGGGGATCATCTTGCCCAGGCCACCAAAGAGAAAATTTGGCGGGGGGAGTATGTGGACATTTTCTCCCTTCTGAATAGAGAACCCACCAAGGAGGAGAGGGAGGGGCAGGATGAGAAAGATAAGGAACAAGCACGTCGTCGTAAGCCGCCACGCACGTGGGCCAACTGGCTGCCAGCGTACCTCATATACATGGCTGTGTACCTCAGGGCCCGGCCGGATCTGGCCATTCCGATGGTCCAGTACTTGGACAACATATACCGGGTGATGGTTGACTTCCCGGGCCCGTCGTGGTTGGCTTACGATGAAGAATTTCGCATGAGAGTGCCCCTACACCCGGAGATGAGGTGGGATGAGCCCTGCCAGAAGCTGTGGCTTCTGTATATGACCCCCACGCGCCCGGCGCCTGGGGAGAGGTACCATTGTGGACATGCGGTACAGCGAGCTGCTCCGGCACAGACACCCCGCCAGGTGGCGGGGCAGGGGGTTCCAGCCCGCCTGCTGTGCTGGACCTTCTCGGCCAATGGTACCTGCAGCAGGAGAAATTGCCGATATAGGCATGAGTGTCCCTCTTGTGCTGGCCCCCACGCTGCCTCCGCCTGTCCCAGGCCGGGAGGAGCGCGGGGCAGGGATAGAGGTGGACGGGGGCGGGCAAGACTGCTGCAAAGGGAGCTGGTCAGGCAAAAGGCCCCCTCACCAATTGATGTGGACATGTTGGAGTGTTGGCTCACGATGTACCCGAGGAGGGCAGACGCAGCTTACCTGCTTGAGGGTTTCCAGCAGGGGTTTCGCGTTCCTTTCACGGGGGTCAGGGCTCCTCAAGATGCACCCAACCTTTTGTCACTTAGGGGAAGGGAGGAGGTGGCTGCCTTGAGCATTATTAAGGAGGTGGATGCTGGCAGGGTCGCCGGCCCTTTCCCTGCCCCCCCGTTTCCTAATTTGAAAGTTTCCTCCTTGGGGCTAGTGCCCAAAAAGTCGCCGGGTGATTTCCGCTTAATACATCACTTGTCCTACCCAGCCGGCCGATCGGTCAATGATGCTATCCCGGATGACCTTTGTTCGGTCCGGTATACATCTTTTGACCAGGCTCTGCGCATGGTGCGCTCATGTGGCCCGGGTGCACTGTTGGCTAAGTGCGACATCAAGTCGGCCTTCCGTCTTCTGCCGGTGCACCCGGGTGACTTTGAGTTGCTGGGTTTCAAGTTCCGGGGCGAATATTACTTCGATAAGGCCATGCCTTTTGGTTGTTCCATCTCCTGCTCGGCTTTCGAGCGTTTCAGCACCTTCCTGCAGTGGGCGTTCGTCCGTAGGTCGGGATCTCGGTCTGTAGCCCATTACCTGGATGATTTCTTATTCGGGGGTGAATGGGGCTGGGACACGTGTGCGCGTCTCCTCAATACATTTCAGACGCTAATGATGGAACTTGGTGTCCCTTTGGCGCCCGAAAAGACCGAGGGCCCATCTACCAAGCTCACATTCCTGGGGGTAGAGATTGACACGGTAGTGCAAGCATCCAGGTTACCGGCTGATAAGGTGTCACAGATCGTTGCACTCATAGTCGGCTTGCTGGCTAAACGCAAGGTGTCTCTTCGTGAGCTACAGGTGCTGCATGGTCACCTCAATTTTGCTTGCAGGGTGATCGCACCTGGCAGAGCCTTTGCTCGACGCTTGTGCGACGCCATGATAGGATTAACTAAGCCCCACCACAGGGTGCGTCTTAGCAGGGGCCTTAAGGCGGATATGCTCATCTGGCTCCAGTTCCTGAGGGAGTTCAACGGGGTGTCCTTCTGGAGGTCCGACCTTCTGGCTTACCCTCTTTTCCAGGTCCAGTCCGATGCATCGGGGTCCCTGGGTTATGGGATGTACTTCAATGGGAGGTGGGCCTACAGCAGATGGCCGCCAGCCTGGTCTGGCACGGGTCGCTTGCGCGACCTCACGTATCTGGAATTTTTTCCCATTCTGGGAGCCTTGATGCTATGGGGTGAGGAGTGGGCCAATTCGGTAGTACATTTCTGGTGTGACAATGCGGCAGTTGTCCACATTGTCAACTCACAGACGTCTAAATCTCCCAGGGTCATGGAGCTGGTGCGACAGTTTGTGTTGCGTAGCCTGCGCCTCAATGTGCTATTCAGGGCTAGGCATGTGCCTGGTGTTAATAACGATATTGCTGATGCTTTGTCCCGCCTGCAGATCTCCCGGTTCCGTGCCTTGGCCCTGGACGCAGAGGAATTTCCCTCGCCGCTCCCGGACGAGATATGGACACTTGGCAAGGAGAGGTGAACCGGGCGATCGGCATGTCGCTGGCGCCCCGCACGCGTAAGGCGTATCACCACGCGTTCATCACTTTTCAGGCCTTTTGTGCCCAGTTTCGACTACCTGAGGCTTGGCCTATCCCAGTCGCCCACATTCTACAATTCATGGTTTACCTACATGCCCAGGGCCTAGCTCCCCGCACCATAGCATCCAGGCTGTCAGCGTTGGCATTCATGGCCAAAGTAGGGGGTTACACTGACAGTACCACTGATTTCCGCATACGACATGTTTTGGAGGGGTGGGTGCGGGAGCGTGGGCGTAGCCCGGATGACCGCCACCCAATTTCCCCAGGGGTACTTACCCACCTAGCACGGGGATGGCATGACCTCTGTTTTGACAGGTATGAGGTGGCCCTGTTTCATGCGGCAACTACGGTGGCCTTTTTTGGAGCGCTCCGCATCAGCGAGCTGGTGATGCTGTCTAAGGCGGATGCAAGTCGTAGGGCACTGGAACTCGACGATGTCTATGTTTGCAATGATTGGGCTCAGTTGAGGATACGCTCCTCTAAAGTTGATCAGCACGGCGTAGGCAGTGGTGTGCGACTGCTACGATGTTCATTGGCAGACATCTGTCCGGTTGGTGCCCTGCTGGAGTTTCTTGCACTGCGTGGCACGCACCATGGCCCGTTTTTCTGTCACCAAGATGGGTCTCCCCTTACTAAATTTCAATTTTGGAAGGTGACCGGCAAGGCGCTAGCCAGTGTTGGCCTCCCTGGGGCTCATTACGGCACCCATTCATTTAGGATAGGGGCGGCTTCTACTGCAGCTGCTTTTGGGTACTCCGGGGCGGAAATACGCCGCATGGGGAGGTGGGGATCACGTTGTTTTCAGTTTTATGTTCGCCCTCTTCAACCGTGAGTACCAGTTTAGTCACTGTATTGTTCTCCCCCCCTCTTTTTCCTTGACAGACCCTGGGTGTCGTATTACACCGGTGGCAGTATGGCTGGTGGGCCACAGCTACGTGCATAGGGCAGCGTCGTACGCTGCGGCGACAGAGTGGGGACCCCGACTGGGACTGGGTGTGTCTGCAAGTCTCAGATGGTATGGTAAGCGCAGCATGTTATGGCGGGAACTGTTGCCATTCCTGTTATCCAGCAGGAATGCTGACCCACCAGATATTCTGATCATACACCTTGGGGGCAATGATTTGGGGCAGGTCACTGGACTATCGCTTAAGCATGCGATTTGCGGTGACCTGGCTTACTTACATTATGTGTGGCCTGCCACAACCCTCATTTGGTCAGACATGGTACCGCGGCATGCTTACAGGGGAGGGTTCGACCTCCAGGCCCTTGATCGAGCTCGTCGCTCGTTGAACAGGGCTATTGCCCAGTTCCTTATCGACAAGGGTTGGGGGCACGTCATTAGGCACCCTGCAATCAGCCTACAAAATTATGAGCTTTATTCAGGGGATGGGGTCCATCTGTCGCAGGGAGGTATGGACCTCCTGTTAGGAGATTGGCGAGCAGGCCTGTTGACCGAGCTGACGGTCTGGGGGGGGGGGCGTCGAGCCTTTATTGAGCCTCTCTGTGTGGCGGGTAGCACTGGTAAGGTAAACATTTATGACCCACAGGTATCCGGCAGGTTCGCAATTGACTGGACAACACTAGACAGGCACAAGTTGATTAAACGTTGTCCGGTCAACGACGAACCAGGCGATGGGGTGATGGCAAGAGCTATGCAGCATGCATCACCCCGTTATTTTACGGATACACGTCAGAGGGTGGGGTCAATAGTTAGGTATTGACTACGGTCAACAATTTGTTTGTTGTCAACAAACAAATTGATACAAATGGATACATTGTAACCAATTGCCGTTTGCAATTTTGGGTGGTACCTTACCAGTGTTACTTCGGCCTGCTTGCCTTAAGAATTATAATTGGTTGAATACCAATAGAAATTTATAATTCGGACTAGGGCATGAATCAATAAATGTGGCCCAATGCCATTATCCACTTTCATCAGTGTCTGAGTCCGTTATTGGGGGGTGCGCCTGCAATGCAAGCGTGGCGCCAAAATGGCCGCCGCGCTCTTTGCGGCCCCCCCCCACCGGATGAAGAGTATCCGGGTAGTTAGGGGGCGTGGCCAGCACCCTTATAAAAGGGGCGGCCACGAGGCAGCCGAGCTGCCATTTTGCGAAGCGACGGAGAGGAGAAGTTTTTCCCCTCCACCCCCTCCCTAGTTAACAGTGTGATATTTTGGTCGCTTCGGGGCCGGGTGGGAATTTTTGGCTGGAACCTACAATTGGCTCTTGGGTCCTGGCTTTTTTGCCCATCCCACACTGTTGCTATGGTTTGATATAGGGGTTTTCTTTCTGCTGCTGTTGACTTTGGTCACATGGGCGGGTAGCACTGGTAAGGTAAACATTTATGACCCACAGGTATCCGGCAGGTTCGCAATTGACTGGACAACACTAGACAGGCACAAGTTGATTAAACGTTGTCCGGTCAATGATGAACCAGGCGATGGGATGATGGCAAGAGCAATGCAGCATGCATCACCCCATTATTTTACGGATACGTGTCAGAGGGTGGGGTCAATAGTTAGGTATTGACTACGGTCAACAATTTGTTTGTTGTCAACAAACAAATTGATACAAATGGATACATTGTAACCAATTGCCGTTTGCAATTTTGGGTGGCACCTTACCAGTGTTACTTCGGCCTGCTTGCCTTAAGAATTATAATTGGTTGAATACCAATAGAAATTTATAATTCGGACTAGGGCATGAATCAATAAATGTGGCCCAATGCCGTTATCCACTTTCATCAGTGTCTGAGTCCGTTATTGGGGGGTGCGCCTGCAAATGGTTATGTACCACTGTGGAACCTGACTATCTCAAAGGGCCTCCACTTGCTATTGTAGGACAAGCCATTCTCACAACCTTATGCAATGGCATTCTACTCTGTTGGCTTTTGGCAGGGATTCTCAACCTGCAGCCCACAGGCCGGATGCAGCCCATGGCACCATTTCATGCAGGCCCCCACTACCTCCACCACACAATGGTATACCATTAAAAATCAGTTATGACTTATTCATAACTTCTACATTATATGAGTTTGTTCTTGCATGCTCAGGAAATGACTGTCAAGTTTTTAATTGCAACAAATGGCAATGTATGTACTGGCTACCCTTTCTGAAAGGTTCAACAGAGAAGAAAACCACCTTTTGGAGAAAAGTAAACAGAAGAGTTTAAGCCTTCCTTACCATGAAAAGGTACAGATTTCAGCCACAAAACGAGATCAGCTCACTGAAGAAAAAGAGGGGGTACAGGTAAGGAGAACATGATGCGTCAGTGTGGACAGTGTGTTTGTGGGCATTTATGTACAGACAAGGGATTGGTGAAGTAAAATGATTTTCCTACTGTGTAATAGTTAGAAACTGCACAATATTTTGTCAATGACCAAAAATGATCAAATTGCAAGAAAGTAGCAGGGAAATATGTCCAGGTACCAGTGCAGAAGTCGCATGGTCGGTTTTCCACTGTAATTCAAAGGAAGTGAGATACATGTGTCTCACTTCATGTTCACCATGAATTTCCATTACGATCATTATTAAACAGCAGATACCAACACTTACAGTTAATAGTAACCAGGATTTACAGTTAATCAGGATATGAAATAGCATTTACAGAGAGCTTTTTCCTGAGAGGGAAGATATGCAATAGAAACCCACAATGCCTGTTCATCCCATCAGCCATAGCCAATGGTAAGGGACTCTGGAAGTTGTATTTCAAATTAGTGAACCTAAGATTCCTTTCCCTCGTCTTATGCAATGGATGTTAGGCCCAGGCTAACAACTATTTTACAGTTGAAATAATAGTGAGGTTAAATGTGTGTAGAACAACAGTAAAAGGCTTTTCAGTGCACCATCATCACCACCACCACCTCACAGGATACCAGGCTATGGTTCCTCCCACATGGCCCTCTGCATCAGCTTTCCTTTGTGGCCAGACACAGGGAGCACAAAACTCCATGTTCCTCCATTGGGGAGCAATAGTCTCATTGTGAGGTTATGTGTTTGTAACTTTGGACTCTCGTGTTCCTTTCATCCTACATTTACTGGTACATCACATATTTTAACACGTGGCATAATAATTATATAGAACATGGATTCTAATCTGGCCCACGGTGAAGATCCCAGAGCTGCTGCTGCCACCGCCGGAAACCCCCAAAATGTGCCAGAAGCACACAAAATGCCACGAGAATGTAGCAAAAATGCCACAAAACCACTGAAAGAATGGCAAAAATACACTGCCCTTGCTCCTTCCACCATGAGAAGTGGCAGAAGCAACAAAATATGGCCTAGATTGTGCCATGAATCCGGAAGTGGCGGAAGCAGCAAGAGGAACCATGCCTCTCCCCCCCCCCACCTGTGTGAGGTAGGTGTGACTGGCCCGCAGCGCACAAACATTACGAACTCCTGATACAGAATAACATTCCTTCATTATTTCTTTATTCCTTCTTCCTATCACTTTCCCAATTCAAAACAGAGTCTGAGATTTTTTTAAAACTTAAGACTGTCGAGTTTCTGACAATATTCGCAAATCAATAGTACAAAGAATGGATTGTTTGTGCTATGAGCCTGATTTCCTACTCAAATAAAAAGATCTGATCTTCTCCTGATGACTTAAAAAAAATAGAGTCCTATGTGTGTTGAAACACTGGCTACTCTATTCCCTCTCTGTTTAATCTTAGGGTAGGAGCACTTACACAACAAATAGTATATCTTTCAGGCAACAGCAGTTTGGATTGAATTTCTTTAACCTCTTTCCTCCTAATTGAGGAAGAATATTCCCTCCCAGGTGGATAAGTGTTCAAGGAAAGTTAAATTAGTTGTAAAGTTTTAGCATATCTTCAGAAATGTGTTTCTGCTGAATCCATACTATTTGCTTGTACAGTACTGTATTTATTTTTAATGGCTTTAGTTCTATCAAATTAAATCAGGCACAGATCCTGTTAATATCAGTGAGGCTGGTAACACCAAGTTTAATTGAATTCACAGGGACAAAATGCGACTTTGGTCTTTTCCAAATATGCTGAATCATAGAAGAGGCTTTTCCATAGTTCTGTCTGGTATGGCTGTGATCTAATTGCACATAACACAGCCATCTGAGTGAGGATAATTTCGTAGGAAAGACTGGTGTGATTGGTGTGATCCGTGATAATCATAACTAGATTACAATCATGTGGGATATAGCCAAGAGGAATTACCTCATTTGACTCATGGGTTATGGGTATGAATGTATCTGTGTGTCAAAAGGATTAGAATTTCTCTCGATCTTGGCCATTTTATATCATTCATTCTAACATAAGGCTTTTTTTAAAAAAAAGGATAAGCAAATCATTCTGTTCCCTCTTTGTACAGAAAGAAATTGAAGTTCTGAAAGCAAGACTGGTTTTTCTGGAAGGTAAAGACCAACAATTAAGAAAAGAAATTGAAGAACAAGATAAGTTCACTCACTCACAGGATGCTGAGTTGTCTGCTTTGCTCAGTTGGATGTCATATCAAGAACTGCAAGCGATAGGCATGGCTTTGGCTGATACTTCAGCGGCTTCGCATAAAATGCCATATAGTCTGGACCTTCCAGAGTCCATTAAAAGGTACACAAATCATCACTTTGCTCCAATTTATATATCCATTATGTTGTTACAGAGCCTTTCATTTCAAATAAAACCACAGACAGGAAAAATACCGTCATACCGTTTTAGAGTCTGAGTCTTAGAAAAGTGCTTGATGTATTGGCATGATGTTAGTGCTTCAGCTTTCTGAAGTTGTAGCTCCAACAATCCATTAATTATCTATTATTGATTACATTTACAATGTAATAATGCATTTCCACTATTAGATAATCCTCAGTGGGGCTTTCATGTATGAAACCCAATTACTAGAACCCTATCGGCAAACATAGAGTGTAATGGCTCAGCGAACAGAGCGTCCCATATTTTTCCTGGCATTCCTTGGCTTGCAGTTATGTAACTGCCCTGTTAGTAACAATGGGGTTTTCCACTTGTGCAAGAGGTTAATGAATTGTGCAAATAGAAATTAAAAAATAAATACAATGGAACCTCGGTTAACAAAAGGCTCGGTTAACATAAAATCACATAACACAAGGAAATCCATAGAAAATAGTGGCTCAGTTTACAGATTTCCCCCTGGAATGGATTAATTGATTTTCAATGCATTCCTATGGGAAACCACATTTCATTTAATGTATTTTGGTTTTCAATGCATTCTATGGGAAATTGCATTCAATGCATTCCTATGGGAAATTCTGTTAAAGTGATTTTCGCTGTAAGAAATGTACTGGAGAATGCATTAATTACGTTAACCAAGGTTCCACTGTATGAGTGCAAGAGGCTATGCTATACCCAAAACCCCCAAACAGGATACAGTACTTGCAGGGGGAAAAATGGATAAGATGATTCGATCATGAAACCATGGAAACTAAATAAACACAAAGCAAACCACAAAAACCATTAAAATCAACTAATCCACAAATATTAAGAACATCACAATAAACAAATAAATAAATAAATTTCATCTCAGATATTACTCTGGGTTGAAAAGATTTTTGCTGGAGAAACTCCACTCAGGATATGACCAAATGAGGCTCCTTTCATGTCCCCAATATCCGTTGTGCATTACTCAGGTATCGATCCCTGATCTTGCAGTCTTCAAGCTCAGCACCTTAACCCCTAAACCACCACAGTGCTGCATCCCAATAAATTAAGCATTATCACAAGTCATGCTGAAAATAGAAGTCCTCACATTGTTCCTAAAAAACAATGAGAAAAGGAACTGTAACGTACCTGTCAACCCGCGGCTCCAGAAAAACCGGGACCTGCGCAAAGCGGTGCAGCGCAGGTCGCCTTCCATGCATGCATGGAAGGCTTCCACGCATGTGTGGAAGGCTACGCCGCTTGCACAGCCCCCTACGCATAGGGGCGTAGGCTTCCATGCATGCGTGGAAGGGTTCTACACGAGTGTAAAACCCTTCTACTCATGCGTAGAAAGCGACTTGTGCAGAAGGGCTGCGCAGTACTTCCTTCCCCCCGCTGCCAAATTACGGGGTTTTGGCAGCGCGGGTCGGGAAATGACGTCAATCAGCGCAGGATTACGGGATAATCCCGGCCAAATCGGGAAGGTTGACAGGAATGAACTGTAACTCTGAGCGAAGTGCATTCCAAATCTGGGAGCTACATAGGGGCAAGCCCTCTCTTGTGTGCCTTTCAAACAGGCCTGTGCAGCGGCAAGTATACCCAAGAGGGCATCACTTTATGATATTAACTTCTGGCTAAGTCAGGGGGTCAGCAAACTTGGCTGTCCAGGTGTTCTTGGACTTCAGTTCCCAGAAGCCCTGATCAGCAGGTGGACGTGGGCTTCTGGGAATTGAAGTCCAAGAACACCTAGACAGCCAGGTTTGCTGACCCCAGGGCAAGTTTCATATCAAGACAAATAGTCATTTAAATAGCCAAGACCCAAACCCTTTAGAGTTTTGAAGCTTAAAATCAGCATCCAGAGCTGTTTCTGGTGAACAATTAGCAACCAATGCAAATCTTTCAGTTTTGGAAACATACTATCTCATTGTCTATGCAATTGTGATGACCTGGTAGAAATTGCAAGTTTAAGGGTATTGGTTCACATGAATGCCTTCCAAGTGACTGTGTTTTTGAGAGGCTCCCTTGCTGTAGATTATTTGATGTAAGGATAGTTAACAGTCATTTATTTTGTCCCCATGCCTCCATCCTTCCTGGTGTTTGTTCCAGTTCAAGCAATTGTTATTTATTCAGACCAATCAAGCAATCAACCACATATTCAAGAGCAATCTTTCATGATAATCTAAATTTCTAGATTTCTCAGTCCATTATCCAGAATAGCAGAGAAATAGGCTTTGTTTATTTTATTTATTTATTTATTGTTAAATAGATGGGGATGACATTAGGTTCATATAGATCAATTGCTTATAATATTAATAATTTTCAATATTTTTGTTGCTGCTTCTCAAAATGTATATGAAAATCAGTAGGCAAATGCTGTGGATGAACTGACAGCTTTTGGATCAGTCAATTGCTGTAGGTTCCATCATGGCTGTCATTGATAACAAGCAGATTTAGCAAGGGAAAAAATCTTTTAATTTCAGGCATCGATGAAAAAGATCAATTTCTACAATCATTATTGTGACAACTCTGTGGATTAAGAAAGTTATGTCTATAAAAAGCAAGCCACATGACTATCACTTCAGTTCTCTGAAAATACCTTGCTTAATCGTCACTGCTCTTGCTAAATGTAACTAACTCTTGGCTTCCTTCTAGTGCACGGTTCCTAAAATTTGTCTCTCCAGATGTTCTTTGACTTCAATTCCCAGCAGCCCTGAACAGCAGGTGAGCTGATTTGGGCTTCTGGTAATTGAAGTCTAAATATACCTGGAGAGCCAAGTTTGAGGAACTCTTAATGTAGCCACAAATTAATGCTAAAACTCTGACTTTGGGTTAGAAGAAGGAGTATGAATCTAAATGTCATTTTTAAATGGTGCTCTGAATGTTGGATTAGGATGCAAGGTATTAAAAACCCTAAATTTGTTGCTTCCCCTTCTATACTTATCGTAAGTGAAACTCTTGCTAGTTAAAAACTGCTTGTACAAAATGAAAAGTTCTTATGAACATTTTCCTTTAGAATCTCAATTAATGTTGTCATTTGGCAATGTAATTTTATCTTGATGTTCCTTGGAACCAGTCCATTCAGAGGTAATAACTCTTGTGCACTGCTCTGATAGAGCTTAATTCAAATGGAATTCTCACTAATTAGAATAACCTCTAGCCATTTAGTGATTTGGATTGATGACATACGCTTTCTAAACCAAAAACTGATTTGCTGTTTTGATGAGCTGTTTGTGGAAATTAGAATGGAGAGAAAACTTTGATTGTTCAATATGTTCATCAGAGCTGTGAAAATAGAAGCAGGAAAGCAAATACTTTATAACAAGCATTATGGAAACCTTGATGAAGGAGCCTAATTAGTGAAATGTAGCAATTAAAATATATAAATTGTCCAAAATGAATAGAATTCAGTAAGAAAGGTGGAGGAATAGCACGGTGTACAAGGATGTATAAAACTATGAAGAACTCATTGAGTTGGATGAGGGGATAATGGTAGACAGCTTTGGGTAACAATCAGAGGAAAGGAAAAACAAACAGTGAAAGCATTACAGATCTCCAAAACAAACTGACCTCCTCTTAGATACATACGTTAATGTGATGGACTTGAATGTGTTCTTGGGTCTTCAATTACCAGAAGCCCAAGTCAGGATTCCTGCTGATCAGGGCTTCTGGGAATTGAAGTCTAAGAAAATCTGGAGAGGTAAGTTTGCTGACCCCTGGTCCAGACTCCCAAGAAAGAGTACCCAAGGCAAAATGGTCAGAGCTGAGACAGTAGACTAAAATGTGCATGTCCTGCTCAGAAATTTTTGATCAATTCATTAAAGGAGAATTGATAGTTCCAAAGATGATTGAGCAGCAGCTGTAGAGGAAGAGTGTTTTTTTTCCATACACATGGTCTTTGACACTCAAACTAACACTTTTTAGTATTGCATAGAACAAGGCAATGAGAAACTACTTCTTCGTCTTTGATACCTGTAATTCCTTGGGAGGCTTTTAGGACATGCAACCCAACAAGTAATACTGTATGATCTTAACTTGGATAGTTATACATAACCTATTATTTGTGCTTCTGATTCTATTCTAATATTTGTTATACTTCTTATCTTCCTAATAATTCTTTGAATTCTTAGAATGCTACAAAGCATAGATGATAAGGGAAGTCGTAAGGTAAGAACGGGGGAGAAAATAGCAATAATGGAAAAGTTTTTTAGTGACCTATATTCAGCAAGAACTATAGATCTGAAGGAATTGGAAAGGCAGTTAGATCTAGCAACAACATTTAAGCTTCAGGAGACACATAAACGATCAATGGAAGAGTTACAGTGAAAGAAGTTGAGGAGGCAATAAAAAAACTTAAATTAGGGAAATCTCTGGGTGAAGACAGGTACACAACTGATTTTTATAAAGCATTTGGAGAGATAATCACTCCAAAATTGTGCATCCTGTATAATCCTATACTGGAAGGAGGTAAGATTCCAGAGTCATGGAACAAATCAATAATAGTACTAATCCCGAAACCAAACAAAGACCCAGAAAGAATAGATTCATACCAACCAATTTCTTTGTTAAACCAGGACGCCAAACTGTTTGCAGCCGTGATGGCCAATAGATTGAGTAAAATTATAGGAAACTATGTACAAAGGGATCAGGTGGGCTTTCTTAAAGGACGACAATTGGGAGAGCATATAATAAGAACAATTAACATTTTGGAAATAGCGAAAAAGGAAAGAACTAAACTTTGTATTCTTTCATTAGATTTATTTAAAGCGTTTGACTCGGTACAGTGGCAAATGATACAAACAATAATTCAGAGAATGGGCTTTGGAAATAGGTTTCAACATGTAATCAATCAGTTATATAGTAAATCGCAAAGAAGCATAAAAGTGAATGATGGCTATACTAAGAATATCGAGATTACGGCGGCAACAAAACAAGGTTGTCCTTTGTCCCTGCTATTGTTTGTATTATCTATGGAGCTTCTCGCTAATGCCATCGGAAGAGATTAGGTTATTGAGGGTGTAAACGGTCAAAAAATCAGTATGTTCGCAGACAATATGTTATTAGTATTAAAGGATGCAAAGAATGCAATTGGTAGGGTTCAAGAACATATGTACAGTTTTGAAAAAATAACAGGCTTAAGAATAAATTGGGAAAAAGCAATTGCCTGTAACTGCAACCAAAAGGAAAAGGACGAAATTAATAAGAGATATAATATAGATATAAAAAAAGTTTGAAATATTTAGGGATTTATATAACAGAATATATTAAAGAACTTCAAAAGAATGAATGGATTGAAAGGGGTCTTACATACCAGAAGAGAGAGGAGATCTATCAGAAGTTAGATTTAAATTGGTTCCAAAAAATTCAAGTCGAAAAATGGGACAGTGTAGTTAGAAAGAAAGGACGGATAGATAGGAAGGCAACAAAGTTTGAAGAATTGATTTATAGTATAAGAAAGGGGATAATGACAAAGAAAGGGACAGTAGGTAAATTATATAGAATGTTGAATAGAAAGGAAGAACCTCAAAGATTAATAAGAAATGGATGGGAAGAGGATCTAGATATAAAGATATCAGAACAAGCATGGAAAAGAAAATTGAATCAGCGATTAATGAATCAGCTATCAATAAAAGAAAGAGAACATAACTTTAAGTTGATTTGGAAGTGGTATTTGACCCAGATTATCCTACACCATATAGATAGAACAAGTTCAAATAGGTGTTGGAGTTGTAATAAAGAGTTGGGCACCTATTTACATATGTGGTGGTGCTGCGAATATACACAGAAATGTTGGAAGACGGTTGAACAAGAGATAGGAAACATTTTTGGGAAAAGTATAGTACTAAATCAAAAAATAGCTTTACTGGGGCTGTGTGAAGATATAAAGCTGGAGAACAATAAGAGAGAGTTATTGGCAATAATATTATCCGCCACAAGGCAGATAATTGCTGTGGAGTGGAAGAACAAGTTCAAGATAAGTAGAGGTAGATAGTATAAACAGATATGGCGGTTGGCTCTAAATGATAAATTAACTTCAGAAATGAAAGTGGAAAGAGGAGAAATTATAAGTAATTTATTTTGGCAAATTTGGAGATATTGGATAGAATATGGTCTGGCGGGCAAAGATAGAATAAAGCCAGTACAGGAAGAAAGTTGTTTCTGGACAAATTTGTAAATATTTGCTTGGTAGTAGGATTGACAGTTTTCAACTTGTTTAGCACGAGGTGTGGGAGTGTAAATTGTGGGGAGGTTGGTGGTGTGGGTTTTATGTCAATTGTTGAATTGTATGTTTTGTTTTATGTATGTATGTATTTTAAGGAAACCAATAAAAAATTTTTTTAAAAAAAAGAATGCTACAAAGCATCATTCTCTCTCCCAATACATTCTTATGGTCACACATGTGTTATCATTAGAATTGAAAGCAGAACCATTTAACAGCATAATTGTATCTGTTTTGCTATACATTCATTTACATAGGAAATCATGTGTATTGGTTAACTGAATCTTTCTAAAAGCCAGAACCCAAGTTTTTCTGTTATTTGTTCACTTCATATTGTGTAAAGGTTCACAGTTATACTGTTTATGTTTATTCAATTTTATATCCCGCCCTACTCAACACATGGCCGACTCAGGGCGGCTAACAACATATAAATGACCCTGGGACACCCCACAGGGTTTACATAAAGATACAATATTTAAATTATAATAATAAATACAGTGTTATAAGTAAATACAGTATAAGGCAAGACAGTCAACAATAATACAAATAATACAAATATCAGCACCACATCAAAATAATATATCAATAATTACAATAGAATCACAAAGGATGAAAACATCACGTAATATAACAAAATTACCAAAGTACAAGATGCGCCAGGAGCTAGGTGCGTGGCGGCAAAATTCCTCCCGGCACCCCTCACCTTTTAAGTCCTAGGCGAGGGGGGGGGAGGGCGGCGCCCCAGGACGCCAGCCGATGGAGTGGCCGGCAGGACCTCTTTGCCCTCGCCAGGGCCGAGCGTGCGGTGGCAAAGTTCCTCTCGGCACCCCTCACCTTTTAAGTCCTAGGCGAGGGGGGGAGGGCGGAGCCCCAGGATGCCGCCCGATGGAGTGGCCGGCAGGACTTCTTCGCCCTCGCCGGGGCCGAGCGCGCGGCGGCAATGTTCCTCCTGGCACCCCTCGCCTTTTAAGTTCTAGGCGAGGGGGGGGAGGGCGGAGCCCCAGGACGCCGGCCGATGGAGTGGCCGGCAGGACCTCTTCGCCCTTGCCGGGGCCGAAGAGCTACTGTGCTATTTGGATTAAAGGGCACCTTCTTCAATGATTAAAATGGTTGGTAGAGGTGAAACATTTGCATAAAATCCAGTTTTTACATTGTGTGTGCTGCTTTTTTTACAATACAAAATTTGTTCAAGAATCCTCGCTGATCTCATCAATCAATTACAAAGTACACCAAGAGGTATATAAGTTAAAATATAGATTTAACAATGGTGATGAGTTGCTTCTTTCCTTCTTAAAATATTGCAAAACAGCACATTGAGAGAGTCATAGACAGCAACTGTAACAGTGACAGGGAATTATTGATTCTCAAATTGATTTGTATTGTGCAGCCTTTGCTGAAGGGCAAGGGAATCACTCTGTTTCAAAGTTTTAATAGAATGTGTTATGAATTTTCCATTGATCTAAGCTTCAGCAGAAAGAATCTCCTAGAGCCATGATGGCGAATCTTGGCACTCCAGATGAATCGCAGTAAACCCCTTCGTGTGGATTCACTGCCATTGAAGTTCAAGAACATTTGGAATGCCAATGTTTTCCATCACGGTCCTAGAGTATTACTCTTGCATTCTTTGAACAGAGTTTGGATTAGATCTGTTTTGAAAGTCATGGTTTTCAAAATGCTTCTTGTAGAAAGACTTCAAAAGACTTTGGTAGAACCTGTGTACTGCCTTATTTCAGAGTGTCTTGAGCAAGCAAAATCTAATCCCCCTCAGTCATCAGATTACTGGGCAGAACCAAATGACTCTCTACCAAGAACAACCATGGCCTGTGTGGAAAGCTTTAAACAGATAGTGTACCAGGGTAGGAAGAACAAGGGCTAATCTGAGAAAGTGGGGTTTCCCTGTAGATGGCAGCCTGTGTGAATGCGGAGAAGAACAAACTATCTCCCATATGATACAATGCACACGATGCCCTGAGGAGGACCTTATGTTGGCAAGAGGAAATGCTGTTGATGTGACCCGATATTGGGTGGATGTTATCTAGCCCTTTTAATTCTATTGCTGGCAGAGAGTTTGGCTGTAATTGACCCAAAGCACTGCTTTTTCTATTTGTTCCTCTTTTCTCCCCCCCTCCCCCCAGCTTTATGGGATGCTAGGACACTTGTTGTTCCTATGCTCATGGGCAAGAATAGGGAATGAGAAACCTTACCTTTCTTTCTTTCTTTGTATCAGAGCATTGCCATTTACTGTACTGTATTTGAAATACAGTGGTACGTCGCTTAAAGAGCATAATGCGTTCCACCGGATTGCTCTTTAAGTGAAACACCATTTTAAGTGACCAACTTTGACTTCTGCCAAGGGGGACTGCGAACTACAACTCACAGAACCCTTCACCCTTGGCTATGCCAGCCAAGATTTCTGGGAACTGTAGTCCAAAAACATCTGTGTACCCAAAGTTGGGAACCACTGGTCTAAATGTTATAATTCCACATAGAGGTCACCCAAACTATTCCACTGTAGTGGCATTCCTCTTCCTTTTCTTAAAGTCTTTTTTGAAAAACCTTTCATTCCATTCCCACATTTTCTATCTTGGCTGTGGAAAATCTATCCATCAGTGTTCTTATAAGAGTTTACTTGGAAATTATTATTTTGAGGAAGTAATACTTCTTCAGTATTTTTTTTAAAAAAGATTTATTTAAATGTGTAATCTGAATGCAAAAGAACAATTAAATACCCAATTTAACAAATTCAAATAATAATTTAAAATTAACTTAACATGTAAAATGTAAAACATTGTAGTCTATAAAATGATTAAATATTAAAGTGTGTTTGTGTGTGCATGTGTGTCTGTCTGTCTCTCTATAAATGTTTAAATATAAAGTCTCTCTCTCTCTCTGTGTGTGTCTAATGAAGCATATGCATATCTCTATATAATGCACCTTGTTTTAGGGCCCCAAAACAGGTTATGAGTAATACTGTGCACAGATATACTTTTTTTTAAAAAAAAAATGCTGAGATTTGGGTTAATTTTGGGTCATAGCTAGTAATACAGATTAATGGACTATCAAGAACAACTGGTGAAACAGATGCATTTTAAAGGTTTCAGATATGTCTTTGGGGGATAAAGATGTGATGCCAGTTTGGCTTCTGTACTGTTCTACTGACCCTGATGACCAGATCATGTCAGGCATTTAATATTAATTTAATCTTTCTAGGCTTCAAGAAAAAAAGCAGTCGCTCAATATGTCTATTAAAGATACTGCTGCCAAGGTAAGTGAACTTTCAATGATATTACGTTAATGTATCCAGTGTATTAAAATGAAAATGCATTAGCTAGAGGTGGGAAATAGTGAATTAAATACAGTGGAACTCCTGATAACCTCCGATCCTGATAACTTCAAATCTGCATAACATCGTGTTCGTTATGCACCACGTGATGCTCTGGATAACGATGTAAAAAGGATAAAAACCGACTTTATGCAGAGCATCTCCATAGGAGATCCTGGATAATGACGGCTTTTGGGCATTTTTGTGACTTTATCCGGAGCGTCTCCCATAGGGACTGCATAAAGTCCAAATCTGGTTAACGACCAGACTTGTGGAACCAAGTTTGGACGTTATCAGGAGTTCTATTGTATTCTACTATTTTGGCTCATACTGAAGGGAAGAGCTAGAACTTTCATGTCAGAAAAGTTTATTAACTGTTTGAAACAGAAGCACTGAAATACTTTCACGCTGCTTTTCACTTGATAAGGCTTCCAGAGTAGCTTATATAGGGCCCATAGAAATGTTGACAGACCCAACACTTCTTGCCTACAAGTTTGCAGTCTGAAAGGCAAAAGAGAAAAGGCATTGGGGCAGTGTGTGTGTGTGTGTGTGTGTGTGTGTGTGTGTGTGTGTGTGTGTGTGTGTGTGTGTGTGTGTGTGTGTGTGTGTGTGTGTGTGTGTGTGTGTGTGTGTGAGGAAGAAAGCAAACCAACTCAGGCACCAGTTTTTAAGTTACAAAATGTGCATTGAAATACTTCAGGGAGAGCCAGAGCCAGATGGAGCTAGTCTGCCAACCGAGTCACTCACTGCCTGGGTCTCTGCAGTTCTGTCTCTCCATCTGCTGTGGCCTGAATGAAGTAAAGTGCAGATTGATGCCATTGCATCATTAATTAATACTATCTGGAATATGGAAAACACAAGTGGATGGTACCATCTCATCTTGTAAATGCAGCTCCATTGTTGCAGTGCCTAACTCATACAAATGTACTGTAATATTTGTTGCCCCAAGCCCATCTTAGCAGCCCATCTGCCATTGGGTGTCCTTATTCTCTAAAAAGGTGACTGCAGAAATAGCAGTTCAGGGAGAGAGGTGAGCCATGGGTCATTTTCTTGAGGTCTCCATTTCCCAGGACTCATTTCTGTCGAGCTCCCGTATATCCAGAGACAATTCTGTTACCACTCTCTGATTCTGAAGACTCAGCCCTATAGTTGTATTATTGCCTTTTAGAAATGAAATATTACTTGTATTTTTTGTGTGCTTGATTCCCAGTTCTGTAGGTGTTATATATTATTATTGAATTTATATCCCGCTCTACTCAGGCACATGGCCGACTAAGAGTGGCAAACAACAAGTTAATATGCATACTGTTACAATAATATAATAATGCAAATATACAATAAATAACAGAGTTCAGAGTATCAAATACACAATATAAGAGCATATCAAAGGGAAAAGGGAAAAAACCTCTTTTTAGAAGCCCACACATCCAGGGACAGTAGAAAAGCCACAGAAATAGTCAAAGTCACCCGCCCTTGTCATCCTCCTGGCCAATAAAGGGGCCAGGAGGCGTGGCGGCTCACAGAGTTGTCGTCTTCAGAGCCTCCTGGGTTGGGGGAGACTCCCTTTATCTACTACAGAATCTACTAGCAATTGAATCATACCTGTCAAGTACCCCGTATTGGCGGGATTACCCCGTAATTCCGCACCGATTTTCTCCATTTCCCACCCGGAGCTGCCTCTACCCCGTAATTTGGCAGCGTGGGAAAAGTAGTTACTGCACATCCCTTCTGCGCAGCTCCTTTCTACGCATGCATAGAAGGGTTCTGTGCAGAAGGGGATGTGTAGAAGCCTTCTACGCATGTGTAGAAGCGACCTGTGCAGAACGTTTCTGCGCAGGTCCATTCTATGCATGTGTAAAAGCCTTCTACGCATGCGTAGAAGTGACCTGCGCATAACGTTTCTGCGCAGGTCCATTCTACACATGCGTAGAAGGCTTTTACGCATGCGTAGAATGGACCTGCACAGAAGTGTTCTATGCAGGTCCCGTAATCTCTGGAGCTGCTCTTGACAGGTATGAATTGAATGTGGGAGAAAACAAAATGGATTCTGCCCCGTTACTTTGAGATGCAGCTATTTTAGTTGTTCTGTCATGGCAACTGAAATAGACAGCAGGTCTAGATTCTAAATCAGAATCAATCATTATGTTTTGATCCTTAGCAGTTACTATCTGTCAACAGATTCTTAGGTTAAGGTCACCCTTGCTTGAAAGCCAGACATATCTGACTCTAGGGTTCAGTGCTCATCACTGTTTATAGCCAAAGAACCAGCACTGTCTGCATCTGTAGACATTTCCGTGGACATGTGGCAGGCATGCTTCAACACTGGAGTGCACGGAATGATCTTTACCTTCCCACTGAAGTGGTACCTATTTATCTACTTGCAATTTTTTGCTTTCAAACTGCTAGCACTGCTAGGTTGGCAATAGCTGGGACAGAGATGGAAGCTCATTCTGTCACGCAGTACTTGGGTCTCGAACTGCTGACCTGCCGCCTTCCAACCAGGATCTTAACCACTTGATCCACTGCAGTCTTACAGAAAGACAAAACATCAGCAACAACTTGGTAGTCTTGACCCTTTGCCAGTCCCAAAGTGTCTGCTCCTCTGCTTTTTAAAATATTTTCTCTGGTTAGGTAATTGTTAGATGAGTTGTTATTTCAGTGGAAATAATGTCACACCTGCTGCATTGTGAAATAAATATCTTGCAGCAAAATCGTACATCACTTTATACCAATCTCTGTTGTCTTGCTACATAATGATATGTCATGTCTGCAAACCAAGGCAATTGGAAGTGCCTTTTATATTTCTTTATATTTTTACATGGGTGAAATATATCTCATGACTGTCTACCTCAATCTAGGTATGTAACAGTCAGAAGCTGTGCAGCACTCTAAGGAAGAAAGTGAATGATATTGAGACTCAACTCCAAGCTCTTCTTGAAACCAAAGTGCTTGCTGTATCAGGTAATTTTTGGTAGAATTTGGAATTTTTTAATAGAAAAAATGCAATAGTATTTTGTGATTGTGAATTCTTCACTGTAATCTGAATTTGTAAAGATATTAACTGTGAATTTTTATATCTAAAATGGCATTGTTCTATGAATAAATGAACAGAAAGAGTTATAAGAATTGACATGTCTGTGGTTTAAATGACATTCCCCTGTGGAATATAAGAGTTGGCAGATTTTGTTTATTCAGATCAATAAACAGCTAACGTTGGTAACGTATGAGCTATTTATCTTTGGAGTGACTGCACATATGACTTGTGAACAAAACAATGATATGCGAATCTGACATTCACAGTATATGAAGCTGTTTATATATGCTTTATATATATCCATAACAGCTTTTTGTGCCATGAACTCTTTAAGTTATTGTAGTCACTGCAGTAAACACATTCGTGTGGATTTACAGAGACTTGGACTTCTGGGAATTGACATCCAAGAACACATGGAGTGTCAAGGTTTGTCATGACTGGTATAGATACTATATAATATAGGGGCCAATACAGTTCCTTGGGGAAGATCATTTTCTTAAATTCTCCAACAGCTCTTTTAGCCCTTCAGGATGACCCAAAAATACATCTGTTCTGCAATAGGCACCAGATGAGTTGTGTTAGTCGGTAGTCATTCATAGTTGTGTATACCTTCCTAAGAAAGTATAGTTGTGTATACCTTAGGAAATATAATTAGGAAATATCCATAGGAAGTATCATTGGGTATATTGTACTTTCCTTAGGCAAAAGGAGACAAGGACAGCAGAGGATGAGATGGTTAGATGGCACAGTTGATACAATGGGCGTAGAGCTGAGCGGGCTATGGAGGATTGGTGGAGGATAGGGGTGCCAGTGGTCCATGGGGTTGCAAAGGGTCGGACTTGTCTATGTGACTGAACAACAACAACATATCTTCCTTATCAATTTCTTATGGTTTACTGTATCAGCAGCTCAAGTTAATTTTGTCTCAGCTGTGGAGAGATGCCCTTGTATTCATTAGTGGATATTTGGATTAAGGAGCTTTGTGTTTTGACCTAATTTAATATTGATTAAATGCAACGTGTGCTTTGGACCTCGGTACAGTAGTTCTGCAGAACAGGCCCATATTGTTGACAGGACCAGCAACTGAGAGACTTGGGATTTATCTGTAACTGTGATCTTTTTTAAAAAAATGTAATGTCTGTTCCCTATATGGTTTGAGGACTAATTCACAGATGATGCACATCAACTTGCAAAGGTTACCAAATGCTCTGACATCTGTAATATTTCTGATGGGGCTATCCATTATGGACACACGGTTAATTCTACAGCTAGACTATTGTAGCCACATCACAGCCTGGTTAGGCAGCTTGTGCCCTTTCAGAAGTTGCTGGAATTCAGTTCCCACCAGTCTTGACTAGTTTAGGCATTGATAACAGCTGGTCTGCATTGCAGTTCACCAACATGTGGAAATCTACAAGTTGTCTGTGCTTGCTTTACACCCACTCTGAAGGGTGGTTTTGGTTTCTGGTTGACACCGATTGTCAAAGAGGAAAGAACAAATAAATGAAGATTCTTCTGGTGGCTAATGATCTTAATTGCAACAGAACCCATTCATATTTAGATTTGCTTGTGGGTATATGCTTGCTTTACTTCTTGTCTTTAAAAAGCAGCAGAAAACTTCCTGCATTGTGCATGCTATTGTGGAAGTTGCCTTTGCTTCTCTTGATTTAAATTTTTTTTTGACAATTTGTTCTAGTATATATTTTATCACTTGCATGAAACACCTTATGCACTGGGCTGTATAGTGTGCTGTATGTATAACAACATTCATATTGTTATGAATAGATGACTGACTAGGAGTGGAGGTAAACAGAATACAGTTTACCACTTAGCTGTTTACCTAGGCCCAGTTGCTATTTATCCTAGCCAGTCTGTAAGGTACCATGTTGCATGTTTGGACTATATGCATATGTACTTAAGTAGAATTTTGTAGTTCCTGTTCATGTACTTCATATGTGGATTGACACTAGTATCTGCTTTTAATTATTTATACATTGATTATTGACTAATTGATGGTGATTTGCCTATCTCTGAACTAGCCCTATAAATGGTTTTGAATCTAAGTATTTTGGAGCTTGCTACCTTCAACCTTTTTTTTTAAAATCACTATTAATTTTGTTTAAATCTTTTGCACTTCCTATGACAAACAAAAATATCAACATATTTTCAATCAGCATGTTACCTCTTACAGTCTGGCCAGGTTATCCTGCTGTGGTAATAGAGTAGACTATACTGCCAACAACTTGATGCCGAGCATCAGGTGATGGTTAACTAACCTGACAACCCTGAGGACTAGCGGCCTTGATGAAGTCAACAGGGAAGGGTGATGTTTCCCCAAGTGGATTAAATCCCACTTGAATCCATCTTGATGGAGGGCAGCAGCTGGCCTGGGGCTGATGAGGACATTGTGTGCCAAAAGGGCTCAAGGGCAGAAAGTAACTCTCAGCTGGATCAGCGATGAGGAAGGCAGATGAAAGGCCATGACATCATATTCCCAGGGCAGTCTTCATGGCTGATTGCCATGATGATCACCAGTATGTCTCAACAAGAATAAGGGATCTGACAAGGTTTATTCAGATGCTCAGTAGAGACAGAAAATACAGACTTGATGTCATCCTCCTGCTACTACTCCTGTTGAAGCCATTTATTCTCTTTTCAAACTAAATTGTTTTCATTTCCCATCTAAAAGAGATCAGAAGGTCAGATAGATGTCAAACCATGGACATCATAATGATTTTGTAGTAGTGCCAAGATTTATGCAGAGTCAAGTACACAAATTATGTATGATGGAAGATGAATATTTTTATGCTTTAGAAAAACAAATGCGGTTTAGAATGGAATATTTTAGAACAGGTTAATTGACATTTACAGCAATTATATACAATAAATCAGCACATATATAAGATATATAATAAATTAATTTGTTCTTGTTTGAAATTTAGATAATAATTTACATTAGATAGATAGATAATTCTAATTTTGCCTTTGGAAAATGTTATACATATGTGCATATATTCTTGCAGACCAGATAAATTTGTGAATGTCTATGAGTTTTCCTTACCCTTAATTGTCCATGTACATTTTTTTCAGTAATAAAACATTTATATGTGAGCAATGTCTTCTAATGTAGTTGTATTTTAATACTTGTGATCCTGGGGAATATATATGTGGATCGGATTCTGTTTATTGTTTGATCACTAGACTAGAACTAAGTACATCTAAAGATACATATTCATGAAAAGTGCTGTCACCCCAACCATCATCTCCCTGGCTATCTGTCAATATAAATATATCTAGTTTCCTAACAACCATTATAGGTAGAGTAACTGACAGGCAATTGTTTCTTATGGTCTGACAGAACAAATGAAAGCGCGGCGCCAAAATGGCCGCCGCGCTCTTTGCAGGCACCCCCCACCCGGACTCAGACATCCGGGTAAGTTAGGGGGCGTGGCCACCCCTCTATAAAAGGGGTGGCCACGAGGCAGCCGAGCTGCCATTGTAAAAATAGCGACGGAGAGGAGAAGTTTTCTCCGTCGCTGTTCCTTTGACTCTTCGGCTCTTTAGCCCTTGGCTTTTCCGGCTGGGAAGGAAGGAGTTGCACAGAGCCTTTGGCTTGCTGGCTGCTCTGTGCTTTTTGGCATAGGTGGATCCCCGGACAGGGATCCTGCTCTTTCTACAGATATGCCTGCCAAACGGAAGGCGACGAAACCGCGGCCAACGGGGAGGACTTTTGCGGGCCCTGCGCAGCGCGGGGGGCAGCCCTCAGGTCGGAGGACCAGGGCTGCACCCACCCAGCAGGGCACTACCCCAGCTTTACCCACCGATACCGGTGGGGCGATGCAGGCTGTGGCTTGGCCCTCGGCTAGCCAGCCTCCGACCGGCCCTTCAGGGGCTTCGGCCCTTGGCCCGCAGTTGCCGGCCATGGTTCAGGCCAGCGGGGGAGGGCCCGGTGCTGGTACACGGCACGTTTCCCCTCCGGCCCCTCATGGGCCGGAGTTTTGGGCATGGCCCTATTCGGGCCCAGGCTCCCACTTTGGGGTTCCTGGTCAAATGCCTGGTGGGCCGTCCGGCCCACCCGGCCCTTCTCTCTCTGCTGGGGGCCCTTTGTGTTCACCGGCGGCCTCGACGGCTGCCACACTGCAACAAGCGGCCAGCCGGGTTGAGCTGCTTGAGACGCTCCGGCCTGCGCCTGCCGGTGTCTCGCAGCTCCCTGTTCGTCCAGTGCTACAGCCAGGGAGTGGTCAGGTGTGGCCCCAGAGCTCGATTACGATTGCGAGCTCCGACGCCTGCCGTGGGCCGGAACCCCCAGTGGGGGGGGACTCATGGGGGTGCACCTAGTGAGTATCAGGTTCAAGTTAATGCACCCACAACACAGTCCACTTCCAGTGGTGGGGTTCAGTGGCCATGGCCTCGCCAAGTCGAGGCGACTGGGCATCAGTTGCCAGCCTATCCCAGTGCCCCTTGGTTCCATACTGGCACAACATTGGGGGTGGGGGTTTCCGCCCCCGGGGCAGTGCCGGGCATCGCAGGGGCTGTCCAGGTTCCGCTGCGTATGCCCTTGATACAGAACGTGCCGTCGATGGCTTTGCCGACGGCTGGTTATTCCTTGCCCCTGGGTGATCATTTGCCGCAGGTCACGAGGGGTAAGGTCTGGAGGGGGATACGTGGATATTCTCCATATTGAACTGTGAGCCCACTGAGGAGGAGAGAGAGGGACAGGACGACAGAGACAAAGAGCTGTCCCATCATCGTAAGCCACCGTGCACCTGGGGCCAACTGGTTGTCGGCATACCTTATATATATGGGGGCATGCCGCAGGGCCCAGCCTGATTGGGCCATCCTGATGGTTCCATCCATTGCTAATATTTACAGGGCGATGGTTGATTTGATTGGCCCATCGCAGTTGGCTTACGACGAGGAATGTGGATGAGGGTGGCCCTACACCCTGAGAGGAGGTGGGATGAGCCCTGTCAGCAATTGTGCTCGTGTACATGACTCCCACGTGACTGGTGCCTGGTGATAGGTACCATGGTGGTCATGCTGCGCAGCGGGCTGTTCAAACACAGGCTCCACGCTAACTGGTCGGGCAGGGGGTTCCAGCCCGCCTGCCGTGGTCGACCTGCTCAGCTGGCAACGTGTGTACTAAGCGCCAGTGTCGTTACCGACTGGGTGTCCCCTTTTGCACTGGCCCTTATGCCGCCTCCGCGTGCCCGCGGGTTGGTGGGTTACGGGGCAGAGGTAGGGGTGCACAGGGGGCGATCAGAGCTCCGTCTGAAAGAACTAGCCTTGTCAAAGCCCCCCCTCCCCAATTAGTGTACTCAGGCTGGAGTGATGGCACTCAGCTCATCCAAGAAGGGATGATGCGGGGTACCTGCTGGAGGGTTTTCAATGAGGCTTTTGTATTCCATTCGAGGGTGTTAGGGGTCCCAGGATGCTACTAATCTGGTTACCTCGAAAGGTAACAAAGAGGTTACTCCACTGTGCACAGCTACGGGAGTTGGGGCTATGAGAGTAGCGGGTCCCTTCTTGGAACCACCCTTCCTAAGTTGAATGTCTCCCCTATGAGGCTAGTACCGAGGTAGAACCAGGGTGGATGTCATTTAATCCTCCATTTAGCTCACCCTGTGGGTTATCCGGTTAGGGATGCCATTCCTGATGACCTTGTTCAGTCAGGTACTCGTAGTTGGTTCAGCCCCTATGGGTGGCTCGCTCATGCAGTCTCGGTGCTTTCCTGGCACAGTGTGATATGCACTCGGCTTTCAGATTACTGCCAGTGCACCCAATGGATTGAGAGCTATTGGGTTTTTAGGTTCCAAGGTGAATTTTACTTAGATAAGTCCAACCCCTTCTGACTGAGTTAATTCATGTTCAGCATTCAAAAGATTCGGGACTTTCATTCAGTGGGCCTGTGCTCGCAGGTCGGGGTCTCGGTCTCTAGCCCATTACCCCGATGACTTTTGGTTCGGGGGTGAACGGGGCTCGGACACGTGCACGCATCTCCTCACTACATTTCAGACACTCAGGTGGGAACTGGGTGTCCCCTTGGCGCCTGAAAAGACCGAGGGCCCAGCTACTAAGCTCACATTTCTAAATCGACTCTGTCGCACAGGCATCCGGGTTACCCATGAATAAGGTGGCTCGGATCTCCGCGGCGATTTTGGCATTGATTGCCAAACATAAAGTGTTCCCTTGTGACCAGCCGTTACTTCATGGCCACCTTAATTTTGCCTGCAGGGTGGTTCCACCCGGCAGAGCATTGGCCAGGTGCCTGTGTGACGCCATGGCTGGCCTGTTAAAACGTCAACACAGGGTCCGGCTGATCAGGGGCATACGGGTGGACCTTCCGGTCTGGCTCAAATTACTCCTGGGTTTTAACGGGGTCTCTTCCTGGAGATCAGACCTGATGGTCTGCCCTAGATTTCAAGTACGGTCGGATGCCTCCGGCTCCCTGACTTATGGGGGTGTACTCTGAGGGTAGGGGGACTTACGGCCAATGGCAGCACCCATGGCTTGGCACAGATTGCCTCCACGATCTTACCTTCCTTGAGTTTCTTCCCAATTTGGAGAGCACTGATGCTATGGGGCGATGAGTGGGCCTACTCAGTGGTCCAATTTTGGTGTGATAATGCGGCAGTGGTGCACATTGTCAACACGCAGACATGCAAATCCCCCAGGGTCATGACATTAGTTTGTCTATTCTTTTTGAGAAGCCTACGCCTAAATGTGCTGTTCTGGGCCAGACATGTTCCAGGTATTAATAACGACATTGCTGATGCTTTATCCCGCCTGCAGATCCCCTGGTTCCGTGCCTTACTCCGGAAGCAGATGAATTCTTTCGCTGGGGACTGGCTCCGAGGTGGCTCAGGAGTTCATGGCTTCCATGGCAGCTATGGACCTGATTCAGGTAATTCAGGGCCCGACCAGGGGCAGTGGCCACACACCAAATTTAATCTTTTTGTCGGAGTGGTGGCAGAGTGATCTGAGACTACGGAAATTAGACATAACACCTGTGCCATGGTCAGATCATTATTTGGTGGCTCTAGACTTCCTGGGTGTGATGCTTCATCGTAGGGAGGCAGGGCCTATTAGAATGGCCCGCCCCCGGCAACTGATGGATCCTGATGGATTCCAGAGGGAACTGGGGGATTTCCCTCTGGATCGGCAACACGATTCGCCCGAGGCGCTGGTTGACCTGTGGAACAGGATGACAACAGCGGCCTTGGATGAAATCGCACCACTACGGCCTCTCAGAGCTCATGGAGCTAGGTCATCTCCGTGGTTCACAGATGAACTGCGGGAGCTCAAACGGGCAAAGAGCGCCACTGGGTGAAGACCCAGAGAGACTCCGATTGGACACTAGCTAGAGCCGCTATTAGGGCCTATCTAGTGGTGATGGAGGTGGTGAGGCGGCAATACTTCACCACCCTTATTGCCTCTGCTGATAATCGCCCAGCAACCCTCTTCCGGGTTACCAGGTCTCTCCTTGGTAGGGGGACCCCGGTGCCTGGATGGCAGGGGTCGGCTGAGGACTTTGCTGACCATCTAGTGGAGAAAATCGATCGGATTCGCTCGGGGTTTAATCCTGGCGTGGATGGGGAGAGTCCGGAGGGAGCTGGAGCACATTCTTGTCATACCATCTGGGACCAGTTTGATCCAGTTGCCCCTGATGAAGTGGACAGGCTCCTTGCAGCTGTGCGCGCCACTACCTGCCCATTGGACCCCTGTCCCACCTGGTTGGTGAAAGCCTCCAAGGCGGTGACAGGTAGCTGGGTTGGGGCTATGATCAATGCATCATTGCGGGAGGGGGTGTTTCCTGCACCTTTAAAACATGCCTTGGTGCGCCCCCTCCCAAAGAAAGCTTCCCTCGACCCAGCTGTCCTAACCAACTATAGGCCTGTCTCCAACCTCCCCTTTTTAGGGAAGGTGTTGGAGAAGGCAGTGGCGCGTCGGCTGCAGGGGTACTGGATGAAGCGGATTACCTGGACCCCTTTCAGTCAGGATTCAGGCCTGGATATGGTACCGAGACGGCATTGGTCGCACTGATGGATGATCTCTGGCGGGAGCGGGACGGTGGTCACCCATCCGTCCTTGCTCTTCTTGACCTCTCAGCGGCTTTCGATACCGTTGACCATGGTATCCTTCTGGAACGGCTCCGAGGATTGGGAATCCAGGGCACTGTGTGGTCCTGGTTTTCCTCATTTCTGAGGGGTCGGACCCAGTCGGTGTGGTTGGAGAGTGAGAGGTCGAGTCCTAGGCCCCTAAAATATGGAGTGCCTCAGGGCTCGGTGCTCTCTCCTCTCCTATTTAACATCTACATGAAGCCGCTGGGTGAGATCATTCGTTCCCATGGGGTGCAGTACCATCAGTACGCGGATGACACTCAGTTGTACATCTCGGCCCATGGGGACCCCAGTGATGCCGTCAAAGTCCTTTCCAGGTGCCTGGAAGCTGTTGGGGTCTGGATGGGGGCTAACGGGCTACAACTGAATCCCAGCAAGACTGAGTGGCTATGGATAAGGGGTCCTGCGTTAACCCGGGAGCTACCATCTTTGGTTCTGGATGGGGCTATTTTGCCCCAGACAGACCCGGTGCGCAACTTGGGGGTCCTCCTGGATTCGCGGCTATGGCTAGAAGAACAGGTGGCGGCTGTGACCAGGAGGGCTTTCGCCCAACTTCGGGTGATTCGCCAGTTGCGCCCACTCCTAGACCGGGACTCCTTGCTCATGGTCACTCACGCTCTGGTCAGCTCCAGACTAGATTATTGCAATGCGCTCTACATGGGGCTGCCCTTGACGACCATTCGGAGGCTACAGATGGTCCAGAATGTGGCAGCCAGGGTGGTGATGGGGTGTGGGCGTTATGCCCGTGCTTTGCTACTGCTCCGGGAGCTGCACTGGTTGCCAGTTTGTCTCCGGGTGCAATTCAAGGTGCTGGTTTTGACCTTTAAAGCCCTATATGGTAGTGGGCCGGGTTACCTAAGAGACCGCATCGCCCTGAGGACGTCTGTTCGTCCAACCAGAGCGGACCGGAGGGGCTCTCTAATTGTTCCATCAGCCAGAGGGGCTCGCCTCTCTGGCACAAGGAGGAGAGCCTTCTCCGTGTCTGCACCGGCCCTCTGGAACCTCCTGCCAACAGAGCTACGTCTCCGGACGGAATTGCTGCCTTTCAGAAAAGAACTTAAAACCTGGCTGGCAGGTCAAGTGTGGGGTGCAGGTGGAAGGGTAACCTCCATTGGGTGGTTGGTGTAGAAGAACTCTTCCCCATGGTGCCTTTGGATCCTGCACCCCTTGTTTTTAGGGGGTGGGTAGTTTTAACTGTTTTTAACATGTGTTTTTTAATTTTTATTGTGAACCGCCCTGAGTTGGCTTTGGCCGAGTGAGCGGTATATAAATGTGACAATGTGACAATTAAATTCCACTCGCCGCTCCCGGCCGATATTTGGACGTTTGGCAAGGAGAGGTGAACCGGGCATGTCATTGGCACCTCGCACGCGTAAGGCATATCACTATGCGTTCATGCGTCGTGTTTTGGAGGGGTGGACACGGGAACGTGTCCGCCGCCCGGACATGTGTCATCCCAGTTCCCAGAGTTTCTGACCCACCTTGCACGAGGCTGGCATTACTTATGTTCGGATAGGTGTGAAGTGGCTCTTGGTCACGCAGCTACCACGGTAGCCTTTTTGGAGCGCTCCGCATCAGTGAGTGGGTGCCAGAGTTGGTACCATCTGTGTAAGGCGGATGTGTCTTGTAGGGCACTGGAACTCGACGATGTCTCTGTCACACATGAGTGGGCTCAAGTGGGGATACGGTCCTCACATGTTGTTCAGCACGGCATAGGCAGTGGAGTCAGACTGCTACGAAGTTTTATTGGAGACATCTGTCCGGTTGGTGCCCTACATGAATTTTCGACAGTGCCTGCTGCACGCCCCAGCCTGTTTTTCTGCCACCAGGATAGGTCTACCCTTGCCGGAGTAATGTTATTGAGGGTGACCGGTGCCGCGCTTCGCGGTGTGGGGTCCCGTTTTGGCACCCATTTATTTAGGATAGGTGTCGCATTGATCGCGGCTACGTTTGGAGTACTTGGAGGCGGACATGCGTGTACACGCAATTTCTTATATGTACGTGCCCTCACTGTACGAGTACCTAGTTTTGTCCTTAACCTCTTCTCCTCTTTTACAGATCCTGTGTGTCTATACACACCGGTGGCAGTGGGGCTGGTGAGCCGCAGCTATGTACACTGGGCAGCAGTATATGCTGCGGCGACAGAGAGTGGACCCCGACTTGGGCTGTGTGCATCCACACGTATGCGCTGGTATGGTATGCGTGGCACAAGGGGGCGGGAACTGTCCGTTGCCCGGTTCGTGGCAGACAAGGGTTTGGGGATGGTCATCCGACACCCCACCATTAGTTTACAAAATTACGATCTGTATGCAGGGGATGGGGTCCACCTGTCGGATAGAGGTATGAACCTCTTTTTGGAAGATTTGCAAGCAGGCCTGTTGACCGAGCTGACGGTCTGGGGGGGGGGGCGGTGAGTCTTCATTGAAGCCTCCCCGTGTGGCGGATAGCACTGGTAAGGTAAAGAACATTTATAGTGCAAATAGGACATAGTTATATGTTTAGAAGAGACAGTCTTCCCATGGAATTTACAAAGTGTCAGGTTTAGTTACTCTGATTGGGGTCAGACTTTCACTGCTGGCATATTAAGAGAGAGTGGTGTGCTAATCTCTTGAGGAGATTTTTGATATTTCATCTCAGACTTAAATGTACACTTCTGCTATTGGGTGTGTGTGGGGAGTTGCAATATATGGCAGATGGGCATCCCGGGCATATATTAGAGGGAAAATACTTATATATTATTAACATGACTCAAAAGTTTTGTTATTAACCTTCTATCTTAGCATTATTATGAAACTTTAAAGGAAGGAATGGCCCAATGGAGACTGTACCTGCGTTGGTAAGGTGTGCTGCCTAAGATTGCGTAGGAGGCTGTTGGCCAATGAAAAGTATGCCCAGCTTTCCTCCTCCCTAGGAGCAAGAGTAGCAGGATGGGACAATTCGGAGAGAGCCTCTGCTCCATCTTTAGACCTCTAAGGGTTCAGGATCCTGTTGAGAAGTGGCAGGGAGCCAGTATTGTGCCTGCTGCCATCAACGTCTGGTAAAGAAGGAAGGAAGCAACTGAGGAGGCAAGGAAACATTTGGGAATTATCAGCAACAACCTCATACATTTTCCCTGGGCCAGCCCTCCCATTAGACAGAGTGAAGTGACAGCTGCTAGCTGCTGGCAGTAAGGTGTTGCAGGAGAGAATAATGTGCAGTAGAGCCTACCATGTGCTTTAAGGAGCAATGAGAGGACGCTGTCCTATCACTACCTTTGGAAGAATATTTCATCTTCTTGGCCTTTGGGAATGTAATGGAAAAGAATGTCCCTTTTTTCTGACAGAGCAAAATATCTCAGACTATCCATTTCCTCCTCCTCCATATCCCAATCAAACCCTAGACTACCAATATGAAACCACTTTCTTGGCTTTGTAATTGGCCAAACTTAAGTCCTCATTGGTGCATGTTTCTGGCAGTAATTGGCATACTTGTAAATGAGCTGGATTCTTTATCTCTCTGCATGTTGGTCTAACATTTAGGAATTCTGACCCTCAGACTATTATTTGCTGTGTGAAGTGAAGGATAAGTCTAGCAGTTAAATCTTAATTTAACACTATGATAGCAGGCCCAAACTATTTCTCAGGCACATTTCCCCATCCCTCGCAGTAAAAAAAGAGGGGGAAAAAGAAACACAACCTAGAGCAAATCAAGGCTGTCTCACTTTGGGCACATCATGAAAAGGCAGGATCTTCTGCAAAACACAATAATGCTGAGAAAGGTTGAAGGTATCATGATAGTAGAAGTGAAATGGTGACTAGACTGGTCCGTTTCTCCCTTTGGAGAAGGTAGTTTGGCCAAGGCTACACAAACTGGCTCTTCTCTGCACAACGAATAATTGAAATTACAATCTCTGGTTCCCTAGTCAGTTTCCCAACTGAATGAGTGTTCAGCAAGCTACCTTGCTATATAGGAGCTTTCTAATGACAACACATATGACATTTTGTGTGAGAGAGCGTAAGAACATGGGGATGTGCAGAATGGATAGTTTTGCTGCCTCTCTTCTTCCTTAGTTTTGTATCATTGTGATTCCCTCTGCCTTCCTTTAACAATTTTTTTTAGCAGGCTGCTGACAAAACTCTGCTCACAATCTGACTTCAGTCTCAACTGGATCAAGGTTGACTCAGTCTTCCATCCTTCCGAGGTTGGTAAAAACAGGTCCCAGTCTTGCTGGAGGCAAATTTTAGTTTGCATAACCACCGCACCGCTTTAAGACCATCACAGTCTTTATTTCTGTGGATATTATAAGCTTGTAGAGATTGCAGCCGCAATACATTTATGTTGATTTGGACTTGAAGAGAAACTTGGAGTTTTGATAATAGAGACAATATTTGGATCAAGAGAAGATATCTGATTTATGTTGTAGTTTTGACAAAAGAGGCAATACACTGATTAAGAGATTAAAGTGACAACACATTGACTAAGAGACTTTATTACGTTTTCACTATCACTGAATATTAAATGATACGCTGTATTTTACGCCTTCTGCCTCAAATGGTTGTTTTTCCATTGTTCATCGTTTTACCGTTTGGCCTCTTCACAGCATGGCAATGCAAAGCATAAAATAGTGATCAACAATGCAGTTAATAGTTTACTAACATCGTGTATCTGGTAAACAAACCTATATGTCAAAATGGTGTAACTTTCTGTTCCAGCAGAGTCATATTGAGCAACTAAGACTGTACCTTAATTATTACACATTTTAGTGTAAAGATGATATGGTCCTTTGAGGGATTAGACATTGTGTCTAATATTAGGTACTGTTAGCTGAGGAGCCATGGCAGGAATCCATTAGCTAGATTGATGTACTGGTTAGGTACTAGCAAATCTGAGAGCGATCCCATCATGCAACTTCAAAGGGTCATGATCTTCCTTTAAAAAACAACAACAACTAACTATAATTTCATTTATGCAGCATATGGTCCCCACACCATTTTAGTGCTCCATATAGTATTGGAGTGAAGACCATACCTGTCAACCATCCCGATTTGGCCGGGATTACCCCGTAATCCTGCGCCGATTGACATCATTTCCCGACCCACGCTGCCAAAACCCCGTAATTTGGCAGCAGGAGAAAGGAGGCACTGCGCAGCCCATCTGCGCAGGTCGCGTTGCACGCATGCGTGGAAGGGCTCTACACTTCCGTAGCTCCCTTCCACACATGCACAGAAGGCTACGCCGCCTGCATAGGCTACGCAAGCGGTGTAGCCCTCCACGCGCATGCGTACAATGCAACCTCCGGATTTGCTGGAGCCGCAGTTGACAGGTATGGTGAAGACCTTGGCATGTTATACCTGGATGCCATCTGGGATATATGTAGTTTAGTAAAAATGGTGGGTAACACTATTTTTTTACCTCTAGGTATTGATTATTCCCCATTGGCAGGCCAGTTTAAGCACACTGTTTAGTGTAGGTTCAAATATTTCTATGAGAATACTTATTTGATGTTTGATTGTTTAGTTACCATTTATATTTTGCTCTCCCCTTGGAGAAGATTTAAATGATAAAAAAACCTGATCTTTATCCATAGTGTCTTTGTGCCCTTCATTTTGTTGTAGTGTATATGAATAGAATCTGGTGTAGTTTAATGGACCCATGTATATAAACTGGCTTAGAATGAAATCATACTTTGCTTTTTGTAAAGTCCTTGTAAAGAACCAACCAAAAATGGTTCTTCTGACCAGACTGTCCTACTACATATAATTCTAAGGCCTTCCACTTTGAAATGAATGAATGAATCCTATTTGGAGGCAGCATGGAAAGGCAGTGTGACATATGTCTGCTTCTCAATGAATGCTTTAAAGTGCTTTCAGTAATTTTTAAGAATTTATTTATTATTTTGAGTTTAATCTGCCAGAACTTCCCTTCCTTCCAATTTTAAAGGTAACTACTGTATATAAATAACTACTTCTAGCACAGAACACAGGTGACTGTGCGGTAATGATAATAATTTGTTAATTGATATTGTAACGTTTATAGACTGATTATATTATACATAAAGTATCAATTGTTAATGTTTTAAAAGTTATGTACCAACTGTATCATAAAATGAAGTATTGATCTGATAATCTGGAAGAGCAAAAACAATGCAAACAATGTTATAGTTAGTTATACAGGGTGTAAAGCAAGGGTGCCCAAACTTTTGGGGGTACAGGCAGGTCATGTGGTTCAGCAGGCCAGTCACATGGTTCCTCCCACCAGAAATGAAAGTAAAATGTGCCTTACAATCTGTTTTGTAACAGGATGAGATAGATTTTTAGGCTGCCATTTTCTCTGCTTAAACCAGGGGTGCCCAAATTACAGCCCATGGGCCAGATTTGCCCCCCCAACACCAATTCATTCAGCCCACACCACCCTTGCCATTCCTGGAAGTGAAAGTAAAACATGCCCATATGGGTGCTTTTAATTCTGCTTCCAGGAATGGCAAGGGCAGCGTGGGCCAAATGAATTGGTGTCAGGGGCCAGATCTGGCTCACGGGCCATAGTTTGGGCACCCCTGGTGTAAAGCTTTCAGATAATAAAAATAAATAGAAATGAAGTTTCTATCATTTTCATGCTTCATTTTTTATCACCTGTACAAATGATCACATTATCTAATTTTCACCTGGTTACCTACTTCAAGGATGAAGTTTTTTCTTTGTTTGTCTTCTCTTCGTAATGTTCCTTTAATTGAATTTACAGGGAGTAATTTCTGTACTGCTAAAGACCTTGTAGAAGAAATAAAATCATTGACTGTTGAAAAAGAACAGCTGGAGGTACTTCTCAATGAATGGTTGGCACTGAGTGTCAAAAATGTGCAAAATTTGGAGAAAATAAAAGAAAGTTACAAGAGTCTCAAAGAAGAATTGGAGCAAGAAGAGTTTGCCTTTGGTAAGTAGGAACAATTTGTCCATTGTTGGTGTGAACAGGATCCTGGCATTTTCCATGCTGTGTGCCATCCAGTATTCAAATAGTTATTTGATGAGTGGTTTAGATGAAACTTTTGATGCATACTATGTTGAGCATGCTGTCATCCTCAGTCTTTGTTATTTTTTTATGGCACTTTTTCTTTACATATCTCTTTTGGTTCATGTTCCTTAACCCTCATGGCGAAGTCTGCTGATGGTCACGGAGATTGTTATAGTTCTTGCAAAACATAATAGTACTCAGTACATACAATCACATATACTTTAATCCTTAGGAAGCGTAATATGATCATAGCAATAGAAAGTTTGGCAAGAACATTTTAGAATTATTGGGATTTTGTTCTCTGAGTATGCTGTGTAAGAATCTAATCCACAGCATATGTAATGGGTTGAAAGGAACAATTCTTTATTTACATAAAGGATTAAGGTGGATTTAGTCAGTTAATGTACTAGATCTATCCTGAAAACAAGTACATATTTATAAATAATACTATGAACAAGAAAAGGTATGGAGTAGTAAATCTCTTTTTTTTCCTGGATTTAAAAGCTTCGCAAGTGTTCTTCTGAGAGGCTGGCCAGCATTGCCACACCAGACTGGAGAGGGAAGCAATAAGACTGAGATAACTGAAAGGGACCCAGCCATTCACAGAGAAGGAAGTAGCTGAAATTAAAGAACAAAGCTTTGCTAATTAAGGCTTTGATGGCTGAGATTTTATCTTATGTGAAACCACTTGGTATCTTAATGAGCTGAACAAATGATAGTGATATGGCCTCCTTTACTTCATCTAAAGGGACTGCAGTGGCTCAAGTGGTTAAGACTCTGACTGGAAGGCGGCAGGTCAGCAGTTTGATTCCCAAGTACTGCAGGACGGAATGAGCTCCCGTCTTTGTCCCAGCTCCTGCTAACCTAGTAGTTCAAAAGCAAGAAATTGCAATGTAGATAAATAGGGACCACTTCGGTGGGAAGGTAAACAGCGTTCTGTGTGCTCCGGTGTCTAGTCATGCCTACCACATGACCACGGAAACATCTGCAGAAGCAGACAGCGCTGGCTCTTCGGCTTTGAAACAGAGATGAGCACTGAACCCTAGTCGGGTACGACTGGCTTTCGAGCAAGGGATACCTTTACCTTTACCTCCTCTAAGCCCGCAATTCCCAACCTAAGGCCCATGAGCTGGATTCAGCCTGTGGCACCAAATCATCCAGCATAGTTACACTAAATATTCTCCAGGCCAAGGATGTAACTCCAATGACATACTAAACTCAGATCAAGACAAGAATAGTCCTGAGCAATTTCTAGTACCCCTAAAGTGGGAGGAATTTCGCTGTCCTACTATTTGATCAACTCATGCTCAGCCTCTTAGGAGTGCACACAAAGTGGAGTTTCATTCACTACTAAAAAGATTTAAAATGGCTGCTCTGTTGACCTGGATTTTTATTACAGCCAGTCTATTCCTTTTGTCTTTTTCTGATTCACAGAAATAATAAATGTATGTATACTTCTGCACACACACACACTCACAGAAAAAAACAACCCACAGTCTTTCAGTTAAATGTAAATCTTAAAAAACCTCTATTATCTCCTCCTCTCTTTTAAAACTAACTTTCACAAGGTTAAAATGTAAAAATGTGAAGCGAAAGAAAACCAGAGTTTTAATACCTATATTTCAAAATGTAAGTTTGACTTGGAAGTAATGGTCTGGTCTTTGATAATACTGTATCTCCCTTCTTGTTGTTATATGTATCCTTTGTAAAAGAAAAAAATACTGTTATGTAACTTTCCAGAGGGCATTCTCCACAGGTCTGTTCTCATTTTTCTGAAATTTTACCTCTAACTGAACTTGCAAACTGCTCTCTAAACTCTCTAGGTTAAGAATGTAGTTTGAGCATCTGGTGAAAAATATTTTTTGAGAAGGAATAAGTTCCATTTTCTTCAGTTAAAAAACCTGTAGTATTATATTCCCAGAATGATTTTGAATTGGACCAGCACACTTAGCTGGGTGTGGAGCACCTGCATTCATAAAAGTTAAATTGCTGGCATCTCCCAGTAGGTATGGGAAATTGCTTGGCCAGCATGGCTGGTGGACTGACTCATGGAAAGAGAACTTCCCATTGTTCCACTTTCTTTGCTGAACTCCCCATACCAAAGAGACCTTCAAGCCCATCCTTGGCTCTAACTATAAAATATAAATATGAACAGCAAACTGTTAAGCTGGGGAATAAAGTTCTTTCTGTTCAAGGATTCTACCACAATGTGATCTAGACAGGATTAGTTGCTAAATGAGAACACTTTTGCATTTCTTCTTTGTTTCCTGCTGTTTTTGATTAACAAGGTACTCCAATTCCAAGAGGAATCTCTCCTTCACCTTCTCAGGTTCCTTTCATTTTGAGTTGCAGCTTTAATTTTCTGTACTTTTCCCACCCCCACTGCACATATGGTAGCTGGTTTTCCTCCAGAATGATTTTAAGTAACATCTTGGAATTATGAAACAGTAGAGCTGAAAAGAACCCCAGGGATTGAGTTCAATTCACTGACAAAGCAGGAAATCCAAAACTAATGCATTCCTGACAGATGGCTATTCAGCTTCTGTTTAAAAGTCTCCAGCAAAGGAGAGATCACCAGCTTCCAGGGTAACACCTTCTATTGTTAAGCAACCCTTGCTGTCAAGATATTCTTCCTAAGATTAGCCAAACTCTCTCTCTCTCTCTTTTTTGTTTTGTTGTTGTTCATTTGCACAGTTGATTCCAACCCTTTGCGACCCTATGGACTATTGACTGCCAGGCACCTCTGTCCTCCACCATCTTCCTTAACTGTTGTGTATGTACAATGTTGCTTTATATGTATGTACAATGTTGCTTTAAGAAATGTATGAATGTAACCTGGCCACAATCACAATGTAACCCAGCTGTTAAAGGAACGCGAGCAAGCTGCCCATAGAGGGCAGCTGCGAGTGTTCAACTCACATGGTTCTCATTCCTCAAATCACCTGCAGCCGCGGGAACTCCCCGCAACAACAAACTACTACCGATCCACCACCGAAGATGGGCGTGACCCGGACGACGTCACGCCGGTAGCAACCAATGAGCTACCGTGCAGCAAGATTCAAATGTATTGTACCACTGTATATAATGTGAGGTATCTCCACCATTACCACATGTTCGTTCTGATCATCAACCAATAAACCTGTGTTAGTCCTTATTGCGACCCCTTCTATGTCTCCCAGAAAAGACACTAAATTAACCCACCCAGCTCTGTGCCCATTGCATCTATAATACCATCTAGCCATCTCATTTTTGTCCGCCCCCTTCTTCCTTTGCCCTCCCCCTTTCCCATCATCAAGGCTTTCTCCTCTCTTCTCATTTAATGTCCAAAGTACTTTAGCTTCATCTTTGCTATTTGACCTTCTAAGGAGCATTCAGGGTTGATTTCTTCTAAGATTGACCTATTTGTTCTCCTCGCTATCCAGGGGACTCTCAGAACCCTCCTCCCAACACCACATTTCAAAGGCATCTATTCGTCTGCACTCAGCTTTCCTAATGGTCCAGCTCTCACAACCATACATCACCACTGGGAATACCATTGCTTTGACTATGCGAATTTTAGTTTGCAAGGTGATGTCTCTACTTTTCACTATGTTTCCCAGGTTTCTCATAGCCTCCCTCCTAAGAATATCTTTTTGTAATTTTGTAATTTGCATCAATTTACATTTCCCCTCTGGAATCCAGAAAACAAACCTGCTCCATATTCCACATTATGGCTATTATTATCACCTCTCAATCTTTTTGAGGCTGAACATAATAGCACTCTCATACACTCTTGACAGAGAGTGGATTCCAGACCTTTTACTGTCTTCTTCTGGGCATGTTCCAGCTTGTCAATGCCACTCTTAAATTGCTCTACTCAGAACTGGACTCCAAGTGACGTCTACTTGAAACAGAATAGAGTGCTAGTATTACATTCTCTGCTCTGGATATTTCACAGATGCAACCTGATACTGCATTTGCTTTGTTCATGCTTGTATCCTACTGTTGACTCATATTTGTTGATAATCCTACTCCATCAAAAACATAAGATCCAGCAAATTCCTCACTTGGTTTGGTGACAATGTCATCTTCTGGAAACTAAAGGGAGTCCTGCATCTGGTCCTAACTTAGAATAATTGATTAGTAAGGTGGAAACAGTGGGAAGTATCAGTGGAAGTGACCATGCTCTTTTGTTATATAGTACTGAGAAAAGGTAACGCTGAAATAAATATAACATGCACTCTAGATTTCAGGAAATCTGATTTCAGTAAGCACAAAGAAATCCTGGGTGAGTTCCTATGGTCAGAAAGACTCAAAGAAAATGGAGTCATGCTAAATGGAAGTTTCTCAACAGTGAGACAATAGAAGCACAATCAGAAACAAGTCCTATGAGGAAGAACTGTAGGAAACATCTCAAGAAACTAGTGTGACTACAAGAACAGTTGTCAGATAAGCTACAGTTTAAAAGAGACATGTATAGGGAATGGAAGGAAGGGTAACTGGCTAAGGAAGAGTACAAAGAGGTATCTATAGACAGGTCAGAAAGGCTAAAACTCAAAATGAACTCAGACTTTGCAAGAGAGGTAAAAATAAAAAACAGATGTTTTTCCCAGCTAAGTTTAGAGCAAGAACAAGGAAACAGTAGGTTTGCTGCATTCTCTTTAGAATGTTATTCTACATAAAGTTATTCTACATAAAGTTGGATAAGATTGGTTTGATATGAATTGTTTCTGCTTCATAAAATCACGGTGTCCTTTTCTAAGGGTTTACACAGATTGGATGCGATCCCTTCTAGAGCCCTTCCTGGGATATATTCTTTATTTGAACAACTGAGCTGCTTGCCTGCTGTCTCTGCTGCTCCTTTTCCCTGGTAGTCTGTGGAGTGGAGTCTAGTTGCAGGACTCAGTCCTGCTCTGTTGAGCTGTGAGTCATTACTTGGTAGCTCATCTCTTTCCTCCTGCCCTGACATGCAACTCCTATCTTACCGTGTTAAGCATGGAGAAAAAGAACATGGTAGAACTTTCTCAGCTCCATGGCAACTACAAAACAGTAAGAGGCTAGTAAAGCCCAATGAACAGAGAGACTACCATTCCCACATGCTTTGCAGTTGGCATGAACTTAAAAAGTTCCACTTATGTCCTTCTCCATGCATAAATACCATCACTGCAGAGAGAACCTTGCAGTAGCACAGGCATGTATACTAAATTCTAGCTGGGGGAATTCTAAGTAGATTCTAGTAGTTGTGGTGAAAAGAAAATCAAGATGATAGGGAATGCTGAAGAGCACCCTTTGGATATGGCCTGTAGTTGTAGTGAAAACATGTAGATCTAGTTGTGGGCAAGCTGAACCGTCCCAGGCTTCCCCCAGAATAAGGGAATGGCAAATCACATCTGAATATTCTCTTACCTAGAAAACCCTGGAAAAGGGTAGCCATAAGTAAAAATTGACTTGATGGCACACAAATTATTATTAAGTAGTCATGTAGAATATGACTTCTTTCGTAAGGTACAACATGCTGTTTCTTCCTCTTTTTTGTTCCAAATTTCTCTTTTAATGACATTGCTATTTCTGAACCTTCATTAACATAACCGGTTTTAAAATTTTCACTGGTATATTTATCTATTGCAGGGGTGCCCAAACTATGGTCCCAGGGCCTGATCCAGCCCCGACACCAATTCATCTGGCCTGCACCACCCTCGTTGCTCCCAGAAGTGGAAGTAAAATGGGCGTGTTTTACTTCTGCTTCTGGGAGCGACGAGGGCCGGATGGATTGGTGTCAGGGCTGGATCAGGCCCCTGGGGCCATAGTTTGGGCACCCCTGAACCATGTGACTGGCTCACATTCCAAAAGGTTTGGGCACCCCTGATCTATTGAGCTGTCAGATTTTTCCTTCTAATGGTTGTAGTGAGAAATAAGTGTTCTTAACCTTTTGTGAACTGCATTCTGGGTCCACAGTTTTCCCCAGTGATACATTCCTGATCCCTTTGAAGTTAGTGAAATTAAACACAGTTCTGTGTGCGGCATTGTGACCTAAGGTTATTTTACTGCTTTATGTTACCGTAGTGACTTCCTTCTTGGCAGTGTGTCTGTAATTAGGATGCCAGTCATCACGTTATGTTCTGGAATATAAACCTCCTCATGATTTGACAGTTGTTTTAAGATTTCTTTTGAAAACCTGGAGTTGATCTTCCCTGACAGTTTATAAGCTTGAAAAATAAGTGGGTTTTCTGTCAAAAATAGTGCAGAAGGTTTAAATAGTTTGAAAACAAATGTTCATTAAAATATTATTCAATATGAAGGGCATCTACTGTTAAGTTTTTCTTTGTGGTCTCTGTGAATCACACTTAGGCATTTTCTGAGCTTGGACAGAATATCACTGGAACATTCCAGAGCATTGTGGTCCTAATTTCTCCCTTATCTTCCAATGTGCATGTTCCTGCTGTCCCCACCAGCTCCTCCTCAGTTCCCTTCTGCATTTGCATTCATGTCATTGTTTTCATGTCAGAGATTACTCTGGGTTGAAAGGATTTTTGCAGGGGATGCCCGAATGAGGCTCCTTTCATGATTCCCTATCGTGCAGCTTTTGGGATTCAAACCCATCTTTCCAGTCTCCAAGCACAGCACCTTAACCACTAAGCCACCAGAGTTGCTGCTGCATTCATGTGAGGTCTACAATGAAGTATGTCCGACTCTCAGCAATAGTCTTCATTCTTGCCCCTTAGCTATGAATTATTTTGACCTGTGGCTTTAAGCAGAATATGTACCCATAGTCATCTGGGAGGCGCAAAGAAGGCAAGCTGAATTTATTCATTGTTTTAATGTACTCAAGGAGATGCATGCTGCAGTTAGGACATCTCGTGCATGTGAATAACATACCGATGCAACTTCTGCCCCAGGAAGATTCCTGCAGATACTCTTGACTCAGAAAAGATCATAATGGGCCTTTCAGTGTCACATCTCCTGAAGATTATCTAATGCTTCTTGCTTCATTTTGTTCTGCTTCATTCCAAGGCAATTGTCTGAGAAATTTCTAGAATATGGGATTGTTAGCAGCATCCCATCCTCTGAGATTTCAGGACCATGACCTGAAACCAGGCACTGGGTCCTTGAGATGTCATAGGGTGGGCTCTTATGACACAACAGGGTCAGAACAAGGAAAAGGTGTTTGGGTCTAATTGTGAGCCAGATGATTGTGTGTGTGTGTGTGTGTGTGTATGTGTGTGCGTGTGTGTGTGCGTGTGTGCGTGTGTGTGTGTGTGTGTGTGTGTGTGTGTGTGTGTGCGCGTGTGCGTGCGTGCACAGAAGTCATCGGGTAAGTCTATGGATTAAAAGCAGCTGGTCAGTTAATGCGGCTTCATTTAGTTTTATTAAATTATAGGGGAAATCTGATTTTTCTCTTTTGTATATTACATATTCAACCAGGGCTGCTCCATAGTTACTGTTTATATGAATAAAGCAAAAAAGAATAACATTTAGATTCAAAATTTAGAGAAGTGGCCTCTTGTCCAAGACTAACTTGGCTAAGGCATGATCTTGCTGAAGAAAATGCAGTTCAATTTGCTAGACAGAATTCTCCAATCCAGATGGGATGATGTTGATATAAAACCATTCAGCTACTTAAGATATCAATAGTAGTGTAGTCTTAGATTTCAGTTGCTTATGTTCTGCATGTCAGAGAGTAAGATGATCGATTATCTTCCTGCATTTTCTGGAATGGTAAATGTTAAAGGAACTTTTGTATTAGTTTTATACCTCAAGAAATATATGTTCACAAACACATATATATATCTACACAAAATCATAAGGCTGATGGGTATGTTTATATATCACAGCATGCAGTTTATTTACACAGAAAGAGCCTCCTCAAAGACTGTGGTATTTTTGGACCACAATCGGCGTGCCCTGGTAATGACAACCTTGTGTTGCCAGATAATCTTTCTCACACTAGGTCCAGTGAAAGGAACTGCAGAATGAACTCACCAAAAGGTGCCTTCATTTTGGCAGTTTCATGTCTGGCCTAGACACTGAAGAAGACGAAGTGTAGCTAAATGATAGGCAGGTCCCCAGTGTGGTGTAGTGGGTAGAGGGACTGACTAAGACTCCGGAGGTCAGGGTTAGAATCCTCGTTTAGCCATGGAAACTCACTGGAAAGGGCCATGCCAAAACAACTCCTTAAATATCTAATTGATATTTAAGCCCTATTAGGGTTGCTATAATTCAGTTCCAACTTGAGTGCACAAGTTTCTAGAGACTAGAAACTCAATCTCTGTGGCTTTAGGGTTGAATCTAAGTGTTAGGGCCAATTAGAAAGACCCATTGCATCAATGAGATTCATGTAAATGCTGATTTAATAGCCAGAATTTTGTTGTACAATTATGTAAAAGGTGCAACTTTTGGAGGTGAAATGTTGTATGTTAAGAAATCTCTGTAGGCATTTTCTGTTGTACACCAGGTTACATGGCTCAGTATACCACAAATAATGCCAAACTTTTGGCAATTCATATAAAAAACTTCACAACAGGATTTCTGCCAGTAATTCCCAGTCTAGTCAGGAATAACTACTAATCTACATCTCATTCTCTTTCTTTGATCTTGCATTGCTTCAAATATTGTTAAATTTTTTGTTAAGTGGATGTATACTCATGGAGCTCTACAAAATTTTGACTTCTATTCTGCCACAATCTATTATTTTCATAATAAAAATGGCGTGTGTATGAAGCTTGTATGTTTTGAACTTTTTATGCTGTAGACCCATTTTTGCTTGTAATATGTGTATGGCTACATCTAAATATTCAGGTGCCTTATGATTACATATGTGTTTTTAACATCAGCTTCAGATACTGATGGTGGTGGTGATTAAAATAAAGTTTAGTCATACAAGAACAGGTCAGCAGTTTGATTGCCCTGATAACCTGTAAACTGGACAAGAATGTTTTCCTTTTGATAATATTTTTCCAATTTTCACACACATTCTTAAAGTAATTTATTAAATGCAGCCTCCTAATGGACAATGAATTTCTTGATGCTTTAGTAGGTATTTAATGTGGGGGTCATTTGCAAATCAGTTTTCAGTTAAAAATAATAGGGAAAGATTGGATTCTTTCTTCCCCAGCGCTAACAATGTCCAGATTCATTACGAACAAATAGACATTTTTTCTAAACTATGTAACTCTCCTTTTTTTGCACTCTAGAAGTACTCTGCTTGACCTTGCTGGAAGGTATTAATGCATCCATAATTAAAATAATAAAACATTTTCAGAGTAGAAGACAGAAATGTCACTACCATCCTTTTTACACTAGAGGGCAATGTTGTAGCACAGTAGATGAAAACAGGCTTGCGGATTAGAGGATAGTTCATAATACCAAACTTCAAAGTTGCAGCTCATTTATTAAGTTCACACAGCTAGCTTTGATTCCTACGGAATGGGAGTGAGAGAGGAGAGAAATAACAGTCACAGCTTCACAGTTGCATTTGTTTTTGATATTAGGACACTCTTTGGAGGGCCCGTTTCAGAACCGTGATCTTTTGTTTCAGATTGTGGCTCAGTGCCTGCTTTGCCTTTACAGGACTACTATAACTTCAACAACAGTAGATAAAAAAGGTAACAGATGTACAGTATATTTGAATCTTTAAATATATCTAATATCCATTTACAATTTCATGCATGAAACTTGCACAAATCTGAGGAAAGATACAACCAGTTTTATATCAGGATGTTGCATAGTGACATTTCAGAAACCACTGAAGTGTAGCCGTTCTGAGACACTGGAGGGAAGTAACCTCTATTAATTCTAAACAATGATGCATAATCTTGCTATGCTGCCCACCGGGATTTGTAACTGGATGTAGTCATGTTAGCCTTCAACAGGTGCTGAGTCTAGACTTACAAATGTCTTATGGCTCAGTTTAAGGTGATCTATATCAAAGGGCCCCTTCATGACTCTTGTCCAGCTTTCTCTATGATATATCCTGGATAATAGATTGAACAGATAGGGAGATAAAATACACCTTTGTCAGACATCTCTGTTTGTGGGAAACCATCCTGTTTCTCCACATACTATTCTACTAGTAGCTCCTTTTCTTAGTGATGAGATAGTGGGTTCTTCTATCACAGTGATGGTGAACCTTTTAGAGATTGAGTGGCCAAACAGAGGGGCGGAGTGAACTCTGTGCTGGGGGAGGGCAGAAGTGCTCCCATTGGGTTGCTAGGCAAAGGGGCACGGTGAACTCTGTGCTGGGGGAAGGGAGGAAGAGCCCCCTTTAGGCTGCTGCACATAGTGGTGGGGCGAACATTGTGCTTGGGTAATGGTGCATATGCCAACAGAGAGGGCTCTGAGTGCCCCCTCTGGCACGCATGCCATAGGTTCACCTCCACTGTTCTATCAGATGCTGGCACCTGTACTGCTGCTATGTTTTGTGTTTAGGGAACATGCAGATACAGTGCTGAGATACAGGGTTTGCATACATGTTCCTTTTCAATTAATGGCTGGGGTACACAGAAAGAGCCTCATTAAAGATTGTGGCATTTTTGAACCACAATTGGGCGTACCTTGGTAATGGCAACCTTGTGTTGCCAGCTAATCTTTCTCACACTAGGTCAGGCAAAAGGAACTGCAGAATGACCTCACCAACAGGTGCCTTCATTTTGGAAGTTTCATGTCTGACCTAGTCACAGGAGTAGAAGTTGTTAATGGCTGTATGGGTTCTCCATTGGTGCTCCAGGAAAAGGATATAATATACTGTATTTTAAATGTAGAAGGTGCCAGATTTAATGGCAGATTTGATTTAAAAACGGGCTGGAAAGAACTGCCTGAGGTCATAAGTGCTGCTGTTAACTAACTTAGAGCTAGATTGACCAATGGTTTGACTCTGCATATGGCATACATTTGAATACATACTCATTCGCTTGGGGCTTTATACATTAATCTTAACAACAGATCCAAGTTATAAATGCCACTGGCTTCTCCACCTTTTCTTGGAGACATATTGAAGGCATCTCTTCTACCTTGATCTATTTTGTAGGGCTTTGTAGCCATATTAATTGGTTGGATACAATAGCATCTTTGATACATATATGGGAAATGGATACTTCTGCTACTTTAATCCACATTCAAGTGAGTTTTTAAAGCTCCTCTTTGACAATTGCAGTCTCTCATTGGAGGAAGCTTAATATATGGTCACAATCCTTATGGAAACATCTTTATTCCCAAGGACACTTGTGCAATTCCCCCCTCCCCACTTCTAGCTTAGAGCACCCTACACTGTGGAACCAAATGCCCAGCTACATGTGTGTAGCTGCTTCTAAGCTACACACACTCTCTGGCTGTGCAGACAGGCTCACTTAAATGACTGCCATTCAACATTGTGTTAATCCAGCAAGAGTTTGTCCAATATATCTATGATTAGCAATATACTTATCATTTATAGCAGGGGTTCTCAATGTTTTTTCAGCTGTGGGCCAGACCACGCCCCCTCAGACAGCAGAGCATGCCAGACTGGTGGTTCCCCCTGCCGTAAACTCTGATGTAAAATGCATCCATGGCTGTCATAAATATTTACTATGTCAGTAGACTCATTTATGGCTGCCGTAAACATGTTTATGATGGCCGCAGACTCATTTATGGCTGTCCTAAATGCATTTATGTGGCTGTAAATGAGTCCGCAGCCAATTCTGGTGGCAGCAGAAGTAGCTGGAGTGAGGCTGGGGCCCAGATTATTTGGTGCCGTAGGCCAGATCCAGCTCATGGGCCATAGGTTGCAAACCCTTGATTTATGGCTACAGTTGTGTTACCCTCATGTTTTCTCTGGTAAGCTATTCCACAGTGTTAGAACATAAAAGAGAGAAGAAATTCACTATTAAAATGATTAATAACACCCAGAAGTCCTGCCTTAGTACATTTGGGAAAGTTTTGTCCCGACAGTACAGATAAACTTAATTTAAAAATTATTTAAGTGATGGTTCAGTGCATTATGCCAGCATGAAACTAAATTGAGATTAATTTAGATTTTATCTGCATGACATAGGCTTGTTGTCTAGTTTCTGACTTTGACAGTTGTAGGTGTACGTGTGTAGCTTACAGGCTTGGTAAAATGATTCAAGCTCTCCCTGATCAGGGAGTGGTGATGTAAAATATGTTTCAGATGAAGAATTGTTTTCTGTAAGAATCAATACAGCTGCCTGGGATAATCACTTATTTCTAAGTTTATTTGGTGCAATATGTTGAATTACATCTGTTTGTCCTCACCGTTTGGCCCTTTATTTTGTTTGCTAGCAGTAAAAAGTGCCATAATAGCCCAGATTGTAAAGTGATTGTTTCCTATATTTCCAGATACCCTGTATTGATTTTATTGTATCCGAGCTGTGAAAATGTCAGTCATTGATTCAGCGTTATGTATTGTAGTCGCTTCTTGCAAGCCAAGGTCACTCTGATTCTTATCTTCTTCTTTTTTTGACATTGAGTGTAAGAGCTCTTTCTGCAGCTGACAGAAAATGAAATATAGCAACCTTTTGTTCAAACCAAGGATCCATCCAAGTTGTAAGGTTGTAATAAATACTTTTATGTTATTCTAAGGCCCTCGTTGAAAGATCCCCACAAGCTTTCATTTCCAAATCTTCAGCACAGACTGCCGTAATGTTTCCAAATATCTCTTTGGGTAAGGTTGGAAAGTTATAAACTATGTTGGAAATAGAAAGTTCTGGCCCTCAGAATACTGTTGTTTGGATTCAGCTGATGACAGCAGTTACTAGTTGTCTGGTCTCTGTCCCTCTGAAGTATTTCTTTCTGAAATGATAATAATATAACAATTGTGTGTCATCAAGTCAACTCTGACTTATGGCAACCCTTTTCAGAGTTTTCTAGGTGGAGAGTACTCAGAAGTGGTCTATCATTCTCTTCTTCCATATGCTGGCTCTTCTGGAATACACAGTGGGGGCGGGTGGCGGGTGGGGGAGCTGAACTCCCAATCTCTATCTCCATAGGCAGATACTTAACTCCAGCAGAATTCAGTTATGGCATTCATGGTCACAAGTTGTGATGAAGGACAATAGGTTAAATGGCCTTTTAAAAATCATGGCCAAGCTTGGATTGAATTGCCAGATTCATGCACTGCTTTTGAAATTCCAACTAGCGTCTGGACAAATGGGCCTTGTGATCCGTAGCTGTAAGTCAGTTTTTAAATATCGATGCTTAATTATTAGACAAACTCTTTAAAACCAGTCAGTTACACTACTTTAGTAGGTAACAAGCAAATACACACACACACACGCACGCACGCACACACGCACGCACGCACGCACGCACGCACACACACACACACACACACACACACACACACACACACACACACACGGTTGTGGACCAGGTTACCTGAGAGACCGCGTCACCCTGAGGTTATCTGCCTGTCCCACAAAAGTGGACTGGAGGGGCTCTCTAAAGGTACCATCCATCGGAGAGGCTCATCTCTCCAGTAAAGGGAAAGAGGGCCTTTTCGGTATCTGCTCCGGGCCTTTGGGACCTCCTGCCGATGGACCATCGTCTTCAGCCAGAATTGCCAGTCTTTAGGAAAGGGCTGAAGACATGGCTGGCCCAGCAAGTGTGGGAGCAGAGAGAGGAACAGCCCCACCTCCCAATTGGCTGATATGAACATGCTAAATGCCATCCGGATTTTTAGTCTATTTGTTTTAGTCAATGTGTTTTATGTAAGGTTTTTAATGATATGTTGGGTCTTTTTATGCAAGGTTGTGTGCAATGGGATTGTGAGCCACCCGGAGTTGCTTTGGTGATTGGGCAGTCATACAAATATAAATAAATAAATAATATTCCTAGCTATACCCCCCCCCCTCCAAAGTCATGGAACAGAGTCCACTAGGTAAAGGTCACCCTTGCTAGAAAGCCAGTCATATCTGACTCTAGAGTTTGGTGCTCATCTCTGCTTATAGCCAAAGAGCCAGTGCTGTCTGCATCTGCAGATGTTTCCATAGACATGTGGCAGGCATGCCTAGACACTGGAGTGCACACAATGCTGTTTATCTTCCCACCAATCAATCAGTCAATCAATTTAATTTGTACCCCGCCCTACTCAGCACAAGGCTGACTCAGGACGGCCTCACAACATATCACAAAAATTACACATTTTCAAAATTACAAATTACAGAATACAATTCAGAAAATATAACATAAAATTAAGCAAAGTACATAGCAAAAACAAAGTTAAACCCACAACCCCAAACACAGCCAGGGCTCCATGTCCAAAAAGTACTCCAAAGAAAACAACATTGTCCTCTTTTGGGGGAGCCCTCTGCGAAGCACCATCCTCACATCTCCGGGGCCGATGGAGTGGATCCCGGAGCAGGCAATGCAGCAGCGGCGGCAGCTTCAGCATCTGCTCCTCTTATCCCCCCAGCAACAGGCATGGGAGGGCGAGGGCGACGCAGCTATCCCGTATCTCTGGGGCTGATGGCGTGGGTCCTGGAGCAGGCAACTGGTAACTATTTATTTACTTGCAATTTCTTGCTTTCAAACTTCTAGGTTGGCAGGAGCTGGGACAGAGACTGGTGCTCATTTCATCATGCACTTGAGTCTCTAACTGCTGACCTGCCAAACACTGCAGTCCACTATAACAAAGCAAAAAGCCTCCACAAAACAGGCATACACTATTATGATTTAGGTGACCCATATTTTACAATTGGCTGCCTGTTCTGAGCCCAGAGAGAGTGTAAGGAAATCAGACAAAGTGTATAGAGATGGAAGTGATATAAAGACCATGACTTTACAGCAGTGGTCAGCATAAGCTTGGGAAATGTTTTGCCTAGAGATCTGAACTAAGCAGTTAAGTCATAGGATTCATGAAAAATGTAGATTTTATAGGTGTAATTTAAAGAGATTTAAATGGTAAGAGTTTTTAAAGAACAGATAAAAAATTCAATAAAGAGCAAAATTTTAATTATAGATTACCAGGACTGTTATATAGTTTATTGTACAGAGTGCCACATTTGTGTCTATGTGCCTACTATGCAGATGTTATGGGTAGAGACTGTGATGAACTGTGGCAATGATAACAGTAGGGACGATTGTTACGCATTTCTGGAAGGTAGATTTAGGTTGCAAAAGCAGAAAACTGCGAGCCAGAATATCAATGGAGGAATTCCCCTTATAGAATTTGGAGTTTAGGCGGAGTTCCATGTAAAGCAACAGTAGTGACATTGGCAGTTTTGAAACTTGGGAGAAACAAGTAAAGGAGCCTATCTATGATGGAGGCTGTAAAATTACGCATGAACTGTATCAATTGGGTAGTGATGGTTTTTCTTGATTTTTCACAATACTTGGCATCATTAAGGAAACTAAATGGTAAGAGATCTGGAGCAGACCAAAGGAAGTACTACAGAGCATGCTACTAACTCATAGAATTCCATCTTGTAGGGAAGACGACCGTGTTGGGTGGATTTGCCATTAGATAAAAAGTGGTAGATTAAGAAAACATTCTTCAAACTCCCAAATATGTATCAAAGCTCTTTCCCTTGCTAAATCCTGTGAAATAAGTCCTGTGTTATGTAAAGATTAATATGTAGTCTTCACCTTTTCCAGTTGATACTTTCTGCTACTCTCCTTATATTTCTGGAGTTTTCTTTTCTATGAAATTATTTAATCATTATGACAGTCAAAGGTACAAAGAATGTTCATACCACTGTCATGTGTGCTAGCTTTTTTTTAAAAAAACTGTTCAGGTTCTTAGGATATATTCTATGTTATTATTGCCCTTCTGTCAAACAGAGATGAGATTACAGCTGTGAAACTGTTTGCAGAGACCTCTGGAATTGAAAATGTAATTAAATTTCACCTTGTGAAAGAATTTATGATATATATTGCAAGAAATCTAACGAGTACCCAGACCCTGTGTTGAGAAAGTGAAACAATTATAATTGGGTTTAAGTTATATTTTGGTCAGCAGGACCTAAAATCATGCTAAAGTTCAATAAAATGCTTCTTTTTCTCTGTAATAACAGCATGTGTGTGCTCAATATTTTCAACATTGAACCTATTATAAAGCAGTTACTTTCTCCAAAATGCTCAACAGTTTAGCAATTTTGTCACCTTCTTTATCCTATTATAACTAGATTATTAAACATTGACTTGATTGATTGATTGATTGATTGATAGATAGATTGGTTTATTTTATAGACCACATTTCTCTCAATGCAGACTCAAGGGGACTCACAATACTAAAAAGATCAGATTAAAACACAATAAATTACAGGTTAAAAAAACCAATTAGACTATAATAATTACTAAAATATAGCAAATGATTAAAAATAGGATTAAAATATTAAAAACTTTAAACATAGCAAAAAACCAGCATCCTGGCTTGTTTCTCAGTTGTAATTATTAAAAACCTGCCTATAGAGATGGATCTTCAGCTGTTGGCAGAAGGATAAAAGATGGGGGATTTAATCATGAGGAAGCCTTCACAGCACAGTGGTTAAACTGTACTATTGCAGCCCAAACTGCCGACATTGCAAATTCGGTCCTGTTGGGCTCTGGGTTGACTCAGCCTTCCATCCTTCCGCGGTATGTAAAATGAGTGCCCAGCATGTTAGGGGCAAAAATACTAATTACCTTGTGAACTGCCCAGAGAGTTCTTCCCTAAGAGCTATGGTTCAGTATATAAGTGTAAATGTTATTGCTCTTTCTTGAGGCAGAGCATTCCAACATCTGGGAGCTGCCACAGAGAAAGTCCTCATCAAACGTACCTATGATGGCAATGGGACTGAGAGGAAGGCCTCTTCAGAAGATCTTAAGAGCTGAGTAGGCTTATTTGGAAAGATATGGTCCTTCAGATAGCCTGGGCCCAAGTCATATTGGGCTTTCTAGGTAATGGCCCCAAAAGATACCATGGTCAATGACATTGAAAACTATTGAAAAGTCTAGAAGAGCCAACAGGGAAAAGCAATCACACTTAGACACACTCCCCCTGTCTAGTTCCCAGCATAGGTCTTCTGGATTGATTTGGTTAAGGCAGTAGCACCCAGGTGCATGCAGGTATATCGGGCAATCAGGCTTTGCCCCACCCCGCCCTCGCCTCTGGCGCCCTGGGGCGCCAATAGCAATGTATGTGATTCCCCCAACCCCCCCAATAGGTGCCCCCACCACTCCCTGTCCAGCACCTTCCCATGGTGCCCTGCACACCCCTGGTAGCACCAGAGAAGTTATGTCTTACCAAATGTTACCATAGAATTTGTGAAAACAACAAAGCTTGCAAGTTGTGTAAATGTGTAACACTCACTTCCAGTTTCATAAATTACGTTTTCTGATGCTAGAAATTAGGATATGCTTCCCTTCAGCATTTTTAGCTTTGCATTTCTAGGTTAGGACAGAAGGCTAAACTATTGATCCACATTGGAAAAGAATAAAGGAGACAAACCTGTACCGAATGTAATGAATTTTTGGCAAAACAAATAAGTTTATAGGAGACAACTGGTAGATTCAAGGACATAGTTTTATGGCACTAGGGTGTTTAATATTCTTACAATACAAGAAAAACTGTAAACCATACTAATGGGAGTATATTGAGTAAAGTAATGATACAAATATACGTAAATAGAATGGCTAAGCAAAATGAAGTATTGAGATGTTTAAGTTGTTTTTTGTTTATGTTTATGTATTTTTTCTCTTTCTTAAAAAATTAATAAAGTATATATTTAAAAAAAGTACAGTAGAACCCCATATAGCGATCGCCCCATACAGCGATGAAATTGCATAGCAATGAGGCTTGGAGGGGGTAAAGCCGTTCCGTATAGCGATTGTTCCTATGGGAAAATCCGTGCAGTCAACCCTCACATAACAATGCGTTTGGATAACATCATTTTTGTTTAACAAGTTGTCGTTATGCACCACGTGTTCCCCCGCATAACAACATTTTTAGTGTTGTTGTCCGGACAACAATGTGGGAAACTCTATAGAACCAGCATAACAACAAAAATTGCTTAGCAACGCTACTTGGGGAACCAAGTAACATCATTATGCGAGGCTCTATTGTACAATGATTTTCCAATGGGAAAACCGCTTAGTGCCAAACATCGTTGTATGGTTTTTCCCATAGGGAAAATTGTTGTATGGATTTTCCCATAGGGAAGATCGTATAAGGACGAAAAGCGCATAGCGATCAGCTCCATGGAACAGATTAAAATTGCTATACGGGGTTCTACTGTATTGTTGTCTTCAAAAAAGAACTACTCTCGGTAGTAAAGGAAAGATGGCTAACCAGAGTGAATATGCTGAAAGAATCAGTGCAAATTTTCCTTTAAAAGATCAGCACGAGAGAAGTAACTGTATACATTGTTGTTCATTGCAAATGTTTACCCATTTATCAAAGGTGGGAGTTTCTATGTCTTTTATTTTGTTGATATGTACTATGGGATTAGAATTCATACCATATGTTTGTATGTATCTGTTTAAACTGAATTAATTTTACCTCAATCCTCCTCTGCTGACAGGAAAGCTGAAATTTTTATTTATCCAAGTCTGAAGCACTGAAATTTAAAACCAACATAATTTTAAAAACATTAATAATCTAAAAATTTATGCATACATAAATTACATATTTACATATTTACACTCTAATGTTCCAATATTTAACAGTTTGAATAAACCTGTCATTTGCTTCAAACAAACCCTCAATATCACACAATTCAGGCATGTTGCTGCAGATTAGGAGATATCCAAATTCTTGTCTCTTGCCACATTCATATTGTTCATCATCATCAATAGCAGGGGTTTCCCCCAGATAGCTGAGTGGGCCAGTCAAGTGGTTCCTCTCACCGTAAATGCCATAAAATGTGTCCGTGGCTGTTGTAAATGCTGCATTTATGGCAGTGTTTACGGCAGATGTGGGTGCATTGCAAGCGCGGCGCCAAAATGGCCGCCGCGCACTTTGCGGGCCCCCCCCCACAGGACAGAAGATCCGGGTAGTTAGGGGCGTGGCCAGCTCCCTTATAAAAGGGGTGGCCACGAGGCAGCCGAGCTGCCATTTTGCCTCAGCGACGGAGCGGAGAAGTTTTTTCCCCTGCGCCTCCGTCGCTCGTTGGTATTGCCGGGAAGCCTTTTGGGTCGTTTTTGCTTAGCTAGCTTCCCTTTTTGCTCGAGATGCCTTCCAAAAAGAAGGCTGCTGCGAATTCAGCTCGGGCTGTTAGGAGGCGCAACCCAGGTCGGAGGACCGTGGTGCCGCCTCCTCAACAGCCACCTTTGCCATCCCCGGCCGGGGCTAGTGGCTTGGGGTCTATCGCTCCTTGGCCCGTTCAGAGTGCGGGCGCGGAGGGCGCTCCGGCCCGTGGCCCGCGAGCGGTGGACACCGCTCCTCCTTCCGCCCAACCCGTAGGGCCGACTACTTCTGGGCCGCAGCCTCTCCCGGGGCCCTCTAGCCTCGGGGGGTGGCCCGGTGCCCTGCCTTGGCAGGTTTCCTCACCAGCCCTACCGGGCTTTGGCCCTGGCCAATGGCCATATCTGGGCCATGGGGTGCAGGGAACTGTACCCATGCAAGGGTCAGGTGGGCCGGCCGGCTCTTTTCCCATGGTTACTGTAGACACCTTATTGGCCCGTATTGCGGCCTTAGAGGAGTCTTTGGCTCGTGCCAGTCAGGCAGGTGCCCCTTTCGGGGTACCTTTGGAGGCGCTATCGGCAGCAGGACAACGGCCGGCGGGGAGGGTTGAGCTGCTGCAGGCGGGTGGCGCGGCTCCGGCCACTGCCTCGCAGCTCCCCAGCCAGCAACCTGGCGCGGGTCAAGCCCCGGTGATGAGCTCTACATCGGTCGTGAGCTCCGACGCCCCCAGTGGGCCGGAACCCCCGTTGGGGGCGGCCCGCGGGGGTGCAGCATGTGAGTATATGGTGCAAACGAGTACATCCACACACATTCCCAATATAGGGGGGACCTTTCAGTGGCCTTGGCCTCGCGCGGGTGGTGCAGGGGCTACACCGCTGGCGACCCACCCGGCGACAAATACTGCCACCATGCCCGCTGGGGTGGGCATTGGTTCTTACACTGCTGGGAACGTACTTGGGGTGGCAGGGTTAACTCATGCCCCTTTGGGTAGGCCAGCTATCCCCTTTTCGGCTTTGCCGACGGCAGGGTATTCCCTGCCATTGGGTGATCACTTGGCACAGGCTACCAGGGAAAAGATATGGCGAGGGGAGTACGTGGATATCTTCTCACTCCTTAACAGAGAGCCCACTAAGGAAGAAAGGGAGGGTCAGGATGAGAAGGACAAGGAGCAGGCACGCCGCCGTAAGCCGCCGCGTACCTGGGCTAACTGGCTCCCCGCTTATTTGATATACATGGCGGTGTATTTGAGGGCGCGGCCGGATCTAGCTATTCCCATGGTCCAATATTTGGACAACATATACAGGGCAATGGTAGATTTCCCGGGCCCCTCATGGCTAGCATATGATGAGGAATTCCGTATGAGGATTCCCCTGCACCCCGAGATGAGATGGGATGAGCCGTGCCAGAGATTGTGGCTCTTGTATATGACACCCACACGTCCTGCCCCGGGGGATAGATACCATTGTGGACATGCGGTCCAGCGAGCAGCTCCAGCGCAGGTTACCCGCCAAATGGCGGGGCAGGGGGTTCCAGCCCGCCTGCTGTGCTGGACTTTCTCGTCCAATGGTTCCTGCAGTCGGAAGAACTGCAGATATAAGCACGAGTGTCCCACATGTTCTGGTCCCCATGCAGCCTCTGCTTGTCCCAAGCCTGGGGGGGTGCGAGGCAGAGGGAGGGGTGGACAGTGGGCTGGCAAGCCTGCCACGGATGGAACTAGTTCTCCGAAAGGCCCCCTCCCCAATTAAGGTGGACATGCTGGAGCGCTGGCTCGCATCGTACCCAAGGGGAGAGGACAGGGAGTACCTTATCCAAGGTTTTAAGCAGGGATTTCGTATCCCTTTTATGGGTGATAGAGCCCCTCAGGATGCTCCCAACCTTTTATCCCTCAGAGGAAGGGAGGAGGTAGCCGAGGCCAGCATTAAAAAGGAGTTAGATGCGGGCAGGGTCGCCGGACCTTTTCCCGTACCCCCTTTTCCCAACCTGAAGGTTTCACCATTGGGTTTGGTTCCTAAAAAGTCCCTAGGTGAGTTTCGCCTTATTCATCATTTGTCCTACCCAGCCGGCCGATCGGTTAACGATGCGATACCTGATGACCTTTGTTCGGTCAGGTATACATCGTTCGACCATGCGATGCGCATGGTGCGCTCTTGTGGCCCGGGTGCCTTGCTGGCCAAGTGCGACATTAAGTCAGCTTTTCGCCTCTTGCCGGTGCACCCGGGCGACTTTGAATTGCTGGGTTTTAAATTTAAAGGGGAGTATTATTTTGATAAGGCCATGCCTTTTGGCTGCTCCATATCATGCTCGGCTTTCGAGCGTTTTAGTACCTCCCTAGAGTGGGCTTTCATCCGCAGGTCAGGGTCCCGGTCTGTAGCCCATTACCTGGATGACTTTTTATTCGGGGGTGAACGGGGCTGGGACACGTGTGCACGTCTCCTCAATACATTTCAGACACTAATGCAGGAACTGGGTGTCCCTTTAGCGCCCGAAAAGACCGAGGGCCCGTCGACCAAACTAGTATTCCTGGGGGTTGAGATTGATACAGTAGTACAGGCTTCTAGGTTACCGGGTGATAAGGTGTCCAGGATAGTGACCCTTATCTCGGAATTGCTGGCTAAGCGTAAGGCATCCCTGAGGGAACTGCAGGTGCTACATGGGCACCTCAATTTTGCCTGCAGGGTGGTCGCACCGGGCAGGGCTTTCGCCCGGCGCTTATGCGACGCCATGGCAGGGTTATCCAGGCCCCACCACAGAGTCAGGCTTACCCGGGGTATCAGGGCAGACATGTTTGTCTGGTTGCAATTCCTGAGGGAGTTTAATGGGGTCTCATTTTGGAGGTCTGACCTCATGGCATCCCCCAATTTCCAGATCCAGTCTGATGCCTCAGGATCCCTGGGTTATGGGATGTACTTCAATGGGAAGTGGGCCTATGGTGGGTGGCCACCGGCATGGGCAGGCACAGGTCGCCTGCGGGATCTCACATACCTGGAATTTTTTCCCATTCTGGGGGCTTTGATGCTATGGGGCGAACAGTGGGCTAATTCGGTGGTGCATTTCTGGTGCGACAATGCTGCCGTGGTGCACATTGTCAATGCACAGACTTCTAAATCGCCCAGGGTCATGGACCTAGTGCGCCATTTTGTGCTGCGCTGCCTGCGCCTCAACGTCTTGTTCAGGGCCAGGCATGTCCCAGGGGTTAATAACGATATTGCTGACGCTTTGTCCCGCCTGCAGATCTCCCGGTTCCGCGCCTTGGCCCCGGATGCGGAGGAATTTCCCTCGCCACTCCCGGACGAGATGTGGACTATTGGCAAGGAGAGGTGAACCGGGCGATTGGCCTGTCACTGGCGCCACGCACGCGTAAGGCGTATCAACAAGCATTCAATTTGTATAGGGCTTTTGCTACTCGATTTCAATGGCCAGAGACCTGGCCCATCCCGGTGGACCATGTTCTGCGGTTCATGGTTCACCTGCATGCACAGGGCCTTGCACCTCGCACCATAGCATCCAAGCTCTCGGCGTTGGCTTTTATGGCCAAAGTAGGGGGTCATGTGGATACCACCTCTGACTTCCGTGTGAGACACGTTTTGGAGGGGTGGGTGCGCGAGCGCGGGCGTTGCCCGGATGACCGGCACCCTATTTCCCCAGGGGTTCTTACCCAGTTGGCCCGGGGCTGGCCAGGCCTCTGTTTTGATCATTATGAGGCAGCCCTTTTTCATGCAGCCACAACGGTGGCATTTTTTGGAGCGCTCCGCATCAGCGAACTCGTGATGCTGTCTAAGGCGGATGCAAGTGGTAGGGCACTGGAACTCGGAGATGTATATGTTGCCAAAGACTGGGCCCAGTTGAGGATTCGCTCCTCCAAAACAGATCAGCATGGCGTAGGCAGTGGAGTAAGACTGCTACGGTGTTCTTTGGCAGACATCTGTCCGGTTGGTGCCCTACAGGAATACCTGGCACTGCGTGGCTGGCACCATGGCCCGTTTTTCTGTCACCAAGATGGGTCTCCCCTTACTAAATTTCAGTTTTGGAAGGTGACAGCCAGAGCCCTCACCAGGGTGGGACTACCAGGTGCACGTTATGGCACACATTCGTTCCGTATTGGCGCAGCCTCTACAGCAGCTGCTTTTGGGTACTCTGGGGCTGACATACGCAGCATGGGGAGGTGGGGCTCACAATGTTTTCAGTTTTATGTGCGCCCACTCCCGCCATGAGTACCACTCCAGTCACCTTACCTTCTTTTTTCTCAATTTTCTTACAGACCCAGGGTGTCGTATTACACCGGTGACAGTATGGCTGGTGGGCCACAGCTATGTGCTCAGGGCAGCGCGTTACGCTGCGGCGACAGAGTGGGGACCCCGACTGGGACTGGGTGACCACGCCAGTCTCTCATGGCACGGTAAGCCTGGGATGTTATGGCGGGAGCTGCGGCCTTTCCTTTTTTCTGGCCTGGGGGCTGACCCGCCTGACATTCTAATCATCCACTTGGGGGGCAATGATTTGGGCCAGGTCACCGGCTTATCGCTCAAGCATGCGATTTGCGAGGACCTCGCCTACTTGCATTATGTCTGGCCCGCCACAGCCCTGGTTTGGTCGGACATTGTTCCGCGCCACTCTTACAGAGGGGGCGTTAACCTCCTGGCCCTTGACCGGGCTAGGCGCGCGGTCAATAAGGCAGTGGCGCGGTTTCTCACCACCAGGGCTTGGGGACGGGTTAGTCATCACCCCGATATTAGTCTACAAAATTGTGACTTGTATGCAGGGGATGGGGTCCATCTGTCGCGAGGAGGTATGGACCTCCTGTTGGGTGACTGGCGAGCAGGCCTGTTGACCGAGCTGACGGTCTGGGGGGGGGCGTCAGGTCTTCTGTGAAGCCCCTCCGTGTGGCGGGTAGCACTGGTAAGGTAAACAGTATGACCCACAAGTATCCGGCAGGTTCGCAATTGACTGGACAACACTAGACAGGAATAAAGTAGTTAAACGTTGTCCGGTCAACGACGAACCAGGCGATGGGGTGATGATGATTGCTAACCAGCATGCATCACCCCTGTGATTTCACGGATACGCGTCAGAGGGTGGGGTCATGAGTTAGTTATTGACTACGGTCAACAATTTGTTTGTTGTTGACAAACAAATTGATACAAATTGATACATTGTAACCAATTGCCGTTGGCAATTTTGGGTGGTACCTTACCAGTGTTACTTCGGCCTGCTTGCCTTAGGAATTATGATTGGTCGTTTTACCAATACAAATTTATAATTCGGACTAGGGCATTGAATCAATAAATGTGGCCCTTTGCTGTTATCCACTTTCAATGTTGTCTGTGTCCGTTATTGGGGGGGTGCGCCTGCAATGCAAGCGCGGCGCCAAAATGGCCGCCGCGCACTTTGCGGCCCCCCCCCACAGGACAGAAGATCCGGGTAGTTAGGGGCGTGGCCAGCTCCCTTATAAAAGGGGTGGCCACGAGGCAGCCGAGCTGCCATTTTGCCTCAGCGACGGAGCGGAGAAGTTTTTTCCCCTCCACCCCCTCCCTAGTTAACAGTGTGATCATGGTCGCTTCGGGGCCGGGTGGGAATTTTTGGTTGGGACCCATATTGGCTTCGGGTCCTGGCTTTTTTGCCCATCCCACACTGTTGCTATGGTTTGATATAGGGGTCTTTCTTCGTTCTTACTGTTGACTTTGGTCACATGGGCGGGTAGCACTGGTAAGGTAAACAGTATGACCCACAAGTATCCGGCAGGTTCGCAATTGACTGGACAACACTAGACAGGAATAAAGTAGTTAAACGTTGTCCGGTCAACGACGAACCAGGCGATGGGGTGATGATGATTGCTAACCAGCATGCATCACCCCTGTGATTTCACGGATACGCGTCAGAGGGTGGGGTCATGAGTTAGTTATTGACTACGGTCAACAATTTGTTTGTTGTTGACAAACAAATTGATACAAATTGATACATTGTAACCAATTGCCGTTGGCAATTTTGGGTGGTACCTTACCAGTGTTACTTCGGCCTGCTTGCCTTAGGAATTATGATTGGTCGTTTTACCAATACAAATTTATAATTCGGACTAGGGCATTGAATCAATAAATGTGGCCCTTTGCTGTTATCCACTTTCAATGTTGTCTGTGTCCGTTATTGGGGGGGTGCGCCTGCAATTACAGCAGTGTTTGCGGTAGGCGCAGGCATATATATGCATGCACAGGCACATTTTATGGCTGTTGTAAATGCATCCACTTCTGCTTCTGGTACCAGCGAGGGCAGCAGCGGGCCACCCCTGGTCAATATAGTCTCACCTCTTTAGGTTTGCTTTGCATCTTGTCACCCCAGTTTTCAGCCTATTCAGTATGTACCATATCCCATATTGGAGATGGTAACCTTCTGCTGGCTTCTCCTTCATCACCTATAACCCTCTCACCCCCCCCCCCCCATATTTCTGTTCGAGAGTTGTATTCCCTCTGTAAAGAGAAGATTTGCTCATGGAATGTTTTGGAGACCAGACAGTGATATTTACTGTTTCCTGAAGTCTCCACCAGAAGATAAGAAACTGCAATTGTCTGTGATTCTCTTGGTGGGAAGGATGGGTTCCCACCACTTTGCATTCCCAACAATCTTCATCTAGATTACTACTTCCCTGCTACTGATACTAGCAGAAAAATAGCACCAATCCTAAGGAATTTCCAAAGAGGAAGCTATCACAGATGTTGAGAGACTTACAGTATATTAAAACCTTATTTATCATAGGGTTTTATGGCTTCTAGCCCATTTTGTCAGCTATATCTGAAGAAGTGAGCTACTGTCTGTGAGAACTCATACTAAAGAAATTTGTTAAGTCTTTAAGATGTCACAGGAAATATACAAAACTGAATCTGTGAGTAGTTTAGAACCTCCAGTTAGCTGTCATCAGATTATTTAGCTTTCCATTCACTATTTTGGCAATCCCTGACTACATAAATGTCTTCTACAATTCATTGTAACCATAAATGTGGTCAATTCATTGTAACCATTTCCTACAGAAATAAATCCGTGTGACTTTACACTGTTGCTCTCAGCATCTACCAGAGCGGCCAATATGTACAGTATCTAAGTATATATTTTTTATTTTAGAAAATAATACTTTTAAGAAAGTGCAGGTAATTGTGTTCTAGACAGAGAAATCTGCATATACGTGTTCTTAAAGCTGCATATTTATATTACTGAGGAGCCCTAGTGTGAGGCCTTAAATGTGTCTTGAGTACTACAGATGTGGTGTATGGTTGATGTGCTGGTCGGAGACAGTTCAAGGCAGAGAGAATTTGTATCTTGGGGAAGTGACAGCCAATTCCTAGAGATCCTGAAAGGGGTTTGATGGTTTCCAGATGTAATTTCCATGATTTATCTACATCTGCAGGTATATATATATATATATATATATATATATATATATATATATATATATATATATATATATATATATATATATATATATATATATATATATATATATATATATATATATATATATATATATATATATATATATATATATATATATATATATATATTGGCTGTAAACAGAGATGAGCACTGAACCCTAGAGTCAGATACGGCTGGCTTTTGAGCAAGGGCAACCTTTATCTTTACTTTAAATTATTGTTGATTTTGCTTATACAAGTAATAAATGACCTTCATCTTAAAAATGAGCTTAGTACAGTTAATTCCTACCTTGGATATAGTTTAATAAATGGCATTCTTTAAAAGATGAATTGTTAACATCTATACCTATAAGAAGGGGGTTGGGCCACGCGTGTCCGGCATGCGTGGCCACACTCATCCCTACTATCCCGTAATGAGCTGTCAACACTTACCTTTTGACCCTGCGAGCATCGCCGCAAGCATCCGGAAGCCGAGAGTGGGGCCAATGCCCCATGAACCTGAACAAAAAAACCCTACACTTCCCAGTGTCCTCCATGCCATGCCACCCCTCAGCCAATCAGGCTGAAGGATGTGAGCGCGGAGGAGGCGGGGCAGCCAGCGCGCATGTTAAAAAAACACAGCTGATGCACGCTCACCTTGGAAATGAACCACTTCCCTCCAGGAGATGGCCGAGAACAGCGCTCCATTCTTGGACTTCATCTCCCCGAGGGAAGCCATCCCCACGGCCCCGGGGATGAAGGCTGGCGCCAGCCTCACCATGGCTTTGGCAAGGTAGCGGGGAGGAGGGGGAGCCCCTCTTCTCCCCGTGTGGCTTCGGCGGGGTAGTGGGGAAACGAACCATTTCCCTCCGGGAGATGAAGGCTGAAAACGGTGCTCCCTTCTCAGCCTTCGTCTCCCAGAGGGAAGCCATCACCTTCCACGGAGGGTGGGGGCCGAAAGTTTCGGCCCCCGCCAACCGAGGAAAACAAACCACTTCCCTCTGAGAGATGAAGGCTGAGAATGGCAGTCCGTTCCCGGTCTTCATCTCCCGGAGGGAAGCCATCGCCTTCCACAGAGAGCAGGGGCCGAAAACTTTGGCCCCCGCAAACCAAGGGAAATGAACCACTTCCCTCCAGGAGATGAAGGCTGAGAACGGCACTCCGTCTTCCATGGGGGGCTTGCTTCTCTTTTGGTTGGCAGGAGAAGACCAGGCAGGGATCCACCAGGATAGGCTCCTCCCCTGACGGATTCCTGCTTCTCGCTCTTCCAATTTTTCCGCTGTTTCGAAAATAGCCCTCGAAACAACAGAGGGAGAATGTCAAGGGCGAGAGACAGGAATCCATCAGGGGAGGAGCCAACCCTGACGAATCCCTGCCTCTCACCCTGCAATTTCCCCTCCATTGTTTCAAGGGCTGTTTTCGAAACAGCGGAAGGAGAATTGCAAGGGCGAGAGGCAGGAATCCATCAGGGTTGGTTCCTCCCCTGATGGATTCCTGTCTCTTGCCCTTGACATTCTCCCTCCGTTGTTTCGAGGGCTGTTTTCGAAACAATGGAAGGAGAATTGCAAGGGCGAGAGGCAGAGGTCCGTCAGGGGGAAGCCTACCCTGGCGGATCCCTGCCTATCGCCCTTGCCATATCTTTCACACCCCAAAATAACCCCAACACATAAAAAAACCCAAAACCTGCCCGGCAAGGCTGGGCAAAAAATGCTAATTTAATATAGAACATGTCACAAAAATATGTGGGTCACTTGGAATTTGGATTTTGCCTAATTATTCCTACTGCAGCAGAGCTTAAACGTAAGAACACCAAGACTGGGTTTCAGTTTCTGGCAAAGATTTTACTTGTATTTTTTTAATAAATTTTTTATTAATTACTTTACAATACATACATCCGACAAAATAACATTACATACAATGCATACAACAAAGCACCCCCACCACCCAACCCACGCCCAAACCTGTATAAAGTTTAAAAAAAAAACTACCCTTGTCGCTCAATTATTATTTATAAGTTTATAAATCCGCCCAAAATTCATATTCTTCTTGTACAGGCTTTATTCCGTCTTCACTTGACATACCATATACTATCCAAGGTCTCCAAATTTTCCAGAAAAGGTTACTCTTAACTTCACCTCTTTCTACTCTCATTTCTGATGTTAGTTTATCATTTAACGCCAACCGCCATATTTGTTTAAACCATCTTTTTCTGCATTTATTTATTTTGTTCTTCCATTCCAAAGCAATTATCTGCCTTGTTGCAGTAAGCAGAATGGATAGCAACTCCTTTTCATTATTATCAATATTTATATCTTCTAACTGTCCCAGCAAAGCAATTTTAGGGTTCAATACTATGTTTTTATTAAAGATGTTATTTATTTCCTGATCTAGCATCTTCCAATAGTTTTGTGTATAGTCACAGTCCCACCACATGTGAACATAGGTACCTAAATCTCTATTGCATCTCCAACATTTATTTGATCTTGCTTTATCCATATGATGTAAAATAACCGGGGTCAAATACCACTTCCAAATTAATTTAAAGTTATGTTCCCTTTCCCTCATTGATAACTGCTTCATTATTCTTTGACTCCACCTTCCTTTCCATGCCTGTTCACTTATCTTTATATTTAATTCTTCTTCCCATCCATTCTTTATTAATCTTTGCGGATCTTCCTTTTTGTTTATTATTTTATATAATTTACTTACCATTCCGCTCTTAACTACAATCCCCTTTCTTAAGCTGTATATCAATTCTTCAAACTTTGATACCTCTCTAATTTTTTGTCCCTTTTTTCTTATTTTGCTATCCCATTTTTCCAACCGAATTTTTTGAGACCAATTTAACTCTAACTTTCGATAAATTTCTTCCCTCAATTGGGATGTAGACCCCTTTGAAATCCAGTCATTAATTTGTATTAAGTTATTCAACCTTAATTTCTTTTTTATATCCTTTATCTCATTTAATGGACAATCTGCAAAATCCGTCACTTCTAATATTGGAGAATCTCCTCTGACTTAAGGAGATATTAAACAAGTTAAAATCAAAATGGCAAGAAGACTGGACGTTAAATGATACAGGAGAGGTAGAGATGCATACACTTTGGGATGCTATGAAAGCAGTGTTTCGGGGGGATTGCATTAAAGAAATAATAATGTTGAATAGGCAAAGGAGGTTAAAAATGCAGAATATAGAAAAAAGATAAAAAGTTTAGAAAAAGAACATGCCAAGGGTCAGAAGTAAGAAGTATATCAAAGACTAGCGAAGTTGAGAAGTGAGCTTTTAGGACAGGATATGGAGAAAGTTAAAAGGGAACTGATTTATTTAAAGAGAGATAGTTTCGAATTTAATAATAAAAGTCTTAAAAGACTTTCAAAAGCGGCCAGAGACAAGAGAGTGAGGAGGGAAATAAAGGTATTAGTAGATGATAAGGGTAACCGTATGGTAAAAACGGAGGAGAAAATAAGAATAGTAGAACAATTCTTTAGTGAGTTATATATAGGAAAACTTACAGACATGGAGGAATTGAAAAGGCAACTAGAAATAGAAACTATGTTAAAAATACAGGATGATCATAAACAAATAATGGAGGAAAGAGTTACTGAGAAAGAAATAAAGGAGGCTATAATGAAGCTTAAACTAGGGAAATCTCCGGGTGAAGACGGGTATACGACTGACTTTTATAAGGCATTTCAAGAAATTATTATCCCAAAGTTATGCATTTTATATAATTCAATATTAGATGGAGGAAAGGTCCCTGACTCCTGGAATAAATCAATAATTGTATTAATCCCCAAAGCCGAACAAGGATCCAGAAGTAATTGATCATTATAGGCCGATATCACTTCTAAATCAAGACGCCAAATTATTTACAGCTGTAATGGCTAATAGACTGAGTACTTTTTAAGGAAAATATATTCAGAGGGATCAGGTAGGATTTCTCAAAGGACATCAATTAGGAGAGCACATAGTAAGAATAATCAACATACTTGAAATAGCGAAAAGGGAAAGAAAACTATATATTCTCTCACTTGATTTATTTAAGGCATTTGACTCAATACAATGGCAAACACTACAAACTATAGTACAGAGAATGGGCTTTGGGGATAAATTTTTACATGTATTTAATCAATTATACAGTAAAGCACAAACAGTTATAAAAGTAAATGATGGATTCACTAAAAAGATTGATATTACGGCAGGAACAAGACAAGGGTGTCCATTGTCCCCGTTATTATTTGTCTTGTCTATGGAATTATTAGCAAATGTCATTAGAAGGGATAAGGACATTCAGGCTATTAATGGTCAAAAAATTAGTATGTATGCCGATGACACGTTACTTGTATTAAAAAATGCTAAAAATACAATTGGTAAAGTTCAAGAACATCTATACAGGTTTGAAAAAATAACTGGTTTAAGAATTAATTGGAAAAAGACTGAAGCGATAGCTTGTAACTATAATGAAAAGGACAAGGAAGAGATTAAAAAACATTATAAAATAGATATAAAGAAAAGTTTGAAATACTTGGGTATATATATAACTGAGGATATTAAGGAACTTCATAAGTTAAACATAGACAAATTAAGGCAAGATTTAAAGTTAAACATAGCTAAACTCAATAAATTAAAAGTGTCCTGGTTTGCTAGAGTGAGTTTGGGGCGAATGAAAATTTTATCAAAATTAAATTTTGTCATAGGTAACCTTCCTCTTAAGATAAGTAATAAGCAATTAAAGGAATGGCAAAAAATGTTAAACAATTTTTGTAACGGAGGAAGGAAACCAAGGATAATGAAATCATTATGGTACCAAAGTCAAGACGACGGTGGGTTGGGTATCCCCAATATAACAAATTATTATAAAGCATTTCAGCTAAACAGAATTGTTAATTTGTTAGTACAGAATAAGGATGAATTAGAAGATATAAATCAGTTGGAACATAAAAAATACAATGGTAGTTTATTCTTAGAAACGCAGGTTAAGAAAATACAATTAAATACTAAGACATTAAGAGAATTATACCAATTTTGGAAGGGAGTACTTGTATTTTTGAAGTAACAGGCAATGAAGAAATTAAGTCTGAAATTATAGAAGATAAAAAGTACTGTGACCAGGCAGAAAAATAAGATATGATTGCCAGTAAGCATGAGGCAGAAAATATATTAAAGGGTGTGGCGGCTTCACCTTCCCCAAAATAAATAACATTTTTGGAGTGAAAAGTGTGTTCATTCACCAATGATTTTTGATTACTCTCTAGTGAACTGCACTTAACATCTTTCTCTTTCTCTCTCTCATGGATTATCCTGTTTCCTAATGATCCTGAGCTCAGCATTTTTACGTCTTTGTTGTAGTTCTCTTAGCAATTTTTCTTTGTTGCCCAGTGATTCATTCTATTAGGCTATGTGCTGCAAAGGAAATCTCATCATATCTGTCTCCCAAGTGTTGGATTAGGGAGTAGTTTTATAAGCATTTTCTGGTATGCTAGGTCTGTCATGTTAGAAATACATGATGCAACAAATTACTTTTGCAGGGAAAGCAAGCATAATAGCAACTTACATGCCTCAAAGTAATGAGGAATTCAGGGCATTCCTTAAAAATCAACATTCCAAATGTTAATTTTTGATAGTCTCTTAAAACAGAAATGGGTCAAATAGGAAAGGCCACATTAGAGATGTTGTCAACATCCACATTGTTGAGTGTAGTCATAGTTTTTAAGAAGCAGTTTTGTTGCAGACAGGTTTCTATTTCTATGGGACATCCTTAAAGTCAAAATGTTGAACAAGATTCTGAACTTGTACAAGTCAGCTTTCTCCAATCCTGAAACCCAGAGCCTTCTGATTTGTAGTATCTGCATACATAATTTTATTTGTTATGCTTTGTATATTAACTGTTAATATTTTACTTCTGTAAAAAGCAGCAATACACACAAAACATGTTGATTTAAAATTAACTGTAAGACTACCATTTATTGATTCATAAAATATTCATCATTTCTATAACTCTGATCACCTTTCCCTTTTTGATTCTAGTGCACAAAGAATAATTGCACTTCAACCATGGAATTGCCAGGTGGCTTACGTATTACTCTTCCTTAGTTCTTTCAGGTTTCCTAATTGTGATTTAAATGTTCATTTGATTCCTTTGCTTTTATAGAAAAGATTTCTTAGTTTTGTTTTTTACTTGTTCCCTTCTATTAGCATGCAATCAACATTGTACTAAATCTTCTTGTATATAATTGTATGTGACTTGGAATTTTGCACTTAGGATTCTGACCCTGTTTTCCATTTCCTTTTACTTTTGTTTCTCATTTAATAGCTGATTCAGTGCCTTCTAGCATGGGAATCTCATCTTATTTTGTTTTAGTTGTCTCATCATAAACCTTCCAAGTTATAAAATATTCAGAAGTGGTTTACCATGGCCTTCTTTTGTACAAGGTGGCCTGCAAGTCCCTACCTGACCACAAAGAAAGTAGGGCTCTGTTAGGGGAGGGAGGAAGCACTCCCACTGGGCTGCTAGGCAGAGGGGTGGGGTGGACTGTGCTGGGAGCAGGGAACACTCCCATTGGACTGCTGGTAGAAGTTGGGTAGGAACTTAAGGGCTGGGTAGTGGCTTACGGGCCACCCTGTACAGTAATAACAAGAATTAGTTTGAGATTTCTGCTATTGTCTATGAAAGATCTTCCATCAATGTCACCTTCTACTACTGCGGCTGCCCAGAAGCTGCTCTTCAGGCATTTCTCTGCTCCCATCACTACTGGTGATGTGGTTGTTAATTTCTATCTCAGATGGATGCATCTTGGGACCCATCTAGATTGCCTGCTGAACACCTAGAGCAGCTGGGAAAGCATTGGTTCCCATTCAGGGAGAGGAATGAGGTGCCTTTCAGCACAGATCTCCCATCCAAACAGGAACTGAACCTTTGAGTTTTATCAGATAGTTCCCCTGATCATTTGTGAACAGCCAGGAGAAGTGATTATTATTTTTTACATTTTGCTGATGCAATGCATCACTTCATTTAAAAATTAAAAAATTATTTGTATATGCATATTGGTGCTTGAAACTGCATGGTTTCAATTGGAAACACAGATAATTTTTTAAAAATTCCAACAATTTATATCTTCTTCTTCTTTGCTTCCTTTTTATCCCATTGAGCATTGTGGGAGATGCAAGGTGCTCTGGCACTTCTATCATTCTCCATTTGTGTTATCAGGCCTGTGCTGGCTCGGCGGGACACTGAGTTGTGTCCCTGTTCACCCCTACTTATAACATAAAATGGTGCCCTTAGATTGAAACTTATAACATAAAACGGCACCCTTGGACTGAAAAAAACCCAGTGCCCTCATCACTCCCTGTCCTGTGCCCTCTCAAGGTACCCAGCACAGGCTGAGGTGTTATCTGATGTTCTTGTAATATTTCTTCGATGTTATCTCTCCACCTTTTTCTGGGTCTGCCTTGTGGTCATTGTCCTTCTCCTCTTTCTACATATACCTTGTAAGGTATTGAATTCTAAAAGTGGCAAACCACTTTATTTGTTGTCTCTGTATGTAGTTCAAGATGGGTTCTATTCTAATTCTTTACCTTATAAACTCAACAGTTTGTATCGATATACCTATAAAGCAAAGGTATGAGTTCGGTGTCCGGAATGGGATGCCTACCCCTTGACCAAACCCTATAAGATTTGGCACACACGTACCATGCGCATGTGAGTAGGTCAAATTTCGGGGTCCCGAAGCCCATGGGGGTTTGCCCACTAAATTGATCTGCATAGGGGGGGTATATTCGACAGGAGGGTTTGTGTCTGCCCCAGTGCTAGACCAACTGGGTGGGTGGGATTGTGATGTCATTGCCGAGCTCACATCACAGGCCCACCTCTGGCCAGTGGGTTTCCCAGGCAACACTGGCACTCAGCTAGCCCGGTTGGGATCACCCGGGCGAAGCCGAGCACTCCTGCTAGTCACTTATATTCTGCCCCATAGTGCTTAGATCACTTCTGGGTAGTTCACAATATAATTAGCATTTTTTTGCCCACAACATGATAGGTACTCATTTTACTGACCTTAGAATGATGTTTACACCAGAAGCAGCCTTTGACAGTATATTATTTGACTGTATATCATACCTGTCAAGTATCCCAGATTGGCCGGGATTTCCCGTATTTCGGCGCCAATTTTTGTCCTTTCCCGGCTGGAGCAGCCGCTATCCCGGATCTTGGCAGTGGGGGGAAAGGAGTTACTGCGCACCCCTTCTGTGCAGCTCCTTTCTACGCATGCGTAGAACTTTTCTACGCATGCATAGAACCCTTCTATGCATGCGTAGAAGGGTTCTGTGCAGAAGGGGATGCGTAGAACCCTTCTACGCATACGTAGAACCAACCAGCGCAGAACAGTTTTGCGCAGGTCCATTGTACGCATGCGTAGAAGTGACCTGCACATAACGGTTCTGCGCAGGTCCATTGTACGCATGCGTGAAATCCTTCTACACATGCGTACAATGGACCTGCGCAAAATTATTCTGCGCAAAATTATTTGGCTTTTACGCATGCGTAAAACAGACCTGCACAGAACCATTCTGCGCAGGTCCCATATTGTCCGGAGCCGCGCTTGACAGGTATGCTGTATATAAAAGTAATTTAATAATAATAATTTTCTCATTTTGTGTATATTTGAGTCAGTGAGTATTACTGTATGATTAAACTTAAAGTTCTAGTTCTGGAAGTAATGGTTAGATGGTGGTTTTTTTGTTTTGTTTGCTTTGTTTGATTATTTTGAGGAATGAAAATAAAATGAGATTGGCTTGAGTTCTAGTTCTTAGTCTTGCATACAATACACTGATTCTTTAATCTTTCCCCAGTCTTCTAGCCCATAGGCTGGCTCCAGCTCCCAATGCTTTATTCATTCAGCCCACACCACCTTCGTGGCTCCCGGGGGCATTTTGTTTCCACTTCCAGGAGTGACAAGGGTGGTGCTGGTTGGATGAATTGGCATTGGGGGCTGGATCTGGCCCATGGACCATAGTTTGGGCACCTCTGATTTAATAAGATAAAATGGCAGCCTAAAATCTATCTCATCCTGTGGCAAAACAGATTGCAAGGTGTGTTTTACTTCCGCTTCCGGTGGGAGGAACCACGTGACCGGCCCACTGAACTACATGTCTGGCCCATGACCTGAAAGGTTTGGGCACCCCTGTTCTAGCTCTTCCCTCCAGACTTCAGCAAATTTCCATTAACCGGGGTGGGTGGGTGCTTTCTTGCAATGCATTTTATTTTTCTTTCTTCTTTGCAGAAGTTCATTATATTAATTCCCATACATGCGCTTTTGTCAGCACTCTTCACCTAAAATTTCCATCTTTTATAGTAATTGCCCAATTGTTGTTTTACACGGTCCCATTTCTTTCATATGCGTGATATTTTCTCTCGTTGAGTGGAACAAGAAAAGAAACAGATATTTTAATTATCCTCATCGTGGAGATTAAACTTTCACATGAGTTTCAAACTATCTAGAAGTGCAACAAAGAATTATAATGCAACATATTAAATCATCCTTATCCCCAAGATTGTTTTTCTTTTAACAGAGAATGCCTTTGAAACAGTGGGCAACAATAGGCTGTTACAGCTATTGGATGATAAGAACATAACAACATAAGAACAGACTTGCTGGAACAGGCCACAGCCCATCCAGTCCAGCATTCTGTCTCACACAGTGGCTCACCATTTCCTTCAGGGTATTCCCAAGGAGATGCCTTCACTTGCTTAGGATTCCCTGGATATGGCATTGAGAGATATCCTGCCTATCTCTCCAACCCAGAGGTTGTTCTTAGGTATCCATAATTATAGCCATTGATACCCTTGTCCTCCATGAACTTGTCTAATCCTTTCTTAAAGCTGTCAAGACTGACAGCTGTCACCACTTCTTCTGGCAGGGAGTTCCATAGACCAGTGATCCTCTGGGTGAAAAAGTACTTTCTCTTATTTGTTTGAGAACTAGTACCCAAACGTTTCATGGAGTGCCCCCTAGTTCTTGTGTTGTGCGATAGGGGAAACAGTTTTCCTTATCTACTTTGTCCACACCATGCATGATTTTATAAACTTCAAACAGGTCACCTCTTAGACGCCACCATTCAAGAGTGAAGAGGCCCAACTGTTGCAGCCTTAGATGGTAAGGAAGGTGTTCCAGATAAATTATATTACACTAGCATATTTGCCTGGACTTCGTCCGGGACGGACCTAACCAGGGACAGGGAAGGGGGCCCATGTCGCCTTGGGATCGCCCCCTCGCTGTTTCGAGGCCAGTCTGGGAACAGCGTGGGGGAGTGGTAAGAGCGTCAGGCAGTTGTGCGCAAGGGAAGGCACCTTTGTGGACAACTGCCTGCCACCTTGGGATCTCCCCCACCCTGCTGTTTCGAGGCCAGTCTCAGAACAGCAAGGGGGAGTGGCAAGGGTGACAGGCAGTTGTGTGCAAGCGAAGGGAAGTTCTCCCTTGAGGAGAATTGCCTGCCGCCTTGGGGAGATGCTCGCCGGAGAAGGGGTTTGGCTTCTTCGGCAGGCAAGGGCCATTTGGAGCGTCACGTTCGGGCCTTGTCTCATGGAGAACTTAGAAGGGGCCTGCTTTCTCCGGCAGGCATGGGCACAGCCTTACCCTCTGCCATTGCCAGCACGAACAGCAAACTGTTTGTGCCCAGGAAGCACGTGGCCCTGGCCCCACCTCTCCTGTGCTGGTGCCGGCCGAGCTGATTAGCTGGTGTGTGGTGCAGGGGATTGTGGGGCCTGTAGTTTTCTTTGTTTTGGTGTTTGTGGGGCGCACAACCCACCCATGGCACCCAGATTTTGGCTATACAATCTGGGTTGTGGATGGAAGGCATGAGCCAGGGGGCTGTGTGGCCTTGTCCTGGTGTATGGAAATGTATTCGGGACTCACGGGCGCCCACTCCTGCTTTATTTATAAAGATAAGTTATCACAGGAAATCGCTCTGCTGATTTTGGTGAAGCAAACCCACATTAGTAACAAAGCAACAAATAAATGGGGGACTGCAGTAGCTCAAGTGGTTAAGATGCTGACTGGAAGGTTGGCAGGTCACCAGTTCGAGACCCGAGTATTGCACAACGGAATGCTCTCCCCTCTCTGTCCCTGCTCCTGCCAACCTAGCAGTTTGGAAGCAAGAAATTGCAAGTAGATAAATAGGGACTACTTTGACAGGGAAGGTAACAGCATTCTATGTGCTCTGGCGGCTAGGCATGCCTGCTACATGTCCATGGAAATGTCTGCAGATGCAGACAGTGCTTGCTCTTTGGCTGCAAACAGAGATGAGCACTGAACCCTAAAGTCAGATACGACTGGCTTTTGAGGAAGGGCAAATTTTACCTTTACTTACAAATAAATAATCATATGCTGGTAAATTTAGGAATGCAGGCATTCATCATGACAATCTCTGTAGCCACTCCCACCCCCATTAAGGTGAGTTCAAATATAGCAGCAGTCCAATTGGTTTTCATACATGGTCCATGGAGAACAGGTATTTTGTTGTTGGATCGGGGCCCGAAGTGGGCTGGATATGTTAGATCGGGGCCCAAAGCGGGCCGGAGGGTCCCGGAGGAGACTTGTCAAGCAAAACACGTGAGGCAAGATGAGCGAAGACTAGTGTTTATTGATGACAAATCAGAACCTTTTATGCCTGCCTGATCTGGCTGCGTGCATACGTTGCACGTAGCGGTACAGAGGAAGCCCTGAGTCCACACATCATGTTTACACAAGTTAGTTGGGGAAGTCTTCACCGGGGGAAGTTTCTTATCTAGCTAATTAGCTGCCGGGGACATGCATTGTTCCTCGCTATCGGGAGCAAACAAGTGGCCGAAGTTGACTCTCAGGCTTTAGGGCTTCTGCAGATACAAGATTACCCATTAGGTGCCTATTGAGTTAACCATCTGCGATCTTTAGCTCTCTATTGTCCTAGCTGCCTGAAAGGCCAGCAATTGGTGAATCAAGCTATATCTAATATTCCGCTCCCCAATTTCTGTCCCCTCGAAACCAACAGCTCGAAGGAGTGATCTCCCATAACTGTGGTTCTGTCAGGGACAGCTGTGCCAATTGTGTGCGTAGAACCCACATTTGGTAAAGTGAATGGTTCTTCGTTGCTTCTCCAAAACCAACCATCCCCTAATATTTTTCATTACAGCTGGTATAGGTTGCAACAGTATACCATTGCAGGCGCACCCCCCAATAAAGGACTCAGACACTGGTAAAAGTGGATAACAGCATTGGGCCACATTTATTGATTCATGCCCTAGTCCGAATTATAAATTTCTATTGGTAATTGACCAATTATAATTCTTAAGGCAAGCAGGCCGAAGTAACACTGGTAAGGTACCACCCAAAATTGCCGACGGCAATTGTTACAATGTATGTATTTGTATCCATTTGTTTGTTGACAACAAACAAATTGTTGACCGTAGTTAAGATCTAACTAATGACCCCACCCTCTGACGCGTATCCGTGAAATCACGGGGTGATGCATGCTGTCTAGCTGTAGCCATCACCCCGTCGCCTGGTTCGTCGTTGACCGGACAACGTTTAACCAACTTATGCCTGTCTAGTGTTGTCCAGTCAATTGCGAACCTGCCGGATACCTGTGGGTCATAAATGTTTACCTTACCAGTGCTACCCGCCCATGTGACCAAAGTCAACAGCAGCAACAGAAACCCCTATATCAAACCATAGCAACAGTGTGGGATGGGCGAAAAAAACAGGACCCGAGAGCCAATTGTGGGTCCCAGCCAAAAATTCCCACCCGGCCCCGAAGCGACCAAAATATCACACTGTTAACTAGGGAGGGGGTGGAGGGGAAAAACTTCTCCGCTCCGTCGCTTCGCAAAATGGCAGCTCGGCTGCCTCGTGGCCACCCCTTTTATAGAGGAGCTGGCCACGCCCCCTAACTACCCGGATGCCTTCGTCCGATGGGGGGGCCCGCAAAGAGCGTGGCGGCCATTTTGGCGCCGCGCTTGCATTGCAGGCGCACCCCCCAATAAAGGACTCAGACACTGGTAAAAGTGGATAACAGCATTGGGCCACATTTATTGATTCATGCCCTAGTCTGAATTATAAATTTCTATTGGTAATTGACCAATTATAATTCTTAAGGCAAGCAGGCCGAAGTAACACTGGTAAGGTACCACCCAAAATTGCCGACGGCAATTGTTACAATGTATCTATTTGTATCCATTTGTTTGTTGACAACAAACAAATTGTTGACCGTAGTCAATATCTAACTAATGACCCCACCCTCTGACGCATATCCATGAAATCACGGGGTGATGCATGCTGTCTAGCTGTAGCCATCACCCCGTCGCCTGGTTCGTCGTTGACCGGACAACGTTTAACCAACTTATGCCTGTCTAGTGTTGTCCAGTCAATTGCAAACCTGCCGGATACCTGTGGGTCATAAATGTTTACCTTACCAGTGCTACCCGCCACACGGGGAGGCTTCCCAAAAAGGCTCACCGCCCCCCCAAGACCGTCAGCTCGGTCAACAGGCCTGCTTGCCAGTCCGCTAACCAGAGGTCCATACCCCCCTGCGACAGATGGGCCCCATCCCCTGAGTAAAGCTCTTAATTTTGCAGACTGATGGTGGGGAGGCGAATGACGCGTCCCCCACCCTATTCAAAAAGGAACCGGGCAATAGCCCTGTTCACGGAGCGTCGGCTCAGTCAAGTGCCTCGAGGCCGAACGCTCCCCAGTAAGCGTACCGCGACATCATGTCCGACCACTTGAGGGTTGTGGCAGGCCACACATAATGTGAGTAGGGCAGGTCACTGCAAATCGCAAGCTTCCGCGATAGGCCAGTGACCCGCCCCCAGCCATCGCCCCCAAGGTACATAACCAGGACATCAGGCGAGTCAGCATCCCTGATGTAGAAAAGGAATGGCAACAGTTCCCGCCACAACATGCCACGCTTACCACACCACCTGAGACGTACGGGTGCACCCAGTCCCAGTCGGGGTCCCACTCTGTCGCCGCAGCGTAACGCGCTGCCCTGTGCAGCGTAACGCGCTGCCCTATGCAGTATTTAACGAACTTTACATCCCCCCAACCCGGGTCGAGCCGATCGTTGTTTTCCTTGTGGTCCACGTCCCGCACCGAATTGTAACGTAGTTAAGACTTTGCATTTACCTGTTGTGGCGTACTGACACGGATGGACCAACACGATCTGATTTTCCATGCTGCCTGCAGGAACTGTGTTTTTGTCGACTCACCCGGTCTTGTTTGTCATGTGAGGGGGGAGAGGGAGGGGGACTGGTTCCAATACTGCCTTCATGTTATACACATGCCTTTATGTTATACACTTGATGTGCCTTGTCTTCATGTATATGTACAGATAGACCTTGATATTCCAAGACCCCTCAAGTAGTAGTTCAGTGAACCACTGTGTTTTTCACAACCATTAGTTAGGATATTAAATATTGTTCATTTGGCACTTTTCCGGGAGTGTTTGTTTCCATTACCGCATCCCTCCAGGCCTGGGACAGGCGGAGGCAGCGTGGGGGCCGGCACAAGAGGGCCACTCATGCCTGTACCGGCAATTCTTCCCATTGCAGGAACCATTGGACAAGAAAGTCCAGCACAGCAGGCGGGCTGGAACCCCCTGCCCCGCCCCTGCCCCGCCACCTGGCGGGGTGCCTGCGCTGGGGCCGCTCGCTGGACCGCATGTCCACAATGGTATCTCTCCCCAGGCGCAGGGCGCGTGGGAGTCATGTACAGAAGCCACAGCGTCTGGCAGGGCTCATCCCACCTCATCTCGGGGTGCAGAGGAATCCGCATACGGAATTCCACATCATAAGCCAACCACGACGGGCCCTGGAAGTTGACCATCGCCCGGTAAACGTGGTCCAAATACTGGACCATCGGAATCGCCAAATCCAGCCGGGCCCTGAGGTAGACCGCCACGTATGAGGTAGGCCGGCAACCGGTTGGCCCACGTACGTGGCTGCTTGCGACGACGTGCCTGCTCCTTATCCTTCTCATCTTGCCCCTCCCTCTCCTCTATGGTGGGCTCTCTGGTAAGGAGGGAGAAGATGTCCACATACTTCCCACGCCAGATCTTTTCCTTGGTGGCTTGGGCCAAATGGTCCCCCAGGGGCAACAAATACCCCGCAGTCGGCAATGCCGACACAGGAACGGCGGGAACTGCGGGCATCTGAAAAGGAGCCTGGACCAACCCGGTCACCCCTAAAACCTTCCCAACTGTGCAAGTAGTACCCCCCACACCGGGGCCCTGGGTGAGAGCTGGAGTCACCGGGTGGGCCGTCGGCAGCCGAACCGCTGCACCACCCGTGCGAGGCCAAGGCCATTGAAACCCCCCCAACATTGCCATGTGTGTGGGTGCGCTAGATTGAAACACATACTCACATGCTGCACCCCCATGGGCCGCCCCCACCGGGGGTTCTGACCCACTGGGGGCGTCGGAGCTCACGACCGCATCTGAGCTCGCCGACGGGGCCTGACCAACACCGGCCTGTCGATTGGGGAGCTGCGAGGCAGTGGCCGATGCCGGGCCACGCGCCTCAGTCAGCTCGACCCGTCCCGCCACCTGCCGCTGCCCAGCACACGATGGACGAATCTGCACCCCAAAAGGGGTCCCCTGGGTGGTTACCCTGGCCAGTGAAGCCTCGAGGGCCGCAACGCGGGCCAGAAGGGCCTCCACACTGACGTAGCCCCCCAAGCCAAGAGGGGGCAAAGGGCCGGCCGGCCCACTAACTGCAGGCACGGGTCCAGATCCCTGGACCTCGGGGCCCATATAGGGCCATGATCCCAGGCCTGGCCCTGGGGCCGGGGAGAACCCTGCCAGGGGAGAGAGCTGAAACCCCCCGCAGGCAGCTGCGCACCAACGGGGGAAGGCCCCGCAGAATGGGCCGTGCCAGAGGCAGTGGCCACTGCTTGCGGGCCGAGGGCCGCGGCCCCTACAGGGCCGGTACGCAGACCTCCAGCCCCAGGCTAAGGGGGAATCAACCCCATACCACCGGTCCCGGTGAGCTCGGGCAAAGGAGGCTGCTGGGTAGGCGCGGCCGCGGTCCTCCGACCCGGCTGGCGCCTCCGCGCAGAACGAGCCGCGTTCGCAGCCGCCTTCTTCTTAGAGGGCATCGCAGCTAACCGATGGGAAGCCGAAAAGGAGAAAATTCAGCAGCCAAGAGGCTTCCCGGTGAAGGTAAAAGCGACGGAGGTAAGAGGGAAAAACTTCTCCGCTCCGTCGCTTCGCAAAATGGCAGCTCGGCTGCCTCGTGGCCACCCCTTTTATAGAGGAGCTGGCCATGCCCCCTAACTACCCGGATGCCTTCGTCCGATGGGGGGGGGGGCGCAAAGAGCACGGCGGCCATTTTGGCACCGCGCTTGCATTCTTGTGAGAAACCTTTTCTTTCCCAGTAACTGGGATTGCAGTTATCTCTGGTATTCCTAAAACTTTGAACCTTTGATCAGTGTCCATTGGTTCTGTCAGACCATTGCAAATAAAATGTGGCTTTCTGTTTTCACACACTTTTTTTATAAAAGGACCTGAATTATTTCTACCCAAACACATACATCCCATTGCATAACCACTGTCTGAAAACTATCCTAAGATTTAACAAAGATGGATGGCTTTCATGGCATTGCTTACTATGGTTCTCAGCACCCGCCCCTAAGGTAGAAAAAACAGGTAAACATGGCCAATTTTTTTAAAAAAAGGTTCATGGGAAACATGCTGTACAGGCATGGACTGGTTGAGTAAAAGGTGAAGGGAGGATGTTACCATGAGTTGGTAAGAATGTGCATTCTAGACCAAAGGTGGACAGCTGCTGTCCTGTTTGAAACATTTACCTTGGAGACTTCTTACTTGCTGGTCATGTTGCTCTCTACACATGGAGGGTGGCTTCTGCATCCAGTGGGGGCCTCCTCATATGAACCGGTCCACCAGACCCTTGATTATCAGGATTTCTGATGCACAAGGAGAGCTTCTATAGAGACTCTCCCTTTCAGATGGTTAAGAAGCTCGCCTTGTTAGCTGGAAGATAGTGAGTTGGCAGTTCGAGAACCGGGTGCTGCATGACAGATTGAGCGCCTGTCTCTGTCCCAGCTCTTGGGACATGAAAGGAGCCTCATTTGGACATTCCCTGAGCGGAGCTTCTTCTGCAAAAATCCTTTCAACCCAGAATAATTTTTGACATGAAATTATTACTATTATTGTCCAAAAAGGGTGGAATGAAAATGACAATGGAGTAAATGAGGCTCCTTGCATGTCACTGTATGCCAGGGATTCCTAACCTTTTCAAGCCAGGGGCCAGGTCACGCTCTCTCTCTTAGGTTGGGAACCCCTGCTGTACACAATTAGAGAACAACAGTGTAGGTTCTTTGTGAAAATGCAAATTCCATTCCAGCCCTGTTTCCTGAGTTATATACAGTGTGAACTATAAAACTAGCTTTTTTCAATTTTTGTAAAATGTCTTTTTACACACACACACAGAGAGAGAGAGAGAGAGAGAGAGAGAGAGAGAGAGAGAGAGAGAGAGAGAGAGAGAGAGAGAGAGAGAGAGAGAGAGAGAGAGAGACTCTCTCTCTAACTGTTCTGTTGCTCCAAATGAGGATGTCCTGTACATTATGAGCCAGTTTCTTCTCTCATTATTCCCCGCCTTAACAATTAATGTTTAATGTAGGTTTGTTAGCTGTAATGTAAAACTAAAGTACCTACAATCAATTTACAATTCTGATGTGCCTAATATGTTCAACAAAAGCTCTAGATCAGGAATGGACAATTTATTTTAGGTCAAGGCCTAAATATGTTTTTGAGTGAGCAGCAGGGCCTCTGCACTGGCAGTCTGTGCACATCCCACCTGCTACCTGCCAAATCCTACTACAGGGTGTTGGGTGAAGTTTCCATGCTTCTGCCTCCATCCCAGAAGTATGGAGTAGCATTGTTTAGTGTATGGGACCAAAGACACCAGGACAGCCGAAGAGCTGGCTTAACACAACTTTATTACATGCTGGTCAGAGGGAACATGTGGTAATGGCGGACGAACAGCTCAATATATACAGTGGCTATACATTTGAATGTGGCTCCTTGATAGCCTATTGGCTACAGGCTGCGTGACATCATTGCAGGTCACGCCCTTCTTGTCCGGGTGAAGGTAGTGGCGGGAATCTTCCCGCGCTGTTGTTCAAGGTGAGTCTTGGACCAATGAGCTTGGACGCTCGCTATTGCCATCTAGTGGTCACTAGCTCGCGTCCTATTAAGGTTACAGTGATGCAGCTGGAGGTTACAATGTTGCACATAGAAAAGGTTACATTGGATACACATGGATAGGTACATTGTTTAAAGGCACAGGCTTTAGGACACAACACCCCTCCCCCCTAGGATGAGACGAAGTCTCTTAGCCAAGATGGTTTATTGCACTCGCGTTTGGGCCGCGATGTGGGTTGGCCCGCCCTGGGGCCGCTCCCGCTTCCTTGTTCCCTGGACCCTTGTCCTGTAATGGGAGAGGGAGACTTGTTAGAGGCTTGCTGCGGTTTTGCAGCTTTAGGGGAAAGGGTGGATTCCGTTGTGGTTGAACCGGGGGCACCAGGGGCTAACGTAAAACCCCTCTTCTCACTTGGATGGGTGGGGGACCACTCCGAAACCCCCCCCCCCGGTTCTGGAAATCAAAATTAAACTCTGTTGGGGGATCCCGCGGGATATCTATGAAGATGAATTCCTTCTCCTCCCCCCTTGGTGGGGACTCTGGACCCCCCTCCCCTCCCCCTTGGGCTAAACGGGTGGGGGAGAACCCTAACGCTGAATTTGTGTTCGCGCCGTCGGCGCCCTGCCTTCCTGGGACCCGGCTCCGGAGCTGGTCCGCGTGTCGCCGCCACAGTAGACCCGTGTTGGTCTCCACGCGGTACGACACAGGACTGGTCTGTTCCACGACCACCCCCGGTACCCAGGCTGGCCCCGCGCTGGCGTAGTTCCTGCAATGCACCGGGGCACCCACACTGAAAATCTTGGTGGCCTCTACCCCTATGTTCCTCCCCTTATCCTCGACTCTCGTGGGGTCTAGTCTAGTGAGTATGGTGGTTAGTTTCCTGCGCATGAGAAGCTCCGCAGGGGAGTAGCCTGACGCTAGCGGGGTCACCCTGTACCCTAGCAGAAACTGACACACTTGCAGGTTGAGGTCCCCGGGGCCCATGCGCCACAGCGCATCCTTCGTGGTGCGTACGAGGCGCTCCACTTGGCCATTGGTGGCCGGATGGAACGGGGCGGAGGTGATATGCCAGATGGCGTTGATCTCTGTGAATGCCCTGAACTCAGCGGACGTGAAGCAACTAGCGTTATCGCTAATTAGAGTGTCGGGTATGCCGAACGTGGAAAAAATCCTCCACAAATGCTTAATTGTCGCGGCCGATGAGGTGCTCGTGACTGGGATGACCTCCAACCACTTGGAGAAAGCGTCCACAACAAGGAGAAACAGGGTTCCTTGGAACGGGCCCGCGAAATCTATGTGCACCCGGGACCACGGCCCCTTAGCTGCGTCCCATTCCCTGTGGGGGAGGCGGGCCTCCTCCGGTCTGGAGCATTGGCAGCTCTCGCAAGTGCCGACCATGTGCTCGATGTCAGCGTCTAACTGGGGCCACCAGAAGTAACTTCGGGCCAGCGCTTTGAAGCGCACAATTCCGGGGTGGCTGACGTGCAGCAGTTTAAGCACCCGCGGTCGAAGGGATGTGGGGACCACCACCCGCTGCCCCCACAAGAGGCACCCCCTCTCTAGGGACAGTTCCAGCTTCTTCCTAAAAAATGGGGCGAATTCCTCTGCTGGGGAAGACGCCGGCCACCCCTTCTGTACCCAGGAGCAAACCGCCGCCAACGTCTTGTCCTTCCTTGTTGCTGTAGCAATGTCGGCGGGCACTACGGGGGGCGAATCCAGCACCTCTATCATGAGAACCTGATGGTCTCGCTCCCCCTTGCTCACCTGGCTGGGCGTCAGGGGGAGGGGGGACCTGGATAGAGCGTCCGCGTGGCTGATCTCTTTCCCGGGCCGGTACACCAACGTGTGCTGGTAGGCGTTGAGAAAAATGGCCCACCTAAGCATTCTCGGGGACAGGATCTGTGGTGTGGGCTTATCTGCGGTAAAAATGCCTAGTAGGGGCTTGTGGTCAGTCACGATGGTGAAGGGGCGGCCATACAGAAAATCGCGAAATTTTTTGGTCCCCGCAACTATCGCCAGCGCCTCCCTGTCTGTCTGGGCGTAGTTTCTCTCCGCTTGGGACAGGGACCTGGAGTAAAATGCTATTGGGGCCTCCCTCCCGTTTTCCAACACGTGGCATAACACTGCCCCCACCCCCACTGGGGATGCATCACAGATCAGTACCACCGGCCGTTTGGGATCGAAATGGGTCAGAATGGCGTCAGACGCCAGGAGTTGTTTCAGTTCCGTGAATGCCCTCTCCTGGTCATCGCCCCACTCCATGCCGCGTCTTTCTTGAGCAACTTGTGAAGCGGCTCAGCCACCGCAGCCTTCCGTGGAAGGAAGGAGTGGTAGAAATTTAGGAGCCCTAGGAACGACTGCAACTCGGGCTTGGATGTGGGGCGAGGGGCTTTCTTGATGGCGGCCACCTTGGATTTGGACGGTTTGATCCCCTCGGGTGTTACTTGGAACCCTAAGAACTCAACCTCCTTCGCGAAGAAGACGCATTTGTCTTTTCGCAACCTCAACCCCGCTCGTTCGAACGCCGCCAGGACCTTGTTTAGCCTTTTAGCCAACTCAACCTCACTCCCCCCCGTTATCAATACGTCATCAAAATATGGTAAAACGCTGTCCAGCCCTTTGAGGAGGCGTTCCACGAGCGAGTGGAAAATTCCAGGCGCCGAGTTCACGCCGAATTGGAGGCGCGTCACCTGGAACACCCCCTTATGCGTGATTATGGTCTGTGCAGCAGCTGCGGCAGGGGTTACCATTAGTTGCTGATAGGCCTGTGCCAGGTCGAGCTTAGCGAAACACTTTCCCCCATGTAACCTGGCTAGCAAATGGCTGACCACCGGCACCGGGTACGCATTAGGGCGGATTGCCTTATTAATGGTGCACTTATAATCGGCGCAAATGCGAACCTCTGCATTGGCCTTCAATGCTGTGACAATTGGAGTTTCCCACTCCGCGGAATCAACAGGAACAAGAATCCCCTGGCCCACTAATTTGTCCAGTTCCGCCTCTATTTTGTCCTTGAGTGCAAAAGGCACCCTGCGCGGTTTAAGTCTGATTGGGCGGACCTCCGGGTCCAGGTCGAACGTCACTGGGGGTCCATTGAATTTCCCAAGTCCCTTCTTGAAGACTTCGGGGTGCGCGTCGCACACCTCCTGTATCGGGTCAGACCCCACGGCGTGCACCCCCCCAATGAACAGACCCAGGGGTTGAAACCATTGAGTCCCGAGGAGGCTGCAATTACCTCCCTTAAGGACGACTAGGGGGAGTTCCGCGGCGTGCCGCTTGTACTGAACCTGGAAATTCCCAACCCCCAACACCGGGATACTGTTCCCTTGCATGTCCCGAAGCGTGGACCTCAACGCTTTGAGCTTGGGCTGTATGCGGGGGGCAATTCTCAAAAACTCCCTCTGGGAAATAATGGAGTAAGAGGAGCCAGAGTCAATCTCCATCCTAACAGGGGCCCCTTGCACCAGTACCTCAACAAAGTAACGGGGGTGTCCCATGGACATGCTGAAAACCGGGGCGTCGTCGTCGCTGTCGTCGGAGATGCGGCCCACGCCGTCCGGCTTCCTCGTGGGCCGGGCGCCATCCTTCGGTCTCGTCGAGCGGTCTGGCCTCGCTGAGCGGTCGGGTGAGCTCCTCCGGTCCTTTCGCCGTTGTCTGCAGACTTTGGCGATGTGCCCGCGGCGGCCGCAGTTGTGGCACTCGGCTTTTCTGAACGGGCACTTCGCGCGGTCGTGAGCCGCCCCGCAGCCGTCGCAGCGCCGTCCCTTCTTCCGGACCCTCCGGACGTCCTCGTCGTCGCTGCTTTCGGCGGATGATTTCGAAATTCGCCGGGCCGCGTGCACCGAACCCTCTGTTTTGTCGGCCTTCGGCCGCCAGTCCTGGAGCTCCTGCACCCCGGCCTTCGTGGCTTCCGCGGCGTGTGCCGCCTTCAGGACCTCCTGCAACGTGGGGGGCGGCTCCTGATTCATTAGCATGCGCTGAAACTCGGCGTCCTTCAGGCTGCATAGCACGCAGTCCCTGAGGGTGACTTCTAAGTTCTCCCATTTGCATGGGCCGGCAGCCAGGCGCAGGGCCGCTACGAAAGCGGCGACCGACTCATCAGGCGCTTGGACTCGCCTCCAAAACGCGCTCCGAGCGGGAAACATCGCTACCGAGGGCCAGAAATGGTCTCGCAACACCATCAGGAGCTCTTCTGCCTTGAATTCAGCCGCCTTTTTGGGTGCGATGAGGTCAATCAGGACCCTCTTGCCGTCGTGCCCGAGCATTCTGGTAAGGATGGCTCTTTTCTTTGCCTCGTCCTTAACCTCGAACTCCACCAGCGCGCCTTGGAAGTCCATTTCGAAGAGTTCCCAATCTTGCGGTTTCTGGATGTCGAAACCGGTGTATGTCTTGGTCCCGTGGGCAGCCATGATCCCATCCTCGTCGCCAATTTAGTGTATGGGACCAAAGACACCAGGACAGCCGAAGAGCTGGCTTAACACAACTTTATTACATGCTGGTCAGAGGGAACATGTGGTAATGGCGGACGAACAGCTCAATATATACAGTGGCTATACATTTGAATGTGGCTCCTTGATAGCCTATTGGCTACAGGCTGCGTGACGTCATTGCAGGTCACGCCCTTCTTGTCCGGGTGAAGGTAGTGGCGGGAATCTTCCCGCGCTGTTGTTCAAGGTGAGTCTTGGACCAATGAGCTTGGACGCTCGCTATTGCCATCTAGTGGTCACTAGCTCGCGTCCTATTAAGGTTACAGTGATGCAGCTGGAGGTTACAATGTTGCACATAGAAAAGGTTACATTGGATACACATGGATAGGTACATTGTTTAAAGGCACAGGCTTTAGGACACAACACATTGTTGGGAGGAAAAGCAAGATGTAGGCAGCTCTGTGGTGCAGGCATACCTGTCAAGCATGGCTCTGGACAATACGGGACCCGCATAGAAGGCTTAGCTGGAGCTCTAAAGGCAGCTGGATATTGTCACCGCCTGAGAGCTCCACGGACAGAATGGAGCGGCTCTGGGCTTAGTGACTGCCTTGGCACCTACGTACCGGGCCCTGCTTCAGCTGGAGCACAGCTGTGACCCTACTGTACTGTATTTTTTATGCTTGTTTGAATTGTTTATGCACATTTTTGTATTATTGTATATCTAACTTGTATTTTGATGATGTATATTGATGTATATTGATTGTATTGTTTATATTTTATTGTATTGTGCTTTTGTATTACTGCATGTTGGGAACCGCTCTGAGTCGCCCGTTGGACTGAGATAGAGCAGTATATAAATTAAAAATTGATTGATTGATTGAACCCTTCTGCGCATGCACAGAAGCCTTCTACGCTTGCGCAGAAGCCTTCTGCTCATCCCCTTCTGTGCAGAACCCTTCTGCGCATGTGAAGAAGGGTTCTGCACAGAAGGGGATGTGCAGTAACTACTTTTTCCCACCGTCAAATTATGGGATACGGCGGGTCCAGGTGGGAAAGTAGAAAAGGTCGCGCTGAATTACGGGAAATCCCGGCCAATACGGGATACTTGGCAGGTATGGGTGCAGGAGGATGACATAACATCACCCTGTGCTTCTAGAGGTCTGCGTGGGTTGACCACAGTGGACAACCATCTGATGCTATCTGTTCAGGGGTGAAGGTTGCCTCAGCAACATTTAAACAAAGTCAGCAAACTTGGATCAAAAGGTTCCCTCTATACCTGGGCAGCTTTGAGAGGCCAGGGGGCTGCACAGGCCCATTCCCAGACCATGGAATGCTGCACATGCTCTTTTGCCTCCAAGAAGTACTTTATATATATTTAACTTAAACAAATGGCTGCACTTCTTCCTGGCTTTATACATTGTATAAAGCCCCCCCCCCACACCCCCCCACACCCCCACACACGAGTAGGGCAGGTTTTCTACCCTTCTGGTTGTAGGAAATCTTTAGCAGTTCTCACACTGTTTTCTGTGATATTGTGCCAGGCCCATGTTGTGACCTTCTGATCTGCTAAAAAAACACTCATTTGAATTTTAATCTCTGCACATTTTTTTCTTCTTTAAAACTTTAGGTATGGATGCTAATTGACATGATGATGTAGTTTCAAATGTGTGGCTGTAATCCTCTGAAGTAATTTACACACTGTGCTTTGATCAGAACATTTCAATGCAAACATAATGTCCTATTAGGAAACTATGAATAGTTACTTTTGGAGCTTGTACAATGATTTCAGTTCATTATTAGTACCATTTGAAATCACAAATGAACGCAGGAGAAAAATAATTAAGCAAAATAGCAGAATAACTCCATAAAGAACATCTAATCAATTTAGATTAGATCCTAGCAGGCGTAACTTGTGTTTAATATATAGGATCCTTTGGGACAAAAAACATGAATTGTATAGGACATAGCCAATTTAATTGAGTAAAAAGATTGCTGGTTCTGGAGTAATTTTTCCATAATTGTTCCTCTTCTGCATAAAATTTAATATTAAGGTTACAATGAACATCATTTTAAAATAGTTCCTCTGTAATAGCTCCTTAAATATTACTTCCAAACAGCTCATTGGAGATTTAGCTATATTATGACTCTTGAATGTACTAAGAATTTTACACCTATAATTCACACAGTTATTTGCATTCATTATACTGTGTGTCGTAATGTATAAAACAGATAGTTTAAAAATAATCATTAAAAATAGGTGTATGTGTGAGTGTTTAAACATTGAAATATCTGTATGGGTGTAGATAGATATTTTTCTTTTCTTTTTTAAATCCCACTTGAATCCATCTTGATGGAAGGCATCAGGTTTATCAATACTGACCTGGGGCTGATGAGGACTTTGCGTGCCAAACGTTCCCAGGACCAGAAAGTGACTCGCGGAGCAGGATCAATGGTATGGGTGACACGCTGTGATGCAGAAGGCAGATTAATGGCCACAGCATATTTGCAAGATAGCCATCATGAACGCCAATATTCGGAATCAGATACGGCACAGGAAGAAGAAGCTGGCATTACACTCAGTGATATACTATATCGAGAAAGTTAACAGCAACAATGAAATATTCAAACCGTGATGACGAAACCTGGCACTTCAGATGTTCTTGGACTTCAATTCCCGGAAGCCCAAGCACCCTGTGAATCCACACGAATGGGTTTACTGCAATTCATCTGGCCCACACTGCTCTCATCACTCCCAGAAGTGGAAGTAAAATGCACCCGTACAGATCCTCACCGTGACTCTCCTGGGTCCATGCCACTGGCCTGGGATGGGAGACTCAGCTCACCTGCGGCTGCCTGCTCCGCCCCTCCTGGCCCTGCCTGCCAGAGGGGTTTGAAAAGGACATCAGAGCCACTGCTGCAGAGGGTCCTTGCTGCGTCTCTCCCGGGCCCACGCCACCCGCCCGGGATGGGAGACTCAGCTCATATGCTGCTGGCTGCTTTGCCCCTCCCTGCCCCTCCTGGCCTTGCCTGCCAGAGGGATTTGAAAAGGACGTTGGAGCTGCTGCTGCAGAGGGTCCTCACCGCGCCTCTCCTGGGCCCATGCCACCGGCCCGGGATGGGAGACTCAGCTCACCTGCACCTGCCTGCTTCGCCCCTCCTTGCCCCTCCTGGCCCTGCCTGCCAGAGGGGTTTGAAAAGGACGTTGGAGCCGCCGGGTCAAGGTTCTCCCTGGTTCCGCCGTGGACGTTTGAGCCTGGGGCTCCATTACGGACACTAGGTGGTGCAGGGCATTGCAACTGTGTAACTTTGGTAATGTGACAAATGGTATATTGGCTTGTTAGTGTATTGTATATTGTAATTTGTTTAATTTGAATCCTGTAATTTGCATTTAGTGATATTGTATTTTCTGACTTGTAGCTGTAATTTGCATTTGTAACTGTATTCTTTTTTGTATTTGTTGTAATTGCATTTTTGATATACTGTATTTTGTATACTTTTTCTATGTTGTAAATACTGCTTTGGGTCGCCCATTGGCTCGAAGAAAGCGGGGTATAAATAATAAATGAAATGAAATCCACTTCCGGGAACAACGAGGGCAGCATGGGCCGGATGAATTGCAGTAAACCCATTCATGTGGATTCACAGGGTGCTTGGGCTTCTGGGAATTAAAATCCAAGAACATCTGGAGTGCCAAGGTTCGCCATCATGGGATTCAAAGCATCCACACAAAATGGTTGCAACCTCTTCTATCATTAATTTCCCATATTTCTCTCATTTCCTTTTCTATTTTATCTATTATATTCTTTTGCTGAAACATATTTGTATCCATCTGTCATCTTTTAGTTTCTCTATAATTAGAGTTGCCATGTCATGGAAAACCGTGAATTTCACGTTTTGTAACTGTCCCACCCGGTTCCATAAAAACATTGAAAATTCATGGTTTTCAAACCACTTGATTTTTTGGGGGAAATCATGCATTTTTCTTGCACTTCTATTGGAACCACCAGAAGGTGGTAGCAGCAGCAGCTTGGTGAACAAGGAAGAAAGAAGGGGGGGGAACGCGCATTTTTCTTGTTGTGTCTGTAGCAGCAGCCGTTACACGAATACTGCAGGACAGAATGATCTCCCGTCTCTGTCCCAGCTTCTGCAAACCTAGCAGTTCGAAAGCAAGAAATGGCAAGTATTAGGGACTACTTTGGGGGGAAGGTAAACAGCATTCCATGCGCTCCAGTGTCTAGTCATGCCTGCCACATGACCACAGAAACATCTGGAGAAGCAGACAGCACTGGCTTTTCAGCTTTGAAACAGAGATTAGCACTGAACCCTAGAGTCAGATATGACTGGCTTTCGAGCAAGGGAAACCTTTACTTCTGTCCCAGTTTTGTGTGAGGGAATTATGGTAACCCTATCTATAATCACATTCAATCTTTAATTGCATTTAGTTTTGAATTTAACCCATGTGGATTCTTTTGTCTTTCTACGTGCTCATACTAGGAAGTTACAGAATTTAGCATGGAATTAAATAAAATGCCTTGAGAAGATAAAAATACTCTCAAGTCCTCACTGTTCATTCTTTAGCAAATCACTCTTACGGAATTACTCTATTGTTAACAGCATATTAAACAGATAAACAATATATGAGATTCATGCACCCCAGGTCTATAGAATTCTTAACCTGCTTCTGGAGTGTGTGTTTATAGCCATTTCAAATGATACATAGAAGAAGAAAAAAGGATTGGTCACTAGGTATGCATTCAATAAGGAGCTGAAAGCGGTTACAATTTCTTGTTATCCAGTCTAGCCATATATTTAATTCACATCTCACAGTAACACAGGAGTTCTCAACCTTTTTAAGCTGGGGGCTGCATCATGCTCCCTCAGACAGCTTTGGAGGCCAGATGGCCATTATGTTCTTCCTCCACCACATGGCACTTCCTGATATGGTGGAGGTGGTGGTGGGGCCACATGAAATGGTGCCATGGGTCACATCCGGGCTTTGGGCCGCAAGTTGAGAATCCCTGCACTAACATAAAGTGAACAACAGTCACCTCAAAATGCAAGCTATGCTACCTAGGGAGAAACAAACATTTTACACTCAAGTCAATCAAATCCAATGTTTTCAAATATCATGTTGGAAGTGTATACTGTATCTGTTATAGAAGAAACAATAGCATTCGTAATGTACAAGGATGGTTCATAATAACAAGTGCCTTTACCAGCTTGTTGTTCTTATAATGTTAAGAGCTGGATTCATTTTCCAGTCTCAGTCTCTTTTCTTTCCTGGATTTGTTTAGCGTCTGAATATTATTGTAAGAGAGCTTTTGTGGTATAATTCGAATACAGTAAATGATTTTCACCTAGCCCTAAAACTGCCTGTGACAATTTGCAATGAGATTCTTTTTTTTTTAAAAAAAAACTTGTAATAGGATTGCTTCTTTAACTACCTCTTTAAGCCCAAATATGATTAGTTACCCTCTCTTTTCCATATACAGTATGTGTCAGAAAGGTTACCAAGCAGTTGAAATATTTTATCCCCCCAGATAAAGAGAAACTGGAAATTGGTAATTCCATGAAAGAGTATCAGGTAGAGAAAATTTCAGATGTCATCTGACAATCTGGACTGAAACTGTAGGCAATGAAATGTATATAGAAGGGGGGGGAAGGGTTGGTCACCAGGTAAGCATTCATTAAGGAGCTGAAAGTCATTACAGTTTCTTGTTGTTCAGTCTAGCCATATATCTCATTCACATCTCACATTAACGTAAGAGCGGGATATCCCCCAAATGGGTGGTATAGAAATGCAATAAATAAATAAATAAATAAATAAATAAATAAATAAATAAATAAATAAATACTTCTTTCTTCTTTAAAAATTAGTTTGTTTCCAGGTTCATACTACATGTGCTATCTGTGCTTCCATTTTGAAATATGTGATTTGTACTTAGCAGAAATGTATCTATTGAAAGACTACGTTAAGTTTTTTCCTATAAAAATTGATTCAGTCTCTATGTCAGGAGTTCTCAAACTTTTTAAGCCAGGTGCCGGGTCACGCTCCCTCAGACAGCTTCAGGGGCCGGACAGCCATTTGCCCTTCCACCACTACATGGTACTTCCTGGTGTGGTGGAGGCAGTGGGGGCCCACATGAAATGGTGCCATGGGCTTTATCCAGCCCATGGGCCGCAGGTTGATAATCTCTGCTCTGTGTTTATAATTGTGGCCTATGTTTACAGTATTGGGATATTACTCTAAGTCAGCTGATTATTGTGTATTGATTAACATATGTGGACAGCAATTTGTGGACTGAATACAGTATATGTATATGTGAACCCAAGTTCAGCAAACCAATAGTGTTTCTGTGAAGTATTAATACAGTTATATCATATTAGTCAACACATCTTTCAGCAGGGTTATTATTATATAGCAAAAACAAGGGGCCTTGAGGGATATTAAAGAGATAAAAAATGTATGGCTGTGTATGCTTTTATAAAACAGAGCCTGTTTCAAAATCATGAAGAGATGTCCTGTTTGGCAAGGAATTATATATACACTGTTTCAGGAATACCCCCAGATTATTAAGTAGGAAAAAGACCAGTTAATGCAAAAGATTTCAGTAGGCCAAGTGTATGTCAAGTGAGATCAGAATAATCCTTCAGGATATTAGTTACATCAGTGGTACAATCATGGTTGTTTTTACTGTTTTTCTTGATAATGAACAGGTCACATTTTAGAAAGACAGAACCTCCAGACCGGTCTCTCTGAGTTGATAAGGATGCTCAGACACATTGAAACTACCTTCTCATATGGTCATCATCAGGTCATCAACATCTGACTTTATAGGCAATTGCGGGATTAAAAGACCACAGCAATTTGAATCTTATTGCTGTACTGTGCACCCTTGTACAGGGTGGCCCATAAGTCTCTACCCACACAGCACACAGATACACTGGATACATAAAATATATGGATGGGTACGGACTTACGGGACATCATGTCGATTGAAAGACATCATGGCTCTGAAACTATGGAATACTTTACCACCCCCTATTCATTGGCCCTGTCTTTCCTTGCTTTTTATAGGCAGTCTAAAACTGAGTGTTTAAAACAAGCATTTAAAATCTGCTGCCCCTAAATAAAATAATAATTATTTATTTTTCCATTGCTTCACTGCTTCAGCTGCTAAAATTATATTTGGATTTTATACTGTAATGTTATTTAATCAGTGATGTTGTCTTGTATTTTGTCTTATTTCTTGCAAGCAAGCAAACAAGCAAGCAAGCAAACAAACAAACACTCTGCTGTTGTTTCTAACTTTGTAACAAAAAATCCTCCTACCACACATTTACACGACTTTAAGGTTCTCTGTAAAATAGTAGTGAGGATGCGTTTTGAAGAGTATGAATCATTTTGACTCATTCCCGAATTCAGCTCAGCCTGATAAAGTCAAAAGCAGAGCTTTTTAGCTCTGTCCTTTGTCATTGAATTAACATTTTACATTTAAGTCTAATAACTACTGTATATTAATGTGCATGCTTAGATACATATAATGCATTTTAAATCTCTACAGAAATGTAATTAATTTAATTTAATTTAATTTAATTTTCGCGCTTATATACCGCCCACTCGGGTGCAACCCAACTCAGGGCAGTTTACATGGCGGACAATAAATACAATATAATAATACAATGACACATAATAATACAGTTCAATTACATCAAAAGAAATTCAGGGGAAAACCACAATATCAATACATCACATAATACAAAGTACAAATTTATTGTTCTGTATTGTATTTTGTCACATTGTTTTTCTATAGGAATTTGCCAGGGCCTTTGTGCTAAAGCAGTAAACTGAATTTGTTTGTCTGTTACCATTGTTGTCTAGGTTTACCCAAAGATAGGACCATGTTCATTACATTTTATATCAGGGATTCTCAACCTGCGGCCCATGGGCCAAATGTGGCCCATGGCACCATTTCATGTCCCCCCCATACCTATCAAGTTTTGGATTTGAAAATAAGGGAAATTTTGGCCACACCCCTCTGTGGGCATGGCCATATCTGTGGGCGTGGCCAAATATAGCCCTGTGACTTGCTGGACTCTAGTCATGCCTGCCACATGGCCATGAAAATGTCTGCAAACACAGACAGCACTGGCTCTTTGGCTGTAAATGGAGATGAGCACTGAACCCTAGAGTTGGATACGACTGGCAGATTTTACTTTCTTAGGATCAAAGATCACTGCAGATGGTGATTGCAGCCGTGAAATAAAAAGGCGACTGATGCTTGGGAAACAAGCAATGAGAAACCTGGGGAACATAGTTAAAAGTAGAGGCATCACTTTGCAAACAAAAAATTGCATAGTCAAAGCAATGGTAGTCCTGGTGGTAATGTATGGGTGTGAGAGCTGGACCATTAGGAAAGCTGAGCGCAGAAAAATAGATGCCTTTGAAATGTGGTGTTAGAAATAGGTCAATCCTAGAAGAAATCAACCACAACTGCTCATTAAAGGTCAAATAGTAAAGATGACGCTAAAGTACTTTGGACATCAAATGAGAAGAGAGGATTCACTTGAGAAAACCTTGATGCTGGGAAAGGTGGAGGACAAAAAAAGGGGATGGCCAAAAATAAGATGGCTAGATGGTATTGTAGATGCAATGGGTACAAAGCTGTGTGGGCCAAAGAACCCTTTCCCCATCTTCTTGGGGGACTTTTGTTTTGTTTTCTTTCTTGTTTACTCATTTTTAATTAATTTTTTTCCTGAGAAGCAAAATGCAGAATAGTAAACCAGCCCCCTAGGGTTACCAACTGCTTGTAAGCAGCTTGGCTTTAATGAACTAGCTCTGCACATGGCTAGACACCTCCCCTCCCCCAATTAGGGTGGAGGAGCAAGGGATTAATTCCCCCAAATTAACCAATCTATTTGTTCCTCACTGCAACCAGTTGAAGCACCAACACCTGAGAATGTTGGATCCATCTTAAGGAAGGGAATTAGTAAAGAAGTAAAAAGCAACCTCTGTAGTTTCCAAGCCTCCCAGCAGCTGAGGAGTTAATCTCCATATATGAAATATCGCTCACCTAAAGTAGACTCCCTTCCCATGGTGGCTCCGACCAGCAGCAGCAAAAACAAAAGCCTCCATGACCATGTGGCAGGGAAATGAAAGAGAAACTACAGAAGCCCCCCCCCCCACCTTCTCTCTCCCCTTCCACAAGCGAAAAGCCACACAGCGGCCTCTGGTGGCAGGAAAGACATAGTGCAGCTTCGCCTGTGAGGGCTCCGGTCAGGATTTTTTTAAAAAATAATAATAATAATAAGGGATATTACGGGGAAATTAATAAAACAGGAGGGGGGTGGGAAGAGGGGTAAAAATAAGGGGTTTTCCTGGGGAAAACGGGATACTTGACAGGTATGCCCCCCACCTCCTCCACACTAGGAAGTGCCATGTGGTGGAGGAAGAGCAAAATGGCTGTCCAGCCCCTGAAGCTGTCTGAGGGAGTGAGACCTGGCCCCCAGCTTAAAAAAATTGAGAACTCCTGTTTTATATGAACAAATAACATACTCAGAAATATTTCAAAATTTGTTTTGAAAAATACTATTTTAAAAAATATAAAAATATTTAGCTATTAATTTGCATTTCGAGTCATCTACAATATAGGTTTGTATTTGGTGTTGATTTTTAATAGCTGTACACCGCAAAACTAATAAATAATAAAAAAGATAGATTCATTTCGGTCTCAGTTCAGTAGAGTGGGTTTGATTGTAGATTTTGGATCCTGTGGGAAGAATCATTTAGAAATGCAGTTCCCAAACTATTTTAAATGATTTTAGTTTGCTCTTTTATGGTTATGAAACTGTTCATTATTTCTTGCTAGTCTTTTATTTCGAATGTTGTTGTAAACTGCTCTAGGGATATTTGAGGCTTGGAAATAGGATGCAAATATATTTTAAAAAGAGTAGCATTCATTTGCTATGGTGGATCCATTTTTTTTAATTAAAGGGGAGAAGCTAGATGTTTAATTACTTCATAGGGGCCCACTTCCTTTGTCCCCCTGGTTATATCCAACCCATGATACCCCACATTACTCAAAATAATATATAAAAGTGCAACCATAAAAGATATGGGGCCTGAATACTTTCCACTTACCATCAATAATTTGAGCAGTGTTTTTATGTCATCCTAATTTTCCTCTCTGCCCAAGTGATTAGTACTGTATTTAATGATTTTTCACTTTCCTGTCTCAAGTAATTAGTAGTATTTAATGTGTTCCTTATGCTTCACTAGATGGCTCTCTTTACAATTTTCATTATTTCTAACCTTCAGGATAGATTTTCAAAGAGTTTTTGAGATATATTTCCGAGATTTTCTGCTCCTTGTTTAAAATAACCCCAGGGGATTAGTAGTTTTTTGTCACAATTTTCTCTCCTTGGGCAAGGACAAACACGTGTCAGTTTCTTTTGCCAGTGGACAGTGACAACTTTGCCTTTTTTCAATTTCTTGTATGCTATGATTGTTTTCAACTAGTCAGGATTCCAAAAGCAGAGCACTATCAAGTTGCCTTCCCACATTAGTTATGGATGTCATCATCCCTGGCAAGACTCAATAATGAGTTTAAGGTCTTCTGGAAGAGTAATGTCACTTTACAAAATTGCATGTTCACTTGGAAGAAAAGGAGATTTTGAGTGCTTGGAGTCATCCCAAATGCACAAACAAGAATAGGCAACTCATTGAACAGCACTACAAGTCTCTGGGGAAGTTGGGTGGGGAGGTGGGGAGGGCTTGGCACAGAACTCTGCCAGTTGACTATTTCATTTCAGTGACTTTCTGGAGTAAGCCTTTCTGACTGCAATCTGTATTTGTCAGATAGGCTGCTGTGTAGTCATTCATGTATGTAATAGTGCACTCCAGGTTTGAAGCCCAGATAGTATTTAGGTGCAACCCATGTTCTACAAGCATAACCGGCCACTAGTAACACCTAAAACACATGCGAAGAATAGGCATGCAGATAGGATTGTTCCAAAGTTTAAAAGGTTCTAAGATAACTATTGTGGTTTCAGCTCTCTGCAGGTTGGTTCATACCTAATGGATTCTTTTTTTGTACCTGCACAAACATCCTTAGAATCTTCCAGAGTCTCAAAAAGTCATTTACTCCACCCTCTCACATAATGTATACTCTGTCATTCAATGGCTTTACCTCAGCCGCCCAGAGTGGGGGTGTATCCCAGATGGGTGGGGTATAAGTCTAATAAATAATAATAATTAGTTCCCTTTTTACTGCCACTGAGGACACATCCCAACTGACTTTAAGAGCCGACATCTATGCAATTGCTGTAAATAGCTTCAGGCCCACTCAAGAGATGCATATTGTGCAACAACAAAATCCCTCTCACAAATGGACACTAAAATATGCATTTTTGTTTAGGAGACAATCATCAGACTCAAACTTGTCAGATCTGTAAAATGTCACTTGTTGTTCAGTCTCACAGTCAACTCCGACCTTTTGCGACCACATGGACCATTGCCTGCCAGGCACCTCTGTCCTCCATCATCCTCCTCAACCCGCCCAGCTCTGTGCCCATTGTGTCTACAATGCCATCTAGCCATCTCATTTTTGGCCGCCTCCTTCTTCTTTTGCCCTCCACCTTTCCCAGCATCAAGGCTTTCTCAAGGCTTTCTTCTCATTTGCTGTCCAAAGTACTTTATCTTCATCTTTACTATTTGATCTTCTAAGGAGCAGTCAGGGTTGATTTCTTCTAACATCGACGTACTTGTTCTCCTCATTGTCCAGGGTACTCTCATAACTCTTCTCCAACACCACATTTCACATGTCACTTGAGTGGCTATCAAAAATGGTCAATCCAGACCTGGAAAAATCCTTTTAGACACTTTTGGTGTATGCATCCTTCCCCCCTTGCTTGGGACTGTTGTCCACTGCTGTCTCCCCCTTGGGCTAAGCGGGTGGGGGAGAACCCTAACGCTGAATCCTGTTGCTGAGCTCCACTGACTGGCCCACTCACTCGGTGCCTCAGTTGGTCAGCGTGCCTCCTCCAGAGGAGGCCGGTGGTCGTCTCGACCCGGTACGACACTGGCCCCGTCTGTTCTACAACCGTCCCTGGCACCCAGGCTGGCCCTGCGCTGGAATAGTTCCTGCAGTGAACAGGGTCACCAGCGGCGAAACCTTTCGAGACCGCCAACCCTACGTTTTTCCCTTTATCCTCGACTCTCGTCGGGTCTAGTCTGGACAGAATCGTGGTCAGTTTTCGCCGCATCAAGAGCTCTGCCGGCGAGTAGCCTGACGCTAAGGGGGTTACCCTATACGCTAAGAGGAACTGGCATACTTGGTGATTCAGGTCCCCCGGGCCCATGCGCCGCAGCGCGTCCTTTGTTGTACGCACTAGTCGTTCCACTTGGCCATTCGTGGCCGGGTGAAACGGTGCGGATGTGACATGCCGAATGGCGTTTGCCTCCATGAAGGCTCCGAACTCAGCGGAGGTGAAACAACTAGCGTTATCGCTGACTAAAGTGTCGGGTAAGCCGAACGTGGAAAAGACTCTCCTTAGCCGGCTAATTGTCGTGGCGGAGGACGTGCTCTTTACTGGGATAACCTCCAGCCACTTGGAGAACGCATCTACCACCAGGAGAAACATGGTTCCTCGGAACGGGCCAGCGAAATCCACATGCACTCTGGACCACGGCCCCCTTGCTGTGTCCCACTCCCTATGCGGGAGACGGGCCGCCTCAGGTCGGGATCCCTGGCAAGCCTCGCAAGTGCCGACCATGTGCTCAATGTCCGCGTCCAGCTGTGGCCACCAGAAGTAACTCCGGGCTAGCGCCTTTGAACGCACTATGCCCGGGTGGCTGACGTGCAGCAGTTCGAGCACCCTCGTCCGCAGGGGCGCAGGGACCACCACCCGTTGGCCCCACAGAAGGCACCCCCTCTCTAGGGACAACTCTAGCTTTTTCCTAAAGAATGGGTCGAACTCTGTACTCGGGGACGAAGCCGGCCACCCCTTCTGCACCCATGAACTAACTTTCTCCAGCGTCCTGTCCTTGCCTGTCGCCCTAGCAATGTCGGCTGGTACTAGTGGGGGTGCGTCTAAAACCTCAATTAGCAACACCTGGCGGTCTCTTTCTGCTCTCGCCTTTTGGTCATCCGACAAGGGCAGAGGGGATCTCGAAAGCGCATCAGCATGGCTGATCTCCTTTCCGGGCCTGTACTCCAACTCATGTTGGTACGCGTTGAGGAAAATAGCCCATCGCAGCATTCTCGGGGACAGGATCTGTGGCGTGGGCTTGCTCGCCGTGAAAATCCCTAACAGCGGCTTGTGATCGGTCACGATTTTGAACGGGCGGCCATACAAAAAATCGTGAAATTTTTTGGTCCCCGCTACTATTGCTAACGCTTCCCTGTCGGTTTGTGCGTAATTTCGCTCCGCTTGGGACAGGGACCTTGAGTAAAACGCTACCGGGGCCTCCCTTCCGTCCTCCAACACGTGGCAAAGCACCGCCCCCACCCCCACCGGGGATGCATCACAGACTAGGACCACTGGCCGTTTGGGGTCGAAGTGCGTCAGGATTGCCTCAGATGTTAGGAGTTGCTTTAGCTCCTTGAACGCCCTCTCGTGCTCGTCCCCCCACATCCATGGCTCCTCCTTTTTAAGTAACCGATGGAGCGGTTCGGCCACGGACGCCTTCCGCGGGAGGAATGTATGGTAAAAATTGAGGAGCCCCAGGAAAGACTGTAGCTCGGTTTTGGATGTGGGGCGAGGGGCCTTTTTAATGGCTGCTACTTTGGATTTAGACGGCTTAATCCCCTCGGGTGTGATCCGGAACCCTAAAAACTCGACCTCGGTTTCGAAAAAAACACATTTGTCCTTCCTCAATCTCAGCCCCGCCTTCTCGAACACGGCCAGTACTTTGTCCAACCTTTTCGCCAGTTCAGCCTCACTCCCCCCTGTTATCAACACGTCATCAAAATAAGGCAACACCCCCTCCAGGCCCTTTAGGAGGCGTTCCACGAGCGATTGAAAAAGGCCGGGTGCCGAGTTCACGCCGAACTGTAACCGCGACACCTGGAACGCTCCCTTATGTGTAACTATCGTTTGTGCCGCGGCCGTGGCGGGGGTCACTGGAAGTTGCTGATAGGCTTGTGCCAAATCGAGTTTAGCGAAACACTTTCCCCCATTTAGCCTGGCCAAAAGGTGGCTGATCACTGGCACCGGGTATGCATTAGGGCGGATCGCCTTGTTAATTGTACACTTATAATCAGCGCAAATGCGCACCTCCCCGTTAGCCTTTAGAGCCGTTACAATTGGAGTTTCCCACTCCGCGGAATCAACAGGAATAAGAATCCCCTGGCCCACCAGTTTGTCCAGTTCCGCCTCTATCTTGTCCTTGAGTGCGAACGGCACCCTGCGTGGTTTGAGTCTTATCGGGCGGACCTCCGGGTCTATGTCGAAAGCTACAGGGGGTCCCTTGAACTTTCCGAGTCCTTTCTTAAAAACGGCGGGATGCGCATCGCAAACCGCTTGTATTGGGTCCCCCCCCACGGTATGCACCCCCCCTATGAACAAACCTAAGGGCTGAAACCACTGTGTCCCTAGGAGGCTACAGCTTCCCCCTTTGAGGACAACTAGGGGCAGTTCCGCAGAATGTCTCTTAAAATTGACCCGAAATTTCCCGACCCCCAACACCGGAATGCTGTTTCCCTGTACGTCCCGTAGTGTGGACCTCAACGCTTTAAGCTTGGGCCGCACGTGGGGGTCGATTTTCAGGAACTCTTTCTGGGGAATTATGGAATAGGAGGACCCCGAGTCAATTTCCATCTTAATAGGGGCCCCTTGTACTAATACCTCAACGAAGTAATGGGACTGTCCCGCGGACACGCTGAACACTGAGGCGTCGTCCTCGCTGCCGTCCGAGACGCGGCCCACGCCGTCCTGCTTCCTCGTGGTCTGGGCGCCATCTTTGGGCCTCGCTGGACGGTCCGGTCTGGTCGCGCGGTCTTGTGACTGCCTCCGGCCCTCTTTCCGCTTTCGGCACGCCTTGGCGATGTGCCCCCGACGGCCGCAGGTGTAACACTCGGCCTTCCTGAACGGGCATCTCGCGCGCTCGTGGGCCGCTCCGCAACCCTCGCAGCGTCGACCACCCTTCCGGACCTTCTGGACCTCCTCGCCGTCGCTGCCTTCCGTAGACGACTTTGAGGCCCGTCGAGTCGCGTGCACCGACTGTCCGGTCTTCCCGTGCACCGAATTTTCTGCCTTGCCGGCTCTAGGACGCCACTCACGCCACTGGTGCATCTCGTCCACTCCGGCATTCGTGGACTCTGCGGCTTCCGCGGCCTCTATGACCTCTGCCAGCGTGGGTGGCGGCTCCTTATTCATCAAGCTGCGCTGTACCTCCTTGTCTTTCAGGCCACACAACACGCCGTCCCTGAGGACCAACTCCAGGATATCGCCCCATTTACAGGGGGCGGCGGCTATCCTCATGGCGGCCACGAATGCCTCAACCGACTCATCCGGCGCTTGGACTCGCCTCCAAAACGCGCTCCGAGCGGGAAACATTGCCCTCGAGGGGCAGAACCGCTCTCGCAGCAGTTTCATGATGTCGCTCGCCTTAAAGTCGCTCACCTTCTTCGGAGCGATTATGCCCACCAGCGTCCGCTTGGTTTCCATCCCGAGCATTCTGGTGAGGATGGCCCTCTTCCTCTCCTCGTCTTCTCCTTTGACTCTGAGTTCCACCAGGGCCGCCTGGAAATCCATCTCAAGCAGCTCCCAGTCTTGCGGTTTGGTGATGTTGAAACCGCTCTGTGCCCTGGCTGTTCCGTGGGGATCCATAATCCCACCTTCGTCGCCAATTTGGTGTATGCAAACCAAGACACAGGACACAGCCTCGGGCTGGGTTAACTCAGGTTTATTGCATCGTGGGCAGAGGGAACATGAGGTAATGGCGGATCGATAGCTCTTTATATACAGCAGTAATACATTTGAACGTGGTGCCATGGTAGCCCATTGGCTACTGTCTGCGTGACGTCATTGCAGGTCACGCCCTTCTTGTCCAGGTGTAGGTGGTGGCGGGAAAACTTCCCGCGCTGTTGCCTTTGGTGAGTTCGGACCAAGAGAGCTTGGACGCTCGCTGCTGCCAGCTGGTGGTCATTAGCTCGCGTCCTATTACAGGGTTTATATGATACAGCTGAAAGTTACATTGTTGCTATAGGCAAGGTTACATTGGCTCAGATACATTGTAATCCATGTGTACGATAAAACCATCAGAACACAACAACACTATTGACAAACAGATATCCACACTGATTTTGACTGTTTCCATTTGCATTCGAAAACCATGGAAATTGATGTAACATTGGTAAATACTCCGAAAGAATTGGTTCCACAACTATCAGAACCATCACAACAGTCCTCTGAGAAAGAGAACAACTTCTAAAGTTTCAACACAGAAAATGAAGAAAAAGAAAGCTACAGTTCTAAAACTCACTCAAGGCAAGAAAAATAAGTGTTAAATAAAAGCTAAACAAGGGGAGAAATTGGCATGCCATCAATTGTAGTATGCCACCAAATCCACAAGAATCCACATTACAAAATAAGGAACAAGAATATTTGATTTTCTTAGGTTCATAAATAGAGAGTTCTACATCACCCTGGTAAGTATACTGTATCTCCAAACCTAAACCATTTACCAAAATGTGACTCAAATGTGAGGGTTCCAAAACAAATTCAACCGTCAATTTCTAAGTCTCCTGAGTCTAATTTGTGCAAAAACAATATATGGGAATATGTTGATTCCACGGATTGAGATAAATTGCCACCAGGGTCATACACTTGGTAACAACTTTAGATGCTGTTGATAGACCAAAAGGGAGAATCTTGAACTCAAAAATCCAGTCTCCATTCTTCAACAAACACATCATTGCAGACATCACCATCCTGAATTTTTTTTTCATCTATGAAAGAGTTGATAATCTCAAGTCTAAAATTGGTTTTAAGGTCTCACCTTGTTTTTGCACTGTGAAATTACAGGAATAGCACCCATTGTTCTTGTATCATTGAGGAACAGCATATATTGCAAATTTTTAAAGTAACATTATTTCTTCCCTTTTATACTGAATTGGTAGCATTGTTCTGAAGTAACCACTTTTTGGACAGATAGTAAATTCTATTGCATAATCCTTTGCAATAATGGTTAAAATGCAGTTGCCAGTGGTGACAGAGTACCAAATGTGGTAGGGTGATGCCAATGTAGGGTCTGAATGTTGGTAAAAACTCAAAGAGCTTGGGAGATAAGAAGCCACCAAGAGGAATTGCCAATTGTTTTTAAAAAGGGATTTCCATAGAAAGAGGATGTTTTTCACCTATTTCTCAAGATAGAGGGTATGTGTGTTGAAATCCAGTTATGCTATTCTATGGGGAAAATAGGGCAGGGACATCTTTCTATCTTCCTAAGATTCTAAGAAGCTTACTTGAGCATACATGTAGATGTAAGGAGATAAATGATATTTTGGTTTTGTGCTTGCTGTGTACTTCCATCTAAGTTTTATCCACTTTTTAGCTTTAGCTTTCTTTCTTTTTAATAAAACTTACCTTATATACACAAGTATAAGTCGGTTTTTTAGCCCCCAAAACGAGGTCCAAAAATGGGACTCGAATTAAACTCGGGTCAACATAAACACTCAAAAACATACCCACACAAAAGTTTAAATTAATTAATTTTACTTTATTTTCATGTATTTTAATTACAGTAATACCTCATACAAATTCCGCTTCGTACAACATCGAATTCATACAACATCGCCTAATTCCTTGAAAAAAGTTGCCTCATACAAAGTTGCTGCAACTGAGGCATTGGGGTTTTCCCAAGGTTGCATTATGCCTGGGCAGTATAAAAGGCAGGACACATGTGTGCATTGCTCTTGTGGGTTTTGCACGAGGCGAATTATGGATACTTAAGGACAACCTCCGGGTTGGAGAGATAGGCAGGATATCTCTCAATGCCATTTCCAGGGAATCCTAAGCAGGTGAAGGCATCTGCTTGGGAATACCCTGAAGAAAATGGTGAGCCACTGTGTGAGACAGAATGCTGGACTGGATGGGCTGTGGCCTGTTCCAGCAAGGCTGTTCTTATGTTCTTATGAATAGTGTTTAGGAGTTGTTTGCAATTTTGGATTTTTTGAATTTTTTGTCAGAATTTTTAGAAGCATTCCTGGGATTTTTGCAGCATTCTTCAGGTTCTTGGACAATCAGGGTTGTTTGACATGTTTTTGTAATGTATTTAGCCTTTAGACAATGATTTCTTAAAGTTCTGTCAGTTTCCTGTCTGTTTCCTTGACTTTGCCCTGAAGTCTGTGTTGTTACAGTACAATGTATCTCTATGGAAACGACGTTGTATGAGGCATCACAGCAAGGATTTGGACGTTGTATGAGGCATCACGGCTAGGATTTTGCATGCCTCATACAAAGTCCAAATCTGTATAAAGTCCAAACTTGTGGAACCAAGTTTGGACGTTGTATGAGGTATCACTGTACTGAAATTCACTAGCAGCTGCTGCCTTTTCCACCCCTGACTTATACTCTGGTCAATCTATTTTCCTAGTTTTAGAGGTCCAAATTAGGTACTTCAATTTATATTCGGGATGACTTGTAGTCGAGTATGTATGGTATAAGATCCATTCTGGTGTTTTGAATTGGATTTGGTTAAGGTAAATCTCATACTAAATCTAGTCCCCAACCATTTGGGCTACAGTCTACCAGAATAAATATTGGCTAATAATTTTTTTGACTTTCATAAAATACATGAGATGGTGTCAGCATTGATTTTGCACAAAGAAAACCACTTTTAACTGCTCAATGACCTTAGCTTGGTTGTGTATTGTCTGAGTATTCCTCTGACCTCAGGTTAAAGAAAGACAGCCAAGGTGGAGAAGCATTGGAAAGTCAGACTGAGTGCTGGGTTTCTTGACACCATCTGATGATGAAAGCGTGGCGCCAAAATGGCCGCCGCGCTCTTTGCGCCCCCCCACCCGGACTCAGACATCCGGGTGAGTTAGGGGGCGTGGCCACCCCTCTATAAAAGGGGTGGCCACGAGGCAGCCGAGCTGCCATTTTGGAAAAGCGACGGAGAGGAGAAGTTTTCTCCGTCGCTCTTCGTCTCTTTAAGAGCCGTAGTTGGCTGTAGAGCCTTAGCGGGTATTCTGATTCTCAATCTTCGGCTTTTCAGCCATCTGGTGCTGATCCCCGGAATGGGATCGTTTCTTCATTATGCCTCCCAAGAAGAAGGCTATGGCGGCTCAGGCTCGCCCGAAAGGGAGACAGCAGTCGGGTTGGAGGACCGCGACTGCGCCCCTGCAACAGGACCCCTTATCGGATTCACCCACCGGGACCGGTGGGATGGGGCAGCTTAGGCCATGGCCTGCAGCTCTCCAGCCTCAGGCTGGCCCTACAGGGGCTTCGGCCCCTGGCCCGCAATTGCCGGCCATGGGCCTTGATCACGGGGGAGGGCCTGGTGCGGTTGCACAGCAGGGCTTACCTCCGGCCCCTCATGGGCCGGAGTTTTGGGCATGGCCCTATTCGGGACCTGGCTCTCAAGTCGGGGTCACTGGACCATTGCTCAGTGGGCCGTCCGGCCCGCCTGGCCCCCTTTATGCAGGGGGATCTGCGACAGTGGATGCATTACTGGCACGCGTAGCCGCGCTAGAGGCATCCCAAGGGATCACCAATAACCCCATTGGGGGGGGGGCTTCACTACCATCTGGGGCCCCCTTTGGCCTGCCTGCTACCACGACAGCCGCCACTCTACAGCAGGCGGCCGGTCGGGTTGAGTTGCTCGAGGCGCGCAGGCCTGTGCCCGCTGCGGCCTCGCAGCTCCCCGTACATCCTGAACTGCAGACAGGTAGTGGTCGGATGTGTCCTCAGAGCTCGATTGCGGTCGCGAGCTCCGACGCCCGCCGTGGGCCGGAACCCCCAGTGGGGGCGGCTCACGGGGGTGCACCCAGTGAGTATCAGGTTCAAGCTAATGTCCCCACATCACACTTCACTGCCGGGGATAGGTTTCAGTGGCCGTGGCCTCGTAATGTCGGGGCGGGTGGGTATCAGTTCTCAGCTTACCCGGGTGCAGCTTGGTCCCATACTGGCATGACATTGGGCGGGGGGGTTTCCGCCCCCGGGGCTATGCCGGGTGTCGCAGGGACTGTCCAGGCTCCTCTCCTGATACCCCGTGTAAATACTGTGCCAGTGTCGGCATTGCCGACGGCCGGGTATTCCTTGCCCCTCGGGGATCATTTGTCCCAGGCCACAAAGGAAAAGATTTGGCGGGGGGAGTATGTCGATATTTTCTCCCTATTGAACCGGGAACCCACCAAGGAGGAAAGAGAGGGGCAGGATGATAAGGACAAAGAGCTGTCTCGCCGCCGCAAGCCACAGCGTACCTGGGCCAACTGGTTACCCGCATATCTCATTTATATGGCGGTGTACCTTAGGGCTCGGCCTGACCTGGCCATTCCTATGGTACAATATTTGGACAATATTTACAGGGCAATGGTGGATTTTCCTGGCTCATCGTGGTTGGCTTACGATGAGGAATTTAGAATGAGAGTGCCCTTACACCCGAAGATGAGGTGGGATGAGCCATGTCAGAAATTGTGGCTTTTATACATGACCCCCACGCGCCCGGCGCCTGGGGAGAGGTACCATTGTGGCCATGCGGTCCAGCGAGCTGCTCCAACACAGGCTCCCCGCCAGCTGGTGGGGCAGGGGGTTCCAGCCCGCTTGCTGTGTTGGAGTTTCTCGGCCAATGGTGTATGCAATAGGAAACAGTGCTGATACAAACATGAGTGTCCCTCTTGCGCTGGCCCCCACGCCGCCGCTGCGTGTCCGCGAGCCGGTGGGTCACGGGGCAGAGGTAGAGGTGGACAAGGAGCAGGCAGACCTGCTGTTGATGGAGCTGGTCACTCAAAAGGCCCCCTCCCCGGTTAACGTAGCTATATTGGAGCGGTGGCTCTCAACTTACGCGAGGAGTGAGGATGCTAGGTATCTCCTCGAGGGTTTCCAGAGGGGCTTTCGCATCCCATTCAAAGGGGAGTGGTGCCCCCAAGATGCGCCTAATTTACTTTCCCTGAAGGGTAGGGAGGAGATGGCTGCCCTAAGTATCGCTAAGGAGGTTAATGCAGGTAGGGTTGCTGGCCCCTTTCCTATGCCCCCCTTTCCCAATCTGAAGGTTTCCCCTTTAGGGTTGGTTCCCAAAAAGACCCCTGGGGAGTTTCGTTTAATTCACCATCTGTCATACCCGGCGGGCCATTCGGTCAATGATGCTATTCCTGATGACCTTTGTTCTGTCAGGTATACGTCATTTGACCAGGCCCTGTGCATGGTGCGCTCTTGTGGCCTGGGTGCACTTCTGGCCAAATGTGACATTAAGTCGGCATTCCGGTTGTTGCCAGTGCACCCGGGTGACTTTGAGTTATTGGGTTTTAAGTTCCAAGGGAAATTTTATGTTGATAAAGCCATGCCTTTTGGCTGCTCTATTTCCTGTTCAGCATTTGAATGTTTTAGCACTTTCCTTCAGTGGGCCTTTGTTCGCAGGTCGGGGTCCCGGTCTGTAGCCCATTACCTCGATGATTTTTTGTTCGGGGGTGAACGGGGCTGGGACACGTGCACGTGTCTCCTCAATACATTTCAGACGCTAATGCAGGAACTTGGTGTCCCTTTAGCGCCCGAAAAGACCGAGGGCCCATCAACTAAGCTCACATTTTTGGGTATTGAAATTGACACGGTCTCGCAGGCATCCAGGTTACCCATGGATAAGGTTACCCGGATCACTGCGTTGATTTTGGCCTTACTGGCCAAACGCAAGGTGTCACTTCGTGAGCTCCAGGTTCTACATGGTCACCTTAACTTCGCCTGCAGAGTGGTCACGCCTGGCAGAGCTTTTGCTCGACGCTTATGCGACGCCATGACTGGGCTATCCAGGCACTATCACAGGGTCCGACTGAACAAGGGCATGAGGGCTGACATGTTGGTTTGGCTTAAGTTCCTGAGGGACTTCAACGGGGTGTCATTTTGGAGATCTGACCTTTTGGTTTCCCCTAGGTTCCAGGTTCATTCGGATGCCTCGGGGTCCCTGGGATATGGGATTTACTTTGAGGGGAGGTGGGCCTACGGCCGATGGCCTCCAGCATGGCGGGGCACGGATCGTCTACGCGATCTTACATTCCTTGAGTTCTTCCCGATACTGGGAGCTTTGATGCTATGGGGTGAGGAGTGGGCCAATTCAGTGGTTCATTTCTGGTGTGACAATGCTGCGGTAGTGCACATCGTCAATTCCCAGACATCTAAATCACCCAAGGTGATGGAGTTAGTTCGCCAGTTCGTGTTGCGCAGCCTACGCCTCAATGTGCTCTTCAGGGCCAGACATGTACCAGGTATTAATAACGATATTGCTGATGCTTTATCCCGCCTGCAGATCCCCCGGTTCCGCGCCTTGGCTCCGGACGCAGAGGAATTCCCCTCGCCACTCCCGGACGAGATTTGGACATTTGGCAAGGAGAGGTGAACCGGGCGATCGGCATGTCACTGGCGCCCCGCACGCGTAAGGCGTATCACCATGCATTCAGTCAATTTACAAACTTTTGTGCGCAACTCCGATTGCCCGAGGTGTGGCCCATTCCAGTTGAACACATTCTCCAATTTATGGTCTACTTACACAGTCAGGGCCTAGCTCCCCGCACCATAGCATCCAGGCTGTCAGCACTGGCATTCATGGCCAAAGTGAGGGGTTCTGCTGACAGCACGAATGATTTCCGTATACGACATGTTTTGGAGGGGTGGACACGGGAATGTGGACACCGCCCGGACAATCGCCACCCTATTTCTCCAGGGGTTCTTACCCACCTTGCACGAGGATGGCATGACCTGTGTTTTGACAGGTATGAGGCAGCTCTGTTTCATGCGGCTACCACGGTGGCCTTTTTTGGGGCGCTCCGCATCAGTGAGTTGGTGCTACTGTCTAAGGCGGATGCGGCTCGTAGGGCACTGGAACTCGAAGATGTCTATGTCTCCAATGAGTGGGCTCAGTTGCGGATACATTCCTCAAAAGTCGATCAGCACGGTGTAGGCAGTGGTGTTAGACTGCTACGATGTTCCATTGCAGACATCTGTCCGGTTGGTGCCCTACAAGAGTTCATTGCAGTGTGTGGTTCGCACCCTGGCCCGTTTTTCTGCCACCAAGATGGGTCTCCCCTTACTAAATTTCAATTTTGGAAGGTGACCGGTAAGGCACTGTCCAGTGTTGGCCTTCCCGGGGCTCGTTACGGCACCCATTCTTTTAGAATAGGAGCTGCTTCTACTGCGGCTGCATTTGGGTACTCTGAGGCTGATATACGCCGTATGGGGAGGTGGGGATCGAAGTGTTTTGAATTATATGTTCGCCCTCTTCAAGTACGAGTACCAGATAAGTCACTGTCATAGCTTTTTTATCTTACAGACCCTGTGTGTCCCCGCATACCGGTGACAGTATGGCTGGTGGGCCATAGCTATGTGCACTGGGCAGCGCAGTACGCTGCGGCGACAGAGTGGGGACCCCAGCTTGGACTACGTGCCTCCGCATGTATCAGGTGGTATGGTAAGCGCGGAATGTTATGGCGGGAACTGTTGCCATTCCTTTTCTCCATCAGGGATGCTGAACCGCCTGATGTCTTGGTGCTGCACCTCGGGGGCAATGACCTGGGCCAGGTCACTGGCCTTTCCTTAAAACATACGATCTGCAGCGACCTAGCTTATTTGCATTATGTGTGGCCTGCCACAACGCTGCTATGGTCGGACATCATACCACGTCATGCTTACAGGGGGGGGGGGTAATCAACCTCCAGGCCCTTGACCGCGCTCGTCGCTCGGTGAACAGGGCGGTTGCCCGGTTCTTCGCTGACAGGGGTTTGGGGCGGGTCATCCGACACCCCAACATTAGTCTCCAAAATTACGATCTTTACACAGGGGATGGGGTCCATCTGTCGCCCAGAGGCATGAACCTCTTTTTGGAAGATTTGCAAGCAGGCCTATTGACCGAGCTGACGGTCTGGGGGGGGTGGTGGTGAGTCTTTATTAAGCCTCCCCGTGTGGCGGGTAGCACTGGTAAGGTAAATATTTATGCGCCCCCCCCCACCCGGACTCAGACATCCGGGTGAGTTAGGGGGCGTGGCCACCCCTCTATAAAAGGGGTGGCCACGAGGCAGCTGAGCTGCCATTTTGGAAAAGCGACGGAGAGGAGAAGTTTTTCCCTCCACCCCCTCCCTAGTGAACAGTGTGATATTTTGGTCGCTTCGGGGCCGGGTGGGAATTTTTGGCTGGAACCTACAATTGGCCTCCTGGTTCTGGCTTTTTTGCCCATCCCACACTGCTGCTACGGTTTGATACAGGGGTTTTGCTCTTGACTTTGGTCACATGGGCGGGTAGCACTGGTAAGGTAAATATTTATGACCCACAGGTATCCGGCAGGTTCGCAATTGACTGGCCAACACTAGATAGGTACAAGTTCGTTAACGTTGACCGGTCAACGACGAACCAGGCAATGGGGTGATGGCAGGAGCTCTTCAGCATGCATCACCCCGTGATTTGATGGATACACGTCAGAGGGTGGGGTCAGTAGATAGTTTATTGACTACGGTCAACAATTTGTTTGTTGTAAACAAACAAATTGATACAAACGGATACATTGTAGCCAATTGCCATTGGCAATTTTGGGAGGAACCTTACCAGTGTTACTGCGGCCTGCTTGCCTTAAGAATTATAATTGGCTGAGTACCAATTGAAATTTATAATTCGGACTAGGGCATGAATCAATAAATGTGGCCCAATGCCATTATCCATATACCGGTGTCTGAGTCTTTTTTGGGGGGTGCGCCTGCAATGTCCATGTGCACAGTATGTTAGTTGCTTGAAGCATGTATTTGCAATGAACAGGTTGTTGGCTTAATAGAACTCTATGAATTTTTGTTTCTGTCCTCTTAAGCTTATTTGCCAACATTTGGTTTTGCTTTGTTTCCTACTTTTATGTTCCAGTCACTTAGGATTATAATTATGTCTTGTTTTGGTGTGTGATCAGTTTCCTCCTGGATGCTTACATAAAAGCTTCTTGGACGCACACCTTAATATAGTGTGTAACAATGAAGCTAAGAGCAATTATGAGTCTGGACTCCTAGCAGGGTCACACAAGGTTGAACAGTAATACCTGGTCATAGCTGACACATCAGACTAAGATACATCCACCTTATTCAAGTTAATGGCCTCTTCAGTAGAAGAGAATGGCTAGTTCCACTGGTGAAGGAGGCAGTAGCTACTGGGAAGTACTGGTAGCTAAAGGTGAGACTGGCAGAGGAGGCAATGGTAGTAACACTCAAACTAACTTTTGTTAAAGGTCACCCTTGCTCGAAACCAGTTGTATCTGACTCTAGGGTTCAGTGCTCATCTCTGTTTCATAGCCGAAAAGCCAGCATTTTCCACTTCTGCAGACGTTTCTGTGGTAATGTGGCAGGCATGACTAGACACTGGAGTGCACGGAACACTGTTTACCATCCCACCAAAGTGGTCCCTATTTATCTACTTGCAATTTCTTGCTTTTGAACTAGGTTGGCAGGAGCTGGGACAAAGACGGGAGCTCATTCAGTCCTGCAGTATTTTGGTATCGAACTGCTGACCTCCTGCCTTCCAGTCAGTGTCTTAGCCACTTGAGCCACTGCAGTACTTTTGTTAGTACTGTGCAAAAGATGGCAGTGATAAATCATAGCAGAACTTTTCTTACCTTGAAAACCTTATGGAACCTTATTATAAAACAAGAAATAGTGCTGGAAGATGAAACTCCCAGATTGGAAGGCACTTAATCGGTTACTGGGGAGGAGGAAAAGACTAATTCAAATAGTTCTGTTGCTAATTATGCAACTTGATCAAAGCCAAAGGGATTTCTAGTGGCTGAAGTTCACAGAAGTGAAAGGAAAATCTGATCCTGCACAAGACATACAGTTGGAGCATGGAACATGAGAAGTATGAATCTAGGGGAAATTGGAAACTGCGAAGCCAGATATGGGACCTATAAACAATGCAGTGCTTGGTATATGCGAACTAAAATGAACCGGAATGGGATATTTTTAATCGGACTACATATTGTTCTATTGTGGAAATGATCAACTTAAAAGAAATGGAGTGGCTCTAAGAATGAGGCAAGGTTGGAACATAGGTAGTCTCGGGGTATGATTGCAAGATATGACTAAATAATATAAATCAGACTTCACGAAAAACCTATCAACATAATCATCATTCAAGACTGTGCTCCAACTCCAGGTGCTAAATAAGATGAAAATTAAAGGTTTTACACAAGCATGCAGGAGTAAATCGATCACACACCACCAAGTATACTTGAAAATAAACATTTTTACCTGCTTACAGAATATAGTACATAATGTGTGTGTGTGTGTTGGTATGGAAGAACCACTTTATGGATTTTGAAGGTGTTTTAAATGAAACTGACCAGGTACATAGACTGGAAATTAAGGGAGGCAACACATGCTCCATGTAAGCACAAAGGATCATTTGATGTTCATATTTCTTTTAATCTAGTTAAAATGTTTGATGGAAGATAGGTGCCTATGCCCTATCTGTGTCTTCCAGCTTCTAGGTGACCTACTTTTGCCAGTGGTGATCTCTTCTCCTTTACATTTTTTTCCTCATTGAAGACTGCTGATTTATTAAGCTATATGCTTCAAGGGCATTGCAAAATTGCACACAGAGAGAGGAACACAACTGTGAAAAGTGAGAATTGCTGTATCAGATAATATCCAATTAAAATCTAGCCAGCACAGCAGGAGAAATTGGAACTAGGGTTTATCATTCATGTAACATAATACATCGTGGCATTAGCTGGAAACAAAGTAAGTGAGAAACAGATCTTCCTCTCTTCCCTTCCAATTATTAATATCTATTGACATTTTATACAAAGATGAGAAGGACTCCCGAGTTGGAAACTGCCACCTTCAAAGGCCATGTATTGATGGGATCAAGATGAAGAGTGAATAACTTATCCTATGTTTAAGGGAACGTATTTGCAACTGTCATAAGTAGAGGCTGACAAATTGTTTTTTATTACTGTAAAACAACTCTATATGATTCAAGGCTGTGATTATATTCTTGCCAGGTTTCTGTTTCTATTGAGTTTGATTTGATTTGAAATTTAATTTATATACCGCAATTCTCTGCTCAAGGAGCGACAATGTGGTTGAACTACAGGAGATAATTATGGAGAAGAATTAGGGGCAGACTCCAACAAAAAAGTGGGCCCAAAGCAGGATGTGGGAGTCAGTCTTGAATATGTGGTTTCATGCATAAACCAGTCTTTTTTGTGTACATGTCTTTGGAAGCAGGTCTCCCTTATGTTACTGAACCATCTCTTTTTTAATGGCTGAAGCATCAAGTACCCTGTATTGGCCGGGATTACCTCGTAATTCCACACCGATTTTCTCCATTTCCTGCCCGGAGCTGCCGCTACCCCATAATTTGGCAGTGGGGGGAAAAGTAATTACTGCACATCCCTTCTACACAGGTCCTTTCTATGCATGTGTAGAACCCTTCTATGCATGCGTAAAATGGTTCTGTGTAGAAGGGGATGTATAGAAGGCTTTTACATATGCGTAGAAGCGACCTGCGCAGAACAGTTCTGCACAGAAATGTTCTACACATGCGTAGAATGGACCTGTGCAGAAACGTTCTGCACAGGTCCCGTAATCTCCGGAGCTGCGCTTGACAGGTATGGGCTGAAGGTTCAGATGGGATTAGATGGTGAACATTTAAAGATTCACTAGTTGACACAAACAGTTCAAAGAGTCTTAAAGACATTATAAGTAAGTTAAATTGTCCGGTTCCTTAAAACTAAAATTTGTTTTTGGCGGCTTATAGAATGCAAGCGCGGCGCCAAAATGGCCGCCGCGCCCTTTGCGCCCCCCCCACCGGACGAAGACATCCGGGTAGTTAGGGGGCGTGGCCAGCACCCTTATATAAGGGGCGGCCACGAGGCAGCCGAGCTGCCATTTTGCGAAGCGACGGAGCGGAGAAGTTTTTCTCTCTTACCTCCGTCGCTCTTGCCTTGCTCAGGGAAGCCTCTGGCTGCTGATTTTCTTGACTTTTAGGCCTCCCATCGTTAGCTGCTATGCCCTCGAAGAAGAAGGTGAATGCGAACGCGGCTCGTTCTGCGCGGAGGCGCCAGCCGGGTCGGAGGACCGCGGCTGCGCCTCCCCAGCAGCCTCCTTTGCCTGAGCCCACCGGGACCGGTGGGATGGGATTAATTACCCCTTGGCCCGAGGTGGGGGGTCCGCTTACCGGCCCAGCTGGGGCCGCGGCCCCTGGCCCGCAAGCAGTGGCCGCTGCCTCTGGCACGGCCCATTCTGCGGGGCCTTCTTCCATGGGTCTGCAGCTTCCTGCGGGGGGTTTCAACCGGGGGGGGTGGCTGGGTTCCCTCCCCTGGCAGGGTACTCCCCCGGCCCTGCAGGGGCCGGGCCTGGGGTCGTGGCCGTATATGGGCCCCGGGGTCCAGGGACCTGGACCGGCGCCTGCACCCAGTGGGCCGGCTGGCCCTTTGCCCCCACTTGGCTTAGGGGGCTACGTTAGTGTTGAGGCCCTTCTGGCCCGCGTTGCGGCCCTCGAGACATCCCTCGCGAGGGTTAACCACCCGGGGGTGCCTTTTGGGGTGCAGGTTGATCCGTTGTCTGCCGGTCAGCGGCAGGTGGCAGGACGGGTTGAGCTGTCCGAGGCGCGTGGGCCGGCTTCGGTCACTGCCTCGCAGCTCCCCACTCAACAGGCTGATGCTGGTCAGGCCCCGTCGACGAGCTCAATTGCGGTCGTGAGCTCCGACGCCCCCAGCGGGCCGGAACCCCCGGTGGGGGCGGCCCGCGGGGGTGCTGCATGTGAGTATGCGGTTCAATCTAGTGCACCCACACACCTACCCACGTTGGGGGGGGGCATTCCAGTGGTCGTGGCCTCGCATGGGTGGTGCGATGGTTCAGTTGCCGACGTCCCACCCGGCGACTTCACCGCTCACCCAGGGCCCAGTTTTGGGTGGTACCTCTTATTCGGTTGGGAATGTGTTAGGGGTGGCTGGGTTGGTCCAGGCTCCTTTTCAGATTCCCGTGGTTCCCACTGTGCCGGTGTCAGCATTGCCGACAGCGGGGTATTCCTTGCCCCTGGGGGACCATTTGGCCCAGGCCACCAGAGAGAAGATCTGGCGTGGGGAGTATGTCGACATCTTCTCCCTTCTTAACAGAGAGCCCACCAAAGAGGAGAGGGAGGGGCAGGATGAGAAGGATAAGGAACAGGCACGTCGTCGTAAGCCGCCACGTACGTGGGCCAATTGGTTGCCGGCGTACCTTATATACATGGCGGTCTACCTCAGGGCCCGGCCGGATTTGGCAATTCCGATGGTCCAGTATTTGGACAACATTTACCGGGCGATGGTCGACTTCCCCGGCCCGTCATGTTTGGCTTACGACGAGGAATTCCGTATGCGGATTCCCCTGCACCCTGAGATGAGGTGGGATGAGCCCTGTCAGAAGCTGTGGCTTCTGTATATGACTCCCACGCGCCCCGCGCCTGGGGACAGATACCATTGTGGACATGCGGTCCAGCGAGCGGCCCCAGCACAGACACCCCACCAGGTGGCGGGGCAGGGGGTTCCAGCCCGCCTGCTGTGCTGGACTTTCTCGTCCAATGGTTCCTGCAGTAGGAAGAATTGCCGGTACAGGCATGAGTGTCCCTCTTGTGCTGGCCCCCATGCGGCCTCCGCCTGCCCCAGGCCTGGAGGGGTGCGGGGCAAAGGTAGGGGCGGACAAGGGGCTGGCAAGACTGCCGCAGAGGGAGCTGGTCCACCGAAAGGCCCCCTCCCCAATTAATGTGGACATGCTGGAGCGTTGGCTCGCATCGTACCCGAGGGGGGCAGATGCGGTTTACCTGCTTCAAGGTTTTCGACTGGGGTTCCGTATTCCTTTCCAGGGTGATAGGTCCCCCCAAGATGCCACCAACCTTTTGTCCCTTAAGGGGAGGGAGGAGGTGGCTGCCGCCAGCATTTCTAAGGAGGTTGATGCGGGCAGGGTCGCTGGCCCTTTCCCTGCACCCCCGTTCCCCAACCTTAAAGTGTCACCCTTGGGCTTGGTGCCCAAGAAGTCACCGGGCGAGTTCCGCCTGATCCATCACTTGTCCTACCCAGCCGGCCGATCGGTCAATGATGCTATACCTGATGACCTTTGCTCGGTCAGGTATACATCTTTTGACTGAGCGCTGCGCATGGTGCGCTCATGTGGCCCGGGTGCGCTGTTGGCTAAGTGCGACATTAAGTCTGCCTTTCGCCTCCTGCCGGTTCACCCGGGTGACTTTGAGTTGCTGGGTTTTAAGTTCAGGGGTGAATATTATTTCGATAAGGCCATGCCTTTTGGCTGTTCCGTATCGTGCTCGGCCTTCGAGCGTTTTAGCACCTTCCTACAGTGGGCTTTTGTCCGCAGGTCAGGGTCCCGGTCTGTAGCCTATTACCTGGATGACTTTTTATTCGGGGGTGAACGGGGCTGGGACACGTGCACACGTCTCCTCAACACATTTCAGACGCTAATGGAGGAACTGGGTGTCCCTTTAGCGCCCGAAAAGACCGAGGGCCCATCTACACAGCTAGTCTTCTTGGGGGTGGAGACTGACACGGTAGCGCAGGCTTCTAGGTTACCAGTGGATAAGGTGTCAAGGATAGTGGCCCTTATCTCGGACTTGCTTGCTAAACGCAAGGCATCACTGTGGGATCTGCAGGTGTTGCATGGTCATCTCAATTTCGCTTGCAGGGTGGTCGTACCGGGCAGGGCATTTGCCCGGCGCTTGTGCGACGCCATGACAGGCTTGTCCAGGCCCCACCATAGGGTCAGACTAACCCAGGGCATTAAGGCAGATATGCTTATCTGGCTCCAGTTCCTGAAGGAGTTCAATGGGGTGTCATTTTGGAGGTCTGACCTTCTGGCTTCCCCTCGTTTCCAGATACAGTCCGATGCCTCTGGGTCCCTGGGTTATGGGATGTACTTCAATGGGAAGTGGGCCTATGGTGGGTGGCCACCAGCCTGGTCAGGTACGGGGCGCCTGCGGGACCTCACGTACCTGGAATTTTTCCCCATTCTGGGGGCCTTGATGCTATGGGGTGATGAGTGGGCCAACTCGGTCATTCATTTCTGGTGTGACAATGCGGCCGTTGTCCACATTGTCAACTCACAGACTTCCAAATCACCCAGGGGGATGGACTTGGTGCGCCAGTTTGTATTGCGCAGCCTGCGCCTTAATGTACTGTTCCGGGCCAGGCATGTCCCGGGGGTCAATAATGATATCGCTGACGCTTTGTCCCGCCTGCAGATCTCCCGGTTCCGCGCCTTGGCCCCGGATGCAGAGGAATTTCCCTCGCCACTCCCGGACGAGATATGGACCTTTGGCAAGGAGAGGTGAACCGGGCGATCGGCATGTCGCTAGCGCCACGCACGCGTAAGGCGTATCAACACGCATTCAATTCTTTCAGGGTGTTCTGTGCCCAATTCCGGCTGCCAGATACCTGGCCTATCCCGGTGGCCCATATACTTCAATTCATGGTTGACCTGCATTCCCAGGGCCTTGCACCTCGAACCATAGCATCCAGGCTGTCAGTGCTGGCTTTTATGGCCAAAGTAGGCGGACATGCGGACAGTACCGCTGACTTCCGTGTGAGACACGTTTTGGAGGGGTGGGTGCGGGAGCGTGGGTGTAGCCCGGACGACCGCCACCCAATTTCCCCAGGGGTTCTTACCCAACTGGCACGGGGCTGGCAGGACCTATGTTTTGCTAGGTATGAGGCAGCCTTGTTTCATGCGGCTACAACGGTGGCCTTTTTTGGAGCGCTCCGCATCAGCGAGTTTGTGATGCTGTCTAAGGCGGATGCTAGTCGTAGGGCACTGGAACTCGAAGATGTCTATGTGGCCAAAGACTGGGCTCAGTTGAGGATACGCTCCTCTAAGACGGATCAGCATGGCGTAGGCAGTGGAATAAGACTGCTACGGTGTTCTTTGGCAGACATCTGTCCGGTTGGTGCCCTACGGGAGTTCCTTGCACTGTGTGGCACGCACCATGGCCCATTTTTTCTGTCACCAAGATGGGTCTCCCCTTACTAAATTTCAATTTTGGAGGGTGCCGGTAGGCACTAGCCAGTGTTGGCCTCCCTGGGGCTCGTTGCGGCACCCATTCATTCAGGATAGGGGTGGCTTCTACTGCAGCTGTTTTTGGGTACTCCGGGGCTGACATACGCCGCATGGGAGGGTGGGGATCACAGTTTGTGTTCGCCCTCTTCAACTGTGAGTACCAGTTTAGTCACTGCACTGTTTCTCCCCCCCCCTTTTTTTTCCTTGACAGACCCTGGGTGTCGTATTACACCGGTGACAGTGTGCCTGGTGGGCCATAGCCATGTGCACAGGGCAGCGCGTTACGCTGCACAGGGCAGCGCGTTATGCTGCACAGGGCAGCGCGTTACGCTGCATAGGGCAGCGCGTTACGCTGCGGCGACAGAGTGGGGACCCCGACTGGGACTGGGTGCATCCGCACGTCTCAGGTGCTATGGTAAGCACGGCATGTTATGGCGGGAACTGTTGCCATTCCTTTTCTACATCAGGGATGCTGACTCGCCGGATGTCCTGGTTATGTACCTTGGGGGTGATGGCTTAGGGCGGGTCACTGGCCTATCGCGGAAGCTTGCGATTTGCAGTGACCTGCCCCACTCACGTTATGTGTGGCCTGCCACAACCCTCAATTGGTCGGACACGATACCGCTGTACGCTTACAGGGGGGCGTGCGGCCTCGAGGCTCTTGGCCGAGCCGATGCTCCGTGAACGGGGCTATTGCCCGGTTCCTTTTCGACAAAGGTGGGGGACGCGTCATTCGCCTCCCCGACATCAGTCTGCAAAATTACGAGCTTTTACTCAGGGGATGGGGCCCATCTGTCGCAGGGAGGTATGGACCTCTTGTTAGTGGACTGGCGAGCAGGCCTGTTGACCGAGCTGTCGGTCTTGGGGGGGGGGCGGTGAGCCTTCTGGGAAGCCTCCCCATGTGGCGGGTAGCACTGGTAAGGTAAACATTTATGACCCACAGGTATCCGGCAGGTTCGCAATTGACTGGACAACACTAGACAGGTATAAGTTGGTTAAACGTTGTCCGGTCAACGACGAACCAGGCGACGGGGTGATGGCTACAGCTAGACAGCATGCATCACCCCGTGATTTTACGGATACGCGTCAGAGGGTGGGGTCATTAGTTAGATATTGACTACAGTCAACAATTTGTTTGTTGTCAACAAACAAATTGATACAAATAGATACATTGTAACAATTGCCGTTGGCAATTTTGGGTGGTACCTTACCAGTGTTACTTCGGCCTGCTTGCCTTAAGAATTATAATTGGTCAATTACCAATAGAAATTTATAATTTGGACTAGGGCATGAATCAATAAATGTGGCCCAATGCCGTTATCCACTTTCATTGGTGTCTGAGTCCTTTATTGGGGGGTGCGCCTGCAAAGAGGTAATGAAGAATTGTGGGGTTTGGATGGTGAGAATTTCAATGTTGTTTGTTTCTGCCACAGCTGATATTATGCTGAGGCCAGGTCTAACAAAAATTGCACTTCCATACTGGTCATGAGATCTCTCAATCACTAGCTTCATTCCAGCCACTTTGGGTCTGTATTTTGCTGTCCCCTGATGTGTTTCCTGGAGCAGCAGTATGCCACCTTTGTATTTCCTACACATGTCTGCAAGAAGGACACTCAAAAGTCCCTCAGTATTGATTGAGATAATTGTTATGGTTGATCTTAACAAAGACATTTCTGGTGGATTCATTCTTCAGTTCCTTTGGTTTGATCTGTTGTTAGAAGAATTAGCCAACAAGGTTGCTGACAAGGTTGCCAACCATGGTACTCCTGACTGTACTCACAATCTTCATGGAGGCTCCTTCTGTGTATCCAAAAGACATTATTAACTCACTGTATTGCTTATGTCTGGAATATTTCTTAAAATTAGGGGTAATCTTAATTTCAGTCTGTTCTTTTCATGCCATTCAAAACAGCGTGTCCAGTAGTTGGATTCTCCAACTAATTATGTGTTTGAAGCTGGAAAATTACCTTGATTTGTTCTTCAGGATTTGGAAATGTTAATATTTAGACCATAGCACCCCAAATCTCCCAGACATTATAGCCAGTGGTAATGCTGGCTCAGGAACATTTACAATGTTCTTTCTGATCAAATTAATGCTTTCTGTACTTGGTGCCTATTTCACCTGAAGGATCTGACAACTTGTTGATTTTGAAGCAGATCTTTATTATACACAGACCAATAACTCATTCATTTTTAAATGTATAGCTGCATAAACTCATTGTTTGGCTACTCGCACACAAGCCAAGGGAATAGACTTATTTGATTTGCTGCAGCCACTTCCACATTGAATAGGATCCTGGCCGAAATAAATTTGTTTGATTTTACATAAGAAACGCAAAAAGGAAAAACTGAACAAAGCGAGCATTTTTCTAAAATGAGAATAACTCATATTGCATTGTATTTTCTTATAGAGAAAAAGTTAAAGGAAAATGCTTTCAAATACATGGACGTGCTGGAGGAAAAACTGCAAAGGTAAAGGCAAAATGGATTTGAACTATTTATAACATTCATCATTTTAAGTGCATTGCCTTACAAAAGTCAATCTGTTGAAACATAGGTACTGTACTAGAATTCCTTGGATTTAATTACATGAAAATTCAAAGTCTGTGCTATCTGCTTTTAGTACTCTGGATAGACATTCAAGAGACTTGTTTGGACCAGTAAGACTCTTAAAACCCATGGGACACCCAGTGGTGGGATTCAGCAGGTTCACCCCAGTTTGCCAGAACCGGTAACAGAAATTCTGGCTGGCCTCACCCATCCAAGTTTTGAAATAATGCAGGGCTTTTCCCCTGGCCATGTCCATCATACCATGCCCACAGAGTAGGAATTAAAAAATATTGAATCCCACTACTGGGAACACCTTTTCTTATTATGGCAAACTGAGTTTTAGTAGTTGTATTTTCCAATAGGATTAAAAACAAAATGGTTTCAAAAAATTTGCTGAAAGATCTAGTGCCATAAGATTTTTCTTCATGGTCTTCTGTGAGTCACACATCTAAATTAACATGCCTACATAGAACACCATTGGAATCTTCTAGAACAGTCGGCCCAGCCTTGGCTCCCCAGATATTGTTGGATTCCGGTTCCCAAAAGCCATCACCATTGGCTGTGCCAGGCAAGATTTCTGGAAACTACAATCCAAGAATATTTGGGGACCCAAGGTTGGGAACAATTGTTCTATAGCCTAGATCAGTGGTGGCCAACCTTGACACTCCAGGTATTCTTGAACTTCATTTCCCAGAAGCCCTGATCATCTGGTGTGCTGACTTGGGCTTCTGGAAATTGAAGTCCAAGAACACCTGGAGTGCTAAGGTCGGCCACCAATGGCTTAGATGCTCAATGCTTTCTCCTCCTCTGTTGTCTACTGTACATGCCCTTTCTCTTCATCTCAATATATCTTTGTCCACTGTGGCAGCAACACCTCAGAGCCTAGACCTAGAGTATGTTTTATCTTAACCTATAAAACCAAGGGTTACCGTTGGAACTTGCTATAGGTTCCTACGGCTGGCCCTACTTGCCTGCACTCACCCTTCGGGAACAAGGGGCGGACTGGGTCCGCAAGTCAACGAAGGATTGAGTAAAGCGGCAGTGGGGCAACAGCCCCACAAACGCGAAAAAAGGGAAACAACTTCATTTCCCAACATTCTTTGCACCGCGCTGCGCCACAGCCAATCAGGCTGAGAGGCAGGAGCACAAAGAACGTGGGGAAATGCGGCGCAGCCAATCAAAAATGAGCCGCACGGGGGGAAGGGGAAGGAGCACAAAAGGAAAGCACAAATGAAAAAATACAATCCCCAGTGTCCTGCGCACCGTGAGTGCGCAGAACTCTGAGAAAGCCGGCGTCCCAGGAAAGCCAGGACCCGGTAAGTAAAGCCCCCCCCCGCCACTGGCCTTCCTTACCGCGGGCCACAAGCCAGCCCCCGGTAAGGAAAGCCCACTACCCCCACCGCTGGCCTTCCTTACCGCGGGCATCAAGCCAGTCCCCGGTAAGGGGAGCCCACCCACACCCCGCCGCTGGGCTTCCTTACCACGGGCCGCAAGCCAGCCCCTGGTAAAGGAAGCCCACCCACCCCCGCCGCTGGGCTTCCTTACTGTGGGCCGCAAGCCAGCCCCCGGTAAGGGAAGCCCACAACACCACCACTCTGCTGCTAGGCTTCCTTACGGTGGGCCACAAGGCAGCCCCGGGTAAGGGAAGCCCACATCCCCCCTGCCACTGGGCTTCCTTACCGCGGGCCGCAAGCCAGCCCCCAGTAAGGGAAGCCCACCCCCCACGCCCGGACTTCCTTACCGCAGGCCGCAAGCCAACCCCCGGAAAGGGAAGCCCACAACCCCCCCTCACTGCTGGGCTTCCTTACCACGGGCCGCAAGCCAGCCCCCGGTAAGGGAAGCACACACACACACCGCTGGGCCAGCCCCCCCCTCTCTCTCTCACACACACACACATATTCCTCTTCTGCTCCTTTCCCTAAGGAGCTCTCTCTCTCTCTCTCTCTCTCTCTCTCTCACACACACACACACACATACTCACAGCTTCTCTCTCTCTCTCTCACACACACAGCTTCTCTTTCTCTCTCTCTCTCTCACACACACACAGCTTCTCTTTCTCTCTCTCACACACAGCTTCTTTCTCTCTATCTCTCTCTCTCACACACAGCTTCTCTTTCTCTCTCTCACACACAGCTTCTTTCTCTCTCACACACACACAGCTTCTCTTTCTTTCTCTCTCTCTCTCACACACGCACACAGCTTCTTTCTTTCTCTTTCTCTCTCACACAGCTTCTCTCTCTCTCTCTCACACACAGATTCTCTTTCTTTCTCTCTCTCTCTCACACACACAGCTTCTCTTTCTTTCTCTCTCTCACACACTCACACAGCTTCTTTCTTTCTCTCTCACACAGCTTCTCTTTCTCTCTCTCTCACACACCCACACCCACACACACACACAGCTTCTCTTTCTCTCTCTCTCACTCACACAGCTTCTCTTTCTCTGTCTCTCTCACACACAGCTTCTCTTTCTTTCTCTCTCTCTCTCTCACACACAGCTTCTCTTTCTTTCTCTCTCTCTCTCACACACATCTTCTCTCTCTCTCTCTCTCTCTCACACACAGCTTCTCTTTCTTTCTCTCTCTCTCACACACAGCTTCTCTTTCTTTCTTTCTCTCTCTCTCTCACACACATATTCCTCTTCTGCTCCTTTTCCTAATGAGCTCTCTCTCTCTCACACACACACACAAACACATTCCTCTTCTGCTCCTTTCCCTAATAATCTCTCTCTCTCTCTCTCTCTCTCTCTCTCTCACACACACACACACACACACACACACACACACACACACACACACACACACACACACACACACACACACACACACACACATGACACTCCTGCCTTGCCATAAATTTTTAATGTGTGTGTTGGTGATTGGAGTGGTATTCTATGGGTGGTGGTGGTTGTGCACACCCAAAACCACCCTTAACCACCAACACACACTTTTTAAAAAAGACACATTATAAAACATTATTTGGTTAAATAAAAAAGGAAAAAATTATATCATCCTTTATTCTTTTTTTTATCCCCCCCCCCCCAAATAAAAAATAAAAAACTGATCACAGTTTATAACAGCCCGGCAACGCCATCCTCCTCACGCCACACAACCCTGTACCCATTGTATCTACAATGCCATCTAGTTATCTCATCCTTGGCCGTCCCCTTTTTTCTTTTGCCCACCACCTTCCCCAGCATCAAGGCCTTCTCAAGTGAATCCTCTCTTCTCATTTGATGTCCAAAATACTTTAGCTTCATCTTTACTATTTGACCTTATAATGAGCACTCAGGGCACTCAGGGCTAATCTCTTCTACTATTGACCTATTTGTTCTTCTCGCTGTCCAAGGGACTCTCAAAACTCTCCTCCAGCACCACATCTCAAAGGCATCTATTTTTCTTCGCTCAGCCTTTCTAATGGTCCATAAAAAAAGCTCATTTTAAACCGGGCAACCTCTGCTAGTATACTATATTATTGCCCACGTTTACTAGTTTTATCCATTTTATTTTCCTTTCCTTTCTCTTTAATCACCTAAAAAAGAAAAACAGATGTTCATTGTTAAAGTTTTTTTACTTCTTCCTTTCCCCCTTCACTTTTCTTTAGCAGTTTCCCACCATATTTTTAGGCTGGTTTTGTCTGCAAAGCAAAAATCTCTCAAGCGGACAAACACTGTAAATACTTTTATTGCCTTGGTGAAGGACAATTTGTGAAAAATGGTTCTGTTTGTAAAAGATTTACTATGGCAGCAAACACAATGATGAGTCTCATTTAAAATTGTATTTGTGACAGAAGTTGTTGAAGGCAGTTCATTCTCTATCAACTGACTCACAACATAAAGACTCCATTTCAACTGATAAGGATATGGATACCAACCTTAATTTACCTCAGGTTTCCCCTTCTAGACAAGGATTGCCCATAGTCACTTCAGCTGTTGTTCCTTCGGGTTCATTATCAATGCTGTCATCTTTGAAATCAACATCTTTGCTGAGAAAACCAAAAGTTTTCATAACCCTTTGGTGTCCATGAAATTGAAGGTCTCAAATCTATTGAAAAAGAGAAAACACACTAGGAAGTCTATGATGGATGGGTCCAAGAAAATAAAGAATAAGGAAACCACTCATCAAAACCACTGATTGCAATTGGGGTTGGATAGACTTTCATTATGTCCAGTAATACAAACATCTTGTTTGTGGCAAGAGAGGTCCTGTTTGAGACTTCAAAAACATCTTGATGTGATTATCAATCTCATTCTAAATCAAGATCAAGATTTTGATTGAAATTTCCAGTATGTCACTATTGACAATCTCATTGTGGGAGTCATGGTGTCATAAGGATTTTTCCCAATCATCTTATTACTGCCTGCCTCCATGGTACAGTTTCTATGGAAGAGTTTTATCCACTGCCATTTAGACCCGATTTTAGTAGACTATCAGTGTCCCATTCTCATTCTAATTCTTCATTACTTAGACAAGTTCATGGAGGACAAGGGTATCAATGGCTATAATTATGGATACTTAAGGACAACCTCCGGGTTGGAGAGATAGGCAGGATATCTCTCAATGCCATTTCCAGGGAATCCTAAGCAGGTGAAGGCATCTCCTTGGGAATACCCTGAAGGAAATGGTGAGCCACTGTGTGAGACAGAATGCTGGACTGGATGGGCTGTGGCCTGTTCCAGCAAGGCTGTTCTTATGGTCTTATGGTCTTACTTTCAACATCAAGAGAACATTCAATGTGGAACATTCAATGTGGAACATTCAACGTGGAACTGTAAGAAACACCAGGAAGATCAACAATATCTGTATTCCAAGCCATTGACATTGAGACAAGCTTCAGATCAAGCTGTGGTTCTGAGATATCCTATTATCAAATCATTTACTTCTATCTAGGAGATCATTCAACATAGAGATGATTTTCCTCATTCTCCAAAACATCTATCTTTGGCATCTCAACTATGTTTATTTGATTTATATGCTACCCTACTCGGCAAACGATGACTCAGGGCGGCTCACAACCCATCAGAACAAAGATACAATATAGCAAAAACAAAAATCAAGATAAATAGCGAATACAATATAGCAAAGAACAAAATACAAGATACAAAAAAGTTCAGTAACATGTCAATAGAGTACAATAACATCACAGCCTCTTCACCCCGCAAAGAAGACCAGAGGCGGTGGCGAAAGTCCAGCTGACTCTACGGTATTTAAGCAAATACTGGAGGCAGGGTCCGCAATGCCAGCGATGGTATTGGTCCCGGCGTCCATCACTGCGAGGCCTCTTCACCCCTTCGAAGCCCAAAGGGAGGGGAGCCTGGGAGCGCCGGCAGGTGTGGCGAGTCCTGGCGCTCGAAGCCGGCAGGCTTTCTCGCCTCAGCCGAGGACGAAGTCCATGGGCGGTGGTGGAGAGTCCATCCCCCCGCCGCCACGGAAGTCCTTTAACTCGGTCCAAGGCAGGGCCCTGGAGTGCTGGCAGGTGTTGCGAGTCCTGGAGCTCAAAGCCGGCAGGCTGCTGAGGCCAAGGCACTCTTATTCCCTCCTGGGCTGGGAGTGGCTGGCCCCAACACAGCTGTGGCATCAGCGGCAGTGGCGATTAATCGAGATTACCTGCATATATACATTTTCTGTCTCTTCCAGATCAAGCTTTCTCGGAATTTATGCATTTTGCCTCAGTTACTCTAATACTGAAACATACACAAGCCCCTCAGAAGTACCACAGCAGGTTGCTTTGCCACAGGTTGATTCCAATGATTTGGATAGCAATAATGAGGTCTCACTTGGATCTCTCTCTCTTTGTTTGTCTCCCCATCTAATTCTGATGTTGGGGGGATTTCACCATTATCTCCTTCTGAAAACATCCATACTTACTCTGATGTTACGATGCAAAAAGTTAAATCTCTAGAATTCTTGGTAAAAAAAGGCACAGCCTAATTTCATTGACCCAATTTTCAAAACAGTGATGTCTACTGCTACGATTCCATTAGAATTAATACTTGTGTTATTTACCTTAACAGAATTCATCACACAATCTTGGCAGAAACCTTCTTCAGTACCTCCAACCTCTAGATGAGGAGTTCTCAACCTTTTAAAGCCAGGGGCCAGGTCACACTCCCTCAGACAGCTTCATGGGCCAGATGGCCATTTTGCCCTTCCTCCACCACATGGCACTTCCTGGTGTGGTGGAGGCGGTGGGGGGCACATGAAATGGTGCCATGGGCCACATCTGGCCTACAGGCCACAGGATGAGAATCCCTGCTTTCAATAACAGCAATAACATTCTGCAGGCATGCCTGGCTGAAGTCAGCTGGAATTTCAGTGGATTCAGGATCTAAAAGCGAAGAGATCTTTCTTTTGATGGGAATGGCCTGTTTAACAGTAAAACAGATGATGTTGTGGTGGACTTGTTTAAAAAAGAAGCTAACTGCCAAACACACGGGGATTAATAGCCAGCCTTACCAGAGGCAGTTTAAGCAAATTTGGAGTCATCACCCCACCTAATAGAAATAAATAATCTGAAAAAAATCTTCTAAGGGATATAAACAGTAGTCTAAAAACTCTGAATACAAGTCTTCTTTCAAAAAGAATAGCAAAGATTCTCCACATGTTAAGCTCAAATCAACAGACATGTACTATTTACCATTCCTTTCTTTTCATATTGACATGGGACTGTTAGTGTCCCATACTAACACATGGTGCATAATTATCTCAGATTCTTGGGCCCTTTCCATTAATCAAGTTCAGCTTCTTAACCACTAAGCCTCCACAGTACTAATAGTGACCAGTCACCTCCATCCAACACCTTCTTGTGTACAGTTGCAATTTACGTGTTGGAAAATACTGTTTTTTATGTGGTGAAAGGCTGACATGACAAAACCTGGTTTATTTATTTATTTTTATTCTTAACAGGTTGGAACACCTGTCCTTCAGGGACAAAATATTTGCCAACATATTGGGGCTGGTGATGGCAACTAATGCTGCAATTTGGGGAGTTTAAAAGATCTCTGATTTAGGGGAAAAATAGATGTAGTCTTAAAGAATGCATGTGGTGAAAAATTCTCTATGTCTACTTCCCCTTCATTTTACACTCACCATATTTCAAGGTTTATTGGCTGCATTCGATTATAATTCCTCTTTTGATTCTGGAGAACTTCGGAGTTTGTTAAGTCTTCATGTCATTGTATTTCAGCTCAAAAGTGGACAAGAAAATAGTATCATTGTTTAATCCTTATTCAGAGTGCTGCTTTTTTGAGCTGCTGCCAAGATTAATGTTTAATCTTCCAGCTTTGAAGAGCTCTGTTGCTTCCCTCAAGGCTTTGGTTGCCTGTTAAAAGGCTTATCACTTGGTCTTGTGTGGCTTTTATAACAGGATAATCTAAGTATTTACATTTTTAAACTGTCCCTTGGATGCTAACATTTATATTTTGGAAGAGCTCAGTAAGCAAACGACATTTCAACGAGTAAACAGAAAGGTGTTGACAGATCTTTGGGTAGCCAGACTATTTTTGGTTTGTCTACACTAAATATTAAACAGGGTTTACTACTGATTTTGAAGAAATGGAAAGATGGCTTACTGAGGCCAGATCAGAAGAATAAGGTGTATACCTTCCATCAAACAAAAAGTGACAGGTTTTACCTGGCCCCTTTTGGGGTTCAAGCCCTTATTTGGGGTTCAGTCTTTAGTCCCACCCCTTTTGGGATGCAGTTGTTACCCCTCCTGTATTTTTAGGGGTGCAGTTGCCATCCCAGTTTCCCTGGCTTTGGGGGATGACATCTGAGTCCCCGACACATTTTTGGGGTACAGTCTGGTGTTTTTTTTGGATGTGCTTGTGTACCCCAAAACATTTTGGTGTCCCTTTTTGGTGGGCTGTCTGGGGCCCCATTTTAAGGGTTCAATTGTTATCCCAGCTTCCTGAGGTTTTGGGGCATCTCTGTGTACCCCCAAAATTTTGGCGGTGGCAGGGCAAACTCATAGAGATGCTGCATGCCTACCCCTAACAAACACACTAGTTTTGGGGGTACACAGGGGCTGTTCCAATCCAGGATGATTCCCTGTATTATTTGTCAATGTAGTCACTCCCAGAGATAAGTAATTTTTTCTGCGTTCCTCAAAGAACAACCACACAACATCTAGCCTCTAACTCACTCTCCAAGCTTCCAGATTCTGCTTTTGTGGCTAAAGTAATATTAGTTCCTATGGATATAATGTCTGGCTCTATATAACCATTGTTGTTAAATGAATATTTCAAGTTAATACTCTCTGAAGCTGCCCAGACTGGTGTGAAACATACTCTCAGATTAGCCTTTGACAGCATGTTTTGCATGAAATCTCCACCATTGGAATAAAAATCTATTGTTATTGTGGTTACAGTCTTTCAACTTTCCAAACTTGGTATCAAAAATGACATTTCCTCTCCACAAGTGTGAAAAGAACAATGCACAATCTGCCTACCGTCCTGTGATACGAAAACTTGCATTGATACAGTGTGTGCACAGTAGATCAACAAATGCTTGATTTACTGATACATTGCTAACTTGGAATAAGAATTATGATTTTTTTTTAAAGCAGGCACAAGTTTTAGCAACGTTGGTATCCATCTTTTTCTTTTGTAAAATAGGAATTTTATTATTTCCTGCATTTCCTCCTATTGGCTTTAGAAGACCTTGGAACAACCACCAGCATTTTTATTGCCCTTTGCATATATGCAAAATCCCTGGTGTCTGTCTCCCAAATGTGATTACTCTTGGGTAGTGTAAAGCCTCTGAATAATCAACAGGCTTAGTTTTTTATCTTAAGAAGCCATATGAGTGTTGTTGATTAGGATAGCACCAGAGTTTAAAGTGATGAATATATATACTTCCCTTCCCATCCTACAGATAATACTATATTTAGTACTTTTCATTAATTTTACAAATCTTGAATGTTATTTGTTAACTAGGATTTTCCCCCCATGATTCAAATATAGCTCAACCTACATTTCAAAGAAATCCAGGATAAGTGAATATTATTCACATCCTCCAGCTACTGAAGGCATGACTAATCAAAGGTGGTAATCACAATTATCAGCTCCTCCACTGTATGTGTGAGTGTGATACATCTGATACACATAAATTAAGGGCTTGAATAAGCCACATAAAAGAGAAATAACATTCACAATAGTAAAAAATAATGTTCTGTAGAGAAAAAAGTATATATTTATAGAGTAAGTAAATATGTTGTGTTAGGCAAGTTATCTGATTTATTGTTCTAGTTTCTTCCTATATTCAATCTTTTAAACCTTTTTAATCTTTAAGAAAAAAATATGCAAGCTTTCAAGGTACAACAACATATTTCTTCCTCCATAGATGATGATGATGATGATTTCATAATTTCTTCTTCCCTTTATTTTACCTGGTTCAATCTTTATGATTACCATAGCTGTTTTCCATTGTAAGATAGATAAAAATCTTGATTAATAACATTTATTTTGATCTCTCCTATACTTTTCAAATTAAAAAAGGCTCTCAAATCTGTGCAGAACTAATACCATTCTTCTTCTTCAACAACAATAATGGTTACATCTCAGTTGTTTCTAGCTGGAAAATTGCAATGCAAATATTAGACACAAAATAGGCATCAGGATTCAGTCTATATGCTATAACATCAATCTGTTGTATCTCGTGGACCACATGCCAATTGGTACTAAATCCGTTATCTCAGTTGCCTGAGGCTCTTAACTACTTTTCATTTGTACCCATTTTTGAGCTGAAGAAATTTAATGTGATTAAATTCTACCTCAAAAATCAACAGGATTATTCTGCAGTTTCCATTCATTGTATAAGGAAAGCAAGCAAGCAGACAGTGTGGGGAGGGGGGAGGGAGGCATTTAGTTCCTCTCCTTAATTCCCAGGTGGTAACCATACAATTTTTAAGGCTGACAACACACTTTGAAGGATGAAAGCTAGCAACACCTTCCAAAGAAGCTTTACTTTGCTATTTTATTTTAGAATTTGAAGTGAGAAAATAAATGAATGTAGGTTCTAATATGCCTGAATACTCTGATATACAGTTGCGCTGTTGCTGAAGATTGTCAGTGACACAGTACCCTGTAGCTTGGCAAATGAATATAAATCTTTCCTCCTTTAACTGATTTCCTCACTATTTGCCTTTATTATGTCTATTCAGTTTTATCTTTATTTAATTTAACCAGAGCACTTGTCTGTTGTTCAATGTATAGCAAAACGGTACAGTTTTGAAGTAAGACAGTGATTGGATACACACTTTATAAAACATAGACATTTAATACCTGTTCAAGATAGCCCACATTCAGATTTACCAAACAAGCAGTAATTTAGGCTCCAGGCTATTTGTTTTATTAATTCTTTTACATCATGAGATTAAAAGAACTGTGGCTAAATAGCTCAGTTCCTTGAATATATGAGAGCTTAGATTTGATATTGGCATCCTGTTAATGAGTCTCAGGTAGCAGAATCAGATGGGACTTCTGCTTGAGACCCTGGAGAACCCATTAAGGCTGACAACAGTGGACAAAACTATCAGTTAAAGTATATTAGCATACCGTAGTTTCTTGTATTATTTGGACTTTAAGGAGGTACTTGTAAGGTAATTATTTTGCAATGAATTTTATTAAACCAGTTTGGCTTTTTGAGGGGAGTATCAGGTTCTTCATAATCTTAATCCTCAACCCTGTGACTTGCTTGAATCAGAAATAAAACCCTTCCCACAGACTACAAATAAACTTCTTTCTACAGTAAAACCCTGACTTACATATGCCTCGAGTTACATAAAATTCAACTTACATAATGATTTTTGCACTAAAATAATTTCCTGATTTACATAAATGTCCCGATTTACATAACACAATTTCTTATGGGTTTGCTTCGAGTTACATAAAAAATTTGTTTTTCCTATGGGGTTGCTTCGATTTAAATAAATATCATTTTCCTATGGGTTTGCTTCAAATTAAGTAAAACATTCATTTTTCTTATGGGTTTGCTTCGAGTTATGTAAAAATTATTTTTCCTATGGGTTTGCTTTAAGTTAAGTAAAAAACTGATTTACACAAAAGCCTATGGAAGAGACGTTTTACGTAAGTAGGGGTTTTGCAGGCGCACCCCCCAATAAAGGACTCAGACACCAATGAAAGTGGATAACGGCATTGGGCCACATTTATTGATTCATGCCCTAGTCCGAATTATAAATTTCTATTGGTAATTGACCAATCATAATTCTTAAGGCAAGCAGGCCGAAGTAACACTGGTAAGGTACCACCGAAATTGCCAACGGCAATTGCTACAATGTATCCATTTGTATCAATTTGTTTGTTGACCACAAACAAATTGTTGACCGTAGTCAATATCTAACTAATGACCCCACCCTCTGACGCGTATCCGTAAAATCACGGGGTGATGCATGCTGTCTAGCTATAGCCATCACCCCGTCGCCTAGTTCGTCGTTGACCGGACAACGTTTAACCAACTTATGCCTGTCTAGTGTTGTCCAGTCAATTGCGAACTTGCCGGATACCTGTGGGTCATAATGTTTACCTTACCAGTGCTACCCGCCACACGGAGGGGCTTCAAAGAAGGCTCGACGCCCCCCCAGACCGTCAGCTCGGTCAACAGGCCTGCTCGCCAATCACCCAACAGGAGGTCCATACCTCCTCGCGACAGATGGACCCCATCCCCTGCATACAAATCATAACTTTGGAGGCTAATAGCGGGGTGACGACTGACCCTCCCCCAAGCCCTGTCGACAAGGAAACGTGCCACTGCCCTATTCACCATGCGTCTAGCGCGATCAAGGGCCAGGAGGTCCACACCCCCTCTGTAGGAATGGCGCGGGACCATGTCCGACCAAACAAGGGTTGTGGCGGGCCAGACGTAATGCAGGTAGGCGAGGTCCTCGCAAATCGCATGCTTCAGCGACAAGCCGGTGACCTGGCCCAAATCATTGCCCCCCAGGTGTATGATCAGAATGTCAGGCGGGTCAGCATTCTGGCCTGAAAAAAGGAAAGGCAGCAGCTCCCGCCATAACATCCCGGGCTTACCATGCCATGTGAGACTTGCGTATGCACCCAGTCCCAGTCGGGGTCCCCACTCTGTCGCCGCAGCATAACGCGCTGCCCTGTGCACGTAGCTATGGCCCACCAGCCATACTGTCACCGGTGTAATACGACACCCCGGGTCTGTAAAGGAAAAATGAGGGAAAGTAGGTAAGGTGACTGGGTTGGTACTCACGGCGGGAGTGGGCGCACATAAAATTGAAAACATTGTGAACCCCACCGTCCCATGCTACGTATGTCAGCCCCTGAGTACCCAAAAGCCGCTGCGGTCGAGGCCGCCCCTATACGGAATGAATGAGTGCCATAGCGGGCGCCTGGGAGGCCCACACTGGCCAGCGCTTTGCCCGTCACCTTCCAAAATTGAAATTTAGTAAGGGGAGACCCATCTTGGTGACAGAAAAACGGGCCATGGTGCGTGCCACGCAGTGCCAGGAATTCCTGTAGGGCACCAACCGGACAGATGTCTGCCAAAGAACACCGTAGCAGTTGCACACCACTGCCGACGCCATGCTGATCGGTCTTAGAGGAACGTATCCTCAACTGAGCTCAGTCTTTGGCAACACAGACATCCTCAAGTTCCAGTGCCCTACGACTTGCATCCGCCTTAGACAGCATCACAAGCTCGCTGATGCGGAGCGCTCCAAAAAATGCCACCGTTGTGGCTGCATGGAACAGGGCTGCCTCATATGCATCAAAACAGAGGCAAGGCCAGCCCCGGGCCAACTGGGTAAGGACCCCTGGGGAAACCGGGTGGCGGTCGTCCGGGCAACGCCCGCGCTCGCGCACCCACCCCTCCAAAACATGTCTCACACGGAAGTCAGAGGTGCTGTCCACATGACCCCGCACCTTGGCCATAAAAGCCAACGCTGAAAGCTTAGATGCTATGGTGCGAGGTGCAAGGCCCTGAGAATGCAGGTAAACCATGAACCGCAGAACATGGGTTACCGGGATCGGCCAGGTTCCTGGCAATTGAAATTGAGTACAGAATGCCCTGAAAGAATTAATTGCGTGGTGATACACCTTACGGGTGCTTGGCGCTAGCGACAGGCCAATCGCCCGGTTCACCCCTCCTTGCCAATGGTCCATATCTCCTCCGGGAGTGGCGAGGGAAATTCCTCCGCATCCGGGGCCAAGGCACGGAACCGGGAGATCTGTAGGCGGGACAAAGCGTCAGCAATATCATTATTAACCCCTGGGACATGCCTGGCCCTGAACAGTACGTTGAGGCGCAGGCTGCGCAACACAAATTGGCGCACTAGATCCATAACCCTGGGCGATTTGGAAGTCTGTGCATTTACAATGTGGACCACAGCCGCATTGTCACACCAGAAATGCACGACCGAGTTGGACCACTCCTGGCCCCATAGCATCAAAGCACCCAGGATAGGGAAAAATTCCAGATATGTGAGATCACGCAGGCGACCCGTGCCTGCCCAGGCCGGTGGCCACCCACCATAGGCCCACTTCCCATTGAAGTACATCCCATAACCGAGGGCTCCCGAGGCATTAGACTGAATCTGAAATTGAGGGGAAGCCAGGAGGTCATGCCTCCAAAATGAGACCCCATTGAAATCCCTCAGGAACTGTAACCAGACAAGCATGTCTGCCCTGATACCCCGGGTCAGCCTAACCCTATGGTGAGGCCTGGATAATCCTGCCATAGCGTCGCACAAGCGCCGGGCAAAAGCCCTGCCCGGTGCGACCACTCTGCAGGCGAAATTAAGGTGACCATGCAGCATCTGCAGTTCCCTCAGTGATGCCTTGCGCTTGGCCAACAAGTCCGAGATAAGGGCCACTATCCTTGACACCTTATCCCACAGTAACCTGGACGCCTGCGCTATTGTGTCAATCTCCAACCCCAGGAAGACTAGCTGTGTAGATGGGCCCTCGGTCTTTTCGGGCGCTAAAGGGACACCGAGTTCCTCCATTAGCGTCTGAAATGTGTTGAGGAGACGTGTGCACGTGTCCCAGCCCCGTTCACCCCGAATAAAAAGTCATCCAGGTAATGGGCTACAGACCGGGACCCTGACCTGCGGACGAAAGCCCACTCTAGGAAGGTACTGAAACGCTCGAAAGCCGAGCATGATATGGAACAGCCAAAAGGCATGGCCTTATCAAAATAATATTCGCCCCGAAATTTGAAACCCAGCAATTCAAAGTCGCCCGGGTGCACTGGCAAGAGGTGAAAAGCCGACTTAATGTCGCACTTAGCCAGCGGCGCACCCGGGCCACATGAGCGCATCATGCGCAGCGCGTGGTCAAAAGATGTATACCTGACTGAGCAAAGGTCGTCAGGGATAGCATCGTTGACCGATCGGCCGGCTGGGTAGGACAAGTGATGGATAAGGCGAAACTCGCCTGGTGACTTCTTGGGAACCAAGCCCAGGGGCGATACCTTGAGGTTAGTGAACGGGGGTGCAGGGAAAGGGCCAGCGACCCTGCCCGCATTGACCTCCTTATTGATGCTGGCGGCAGCCACCTCCTCCCTCCCCCTAAGGGACAAAAGGTTGGGGGCATCCTGAGGGGACCTATCACCCATGAAAGGAATACGGAACCCCTGTCTAAAGCCCTGAAGGAGATAATCAGCATCCTCCCCCTTCGGGTACAATGCGAGCCAACGCTCCAACATGTCCACATTAATTGGGGAGGGAGCCTTTCGGTGAACCAGCTCCATCTGCGGCAGTCTTGCCAGCCCACTGTCCGCCCCTCCCTCTGCCCCGCGTCCCTCCAGGCCTGGGACAGGCAGAGGCTGCATGGGGGCCCGCACAGGTGGGACACTCATGTCTGTACTTGCAATTCTTCTTATTGCATGGACCATTAGACGAGAAAGTCCAGCACAGCAGGCGGGCTGGAACCCCCTGCCCCGCCACTTGGCGGGGAACCTGTGCTGGAGCCACTCGCTGGACCGCATGTCCACAATGGTATCTTTCCCCTGGCGCGGGGCACGTGGGCGTCATGTACAGAAGCCAAAGCCTCTGGCATGGCTCATCCCACCTCATCTCAGGGTGCAGGGGAATTCGCATACGGAATTCCTCGTCATAAGCCAACCACGACGGGCCCGGAAAATCAACCATCGCCCGATAGATATTGTCCAGATACTGGACCATCGGAATTGCCAGATCCGGCCGGGCCCTCAGGTACACCGCCATGTAGATGAGGTAAGCCGGCAGCCAGTTGGCCCACGTACGTGGTGGCTTGCGACAACGTGCCTGTTCCTTATCCTTCTCATCCTGCCCCTCCCTCTCTTCCTTGGTGGGCTCCCTGTTTAGGAGTGAGAAGATATCAACATACTCCCCTCGCCATATTTTCTCTCTGGTGGCCTGTGCCAAGTGGTCACCCAGTGGCAAGGAATAGCCCGCTGTCGGCAAGGCCGAGACAGGCACAGCAGAAACTGCGGGCATCTGGAAAGGGGCTTGGACTAGCCCAGCCACCCCCAAAACATTCCCCACAGGGTAGGAAACGCTCCCCACCCCGGGGCCCTGGGTGGTGGTTGACGTCGCCTGGTGGTGCGTCAGCGGCTGTACCGCCGCACCACCCATGCGAGGCCAAGGCCATTGGAAAGCCCCCCCCAACGTAGCCACATGTGTAGGTGCACTAGTTTGTACCGCATACTCACATGCTGCACCCCCGCGGGCCGCCCCCACCGGGGGTTCCGGCCCACTGGGGGCGTCGGAGCTCACGACCGCCGTAGAGCTTGCCGCCGGGGCCTGACCCGCGCTGGCCTGTTGGTTGGGGAGCTGCGAGGCAGTGGCCGAAGTCGCGCCACGCGCCTTAAGCTGCTCGACCCGTCCCGTTGCCTGCCGCTGCCCAGCAGACGACGCGTCAAAGTGCACCCCAAAAGGAGCCCCAGCGTGGCTGGCCCGAGCAAGGGAAGCCTCGAGTGCTGCCACGCGGGCCAGAAAGGCCTCCACACTGGCGTGGGGCCACGGGCCAGCCGGCCCGCCCGTTACGGGCGTGGGTACAGGTCCTTGCACCCCGGGGCCCGAATATGGCCATGACCCCACACCCAGGCCCGGCAGGGCCGGCGTAGGCACCTGCCAAGGGAGGGGACCACACCACCCCCCAAGGTTGGAAGGCCCTGGAGTGAGCTGCGCCCCGATAGAGGGAGGCTCAGTAGAATGAGCACCAGGAGCGGCGTCCGCCGCTTGCGGGCCGCGGGCTGCAGCCCAAGCTGGACCCCTGCTCGGGTCCCCAGCCTCCGGCCAGGGGGTAATAGACCCCATCCCACCGGTCCCGGTGGGAGCCGGCAAAGGCGGCTGGTGGGAAGACGCAGCCGCGGTCCTCCGACCCGGATTGCGTCTCCGAACCGCCCGAGCCGCGCTCGCGGCCGCCTTCTTCTTCGAAGACATCTCAGTCGGACCTAAGGGAAGCCGAAAAGAGGAAGGTCAGCAGCCAAAAGGCTTCCCGATCAAGGTAAAAGCGACGGAGTAAGAGGAAAAACTTCTCCGCTCCGTCGCTTCGCAAAATGGCAGCTCGGCTGTCTCATGGCCACCCCTTTTATAAGGGAGCTGGCCACGCCCCTAACTACCCGGATGCCTTCGTCCTGTGGGGGGGGCCCCGCAAAGAGCGCGGCGGCCATTTTGGCGCCGCGCTTGCATTACTGTATTTTTTGCCTTACCATAATGTTTTGAATTTCACTCCACTCAGCTCTAAAGCCATAAAATCTAGGGCATTACATTTGAGTACCGCTTACGTACCACAAAATTTGACACCAAGGGCTTTGACCTTTTAGCAGCCCTCCACTGCTGTCACCTGAATGTTTGTATCTATCCATTATAAAGATATTAGAAATGGAATAATACAGGAAAACCTGCAGAAGACATACAGTTTTGGGTTAGGGCAGTGATGGAGAACCTTGGCACTGCAGCTGTTCTTGAACTTCAATTCCCAGAAGCCCTGATCAGCAGGAGTGCTGACTTGGGCTTCTGGTAAGTCAAGTCCAAGAACACCTGGAGTGCCAAGATTCACCATCACTGGGTTTCAAACATAGAGCATTCTAGACTGTAGAGTAGAATGTGTCCCTTTATGTTCTTGTACCCATGTTACAAGTCCAACTCCCATTGTCCCTCACTGTTGGCTCAATTGACTGATAGAAGTTGCACTCCAGCAACATTTGGAAAGCTATGTATTCACCAACCCTTTTGCTTTTTTATGGCCTATCAATTTGGAACCATTGTACAGTGACTCTAGTTGGGCTTTCAGTGTGAGATATTTAAGGAACAGTTTTTCCATCCACATCCTGGAGAGTTTCCTTGGCAGAGTAGGGATTTGAACCCAGGTCTCCTCAAGTACTAATCTGTCACTAGTACTTATTACACATCATCTTATTACAGAGGATAGTTGTTATTCAGGCAAATAACTCATGGAGAATTTTTTGCTTCAAAGCTTCAGAAAAAATTAAAATAAAGATAATATTTGTGAATGGTGAGAAAGACGAAAACAACAAAATATAGTTTTAAATCTCAGGTTTACATTTCAAAGTTTTAAACGTTTGTCACAATTTCACACCGGAGCGCATGGAATGCTGTTTACCTTTCCACCAAAGTGGTCCCAATTTATCTACTTGCCATTTCCTGCTTTTGAACTGCTAGGTTGGCAGGAGCTGGGACAAAGACGGGAGCTCATTCCATCCTGCGGTACTCGGGAATCAAACTGCTGACCTCCTGCCTTCCAGTCAGCGTCTTAGCCACTTGAGCCACTGCAATAATTCTGGAAAAGCTTGAAGACAGCAGGAAAAGAATAAGACCAAATACAAGATGGATTGATTCTCTGGCCTAAAGGAAGCCACAGGCTTGAGTTTAAAAGAGCTGTGCAGGACAACTGAGAACGACATTTTGGCGATCACCTAGTTACCAAAAATCAGAGGCAATTTGAAAACAACTACTACAGACTTATCCTCTTATCTTTCCCCCTTTCCCATGTATTTTCTGAAATGTTCAGTAATAGTAATAGTATCAGGTCAGCTTGTATAGTCTCTGGACATTTTAAGGTACAGTGGTACTTTGCTTAAAGAGCATAATGTGTTCCACGGGATTGCTCTTTAAGCGAGTTTGCACTTTAAGCGAAACACCATTCATTGTAAGTGACCAATTGTGACTTCTGGTGGTGGTGGGGGATTGTGAGCCCCAATTTAGTTGTTAAGTGAGTTTTTGGTTGGTTTTAGTTGTTAAGTGAGGTGACCATTCAGAGAAAACTCTGCTCTTTAAGCGAATTAGTCTCTAAGCGAGGTGCTCTTTATGCGAGGTTTTACTGTACTGTACTCTGTTTTCCACTGGGTATGAAACTTCCACTAGGTGCAGACTGGCAACTTTAACATTTCTTTTGAAGCCCATAAGGTTCTCAGACCAAGCTTTAGACAACTGATGTGCAGAAAACTAGAACTACTGTATAAGCAATAAGTATCCCATAGAAATCCCACAATGTTTTTTCTCCCCTTAATCAGTGTCTCCTAAAGACTGGAAGGCTTCTCAGATATCATGAGACTTGACTGCCTTTAAGCAGTCCCCAGCTTCCTTTCAAATGGAGCAGAATGAAAATGCTGCTTCTCTTCATATCTTGCAATCATCATCCTACTCTGGCAGTTATTCTGTGAGAGCCACTGAACTACATATTTCATGTGGTAAAAAACAAAACAAAACATGGCTTTGATTACTAGTCTGCCAGTGTGCTGAATTCATGAATACTGGGTCAGGCATGAAAATAAAAAAGAGCATCACCTCAGTGCTAGAAAATCTATACTGCTTATACATTCTTGGCAATGATACAAGTCTTTTTATTGATACAAGAAATAGGTCATGTTTTGAGACTCCTTGCCCTTGACAGTGTCCTTTAAAGTTTATTAAGAAGCAAAAGCACAGCCACCCAATTCTTACTTACTTTGTATTGTATGAAATTGGCCCAAGGTTAGATTTATTCAGCCTACTGAATTGAGCTTTGCTCTGTTTTATCTGTGGGGTTTTTTTTTGTAATCTCCCAAGAAATACTGAACATTTCAGAGATAGCACTTTGCGATGAGTGTTTTTTTCTCACTTGTGAAATCCAAGTCGTATTTTTTTTGTTATGTTATTTCGAAATCCAAAGCGCTGTTGGCTGGCTGCCAACAGATCTTTTTGTGTGGGAAATGATACCTTTTCTCTCACAGTTAAGGAGTTCTGGATTGGAGTGTATCAGCACCAATTTTTTTTTAAAAGGAATGTAGCAACTGTGAATTAAAGGAGAAATAATGACAGGTGAGGATATGCAACTCTCTTTTATGGTTCCACAGAAAAAGCAAGTGGTGTACTCTGCATGGGATGAAGTACAAAATGATACCAAGCCAGATTTAACAAGACTAAGTCAATCGTCCAGAAGCAGAATAGGCAAGGGCCTTGTAGAACCACGTCACCTGGCCAAATGACATTACTAGAATGAATCCAGCAATTACAGCCTAGATGTGTTGAGGCTTGACATGTTAACCTGCGTGCTGTGTACTGCAGTGTTCAAATGGATCTGGCCCCAGTAACTCTTTTGTTTTTAACATTATCCTTCATCTTTCGCCACACAAACCAATCCATGTGAAACAGCTTTGTGAGCTGTGTCAGTAGAAGTCTGGTAAAAGAATGTTGTGAAGATGCTCTAGTTATTGCCATTGCAACTGTGCTCCAAAATCCAGTAGCTAACTGGAGTGAATCGTTATGCACAGCAGTGTTTTGACAGTATTAATTTCTGTGGGGGAAACATCCTATGTATGAATAATCATTTTCTGACTGTTGATCTTTATGATGCCAAATCAGCCATGCACAAGAGGATGGTTATAAGCAGGCTGTGGGGAAATCCTAAGATTTGCAGAGCATCAAACAGATAAACACCTTTTGGTAAAAATAAATAACAAAGAGAAAGAGTGGACAATGGGCATCCTGAGCACGCCTTGCAGGCCTCCTCCCTTTTATGGCCCCAGAGCCTCCATGGTGGGAGTGCAAATATGCAAGGAAATTTTGGAAAGTTATTGAAGAAGAGTTAAGGAAAATATTAGGGAATGGGGTCAGTTTAAGTCCGAAAGTAGTTCTGCTCGGGGAGATGGAGGAGATAAATATGGATGAAAATAAGAACGAGTTTTGAATAATGTTAGTATCAGTCACTAGACAATTGATTGCCATATATTGGACAAACAAATTTGATATTAGTAAAGAAAAATGGTACAAACGGGTATGATGACTGGCGCTGAATGACAAACTAACATCTGAATTAAGGGTAAAAAAGGGAATAACAAGAAAGAATAAATTCTGGGAAATCTGGAAGCCTTTCATGATTTGTGCAATGACAAATGAGGACGGTATAAACCAAGTCAGGACGAGTACAAATTTTGGGAGGAGAAGTAGTTACACAGAACATCTAGAGGTGTGTTAAAGATAACATCAATTAAGCTAAATGTTTTGCACAGGGTGGGGTAATGGAGGGCCGAAGGCAGGTTTGAATAGGTAATTGTTATGTATGTATGTATGCATGTTCATTATACTGTAAAGGAAAGAATGTAACCACTCCAGATACAAACGATACCAGCTGTAAAGGAACGCGAGCAGACAGCCCATAGAGGGCAGCTGCGAGCGTTCAGCCTCACATGGTTCACATTGCTCAATCACGGACAGCCGCGGGAAAACCTTCCCCGCATTCAGCAGCAGAAGAAAGAGGCGTGCCTGGGCGAGGCCACGCCGGTAGCAGCCAATGAGCTACCGTGCTACAAGATTCAAATGTAGAGAGCTACTGTATATATTGAGATGTATCACCGCCATTACCTCATGCTTCACTGGAACCTCATGCAATAAACCTGTGTTAAACCAACCCTTCGGTTGTCCGGTTGTCTTTGGTCCCATACACTAAATTGGCGACGAAGGTGGGATATGGCTGCCCACGGGACCAAGACATGCGCCGGCTACGAGATCAAGAAGCCGGGAGACTTGGAGCTGTTTGATGTATCACCGCCATTACCTCATGCTTCACTGGAACCTCATGCAATAAACCTGTGTTAAACCAACCCTTCGGTTGTCCGGTTGTCTTTGGTCCCATACACTAAAGTAATGATATTGATGTATAAAGTAAATAAAATGGAATTTTGTGATTTAAATCATAATAAGAATTACCACAGATATAGAGCTGACAGTAGTTGAATAGTAGGTAAGGCCTACCTGCTCTAGGTAGGAGGGTGAATAAGCTTTCAAGGTCCTAATTTGTATTGTATTGTTGTGTTTGGTTTTGTGTTGTTAACTATTGTTATGAATTTTACTGGAAATGTAAATAAAAGAGAGAGAGAGAGGACGATGTGCATCCTGAGCATACCATGCAGGCCCCTCCCTTTTATGGCCCCAGAGTCTCCATGCAAATTTAAGATAAAATTTGAGGATTTCATCTCTGGAATGTCCAAGAATCATGGTTCATGTTCAATAATGTGCACAGTCCTTATGTGCCTTGTTTTCTTAGACACACAAGAGATAGATAGATAGATAGATAGATAGATAGATAGATAGATAGATAGATAGATAGATAGATAGATAGATGGAATGATGGAATGATGGATGGATGGATGGATGGATGGATGGATGGATGGATGGATGGATGGATGGATGGATGGATGAGAGAAAGAGAGAGAGAAGGGACTGAAATGAGACGGACTTTTAAATATCTTTGTTTTATTCAAAAGGAATGGTTTGGGACAGAGTGGGTCACCCTAGGCAAAACTGGTCCCCTTACCCACAGATGTTGCCTATTTATTTATTTATGTTTTACTTATTTATTGCATTTTTATACCGCCCATCTGGGATATTTCCCTCTCTGGATGGTGCACTTACAAATAACGCAATAAAACATGTCAGCGGTGGCTGCTACTAATGTCCAAATATACATTTTTTTCTCCCTGAATGGTTTCAGGGGAAAAATACCATTGGCGTGAAATTGTTTAAGGTGGATCCCAACTTGCCATGAAGTGACCCACACACTGTGATCATGGAGCCATCTCCTGTGGCACGTATGAAATGAGATATGTAGGATTTGACGCCATGACTTCAATGGACTGCTGCAGCCTTGAGGATATTGACAAGGTGTGCCTTCACAGCCAGTCCATCTCGCATGGCCTCTTCTGTCCCCATGACTGCTAGGAATCAGAATAGTGAAGTGGTTCCTCCTCTGCTCATTTTGCCGTTGGGCCCAATATGATGGCTTCCAGTGGCATTTCCTCCACTGAGGGGGACCATCACCCCACCTAAGGGGGTTCATTCGCCCATAGCCTTTGGCCTCTTTAGGGAGTCAGGTTATTTACAGCTGCTCAACACTCCACATTGAGTTGCTAGCTGTACGGTCTATTCCACTACTGTAGTGGGATGTCCGGCCAGACACTCATAAGAAAACAAACAACAAAATTAAATAAAACAACCAAATAAGTACATCAAAAAATAAATTAAAATACCTGGCATCTGTGGACACACAGGGTCAATTGACCAGCTAGTTTATTGTTAAGGACGAAATATCTTTAAAGGCTATTACTTTCCTATGAGCAGGACTCAGAAAGCTCAGTGAAATCCAAGTATGGTCAGTGAAAGCCAAATATCTGATGGATGGGATGCTAATCTAGGAAGCAGAGGGCTGGAAGGAACTGTGCTGGTTAAAACTGAATGGTTAGTTGGCTGCAGCCACTTAACGCTCCACACAGCAACAATTGATTCGAGTCCCACTTGTAATCTTCTATATTTGTAATGTTTATGAAGATTTAGGATAGCTCTGTGTGAAATAATAATGTGAGTTATAATTAGGTAATATCCTTCAAAAAAAGGATACAGTATATCAAATAAACCAATTAGAAGGCAGGCTCATATGAGATGAGCTTGCTGGTTTTCTTGTAAATTAGTTAATTTTCTGTCTTTGATAAATCAGCTCTGCAAGCCTATATTCGTCACCTTAGAAAATCAAAAGAAAAACAGTCAACTACGGCTGTCTGTCATTTTGTACTTCCCGTGAAGATAAATTAACTATAACACAGTGACGTTGAACACTGATAGAAAAATGACAGGCAGTGATTAAAGTTTTGTCCTAGATGGAAATGAATGTCTGACAGATGAAAAGAATACTGTATATATATATATATATATATAAATCTAATTCCCATCTATGGCTCCTGTTAAAATGCTTCTTTTTATTACTGTTATTGCCCAGTATTCTGTAGTATGTTGTTTTTCATAACAGTAATCAAACATGCATTATTGGTTTTGAGCAATGGAAAAATTGCCCTTCCTCTTTTATTTTCTTGAATGACCTTACCGTGCATAAAGGATGGTTATATAATCTGTACTCTCACATAAAAACCAAGGAGTCAGCTCTGCCCTCGAGCTATTGATGTCAGTTTTCCACCCTTCATTCTTTTGAAGGCAAGAGAAAGAAAGAATTGGGTGTAGCTATTTTTAGATTTCAGTACTCCTGTTACAATTTGTGGGGGCAGAAGAAGCGTTTTACTGTAAGTTTGCAAACTGAAGACCCCTAATGCTTGATATAGGACTGCGGTGGCTTAGTGGTTAAGTCACTGAACTTAACGACTGGAAGGTTGGTGGTTCAGCAGTTCAAGATCCGAGTGCTCCATGACAGAGTGAGCACCCATCTCTGCCCCAGCTCCTGCCAACCTAGCAGTTCAAGAAATTGCAAGTAGATTAAATAGGTACCACTTTGGTACATTCCGTGCGCTCCGGTGTTTAGTCATACCTGCCACATAACCATGGAAACGCAGACACAGGCAGTGCTGGCTCTTTGGTTGTCTTTGGTTGTCAAAGGAGATGAGTACTGTGCCCTAGAGTCGAATATGACTGGCTTTTGAGCAAGGGTGACCTAACACTTGGTATGATTCATGTTCAGTAATGAGAGAAGACATGATTCCAAAAAAGGTATTGCCTTCCTCCTGCATTTATTTTATTTTATGTATGGATCACATGGCTTGTCTTTGCTTATTGAACTATTGAGGATATCAAGAAAAAAGCCACATCAAGAATTCTACATGGACTTTGAACATCAGCACAGCAGCACCACAGATTGAGCAGACTTTGATTTGGCTAAAATTGGCATGCCTAGTGGGTAAAGTAAAATCTGTTGCCCAATTTCGGAGTGCTCTAGATTTGGATTGCTCCTCCCCCCAGCCACAAAGAAAGCTTATTAGCATCAAAGAGGGCCATCTGGGAAGATAATATGCAAATACCTGGCTTCCTGTTTTGGGGAAGGTAAAATAATGCAGTCTGCTGTCCTCCCCCAACCCTGGCCATGGAACATCTAAGATACAGAGCCTGGCTGAAACATCATGCCATGAGTTTCTGGAACTTTTCTTTGTAGTTTTCCTGCCCTGCCTGAAGAAGTGATCTTGAATCATGAAAGCTCGCAATGTTTGATTTTTAAGTGATCCTAAAAAAGTTATCACCTTCCTCCTGCTTATGTATGGATATCATAGTGGCTGAAATCCTAGTCTGCAGCTCCATGTGATTGAAAGTTTCCTTTGGCAAATTTTGGAATGCATGCTGTTATTTCATCATGTTGTGGCCTGCTGGTGCACAAGGCTGATGGCATCATTAGCTGCAGCCTTCTATTGCTAATTTAAAGTTTCCACTCACCCTCTCCTGGTTTTGATCCCCCTAGGGATATCTTTTGTCCTGAGGAATTTGGTTGAGGGAGGACCAGTGGTGTGCTGGCCCACAGGGATACAGGGACTCATCCCAGTGTGCCCCAGTGACTGGCACCCCCCCAGAAGCAGACAGAGGTAATGGGAATGTATGGGATTTCTCCCCCCCAACCCCCCAATAGGCGCCCCCATCACTTCCTGTCCACCGCCCTCCCAAGGTGCCCACACACCCCTGAGGAGGACAGCCTTCAATGTGTGACACTTGCCATTGTGATCACAGGTGCATTTCTGACAGGAGGGGAGGAACTGGGAACTTTTAGTTAATGATAAAATCCTACAGCTGATGATATAACCTTATGCACATGGGGCTGGCCCAACAGGATTTCAATCTCTGTGAGTTATACACACCTTAAAAGCACACATAAATAAGCCTTTAATCAGTTGCATTTTCCTCTTTCCACTGCTATCATTCCCCTTGCATCTGTGAAGCCGGGCAACAGGATTTATATATTTGTTAGCTTCTAAGGAGCCAGAAGACACACATTTTTTTCAACATCACACATAGGATTAGTTTTGGATTGAAAAATCTTCTCCAGAGGATTTCTGATCATGCCCCATCTAATTTCTCACATGCCAGTCAATGGTTACTGTTTTCTTTGCCTTAATGCCTCAAGAAAGTAAGGTCAGGGCCCTCTGGAACCTTGGTGAAGGATTCCTACTGCTTCTATCAATGGCACAGGAAGTCAATGGCTTCCTGTTACTAATCAAGATCACTTGGGGATGTGGAAATAGGGCACCATCATGTGTAGCAACATCTGACACCTCTGTACCTCCCTCATACCCCCCCCCCAGTCTTTTCCTTTTCATTTCAAAAAGTCCTCTGGGGGATAGTTCCACTAAGCCTTGTGTCCTTTCACTAGGAGAAAGGTGGCATAGAAATAAACTAATAATAATAATATGTTGTGGGGAGAGAAAGCTGACCCATTTTAGGCCTTGGAAGACTTTTTTCAAACTCAGTAAAGTAATACCTTATACAAAGTTCGCTTCGTACAACATCGAATTCATACAACATTGCCTAATTCCTTGAAAAATGTTGTCGCATGCAAAGTCCAAATCCATATAAAGTCCAAACTTGTGGAACCAAGTTTGAACGTTGTATGAGGTATCACTGTATTAAAAAAACCAAAAATCATTGGTTCTTCAAGTGTTGTATTCGTTCCAGATATTGGTTCTCATCATGGTGATAGTCTTTCTGTTCTTAACTCCGTTCTTCCAAGAACATACCACACCATTTTCTCACCTTCTTCAGCCATGAAGTCCATCTACATCCAGGGCCTCTCTTCCCAGGGATTTTTCATTGCAGAGCAAGTTGGAGTATTCTATACTTTATGTTGTTCCTTATGATATAGCCAAGGTATTGGAGCCTTCTTTGCTTAATGGTCTTAAATAATTCTTGTTCTCTATCCATCTGATGCAACACTTCTACATTATTCACATGGTCAACACATGATACCCTTAGCAGCCATCTGTAGATCCACATTTCAAAAGCTTTGATTCTCTTTTCAAATGCTTTAGTCAATATCCAAGCTTCAACTCTATATAGCCATGATGGCGAACCTTGGTACTCCAGATGTTCTTGGACTTCAGATCTCAGAAGCCCAAGCCCCCATGAATCTACACAAATGGGTTTGCTGCAATTCATCCAGCCCACGCCGCCCCAGTCACTCCTGGAAGTGGAAGTAAAATGGCCCGTATGGTTAAGACTCTTCCAGGTTAACCCTTCTTTCATACGGGCACATTTTACTTCTGCTTCCAGGAGCGATGGAGGCGCCGTGGGCTGGATGAATTGCAACAAACCCATTGTGTGGATGCATGGGGGTTTGGGCTTCTGGGAATTGAAGTCCAAGAACATCTGGAGTGCAAAGGTTCACCATCACGGCTATATAACAACAGTGGGAATACGTAACATCTCACTATTCAGATCTTTGTAGCAAGAGTCAGATCTCAATTGCGTAACAAATGTCACATTTTAATGAAGATTGATCTGGCTTTTTCTATTTGTGTTTTAATCTTTACCTGGGGATCCCAATTTTCACAAGGGGCAAAAAAAGAGTGGCAGAATGTCCTGGTGCAGATCCAAGAGGGTGCAGGAGATCTTTTAAGAGAAATGAAAAATGTGGGCCCAGGGATGGCCCATACAAAGTTGTGAATTCTGGAAGTCGTCTTCCCCAGAGGGAGCAAGTGGTCTGAACTGGTGGAAGATCATAGGCAGATACAAGGCCTTGGTGCATCCTTTTCTAGTCTTGTCTCGGGTTATGTTTCTGCATTGCAGGCTTACTATCCTTTTCCTCCCAATAACTTATTTTTCTCTCTAAGAGCTATAGAAAACCAAATATATCACATGCGTTCTGAATAATGGTTCCCTAAGCAGACTATGTACATGTCACCTCCTAGGGGCATCTGTAAATAAATTAAAAGATCTCTTTCTAGCTCAGTGGCTTAAGCATCTGGTTGTGGAACCAGAAGTTGGGCATTTGATTCCCCATTTTGCCTCCTGGGAAAATGCCTAGCCTGTGTGAACAAGCTGCACATTCCCAGTGGACCCCAGAAGAAGGGGATGTAAACTACTTCTGAGTATTCTCTGTCTAGAATAACTTTAAAAGGGTCACCATAAGTCAGACCTGACTTGACAGCAAATTATTATTATTATTTCTTTCTAAATCTTCAAAGAGACATAGGTCAGGATTTTTGTTTTGTATTGTTTCTTTTTTTCTTTACAAAAGAAACAATGGTATTAGAATGATTTATTCATAGCCTCAGGCAAAAATGATATGCCTGAGATTTATCAGACACTAATGGTGAATCTGTAGCATACAACTAAGCAACTATATTCTGTTTAAACATTTCACGATGTTTTAGTAAACAATTTGTTCTAGCAATTTGAAACATACCTTGGAAAATCAATGTTTAATTGTATAGCAATTATGAAATGCATTTGTAACAATAACATTGTGTGGATTGTTTGACTTAATCTTATTATGTGAAACAGCATGGTTAATTAGTCAATGTTTTCCAGTACAGTGATACCTCATACAACGTCCAAACCTGTATGAGGCATGTAAAATCCTAGCTGCGATGCCTCATACAACGTCCAAATCCTTGCCGCGATGCCTCATACAACGTCATTTCCATAGAGATACATTGTACTGTAACAGCACAGACTTCAGGGCAAAGTCAAGGAAACAGACAGGAAACTGGCAGAACTTTAAGAATTCATTGTCTAAAGGCTAAAAAATACAAAAACTTGTCAAACAACCCTGATTGTCCAAGAACCTGAAGAATGCTGCAAAAATCCCAGGAATGCTTCTAAAAATTCTGATGAAAAAATTCAAAAAAATTCGAAATCACGCTCAAAACCACTCCTAAACACTCTTTGCCTCATGCAAAACCCACAAGAGCAATGTACGCATGTGTCCTGCCTTTTATACTGCCCAGGCACAATGCAACCTTGGGAAAACCCCAATGCCTCATACAACGTCACACGACTTTGTATGAGGCAACTTTTTTCAAGGAATTAGGCGATGTTGTATGAACCCGATGTTGTATGAAGTGGACTTTGTATGAGGTATTACTGTACTGCATACTTGTGTACAGCCATTTATGTATGTTTCCTTTCATATACATTAGTATCACAACACTTTTTATAAGGAAGATAAAAGAATCCAATTAAAACTTCTGGCAAATAAAGCATTTGTCAGGTCAGTGTTTGTTATATAATGTAGCTCTAAGGAAAATCTGTTACAAACTATAATAAAAAGTATTTGATGCACCATTTCTAATTTAAATATAATTTCAATTATAGAGGGAAATGTTTAAAAAATGATGGTTAATGAATAAGAAAAATATGCTTTAGGAAGTATTTTGCTATAAACTATATAGCAGAATAGGCACCACACTATTGTTCTGGGATAAAAGCAACTACATTGTTGATCTGGGGATTATTTTCTGATCCCAAAGTAAATTCTAGTGTATGGTATGGTATTTGCTTGTGCAAACACTCAGAGTCACAAAGAAGATACAGTATAATAAAAGTTTTTAAAAAACAGATAAAATAATATAAAAGGTACACATCTTAGGCTTGGAATATTTCCTGAATTGCCATATATAGCTTACATTCATATTAACTTCATGAATGTCTCTCTGTCTTGCTCACTCACAAACATCAATAAAACCCTGCTAGATTTTATTGGACATGATGGGCAAGAGTTAAGTATGCACATGTAGCTCCAGGTGCTGACACCATGAATAGCAAGGAAGAACATAATTAGGAAGAGAGCCTTCTCAGTGGTGGCACTTACTGTCAGAACAATCTACCAGTGGAGTTGAGGCGAACTCTCTCTTTAGATATTTTCAAAAAGCCTTTGAAAAATAACCTATTTAGGAAAGCATTTGAGGATACCCAGGATAGTTTGTCTTGTGTTTTTTTTACCCAGAATCTCTTTATCTTTATCTATAAGGAGGGACTAGGTTGGTGCGTGTCCAGCAAAAGTTGCCAAAACACCACCCAACCATCCCGAACAGAGTTGCCTGCACTTACCGTACCATCCTGTGAGGGTTGCCGCAAGGGTCCGGTCGCCGAGAGTGGGGCAACTGTCCCATAAACCGGACCCAAAAGAAAACAAACTAAAGTTCCCAGCGTCCTCCGTGCTGTGCCACCCCTCAGCCAATCAGGCTGAAGGGCGCAAGCGAGGAGGAGGCGGGGCAGCCGGCGTCACGTGCATCAAAAATAAAACTGCCAATTGTCTCCCCACAGCAGCCCCGGAGGCCAGCGTCGGCCTCGCTGTAGCTTGGGGGGGGGGGGAAGAGGAGCCCCTCTTCTCACCCCCCAGCTTCGGAGAGGTAGCGGGGAGAGAAAATCATCTTCCCACATCCCCGGAGGCAGGTGCCAGAATTGCCGTAGCTTGGAGGGAAGATGAGCCCCTCCTCTCTCCCCCCGCGGCTTTGGCCAGAGAGCAGGGAGAGGGCGGCCGCTGAGCGTCCCTGCTCAGAAGGCTGTGCCGGGGAAAGGCAAAACCCGAAAAAGGTAAGTGGGATAGGGGTAGGGACTGGGGGGGGGTAGGGGGTGGAACGGGCCCGGGAATCATGCCACCCACCTGCTCCACCCCCTTCCTCCCCAGTCCCTGTACCTCACCCCACTTATCTTTTGCTGCCTGACCCTTTCCTCGGTGTGCCCTTCATGGTGTCCTCGCTGAAGCTTGGGGGGAAGGGAGAGCCCCTCCCCCCCACACACACAGCTTCGGCAAATGTGTGTGTGTGTGTGTGTATGTGTGTATGTGTGTATGTGTGTATGTGTGTATGTGTGTGTGTGTCTTCGCCAAGGCTTGGGGGGGAAGGGGGAGCACCTCCTCTCCCCATGGAGCTACGGCGTGTGTGTGTGTGTGTGATTATATTGTGTGTTTGGTTGTGTTGTGTGTGCAGTGTGTCTGTGTGTATTATGTGTGTGCATAGTTGTGTGTGGTTGTATTGTGTGTGTGTATTGAGCGTGTGTGTGGTTGTGATGTGTGTACGTTTGAGTTGTGTGTGCGGTTGTGTAGTGTGTGATTGTGCGTGTGTGTATTGTGTGTGAGGTTGTGTTGTGTGTGTGTGTAGTTGAGTTGTGTGTGTGTTTGGGTTGAGTACACACACATCTCTGCTGGACTGCACAACTCAAACCTGCCCGGCTTGCCGTGCAAAATATGCTAGTTTATTATATTCATCATCACTGGGAAGGTCATTGGGTTTTGGTTTTTTTGCGCATCTCTCTATCTTGCTTGCATGTATATGACTCGAATTTTACAGTGTCTAGAGATGTGTCCTGTGCACTGTCTTGTCAGGTTTCCCACATCCGGCCACAACAACTGAAACTAATCCTAGAAAACCTCACAAGACAGTGCTCTGGAAATCTCCCTAGACACTGTAAAATTTGTGTCATCAAGTTCCAGGTGAATATGAATGACTTTCTCCTCAAAGTGCCTAACAAACTTCTCACAGCATGTAACTGAGGGTTCCACTCCAAGCCTTTTCAAACTTGGCAGTAGAGAATCATTGCATAGAATTGGGCAGAGTTATCCAATTGAGAGTTTTCCATATTGGGAACACAATATGCCCAGAGGAGATAGCAAGTGTAATGTAGAATCACATCAGATACTTCATCTAGATAGATCATGGCAGAGAGCCTTCGGCTTTCCATGTGTCCATAGGACTTCACCTCCTAGGTTTAGCTCAGTGGTGGGCTTCAATTTTTTTACTACCACACTGTGGGCATGGCTAACTCTGTGAGTGTGGCCAACTATGTGGGTGTTGCCAACTCTGTGAGTGTGGCCAAGTGACTGGGTGGGTGTGGTTAAACTGCTGTATATTAATCTGAGCTTTTGTGGATCGAGTCTACTTCATCAGACCATTAGTTAGCAGTCACACTTTGATGCTCTAATTTTCCTTTAAAGAGTAACTGCAGCAGAGTAACTGCTGGCTCAGCCTCACCTCACTCCGGGCACCCAGACCCAGCAGCAAGGATGTTGGAGTCATGTCCGGAGTGGGGTGAGGAGGAGGACGTGGTGGGTGGGGCAGGGCAGGGCAGGGCAGTGGCCGGGGTCAGCCAATTTTACTACCGGTTCTCCCGAACCTGTTGGAACCCACCACTGGTTTAGCTGCAGTCAAACCCTTCCAGGTTTCCCCAATGTCTTTTGAAATTACGATAGCTGGTTTGCTTCTGCACACAGCCATCACAGTGCTCTGACAAGAAGTCTGGACATCATAAGGCACAAACAGAATAGTGCCTAGAACTGTGACGTTATTCCTAGGTTAGCAGGTGCAGTATGCACAAATTAAATATGCATCTATTGCTCCTTACAAGCAAAGTCTGATCCTATTTTGCATGCATTATGTTTACACTGAAGTGAAAATGGGAGTCCTTGCTTCAGTAATCCTCCGTGTATATGCCAGGGTACAGGCATTCTGTAGGCTGAGGGAAATATCATTGGCCACATTATAATACTATTCAACTCATTGACTCCTATAAGTCATTTGACATGGAATTCTTAAAACGACTGTAGAATTTGGAGAACAAGTGGAGCTAATATACTTATAACTAAGTGATAACATAATAAGCTGCAGCCATGGCATCCTATTGTTTTCAAGAGACACCCTGCCATAGATTTTGAAAACAAATCAATAGTAAGCAAATTATCTACAATTCCAGTCACAATCTGCTGTCGCTCTTTGAAGCAGTACATGAGCATCTGCTAAACCCTGTATGAGAATTGCACTTTTGTGTTTTGTCAGAAAACAACAGTGAGAAGAGTTGTCCAAAGCATTACGTAAGAAAAGAACTCTTGTCTCTGAATGGGGTTCTTATTTTCTTTTGGATTTTCTTTCAGTTGCAGCAGCCAGCTTCTCGAAAGAGTGTGGGAAGTGGACTTAGAGGCCTGTCAGCTGTTGATCCGAGAGTTTCAGCTGAAAGAAGGTGGCGGTTGTATTTCTGAGGGAAATGAGAGCCAAACGGGTGAAGTGGAGGATGCCGCCGATGTCTCTTTGAGCACCAAGTGGGAACAATCCAAACACTTTGCAATTAAGGACTCTCAGTGGAGTGCTCTCCTGCACCCTGGTATCCAAAGTACACACTGGGAACAAAAAGAGGTATTAAGAGTTTTGTTTTGCTTTGCACTTTGTTTCCCCACTGATGTCTTTTGAGTTTCCACAGGGGAGGACTTGCTTGGCCTTAAATACTAGAGCTGTGATGGCGAACCTTGGCACTCCAGATGTTCTTGGACTTTAATTCCCAGAAGCCCCCGTGAATCCACACAAATGGATTTACTGCAATTCATCCGACCCACACCAACCTCGTCGCTTCTGGAAGCGGAAGTAAAACACACCCAGATGGGCGCATTTTACTTCTGCTTCCAGAAGCAACGAGATTGGCGTGGACCGGATGAATTGCAGTAAACCCATTCATGTGGATTCATGGGGGCTTCTGGGAATTGAAGTCCAAGAACATCTGGAGTGCCAAGGTTCGCCATCACGGTACTTGAAGGCCTTATAAAGAGCAAAGGTTTCTGTTGCCTTCAGAGGAATGAACAAAAAACAAAAACAAAACAAAAGTGGTATCACACATTACCATCTTCCAACATGCAGCTCCGTCACTTCCATTTTGCATGTAACATGTTAGTGCATGGGTGTTGTGTATTAAGACAGAATTACAAGTTGCTCAATCAATGCCTTGCAAAGATAAAATGGTAGTTTCCCGCCATCCAAATTAGGAGCTAAAGTTGGCGCGAAATCTCCCTCTCTGGGCGCGCTTGTTATGCTAATTAGAGTTCCGTGACTGGTTACAACTTTGGATCCTGTTCCTGATTGGTTAATACGTTTATATCCTGTTATGATTGGTTGGTTATGCTTGTCCGGCAGGTTACTACATTGTAGCAAGGAGTCACAGCCGGGGAGACACTATATTCGACCCACGTGTAAACAAGGGTGGGGCCGGACCGGATCTATACTGCCCATTACCGCACAGGTTAGCCAGTGTTGGGCTAAGTCTGGGTCTCCTCTATACGCTATCACGCCAAGGTGTAGCTTGGTCACTGCCTCTATGGTAGGAAACATGAGGGACCGATTACATGGGACTGTTCAACAAACCCCTGTTGTTGTTCTGTTCAACACTGCCTGGACTATTGCTTATAAGGGCCAGACACAACAATGGGATAATCCTGCCTAGATGTAACCAGCCTTACAGCTGAAGTGCTGCTTAGACAAGCACTGAAAATGGAGTAGTGTTTTTCTTGCTGAAGAGCCCAGTAAGGCATGTGATGTTTTATGTAAACATAGGCAAACCAGCCAAATGTTTTTTGTGCCAGCTATCATCATTCACAGCCTATCTTGGAACTAGCTTTCCTCTTTTACCCTTTACTATAGTGCATGGGTCAGGGTGATAAACCTGCAGCAGGCAGGGCCACTCTGAAGATTTATGGGGACTTGCACAGATAATGATATAAATGGGCCTACTTCTACTCCCTAAAAGAACCCATTAACATTAAGGTAGAAGTCAGTATTACACAAAGGACCTAACAAAGAAGACTTTTGCTTTATGGGTTCCAGGACATATTGCCACTTCCTACCAGCAATTCAGGCCACAGGCTTATGCCCCAGATTCAACATCCTTGAGAAACCTTAGCAAACTACAACTTTAAAAAGAATGATGCAGAAAAGTTTCCTTACAGTAAGGTTTAAAGAACTAATAATGACACAGGGCACAAAGCTTATCTTCATGCACCTCTCACTGCTGCTAGAGGTTACATTTAAGGAACTGGATCAGGTCAGCAGAGAGTTACCTTGGCTTTAACAAAAGTCAAGTTGAAATTCAAGCTGATTTTGGCTTGGATCCCAAAAGAATTTGCTAATCTGTGCCTTTAAAGGTGAACAATTGGATTGGGCCAGCCTTGACCCATGCTTTCATGGGTGTTCCTTCCCAGGGGATAAGCTGCCTGGTGCTGAGTTATCTCTCTTTCCAAGGAGAGCTTTGAAAAGACAAAGAGGTTAAGTGGTACATCCATGTTTTTGACAGAATCCTTCCTCAGGTTGAAGGTTTTCTGGTGATGGGGATCCTTCTGCTTAACCTTTAGAAGAGCAGGCCAAGTGGTAGCCTGTGCAGTTGTTACCTTCCAAGGTAAAAGTGATAGGCAGGATGATGTGAAACGAACTATTGGTGACCTACAGATTGTCCATTACTTGCCATAACCATCTTTAATAGGCAAGATTGCTTTCTGCCTGAAAGTGTCCACCCTGTTATCAGTGATCAAATCTCATCCTTGTCACTTATCTATTTTTCTGAAGGGCAAAAAAATCTTGTAGTATGCCAAAAGCAGAGAACTAGCTGGAAATATGGTAGGACCATTTGATGGTTGTATGAAATATAGGAATTAACTTGTGTGATGTTGATTGACAGCTAATTATACACTTGAGAAATAAGTAAGATATAAATATCTTTGTGATACATTGCAATGGAATAATTCAGTTACAAAGATGGAAGGTAGTCAGCTTAACCACCAACCTTGAGGTGGGATGAAGGGTTTGAGAAATAATTATGAGGAGCTTGTGAGACCTAATGAACCAGATTTTTCAGTTCAATCTTGTCAAATCATAGTCTGCCTTTAGTATTAATTACTTAGCAGAACTGTAAGAGTAACCATAAGTTAGTCTCCATTACTCTTTACGTCTTTGTATCTTATTCACAAAAATTAAATGATGCATAATTCAATTTTACTCAGGGTTAATAGAGATGAACATGTGGTGCTTAAGTATGCGTTAACAGCCAATTGAGACTATACTTGTTGGCATATTTGTTTAAATATATGAAATTCTGCTGCTAGCAAAGCACTAGCAAATTACAATGGTCAGAAGCTGTTTATTTCTTCTTGTTTGGGTGGATGACTAGGGCTAGTGGCCTAAATTCATACTGTTTGCCATGGGGATTCTTTTAATTACCTCTGGCAAGCCACTTCAGCTCAGACTGAGGTCTAAACATAAACCTCAGCCAACACACCATTCCATGAATTCCCTCTTGGAAATTAGAAACTTCATGTATCATGACTAGTATACTAAGGATGCTTGGAATGTTCTTCATCTAGAAAGCCTTCTGCAAACAACAGCATCTGTTCATAAAAAAACAACAACAACAATGATAATGTTTGAGAGAGATCACAAGATAAACAATAGTACTCATGGGGAAGAAGAACATCCTCAGGAGGTTCTTCTTGGCTATAGTTCTCACCTCGAATAAGGACTACAGGTGGCACAGGAATCCAGTATGCAGTACACAGGTTTAGGGCCAGGTACTCAAAAGAGCAACCACTTTTCCGATATTGAATAGGATTTCTTGGAGGCAAGCACAATTTTCATTTTTCATTCAACAAGAAAGAACAGAGGAGAAAGAATGAGGAACAGAGCCTTCTTGGTGGTGTCACCCACACTTTGGAATGCTCTACCGGTGGACTTACGCCAGCCCCCATCATTAGATGTTATTAAGAAACATTTGAAAAACTGTACTCTTTAAAGAGGCATTTAATAACATTCTCCCTATGACCAGTTAATGTGTATAATTGGACTATGCTGCCTAGGATACCATCAGCTGTAATTGCTTGCATATTTCTGGTTTTAATTGCTGTACACCGTCCAGAGTGGGAAAATATCCCAGATGGGTGGTATAAAAATTAATAAACAACGCATCATGAAAATGAAACTCATCATTGCAACCTATCATTGCTGATGGTGGGAGACTATTGCATCTTTATTATACACAGTACAGGAGTTAGTCTTTAAGGTGCCACAACATTTTTTGTCTTTTTTTGCTGTTCTGTTTTGTTTACTCTCAGATATCTTTATTTATTGATGACTTACACCTCCTTAGAGTGCTGGCTGCAACAGTGTTCTTCCAAAGGATGTTTTCCATGTTGTTATGTGCCATCAACCACACTTAGAGTATTTTGTAATCTACTGTACAAAAAGTATACGTAATATGACTATTGTATATCTTCTTTTTAATATGCACACAGCAGAGTCCAGTACTTTTTGAGATTGCATTTTGACAGGGGGAAGGATATACTTTAACTACAGTACAGTATGTGGGAATTCTGGTTATTTAATTCGTCTAGTATTATATTTTGTACTAAAGTTACTGAACAATTTGCATCTGAATACAAAAAAAGTCTCATATACATGATATGTGGCTCATGTTAAGATTTTTCTTGGCTACATCAGTTGATAACATTTCATAGTTATCATTCATTCATATCTACATCTAAAATACCTTTCTCTAATTCAGTGGTTCTTAAAACATGGGGCCCATACCCCACAGGGGGGAGGAGGCTTAAATTCCCAGAAGCCTGAGTCAGTACATTGGCTGGTGAGTCCTTTGGGGAATTGACTTAGGCTTCTGGGAACTGAAGTCCAAAAACCAAAGGTTGGGAAACATTGCTCTAATTTAATGGCTGGAATTCTGTTGGCAATTCTACTTGGGCATAAATGGCAATGATGTATCAGCTCACAATGTTAAAATTTAATTTAATTTAAAACCTTCTATCCCCAGTGCTCTGGTTCCAAGTCTCCCTTGAGCTCTGTTGTGACTTGGGGAAACCTTTGGGAGCCTCAGGATGGAGGGAGAGACTTCAACACCTGAAAACCTCAACCACATCATCACTGGCAAGCCCAATCTTGGTGGTAGCGATCCAGCAGAGATTTTCAGATAGTAAAAGCTTCCTCCCCACCATCACAAGGCTCCCAAAAGCATCTACATCAAATTGGAACTCAAGGCAGCCTCAGAACCTGAGTGGATGGATAGTTAGCTTTAAATTATATTAAAGATTAACAGGACAGGCTGGTGTGTGTGTGTGTGTGTGTGTGTGTGTGTGTGTGTGTGTGTGTGTGTGTGTGTGTGTGTTCAGTTATAGGGCAATAAACAGAAGTTTCCAGGAATCTATACAAGAAAATGATTTCACAGACACTAATTATTTATATTTGTTCTAAATATTTTATTGCCTAACTGTGAAATGTTTTGCTTCTTTCTCACCATCGTTATTCAGCTCCTAGCAATGTATTCCAAGAAATGTCTGAGCAGGCCTGTCCTGAAAAAGTAATAAAGGAACTGTGAAACTGATTGTGATAATATGAATACATTAACCATGATGGCACAATGTTGATACTCTTTTGATATTTTAAACATACAGTTTTACTAAAGGCACTTTCCATGCAACCTGCAACCAACGAGAGATATTCAACGGGACACAGTTGTCCTTGGGTATAAAATCTGTAAAAAGAATGAGATACGGCATGTAAATGTAGAATTTCATAGAGTCTACAAGATCATAGAGAAAGCAGAGAGTAAGAACATTTAAGAACAAAACTCTTCAAAGAATTACTATGTGTGGAAACACCAGGACTGGTGTTCCTCATATGGAATTGGCTTCTGGTCCTAGTTACAATTAACTAGTTACCGCTAATGATGTTTATTGCCCTTAACAAATGTATGATTACATCACATTGTGATTGAAACTTAATGAGAAACAATTTCATTTCAGTACAGTAACTGTCACTCTTCTGTTGCTTTTATAGCAATATGATCACTGTACCCGGTTGGGGATGTTGTAGTGACAGTGAAGATAGTGAAATAGGAAAGCAATGAGTTGCTGTCTATAAGTCTAAATATAATGGTTACTCATGAAAAAGGAGGATTTCGGACTCTAATGGTGATGAATTAATTCTTGCAGTAATTTTCCAGGCCTTTATTTTGACAAAATTATCCCCCTTGACCAAACTTTTGTTGAGAGAGACAGAGACAGAGACAGAGACAGAGAGACAGAATGAAAATTGAGATGCAGAAAGAGAAACATGGTATTTCAGACTTTTTTTTACAAAATATTTTTACATCTTTGGAAGCTGATTTTAAACCCAATTAAGTGTGCCATTTGATGTGCCTTTTGCTGGTTTGTTGAAGATCCATCCATTAGTTCATTTTGAGTTTTAAACTTTCCAGTTTGACTGGGTAGAAGTTGCGATTTCTTTGTTCTGCGATTGGTTTACAAGACTTCAATGTGGGATCACTTTGAAATCTGATTTCTCAAACAGAGAAGGCTGCAAGTCTGTTTCAATTATTTTTATGGGTTATCAGTAGCATCTGATCCTATTACAGTATATGCTTCCCTTGAATCTGATAGCTTAATAAATAGAGGAGATTTTTCTCAGGTAATGTTTAGATATGCAGCCTGTTATGTATGTATGATTGCATGTTCATTGTACTGTAAAGGCAAGAATGTAACCACTCCAAATACAAGGTATCTCAGCTGTAAAGGAACGCGAGCAGGCAGCCCATAGAGGGCAGCTGCGAACGTTCAGTCTCACATGGTTCACATTGCTCAATCACGGACAGCCGCGGGAAAACCTTCCCCGCATTCAGCAGCAGGAGAAAGATCTGCATTCAGCAGCAGAAGAAAGATCTGCATTCAGCAGCAGGAAAAGAGGCGTGCCTGGGCGAGGCCACGCCGGTAGCAGCCAATGAGCTACCGTGCTACAAGATTCAAATGTATAGGGCTACTGTATATATTGAGATGTATCACCGCTATTACCTCATGCTCCACCGGATCATCATGCAATAAACCTGTGTTAAGCCAACCTTTCGGCTGTCCTGTTGTCTTTGGTCCCTTACACCAAATTGGCGACAAAGGTGGGATGATGGCTGCCCACGGGACCAAGACATGCGCCGGCTACGAGATCAGGAAACCGGGAGACTTGGAGCTGTTTGAAATAGACTTCAATGGAGCGCTAGTGGAGCTCGAAGTCTCAGATGAGGCCAAGAAGAGGGCCATCTTCGCCCGCATGCTCGGACACGAGACCAAGAGGACCTTGGTGGACCTGATCGCGCCGAGGAGGGTGAGCGACTTCAAGGCCACAGAGCTCCTGGCGGCGCTGCGCACCCACCTCCGGCCCGCGATAGCCATGTTCCCCGCTCGGAGCGCGTTCTGGAGGCGAGTCCAGGCGCCCGGGGAATCGGTCGCTGAGTTCGCTGCGGCCCTGCGGCTGGCCGCCGGCCCATGCAAGTGGGAGACCCCAGAAGTCACCCTCCGGGACTGCCTGCTCTGCGGTCTGAGGGATACCGAGACTCAGCGCGCGCTGATGAAAAAGGAGCCGCCTCCCACGTGGCAACAAGTCCTCGACACGGCACAGGCCGCGGAGGCCACGACTGCCGGGGTGCAAGAGCTTCAGGACTGGCGCCCGAAACCCGCCAAGGCAGAGAGCTCGGTGCGCACGGCCCGGCGAGTTTTGAACTCGTCCACGGAGAGCGGCGACGACGAGGACGTCCGGAGGGTCCAGAGAGAGGGCAGGCGCTGCGACGGCTGCGGCGCCGCCCACGCCCGCGCCAAATGCCCATTCCGCAAGGCCGAGTGCCACAACTGCGGCCGGCGCGGGCACATCGCCAAGGTCTGCCGGAAACGGCGCGAGGCCAAGAGGAGTTCCCCAGACCGCTCGGCGAGGCAGGACCGCACCACGAGGCCAAAGGACGGCACCCGGACCACGAGGACGCGGGACGGAGTAGGGCGCATCTCCGACGACAGCGAGGACGACGCTCCGGTTTGCAGCGTTTCCACGGAGCACCCCCGTTACTTCATTGAGGTAGTAATCCAAGGGGCCCCTGTTAGGATGGAGGTGGACTCGGGTTCCTCATACTCTATCATTTCCCAGGGAGAGTTCATGAAAATCGCCCCCCGCGTGCGGCCCAAGCTCAAAGCGTTGAGGGCCACACTGAAGGACGTGCAAGGGAACCGCATCCCAGTGTTGGGGGTTGGGAAGTTCCAGGTCCAGTTTAAAAAGCACACCGCAACGCTTCCCCTAGTCGTCCTCAAGGGAGGTAAATGCAGCCTCCTCGGGACTCAATGGTTCCAGCCCCTGGGGTTGTTCATTGGGGGGGTGCATGCCGTGGGAGCACACGCCGCCGGGACCGATCCAATACAGAGCGTGTGCGACGCGCACCCCGAGGTTTTCGAAAAGGGGCTCGGAAAATTCAAGGGCCCCCCAGTGACTTTCGACCTGGACCCTGGAGTACGTCCAATCAGACTTAAACCGCGCAGAGTGTCCTTCGCACTAAAGGACAAAATAGAGGCGGAGTTGGACAAATTGGTGGGCCAGGGGATTCTTGTCCCTGTTGATTCTGCGGAGTGGGAAACTCCAATTGTAACAGCGCTCAAGGCCAACGGGGAGGTCCGTATATGCGCTGATTACAAGTGCACCATCAATAAGGCGATCCGCCCTAATGCGTATCCGGTGCCGGTAGTCAGCCACTTGTTGGCCAGGTTACACGGGGGGAGGTGTTTCGCTAAACTCGACCTGGCCCAAGCCTACCAGCAACTCCCGGTGACCCCCGCCGCAGCTGCTGCACAGACCATAGTCACCCACAAAGGGGCGTTCCAGGTATCGCGCCTCCAATTCGGCGTGAATTCGGCGCCCGGGATCTTCCAGTCACTCGTGGAACGCCTCCTGAAGGGGTTAGAGGGGGTGTTACCCTACTTTGATGACGTATTGATTACAGGGGGGAGCCGGGCCGAATTAGCAATAAGGTTGGGAAAGGTCCTGGCAATATTCGAAAAAGCGGGGTTGCGGTTGCGGAAAGACAAATGCGTTTTCTTCGCAACTGAGGTTGAATTCCTAGGGTTCCGTGTTACTCCCGAGGGAATAAAGCCATCCCAATCCAAGGTGGCCGCCATCAAGAAGGCCCCTCGCCCCACCTCCAAGCCCGAGTTGCAGTCGTTCCTTGGACTGCTCAACTTTTACCACTCCTTCCTCCCGCGGAAGGCAGCAGTGGCGGAACCGCTACACAAATTGTTAAAAAAGGACGGGGCATGGAAGTGGGGCGACGACCAGGAGACGGCTTTCAATGACCTGAAGCGACTCCTGGCATCGGATGCGGTACTGACCCACTTCAATCCCAAACGCCCAGTGGTCCTGATATGCGATGCATCCCCGGTGGGGGTAGGGGCGGTGTTATGCCACGTACTGGAGAACGGGAGGGAGGCCCCGATAGCGTTCTACTCTAGGTCCTTGTCCCAAGCGGAGAGAAACTATGCCCAGACAGACAGGGAAGCACTAGCGATAATTGCGGGGACCAAGAAATTTCATGATTTTGTGTACGGCCGCCCCTTCACCATAGTGACTGACCACAAGCCCTTGCTAGGCATTTTCACCGCAGATAAGCCCACACCCCAAATCCTGTCCCCGAGGATGCTCAGGTGGGCCATTTTTCTCAACGCGTATCAGCACGCGTTGGTATACCGGCCCGGAAAGGAGATCAGCCATGCGGACGCCCTGTCGAGGTCCCCCATTCCCCGGGATTGCTGCCACGTGGGCGAGGAAAAGGGGGACCACCAGGTCTTAATGATAGAGGTCCTAGACTCCCCTCCAGTAGTACCGGCCGACATCGCCAAAGCGACCGGCAAGGACAAAACGCTAGCTACAGTTTGCTCCTGGGTACAGAAAGGGTGGCCCGTGTCTTCCCCAGCAGCGGAATTCGACACATTTTTCAAAAAGAAACTAGAGTTGTCCCTAGAGAGGGGTTGCCTTTTGTGGGGACAGCGGGTAGTGATCCCCACGTCGCTCCGGCCGAGGGTGCTTAAACTGCGGGGATCGTCCGCTCTAAGGCACTAGTCCGTAGTTACTTTTGGTGGCCCCAGCTAGACGCCGACATCGAACACATGGTCGGCACTTGCGAAGCGTGCCAAAGCTCCAGGCCAGAAGAGGCTCGCTTGCCACATAGGGAGTGGGACGCAGCAAGGGGGCCCTGGTCCCGGGTACACGTAGACTTTGCTGGCCCGTTCAGGGGAACACTTTTCCTCCTTGTGGTGGACGCGTTCTCCAAGTGGTTGGAGGTCATTCCAGTCTCGAGCACCTCCTCGGCCACTACAATTAAACAGTTACGGAGGGTCTTTTCCACGTTCGGTTTACCCGACACCCTCGTCAGCGATAATGCTAGCTGTTTCACGTCCGCCGAGTTCGGGGCATTCATGGATCGCAACGCCATTCGGCACGTCACCTCCGCCCCCTTTCACCCGGCCACCAACGGCCAAGTAGAGCGCCTCGTGCGCACCACAAAAGACGCGCTGCGGCGCATGGGCCCCGGAGACCTCGACCTGAAATTGTGCCAATTCCTGCTAAGGTACAGGGTCACCCCATTGGCGTCAGGGTACTCCCCCGCGGAGCTGTTAATGCGCAGGAAGCTGGCCACGGTAATCTCCAAGCTAGACCCCACGAGAGTAGAGGACACGGGGCGGAACATAGGGGTGGAACCCGCAAAGAGTTTCAGCGTAGGCGCCCCGGTGCATTGCAGGAACTACGCCAGCGTGGGGCCAGCCTGGGTGCCGGGCACCGTAGTAGAACAAACCGGCCCCGTCTCATACCGCGTGGAGACCAGTACAGGCCTCCTGTGGAGGCAACACGTGGACCAACTCAGGCGCAGGGTCCCCGGAGAACAGGACGAAGACGGAAATAGCCACGAATCAGCGTTAGGGTACTCCCCCACCCGTTTAGCCCAAGGGGGAGGGAAAGGGGGACATGGGTCCCCACCAAGGGGGGAGGAAAGGGAATCGATCCTCAGAGATCTTTTGCGGGACTTCGCGGCAGAAAGGAAGAGCCCCGACCGCACACAGACCCCTCGGAAGTTTCCCCGAAACACAGATACCCCTAGAAGTTTAGACGTTGATTTACAGTACCAGGGGGAGTTAGCGGAGTGGTCCCCCACCCGTCCTGGCGAAAAGAGGGGTTTCAGTTCAGCCCCTGGTACTTCCAGTCCCAGTAGCCCCTGTGAGTTAGAATGCAACATAGCGCCAATTTCCCGGAGACCGACACCCCCAAGACAGGAGGAAACAGCGAGTCCGCCCACCACAGTCTCAAGGTCCCCCGAGCGGGGAACAGAAGGTAGCAGAACCACAAGGGTGACCTCATCGGTTCCGCGGTTCACAATAGGAGGGTCCCCCGGGGCCGAGAGCAACAGGCAGGGGTTCACCTCCCAACTGTTCATTCCAGTCCCATCCCCGGGCACAAGGCAGGCACGGACCCCCCACAGAGCCACTAACGAATCCCCGTTTCCCGTTGCAGGACAAGTACCCGCGGAGTCAGAGATCACAGGCTCTCCAGCACTAGGTCAGGAACAAGCACGCCCCAAGCGCACGTGCGGCAAGCCACAATGGTTGCGGGACTTCGTCCCGTCCTAGGGGGGAGGGATGTTATGTATGTATGATTGCATGTTCATTTTACTGTAAAGGCAAGAATGTAACCACTCCAAATACAAGGTATCTCAGCTGTAAAGGAACGCGAGCAGGCAGCCCATAGAGGGCAGCTGCGAGCGTTCAGTCTCACATGGTTCACATTGCTCAATCACGGACAGCCGTGGGAAAACCTTCCCCGCATTCAGCAGCAGGAGAAAGATCTGCATTCAGCAGCAGAAGAAAGATCTGCATTCAGCAGCAGGAAAAGAGGCGTGCCTGGGCGAGGCCACGCCGGTAGCAGCCAATGAGCTACCGTGCTACAAGATTCAAATGTATAGGGCTACTGTATATATTGAGATGTATCACCGCTATTACCTCATGCTCCACCGGATCATCATGCAATAAACCTGTGTTAAGCCAACCTTTCGGCTGTCCTGTTGTCTTTGGTCCCTTACACCAAACAGCCCCTGAGCTAATAGCAGGAGTTGGGGAAGAATTAAACTTCAGTCTCCTTTGCAATGGCTTTTGGCTGGATCCCACCACAAAGTCAATTTGCCATAGCATGAGGAGAGAGAAGATGTAAAACCCCTTCAGTGGATGTTTGGTGTATGCAAACCAAGACACGGGACACAGCCTCGGGCTGGGTTAACTCGGGTTTATTGCATCGTGGACAGAGGGAACATGAGGTAATGGCGGATCAATAGCTCTTTATATACAGCAGTAATACATTTGAACGTGGTGCCATGGTAGCCCATTGGCTACTGTCTGCGTGACGTCATTGCAGGTCACGCCCTTCTTGTCCAGGTGTAGGTAGTGGCGGGAAAACTTCCCGCGCTGTTGCCTTTGATGAGTTCGGACCAAGAGAGCTTGGACGCTCGCTGCTGCCAGCTGGTGGTCATTAGCTCGCGTCCTATTACAGGGCTTATATGATACAGCTGAAAGGTTACATTGTTGCTATAGGCAAGGTTACATTGACTCAGATACATTGCAATCCATGTGTACAGTAAAACCATCGAACACAACATCCCTCCCCCCTAGGACGAGACAAAGTCTCGAGCCCACCTTAACACACTCCCCCCCCCTTAGGAGACAAAGTCTCTCAGCCAAGATGGCTTATTTCGAACACGCTGGGGTCTCGGTGCGGGCTGCCTCTCCCCGGGTTTGCTACCTTCTCTTTGTCCCCTGGTCTCCTGTCCTGCAATATGAGAGGGAGACTCGTTAGTGACTTTCCGCGGCTCCGCGGCGCTGTTGGGAGGTGTGCTCTTTCTTAGAGAGGAACCGGGGGCACTGGGGGCTAACGAAAAACCCCTCTTCTCGCTTGGATGGGTGGGGGAACACTCCTGAAAACCCCCCCGGCTCGCTAAATCAAAATCAAAATCACTATCGGGGGCAGCGGTCGCGAACTCCTCTCCCCCTTCCCCGGCCCCTGCTAGAGCTGGCGTATCAAAAGGATATGAGTCGGGGCCGCTGCTTCTGCTTCCTTCCCCCCATGCTTGGGACTGTTGTCCACTGCTGTCTCCCCCTTGGGTTAAGCGGGTGGGGGAGAACCCTAACGCTGAATCCTGTTGCTGAGCTCCACTGACTGGCCCAATCACTCGGTGCCTCAGTTGATCTGCGTGCCTCCTCCAGAGGAGGCCGGCGTTCGTCTCGACCCGGTACGACACTGGTCCCGTCTGTTCTACAACCGTCCCTGGTACCCAGGCTGGCCCTGCGCTGGAATAGTTCCTGCAGTGAACAGGGTCACCGGCAGCGAAACCTTTCGAGACTGCCAACCCCACGTTTTTCCCTTTATCCTCGACTCTCGTTGGGTCTAGCCTGGACAGGAGCGTGGTCAGTTTTCGCCGCATCAAGAGCTCCGCCGGCGAGTAGCCGGACGCCAAAGGGGTCACCCTATACGCTAAGAGGAATTGGCACACTTGGTGATTCAGGTCCCCCGGGCCCATGCGCCGCAGCGCCTCCTTCGTTGTACGCACCAACCGTTCCACTTGGCCATTCGTGGCCGGGTGAAACGGTGCGGACGTGATATGCCGAATGGCGTTTGTCTCCATGAATGCCCCGAACTCAGCGGAGGTGAAACAACTAGCGTTATCGCTGACTAAAGTGTCGGGTAAACCGAACGTGGAAAAGACTCTCCGTAGCCGGCTAATTGTCGTGGCGGAGGACGTGCTTTTTACCGGGATAACCTCCAGCCACTTGGAGAACGCATCCACGACTAGGAGAAACATGGTTCCTCGGAATGGGCCAGCGAAATCTACGTGCACCCTGGACCATGGTCCCCGTGCTGTGTCCCATTCCCTATGTGGAAGACGGGCCGCCTCAGGGCGGGACCCCTGGCAAGCCTCGCAAGTGCCAACCATGTGCTCAATATCCGTGTCCAGCTGCGGCCACCAGAAGTAACTCCGGGCCAGGGCCTTTGAACGAACTATGCCCGGGTGGCTGACGTGCAGCAGTTCGAGCACCCTCGTCCGCAGGGGCGCAGGGACCACCACCCGTTGGCCCCACAGAAGGCACCCCCTCTCTAGGGACAACTCTAGCTTTTTCCTAAAGAATGGGTCGAACTCCGTACTCGGGGACGAACCCGGCCACCCCTTCTGCACCCATGAGCAAACCTTCGCCAGTGTCCTGTCCTTGCCTGTCGCCCTAGCAATGTCGGCTGGTACTATTGGGGGAGCGTCTAAAACCTCAATTAGCAACACCTGGCGGTCCCTTTCTGCTCTCGCCTTTTGGGCGTCCGACAATGGCAAAGGGGATCTCGAAAGCGCATCAGCATGGCTGATCTCCTTTCCGGGCCTGTACTCCAACTCATGTTGGTACGCGTTGAGGAAAATAGCCCATCGCAGCATTCTCGGGGACAGGATCTGCGGCGTGGGCTTGTGCGCCGTGAAAATCCCTAACAGCGGTTTGTGATCGGTCACGATTTTGAACGGGCGGCCATACAAAAAATCGTGAAATTTTTTGGTCCCCGATACGATTGCTAATGCTTCCCTGTCGGTTTGCGCGTAATTCCGCTCCGCTTGGGACAGGGACCTTGAGTAAAATGCTACCGGGGCCTCCCTGCCGTCCTCCAACACGTGGCAAAGCACCGCCCCCACCCCCACCGGGGATGCATCACAAACTAGGACCACAGGCCGTTTGGGGTCGAAATGCGTCAGGATTGCCTCAGATGTTAGGAGTTGCTTTAGCTCCTTGAACGCCCTCTCGTGCTCATCACCCCACATCCACGGCTCCTCCTTTTTCAGCAACCGATGGAGCGGTTCGGCCACGGACGCCTTCCGCGGGAGGAATGTATGGTAAAAATTTAGGAGCCCCAGGAAAGATTGCAGCTCGGTCTTGGATGTGGGGCGAGGGGCCTTTTTAATGGCTGCTACCTTGGATTTAGACGGCTTAATCCCCTCGGGTGTGATTCGGAACCCTAAAAACTCGACCTCTGTTTCGAAAAAAACACATTTATCCTTCCTCAATCTCAGCCCCGCTTTCTCGAACACGGTCAGTACCTTGTCCAACCTTTTCGCTAGTTCAGCCTCACTCCCCCCTGTTATCAACACGTCATCAAAATAAGGCAACACCCCCTCCAGGCCCTTTAGGAGGCGTTCCACGAGCGATTGAAAAAGACCGGGTGCCGAGTTCACGCCGAACTGTAACCGCGACACCTGGAACGCTCCCTTATGTGTAACTATCGTTTGTGCCGCGGCCGTGGCGGGGGTCACAGGAAGTTGCTGATAGGCTTGTGCCAAATCGAGCTTGGCGAAACACTTTCCCCCATTTAGCCTGGCCAAAAGGTGGCTTATCACTGGCACCGGGTATGCATTAGGGCGGATCGCCTTGTTAATTGTACACTTATAATCTGCGCAAATGCGCACCTCCCCGTTAGCCTTTAGAGCCGTTACAATTGGAGTTTCCCACTCCGCGGAATCAACAGGAATAAGAATCCCCTGGCCCACCAGTTTGTCCAATTCCGCCTCTATCTTGTCCTTGAGTGCAAACGGCACCCTGCGTGGTTTGAGTCTTATCGGGCGGACCTCCGGGTCTATGTCGAAAGCTACAGGGGGTCCCTTGAACTTTCCGAGTCCTTTCTCAAAAACGGCGGGATGCGCATCGCAAACCGCTTGTATTGGGTCCCCCCCCACGGTATGCACCCCCCCTATGAACAACCCTAAGGGCTGAAACCACTGTGTTCCCAGGAGGCTACAGCTTCCCCCTTTCAGGACAACTAGGGGCAGTTCCGCAGAATGTCTCTTAAAATTGACCCGAAACTTCCCAACCCCCAATACCGGAATGTTGTTTCCCTGTACGTCCCGTAGTGTGGACCTCAACGCTTTAAGCTTTGGCCGCACGTGGGGGTCGATTTTCAGGAACTCTTTCTGGGGAATTATGGAAAAGGAGGACCCCGAGTCAATTTCCATCTTAATAGGGGCCCCTTGTACTAATACCTCAACGAAGTAATGGGACTGTCCCGCGGACACGCTGAACACTGAGGCGTCGTCCTCGCTGCTGTCCGAGACGCGGCCCACGCCGTCCTGCTTCCTCGTGGTCTGGGCGCCATCTTTGGGCCTTGCTGGACGGTCCGGCCTGGCCGCGCGGTCTTGTGATTGCCTCCGGCCCTCTTTCCGCTTTCTGCACGCCTTGGCGATGTGCCCCCGACGGCCGCAGGTGTAACACTCGGCCTTCCTGAACGGGCATCTCGCGCGCTCGTGGGCCGCTCCGCAACCCTCGCAGCGTCGACCGCCCTTCCGGACCTTCTGGACCTCCTCGCCGTCGCTGCCTTCCGTAGACGACTTTGAGGCCCGCCGAGTCGCGTGCACCGACTGTCCGGCCTTCCCGTGCACCGAATTTTCCGCCTTGCCGGCTTTAGGACGCCACTCACGCCACTGATGCATCTCGTCCACTCCGGCATTCGTGGACTCTGCGGCTTCCGCGGCCTCTATGACTTCGGCCAGCGTGGGTGGCGGCTCCTTATTCATCAAGCTGCGCTGCACCTCCTTGTCTTTCAGGCCACATAACACGCCGTCCCTGAGGACCATCTCCAGGATGTCGCCCCATTTACAGGGGGCGGCGGCTATCCTCATGGCGGCCACGAATGCCTCAACCGACTCGTCTGGCGCTTGGACTCGCCTCCAAAACGCGCTCCGAGCGGGAAACATTGCCCTCGAGGGGCAGAACCGCTCTCGCAGCAGCTTCATGATGTCGCTCGCCTTAAAGTCGCTCACCTTCTTCGGAGCGATTATGCCCACCAGCGTCCGCTTGGTTTCCATCCCGAGCATTCTGGTGAGGATGGCCCTCTTCCTCTCCTCGTCGTCTTGTTTGACTCTGAGTTCCACCAGTGCCGCCTGGAAGTCCATCTCCAGCAACTCCCAGTCTTGCGGTTTGGTGATGTTGAACCCGCTTTGTGCCCTGGCTGTTCCGTGGGGATCCATTTATCCCATCCTCGTCGCCAATTTGGTGTATGCAAACCAAGACACGGGACACAGCCTCGGGCTGGGTTAACTCGGGTTTATTGCATCGTGGACAGAGGGAACATGAGGTAATGGCGGATCAATAGCTCTTTATATACAGCAGTAATACATTTGAACGTGGTGCCATGGTAGCCCATTGGCTACTGTCTGCGTGACGTCATTGCAGGTCACGCCCTTCTTGTCCAGGTGTAGGTAGTGGCGGGAAAACTTCCCGCGCTGTTGCCTTTGATGAGTTCGGACCAAGAGAGCTTGGACGCTCGCTGCTGCCAGCTGGTGGTCATTAGCTCGCGTCCTATTACAGGGCTTATATGATACAGCTGAAAGGTTACATTGTTGCTATAGGCAAGGTTACATTGACTCAGATACATTGCAATCCATGTGTACAGTAAAACCATCGAACACAACAGGATGTGTGTTTGTTAAACTCCCACATCCTATCCTTTAACATAACATTCGGGGTTGCATTGAAGCATTCCTCTACACAGATTGAGAAGATGACTAGGGACCACAGCCAAGAAAGAGTGGAATTCCATCGTAAGCAAACTCAATATGTGAGACTGTGGGCAGAGACAGGTGTGATAGCAGGGCTGTAGCCAGGATTCTAGATTTGGGGGGGGGGGTTCAGGAGGGGCAACAATGCCACACACACATATATAACATTGGCATCCCAGGGTGGGTTGGGGGTGGGCTCTTAGCTCAGGAGGGTTTTTGCCCCCCCTTGCCCCCTTCTGGCTACGGCCCTGTGTGATAGATAGCCTGTAATGAGAAGAGGAACATCTTTAAGGGCTGATTGTATGTGAGAGTCATAAGAAGAGAATCTTGCAAATCTTAGAGATCTAAAATAGCCTGGTTTCCTCCCTGAATTAGTCTTCAGGCCTTAAGCAGAGGATCCCTTTAAGTCTGATTTTTCCATATACAGTGAATAGAAACAAAACAAAACAGTCTGCTCTGACTAAACCATTACAAAGCTTCACTTCTTCTTAATTGGTTATATTATCCATCAACAATGTCTGAATCACATATCTCCAACATGAACAACTTATATGGCGTGGGAGGTAGTATGAGAATTGCAGCCTACAAGTTCCATATGCTTGTTGCCTGACTCTCTTTGTAAGATTCAACTCAATGATCTGCACAGTTTAGAAAACAGTGCCACTTTTTCTCCAGTGCCCAGAATACCCACCCATATGGCTTAATAAATATGGCTTCAAATGTTGGTTTGATGGAGGATTCTTCTTTGCCACCCTCTTGAATTATCCTTTTTCTTAGCAATGTCCATCCATGCTAAAGCATACCATTTAATATTTTTGACAGTATATTTTAGTAAAACAAGTCTGGCAATTTAAGGAAGTAAATGAAGCCTCATGCTACAAGACAAGGAAAAAATGACAGCAACCGTCTAGCTGCCTGGGTGGAACAGACTGCATTTCGTGGTGAGAAATGTATTTTCATCTTCTGGAAAAAGAGATGGGCTCAAACAAGCCTGGAGCCGTTGAAGGTTTTGACATGACTTTCATTCCTCTCTGCAAAGAAAACTGTTGCTGCACTTAGTGGTTATTAGCTTTCTATAGTGCTTTTGTCAGCAGACTGCAGCACATTCCTGAAGATTAAAATAGCCCTTCTACCATGGTATAAAGGGCAAGGCATTTAAAGAATCCATGTGCTTTTATTTTTAGTTTAATTAAATTTCATATTTATAGAACACCAAATAATTGTGTTGAGGCTCTATATTTATTGTTTTCTTCAATGTCAGCATCAAGCACTGTTGAAAGTCAGCATCTTAATAGGATTTGAACACCCATAACCCTGTATTGTAAAGGGATTTGTTAAGAAGGAACTAGACTTGTATCCCATAGCCATTAGAGCAGTGGTTCCGAACCTTTGGGTTTTGGACTTCCATTCCCAGAAGCTTAAATCAATTCTCCCAAAGCACTGATCAGCCAATGTACTGGCTTAGGTTTCTGAGAATTGAAGTCCTCCTGTGGGGTATGGGCCCCATGTTGGGAATCACTGCACTTGTCGTCGGCTGCTACTCATATCTGAGCATACATTTTTCCTGGAAGTTATTTTCTCAGTTGAATGATGTGTCACTGCACTAGAATCACTGGGAAGCAAAATGCCTGGAGTTCCATCATCACTGTTGTACTGAAAATGTTATTTTCACCACTTGTTCTTACTACACCAGGGGTACTCAAACATTTCAGGCCATGGCCCAATCCCGTGGTTTAGGGGTGACAAACTACGGCCTGGGAGCCGGAGCCAGCCCTGATGCCAATTCATGAGACCCAGGCCACCCTCATCACTCCCAGAAGCGGAAGTAAAACGCGCCTGTACGTGCGCGTTTTACTTCCACTTCTGGGAGCGACAAGGGTGGTGCAGGCCTCATGAATTGGCATTGGGGCCAGAGCAAGCCCCTGGGCCATAGTTTGGGCACCCCTGTACTACACAGGGGGGCCTCTTGGTGGAGAAGCAGCTCTCTAAGTTGAGCCTAGACCTCACCACCCCCTCTGGCTCCAAGAGCAGCTGCCTGTCTCCCATAATTCTTCATATTTCTATTTATCTTGAGCTCCTAATTTTCTTAGAGTTGTCACATTACCCCAGCTTCAAGAAACAACAAAGAACCCATTCTTGACTTGATGGTCTTTATGGAATAGAAGTAGAAGCACCACAATTGCTATGCGTACAGGATAGTAGCTCATTGCTTTCCCAGAGGTAATAATCCCATTGCCATTAATTCTAATTTGGTGTCAGTGTTGTTGCTGGAAGCTGGGGCAAGTGTCACTTGGATAATAACAACATATGAAGATGAATTTATTTAGGTGTCTTTCATGTTTCAGGAATAACATTGTAAGAGCCACATGAACTGGCATTCCTAATTTTGTTGTATCCTCATGCAGTTTTAGTTATGCAAATGATACATCGTTTGAACTGCTTGACATAAATTTATTAAAAGACTTTTTCATAAATGCAGCATTTTTTGCAAACTGCAGCCATAGTTCTCTCTTCACTGACACTCTTTCCCTGTCTTACTGACATTAATTTGGTATAAGCAGTTTGTAAAGGTCAACCTAAGCTCCTGAAAAAAATTGACCTGAATTAACACTGAAACTTAAACAAATTCTACTTAATTAAGTGAGGCATATTATATTGTATGAATTTTATTATTAAGTAATAAATATAAAAGTTATAAAGATTTCTTGGGACAATTTGAAGCTGAAGAATGTGTAAGTAATATTTTACATCCACCATAGCATGAATTTCTTTTGCTAAATCAAGACACAATCTTAATTACAGCTGTTAATATTAGGAATCATATTTGTCATAGTCATTTACTGGCTTTGTTACATGACTGTATTACCATAAACGACCATAAACAACCATAATATAACCTAGAACAGTGATGGCGAACCTTGGCACTCCAGCTGTTCTTGAACTTCAATTCCCAGAAGACCTGATCAGCAGGATTACTGACTTGAACTTCTGGTAATTGAAGTACAAGAAAACCTGTAGTGCCAAGGCTCGCCATCACGAACCTAGAGCCAGTCATACAGGACAGGTTTAAATATTATTTTAAATTAATACATAAATACAGCATGGATATTGGTGATTTACCCCAACGTCAGTGTCAATTAACTCAGTCCTTTTAACATAAATTTGCAAGTGCTTAAAACTGTTTATCATTTGTCCCTTTGATAGATGTTCAGTTTACAGGTCCTGGGAGTCATGTACCTATGAAATAAATTTTTGTTAGCATTGATGGAGTTTTAGTTCATAGGCAAGATACAAACGTAAGACTTCTTATTTCCAATAAAACAGTCTGCCTGTCATAAATAAAGCTAATCTAAATGCAGTTTTGGAAGAAATATTATGAGCAGCAATGTTTTTGAGTTAAGGATATTTCAGTCATGTGGCAGGATGAACAGAAGAAGAATACACAGCATGACTTGATGCTGCAGTGATGCAAATATGCATATCAGCTGTACTTAAGCACAAGGGAGCAGTCTCTACAGTCACATGAGCACCAAGATAATAGAATCACCTGTTGTCAGAGAAGAATATTGGTTCATGGGTGGTGTCCAGCCATCAGCTGGTGGCAGCTGCCAAAGGGGCATGCATTGTGTGAAGTAGCAGGGAGGCAGCATATGGTCTCCAAGACAGAGAACATCAAACCTGGCCAGCCAACTTGAACCCATCTGTAAACTCTCAGAAAACAGTGGGACAGTTGAGAAGCATAGCGGGACCAATCAAGTCATCCCTACTGCAAAACAAATCAGATTGTCAGACTGCAGCACAAGAGACACTGATCTGTCACAAGTAAGCCCAGTGGAAGGGTCAACCCATCTCTGATAAGGTGATGTTCATGAAATGTTGTTATGTTCACAACTTCCTGGACTGTTCTCTTAATGAAACAAAACTTCTTACTATTTGATCCATCACTGCTATAAGCTGGCCAGTTTTTTATGTCATGGCAAAGAAAAGATATAGACCAGTGTTTCCCAACTTTTGGTTTTTGGGACTTCAATTCCCAGAAGCCTAAGTCAGTACATTGGCTGAGCAGTGCTTTGGAGAATTGACTTAGACTTCTGGGAATTGAAGTCCAAAATCCAAAGGTTAGGAAACATTGATCTAGACCAGGGATGCCCAAACCTTTCAGGCCATGGGCCGGTTACATGGTTCAGGGGTGCCCAAAGTACAGCCCACTGGCTGATCCGGCTCCTGATGGCAATTCATCTGGCCCGTGCCACCCTTGTCGCTCACAGAAGCGGAAGTAAAATGTGCCCATATGGGCACGTTTTACTTCCACTTCTGGGAATGACGAGGGTGGTGTGGGCCAGATGAATTGCCATCAGGGGCCAGATCTGGCCTGCAGGGAGTATTTTTGCCACCCCTGATCTAGATGGATTGGCTTGTTTGGGTTACATGATTTCTTTTAAACGCGCCACTGACCAGCTGAGGGGGTACCCTGCCCTTCCTCCCCTTGCTGGGAAGGGATAAAGGGCCACCCGAGCCACCCGGCCACCCAGGCCAGGCCGGAACCTCCACCGCCTCAGCTGAGGGGGAGGACGGAGGTGAAACTGGCCAGGCCAGCCTCGAGAGAAGAGGGATGATAATGATGTGGGCCCACAGGCGCTGGTCTTCAAGAACTGCTGCCACCGCCTCGCCGCTGGAGGCCGGACCCTCCTCTCAGCCAGGTAGGCTTCGAGAGGAGGTTTTTTGCATTGCTGTCGCCCATGGACTTGGACTTAATTTGACTTGGATTTAATTTGGGGCAAAGTGGCCTGTTATGTATTGCTATGTATTTGTACTTTTTATGCTGTATTTTTTTATGTTGTATTTTTTTGATATGTCATTGCAAAAATTGTATTTCTGCCATATTGTTATGTGGTATTCTGTAAACTGTATTTTGTAACTTTATAATATGTTGTGAAGCCTCCCTGAGTCGGCCTGTGCTGAGAAGGGCGGGGTACAAATTAAAATGTATTATTATTATTATGTATTATTATTAAAATGGACTTCCATTTACAAAACTGTCTTATCTATACTGTACCTATGAAGCAAAGGTGTGGGTTCAGTGTCCGGAATGGGCTGCCACACCCCTTGACCAAACCCCATGAGATTTGGCACACACGTACCTTGCACATGTGAGCAGGTCACTGTTGGAGTCCCAAAGCTAGGAGTTGCCCCCTAAATTGTTCTGCAAAGGGGGATATATTTGACAGGAGGGTTTGTGTCTGCCCCAGTGCGAGGCCAACCAGGGGGAGATTGTGATGCCATTGCCAAGCTCACATCACAGGTCCACCCCTGGCCAGTGGGTTTCCCAGGCAACACTGGCACTCAGCTAGCCGGGTTGGGACCACCTGGGTGAAACCAGGCACCCCTGCTAGTTAGTTATATAAAGATGGAGGATTCCAGCATTCTCAAAGCATACCAGGGTCCTCTTAGCATTCAACTTTCTTAAACTACAAACATTATTATTTTTAGTAAACCAGCAAAAATAGAAAATCCTTCTACATTAACAGATAGTTGCTTAATGCACTGGGTCAACCTGCCAGCTTCAGGATCACAGAGTGGTCAATGCATTGCTGTGTAGGCAGGGTCTATTTTTTCTTTCTTTCTCTTTTCAGATACAGATTTTGTTTCTTATTATCTGCTGAGCAGCCCTATCACCAGGAAGAGTTGAGAATACCTTCTGTGTTACAGGCAGTGTTCAGCCTGCTCCAGTTTAAATGTCAGATGAAAATATTAGCAGTGACATTAATAGACATGGAAGACACTGAAATGCATTTTCTCTGTCCATTTTTTTAAGTTAAGGGGATCTATTATCCTTTTTGCTTTTTCTTTAGGAAAGAAAAATTGTAGGGCAACACAGAAAATGTAAAACTACCACCTTTTTAATTAGAGCTGTTTATCCAGTTAGGCGTAGGAGTTTTAATTCATCTTATGAATCATCTGATTAAATCACTGCATATTTGTAAATGAATAAAACAGTAGTTCTGCAGGAAGAAAAAGCCTGCTGCTTTGAAATGAGGTGTGCCTAAGGCCTCTGTATCTCAGGGCATCAATTGAAGTCTGAGGAAGTTGCTATGCTTTCCCAGAATCTTGTGGCAGGGTGGTGGGGGTGATAAATCTCTGGGCAAATGGTACTCTTCTTGAAGATAAAAATGTGATTTTGTAGACTGTTATGACCTAATAGCTAGAAACCCATTGCCAACCAGTCTCAGCTGATACTAGAACTCAGTGTCTCAGGGTGAAGGGATTTATATGTATTTCTATGTATAGATCATGGGGCTGGTATAATAAGATTTCTTGATTACGGAAGTATTGTTGAGTAGAATCAGCTTAACCAATCAGCATTTCAGCATTCCATCTTGAGGTTCTTGTTGTTTGCAGGAAAGCTCTTCTCTTGTTTGAAATTTTGGTGGTTCTACTTTACTGAATGGTAACTCAATTTTGAGATACTATTCATAATGTTTATTCATCCAAACAGATCTGCATTCATTAGCATTAGCCTGTGTGCCACGGTCAAAACTTTTCTCACCAAAATTAAAAGACAGAATCATTTTCTTAAGCTATAGAAGGGCTTTGCTTAGCATTCTTGTTATTTTGTACTGTGTGTAACTAAAAAAAAACCACACTCACACACTGAAGAAGATGGCTCTGTCCAGCGATAACTTTTCCTCAAAGGATAGTGGGCATCTTGGAACATAGAACTGCTATTCTGAAATGAATAGCCCAAGTTTTTCAGTGAAAATAAAATAATAAGTGAGTTGGTGGCTGAGCAACTTGTAAGCCTGCAAGACAGCCTTCTTCTTCTGCCATATCCAAATTTGAATATTGGTGATTATCATGGTGATCAGCTATGAAGACTGTCCTGAAAATATAATGTTGTGGCCTTTCATCTGCCTTCCACATCGCAGCATCACACCCATACCACTGATCCAGTTCTGCAAGTCACTTTCTGGTCCTGAGCCCTTTTGGTACACAAAGTTCTCCTCAGGCCCAGGCCAGTATTGATTAAGCTGCTGCCCTCTTTCAAGATGGATTTAAGTAGGATTTAATCCACTTGGGACCATCACCCTTCCCTGTTAGTCCTTAAGGCGGTCAGGTTAGTTAACCGCCACCTGACATTTGGCATTGAGTTGCTGGCAGTATGGTCTACTCTATTACCATAGCAGGATCACCTGTGCAGACTCTACAAGTTTGCTTATAATGCTGCCAAATCTTCTTGTATGCCAATCACAAAGGTATTTGCTAATAGCTTTCCAATCTTGTTGTTTGCGCAGGTGGTTTTTGTTTTTTCCTTTTCCTTAAAATATGCGAGATCCTGCTGGGGTATTGAATAACAATTTAACAACTTGATGGATGAGTTGTTTTTCATTGTTTTCTTTCACCCCAAACAGACACAAGGACATAGCCATACTTATGGAACCCCTCTCTCTCCCCTCTTCAGTATAATTGCTCTTGCTTTTAAATGCTTGTGCTATATTGATCCCCAGTGGAAACTTACTATTTTTAGTAGGGATTTGCAGTCAGGCTTTCTGTCAAATACGATTATTGTAAATTCCTATAAGAACCTTTTGCTGGAGTGATGGTCAGAATACTAAATGCTTACCGGTGCCTCTCAATGCTTCTTCTAGATATGACAGCATCCTTCTTTTCTATCTGTATTTCTACATATACAAGACTTGAAATTTCCCCATGTATCAACTATTGACTGCTAACTTTAAATTTTTTAATTATCATAAATAACTACCATAACAAAAAGCAAGAATAAATTTCATAGCTATTGGATTTTTAATTATAAATGCATTGAAAAATTGGAAAAAAAAAGAAGTGGAATGAAATATTTAGGCTAGATGTATCTTTAAATATAAGCTGACAGTGTGTAGATGTTGGAATAGCCGGCTTGGAAGGAAGACACGTGGAGGCAGCCGTTTGGTGAAGTCCAGCCCTGAATGAAGTCGGGGATTTGTATTTATTACCCTGCCTTGGGGTGATACGTGCGTTGGATGCGCATGACCCCCTAATACAGAAGGCTTGCATACGTGGCATTTTCCGGTGGTCAGGACAATACCTGCTCTTGGACCTTGCTCTGTGGTTAATGAGCAGCCCGCAGTTAATTAAGGTTTGGGCTGGCGAAACCCATTGTTCCTGTCCTATCTCGGAGCCTTATGTGTATTGACTCCAGGTGCCTAACTTTGTCCACTGTCTGGCTTGGCTTGTTTGCCCAGCTTAATTTGTAGCCAGCAGCTGAAGATTGCATCTTTCTACATCTTTTTACCCCGTTTCTAATGTAGACATCAGCCAAGGCTTTATGATTCACCCCCCAAACTAGCTAACTAGCCTGCACCCCAATTGCCTTTCTTGCCAAGCTCGGTTGGTCCCCGGATCTGTCGAAAGCCGAGCGAATCCCTGGGGAAAGGTTTGACCAATTATTCCTGTGGGCAACCCACATTCCCCCTTCCTTTATTATTTAAGTCAGCCTGGCTGGGGACATGGTAGATGTAGGGCATGATCTGTTTGGGCGTAACTGTTTCTTGGGGTCCCCGCAATGAGGTACACATTGACAAGAGTGATGGAATGCACTGCGCAAAGCAGCAGAGCACAATCCCCACTGCTATGATGATGAAGTGGCTGATGAAGTGTGGTTGATGGCTCTGGCCAGAGGAGCTAACTTTTTTCCCCAGTGATAAAAATGGTTTTCCTCAGGTAATCCTTGACTATCCTGCAAAAGGGCTTCTCTGGCCATTATGCAAACATTTCCTCACACATAGGGAGGTGTGATTGGCACGGACATAAGCAAACACAAAGTAATTAAAGGATTACCATAGTCAGGGATTTCTTTGGCTGTGGGATGATCAACCTTTGTTGTAGAGGTGGCCCAGTTTGGTTCCTTTCTCCCACCCATGGGTGAAGACATGACTTCCTAGCAATGGGTAGTATCAGGGTGGCAGATGTGAGGGTAATATGCAACGGGGTGTGTGCAAAATTCACAATCTAGTTCATATGTCCCTTGAAAATCCCACCTTGAGCATTGTATGAAGGCAAAGAATTCAAAGATATGCAAGGACAATACAAGCAATAGCAAATAGTGAAACATATACAGAAACATTCAGCTGCTTCTCCTGATGCTGATTCTTGAAGTAGGGTTACATGTGGTGAAGCCATAAATTGTCCCAATTGTCCTTTGATGTGGGTTTTGTTGTATAACCCAGTCTGTCCATTGGTAGTGGCAGTCCAAGTTGGCGTAAAGGTAAAGCAAGGTTGTGTGTTTAACTGAGCATGATGTCCTTTGAAGTCCCAATTGGTGTGTAACATTGAGTCCTGGTATGCATAGTTTGTGTGTATGTGTGTGTGGTGTCCATGTGTATGTCCCAAATCCTCCCCCCTTGGGGTAAAAGCATGCCAAAATCATTGAAAAATGGCTGGCTAGTGTCATCTTTGGCTGATGTCTGCGCTTGCTGCGTTTTGGCTGTTGGCTGGGACCTGCTGGCATCTAACATCTCCTGGACTCCTAGGACTGGGGCCTGGTTCTGGCATCTGAGCCTCCAGGAATGGACCTGCAGAGGAGATAAAAGCTGGCTGTGGAAGAAGTTTTTGTAATTATAGGTTAATATCGCCTTAGCTGAGGATCCGGGGGGGCGGCGGCTCCCCCTTCTTTTAACTGAAAGAAAAGACAGTGTCATACCTGTCAAATATCCTATTTTCCTGGGAAAACCCCTTATTTTTACCCCTCTTCCTGCCCCCTCCCGTTTTATTTATTTCCCCATATTTTCCCTTTAAAAAAAAATTCATGACTGGAGCCCTCACAGGCAAAGCTGCAGTATGTTTTTCCGGCCACCAGAGGTTGCTGTGTGGCAGGCTTTTCGCCTTCATTTTCCTCCTGCCACATGGCCAATATGGAGGCTGCCTCGTTTTTGCTACTGAGCTGGTCAGTGCCACCATGCTGGGAGGGATGGGAGTCTACTCTAGAGGTGAGCAATATTTCATATATGCAGGGGCAAATCAGCTCTTGGTCTGGGGGCAGAGAGAGACTTCTCTTTCACTCTCATGCTTTATTGAGCTGTTTCTGCCCTGCCTCCCTGGCTGGAGGCTTCCATTTCTAGAGTTTTAGAGTTAACTTGGGAGGGGTGGGGGGGATGGTGCTTGATCACTATATGAGAGAGAGAGGGGGGTGTTCTGTTTCTGTTTTAGAGTTAACTTGGGTGGGGTGGGGGATGGTGCTTGATCACTATATGCTAAAGGTAAAGGTTTCCCTTGTTCGAAAGCCAATCGTATCTAGAGTGCCAAGGTTCACCATCGCAGTCATAGATTCCTACAGCAGCCAATTTTTAGAGCAAGAAGCTGCTTTTTGTATGAGAGAGAAGATCCAAAATACACGGGGAGAAATATCAGAGCTCATAGATCTAGTGTGCTTGCATGGTTGTGTAAGGGGATCTGAGTTAGGTAAATGTAAAGGGTCACCATTGCTCAAAAGCCAATCGTATCTGACTCTAGGGTTCAGTGCTCATCTCTGTTTCAAAGCCGAAGAGCCAGCGTTGTCTGCGTCTGCAGACATTTCCGTGGTCATGTGGCAGGCATAACTTGACACCAGAGCGCACGGAACGCTGTTACCTTCCCACCAAAGTGGTCCCTATTTCTCTACTTGCAATTTCTTGCTTTCAAACTGCTAGGATGGCAGGAGCTGGGACAAAGATGGGAGCTCATTCCATCCTGCAGTACTTGGGAATCGAACTGCTGATCTTCTGCCTCCTGGTCAGCATCTTAGTCACTTAAGCCACTGAGTAAACAAGAAAGAAAACACAACAAAAGTCCCCCAAGAAGATGGGGAAAGGGTTCTTTGGCCCACACAGCTTTGTGCCCATTACATCTACAATACCATGTAGCCATCTATTTGACCTTTAATGAGCAGTCGTGGTTGATTTCTTCTAGGATCGACCTATTTCTAACACCACATTTCAAAGGCATCTATTTTTCTGCGCTCAGCTTTCCTAATGGACCAGCTCTCACACCCATACATTACCACCGGGAATACCATTGCTTTGACTATGCAATTTTTTGTTTGCAAGGTGATGCCTCTACTTTTAACTATGTTCCCCAGGTTTCTCATAGCTTGTTTCCCAAGCATCAGTCACCTTTTTATTTCACGTCTGCAATCACCATCTGCAGAGATCTTTGATCCTAAGAAAGTAAAATCTGCCAGTCGTATCCAACTCTAGGGTGCAGTGCTCATCTCCATTTACAGCCAAAGAGCCAGTGCTGTCTGTGTTTGCAGACATTTTCATGGCCGTGTGGCAGGCATGACTAGAGCCCAGCAAGTCACATGGCTATATTTGGCCACACCCACAGATTTGGCCACACCCATAGAGGGGTGTGGCCAAAATTTCCCTTATTTTCAAATCCAAAACTTGACAGTTATGGACAGTGTAGGTTAATTCAATCCACAATTGCTTGACCTGGAATTGTAAAAAGTGCCATTTAGATGCAGACTTCCTGATTCAAGGTTATTACTAGGTTCCTGCTAGGAAGGTCTGCCAGAAAGTGAAAAAAATGTTAGATCAAGAAAGAAGGGATTCTAATGAAATCCTGCATGTCTCAAGGGAAAGCGGTGGATGTTGAAAAAATAAACAAGCTGGAAAGAGAGTCTTAATGCGCAATGCTGTGGTGGAAAAAACATCAAAATGAAGAAACAAGCTGAAAATTACATACAGTGTTACTCTAATGACAAAGAGCATGCAGCAAATGAAAAAGTCAGAGGTTAACTTAAGCTCATCGCAAACAAGGCACATACAGGTCTTATCAGTTAATGAGAATGTAACGTTCCCTTGAGTTCTTGTGGAAAGAGATAGCAATCCTGTCAATGAAGAGTTAATTAACTAAGGAGGCTGTGGAAAAACACTATACAATTCACAAAGAGGGCTGGAACTTAGTTCCAGGCATGTTATGACTGCAGAAAAACAAATTGCCTTTGAAATGTGGTGCTAGGAGAGAAGTTTGCAAAATTCGAAGCGTTATTTATGTAATATAAAGGGATTAGGCATAGTTATAGCAGAAGCTGTGGGAATAAATCCAAGTCATTAGGCTTGTTCATAATGTAATGGATAGGTGACATTTTACCTTGATCAATATTCTATTTAACTTCAAGTGCCAGTGTCATACCTGATGCAAAATCTGAACCTGTAATTTTACCTGCTCAGAACCTCAATTTGAGGCAATCTGGCTTTACTATATTCTTAAAACATTTAGACAAGACTAGACAAGACTTACTACTCATTACCTATTATTTAACCAGTTATGAGACATGTCATTTGAAAATAGGGGCCCCATTTTGTGAAGATGAACAGGGTTTTCTTTTCTTCACTTTTTTTTAGAGCACTCTTGTCGGGTGTGAAACTCAGAGACAAATTTTCAGGTACACAAGGCTGTAAAAATGGTCTCTTCCAGCGAAAGTCTCTTTAATTTAAATGAATCAATTTCTTCCCTATTTTTCACTCTCCAATTAGCTGTCTGCTTTGTAACAGCACTAATTGCTAAGCAGGTTTAAGAATGCGGAAGTTGCGGTCTGATTCTGTGAAGAGATCAGCAACTAGAAAAAAGCCTCCCTTGCACATTTAAAAGCAGGCCTGGCTGAGAGGGAGGGGGAGGTCACTTTTGCCCCTTTTGTGGGCTAGAATTTCCTCCTCCTTGTTCCTCTTTCGTCCCTGGTACTCAGGCTGCTAGGCAGGCAGCCAGGAAACAAAGAAGTTTTTGCCCACTGCTCTTTCTCATACTTTCTTTAGCCCGCTGCTTGAATGAATCAGGGCTGGGGCTACTTTCTTCCTCCCATTGAAAACAATGTATCCAACCCATGAACAGAGTTAACTGTCACCTTTCTTGTGACTTCTAGAGCACAATACCTGGCATCTCGCTTTTAATGTTGCAACATTATAACACAACCATGCAAACACATAACAACTATCAACAATTCTGCAGTCACACTGGTGCACCATTCATTCACACATCACACATTCAAACCTTAGATGTCTACATTCCTTCCTGGGGATATTCCCAGGAATGCTTCGCTCTACTCATGAGGAGATGGTTCCTCTCTGCCAGATTTGTAAGGCTGTTCTCAGGTGGCTTTTACAACCACTCTGGGCTTTTGCTTAGAAGTTAGTTTCCTTTCCAGTTCAGTTACCTTCCTATCTGATCTAAACTTTAAGACTTGGCTTCTGGGGGTCCCTACCCAACTCCTTCTGCCCCTCCTGTTTCTGCTCTCTTCCTGAGTTCCCTAGTGAATTTGCTCTGGAGCCCTGTATCTGTAGTGGCTTTGCGGCTCTCCACAAGCAGTTTGTATGGAACAGGCATGTATGTCGCCAGCTGATCACCTGTGAGGGCATCCGTTTCTAAGTAGACTGGGCACAGCATCTGGAGCTCGGCCAGTTCTGTGGCCGGCAATTCCCCCTGGCATAATTCTGCCTCTATCATCTATTGGGAAGGACTCCTAACTGCTCTGGAAGCACCTGCGCTTCCTAAGTCCTCCAAGCCCCCATGCTGGAATTTGATGGTCGGGTAGAGGGGCTGGGGCTGATGGTTCTACATAAGCTGGGGGTTTCTTGGTCTCTACCCGGGCTGGACTTATGGCTGCAATTTTCTGCCTACATTTTCTCCAAGCCCCTATAATTTTAGGTGGGGCTTGGGGTTCCTCCTTCAGACACCTTCCTAACCTCTCCCATAACTCTGGACCCATCATGCCTGCTTCTGGGTAGAACAGACAGTGTCCCCCCCAATGCATCATGAATTCCATCAGGCTGTTCCTCCTCACCCTTATCTGAAACTGCCTGGCCAGGCCTCCACCTGAGCTCGCTGCCTGACGGATGAGTTTTGCCTCCCCACGCAAGCCCCATACTACCTGATCGGGGGTCCCTGGACCTGCTTCCGCGGGATGAGTCAGCGCACCTTTTGGGTAGTACATCGGGGCGGGTGATGCACAGGACGATGTCCCTTGGGTCTGGTCAGTGGATCAGGATCGCGGCTATGGCTCTCTGTTGCGGGCTTCTGCTGCTCTGCCTCTGCTGTTCAGGATCACGGCTTTCCCCCTGCTTTGGAACGCGTCCGTTCCTATGCGCGGGGTCTTCCAGGCTTACGATCGTGTCTTGCTTCTCTTCCTTCAGATCACATCTGATCTTCCTTGCTTCAGAATCATGGCATGGCTTCAGATAAGAATCACGTCGAGGTCACCATTATGTTGGAATGGCTGGCTTGGAAGGAAGACACGTGGAGGCAGCCATGTGGTGAAGTCCAGCCCTGAACGAAGTTGGGGATTTGTATTTATTACCCTGCCTTGGGGTGATACCTGTGTAGGATGCGCGTGACCCCCTAATACAGAAGGCTTGCATTCATGGCATTTTCCGGTGGTCAGGACAATACCTGCTCTTGGACCTTGCTCTGTGGTTAATGAGCAGCCCACAGTTAATTAAGGTTTGGGCTGGGGAAACCCATTGTTCCTGCCCTATCTTATGTTCCTGCCTTATGTGTATTGACTCCAGGTGCCTAACTTTGTCCACTGTCTGGCTTGGCTTGTTTGCCCAGCTTAATTTGTAGCCAGCAGCTGAAGATTGCATCTTTCTACTAGAGCCATCATCTTGGTTTTACCCCGTTTCTACTGTAGCCATCAGCCAAGGCTTTATGATTCACCAACCCCCCCAAACTAGCTAACTAGCCCACTCCCCAATTGCCTTTCCTGCCAAGCTCGGGTGATCCCCGGATCTGTTGAAAGCCGAGCGAACCCCTGGGGAAAGGTTTGGCTAATTATTCCTGCGGGCAACCCACATGTAGATGCACACCCACACACATGCATTTAAAAACAACACTTGCCTGGAATTGGGATCTGTAGAATGCACATTCATTTGAAGTGTGCATCTTTTAGTGGCAGTAAAAGTAGAGAGGATATAAACACATTGATCACCATTTGTAAGTTATGTGACTACAAAGATATAAAAAAATGTAAGAGAAAAGTAGTATTTTTCAATATATCTGGCCAGAAAGAAGCCACCATCGCACATACTCACAGGGAAGTGTTGTGTTGAGATCTTATCTTCTAGTTCCCATTACAACCTGCATGAAAGCTAAAGATAAAGATAGTAATTTTAAAGGACAATGAAAAATAGGCATATTATATGTTTGGGTGGTTCAAATGTTTTTTTAGATTATTATTATTTTTGGTGGGGGAGAGATTCTAGTATTCTTATCACAACTCTACTATTACCCTCTCTGGTGTTATTGAAAGTACATTCTCTTTATAGTAATTTAATTGGAAGATTAGAATGAGATGGAACAATATGAAAGGATGGTGAGAGATGGAGAGGAAAGGTGTCTGTGTGTGTCAGCTGGACAAGGAGCTGTATTATGGGATCACAACAACTACTATTTTGGGACAGTGTTGACATAAAAGCACTCAGAAAGGCATCCCATCTGTCCTTAAATTTTAGTAAGATACTCCTTTGTATACATGCCACTTGCAAGATGTCACTTCTAAGAGTTCTGCTACCCAGTTGCCAATGTCAGGGATTTCCAGACCTATATTGTCAGTTTCTTATTTTAAGGCTCTGAATGTAACCAAACACCAAGCAAACAAATGAAAACTTACAGAGGATATCTAGTGTGAGGCTGCTTCTTTGTTTGACATATTTTCTCAAACTGCAAGTCACCTTACAGCTCCAAATAGATGTTTGTATGAGTAGCTCTGTCAACTATTAAACAAGCAGAGCTCCTAATGTAATTTAATATGACAAGCATGGAATAGAAATTGCAGCAAGACTTTTTGCTGTATTAATTTGAGTCTATGACTGGGTTGGCCATGTGTTCTCTTTTACACAAGACAATGTCCTGTTTGAAGGGCTGTCAAAGAAAAGTCCTCTCTCTTAAAAGAGGGCTATATATGAAGGACTCTCATGGGTAAACGGGCTGGATAGCACAATGATTTAGGTATCTGGCTGTGGGGACAGAGATTGAGAGAAGAGCCAGCCTGTGTAGTCATGGGCAAGCTACACAGTCTCAGGGTACGCCCCCAAAATGGGAATGATTGACCAATTCTGTGTATTCTCTACGTGGAAAATCTTGGAAAGGTTCACCATGTGAGAATTGGGGTACACAGAAAGAGTCGCCCCTAAGATTATGGTATTTTTGAACCACAATCGGGTGTCACTTGGAAACGGCAACCTTGTATTGCCAGCTAATCTTTCTCACACTGGGTCAGGTGAAAGGAACTGCAGAATGAACTCACCAAAAGGTGACTTCATTTTGGCAGTTTCAAGCCCACATGAATTCACATGAATGGGCACGTTTTACTTCTGCTTCCAGGAGTGATGGGGGTGGTGTGGGCTGGATGAATCGCAGCAAACCCATTTGTGTGGATTCATGGGGGCTTGGGCTTCTGGGAATTGAAGTCAAAGAGCATCTGGAGTGCCAAGGTTCGCCATCATGGTACTGGAATTTTGTATACACAATTAAAAAACTCTAGTTATGCATTTGAACATATGAATCGGCACATGCAATTTTATGTAAACCAGCATCTTCTTTGTGTCCTGTTTTGAGTGTTTTTTAAATGATTGCCCTATTTGTGTTACAAATAAAGAATGGTTTTGAATTATCCTTTTGCACCCTCAGTTTGTGAATTAATCTCTTTACTTGATGAAGTAAACCGTTCACTTAATTTGTATTTAATTGACAGAAGAGTGCTGGTACCTGCATGTTTTGACCCTGAATAATCATGGGACTGGGAAGGTATTTGAGCCTCCCCCTTTACCTCCACCATTCCTAGATTCCTTCAGGCTTTTCACTGCAGACAGGTGTGGCGTACCTTCAGAGATGCCAACTGCAGTCGAAGGAGTATTGAAATCCACTGCCCAGTAGGTTCTTTGGTCTCTGCAATATGTGAGTCTTTGCCAAGGGGCAGCCATTTTGGGCCAGGCATGAGACTAGCCCAGAGACAGGTTGCCACTATCTCAATGTGAAAAATTGTAGGTAGGAGGCTTATTTTTGACAGTCAAGGGACGTTCTGTTAACTTTGTCTCTTAATGAAATATTATTAAATTACTAGCATATTTTGCCCGGCCCTGCCAGGCATTTTTAATGTGTGTGTTGGTGGTTTTGGTTTTGCACAACCACCACTCCTACATAAAAAACCACTCCAACCACCAACTCACACATTAAAAATTTTTATTATGGCAAGAGTGGTGTCTCTCTCTCTCTCTCTGTGTGAATGTAGTCCACCAGAGGGTGCTATTTTAGTTAATATTTTTAGTTAACTAAAATAGCACCCTCTGGTGGACTACATTCACTAACGTTCAGTGCGAGGAGGCGTTCGAGGAGGTAGGACGTCTGTGTCGGTTGTCCCCTGTAGGTGAGTTATAGGGGTTTTGTTGTTGTGAGTGGGAGGGTTTTATGTTTGTGTGTGGGGGTGGGGGTGGGGTGGGGTGGGGTGGGTTAGGAGGGTTTAATGTGGCCTTGCCTTGCTGGCCAGGCCACGTTAAATCCTGGTGTTGGGGGGGGGGGTGTTATTATTTATTTATTTATTTATTACACAGGGGCCGGCCAGTGCCTTGCCGTAGCCTAGGTTGGTGGGGGGGGGAGAGGGGGTATCCCCTTCCCCCAAGCTACGGGCCGGCTTGTGCAGGCCTCCAAGGCTGTGGGGGAAAACATAGTTTTTCTCAGCTGCCTCGCCGAAGCATGGGTCAGGGGGGGGGAGAGGGGTATCCTCTTTCCCCACCCCCATGCTATGGTGGCAGCTTGTGCCAGCCTCTGAGGCTGTGGGGAAATTTTTTCCCCTTGCTGCCTTTGTGAAGCCTGGGGGGGAGGAGGGGGGCATCTTCCCCCCTCCTCCAAGCTATGGGGTGGTTGTGGGAGATGGAGGCCAAGAACGGTGCTCCATGCTTGGCCTTCATCTCCCGTTTGTAAGGTGATCGTCTTTCTTGGAAGACGGGGGCTGAATCTTTTGGCCTCCGTCCTCTTAGGAAGTGAACCGCTTCCCTCAGGGAGAAGTACCAGCCTGTCCTTCATCCCTGCGGGCATCAAGGCCATGTTGCCCACAGAGACGAAGGAGAGGCCGGTGCTTTTCCCTACGTAGAAGGCCGTGCCGAGGGAGACTTTGAAAGACCCAGCCGGAGCCGGCAAAAGGTAAGTGCGGTTGGTGGGAGTTAGGGGGGCTAGGTGGTGGGGCAGGAGGGGCAGTGTGGTTACCGGGGCCGTGCCTCCCCCCCCATCCCTAACCCCCACATACCTTTTCCTGGCTCTGGCTGGGTCTTTCAAGTCTCCCTCCCGAGTCCCGGCACAGTTTCTCTTTTAAAACTGCCACGCCATGCTTTCCCATCCTCCTCTGCACTCACGTCCCTCAGCCTGATTGGCTGAGGGATTGTGCAGCGCAGTGGGCTCTGGGACTCGTAGGGTTTTTTTTGGTCGTGGTCATGGGGCGGCTGCTCCACTGGCAACCTCCGGCTCCCTGTGGCATTGGTGAGGTGGGGGTTAAGGTAAGTGCAGAGGGCTCAGTCGCGGAAGGTTGAGCCGGGTGCGGGAGCCTTTGAATGAACCCAATGGTTAAGCGGCCTTTTTATAGGTATAGATTAAAAAGCTTAATTGTATATCAATTCAATATCATGTTAAACAAGGCTATTAGCAACCCAAAGCATCTGCACTTTATTTTGTGTGCATTTTATCTCCTTGTAGGAATTCCATCTGCTTTCTTCAGAACTTGAGAGAAAATGTGAAGAAATAAGTGAAAAACTGATATGTCTGGAAGATCAGCTTCAGAGAGCCATCTGTAGCTGTGATGAGGCCCTTGTTGATATCCTTTTTTGAGATATTGCATTTTATGACCTTACCTATGAGGTAGTTCAGATGTATATGTGCCCATTGTGTCTTTCTTTGTAGAATAATCTTTGTGACAACCATCAGTTCTCTTTCTCTCTCCCCAACCCCCCTTCTGCTTCCCACACTTCAGTTAAAGTTCATGAAGATGCAATAGTGTAGCTTTTTCCACAGGGCATTTTCAGTTCAAGATGTATGGGTAGCCAAGGAAGCGGCAGAGTGATAATGGGATGGTGAGATGGTGAAAAATCGAAAACAAACATAGTATCCTCTGGCACTGTTACAAATAGCTGGAACCTTTTTCAATAAACTTTTGGGAAACGGGAAGACAAATTGCAGGATGGTACTAACTTTCTCTCCCCCTGCACTCAGAACTGGATATATTGCTGCCAGCTTTTTCTTTGAGGAACTAAAAGTTGCTCCTAGAAAATCTCTTGACCATGCTTCGTAATAGCAGAATATTGTCATCTGCCCCAAAAGTATTTCCTCGTCACAGAATTTAGGTCTGCACAATTCTGTTATGAATAGCAAAACTGTAACACTTTCATATTGGGGGCAAATAGACTAGGTGTAATTTCTCCCTGCTCCCATGGAATGGATAAATGGAGGAGACAAATCATCTACAGGACGATTCTTATGACTAACAAGGGCTGCTCCACACCTGTTGGTGTTGAATCGGTGTGAATCCTAGAGTAGGGATTGTCACTTTCTTGTCTCCACAGTGTAACATAGGCAGAGGGGATACATAATTCAACAGATCAGCTTCCATAAGCAGGAGTTTCCTATTTCAGAGCACTTTGGAAGCTGATCTGTAGAACACCATCTGCCATTTCTATTATTTTTACACTATGCCTTGCATGAGCAGTTAAATGTATGTAGAAGAGCTGGCAAAAGTAATATTTGAGCTGGCTCTTAGCAATAGCAGTTTCTTTCTTTTTAAAAAAAAGAGTCAGCATCTAAATTAATTCATAGATATTTTGACGTTTCAATCATCTATTAAAGTGGTTAAGTCTTAATGGACAAGAGACACTGGTGTTGTAGTGATTAGATAGGTAGGCCTGGCCTCTGACTTATGAGACTCACAGAGTTGCAGAGCCGGAAGGGGTCATCTAGTCCTAACTACTGTCAACAGAGGAAATCCACAGCTAAAGGACCCTCAATAGATGGCCATCTAAAAGCTGTTTAAAATTCCCAAGAAAGTTCTCTGTGTTCCGAGGTTGTCTCTTTTATAGTCTCACTGCCAGGAAGGTGTTCCTAAGGTTTAGTCAATGATTCCTTGTAATTTTAAACCATTAGATCAGGTCTCTGCTTCTGGAAGCCACAGAAAACATGGCTATTACCTCTTTCTCATGGCAGCCCTTTACATATTTGAAGGTGGTTTCTTTTTTTCTGGGCAAACCAATTCAAATTCCATCCTTGTAGAACTTGGTTTCCAGATTCTTCATCATATTTATCAACTAGATATGCATCAGCTTGTCAATATCTGTCTGAAACTGTGGTATTCAGAATTGGACACAGTAGCCCAGATGAGATCTGGCCAAAGCAGAATAGAGTGGTATTATTAGTTTCCCTGATCTTGACACCAAACATCTGTTCTGTTGATGAAGTCTCAAGTTGCACTCTCCTTTCCCCCACTTTGGGTATATATGTGACTGTACGATGTTGTTTGCTCATGTGTAGGTTTGGGTCTATACCAATTCTATACAGTACTTGTACATCTGCTTTTTTCTGTCTAAATGTGGAACTTTACATTTTTCCTATTAATGTTTGTTTTTTTGTTTTGGTCAAATCTGCTAAAGTAATTTTAGTTCCTGATTCTGCCTTCTGGCATTTAAACTACGCTTCCTTATTTGATGTGAATTGCAAAATCAATGACTATCTCCTTTATTCCATCATCTAAGTCAGTGTTTGGACTTCAATTCTCAGAAAACTAAGTCAATTCTCCAAAGCACTGATTAGTCAATGTACTAACTTGGGCTTCTGGTAATTGAAATCTAAAAACCAAAGGTTGGGAAACACTTATCTAAGTCGTTTATAAAAAGAACTGCTGTTTAGCTCAGTGATTTAGATATCTGGTTGCAGAGCCAAAGGTTGGGAGTTTGATTCCTCATTGTACCTGCTTGGGGCTGAGGTGGCTCAGTGGTTAAGAACCTTGCCTTGTTAGCTAGCAGGATGGCAAGTCGGCAGTTTGAGACCTGAGTACTGCATGATGGAATGAGTGCCCATCTCTGTCCCAGCTCCTGCTAACCTAGCAGTTCAAAGCAAGAAATTGCAAGTGGATAAATAGGGACCACTTTGGTGTGAAAAGATCTTGGGGACATGAAAAGAGCCTCATCCAGGCGTACCCTGAGAGGAGTTCCTCCAGCAAAAATCCTTTCAACCCAGAAAGCACCTTAGTGTGCTTCTGACACGATTAAAAAAAAAGAAGAAGCTGGAATTGATGATGGTTCACCTTGAGCTTTGTGGAAGAAAAGCAGTATATAAGTGTAATTAATACGTGATAAAAATAATTAGGGACAAACTTTGGTTAAACTCAGTGATGTACACTATAGTTTTTCTAAAATCTGTAGGTAGAGCTATGGTTGTTTTTTCTTTAATGCGTTATAGTCATTTTTCCTTTACTGGAAAAAAAAGAGAGAGAGATTAAAAGGTTCCTTCTGAGTGATCTAACTTCCTGGTGCTGTCAGTTCTGCCAATATTTAAACACACATTGTGGCTTTGATTAATAATTAAACTTCTGTTAGAAGAAATAATCCCAGATGCCATTGTTTTTATTACACATTTTTTAATGGCAGAATATATTGGATTCAGCCAGCCTACTAGGAGAAGAAGAGGAGCACACAACGCAAATGAAGCCAGAAGCCAGGATTAATGTTTAGCGCCTAATATTTACACAGGCCCACTGGGATTTTTACTTAATATTGTAGCTTCTCAGAGCAAATATTAAGCATCAGGTTTTGCCTTTGCTGGATGGATAAGAAAGCAACCATCCAAACTAAAGCTTGAATCCCATATCTGCTTACTTAGGTGTAAACCCAGTGAATGTCATAAGTCTTACTTCTGAGTAGACTTGTAGCTGCCTACAGTGTAACAGTGCAATTTATGTGCTTTTTTCCATTTGATGAATTGGTCAGGTATGTGGTACCATAGCCAAGCAAACCCAGAAAAAATCGAGTTACTATTAACCAGTAGCAAGCGTATTAAAATAATCTGAATTGTTAATTGGAAGAACTAAAGGCAAAAGGTGACACATATCTGGTGTCTGAGAAGTTGATGAGAGGTATTACTTTACTGACAGGAAAGATGGAGCACTCCCAGTAAAATTAAATGGATTTTATATTCCAGTTTCAGTCATTTTGGGTCTTAATTAGCAGTTATAGTTTTGACAGACATTTGAGTGCCTAGAGTAGCTACAGCAGTTTGCATGAAAAAAATGCCCTTTTTGTTGTCATTTTGCCCATCCTTCCCAAAAAGCAAAAAAAAAAAAAAGGTGGCTATTTTAATTCTGCATTCTTAAAATGCCCCTTTATTTTCTAGGTAAAGATAAAGGTCTCCCTTGCTTGTAAGCCAGTCAAACCTAGCAGTTTAAAAGCAAGAAATTGCAAATAGATAAATAGGAACCAGTTCAGTGGGAAAGGTAATAGCATTTCATGTGCTCTGGTGTCTAGTCATGCCTGTTACATAACCATGGAAACGTCTGCAGACACAGACAGCACTGGCTCTTTGGCTGTAAATGGAGATGAGCACTGAACCCTAGAGTTGGATACGACTGGCTTTCCAGCAAGAGCGACCTTTACCTTTATACACACACATGGTTGTCCCCAGTTCCTCCCCTCCATCATAACAGAATATCCTGAGTGCGTATTTAGTGAATTATGCTGTGATACTCTCTCTTTCACACACACAAATACATACAGATTTTATTAAACGTATTTCCCACCCATTTTAATGATGTCTAGATTTGTTTGGTTACTTTTTAAATATCCCCTCCCCTGGTATTTATTTGTAACAAAATTCTCTCACTTTCTGAGGTATTCCATAATTATTTTTGAGATTATTTTTTACCAAATTACACATGCACAATAGGTGTAGTCTGCAGTCTTAGAAGGCATAATATTAATAATTAGACCCGGGGGGGGGGGGGGGGGGGACATGAGTTCATAGACAGCTTAAGGTCTGCTCTTGCAACTTGTGATTTCAGACAAACTTCATGATTAAACAATATTCATATGCACCTGGGTATCTTCAGCTCAGTGCTGTATTCAAATTACACTCTCTAGGCTGGGGGTGCCCAAACCTTTCAGGCTGCAGGCCAGTCACATGGTTCAGGGCCGGTGGGAAAGGAACATTCACAGCTGGCGGGAGTTTCGGCAGCCTCAAAAGCGGGGCCGACGCTGCCAACGCCAAGGACACTGGGCGCTCTCTTTCCCTCCCGGCCGGACCGGCAAGAGATGAACATCTGTAGCTGGAGGGAGGCTTGGTTGCAGGGGCCGCTGCCGGTGCTCATCCAGCTAACGCCCTCCCGACTGCTCCTGTGGCCTGGTCAGCTGTGGGAATTGGAGGCACAGATGACAGATGTCACCTGTGGCTGAGTTTATTTTCATTTAGTATTCTGAGTATCCCTCCTTTCGTGGTCCTAAGGTCAGTAATGCAGTGTAAGGTTAGAGGGTTGTGGTTTTCCCCTCTCCTTACTCCTACTGGACTTGTTGTGGTGCGGGGGGGGGATTTTTATAGTGCTATTGTAGTTTTTTGGTATTTATATTATTTTTATGCTCATTTGTTCCTTTAACTGTACTTGTATATGTTATTTTGATTTTGTTGGGTGGGATATTTTGACATGCTATTGTGTAATAATGCATTTATATTAATAGTGACTGTGATATGTTATTTTGTTATTGTTTCTTAGGGTTTTCTGGTAGTTTGTTAATATGCTGCTTTCTATTTGAATTGTATTTATTTGCATTTAACTATATGATATGTTTGTTATACTTTGGTTTTGTTATATTGTATATTTAATTATGTTGGAAGCCGCCCTGAGTCAGCCTACAAGATGAGAAGGGTGGGGTACAAATTAAAAATCTAATCTAACCTAATCAGGGGGCCAGTCACTATGGCCACAGGCTAGATCTGGCCCCTGATGCCAATTCATCCAGGCCACGAAGCCCTTGTTGCTCCTGGAAGCTGAAGTAAAATGCACCCAGATGTTTTACTTTCACTTCCAGGAGCGACGAGGGCGATGTGGGCCAGATGAATTGCCATCAGGGGCCGGATTCAGCCCATGGGCCATAGTTTGGGCACCCCTGCTCTAGGCGATCATGAAGTATTCATTTAATTGCAACCAATGCACTGTTTTTAAGATCTCAGTGCAAAGGCATTTGTCCATCATCTTCTCTATATCTTCCTCTAGACCCGTGGTTTCCAACATGGGGCACATGCCCCACAGGGAGTCAGTTTGATTTTTAAGGGGGGCAATTTGAGTTACTAGTTGTGAATGGCCTTTTAGGCTTCCTCCACATGAATAGGAGTTAACTTTTTAAAATAATAATAATAATAATAATAATAATAATAATAATAATAATAATAATAATAATAATAATAATAATAATAATAATAATAATAATAATAATAATAAGAAGAAGAAGAAGAAGAAGAAGAAGAAGAAGAAGAAGAAGAAGAAGAAGAAGAAGAAGTTATAGGGGGTGGACATTAGGATTTTAGAGATGTTTAGGTGGAGTATGGCTAAAAAATGGTTGGGAACCTCTGCTGAAAAAAGCCAATATGGTAACAGAATTCCGTGCCTGCTGCATGACCATGGAAACATCTGCAGACACAGACAGCGCTGGCTTTTTGGTCATAAGTGAAGATGAGCACTGACTCCTAGAGTCGCACATGACTGGCTTTTGAGCAAGGGCAACTTTTACCTAAGTGTATTTAGCAAAATTGGAATATAAGGTTATATTCTGTTTTTCCTTCTTGTAAATAAAAATTATGTTGTGTCAGTTCAGATTGTGTGTGGAGGGGAGGGGGTTAGGTGGAAAGAGAGAAAAAGAATATTCTAGCCTCCGAAGTGGGCATTATCTATGTGTACTCAGAGAGGAGGGGCTCTTCTAATGTTAGTGGGAATTACCTTCCATGACCTGAATTTTGACATGGTGACAAAAAAACCCTCTTTATATTCATTTATATTCCTCTCAAGCTGAGATCTAAGATTATACTCTCTGAAGAGCAACTGCAATATTCTCTTTGTATAACACATTGGGATTAACAATAGCCATTCAAACTCAGATATGAGCATCTCCGCCCCCTCCCCGCCTGCCCCCTAATGTGATGCTCATTTCATACCCCTCAAGTGAAATGCTACATAAAGCTGTTTATTGCCTACAGGCTTGAGAAGTCAGGAGGGGGAGGCAGGGTGTGGGGTGGAGGAAGTGAGTGTGAGATATGTATTAATATTTAATCCAAGCAATTTGGATGAACTTGATGCTACAATTAGCTAGCAATGCCCATCTGCTGTGTGCCGTACAACAATTTATTAAATAACTTGGAAAGGGGGAAAGGAGCTGCCAATTATCTTTCAATTTATTCCTTAATAAAGCATATACAGTCTCTACAGATCGAGATCCAGATGGTGAAGGAAACTCTCCAGGCCATGTTAGTGCAGCTCCAACCGGCAAAGGGGGCAGAAGAAGAGACTGCCACAGCCCTCCTTGGCAACAGCTGGTGTCCAGGAAAGCCCGGCTTAAAAGAATAATGAGGAGGAAGGTGGAGGGGAGACTTTCAATGCCTAGTCATTGCTTTCAAGAAGGGAAACCCTTCTTCCCAAGCCTCAAGGATGCCTCCTGTCTAATAGCAACTGAATCAATTGTTGGCGCTGAGTTGGAATAATGGAACTAAGAGGTCTCATCCAATAAATGGAATACCTTTGTGTTCAGTGATCCAGATCGAGAAACAAGCTACAAAGGAGGACATTCTTCCCACTCACTCCCAACTGTGGTGATTCCCAACTGGCACATTTCAAATGGTGCCTCATAGTGAGGTAGTTGCAATAAAGCCAGGATGACCGACCTATAGGTTTCATCATGTCTGGTCTCCCCCACAGCCCTCCTCTTGAGAGTCCCCTGGACTGCAAGGAGATCAAGTCAGTCAATCCTAAAGGAAATCAACCCTGACTGCTCCTTTGGAAGGACAAATACTGAAGTACTTTGGCCACCAAATGAGAAGAGAGGACTCACTGGAGAAGACCCTGATGCTGGGAAAGATCAAAGGCAAAAGGAAAAGGGTACAGCAGAGGATGAGATGGCTAGATGGCATCGTTGATGCAGTGGACATAAATTGGGGAGGACTACAGAGGATGGCAGATGACAGGGGAGCCTGGCATGCTGTGGTCCATGGGGTCACAAAAGGTCAGGCTCGATTGTGCGACTGAACAACAACAACTCCTCCACAACTGATAATGTAACAGAGAAACCTGGAAATTCAGAGATCAGCTTCAACCTGCCGGGTTAAGCTAAAGAACAACATCTATCACAAACGCTGAAGCAACTCTTGCCCTGATCTCATCCTAGCAGCAGCTGGATAGCAGGAGCGGTACAAGGCATTTGTTGCCTGAAGCAGAGCAAGAAATTGTTTTATCTTACCCAGGTCAAAGGGCATGGTAGCCCAAAGCCAGCCAAGTGAAGATCCCATGATTTCTCCCCATTCCTGGTTGCAGACATGGGATGACAACAACAACAACAAAGTAATTAGACAGCCCTGTGTGACACTCAAGATCTGGTTATGTTAGCTGTGTTGCCAACTCAGTCTGGCCAAGTCTGATGGGCTTTCAGTTCTTTTTAGGATCCCAGAGACAAAAATCAACACCTCAGTGGGTAAGTAGACAAAATTTTATTCAGACAATTTTCTCAGGCAAACATAGCATATTTCAGAGAGAGAGAGAAAGAGAGAGAAATACAAGGAATAGAAATACAGAGAGGATTGCATATGTACCTAATCAGCATGGGTTCCCCCTGTCGCTTCTTCTTATGCTACCTAACCTGAGCTCCCAGGTAGCATAAGAAGGGACAGACGGAACCCATGCTGATTCGGTACATATGCAATCCTCTCGGTATTTCTATGCCTTGTATTACTTGCTCTCAGTCTCTAATATGCTATGTTTTTACTTTGGAAATTGACTGAATAAACCTTGGTCTGCTTATTCACCGATGTGCTTATTTTGCCTCTGAGATCCTAAAAAGAACCAAAAGCCCATCGGACCTGGGCTGTCTGAATTGGCAACACATTATCTAGACCAGGTAGGAGACTTCGTTTTTCTTTTAAGGGTGTAGTGTTCATGGGGGCAGGGTGAAGTGTTCATACAAAATCTAGGGGAAAGAGAGACTGGGACATATCTTCAGTTATGGTGGGACTGTAAGTTTGCCAAGGAAATCTGGAAAAGAGTTTTCAAAAAATAATAATCAAACATTGTAAAATTAGAGTTGCATCATAGACTAGCATTATTAATGGAGCTTGGAAATAAACTGATAGAAAGAAATAAGAAAGACATGGTTATTGTAATGGTGACAAGCTTTGAGGTTGCTCATTGTTTAAAAATGGAAAATAGATTGTCAATTTGAGTTGGATGATTGGTTTAAAGCAGGGATTCTCAACATGCAGCCTCCAGCCCGCGGCACCATTTCATGTGGCCCCTCACTGCTTCCACCACAACAGGAAGTGCCATGTGGTGTAGGAAGGACAAAATGGCCATCCTGCACCCAAAGCTGTCTGAGAGAGAGCGACCTGGTCCCCAGCTTAAAAAGGTTGAGAACTCCTTGTTTAAATAATTATGGAGTACAGTGGAACTCCGGATGATGACGGTAGCAGATAACAGCCAATCTGCACTACGTGATGCTCCGCATAACGCAAAAAAAAAAAAAAAAACACAACCCCCCCCCCCCACCAGAAATATCGTTATGTGGGGCATTTGGTATTAATGCTCTGGATAACGACAACTTTTTTGTCCTTCTCTGGAGCATCTCCCATAGGGACCGCATAGCGTCAAAATCCGGATAGCGCTGCACTCCGTAGAATGGAGTTTTGTCGTTATCCGGAGTTCCACTGTATAGCAATAAATGATAGATTAACATGTGAATTATAATTAAAGAAGGGATTAACAAAAATAAATAATTTTAAAGGTAGAATTTATTGAATATGTTTTAGTGAAATAAAATGAGCAACACTGGGACAATAATCTGCATCCTTCTGGAAAGAGGGGGACAAATATATAAAAGAAAGGTTATATAGTAATAAAGCAAGGGCTGAAGATATATATAGTCCTATGGGTCTTGATTGCACAATTAGGTTATATAACTTCCCCCTTTTTATTTTTGGTCTTTGTTCTTGTTAGTTTTATGATTTGTATGTTTATTTTATATTTTGTATTTTTATTATATTCAAAATAAAAATTATATTTAAAAAAGTAAAATCTAGGAAAAAGGAGGTGGGTACAATTTTCCCCAAATATTTAGGACCGTGATGGTGAACCTTGGCACTCCAGATGTTCTTGGACTTCAATTCCCAGAAGCCCAAGCCCCCGTGAATCCACACGAATGGGTTTGCTGCGATTCATCTGCGCACGGCGCACCACCCTTGTTGCTCCTGAAAGCGGAAGTAAAACGCGGCGTGGGCCAGATGAATCATGGTGTGGGCTGGATGAATCACAGCAAACCCATTCCTATGGATTCATGGGGGCTTGGGCTTCTGGGAAGTTAAGTCCAAGAACATCTGGAGTGCCAAGGTTCACCATAACAGATTTAGGACATTCTGAAGTCACCAGAGCCATGCAAAAGGGATAACAGTGACTTTTAGGATGTGTTCATGAAACTTGCACAACTACTTATCCATGTCCCAGTCATTACACCGGTAGCTGGAAGGGACAGGATGAATTTCACTGCGTTTTCAAAGCAACAAAGCAATGTAAGGAAAACACAATTTCCTGAGAATGGATCCTTTTGCTGGCAAAATGTTTCTGTGTCCCTCACTCTACAAGGAGGATCTCTTTTTAAAAAGGGCAACATTAATCTTGTCGCATCCTATTGTAAAACATTTCTCTCCCAATTATGTTTGAGAGAGATGGACACCACTGTGTTGAAACTGAAGCTAATAACTGATGCTTACTCAATAACTGGACACATGCACTGGCATTCAATATAACTGTGCTAATTAACATCAAAGGATAGCTTAATCATTTTTAACTTATTTTTATTTAGCATTATAAAGCAAGAGCAAATACATGTTAATTCTAAGGGCTACGTTTTAAAAAGCAATTACCAATGATTAAAGGAAACCTTGAAATTCTTGATGATACTTAGTGTAATTAAAAACTCAATAAAGGCTTCAATGCTTTCTAAAATAGAAAGGCTGGTTCTTCTGTCATTAAAAAAATCATGTTTGTAGGGGGGATAATGCAGCATCTAAATTAAATATATTTTTAACAAATTGATCACATCTACATCGATTTACCTGTCAACTTATTTGATTTCAGCATAAGAGGAAAGTTGCATTACTATTGTTAGAAACAGAATTATAGGACCAATAGGCAGGAAGTTACCACTACATAATTAGCCTTTAAAACAGGGGTTCTCAACCTACAGCCTGGGGGCCAGATGTGACCCATAACACCATTTCATGTGGCCTCCACTGCCTCCACTACACCAGGAAGTGCCATGTGTGGCAGGCAGTGCAAAATGGCCATCTGTCCCCTGAAGCTGTCCGAGGGAGCATGACCCAGCTCTTGGCTTGAAAAGGTTGAGAACCCCTGCTTTAAAATGTTAGCTCATCCTGGACCTCCACATGTTCTTGGAATTCAATTCCAAGAAGCCCAGGTCAGCACACCTGCTGATCAAGACTTCTGGGAATTGAAGTCCAAGAACATCTGGAGAGCCCAGGTTTGCTTACCCTTGATTTGAATATGGAATTCTCTGCTAATGGGTTCTAGAGCACCCACAGAACTACCCAAAGATTTCAAGGAACCTTACTGATTTTCAAGATTTCTTAGGATGGTATCATGACTCTTAAAAGGGTTTCAACATATTGGAGAAACAAAAATGTACTGTATGGACTCTATAGACTCTATACTATAGAGACATTAAAATAAATACACAGTAGATCGTTGTATAGTTCTATAATTTAGAGAAAGAAGCCAGACCACAGGCAATACATTGGAGGGCAGGGTTAGCTGCAAGGAAAACTAAGGAAATTTAATTGTAGACTGCACTCCTTATTTCACTAGTTAGTATGACCAGTGGACATGCTCCTTGGAGGATTTTGGGAACTGCAGTGTTGAGCTGTTCCACGTGCCCACAGGTGCCCAGGCACCGGTAGCAGAAATTCCCCCAGGCCACACCCACTTGGCCAGCCACTCCCACCTCCCTACCCCAGGCCATGGTGTAGGGAGGCCAAGTGGGCATGGCCCACAGAGTTAGCAACACCCATAGAGTTAGCCACACCCATGGTGGGGGTAGTAAATTTTTTTGCAGTGCATCACTGGGGAACTGTAGTCAAAAAAGAAAGTTTCATAAGCTTGTTTTTGGTAAATTTAAACCTGATGGCAGCAGTCTGACAATTTTAAAGAAGGTTGCATAGAAATCCCACACACATCCTCTTCAGTGAACATAGATTGTGGAATAACAGTTGCTCATACTCTCATGAGTTTCAAAATACTTTCCCAGAGTCAGCTGTATTGACTGTGCTTCAGTGGTGGAGCTGTTTTGAGAAAGACTGTTATTTAATGAGCAATCTTTTGAGAGCTGGAAAGGTTTCCTACATGTACCTAACATTCCTGTATAGTCCATTTTTAAAGAGAGAGAGAGACAGACAGTTTTAATGAGATGACAGTTAATCGCCAGACCACATTATATGCAGACATCTTTCAAAATTCAAAGAGAGTTTTAGAATTGCTCAGTCATTAAATAATTAGTGGAAACAAATTATTTATAATGGCAATGTGTGCTCTTATTTTAAACATCAAGTCTTCCAGATTTAATTTTACTATTCACCGGTGGGGTGAAAATCGTTTATAGTACTGTGACACCTTGCTTTGTAAACGTGGGACTCATGTTGCCACTGTCTTAGTTGCAAGTCACAGATGTGGCCAAGGTTTGCTGTTTTCGCTTCTTTTATCCAGCTCAATTCTAGCACTATATCTTCTGCTTCACGGCATTGATTGGAAAGGGTTGCCAAGAAGCCGTGTACTGGGTGAGTTACTGTTCTCTCCGGGGATGTCAAATTATATGAGCAAAGCTCAAGTGGTTTGTGAAGTCATCCATTCCTCTTGGGTAGAATTAATATAAATGATTTGTATCTGTGTAAAATAGATGTCCTGGTAGAAACAAGAACCTTGGCTTGGAGCCTGCCGGGGACCTCTAGCTTGACATTAATAGTCAAACTGGAAGTTATTCATTTCCTTACTCCCCAAATAACAAATGTACATTTTTTTGGTAAGCAAAATACACATTTTTGGTAAGGATGGAAAATTTGCTTATTTTGAAAAATTCCAAAAGTTTTCCTGTTGAGCAAGATTATACTTTTTGTGTGCATATTTGTCTGTTTTCTGTACTGCTTTTCACACCTTACAGGGTCACAGTGTAGCTTGCTTCATTTGGATGCAGCTAGATATTTGTTAAAGGATGGTTGGAGAGAGAACGCTTTGTAAAATTGCCTTCCTTAAATTCATCCTTGGGTTGTCTCAGGGTATGGGATTTCTACAATATTGAAATGTAAAACATCTTGAGTAAAAGGTAAGTTCTAATACTGCGTGCTATAATAAATACATTTAATGCAGGAATTCTCAACTTTTTAAAGCTGGAGGCTGGGTCACACTCCCTCAGACAGCTTTGGGGGCTGGACAGCCATTTCGCCCTTCCTCCACCAAATGGCACTTTCTGGTGTGGTGGAGGTGGTGGTGGGCCACATGAAATGGTGCCGTCGTCCACAGGTTGAGAATCCCTGATCTAATGGATCACTAGAACTGTACACATCTCATAAGAAGTGCTATTTATAAAAAAAACCAAAAGGGCAGGGGATATTGCTTGCTGGATACATTTCCTAGCAGAGATTTAGGTCTTTTGTTTTTCAGGAAATAATCAGTTGATAAAGTTTTTCCCCGTTTGTTATTATGTCCACAGTTATCTACAAATGTGTCTATCAATAGCTACTCAATATTTCCATTCAGGTTAAGATAATCCCTTATCTGTCATTGACCTGTCAGCTTTATCATAAACATCTCATGTTTTTAACGATAATATAGCAATATTATCACAAGGGACTTCTCTGCCATTATAGACTTTCAGCTACAGTAACAGCCTCTTGATGCCTAGTTATATTTAAATGGATTGCAATGGTAAATGCAAGTATATGATGGGAAAGGTGATTGAGGCAAATGGAATATTGATAAGAATTGTTCTGATTGGCCAGGAGTCAAACTAGATAAGTGGGAAGGGGTGTTTGTGAGGTGGGTGGGTTGGTGTAGAGAGATTGGGGAGAAGGTGAATGTGGAGTCTGGCAAGAAGAAACTGAGAAAGCCGTCTGAGAGATCAGTCTAAAAGGAAGGGGTGAAAGAGAGAATGAAGAATTGTGCTGAATAAACTTTTTGTTGTTCAGTCGCACAGTCAATTCCGACCCTTTGTGACCCTATGGACCATTGTCCTCCAGGTGCCTCTGTCCTCCACCCCCCCTTCAGACCTCCCAGTTCTGTGCCAATTGTGTCTACAATCCCATCTAGCCATCTCATCCTTGGCATTCCCCTTCTTCTTTTGCCCTCCACTTTTCCCAGCATTAAGGCCTTCTCAAGTGAATTCTCCCTTCTCATTTGTCCTAAGTACTTCATCTTCATCTTTACTATTTGACCTTCTAATGAGCAGTCTGGGTTGATTTCTTCTAAGATTGACCTATTTGTTCTCCTCGCTGTCCAGGGGACTCTCAAAACTCTCCTCCAACATCACATTTCAAAGGCATCTATTCTTCTGCACTCAGCTTTCCTAATGGTCCAGCTCTCACAACCATACATTACCACTGGGAATACCATTGCTTTGACTATGCGAATTTTTGTTTGCAATGTGATGTCTCTGCTTTTCACTATGTTCCCCAGATTTCTCATAGCTTGTCTCCCAAGAATCAGTCGCCTTTTTATTTCATGGCTGCAATTCCCGTCTGCAGTGATCTTTGCTCTTAAGAATGTTAAATCTGTCACTGCTTCTACTTCTTCCCCATCTATTTTCCAGGAACTGATTGGGCCTGTTGCGGTTATCTTGGTTTTCTTGATATTGAGTCTCAAGCCAGCTTTTGCATTCTCCTCCTTCAGCCCAATCAAGAGATTATTTAGGTCTTCCTCACTTTCTGCCATTAGGGTGGTATCGTCTGCATATTTCTGATTGTTGATGTTTCTCCCAGCAATTTTAATCCCATATTGTGATTTCTCCATTCCTGCATTGCACATTATGTGCTCTGTGTATAGGTTGAATAAGCAGGGTGATAAAATGCAGCCTTGTCTCTCCTTGCTTTCCTTTGAAATTCTGTGTTCAAGTGATTGTATTTTTTTGACTTTTGCGTTCTTTCTTTCCTCTGCTATTTTAAGAGCCTCATCAGGCAACCACTTTGCTTTCTTTCACTTCTTTTCTTTTGGTATGGTTTTCTTTGCTGCTTCCTGCATGATGTCCTGCATCTCTGTCCATAATTCTTCTGGCACTCTGTCTATCGAGTCTAAGCCATTAAATCTGTTCATCACCTCCACCATGTATTCTTTAGGGATGTTGTCTAGGTGATAGCTGTCTGGCTTGTTTGTTTTCCCTATTTTCTTTAGTCTAAGCCTGAATTTTGCGATCAGTAGGTTGTGATCTGAGCCACTGTCTACTCCAGGTCTTGTTTTTGCTGACTGTATGGAGGTTCTCCATCTTTGGATGCATAGTATGTAGTCAATCAGGTTTCGGTGTTGGCCATCTGGTGATGTCCATGTGTAAAGTCGCCTCTTGTGTTGCTGGAAGAGAGTGTTTGCTATGACCAGCGCATTCTCTTGGCAGAACTCTATCAGTCTTTACCCTGCTTTGTTCTGTATACAAAGACCAAAGTTGCCTGTTATTCCATCCACTTTTTGATTACCTACTTTGGCATTCCAATCTCCTAAGATAATTTAGACATCATTTCTTGGCGTCTGTTCTATGAGGTATTGTAGGTCCTCATAGAACTGATTTACTGTGGCTTCATCTGCACATTCTTTTGACATTGTTATTTTGATAAAACCTTATTAGTTTTATTTAAACTCAAGCTTCAAGTTACACATTAAAAATAGTGAACCCAATTTATTTCATGTACATTATGTGAGCCATGTATCTAAATAAATAAATAAATAAATAAATAAATAAATAAATAAATAAATAAATAAATAAATAAATAAAATAAATCACGGCTAATCAGCTGAGAAGGGAATCAGCAGAACTGCAGATCAAGCCAGAACCCATCTCAGCTGACTTGCAGTCAGTCTGTAGCATACCCAGTAAGGACTCTTGTGGGTTCAATTGCTGCTTTGGGTCAGATGGAATCCTGCAGATCCCCACTGAATAGCTGAGAAGGGATCAAGCTTGGTCTGCTGATCATCTCAAACCTACACCCACAATCCCTGGTGGGTTGTTCATAATAACCCACTTGGGCCAGAATGCAGGCTAACCCCTGTATTGTGTGCATGATTTAAATATAAACTGATTTCCACAAGTGTATTGTGTGAACTTCGATCTTTAAATTGATCTTACCAGTACTAACTTTGGAGTAAATGAAGGTTTCTGTGAGACTTTTATAAGGTACTGATTAAAGGTAGAAATATGCACACAAAGGTTGCTGGCAAGGAAGGAGAAAGAAAGAAAATGTGAAGTTTAGTAAAGTAAACAAGTTTATTTCTGAGATACTTTAAAAAGACCAGTTTCACAGAGCCATCTTCAGGTATTGAAATAAGCACAGCTAAGTGTTTACACACTTAAAAAACCTTCATTTACCGTTACCTAAGCCCTGGTGAGATCAATTTAAAGATCAAAGTTCACACAATGCACTTGTGGAAATCAGTTTATCTTTAAATCATGCACACAATGTGGGGGTTAGCTTGCATTATTCAGCAAATACTGACATGTTATATATGAGAACTTTGATTCTGTTAATGAGATCCCCTAATTTCCCCTTCTTTTCTCACCTCAATAAAAATGGGTCTTTGGATATATGTTGTGACTATAAATAATCTTGGTTTTTAAATCCTTAATCACTTTAACAACCAGTTACCCAAGAAAGGGGAGGAAAGCCTTTAAGGGGAGTATGGCTATCAAATAAATTATGAGCACTATAAATACATTGTTTGCTTTGAGCAATATAAGAGAGAGGATAAACTTGCCTAAGGATGCTTGTCATCCTTACTAATATTTTTGTTCTCAATCAATTAGCTAATCCTGTTTTGCTGAGACTTGCCAATTCAGTATTTTACTGGTCCTATAATTGCTTGTCAAATCAAGATAAGCATTTCTTTTCTGGAGAGGATGGAGAAGACCCTATATAATAGTTACGTAAATATACTACTATGGTTTTCAGAGAGAACTACTGGGCAGGATTAGAATAATCCTTGTGTATCCTCTTAGTTTACTATCCTATTAAAAGTAAGAGTGGGACCTGATGATTTTTAGTCTCGGAGATTAGCATTTGCAAAAAGCGGCTCTGGAAATATAAGCAGAGCGATGGGGATTTCTCTCTCTCTCTCTCTCGCACTGTCAAGGAGGATAGATTTTTAAAGAATAAGAATAAAAAATGAAGGATTAGAAATATGTGAGCTAGTCAGTTCAAAGCCATCTCTTTGAGAAATCTGCTATGAAATTCTATATGTCACATGTCATCAGCTAAGCAGAAGTCCGTTCTTCATAGTGTGCAATCTGTTCAGCCAAACTCCTGTGTGGTGTGAGAGATAGGAAGCAAATGGGTACGGAATTGGATTAGATCAATTATGAAAAGAGCTCATACTTGATTAGGCACGATACCACGACAAACACAGTGAATCCATAATGGCTTGTGGGAGATGGGAGGGGAGTGAAACCAAAGGGTAAAATGGAATAAGAAGCAAGTTATCACAGAGGAGCCATGGTGGGATTTGCAAGGACGAAGAGGAAATAAACAAATACTGGCAGAAAGACAAGATCTCTATGCCAAGAAATTCAATTTCTGACTTAATTCGGGACTAGGCAAAAGATGGAATGGAACAGGCCTGAATGGGAATTGCTTAATAAAAAACCAATGCCAAAATAGTGGAATGTGATAGCTAGACAGAACTGATACAACTAGCCACAAAATGCAGCTCGTGAAGAGCATTCCTGTACGAGTTCTGGGCAGGAAAATCAATATTGTGAGCAATAGCCTGGAATGGTGACCTAAAAATTGGACAGCTCGGCCAAATTCATCGGTGCAGGCCAGCTGGACAAATCTGATGTAACCAGTCCCTGGACCTATTGCAGGCAGAAAATCAATATTGTGAAAAATAGCCCAGAACAGTGACTTCAAAGCAGGACTGCTCAACAAATTCACCTGCCCTATATAGGTAAACTGGAGTGATGCAACCAGTCACAAAATGCCCCTAGGAAGAACACTCCAGGACCCATTCAAGGCAGAAGAATTATTATTCTCTCCCCTTCCCCGCTAAAATTAATTCACAGAAGGCTCACCAAAGAGGTTGGATGGTAATATGACAGGGACACGCTAGCAGCAGATTTCTTGAATCAACAAGCACTTGGGCTAGATGACCATTCTTGTCTCTTCCAGCTATACAAGCTCTTGGCCTGGAATATTTGGCCTGTGGAAGTTATGCAACTTCTTATATTGTTGCATTCAACTGTGTTTGACTAATGAATATGGTTCCCCTGGCCTCTCCATAAACTATGATTTTGAGATAACATATACAGGTAGAAGACTGATTTTTCTGGTCTGGAGACTGCTTGGAATGGGTAGTGAAATGTAATCCCTATTGTTGTTCTCTGGTTGGCTGCATCTCGTCTCACTTGTCTGATGGATGAATGGATTTCATTGGGATTTCCTATTTGGAAGTTGCCATTCCAGCATGTCATTCACAATATTGACTTTCTGCCTGAAATGGGTGCTAGAATATTGTTATAGCAGGTGTTCGTACCTAGTTTCAGCAGTCATCCTCAGCCAGTGATGGCTAAACCTTGGCATTCCAGGTGTTCTTTGACTTCAATTACCAGAACAGGTGGCGGCTGCGGCCAGGAGGGCCTTCGCCCAACTTCGGGTGATTCGCCAGTTGCGCCCGCTCCTGGACCGGGACTCTTTGCTCATGGTCACTCACGCTCTGGTGACCTCCAGACTAGACTACTGTAATGCGCTCTACATGGGGCTGCCCTTGATGACCATTCGGAGGCTGCAACTGGTCCAGAATGCTGTGGCCCGGGTGGTGATGGGGTGTGGACGTTATGCCCATGCCTCACCACTGCTTCGGGGGCTGCACTGGTTACCAGTTTGTCTCCGGGTGCAATTTAAGGTGCTGGTTTTGACCTTTAAAGCCCTACATGGTGGTGGGCCAGGGTATCTTAGAGACCGCATCGCCCTAAGGACGTCTGTCCATCCAACCAGAGCGGACCGGAGGGGCTCTCTAATTGTGCCATCAGCCAGGGGGGCTCACCTCTCTGGCACAAGGAGGAGGGCCTTCTCCGTGTCCGCACCGGCCCTTTGGAACCTCCTGCCTGTGGAACTGCGTCTCCAGATGGAGTTGTTGCCCTTTAGGAAGGAACTAAAGACCTGGCTGGCGGGCCAAGTTTGGGGTGCGGGTGGGGATGGGTGTACCATTGGGTGGTTGGTATAGAGAAGTGTGCCTTCCCCCAGGGTCCCTTTGGTTCTTGCGCACCTTTTTAGGGGTGGTTTTTTTAAACTTTAAACTTTTTTTATCATGTGTCTTTTATGTATTTACTGTCCGCTATGTAAACCGCCCTGAGTTGGGTTGTACCTGAGTGGGCGGTATATAAGCGTGAAAAATAAATAAATAAATAAATAAATAAATAAACCCAAGTCAGGTCTCCTGCTGATCAGGGCTTCTGGGAATTGAAGTTCAAGAAACATATGGAGTGCCAAGGTTAGCCATCACTGCCCTAGACTAATGGGATTAGTGAATTATTTTGGGATGTCATTCTGTTTGTTTGTGTGGTTTTTTTTTGCAATATTGGTGTTCTGCCCCAAACATGAATGTTGTTCTTGTGGGCATTTTGTGGCTGGTTGTACCTGTTCCCTTCATGGCTTGTTGCATCTATCGCCTTTAGTCTGATGGGAGGGGTGAATTTGGTCTGATTTCTTGGAACTCATCATTCCAGGCTGGTTTTTGCAATATCAATTTTCTGCCTGGAATCGGTACCAGAATGTTGTTCCTGGTTTTTTTGTTTGTTTGTTGTTGTGCATCAGTTTCTCTAGTCAGATGGTACAGGTAATTTTGTCAGGCTGCGCTACTCTGAAGTTGTTATTTGGCTTTGCCTTTCATAATATCGATTTTCTGCCTGGAACAGGTACTGGAATATTGTGCTTGCAGATGATTTATGGCTTGCTGTGTCATCGACTCCAGTCACATATGTGTTGTGAACTTGGTTGGGTATACTACTCAGAGGATGCTATTCTGACCACTGTGTTCCATTCATAATACTCATGTTTGAGATATGAAACACCTAAAATGAGTGTTTATCCATCACATCCCACTATTTTTGAGATTGATTTTTATTAAGAAATCTCCATTCTTTAATCTTTTATCTAGTAATATACATATGGGTTGGGCACCGCTAGTAAAAGGCTGAGTTCCCCTTTGAAGCAGCAGGTGGTGCAAAAGGCTAGAACAGAAACAGTGAAGTGTGTTTCCTGCTAGGGGCCTGACCTCTCTCCCCCTCAGTCAGCTGAGGGGCTGGTCACATGGTTCTTCCCAGTGGCAGTGGTGGCAGAGGTGCATGCATTTGTGGTGCATTTCTGGGCATTTTCCCCACCTCTGCCACTTCCCTTGGAGTGGGGGAGGAACATTTTTGAGCCATTTTTGGGGGGAAAACACCCAATTTTTTTCACAGTGTTTTGGTGCAAAAACACGATGGTTTCGGCACTTCCAGTGACTTCAAGGCACTTCTGGCATTGGCAGCAATTTGGCCCAGGGGCCGGATCCTGTTCTATACCTTGGAGTCATTATTCAGTGGACATCTCCGCAAAAACATTCTACACATGCAAATGGACCTGAAAAGTCAAGTCCATTTGCATGTGTTTTTTTCCGGATACCATTTGGATAACATGTCACCCACTGACTAGGCAGACCATGGTGCGTGCCCTCTGCTTTCACCTTGCCCAAGGGATTGTGCCTTGGGAAAACCTCCTTCATGATCAAGGTGTTTCCCCTGCTAAAATCCACTGTAGTTTCTTTAAATTTAAAAATAAAATAAAATAAATGTGCAGATTAGTCTTCATCATTCCTGCCCCTCTTTAAGTCCCTCCTCGCAGAAAGGCAGCTCTCAGGATGCCTGGAGATCTGAAAAATGGCTGTGTTAAAGTGAAGATGACCTCTTTGTTAAAATGGAGATGATCCATGTCTCTTTCAGTACCCGGGATTACATATCTTCTTTTTTCAATCCTTCAACCCTTTTTCAGCAAGTGCCTAGGCCAGCATTATCCTGGACCTATTACAGTATATTATTTGAGATTTCAAACCTTCCCAAGACAGTGCTCCAATAAAGAGAAGCAAGCATGCTGTAACAACTGGCTATCATGGAACACTAGAGCAGGGGTAAGGCCTGTGCTGGCCATTTGGGACACAGGGACAAGTCCCGGTGCACCCCAGTGACTGGCGCTCCCCAGAGGTGGGCAGAAGTATGTCACCTGGTGGCTACAATCCATGATGTCATGCAGTAACCCCCATAGGCACCACCCCCTCCCTACCTGTCCAGTGCCCTTTCAGTATAGCCAGCATGCCCCTGGCCATAGTTTGGGCACCCCTGGTTTAAGCAGAGATAGTGGCAGCTTAAAATCTATCTCATCCTGTTACAAAACAGATTGCAAGGCACATTTTACTTCCACTTCCGGTGGGAGGAACCACATGACCAGCCCACTGAACTACGTGACCGGCCCACGGCCTGAAAAGTTTGGGCATCCCTGCATTAAAGCATCTCTAGGAACTCATATGGCCTCTCCAAAGTGGCTTTTTCTTCAGACTATTTCATGTGAGTTTCTCAACAGTGTGGAGTTAGGAATATAGTACTGATCAGGTCTGCGAGAAGGTCCATGTTTAATAACCCCATTAAGCATCAAATTGAATTTCTGTAGTGGAAGAAATGGAAGGCTGCCTCCAGAATGATGGATTAATCGCTGTTTCTAATTAGCCCCCTTCCCCTCTTATGCAGTCTTAATATGCAAGGCAAACAGTGGTTTGAATGGCCTGAGAAAGAGTCTTTGAGGAGAGATGCTAATAGCCTTCAGTGTCACCATTTTTTTTCCTGGGGATGTCCTTGGCAGGGTATCTGTCATTCAGAATGGCACTTTGTCTCACCAGACAAAATCTATCCAGCCTTCACTCTTGCTAGTAAGCTATAATCAGGATGACAGATGTAACATTTGCAGAACAAGGTGAGGGCAATCTGGAGGCCACGTTACTTCATTCAATATAATACTTAAACAGCCTCATTTATCATCTTGTGTAGTTACCTTGGGGGAGGTAGTGTGGCCCCTTGCATGGTTACATTTATCTATTTATTTATTTTAATACAGTAAAACCTCGCATAAAGAGCATCTCGCTTAGAGACTAACTCACTTGAAGAGCAGAATTTTCTCTGAATGGTCACCTCGCTTAACAACTAAAACCAACCAAAAACTTGCTTAACAACTAAATTGGGGCTCACAATCTCCCCCACAAGAAGTCACAATTGGTCACTTACAATGGTGTTTCACTTAAAGAGCAAACTTGCTTAAAGAGCAATCCAATGGAACGCATTATGCTCTTTAAGCGATGTACCACTGTCTACTCATTTGAACAGGCATTCAGCTTGGCCTGTTCTCTTATACTAACTTGGCTTTGTCAAGCATGAAACATGTAGTCACTGGCAGGTTTTTATGTGTTTGTTTTTGGAACAGCTGTAAACGTTTATCCACATTGAGTTCAGAAGCTAAGTACTGTTAGTTCTCATGGATACTAGTTTGGGAGATCACAAAGATCATTGTCCTAGTAAAGTAAATTACTCTTCTGAGCATCTCTGAAGCTAGCACAACAAGGGCATGACTCCTGCTAAAAGATTGGGGTGGGATACGCACAGCCATGCCACTGCCCACAGTGGTGGTCCTCAGGCTGAGCATTAAAGTCTTTCTGAGCACTTCTTAAGCAAGACCTAAAATTCTTCCCTTAAGGACCTTTGGAAAGCAGAACTGTAGGCTGGCTACCACTCCTGAACTACAGACAGCCAATGGTTTGGTCCAACTTTACATCTGAGTACAGAAAAAATGTAAAAACAAAATAAAGTCAGACATTTGTTTTGATTCTGGTGGGTGAGGGCTGCACCTTTTCCACCTGGGGCTCATAAGCAACATGAATTTCATGGAGCCATTTTTTTGGATGTGCATTTATTCTCACAGAACACTGCTTCTTATAAAAAAACTAGTGGGAGGTACCCGCTTCGCTGGGTAGTTGATCCTTACCTGTGCTCTGGGCGGCGGCCGCCTGCCTGGTACCTTCCCTCTCTGCATCGCTGTTTCGGAGGTGGCTATGAAACAGCGAGGCAGAGAGGGAAGCTGACAGGCTGCTATCTGTTCAGGGAGGCGCGTCCCTGGGCGAAAAGCAGCCTGCCGTGCGGGCCACATTGGCATGAGGGGCACTGCAGCTGCCTCCGGCGGCCTTGCGTTCCCGGTTATGGCAAGGCAGAGGCTGAGGGGTGCGACCGTTCTGTGCTCCATGCTCCCCCTGCTGCATGTGGATGCCCCCCCACCTCGCACATACGTAGCTGTTTTGGCCAATCTCATGGGGCGTAAACCCCACCCCCAGCCTCCAGACCTTCGCTGGGCTGATGTCCGGGACACAAGGTAGGTGTGTGCCGAGTATTATGAGATAGGCTACAGGGGTGTGGCCACGCCTTCCAAACACATACGGTCATGCCTTTCCTTTATAGATATAGATAGTAGCAGGGCAGCTTCCTTTGCCCATATGTCCAGCAGCTGCTAAGCAAAGAAGGTATGCCTTTAGGGCAACACACACAGCCATCCCATCCACAGGGTAGTCATATGGCCATATGCTACACTGCTTGCTTTATTTTTGGTCACTGTTTACTGACAGTGGGTGGCACACATGGAATGGAAGGGATCACATTGTATTCCAAGCAACCATAGCAACACTGTTGGCAAAGCAATCACAATCTCTCTAATGCTTCAAATTTATGACTTCCTCCAAAACATCTCTATGTGAATACAAGGGACTTTGGCTGTAGAACAAACAAGAAGAGTAGCGACTGGCCAATTGTTGTGCAACTCATAGTATTCTCACCAAACAGCAACTAAAAAGACAAAGAATCAGAATTAAAAATCAAAGAGGGAAATTCGGTAAATAAGTAGCTTTCTGTGGGAGAAAAATGAAGTTTAAGGATAGTCTAGAAATAGCTATTTAGGAATAACCTAGTTACAACAAGTTACTGTTGGGGTATAGAGGGACTGCGGTGGCTTAGTGGTTAAGATGCTGAAATTGGTCAGCAGATGTTATGGCCCAGGTCAGCCAGCAGCTGTTGCACAAGAGGTAGGAGAGAGTTTTTAGTTATCAGCCCAGAAGGTATAAGCAAAGCCCTAGTTGGGGGTAGCCGAGGTCAGGAGCCATTCTGAAGCAAACTGTAAATACAAGGATGTTCCAGGGACATTGTTGGGGTCACAGGCAAAGCTTCAGGTTTTCCAAGATCAGAGGCTTGGGTAAGGCAGTAACAAGGTCCAAGACGGATTGCTCTGACAAGAGCTTACCAGCATGTACCTTCTTTTAAGGATACTCAGGTCTTGCAGCTGATGGTCGGTTCTGAAGGAGTGCCCTAGCCCTCCTTCTCCTCAGCTGAAGATCATGTCTTAACAGGGCTCTGCACCTTTCAGACGTGCTGGGTTGCTCATGGTCTTCCAAAGTGCTGACACCTGGCCCTTCTGTCAAGCCCTGATCAGTTTGACTGGCTTGGCACAAGGGGCCGGCTCCAAACTGGCAAACTCCTTGCATTCAGAGTCTGGATCTGGGCCGGTAGTGGGCTGAGGGACTGGCAACAGGTCCTCTTCAGATTCAGACTCCAGATCAGAGCTGGCAGCAGGTTGATGTCCTCTTCCTCCTCGCACCCAGGATCCCAGGCCACAACAGCAGGTCAACAGTTCAAAACCCAATTATTGTACGATGGAGTAAGTTCCCGTCTCTGTCCCAGCTCCTGCTAAACTAGCAGTATGAAAGCAAGAAATTGCAAGTAGATAAACTGATACTCCTTTGGCAGGAAAGGTAACAGTGTTCTGTGTGCTCTGACGTCTATTCATGCCTGCCACATGACCATGGAAATGTCTGCAAACACAGACAGCACTAGCTCTTTGGTTATAAACAGAGACAAGCACTGAACACTAGAGTCATATATGACTGGCTTTCGAGCAAGGGTGACTTTTAAGTTTACCAATAGAGGAACGTAAGAAGAGTTAGAAGTTGTAGTAAAAGTAATCTAGTAAATAGTTACATTTCTTTAATAAGATTGAAATGGGTTTACATAGTGCTATTTTATAATACAAATTAAGGCTTATTTAGATGCTTTTTGCTGGGATTTTTCAGGTTTTAAGTCATTGCCTTATTGATCCTATATGGCAAGGAAACACTCCTTTGTCTTCTCTTTATTTTTTTGTTGTTGTTCAGTCGCACAGTCGACTCCGACCCTTTGCGACCCCATGGACCATTTTCCTCCAGGCGCCTCTGTCCTCCACCATCCCCCTCAGCCCTCCCAGCTCTGTGCCCATTGTGTCTACAATACCATCTAGCCATCTCATCCTTGGCCTCCCCCTTCTTCTTTTGCCCTCCACCTTTCCCAACATCAATGCCTTCTCAAGTGAATCCTCCCTTCTCATTTGATGTCCAAAGTATTTTAGCTTCATCTTTACTATTTGACCTTCCAATGAGCAGTCAGGGTTAATTTCTTCTAAGATTGACCTATTTGTTCTCCTCGCTGTCCAGGGGACTCTCAAAACCCTCCTCCAACACCACATTTCAAACGCATCTATTATTCTGCGTTCAGCCTTCCTAATTGTCCAGCTCTCACATCCATACATTACTACTGGGAAAACCATTGCTTTGACTATTCTAATTTTTGTTTGCAATGTGATGTCTCTGCTTTTCACTATGTTCCCCAGGTTTCTCATTGCTTGTCTCCCAAGAATCAGTCGCCTTTTTATTTCATAGCTGCAATTCCCATCTGCAGTGATCTTTGATCCTAAGAAAGTAAAATCTGTCACTGCTTCTACTTCTTCCCCGTCTATTTTCCAGGAACTGATTGGGCCTGTTGCCATTATCTTGGTTTTCTTTATATTGAGTCTCAGGCCAGCTTTTGCACTCTCCTCCTTCAGCCCAATCAAGATATTCTTTAGGTCTTCCTCACTTTCTGCCATTAGGGTGGTATCGTCTGCATATCTCAGATTGTTGATGTTTCTCCCAGCGATTTTAATCCCATATTGTGATTCCTCCATCCCTGCACTGCGCATTATGTGCTCTGTGTATAGGTTGAATAGGCATGGTGACAAAATGCAGCCTTCTCTTACTCCTTTTCCTATTCCAAACCACTCTGTCATTCCCTGTTCTGTCCTAACTGTTGCTTCTTGGTTCATGTACAGATTTCTCAGGAGGCATATGAGGTGCTCTGGTATTCCCATCTCTTTAATTACTTGCCACATCGTGTTGTGATCCACACAATCAAATGCCTTAGTGTAGTCAAGAAAACAAAAGTAAACTTGTTTCTGGTATTCCTTTGTTTTCTCCATGATCCAGCGTATGTTGGCAATGTGGTCTCTAGTCCCCCTGCCTCTTCTGAAACCAGCCTGCACCTCTGGTAATTCTCTCTCCACATGCTGCTGAAGTCTATCCTGTATTATCTTGAGCATCACCTTGGTAGCATGTGGGATGAGCGCGATTGTTCGATAATTTTAACATTCTTTGGCATTGCCCTTTTTGGGGATTGGGACGTATACTAATCTTTTCCAATACTGTGGCCACTGTTTTGTTTTCCAAATCTGCTGGCATATTGAATGCAGTAATTTGACGCCGTCATCTTTTAGCGTTTTGAAAAATTCAACTGGGATACCATCATCTCCACTCGCTTTGTTGTTTGCAGTGCTCTTTAGGGCCTTTATGACTTCGCTCTCCAGGATGTCTCTCCAGGATGTTTATTTTTTACAAAGGCTCAAAGTGCAATATCAGAATAGAACCAGAAAATATTTCCCTGTATTCTTCTGGTCCTTTGGAGATGACACATTGCAACACATAAATAATATGAATCTCAAAAAATAAAATAAAAAAATCCTTGCTCAATTGGAGAAATGAAAATGGCAAACTAGCTACCAAAGAAATATTGGGTAATGCAACAGGTTCCTTTTAAAAATAACAACAGAAGCACTAGTTTTTATCATTTGCTAGAAAATTAATCATATTGAGGTTGATTTATGTCACAGTGAACTACTTCAAGTGGTTGAAGGGGATAGGGTTCACTGCCACCCTCCAACCCATTTATGTAAATGTAAATTGGCTGTGGTGGCTTAGTGGTTAAGACACTGATATTGATGACCAGAAGTTCAGCAGGTCAGCAGTTTGAGACCAAAGTGCTGCACAACAGAGTGAGCACCCATTCTCTGTCACAGCCCCTGCCCACCTAGCAGTTCTGAAGAAAGAAATTGCAAGTAGATAAATAGGTACTGCTTTGGCAAGAAAGGTATCAGCATTCTGTGTGCTTCGGTGTCCAGTCATGCCTGCCATGTGACTGCAGAAATGTCTGCTGACACAGACAGCACTAGCTGTTTGGCTGTAAATGAAGATGAACACCGCACCCTGGAGTTGGATACAACCGGCTTTCGAGTAAGGGAGACCTTGTTTTTGAACTGCTAGGTTGGAAAGAGCTGTGACAGAGACAGGAGATCACTCCGTCATGTAACACTTGGGTCTTGAACTGCTCACTTGTGGTTCTTCCAGTTGTCAATATCAGTGTCTTAACCACTAAGTCACCACTACTTTCAAAAAGTTATTTTTAAAAGGACATTTCGAGGTCTATTTAGATGCATTTTGACAGGAATCTTTCAGATTTTGTGACATTCGCTTATCAACTCTAACAAGGGAGGTATTGCTTTGCCTTTTGTATTTGCCTAGATGTTTGTAAGGTATAGTATCAGAGCTAGTCAGTAAAAGGAACCAGAGAATATTTTCTTGGTTTTCTTTCCCTTTCCTTGGTGGCCTCCAGGGACTGCAGTGGCTCAAGTGGCTAAGATGCTGACTGGGAGGCGGGAGGTCAACAGTTGGATTCCTGAGTACTGCAGGACGCAATGAACTCCCATCTTTGTCCCAGCTCCTGCCAACCTAGCAGTTCGAAAGCAAGAAATTGCAAGTAGATAAATAAGGACCACTTTGGTGGGATGGTAACTGTGTTCCGTGTGGTCCGGTGTCTAGTCATGCCTGCCACATGACCATGAAAATTTCTGCAGAAGCAGACAGCGCTGGCTCTTTGGCTTTGAAACAGAGATGAACACTGAACCCTAGAGTCGGATATGATTGACTTTCAAGCAAGGAAAACCTTTGCCTTTACTTCCAATTAAACCTCCCAATAATAATAATAATAATAATAATAATAATAATAATAATAATAATAATAATAATAATAATAATAATAATAATAATAATAATAATAATGGTTTATTTATACTCTGCCCTCCTGACGCAAGCATCACTCAGGGCAGCTACAACATAATAAAACTTAACAATAATAATAAAATATAGCAATATACAAAACACACAAATATAATATAATAGAAACAGGTATACAATATCAAAGCAAAGCACAATAATACAATACAATAATACAGTACAATAATAATGCACAACACAGCAAATTAAATGAATGATAACAACCATTTGACAAAAAATAATGATGTATATGTATTACAACAGAAATCAGAATACAATGGTACCTCGCATAACGAAAAATTTGCATAACGTAGCATTCATTATGCAAGGGCGATATCCTGCATAATGAAAAAAAATCGTTATGCAGGGTTTCTGGTAACCGGGGTATACCCATTCTATGGGAACCCTGGATAACAAACATTTTTGTTCATTATCCGGGGTATCTCCCATTAGCCTTGCATAATGGAAAAAAACGCACAGCGAAGCGACTCACAGAATGGAGTTTTTTTTCGTTACATGCGGTTCTACTGTATATAAAATATATTTCCTGAGTTCTGGTCTCATTGAACAGAATGTCCCCACCACTGCTACTTAATGAAAAGATAAAGCAGAGCTACTGAATTTAAAACTTTAGCTTGCAGACACCTGTTGCGAGAATTCATTTTTCTTATTTTGCAGACACATTAGGTGGGATTTGATGAACACACGGAGCTTGATAGGGAAAGAAGGAAGCACCTTTCTTGACTCAAAGCCCTGACTGAGTGTAAATAATTGTGCAACATTCCAGCGGGTGCCATTGCCATCCGTTATCTTGGCAGGTGACTTCCCCCTGCCCCCAGTTGAGTAGCCCACTTTCCGATCACTTGCAATAGACTTCCTGCTGTACTTCCCATCTGCCAACCACCTTCTGTTGCTTTTCTCTTACCTAGTCTATTCTCTTGCCCGGAAGAACAGACCATTGTTTCAAAGACTGCACTTGGAAAGCCCTCACCCTGAATGGAATCTGTTGATGAGGTATCTGCCAGTTTACATAGCAACTGTTTGACTAACAGGGTTTGCCACAAAATAAGGAAATATAATAGGGCAGAATGAGGTTGATGTCGAGAAAAAGAAAAGGCAGAGGACGGATGTATGTGTGGGTTGCCTGCGGGAATAATTGGCTAAACCTTTCCTCAGGGGTTTACTCGGCTTTCGACAGATCCAGGGACCAACCGGGCTTGGCAGGAAAGGCAATTGGGGTGCGGGCTAGTTAGTTAGTTTGGGGGGGGGGGTGTGAATCAGAAAGCCTTGGCTGACGGTTACAGTAGAAACGGGGCAAAAACCAAAGATGATGACTCTAATGGAAATACACAATCCTCCGCTTCTGGTTACAGATTAAGTTGGGCAAATAAGCCGTGCCAGACAGCAGGACAAGCTAGGTACCCGGAGTCAATACACATAAGGCTCTGAGATAGGGCAGGAACAATGGGTTTTGCCAGCCCAGACCTTAATTAGTTGTGGGTTGTCTATTAACCACAGGGCGATGTCCAAGAGCAGACATTGTACTGACCACCGGCTTGCCTTCTGTATTAGGGGGTTGTTATGTATTGAATTAAACTGCAAGTCCCCTTTTAACAGAATGTATCCGGTCAATGTATCCACTTGTATCTAATCAGAGACACATTGTAGCAAGCTGTATAAGGATGCGAGCTAAGCGGCCACAGGTGGCAGTAGCGAGCATCCGGCTCACATGGCACAGATTCCCCGAATACCTGAAGAGCAGGAAACCTTCCCGCCATACCTTCACCTGGAGAAGATGAGCATGACAATCTATGATGTCACGCGGACAGTAGCCAATGAGCTACCACCCGGGATATTCAAATGTGCAGTGTACTATAAATAGAGCTGTTTGTCTGCCATTACCTCATGTTCACCCTGACCATCATGCAATAAAGTTGTGTTTTAGCCCTTACTGCAGCTCCTTCTTTGTCTTCCATGCAAGACACTAAATTGGCGACAAGGATGGGATGGCGTCCCGAAAAGTGAACATCGCGCCCTTCGACACCATGAAGCCAGAAAAATGGGAACTCTACGAACAGCAGTTCCTCTATGCAATGGACCTCAAAGGCATCGAGGAGGAAGCCCAGCACTGGGCATTCCTACTGGCCCAGTGTGGCCTGGAAACATTGGAACTGGCCACGGACCTCATGACGCCGAGGCTGCTCAGGGAGGTACCCCTAGACGAGATCCTTGCCGAGCTGAGGAAACACTTTTGCCCGAAAGTGTCGGTGTTCCCGGCAAAGTTGGCCTTTCATCAGCGGTGCCAGCGGGCCGGTGAGTCCGTGGCCGATTTCGTGGCAGCCCTGAGGGTGGCTTCCGTGCCTTGCCGGTGGGGAGCGTCCCTGAGCGAGGCCCTGAGAGACAGGCTCCTGCTGGGCCTGCGAGACGAGGGCGCCAGGAAGAAGCTGCTCACCAAGGATGAGAGCATCTCCTTCAAGCATGTCCTGCGCATCGCACAAGCCGCCGAGTCAGTGCAACAAGGCGAATGGGTGTGCCGGGCCAGGACCGCCGCGGTTGGGGGGCCCCCGCCGGCAGTCCCAGTCCACAGCTGTTCCTCCCACGGAGAGCAGGGGCCCTCCGAGTCCACCACGTCCGCCTCCGACTTCAGCGAGGATGACTATGTGCAGCGGGTGCAGAGGAGACCCGAGGTTCAAGACCGCGCCAGAGAGGACCGCCGCTGCGACGGATGCAGGGCATCCCACGACCGGAGCCGATACCCATTCCGGAAGGCGGAATGCCACAACTGTGGGCGGTGCGGGCACATCACAAAGGTCTGCAGGCGGCATCAAGACGACGGCAAGGACAAGGCGGAATGGCCCCAATGGAAAGCAGATGGGGTCGGCCGAATCTTCGATGACGACGAGCCCCAGGAGCACCGCATGTCTTGACGGGTCCCCGACAACTGTGACCAGGCAGTTCACAGTGTGCCCTTGCGGCACCCCCGGTTCTTTGTTGAGGTACTGATACAGGGGGTCCCAGTAAGAATGGAGATCGACTCGGGGTCATCGTACTCCATCATCTCCCACCGGGAATTTTTGCGCATTCCCCCCAAGTCACGCCCCAAACTCCAGGCCCTAAAGACTAACTTGCAGGACGTTCAGGGCAAGAGTATCCCAGTGTTGGGGGTGGGAGAGTTCAAGGTTCAATTCAAGAGGTGCTCTGTGCAGTTGCCCCTAGTAGTTCTAAAGGAAGGGTCCTGCTGCCTCCTGGGTATGCAATGGTTTGGTCCCCTGGGGGTTTTCATTGGAGGCATACACGCTGTGCAGGCTGACCCGATTATGGAGGTGTGTAACGCACACCCTGCCGTCTTTGAGAAGGGGCTAGGGAAGTTCAAGGGCCCCCCAGTCTCATTCGAAATGGATCCCGACATCCGACCCATCAGGCTGAAGCCAAGGAGAGTACCTTTTGCACTAAAGGACAAAATCAAGACTGAACTGGACAAACTGGTGGGTCAGGGGATTTTGTTCGCCTGTAACAGGAGAATGATTTTTGAAAATAAAAAACAGATCGTCAATATATCTTTTGTAACATAACATGTCTGAGTGGTACGGGTCATTCTCCTGTTACAGACTTTTGTCAGTGGATCAACCGCCAACACCCACAGTTAAAATTCACACATACCATGCACCCTACCTCTCTATCATTTCTTGATTTAACAGTTTTTATCAATAATGGTAGGATTCAAACTAAACTGTTTCACAAACCAACGGACCGTTTCCCATATCTTCAATTCAATTCTTTTCATCCTCACCATTTGAAGGCAAACATCCCTTACAGTCTTTTCATTAGAGCGAAACGGAACTCCTCCAACCCACAAGATTTTGAAACAGTAGCTGACAAAATCTCCATGACGTTAAGAAACAGAGGTTACCCCACCAGCATCATTAAATCAGCACGGAATAAGGTTAATGCACGCCCAAGGAACACCTTACTCAGGGAGAACGATAGAGCAACGCAGAATGACTCCAGGTTATTCTGGTCTCTCGATTATACTCCTCTTGCCAACAAAATTAAAAACATCATATTAAGACACTGGCATATTTTGGATACTACACCTGGTTGTCTTCAGCCCCCCACCATTGGCTTCCGCAAAACAAGCTCCATTGCTAATTATGTTTCTCGAGCGGACATCAATCCCCGGTCTGTCAACTCCAGTACCCCCGTATGACACTTTGCATGCGGACACTGTAAGTTTTGTACTTACATGTGGCATACCAATCACGTACTACCTTCCAGTAATTTCTCTTTGAATTTAAAGTCATTTTCCAGTTGCAGCACAAGGGGATCCATATACATGATAATATGTACATGTCAGTTAGCCTACATCGGGCAATCTAGACGACCAATCAGCGTGCGCTTGGGGGAACATATTTCTCGTATCAAGAATTGCATCCAAAACGCACCAATGGTCAATCATTTTACAGAAAAGAAACATACTCACAAAGATTTAAAACTGGTGATTCTTGAAACTTACTCTCCTACTAAACACCAGGTAGTCGACATCGAACGCTTCCTCCTACAGAGGGAGGCGTTTTACATTCATCATTTCAATACGCTGTCTCCCCTTGGTCTGAACACAGATTGGGACCTATCCGCCTTTCTGTGAGTTTTTTGCGAGGCTTTTCTATAAGTTTTCAGCGAGCTCTCTGCACATAAGTAGGTCTGCTATTGCCATTTATGCTCTTTTCCTTTAATAGTTAGATGTGGAATAACTCAGCTGATGAACATCACGTAGTATGAGCCGTCCGTCCAAGGTATTTAAACCAGTACCTCAGTAGTGTAGTCCAACGCGAGAACACAATACGAATCAACTATAGAGGTTTATGCGCATAATAATCAACACTAGTAGGTACGTCCACGTCCGTCTTTTTTCATTCTCTGTGAATTTGAACTGAATTTACATGTCTCTATATGTGTCTATGTTATTGTTGTTATGGGTACAGATGATGGAATACGGTTCCATCTTAGTTGCTAGTAATGAGTGTTCGTTTTTGAGAATATATTGTATGTGTGTTCTTTCTGTTATTGTATGCATTAGACTCTGAGGCAGTCTTTTCGAAATGTCTTCTTACCGGAGGGACATCAGAACTTGCTGAACATCGCACTCCCTTCCCCTGGGTTGAGTCACCTTGAAACCAGCTTTAAACTATTAATTCATGATCCAGTCCGCACAGCAGCCTTGAGTCTTCCGGGACCTTATACCCATTCGCTGCGATACATCACCGTCATGGTCTGGTGACTTATTATAAGAGCTGGTCACACGCGGATACCTATCATTGTTTATGAACTTGTTTATGAACTTTTTTGACTCACTTAGGAACTTTTGGGAGAGGGAGGGTGTTTTCCTTCTTTATGGATGTTATGTTACATACTTTATGTGTCTTTACACATGTAGTGATATTGTCTGACCCCTCAGTTAGTAGTTTTGCAAACTAATAGAAGAGTTTCTCAGTTAGTTGTCATTCATTATTAAAATTAGTACTATTTGCTAATTTCTCTGGGAGTGTTTTCTCGAAGTTTGCTCTTTACCTTGTTACATCCCGGCCGCCTTTCTATGCTGTAATTACGCAGCCGGCAGGCCTACCTGGGTGCCTGGAATAGTGGTCAGGCAAACAGGGCCAGTCTCCTACAACGCCGAGACAAGCACAGGACTCCTCTGGAGGAGGCATACTGACCAGCTCAGAGGTAGAGTAGTAGGAAGGCAAGAGTCGAGTGACCAGGCAGAGCATTCAGCGTTAGGGTTCTTCCCCACCCGCTTATCCCAAGGGGGGGACACAGGCCACAGGGGAGAGGGAAATGATACAAACCCGCATTCTTTTGACCCCCCGGGTAACAGGGATAATTTGGAAGAGAGGGAATTCGAGGAGTTGGTAGACTTTGATTTAGGAGACCGGGGGGATTTTTCAGAGTGGTCCCCCACCCATCCAAGCGAAGAGCGGGGTTTTTCTTTAGTCCCTGGAGCCCCCGGTCTCACATCCCTGGAGTTTACTCCTACACCTAGACCTCCCCAATCCCCGGCTCGAGTCTCGCAACCAGTCGCTAACGGGCCACCTTCTCTCACTGCAGGATGGGGACAGAGTAATCAGGAGAGTGCAGGAACTCCGGCCCGAAGTGCGGCCGCTACTCGCCCAAAGCGAACATGCGGGAAGCCTCAATGGCTAAAGGACTTTGTCCTCACTTACGGGGGAGGGATGTTATGTATTGAATGAAACTGCAAGTCCCCTTTTAGCAGAATGTATCCTGTCAATGTATCCACTTGTATCTAATCAGAGACACATTGTAGCAAGCTGTATAAGGATGCAAGCTAAGTGGCCACAGGTGGCAGTAGCGAGCATCCGGCTCACATGGCACAGATTCCCTGAATACCTGAAGAGCGGGAAACCTTCCTGCCATACCTTCACCTGGAGAAGATGGGCATGACGATCTATGACGTCACGCAGACAGTAGCCAATGAGCTACCACCTGGGATATTCAAATGTACAGTGTACTGTAAATAGAGCTGTTTGTCTGCCATTACCTCATGTTCACCCTGACTATCATGCAATAAAGTTGTGTTTTAGCCCTTACTGCAGCTCCTTCTTTGTCTTCTGTGCAAGACACTAAAGGGGTCATGCGCATCTTATGCATGTATCACCCCAAGGCAGGGTAATAAATACATACCACCTGACCCAGATCGGGGCTGGACTTCACCACACGATTGTCTCATGTGTCTTCCTTGCGGCCAGCCACTCCCATACCTGGGAGCCATCGCAACAGTATGGATGTACAAGAAATCGGAGAGTGAGTTCTGATACTTCACAAGCTATAAATTAGCTTGAAATAACTTGAATTTCAACATGTTCTAACTGATGGGCAGTTAATTTAAAAGCAGATATAATTTCATTTCTCAGAAGAGTGGCACAAATGGTTGGATGCATTTTTAAACTAACTGCTTAATTAGAAATTCATTCAATTATACCGTTAATAGTAGATTTCAGAAAAAGAAATGAAATAATGGAAAATACAGAAAGTCACTTTCTAATATAATCTCCATTGCACCACAGTTATAATAACATTACTGTGATCACGGCACAGCCCAGGTTTTATTATATAAGTGTCCTGCAACGTGTTCATACTTCCAGGAACGATTCTATGGAAACTTTTGTTTAAATATATATTTTGCTTTCACCTTTTTATTAGAGTCATTTTAGAAATATAATAAATAAGGAAGAAGTATGAAGTATTAACATTTACAAAATTAAAGATGGAACCAATTAACCTGTATAGAGAGATAGCAACATATTAGCAAAAAGTCTGCCATAAGAAGAAAAAATGTTTTCAAGCAACATTTTACTGGAGATGGTTTCCTCTGAGGATAGCGGTCCAAAGCTTGAACAAAGTTATTAGCGAGGGCTTCACACATGTTTCGATCAAAAGCCATAGAGATTTTCAAAAAGTGGAAATGCCTCACAAAAAAGAAAGAGAAAGAAAAAGAAAAACATATACAATATGTGTAGGTTAATGTATCTGTTTAGTAAAAGGTAAAGGTTTCCCTTGCTCGAAAGCCAGTTGTATCCAACTCTAGGGTTCAGTGCTCATCTCTGTTTCAAAGCCGAGTGGAGACTGTGACCAGGTGATCAACACAGCTGCTTCATTTTCTGCAGAGTGTGGATGGCCTAGTCAAGTTCCTGCCTCTTCTGTTTGATGATTCTTCATCATTAAATTGGACTTAAACTGAACAGACCTTCAGCCCAATGAGATGAAGACCATCTTCTGATAGGTCTTCAAAGAGAAGGCTGCTTTTAAACCAGGTTACCTAGCACCACTATTTCCAAATAACACTGTCCTGTACTTTCTACAAGTCTTGTTTTCCAGGTGGCCATACACTTCCACTCTTATCTAATTTCTCATCCTTTCTCTTGACTGTTTTCTTCCAAGTTTTCTTCCATCCATTATATGTTGATTCGTCTGGCATCTCTTCCAGGGTAATCCAATACTTTCCTATTAACCTTCCCACCCCCACATACTTTAGTTGATTATTTTCACAACGTTTCAGAAATCTCATGTGTTTCTTGCCTCCCTTGATTCAATATACTGCACATAGATATGGAATAGATGCCACACATGCTGGCTTCTTCTGGTGTCTAAAAGAGAAAAAGGCATCTAGAGAATGTTGCCTCAAATTTCTGAGGCCATAGGTTCTCAGCTGAATTCCCAGAAGTGGTTCTCCAAAGCTCCAGCCAGAATGGGGTTTCTGGAAGTTTTAATGGAATAACATTCAGGGATCCAAAGTGTCTCAGCTTTGCTCTGGGCATATTTGAGGTTCAAATCAACGTGAAAGCTGTATAGAAGCATGCAGTCTGAAGCTTAGTCTGATATTGATTTCTGAGGGAAAGAAATGGTTAGAGAATGCAGTTTAGAGAGCAACTAGATCAGTGATGGTGAACCTTGACACTCGAGTTGTTCTTGGACTTCAATTACCAGAAGCCCAAGTCAGCACTCTTGCTGATCTGGGTTTCTGGGAATTGAAGTTCAAGAATATCTGGAGTTCCAAGGTTCACCATCACTGAACTAGGTGGACATTTCCCCCACTCTTTGTGTCATGTTTCGCAGCATTTCTTTTAGTACCATTGACTATTCAATGTTAACACCAATTTTCAGTAGATATATTTTGACATTGAGTATGCAGTATATTTGATCGGCCCACAGGATTTGTGAGAAGTGTGTGTGTGTGTGTGTGTGTGTGTGTGTAGCATTTCTATTTGCATCATTATTTCTTGCTTTTGGCTTCTGTGATCACCTATATTAGTCCTTTATGGCCACTGTTGAGTGTGGGTAGATGAAATCACAGATGTGGGCACTGGTGTGGGAGTGAACCTTACTCTTATTTCTGGTTTCTCTTTGCACTTTTAAGGACTATAACTGCAATGCAATTTCTAAAAATAAAAAAATATATGAAAAAAATTCTCCTAGTTTGGTGCTATAATGCTAATTCAAATGATAACCATGTCATGTCAGTGCAGTGCTATGAATTCCAGCAAAAAGGGATGGGTAAGAGGGTGGTGGAAAAGAAGGGCTAGGGAAAAGTGACAGGTGGACAATTTAAAACACACCTTCCTGGATAATTCCCATATGAGTCAAGGCAGAGATGTAAAAAACATGGTGCAGTATAGAGGGGCGTGCATCAATTAAAATAATAATTGTCTGTTCTCAAGTCAGTTATGACTCATGTTGACCCTTTGTCAGGTTTTTACTAGAGAATACACAGAAGTGGTTCACAATTCTCTTATTCTGGAGGAGCCCTGGGACTGTGTGACTTGCTCATGGATATACAGCCTGGCCATTCCCCCAGAAGGCATAGTGGGGATCAAGCTCACACACTGTATGTCTCCAAGGCCAGAGAACTAAACCACTGAGCTGTCCAGCCAGCAATATAGAGAAGTCTGCATTAACCCAGGACAAACATCTAAGTGGTCACTTCCAGAGTTTCATTTCAGCAATACTGAGGCAGAGATATTTACACTCAGATATCAGGAGGAAAGGCTTTTTGGTTGTTTTGATAAAATAGTCTTCAGAAGCATGGTTTCAGAAGATCAGGCTGGAAAAGTGATTCTGTACCATTGAAGCACGTTTCATAGAAAGACTCTAAAGATTGTTCAGAAACATTCTCATGAGTAACTGCAATAAAATGTAATAAAAGCATGATAGAAGAACGGTCCATAAAAGCTGTCTATTTTAAGAGCATTTGTTATCGTTACCATTTTATAGCCCATAGTAACTATATAAGTATAATCAACATTGGAACATATGGGCACAATTTTCCTAAAACAGAGAGATTTGTGGGTTTGGCAAGCACATCAATAACACAGAACTATCTAATTGGTTAGAATAAGGCAGTTAGGTATAAACTGAAAATGATGTTATATGGCTAGTTCCAGTCATTGGTCTACAACTCCCATGGGAATATCAAAGAGTTGTAGTCTAAAAAAGGAACTTTTCCACCACACCCTTTTGTTTTGTTTAGCGAGGATGCATCATTAGAAAAGACCAAGCCACTTTGGGATATTATGACACTTTAACCCATGGCCAATGGGAACTTGACCTTTGTGTGTCTGCTGTTTGCATGGGAAGAAAATTCTCACTGATTTTCTAATTCTCATAGGAAATAGAGAAGGCACCGTGGCTTAAATCCCTTCTTGCCTCGCCATACCATAATCTTGGTCTTTCTCTCTCTCTCTTTTTTTAAAAAAACCTTTTTAAGGTGCCTTGACTAGTTTGACACTCAGTTTGACCTTCAGTTCATGCCCAGAGTTATTCAGAAAGAATAACCCTTCATGGTTAACAAAATAATTAAATTTATGCATGCATACACAAGCAGAATATCTCCCATCATTCGTTAACAGTGTCCTGACAGAATGCTCTCCATGTACCTGGCTTTCAGAGCTGTAACTAGGGGCAACTAGCATTTGCCCCAGCCAGGGCACCAAATCTTAGGCTGAATCTTCTAGTGGAATTTTTTTTTGGGGGGGGGGGGAATCTCCCAACACTATCCATTAAGCCCCCACCCACACATATTCATATTTTTTCTTTCCAAGAGACATAGCATTATCTTTTGTCTTGGTGGCCGGGAGATGGTGGTGGTGGTGGACACATGCATGCATTCTTCAGGCCACAGTGGGCAGGAAACAGTAGTGTTTGTCCCAGGCACCTAGTTACAGCTCTGTTGGTTTCCACCTACATGTAACGGTTTCCCTTGCTCGAAAGCCAGTCGTATCCGACTCTAGGGTTCAGTGCTCATCTTTGTTTCAAAGCCGAAGAGCCAGTGCTGTCTGCTTCTGCAGACGTTTCCGTGGTCATGTGGCAGGCATGACTAGACACAGGGGCGCATGGAACACTGTTACCTTCCCACCGAAGTGGTCCCTATTAATCTACTTGCATTTTCTTGCTTTTGAACTGCTAGGTTGGCAGGAGCTGGGACAAAGATGGGAGCTTATTCCGTCCTGCAGTACTCGGGAATCGAATTGCTGACCTTCCGCCTCCCAGTCAGCATCTTAGCCACTTGAGCCACTGCAGTCCCATCCACCTACATGTAGCAAGTGGCAAATATTTTAATGGAACTGATCTCATTGTTCAGCACAGGATTCAAAATAACCCTCAGAACCTACCGAAACAGCAGACAGAAAAGAAGCACAAGGAATCTATGCTCCCAGAGTCTTGGTAGACCTGGTCCCAGGGGGTCACAAGTTCATGGATTATACTAATCCGTATAAATGTAATTATCCATTTTCATGGGGCTATGAAATCTCTGCACATTAGCTCCACAGAGTAGTACGATCATGACTCTAATCCCATTATTCTGATCTTTGCAGAGAATATTACTTGGGGGGGAATTGCTGAGAACAAAATTTGATACTTTTTATCTGGCTCGAATTATTCCCAACTGATTCTAACTCACTGATGGTGTGAATTTCAAGGTCAATGCAAGACTTTCCTTTACTTTTTATAGGAAAAGGCATGAGAAAGAGAACTGGGAAATATTTTGAGCACAAGACATGTGAATTATACTTCTCCCTCTGTCTGTACTGTCTAATGTCCATTTTATGCTTATTTTCTTAATAAGCAAGGAAAAGCATCACTTTGATACAAAATGTTAATAGAATATAGCTCAGTTTCTAGGACTGAACATAGTATACAAGAATGGGACAAAAATCCTGCTGCCTGAGATAAGCCAACCTGCCACTAATAATAGTCTCCTTTGTTAGTCCTAGTGCTTCATGGTGAAGGCTACTGCCTCAAAGCAAAGCACTATGACTGCTTTGAACATGGAAATAATTTGTGCTGTGGCAGAAAAGGCAACCTCAATGGTCATTTCACCCATAATGCCTTGCTTTGAGAGACCCCACTTTAGAGAAAATGTTTATACTTGTTGAGAGGTGAAGAGATACAAATCATCTTTTTTGCCTCTCTATTACCATCTTAGTACAATAGCTGGTATAACTTCTAAGAACTACTTGGTTCAGCCCAATGAGTGGAGTAGTCTTAGAAAGGATCTGTGATTCAAGATTTTAGTCAATAAATGGTATGCTGAAGTTTGCAAGGGAGGCATTCAGGCTCATACATTCTCTGATGACCCACCTGCATACAGAGGTTCACTGGAAAGGAGCAGCAGCCACTACCTTCCTCAGAAACAGTAACTCAGAAGAATTTGTAAATCAGGATGCATTGCTGGCATGTTCTATGATCAGAGTGCTACTCTATAAGAATGAAAAAGGTTGCAGAGAAGAGGAAAGTACAGTATATACCTAAAGTAATACAGTATTTGGAAGTAAATTACAAACTCACCTATAAGATCCTGTTAGCTATAGAAGAAGGCAGAAAACTAAGGCTGCAGTGATTCAAACAAAAGATGAGGAAGAACCATAACTGGAATTGTCATTGGAGATTTCATCTGAACCGAATCTTTTGGTAAGGGAGTACAATCCAGTTCTTAGATCTCAGGAAGATGATGTAGCTTCAAGTCCTCATACTGAGGAGCCTCAAAGGGAGGTGTCTGAACCACAAGTGTCTGCTACTGTTGGTCCTCTCAATATGTAGTAGTTCTTTCAATAAATTCAAAAGAAACTAATGAGGTGCTGTTTAGGTCTCAAAGAGTTAGAACCAAAATTGAATGGTTATCTTTTTAGCCAAGACTTGTTATTGTGAATGTTCAACCAGTTGTTTCTTGATGCAGTATTCCATCTGCATTTTTAAATGTAACGTGTTGAATTTCATCCTAAATACTATTCAGTAACTGTTGGGGCAATAGCAATTTAGTAGGGGATGATATAATCCCTATGGACTCTTTGGCTGAGACCAATATCTGGGGAGATCGTACAAAGGGAATGCAATTCCAGTTCTGAGAAAGAACAGGAGAGTTGGAGAGGCAGAATATGGTGTTCCTTGGGAGCTGTTCCTTTATGTTGTGGATTTCCTACCTTGGTCAATAAATATATCTGGGACTTTATTCCTATTTAATTTCAAACAGACATTTGCATTTTTCCTTGTCCCTTCAATATACTGTATCTATTAACCCCATAGAACCAGACAGTGTTTCAGTAGCACAGTTCTCAGGATCCAATGGTGGCCTGTTGTGGATATGCCTCCATCTTGGCTCTCCAACAGCTGAATTTCCTACAGCTGTGGAGAGATTCTTCTGAGCAACAGCAGAACCCTCCCAGTGACTATATGGAGGATAATTTGCCAACTCTCATACTCTGCAATCTGAGAAGATGTCTCAACCTGCCAAGCAGAAGTCCTGTTATTATAAAATGTTATGTTTTTAAGCCTGTTCTAGCCCTTCCAATTTGTCACAGTAGTCTTTCTCTCTCAAATGTCACCTGAAACAGAAATATTTCCCACACATTTAATATAAAACTCATGTAGGGAAACAATGTTTACTGAAAATGTGTAATCATATAGGTCAAATGGATGGCCCTGAAAAAAGAAAGAAGAGGACCTATTCAAATAGTGGAAAATTTCTAGCAGCCATGAGTGATAGTGATTTTTTTTAAAAGAAGCAAACATCCAATAGTTTGGCTTTCAACCAACTTTGGGTGATTTGCAAGTTGCGCCCGGTCCTAGACCGGACTTCTTACTCATGGTCACTCATGCTCTGGTCACCTCTAGACTAGATTATTGCAATGCGCTCTACATGGGGCTGGCCTTGACGACCATCCTGAGGCTGCTCAGGTGGTGATGGGGTGCGGGCGTTATGCTCATGCCTCACCGCTGCTTTGGGAGCTGCACTGGCTTCCAATTTGCCTCCGGTGCAATTCAAGGTGCTGGTCATTACCTTTAAAGCCCTACATGGTAGTGGGCAAGGATACCTAAGAGACCGCATTGCCCCAAGAATGTCTGTCTGTCCAACCAGAGTGGACTGGAGGGGCTCTCTAATCGTGCCATCAGCTAGAGGGGCCCGTCTCTCTAGCACAAGAAGGAGGGCCTTCTCTGTGTCTGTTCTGGCCCTATGGAACCTCCTGCCAGTGGAACTAAGGCTGCAGATGGAATTGCTGCCCTTCAGAAAAGATCTGAAAACATGGCTGGTGGGGCAGGTGTGGGGTCCTGAAGATGTCGTGATCCCCACCTGCTGGTTGGTTTAACATCAAAGCACTTTCCTCTTTTTAATATGTGTGGGGTTTTTAGTGGGGTAATTTGTTTTAATTGTGGTTGTTCTTGTTTTAAGGGTTTTAAGATTATATGCCATCTAGAGTCTTTGTGAGTTGGGCGGCTATATAAATATGAAATTAAATTAAATTAGTTTAACCTCAAGTTTTAATTATTTCATAACAAATTAGAGCGTTAACTCAAGAAGGCTTTTTCTTCCTGAAATGAACAAGTTTGATCTTGTCGCTTCCTATCTCCTCTGAGTGCACAACACCAGTGAGGAAATGATATATTTTGATGACTATGCGCTCAGAACTAGGAAATGGCCCTCGCAGTGAATTACATTCTGTACAGCTGAAATGAAGCTACATTTTCCTGGGCAATGCCATTATTACAATTTACTTTTCAGTATAATATGTTTCATTGGAATGTGAATGGGTGTGTTCTCTGTTACCCAAGAGTGATGGGTGTGGTCTGAGTGGGAGAAGGAAGATTCATGTGGATGGTACATTTTGTGCTGCTACACTCCCCTACCTCTCTTTGTAAGGGAGGTTTCATTGGACTAGGACTCAAGAGTGAGATCCCTGCTTAGAAATGGAAACTCTCTGGGGTAGGTGGGAGTGTCATTGATGAAAACACTCCTTAACTATTTCATGTACCTTGAAATCCCATTAGGGTGACTATAGGTTGGGTTTTGACTTGTCAGCATGTAACAAGAACAGGGAGAGAAATGTAAACAGAGATGGATGCCTCTCCTTTCCAATCATGGACTGGATTAAGTGACACTGCTTCAGGCATCAAAGTTGGCTTCATTCCCTCCCTCTCTTTTGTGTAATTCTTATAGACAGAGTATAGACCAGTGATTCTCAACCTGTGGCCCATGGGCTGGATGCAGCCATGACACCATTTCCTGTCACACCACCACCACCACCACCACCACACCAGGTAATGCCATGTGGTGTAGGAAGGGCAAAATGGCCATCCAGCCCCTGAAGCTGTCTGAGGGAGCTTGACCCGGCCCCTGGCTTTAAAAGGTTGAGAACTCCAGGTAAAGACTGTAATGATAACAGTTTTCTGTTGATCCAGAGTAACAAAATAGAGCCTTTTTCAAAGAAGTAATGTTCTGAACTCTGCAGGTGCTCATCAAGACAGTCATCAAGACAGTTCCCAAAGCTGCACTCTGAAGAAGAGTCTAAAAATGGAAGGAAGTGACACAGATATGTATCAACAAACCAGTTCTGTTCATTTTTTCATCTATAACAGAGAGCAGATATTTTGTGAAACAAATGGGCATTAATTGGCAATTCAGGACTAAGACTCTAAGACACTTTGGAGAGTTAACAGGAATAGCTTACTGCATTTCATCTTCCCTTGTAAAATCCAATCCTAGTCCCATTACTGTGATGATTACAGTTGACTTGTATGTTAGCAGGAGTATTGAAGGGAAAATCACAATATTGCTCGCTAACCTGTATATTTGCTGACATTGCATAGAAAAATGTGTGCATTGGGGGAAATGCATCCACAAAATAATTCACATTTTTCTGCAAAAGCAAAATAAATATTTTCAAATTGTTGGTCAAACCAAACCTAAAGATAGAAAAATAGTGGGGTATTCCTTTATTGAGCCAATTACCTCATTTTTGTTCTTGTCTCTCCACCGTCAAAAGACAGATATGTGTGTGAGTGTGTAAATATAAAAGTATATAAAGAAAAAATGAAAGCTTATTGTTTTCACACAAAAATTGCAATGTCTTCTTTGACTTCTAGTCTTCTGAAGGGAAGTAGGACCATCACCGGCACAAAACATCTTCCTCACAGGGGCCTCATAATTTGTTCTTGCTAGATAATGCTGACACAGCATTGGTCTGGAAATCAGTCTAGCAGTTGCAGATTGCTCCATGATTTCCTCCAACAGATGGTCTTTTCTCCTTGAAATGTCAAAATAGCAGCATGACCAAATGGTTGAAAGCTTTGCGTTGGCCAATCACATCATTTAATTTGAGAGTGGGAAGGAAGCTTTCCATTCTTTTTATTGATAGCTAAACAGAAATTGTAAGGGTTTACAGTATTTCCTACTGCACCACTGTACAACCAAATCATTAGAAGTGTTGCAGATTATTTTCAAATTTAATGTTACAGCTATAAATTGGTTAAAAACATGTTTTTTACGGGGGGGGGAGTCAAAACATTTGGCATATCAGGTTAAATGGTAGCCTTGTTGCACTGTGGGGTGTGTTTTTACAAGAAATGGGTGTGGATTAAAACTCATAGGGCCGTGCTGGTGAACCTTGGCACTCCAGATGTTCTTGGACTTCAATTCCCAGAAGCCCAAGCACCCTGTGAATTCACACAAATGGGTTTGCTGTGATTCATCCGCCCCATGCCACCCCCATCGCTCCTGGAAGTGGAAGTAAAACCCGCCCGTATGGGCACGTTTTACTTCCGTTTCCAGGAGCTATGAGGGTGGCGTAGGCCAGATGAATCACAACAAACCCATTCATGTGGATTCATGGGGGCTTGGGCTTCTGGGAATTGAAGTCCAAGAACATCTGGAGTGCCAAGATTCGCCATCACGGTCATAGGGGATTAGTGTAAAATTTAGAATTTTTTTAAAAAAATGGATCCTGATTCCCTCCCTAAAACTAATTGATCTAGATTGTGAATCTAAATCTTCCTGGGAGGCTTTCATCAGGCAGGAAGGACAGAGGCCCAGCTTTCAAGTGGCTATTCTTGTACAGCTGAACATAACTGTATAGGCTCAAAAAACAAACTGAAAATGGCCAGTTGTGTGCCTAGGGAGTTATCCTCTCAGATAGACTTTTCAGGTCATTATATTTCACATTTGCCTTTTAAAATTCAGAGATGAGAGTTCTAAAATAACAAACCTCAACAGCACTCCTGGGTTTGGGTCTATAAATGGCCACAATTATCCATGCTGGTAACATCTTGTTTAGGTTACTGTAATGTATCGTACTTTAGTCTGCCTTTGGAAATTGTCCAGCAGTTGATATTTCACTAAAATAGGATGAAAGACTGTTAACCTGCTGTGGGCAATTTGTTTGTTATTCTATTCCCATTACTGTATGTGTCATTAAGTCAAAACTGAGTTACTGTATAGTGACTGTAGAGTGTTCAAAATGTGAATATTTTTTTCCCCAGTCCCATCCATCACCTGGTGAGTTTCTATGGCAGAGCTGGGGAATTGAACCCAGGCCTCCTGAGTTCTAGCCCATTACTCTGTCCACGATGCCACACTGGGTACCCCCAATTTGTTTATATTATACTACTAGTTTACCAGCTGTTCTGGCTTTCCACTCCTTTCTGGCTGCAAATCAAAGTATTGGCTTCAACTTTAAACCCTTAAAACAAGGGAACAGATGACCCATGGATTACACGCACCCTTACATTTTTTTGCAAACACCACTTCCTCTTTCCCTGCTGCATTGTGACTCCCACCCAGAATGTGGCTTTAAAAGAAAGTGCATAAGCAGCATACAGTTTGTTTTCAACTTGTTGGTTTGTTTTCATGTCAGAGATTACTCTGGGTTGAAAGGATTTTTGCAGTGGATGCCCAAATGAGGCTCCTTTCATGTGCCCATCATGCAGCTCTCGGGAATTGAACCCAACTTTCTGGTCTCCAAGCCTAGTGCCTTAACCACTACACCACTGGGGGAGCAGTTTTCAACTGAAATATAGTCATGAGGAATTTAGATTTTGCTGTTCCCATCATCAACATAGAAGCAGTTTTGGTGCATTGACAGTGATAGTTGCTTCCCATGGGTTTAGAGGGGTAATGCAGAGCCCTAATTTCTTGAAGTTAACAGTTCCATTCATCCATCTAACCAGGCCTTGATTTTTTTCAGAGATTCTATTCAGGGGGACAAACTAAACAATACTCCTAGTGAGTAATTGGGATAGATGCTCCCTCAAGTGGTAAGAATCCTCTGTTTTTCTCTACTATACAGTACTTCTTATATTTTGCATGCATTGTTTTGTGATTGGTCACTGGAAGGGAAACACGTGCTTCATTTGCAAGATTGATTCTCAGTGAAAGTATCTCTGTGGAAAACACACTGTGATAGTGTCAAGTGGTGGTTAACTAACCTGACCACCTTGAGGAATAACAGCCTTCTTGGGTGCCCAAGTCCACAGGGAAGGGTGATGGTCCCCAAGTGGATTAAATCCCATTTGAATCCATCTTGATGGAGGGCAGCAGCTTCATCAATACTGACTTGGGGCTGAGGAGGACTTTGCATGCCAAAAGGGCTCAGGACCAGAAATTGTCTCACAGAACTGAATCAGTGGTACGGGGGTCATGCTGCGATGTGGAAGGCAGATGAAAGGCCACTGTATCATATTCTCAGGATATTCATGGCTGATCACCATGATGATCGCCTATATTCAGATTTGGATACGGCAGAAGAAGAAGAAGAAGAAAAGTTGGTTCTGACTTGATGGCACATAACAATAATAGCAGATGCAGGATCACAGTGCTCTCCTTTTATCAAGCAGTCCCCATTCATGGAGTGCTATGTTTCATGAGGAAGATTTCTGGCTTGTTCTGAGTGATTTTGTTTGGCTGTACAGAATCTGGAATAAAACACAAAAATACCACCAGGATTACAGAATGCTGTTCTTTTGGTACTCCTTGGAATGTTACCTGACATTTTCTGTTGGATTTCCAGATGACTGTGGCCTTTCTGCTCTTTTTAAAATCCCTTGATATTTATTTTTCTATAAATTTTTAGCCTCACTGAAGGAAGAGGCTTGTGGGATCTGTAGTATAAAACCTTTGAGGGGGCACACTAGAGCAATGATGAGTTCCGGAGGCAGCAATGTTAATAGAAGCCCTGGTGGCATAGTGGTTAAACTTCTGTACTGCAACCAAAAAGGTTGCAAGTTTGATCCTGTGCAGGGCTCAAAGTTGACTCAGCCTTCCATCCTTCTGAGGTCAGTAAAATGAGTACCCAACATGTTGGGGGCAAAATGCAAACTAACTTGTGAACCACCCAGAAAGTGTGCTATGGGGTGGTATATACTGTAAGTGTGATTGCTTTGCTTTTGCTTTAATAGATAATTTTGCTACCTGGAACAAAGGAAAAGATAACACCCCTCCATCCTATTTCATGCAAACAAAACTGGTAGTTGAATCTTATTTTAGCACAGGTGAAAGACAGTAGGCTAGTTTGTGGGGTGAAAATAAGTTCACATTGCACAGAACAGATTTGTCCTCTAACATTGGAATTGTTGGGGGAGAGGTTAAGGAGGAATGGCCAAGTGAATGGGTACCACAAATCCCTTTCTAAATCCTTTGGCACCTGCCATCTGAAAAATAGTAAATATTAAATTAAATTGGGCATTAAAGGAATACACATTCCCTGCTGTTAGCCTGTGTTTCCCCCCTCCCAAAGTGAATTTGCCTTAGAAATACATTCCTCAGCAATATTATAGTAACGAATGCTGTCTAAACTGTAAGATGAAGAAAAGATGTTCTGTAGCAAATGAACAAATTCCACCATGTGAGTGAGTACCTATTCTACATATATGCCTAACACATCATATCTATGTTGACCCTGACTTTACTGGATCCTAGGAATGCCCCCAGAAATATGTATTGGGTCCTGAAGTATGTAAAGGTTTCTTCTAAATTATCTCATTTGTAAATAACTGTTTAAAAAATGAACATAGAATGTGTGCCATGTAATTCAATACAGTCACACTTCAGAGCAATTATCCACTGAACTTCTTAAACATAACACCAATCTTTCCTTTTCCAAAAAGCCAAGCATATTCAATGCCCAGGGTTCTTTGTTTTTGAAAAGCAGAACAGATAACAAAATCTCCCAATCTTTAGAATTTTATAGTGTCTCTCCCCCCCCCCCCTCTGTCTCTCACTCTCTTTTTGGTGATGAGAAAAACCACAGAAACCTGGATTAAGATGGACTCCCTGTCAACCTTTCGATAGGACATGGCTGCTAGAAATGTTAGCCCACAGTTGGATACAGATAATCCACTGGAGCATGCCAGGATGTTAAGCTACTACCAAAAAAGTGGAAGAAAAAAAATGATTTAACTCCAAACTACAGAGGAGCTGTCAGCCTTTGAAGAGTCTTTCAAGTACAAAGTGAATGGCTCAAATCAATCTCACATAAACAAGAAAATAAGCCACAAACACAAAGCAGACTCGCACTACTGACCCCAGGTAGGGAAACATCAAGCAATCCATCCAGTCCTTTAAATGTCTCCCTTTGACAGCACTGTATATACACAAATATGTCATTCTTCTTTTGTTTGGACTTCTCATTTAATTTCCCTTTGTCAGTGGCTCAGCAGTGAAATGCCAAGGGGAAGCAGTGGCATACAGAGCCTGTAGTTTGACCATCAAAATGTGCATGTTTGAAACAGAAAGATTTTTCCCTCTGAACAATGGGAAAGACAGATCTAAAGACAGTGTTTCATGGTGGAACATGTTTGGCTATGCCAGTAGACTTCTAAGGAGCACAAAAACCATTTTTGAAGGTGTGTGTGCATGTGTGTGTGTGTGTGTAAGCCTGATGTTTGAGAGTCCTTTAAAAATATAGCTTTAACATATACTAGAAGTAATTGGAACAATCTTCATGCATGACAGAGTGATCCATGCAGCTTTAAGAGAGTACTGTATATGTTTGGTCTCTTGATACAAGCTGTAAATATGGTATATAGTCCAGAATCCTGTTGGGCACCAGCAGAGCTGTTAGAGGGTTTCCGAAGGTTCGGTCCAAAAGACCCCAGTACTCATTCATTGCCTTTATAGTTCTTTATTTCCACTGACCGCATGGCGGTCAGTGAGGGTCAGTGGTCAGGATAGGAGAGAGGGTCGTTGGGTAGGTGAGGGTCCTTTAATAGGGTTAGGTGAGGTCAGAGGAGGTCAGAGGGGGTAGGGTTACACGAGCGGTGCATTACGGTACAAGTAGTTCATGGCAGTATGATATCATCCCTGACAAAACCCCTTCTGAGATCATACGGACAGAACGTGATGTGATTTGGATTTGTTGTTCTCCTACTCACTAAGGCGTAGGCCATTTAGCAAATAACTGTGTTGGGCTAATGGGAGTGGTTTGGTCAGGATATCCGCTACCTGTTCTTGAGTTTCACAATGTATCAGGTCTATGAAGCCTCCCCCTATGAGTTCCCTTACTTTTTTGTACTTGATATCGATGTGTCGGGATCGCCTGGCTAAACATTCGGCCCTTGCCATGTCTATGGCTGCTTTGTTGTCCTCGTGAATGATAATGGGAAGGCTGGGTTTTTCCCAGATGAGGGAGATCAGCTCGTTTATCCAGATCAGGTCATCTGCTGCGTTAGACAGACAGACGTACTCTGCTTCAGCGGTGGAGGAGGAGACCAGTTTTTGTTTTTCAGTGCGCCAATATATGGGGCTGCCATTCAGCATCACTATGTAGCCGGATGTACTCCTTCTGGTTTTTGTACACCCGGCCCAGTCGGCATCAGCATAGCATGAAATGTTTATCCTGTCATTTATTTGAGGGGTTAGCAGTAACTTTCTGTCCATGGTACCCTTCAAGTACCTCAACAGCCTTTTGACGGCCACCCAATGGTGGGCCCTTGGGTTGCCGGAGTGACGTGAGAGAAGGTTCACTGCCAACGAGATGTCCGGTCTGGTCCAGTTGGCGATGTGCAAGAGTGATCCGATGATGGATCTATAGAGTGTGATGTCCTCGAATGGTTCTCCCTCCTCGTGGGAGTTTTTTACGAAATCCGTCTGCATGGGGGTCCCACATGGGTGGGCGTCGGTCATATTACACTTGTTGAGGAGCTCGATTATCTTCTCCTTCTGAGATATGGCAAAGCCGTCCGTTATCCTTGACACATGTACCCCTAGGTATTTGTTCACCTTTCCTAGAAACTTCAGTGAGAACTCGTTTTGTAGGCCTTTGGCGAACTCATCGCATCTAGACTTGCTTTTCCCAAAGTATAACAGGTCGTCGACGTAAACCAGAACCTTTTCTACCCCTTCTGGAGATTTTCTTAAGAAGACACATTTGTCTTCTCTAACTGGAGAGAAGTTCAATTTCTTCATGGTTTCAGCTAGGCACTCGTACCATCTTCTACCAGATTGCTTGAGTCCGTAAAGGCTCTTGTTTAGCAGCCATGTTTCTCCACTGCTGCGTCCAAAACCGGGTGGAGCCCTGACGTATATCTCCTTATCCAGTTGTGCGTGTAAGTATGCTGTCTGTACGTCGAATTGATATACTTGTTCTCCAAGTACTGTTGCCATTACTAATGCGGCCTTAACACTTTCTGGTTTCACCGTTGGAGAATATGTGTCCTCGTAGTCATCTGGGTATCGTTGAGTGAAACCTTGGGCCACTAGTCTGGCCTTGTACAGGATCTGTTTGTCCTCTAGCTGTTTGACCTTGAATACCCACTTTGTTCCCACCGTCTTTTGTCCTTCAGGTACCCTTGCAGGTGTATATACGTCGAGGTCCTTGAGACTTTTCATTTCCTTCTCCATGGCCGCCCTCCACTTGTCCTGTTCTTCAGGTGGTAGCTCTGCTATGTCTTCGTAGCTCGCTGGTGTTTCGGGGTAGGTCTCCATGCTCAGAACATAATCCTCCAGTCTTCTCGGGGTTTGGTTCTTGGTCGACCTGGTTGACCTTCTAGGCGCTTCTTTTGTGGGACTTGGGGATTCGACGTCTCCTGCGTTTGTGGTGCTTGCGCGTGCTCCTTGTGTTTCAGACTTGCCACATATTGTATCTCCTGGTTGGTCAGGCCTTGCCACGGGCAGTGCTGCCTTGACCCCTTCATGCTCTGGATCGCTCATCAATACTTCATTCGCGTGTATCTTGCCCCAGTTCGCGTGCTCGTGGAATGTGGCTGATCTTGAAACTACCAGCCTCTGGTTGTGATCTATGAACCGGTACGCCTTCGAACCTGGCTCATAGCCTAGGAACCTTAGCCTTCTGGTTATCTTGTCCCCTTTCTTTCTAAGTTGCTTGGGTATGTGCACGTCTGCAGGTACGCCGAAGACGTGGAGGTGCGCCAGCTTGGGTTTTCGGTTGTACATTGCCTCATAGGGTGTCTTACCGAGAACACTAGACCACAGCCTGTTTAACGTGTAGTTGGAGTACAGCAGCGCCTCTCCCCAATATGAGAAGCTTAAACCTGCGTCTTCTATTGCACATCTGATCATGGTTTGTAGTACCCCGTTTCTTCTCTCGGCCACCCCATTTTGGAAGGCTGAGAATGGTGCAGTCTTGAAGTGCAGCATCCCCTTCTCCTTTATCCATTCTTCAAACTCTTTTGACAGGAATTCCGAACCTCTGTCCGTCATCATTTGCTTCACGTTCACGTTGTGTTGAGTCCACACCCTTGTGTGGAATTCCTTAAACTTGCTGAACGCCTCATCCTTACTGTTAAGCGTGTATACGTAACCGTACCTGCTGAAGTCGTCAACTATTGTTAGGAAAAATCTCTTCTGGCCTATTGATCTTCTGAGAGGTCCTACCAAGTCGAGGTGTACGAGCTGGAATGGGTGATCTGACTTCCTGGCCGAAGTTTTTGGTCGTGGCTCAGTTTTGGACTTCGAGCTCTTGCATACAGAACAGTCCAGGTAGTTCTTGCAGCCTTTGACCTTCAGTCCCTCTGAGCATTCCAACATTTTCTTGACGGTGGGAAAACCTATGTGTCCTAACTTTCTGTGTAGTAAGTGTGCACACTCATCATGGTCTGGTTTCCCTATGGTTATCCTTGGTGTTTTTTTCTTCATTTTGTTGACCTCTCCATCCCTGGTGGAGTTGTGGAGGTCATCCGCTTCCGCTTCTGGTCCTTCATTTTGTTGTTCCTCGGGTTCATCTGATGTGCCTTCCTGTGCTTCTTCTTCTTCATTACTGTCGAGCGATCCTATGGTGACTTGTTCTTCTTCGTCTTCCCCTGCAATAAAGTATGGTAGTCCGCCTATGATTTCCACTCTTCCAATTTCCTTTCCCCTTCTTTCAATGGATGCTTTCTTGTTTCCGAAGATTATTCTCAGGTCTGGGTCCTCTGTGAGTCTAGTAGTAGCTAAAACATTATATGGAATGCGTGGGGCATAAAGGACGTTTTGGACCAGTCCAATTTCAGGGATGTGTATGTCGCCTCTGCCTTCTACCTTAGCGTGTGCCTGATTGGCAAACTTGATGCTAAAAGAGTCTTCTTCAAAAGAATCAAATATTTCTCTGTGGCATGATGTGTGTGTATTGGCCCCGGAATCGATCAGCCAGCGTTGCGGGCGGGTGCCCGTGGGCCTGGTTGTCTCATGGCGTCTACTTCCCTTGCCGTGTTTCACTGCATTTATAGAATCAGGCTCGTGTCTCTCTTGGTCTCTTTGGGGCCTAGGGCGCCTGCCTGGACTGGGTGATCTCCACCGTCTATTATCTCTATCCTCGTTGTCTCTTAGTTTGCTTGAGTACTCGTCTCGTGACTCGCGTCTCGGCCTCGGCGTGTCATCATGGCGTGTTCGGTCATGTGAAGGGCTGTATCTCGCATCCCTCCTGTCTTTGGCATATCTTGGGCAGTCCCTTTTTATATGTCTTCTGGAACCACATGTGTAGCATTCCCGTGTTGGGCTGGTTTGCTCTGTGAGTACTGTCCTCCTGTGTGGCCTGTCTTCCCTACGTGTTGTGGGTTCTGTGAAAACTACCCTTTTGTGTGGCCTATTCTCCCTGCGTATGGTGGCCCTGTTTCTCCTGAGGTTGTCTTCGGCTATAAGTTTCCTGGTGACATAGTCCAGTGTGACATTGTCACCGCTGGTGTTGTCTAATTGGGTCAGGAAGTCATCCCAACTTGGGTCGAAAGAATTGTAGATGATGCTGATTAGGTGCTGTTCAGTAACGGTTTCGCCCCTTCTTATGAGATCAGACCTCATGTTGCTTAATCTCATCAGATGCTCACCCATGCTATCCCCCTCTTTAATCTTGTATGCGTACAGCTCCCTCAGCAGTAAGCACGTTGTGCTCCTGTTCTTGCAATAAAACATGTTATACAATTTCCCCCAAACATCATAGACAGTTGACTCATTTGGAATACACCCATACATAGTTGCATCTATGGTACCCAAAAGCAGGCAAAATGCCCTGTGATGCAATCTGTCCACCTCCATGGACCATGGCTTCTCTGGTGGGTCTTGAATTAGGTGTAAAGCCCCCTCCCTCATTAACAGTACCTGAAATTGTTGGTTCCAGTCCATAAAGTTCTTCCCAGTCATGCCGAGGGTTGGGAAGTTATTTGGCAGTTGGCTCTGTTGGGCTTGGTTGCTTGAATAGTTCTGGTGTCCTGGTCTGCCTTTAAACTGGCAGAAGGGTATGGGTACGCATATTGTTGGTTTTGAAAGTCCCGCCTGTTCCCCTTTTGGTTGCCAGTAGGGGGAGCCCGTTCTCCTCTCGGTGCTTGGCTGGTCTGTTGGGGCTTGTACTTCTCCTTCTTCGCCAGTGGGGGAGCTCTGCTGCCTTATCTGCGTCTGCGCAGAGCTCATTCGTTGTTGGTCTTCGAGGTGGGTGGATCTCTGTTCCGGAGGTCCTGCTTGCCGTGATTGGATCCTCACTGGGAGTGCAGTTCCGTCGCTGGGGCTGCTTTCCTGGTTGGGAGGCCATGCGGAGTCGTAGGAGGGATGTCGCCTTCTTTGTTGGGCTGGGGGAGTTCCGTAGCGCCAGGACTCCGCCTCCTCGGATCGTGGCCTGGCGTGGGGGTCTGCATCATCCTCGGAGCCTCTCCCGCGGTCGGATGGGATGGGCAAAAGGTCTCGGTAGGCTTCTGCTTTTCTCATTTCCCTTGCTTGTGTTCTCAGTTCCCCATGCCCCTCGCGTCCGCTTTGGCCCTTTGTCATGGGGGAGGCCTCTGCCCCCCCTTGAGACTCAGCCATGCTGCTGGTGGTGTCCCTTTTAGGCGCTTGTCTTCCTCTTGGGGTTTCCCACTCCCCTTCTATTGTCTGTGGGCTGAGGATTGGCATGGCCCACGTTTCTGGGGTATGTGCATCCAGGCTCCCGGGTCTCAGGGTCCCTTCCTTTTTATGCATTGCCGGCCCGCTTGGGTTGTCCCTGGGTATCATTGGCCCGATGGGGTTCCCCACCAGATGATTTGAATCTGAGGCCACCATCTGTAATTGGTCGACCAGATTTGGGATCGGCGTTGTGTCTGGTGTTCCCGCCACAGAGGTCCCCGGGGTGGAGCTTACCGCGCTGTCGTTGGAGCGTTCGCCTCCGTCGTTTATCAGGGCCAGTAGCTCTGCCATGGAGATTGTCTCTTTCCCAGCGATTATTTTCTGGAGCTCGGTTACCTGGATCGTGTGCGGGTCATCTCCGGTTTTGGATCCATCTTTGAGCCCCTTGGGTTTGGCCTGCATCTTGGCCCCCCCTTTGTTCGTCTGGGTCTTCCGTTTGGTCATTTTTGCTTTCTGGGGTTAATTATGGGCAAAAACCAAAAACTCTGCTACCAATTGTTAGAGGGTTTCCGAAGGTTCGGTCCAAAAGACCCCAGTACTCATTCATTGCCTTTATAGTTCTTTATTTCCACTGACCGCATGGCGGTCAGTGAGGGTCAGTGGTCAGGATAGGAGAGAGGGTCGTTGGGTAGGTGAGGGTCCTTTAATAGGGTTAGGTGAGGTCAGAGGAGGTCAGAGGGGGTAGGGTTACACGAGCGGTGCATTACGGTACAAGTAGTTCATGGCAGTATGATAGCATCCCTGACAAGAGCAACTGGTGTAACACTCTACCAGCACTGTGACACAAGATCTCACACTTGGGCAAGCGATGGGCTTACAAAAGTGGTGATCCCTTTTAGAAGAACCTGATTTAACTTGATTTATGCAAAATGATTTTCATAACGATGTCCAGAGGAACCTTCTAACTGAAACATCCCAAAACTCAAACTGTTCATGCTACATTGGTTGTGCAAGCAATTTGACTAAAGAAAAGTATGGTCAGATTCTTTCAGAACTGGATATTTTACAATGAATGAAATGCATTATGTTAAAGTGCCTGCTTTACTAGAAAAAAGGATTGCCCTTGAAGAAAAAAGTGTGGCTTTTGAGGTCAAGCATTATTATTTATTTCAAATCTGCTTTGATTTGGATTCCTGCATTGGGCAGGGGGCTGGACTCGATTGTCTCATAGACCACTTCCAACTCAATTATTCTACGACTCGATGGTACTAGCAGATTATGTCCGGCGGTGCCGGGCTGTTTTAAAGGGTTTGATTGTTTTTTCTTGAAAAAATGGTGCCGGGCTGTTTTAAATGGTGTTGAAAGGTTTTGTGATTTTTAAAATGTTTATTTATATGCACGGGCTGTTATAAACTGTGATCAGCTTTTTTTTTGGGGGGGGGGGTTGGATTAAAAAAAGGAGGAAAGGATAATATAATTGTTTACAATTTTTTAATATATTTTTTTAATTTTTATACATATAAAATACAAAACACAATACAAATCAAATAGGTTACACAACATAATACTTATAAGTTAATCAAAATACATAATACTAAAAACGACTTTAAGAAGAGAAAAAAAGATGTACACTCCTATCCTAATACCTAAAAAAACTTATTACTTATTGCTTAATAGTTATTCTCAAACCTTAAATGTCATCTCTAAAACTCATTTTCCAATAAGTCTTATAGTACTATTATGAATAGGAAAATAAAAAATAAAAAGAAAGAAACACACACACACACACACACACACACACACACACACAAAACCACCTTGTGATTATTTATATTGCCCTGGAGAGCTCAGGGTGTCTCAATAATTTAAATCCAAAATCCACTTTGCTCAGGTACAGGTCTATTTCTTTCATCCCCTTTAAGAGAGTGATCCACAAAAAGTTTCCAAATATTCCAAAATCTATTTTCTTTCAAATTATCCCTCTTTTTCTTTATCTCCCAAGTTGGTTTATCATTCAATGCTAAGTTCCACATTTCTTTATACCACTCTTCAATTTGTATAAATACATCATTTTCCCAGTGTCTAGCAATACAATGTCTAGCTATTATAATCATTATTTCTAGTAACTCTTTCTGATCCTTGTTTAAATTAAAGCCTTCCACATTTGTTAACAGTATGGTACCTGAACCCAGCCTTACCATCTTGCCCAGTATTTCCCCAATTTCTTTTTCAATTTTTTCCCAGAAATCTTTAACTACTTGCCCTTGAAGAAAAAAGTGTGGCTTTTGAGGTCAAGCATTATTATTTATTTCAAATCTGCTTTGCTTTGGATTCCTGCATTGGGCAGGGGGCTGGACTCGGTTGTCTCATAGACCACTTCCAACTCAATTATTCTATGACTCGATGGTTTATACAGTACTAGCAGATTGTGCCCGGCGGTGCCGGGCTGTTTTTAAAGGGTTTGGATTTTTTTCCCCTGAACAAATGGTGCTGGGCTGTTTTAAATGGTGTTGAAAGGTTTTGTGATTTTTAAAATGTTTATTTATATGCACGGGCTGTTATAAACTGTGATCAGCTTTTTTTTGGGGGGGGGGGTTGGATTAAAAAAAGGAGGAAAGGATGATATAATTTTTTACAATTATTTTTTTTAACCAAATAATGTTTTACTATGTGAATTTTTTTTAAAAAGTTGTAATTTGGATAAAATTTTTAAAAATGTGTAAGTATATGTTTTTTTCAAATTTAATATTTTAATTTTTTTTGAAATGTTGTGTTTTTTTTAAAAGTGAAAACTGAACACAGGATTTTAGAAATGTGTGATTCATTTTTGTGAATATTTTTGACTGTTTTTTCTCCTGTGGCCTCTGGGTGGTGCTGTTCAGGTTTTCTTTTGCTTTGACTGTTTTTCTCTACTGGCCCCTCATTGTTGCTTCTTCCGGTAAGTAGTCTCTTTCTTTCCTCATTTCATTTCCGGACATCATGGAGTGAGGACGTGGGGGTGAGTTCTCTTGTTTAATTTCTCTGGTGTTTTTTTTTTGGGGGGGGAGGGAGGGTTCTGTGTGTTCTGTCTTGTTCTTATTTTTGGGTTTGATTTTGATTATTTTTGAATTTTTTGATTCTGATTTTTGTGTTTTATTTTTGGGGTAAGTAAAGTCAGCGGGCGGAGCGCCGTCCGCTGGCTTTCCTTAACTGGGAATGGGTTCAATTTGTGTGTGTGTGTATGGGGGGGGGGGTGTTGGGAGGGTTTAATGTGACCTTGCCTTGCTGGCCAGGCCACATTAAATCCTGTGTTGGGGTGGGGGTGGGGATTCTTTTTCTTTTTTTTACAGGGGGGCTGGCCAGTGCCTTGCTGTAGCCTGGGTTTGGGGGGGAAGAGGGGGGTATCCCCTCCCCCAAGCTACAGGCTGGCTTGGGCAGGCCTCTGAGGCTGCAGGGGAAAACATAGTTTTTCCCCGTTGCCTCGCTGAAGCATGGGTGGGGGTGGGGTGGAAGAGAGGGGTATCCTCTTTCCCCACCCCCCATTCTACAGAGGAGGAATTGTTTTGCTTTCAAAGGGGGGGGGGAGGCAATGATGCCTTCACCCTCCCTTGAAAGCGAAACACTTACTCAGAAAGTAAAGGTACCGGTCAGAGCGCTGTCCGGTGCCTTTCCTTTCCAGAGGAATTGTTTTGCTTTCAAGAGGGGTGGGGTGGGCGGAGGCATCAATACCTCCCCCCCTTGAACTTCCTCTGTTGTTGTGGTTTTTTTCCACCCCGGCTCAACTTTTGTTGAGGCCGGTGGTGGTCTCGCCGTGTCTTTGGCGGGGTAGGGTGGAGGAGAGGGAGTCCCTCTCCTCCCCGTTGCTCCATGCAAGAAGGCCAGCGGGTGTTTGCGTGGCTTTGAGGTGCTGCATCCACCTGCGGCGGACTTGCGCTCCCAGTGTTTTTTATTTTTATTTTTCGCACGCCAGCTTCCTCAGAGTTCTGCATGCTCATTGCGCGCAGGACGCTGGGGTTTGTAGTTTTGGGTTTGTGTTTACCATTTGCGCAGTGGTTTTTTCCCTGCAGCTTCATTTTGATTGGCCGCGGCGCATTTCCGAACGTTCCTTTTGCTCGCGCCTCTCAGCCTGATTGGCTGTGGCGCGGCGCGGCCCAAGGAATGTTGGGAAATGGAGTCCTTTCTTTTTGTTTACGGCTGGGGGGCTCCTGCCCCATTGGCACATAATTCAACCCAACAGTTACCTGTGAACCCCGGTCGGGCGAGTGCATGGAGGCTCGGTCGGGGCTAGTGGGGCCTGGTGCAACATCCTTTGTCACATTCCAACGGTTAACACACAGATTTATAGGTACAGATTATTTATTATTGTGATCATTACTAATACTATGCCCTAAAAGCCTGTTTTTTCCTTGCTTCTAAGAAGGTCTCGGCACAAGATAATTGATTTTCCACAATTTGTCTATACATGCTTTTAGATTGTTAAACAGGAAAGTATAATCTTCCACAGCATAGTGGACCCAGGGTTCACAGGGTCAAGATACCAACATTTTTTAATTTATAGAGGGTAATGATAGTATCTGAGAGCTGTGGTGGCTTAGTGGTTAAGTGCTGAACTTGATGACTGGAATGTCGGCAGGTCAGCAGTTCGAGATCTGAATGTTGCGCAATGGAGTGAACTCTCATCATCTGTTCCAGTTCCTGCCAACCTAGCATTTCAAAAGCAAGAAATTGCAAGTAGATAAATAGGTACCACTTCTTCAGGAGAGGTAACAGTGCTGCATTTGTCCGGTGTCTAGTCATTCCTGCCACATGACTATGGAAATGTCTGCAGACACAGACAGCACTGGCTCTTTGGCTGTAAATGGAGATGAGTACTGCACCCTAGAGTTGGACACAACTAGCTTTTGAGCAAGTGATACCTTTACCTTTTAATGATACCATCTACTCCAACTACTAGGTTTCCCCATTTTCTCTTAGATTACTTGCCATTATCATAGTGCATAAGAAAAAATGAGAAAAAAAATTTCTCTTTAATGAGAAATCTCTGTTTTTATACAAAGTTTTTGAATGTGCATGTGACCTGTCTGAAATGTGTAGTTAGGGCTTATTAGCTTTACAAAAGACCTGCTTCTAGTGCAGGGGTCCTCAAACCTGACTCTCCAGATCTTCTTTGACTTCAATTCCCAGAAGCCCTGATCAGCAGGAATGCTGACTTAGGCTTCTGGCAATTGAAGTCGAAGAACACATGGAGAATCAAGTTTGAGGAACCCTGTTCTAGTGGGATGAAAACTACTGGAATAAAGACAAATCTGCTTCCATTTTGGATTTGTTTAGTGGCATGACTGTATAGACAAGAAGAGCATCCACAGTTCAAAATTTATCTCTATACCACTGATAAACTTTATACCACACAAAAATGTATTGTTATCTAACTGGCCGGAGGTGAGGAGCCGCAGTTGGGGTTGGTTCGGTGGCTTCAGAAGTCTCTCCCCTCCACTACTGAGGCTGAATCAGTAGGACGAGAGCTGGCATGACAGGAGGGAGTTTAGGCCTCGAAAGGTACCGCTGGCACTTCTCTCGCTAACACCATCCCGGCTCCTCTTTTGGCCTGGCTGACCTTGGGAGGTAAAGACATATGTGGTTGATGATCCCTGGGGCAAGGACTGTTATAGTGTTTATGAGGATTGATGATGTTGTATTGCCTATTCGTTTGATGTAATTGTTTTTTTTTGATATCTGATATGTTTAATTGTTGTAATTGTTATAATGATTATTGTATAATTATGCTTGGTGCTATTGCATCACCTGTGTTCATTTTTGTATTGATTATATTGAACTTATATGCTGTACTGCTTGTTTTGTGAACTGCTTTGAGTTGCTCATTGGGTGAGTAAGCGGTACATAAATTAAAATTTCAATTCAATTCAATTCAATTCAACTGGAAGATGAGGGTGGAGATAAGATATGGTCTTGATTTGAGTCATATAAAAACTATACAGTATTTAATTTTGATTGTGTACTAAGTTGTTATACCACGAATGAGGGTGCATACTTGGTTAAAATAATCTTGGAAATTTAGCTTCAATTAATGGTTTCAATTCACTCTTCTTTTCTTATGATTTTTAAATACCCTTGAAATGGCCTTAGCCTGCCTTCTGTGCTGTGCAGAAATGAAGAGTGTATACTGCAGCTCAGCTGGACTTAAACAATGTTGGATAGGTTACCATTTAGGCTCCAAAACAGAACTCAAAACCAGCACAAACAGTACAGTCCTAAACACATAAACTTCGAGGTAAGTTTTATTGATGCTAGGAGGGCCTCTTCCTGGCCACCTGAGTCTGGTATTGTGTAAACCCTTTGGCATGTGACATTTTTCACTGCCATGCCAATGGCCTTTCTAAAAGGGATATAATGTTTTCCTTATTTTAGATGCTAAACTTGATGACGGGAAGGTCGGCAGGTCAGCTATTGAATATTGCAAATAGCGCATGAACATTTCGTTGTACGAATTTTTCGTTATATGAAGCGTTCATTATATGGGGTTCCACTGTAACTGGAAGTAGGAAATTCTAGTTGAACAAGCAGAGAGAAGGAATTTAGCTGCAACAAAATCTGATACAGACAATATATACACTGTAATTATAAAAACACAAACAAGTTAGAACTGTAATGAAAACATTTCTTTTCAGAACTTTTTGCTCAAAATAAATGAAAGAGGCCATTATAATCATTATCATATGTAATATTAAAAGCCTTGTTTTGTGCTACTAAAGACATCTGACTGGTACAAAAATATGCACATCCATAAAACAGCAGCAATAGTGTCATCAAGTTGAATCCAACCTAGGCAACTCTTTCCTAGGATTTCTAGGTACTGTATGGAATACACAGATGCTTTCTACTGTTTCTTTCTTTTGGGGCACTCTGGGACTGTGCAGCTTGCCCAAGTTTATACAGGCTGGGTTTTCTCTCAGGAGGTATACTGGAGAATCAAATTCCCAAATATTCCCTAACTCACAGAGAAACCAGAGGAGAATGTAGAACTGTTTGTGCCTTTGCTTTCTTTTGTGATATTTTTAAAGGATAAGTCATCATAACTCATCCATCTCCTGCCATCAAGTAATTACTTGATCCCCCCAAGTGGTGGGATTGTTAGTAGCAATCTGGAATGACAATTGTTGATAACTACTGCTTTCCTCTGGCTCCATTCAAACTTCCTATGAAGGTAGTGTGTGGGTTTCCCAGCATTAAGGCTACTAACAGCGTTCCATTTCAACAAAGTCAGAAGTCTGACTACTGTAAACCACCTGGAGACCAACCTCTCTTCTGTCTACCACTGTTTCAGAATCCTTTGGTGTTAATTCTTCCCAATAAGTATCCTGTGTGTCATGTGATACAGTATTCTAGTATACAGTATAGTGGAGTATGTGGTGCAGAACAACAGAGTTTAACCATCATTCCAACCTTTCTTAACTCTTGAAACTCACCAGGGAATATGAAGCCAAGTGTACAAATTTATCTAACCTACTTTGTAACATTGTTGTTAAAAGGGAATGTCAGTTCTCCCCATCTTCGGGTTCATTAAACTTTTATTGAGAAAGATACAAACACAAGTGCAGTGGGTTAGCTTGAGAAGCATCTTCTACAAAATGTAGGGAGCCTCCTGTTTTGCAGAGGGAACTGAGATCTGGTAGATACTTCCCACTGGAAGAAGCTTCCAGTGTCCCGGCCCAGCTTCAGAAGGTGAGAAATCTATTCTAGTGCCCCCTTCCCCTTGTAGCTTCCAGCCATGTTTTGCTTCCCATACTGTTCCAGAGGCTCCCTTGACCTCACAGGACATCTTGGAGTCAACACTAGAAGCAGTGGGGCAGGGGGAGCACCAGAGAAACTGGGCACCACCCCTTTGCTCCAGCACTAGTGAAGCTGTAGTCCAAGACAGAAAACAAAGGAGACGAAGAAATGGGGTCAGCTATTGAGGTGTTGATGCTCCCCACAGAGACACTTTGAGCTTTCTTCCTGGCCTGGTTGGGTTTCTTTACTGAGAGGAAAGTGGGGAATACAGTAGACCCTCACATAATGACATTGCTTGGTTCCACAAGTAGCATCGCTATAGGGGAAATGTCATTGTGCAGTTTTCAATGGCAACTGCACCATCTAGCGAAAAAACTGTCATTATCCGCACAACAACGTTAAAAAAATTGTTAATCTGCACAACAACGGTTTTTCATCATTGTGCGGATAGTCACGTGGTGAGTGATGACACGTCGGTAAGTGGAAATGACGCTATTCGAACGCGTCGTTAATCGAGGGTCCACTGTAACTAAAATGGAGGAATGAGTAAACAATGAAAGCAACTCCATCTTGGCTGGAACTATTTGAGCAACACAACTTCTACTTTTTCCTCATTATTTCATCCATCTCTTTTCTGGTAACATTTGAAAAACTTGATTCAAAGCTTAGCGAATGGGATCCTTTTAGGGACTAAAGCTGTAAGAATCAGCTCTGAGCAAACCATGTAGGATCACAAGGACCATGCCAGTGCTATTAGACCACCGACATTGATTGAGGTGTTATTAGCCTTGTAACTCAACTCATCGCTTATCCATCATCTTACATAACCTTCAGTGATTAGTTGCATGACTGAGCTGAATGCTGGTAGAGTTATCAATAGTTATAAGGGATTTCTCATCTTTGAAAGATATTCAGAATTTCCCAGTTGAAATCAGGAAAAAAGCACTTACTCACATGGGCTAGCAGCAAGCAGAGGCATGCAACTTACTGTGGAAAGAGGTGTGCTAGAATGAACCTAATTAATCTGGTTCAAAAGTACAGCTCACTTATAAATTAGTTTTCATTTACCTGGTTTGTTGGATTACACTTTCTGTAACAAAGGGTGGCTTTGCTCAATAAATCTCTGATTGGTAGACTGCTTGACATGCCATTCAACATGTCTTCAACCACCCAAGATTCATCCATCAGGTATATGAGTCAGAGAAAGGGATTTGGGAAAGTATCAAAGTATATGAGGAAGCAAAATAAGGATTATCCAAGAACCAAAGCAATCTAGGTTAAGTGTCTGGCTAGCAGCCGAGAGAGAGCTCCCTGCCTGCTAACATGGGCTGCTTTGGAATGGTTGATTTCTATTAGATTACAGTGTTTCTCAACCTTTGGTTTTTGGACCAATTCCCAGAAGCCCAACTGAATTCCTCAAAGCACTGGTCAGCCAATGTACTGATTTAGGCTTCTGGGAATTGAAGCCCACCAATATTCTGTGGAACATAGTTTGGGAAATGCTGGATTAGCATAATCTCATCTAAACTATCAATATTGTGAAGTGGTTTAATAAGTGAGCCACATCTGGGTATTGGCAAATAAATGACTCCCCTTGCTTCTTCTTCTGTGCCAAACATGAAACTGCCAAAATTAAGGTATCCTTTGGTGAGTTCATTCTGCAGTTCCTTTTGCACAACCTAGTGTGAGAAAGAATAGCTGGCACAAATTTGCCCTTGTCCAAGGTATGCCGGATTGTGGTTCAAAAATACCACAATCCTTCTGTGTACCCCACTCCCCTTGCTGAGAAGAGAGTAAATTTTTTTGAATAGTTAAGACTCTCACTGATGCACCAAATAAGATATAAAGTAAAATAAAACATTTTTTTGCCTTGACAGTTGAAAAACCACTACCATTTCTCAACCAGCAAAAGAAAGAAAATATATTAATTTTTTAAAAAATATCTAAGTTAGTGCATCAGCAAGAGTAAGCAGTGAAAAAGAAGTGAACCCCCCCCCCCCACACACACACACTTCCCCTGCTCTCTGCTGAGGAGGAGGAATCGTTATTTTGCCAATATTCGGAAGTTGTTTGCTTATTAAGCCACTTATTTATTTATTTATTTATTTATTTATTTATTAGTCATATTTATATATGCCGCCCACTCAGGTAGAACCCGACTCAGGGTGGCATTACAACAAGTTCTAAAACAGATAAAAACACTTTAAAAAACCCATGTCCCACCCACTTTAAAAGACCCACCCATCCCACCCACTTTAAAAAGAAGAGAGAGTTCTTAGTTGTTTACATAAGCCAGCAGGTGGGGACCATGTTCCCATTAGGGCCCCACACCAGCCCCGCCAGCCAGGTCTTCAATCCTTTCCTGAAGGGCAGCAATTCTCTTTCAAGTCTTAGTTCTGTTGGCAGGAGGTTCCAGAGGGTTGGTGCGGACATGGAGAAAGCCCTCCTTCGGGTGCTGGATAGATGTGCACCCCTAGCTGATGGCACAATCAGAGAGCCCCTCCGGTCCGCTTTGGTTGGACGGGTAGACACTCTTGGGACGATGCGGTCTCTAAGGTATCCTGGCCCACTGCCATATAGGGCTTTAAAGGTCAAAACCAGCACCTTGAATTGCACCCGGAGACAAACTGGTAACCAGTGCAGCTCCCGAAGTAGCGGTGAGGCGCGGGCATATCGTCCGCACCCCATCACCACCCGGGCTGCTGCATTCTGGACCAGCTGCAGCCTCTGAATGGTCATCAAGGGCAGCCCCATGTAGAGTGCATTACAGTAATCTAGGCAGGAAGTGACCAGAGCGTGAATGACCATAAGCAAGGAGTCCCGGTCCAGGAGCGTGCGCAACTGGCGAATCACCTGAAGTTGGCCAAAAGCCCTCCTGGCCACAGCCACTACCTGTTCTTCTAGCAGCAGCCACGAGTCCAGAAGGACCCCCAGATTGCGCACCTGGTCTGTCTGGGGCAAAACAGCCCCATCCAGTACCAAAGATGGTAGCTCCCTGGATAACACAGGCCCCCTTATCTATAGCCACTCTGTCTTGCTGGGATTCAGCCGAAGCCCATTTGCCCCCATCCAGACCCCAACGGCCTCCAGGCATCTGGATAGGATTTCACCGGCATCACTGGGGTCCCCAAGGGCCTAGATGTACAACTGAGTGTCATCCGCGTACTGATGGTACCGCACCCCGTGGGAACAAATGATCTCACCCAGTGGCTTCATGTAGATGTTAAATAGGAGAGGAGAGAGCACCGAACCCTGAGGCACCCCATACTTGAGAAGCCTAGGGCTGGACCTCTCACTCTCCAACCACACCGACTGGGTACGGCCCTCCAGAAAAGAGGAAAACCAGGACAACACAGTGCCCTGGATCCCCAGTCCTTTGAGCCGTTCCAGAAGGATACCGTTGTCGACGGTATTGAAAGCCACTGAGAGGTCAAGAAGAGCAAGGACGGATGGATAACCCCTGTCCCGCTCCCGCTAGAGATCATCCATCAGTGCGACCAATGCTGTCTCCGTACCATACCCAGGCCTGAATCCTGATTGAAAGGGGTCTAGATAATCTGCTTCCTCCAGGACACTCTGCAGCTGGCGCGCCACCGCCTTCTCCAATACCTTACCCAGAAAGGGAAGGTTGGAAACCGGCCTGTAGTTGTTAAGGACAGCTGGGTCAAGGGATATCTTCTTCAGGAGGGGGCGCACCAAAGCATGTTTTAGCAGTGCAGGAAACACCCCCTCCCATAATGATGCATTTATTATCGCCCCGACCCAGCCACCTGTCACCACCTTGGAGGCTTTCACCAACCAGGTGGGACAGGGGACCAAAGGACATGTAGTGGCACGCACAGCTGCAAGGCGCCTGTCCACTTCATCAGGGACAACAGGATCAAACGGATCCCAGATCGTAAAGCGAGACTGTGCTCCTGTCCCCCCCTGACCCTCCCCATCCACGCCGGGATTCAGCCCTGAACGAATCCGATTGATTTTCTCCACCAGATGGTAAGCAAAGTCCTCAGCCGAGCCCTGCCAACCGGGCACCGATCCCACCCTACCAAGGAGGGACCTGGTTACCCGGAACAGGGCAGCTGGGCGATTATCAGTGGAGGCAATAAGGGTGGTGAAGTATTGCTGCCTCACCACCCCCATTGCCACTAGGTAGGCCCTAATAGCAGCTCTAGCTAGTGTCCAATCGGAGTCATCCTGGGTCTTCACCCAGCGGCGCTCTAGGCGTCTCTTTGCCCGTTTGAGTTCCCGCAGTTTATCTGTGAACCATGGGGATGACCTAGCCCCACGGGCTCAGAGAGGCCGCAGTGGCACGATTTCATCCAAGGCTGCTGTTGCCATCCTGTTCCACAGGTCGACAAGTGCCTCGGGTGAATCGTGTAGCCGATCCAGAGGAACATCCCCAGTTTCCTCTGGAATCCATCTGGATCCATTAGTCACCAAGGGTGGACCATTTTAATAGGCCCTGTCTCCCTACGATGAAGCATCGCCCCCAGAAAGTCAAGAGTCACCAGATAGTGATCTGACCATGGCACAGGTGAGATGACTAAATCCTGTAATCTCAGATCACTCTGCCACCACTCCGACAAGAAAACTAAGTCTGGCGTGTGACCTGCCCCTGGTTGGACCCCGAACTACCTGAGTCAGGCCCATGGCTGCCATGGAAGCCATGAACTCCCTTGCCACCTCAGAGGCCATCCCCAATAATGGCAAATTAAAGTCCCCCAGAACCATAAGCCTCGGGAACTCCAACGCCAACACCGAGGTGGCCTCGAGGAGCTCAGGCAGGGCATCCCTTACCCTGCAAGGGGGCAGGTACAGGAGTAAGATCCCCAACTGACCCTTGGGGCCCAACCGTAGAAGCAGGGCCTCACAACCAGACACTTGTGGAGCAGTGGCTCTAGCAACTCCCAATGACTCCCTGGCAACAATGGTGACACCACCGCCCCTCCCCTCACCTCTAGGCTGGTGCCAAATACCGAACCCAGCTGGACACATGTCCGAAAGAGGTTCTCCATCCTCAGGTGTCAGCCAGGTTTCGGGGATGCATGCCAGGTTGGCCCGCCCCTCCTGGATAGAATCTTGGATCAGGGGGGCCTTATTACAGACTGATCTGGCATTCACCAGCAGCAGCCTAAGGGTGGGGTCACTCTGGATCTGCTGCTCAGGGCCCAGGGATGTACCTGCGGGGCTTGAACGAGGGACCACACTTAAACATTGGACCCGCGTTACCCTGAGTGCGGCCCACCCCTTGGTACCCGCCATACCACCCCATGCCCATCACAACACCTATATGGGTCTCTGGAACCCCCCTAGATGGAATGCTGCCCCTCATTCCTGGCTGGCAGGACCAACTCCCTCTCTTCCTACCCCACCCACAATCCCCCCATGGTCCATTCGGGGCTGGCAGCTCCCTTCACAACATTGGCAAATTTAAACTGGGCTTGCTTCGTAGTGGTCCCAGCAACCACATAACCTGGAAGGAATCAAAACCAGACAGATCCTACCCACACCAGAAAAGTAGATGCCTCTCCAAGGGGACAGAAAGGAGCAGGTCAAGAATGCTTTGTGGGGAGGGCTGCTGTCCTCTAGCAAAGCCATTGTCTGATCAGCATGTTTAGGAATGCATCAGTCAGTCCCTGCATTACTCCAAACTAGGTAAAGGTTGCCCTTGTTCGAAAGCCAGTAGTATCTGACTCTAGGGTTCAGTGCTCTCTGTTTATAGCCAAAGAGTCAGCATTGTCTGTGCCTATAGATGTTTCTGTGGACATGTGGCAGGCATGACTAGACACCAGAGTGCAAGGAACTCTGTTTACCTTCCCATTGAAGTGGTACCTATTTATCCACTTGCAATTTTTTGCTTTCGAACTGCTAGGTTGGCAGAGCTAGGGCAGAGACAGAAACTCACTCCGTCATGCAGCACTCGGGTCTTGAACTGCTGACCTGCCGACCTTCCTGTCATCAAGTTCAGCATCTTAACCACTAAGACATGGCACCAGCCTCTAAAACTCCTCCATATAGCTACAGTACAATCATATGCATGGCCATATCGAAGTCAGTCCCATTGAATGAAAGGGGTTTTTCTCCTCAGTAACCGCATATAGGTTTGCAACTTTGGTTTATTTGCATGTAGGAACAAAAGGGACTGAGCCACAGAATATCTATTCATTTCAAAACTATTGCATGATTTTCTCAGAACTCCCCGCAGCCATGTGTCATGTTTCTGACAGCACAAACCGGCATGCCGTAACCTGAAGGCTTAGCTCTTAACTATTACACAGTCCTGGCTTTTTTTTTTATTCTGAAAAGACTCCCATGGGTTTTAGGGGAAATCTTTTGCTTGCATAAGCAACTTGGTATTTGACCCCAGATATTTTTGAAATACTATGTGCCTAAGAGGAGACATTCCAGTTCTCCTTTGGTAAAATGCTGTCATTCATAAATTCTTGTGTGGGAAGGCAACAACTGCTCAAAGTCAACATGGCACACACTCTTGGAGTTATGTTTTTGCCTTTTATATATGGGAAAACTCTTGTAGGAGAATAGAGTTGTGAACGGATGAATCATTTGCTTTCTGCCATGGAAACTTTTTAAAAAATCATCTAAAGTTCTTTTTTGTTTGCTTTATGAAGGAGATTTGTAAAGTTGCTATTTACAAAATCAAATGGATTTCTCATCCATATGCACTGGCCAAATTCCATAGATTTTCACAGTATACAGAAGCCTATCTTATGACTCTGGAGGATGGCAGATGACAGAGGAGCCTGGTATGCTGTGGTCCATGGGGTCGCAAAGGGGGGACACTCCATGAAACTTTTGGGTACTAGTTCTCAAACAAATAAGAGAAAGTACTTTTTCACCCAGAGGATTACTGGTCTATGGAACTCCCTGCCAGAAGAAGTGGTGACAGCTGTCAGTCTTGACAGCTTTAAGAAAGGATTAGATAAGTTCATGGAGGACAAGGGTATGCATGGCTATAATTATGGATACTTAAGGACAACCTCCGGGTTGGAGAGATAGGCAGGATATCTCTCAATGCCATTTCCAGGGAATCCTAAGCAGGTGAAGGCATCTGCTTGGGAATACCCTGAAGCAAATGGTGAGCCACTGTGTGAGACAGAATGCTGAACTGGATGGGCTGTGGCCTGTTTCAGCAAGGCTGTTCTTATGTTCTTATGTTCTTAAAGGGCTGGACTTGACTGCGTGACTGAACAACAACCATCTTGTGTCTCTCTGTTCCATTGCTGTTACAGGTAAGCAGAGGAGCCTATTGTGAAAAAACAGTGATACCAAATATATGATTCATAAGCAAATCTAAAACCCAAACTTGTAAAGACATAAGTGCTTAAAATGTCCTTCCTCGATACACAAACATGCCAGTTTCCCACACACACACATTTATTGTTCCATTTTGCATATGAAGAATTTTACAAATTATAGTAACTTTTTAGTTGAGGTACTGTTTGTGTAGTTCAGGGTTTCTCAAAGTTTTTGTGCCATGGACCGGACCACTCCCCCTCAGACAGCTGAGTGGGCTGGACACATGGTTTCCCCTGTAAGAAATGCTGCCACAAACCGTGGTGGGCATGTTTGTGCATGCACAGACACATCTGCACATACACAGGTGCATTTGTGCATGTGTGGGTGCGTTTACGGCTGTTGTAAATGCATCTGTCCGGTGTCTAGTCATGCCTGCTACATGACCACAGAAACGCCCGCAGAAGCAGACAGCGCTGGCTCTTTGGCTTTGAAACAGATATGAGCACTGAACCCTAGAGTTGGATATGACTGGCTTTCGAGCAAGGGAAACCTTATTGAATTCTGAGAGGCCATTAAGGCATTTGTTCAATAAGGCATTTGTTATTGCTTACAAAACAACCACAATGCAAGCGCGGTGCCAAAATGGCCGCCGCGCTCTTTGCGGCCCCCCCCCACAGGACGAATGATCCGGGTAGTTTAGGGCGTGGCCAGCTCCCTCATAAAAGGGGTGGCCACGAGGCAGCCGAGCTGCCATTTTAGCTAAGCGACGGAGCGGAGAAGTTTTTTCTCTCTGTGTCTCCGTCGCTCCTTACCTAGTGAGGAAGCCTTTTTTGGCGGCGAATCTTCATTTTCGGCTTCCTTTTGCCTTGCGTGAGATGCCTTCGAAGAAGAAGGCGCTATCGGGTGCGGCTCGCACGAGCAGGAGGCACAATCCGGGTCGGAGGACCACGGTGGCGCCTCCCCAGCAGCCGCCTTTGCCGGCACCCGCCGGGACCGGCGGGATGGGGTCGATCACCCCTTGGCCAGAAGTGGGAGACCTGAGCATGGGCTTGGTGAGGGCTGCGGCCCGCGCCCCACATGCAGTGGACACCGCTCCTGGATCTGCTCATTCTGCGGGGCCTGCACCAGCAGTGGCGCAGCTCCCCCCGGGGCCTTCTAGCCTTGGGGGGTGGTGCGGCCCCCTGCCTTGGCAGGTGCCGGCACCGACCCTTCCGGGCTTCGGTGCGGGGCAATGGCCCTGCTCGGGTCCTGGGGTACAGGGCCCTGTACCCGCGCCTCTCACAGGCGGGCCGGCCGGCCCTTGGCCCCAGGTTAGTGTGGAGGCCTTACTGGCCCGTGTGGCGGCCCTCGAGGCCTCCTTGGCTCGGGCCAGCCATACTGGGGCTACTTGTGGGGTTAGTTTTGGGGCGCCGTCGGTCGGGCAGCAGCAGGCGACGGGACGGGTCGAGCTGCTGCAGGCGCGTGGCGCACCTTCAGCCACTGCCTCGCAGCTCCCCGGCCAGCAAGCAGGTGTGGGTCAGGCCCCGATGATGAGCTCTACGGCGGTCGTGAGCTCCGACGCCCCTGGTGGGCCGGAACCCCCGGTGGGGGCGGCCTGCGGGGGTGCGACATGTGAGTATGCGGTACAAGCCAATACACCTACACACATTGCCACTGCGGGGGGGGGGGGGCTTCCAATGGCCATGGCCTCGCACGGGTGGTGCCGTGGCCCAGTCGCCGGCGCCCCACTCGGCGATGGCGACTGCTACCCAGCTCCCTGGGGTTGTAGGTGTTCCCTACCCTGCCGGGAATGTGTTGGGGGTGGCGGGGTCAGCACAGGCCCCTTTGCAGATGCCCGCGTTGGCTGCGGTCCCTGTTTCGGCCTTGCCAACGGCGGGATATTCTTTGCCACTGGGTGACCACCTAGCGCAAGCCACCAGAGAAAAGATATGGCGGGGGGAGTATGTAGATATCTTCTCACTCTTAAACAGAGAGCCCACCAAGGAGGAGAGGGAGGGGCAGGATGAGAAGGACAAGGAGCAGGCACGTCGTCGCAAGCCACCACGTACCTGGGCCAACTGGCTGCCGGCTTATTTAATCTACATGGCAGTGTACTTGAGGGCGCGGCCAGATTTGGCTATTCCGATGGTCCAATATTTGGACAACATCTATAGGGCGATGGTCGACTTTCCGGGCCCCTCGTGGTTGGCTTATGATGAGGAATTTCGCATGCGGATTCCCCTGCACCCCGAGATGAGGTGGGACGAGCCGTGCCAGAGGCTTTGGCTTCTGTACATGACGCCCACGCGCCCAGCGCCAGGGGAGAGATACCATTGTGGACATGCGGTCCAGCGAGCGGCTCCAGCTCAGGTTCCCCGCCAGGTGGCGGGGCAGGGGGTTCCAGCCCGCCTGCTGTGCTGGACTTTCTCGTCCAATGGTTCCTGCAATAGGAAAAATTGCAGGTACAGACATGAGTGTCCCACCTGTGCGGGCCCCCACGCAGCCTCTGCCTGTCCCAGGCCTGGAGGGACGCGGGGCAGAGGGAAGGGCGGACAGTGGACTGGCAAGCCTGCCGCAGATGGAGCTGGTTCACCGAAAGGCTCCCTCCCCAATTAATGTGGACATGTTGGAGCGTTGGCTCGCATTGTACCCGAAGGGGGAGGATGCAGATTATCTACTTCAGGGCTTTAGGCAGGGGTTCCGTATCCCTTTCATGGGTGATAGGTCCCCTCAGGATGCCCCCAACCTTTTGTCCCTCAGGGGGAGGGAGGAGGTGGCTGCGGCCAGCATTAATAAGGAGGTCGATGCGGGCAGGGTCGCTGGCCCTTTCCCTGCATCCCCGTTCCCCAACCTTAAGGTATCGCCCCTGGGCTTGGTTCCCAAGAAATCTCCAGGCGAGTTTCGCCTTATCCATCACTTGTCCTACCCAGCTGGCCGATCGGTCAATGATGCTATCCCTGATGACCTTTGTTCAGTCAGGTATACATCTTTTGACCGTGCTCTGCGCATGGTGCGCTCATGTGGCCCGGGTGCGCTGCTGGCTAAGTGCGACGTTAAGTCGGCTTTTCGCCTCTTGCCAGTGCACCCGGGCGACTTTGAATTGCTGGGTTTCAAATTCCGGGGTGAATATTATTTTGATAAGGCCATGCCTTTTGGCTGTTCCATATCATGCTCGGCATTCGAGCGTTTCAGTACCTTCCTGGAGTGGGCTTTCGTCCGCAGGTCAGGGTCCCGGTCTGTAGCCCATTACCTGGATGACTTTTTATTCGGGGGTGAACGGGGCTGGGACACATGCACACGTCTCCTCAACACATTTCAGACGCTAATGGAGGAACTCGGTGTCCCTTTAGCGCCCGAAAAGACCGAGGGCCCATCTAACAAGCTAGTATTTCTGGGGGTGGAGATCGACACAGTAGCGCAGGCGTCTAGGTTACCGGGGGATAAGGTGTCCCGGCTAGTGGCCCTCATCTCGGATTTGCTTGCCAAGCGCAAGGCATCGCTGAGGGAACTCCAAGTGTTACATGGTCACCTTAATTTTGCCTGCAGGGTGGTCGCACCGGGCAGGGCTTTTGCCCGGCGCTTATGCGACGCCATGGCAGGGTTGTCCAGGCCCCACCATAGAGTCAGGATTACCCGGGGTATCAGGGCAGACATGTTCGTCTGGTTACAGTTCCTGAGGGAGTTCAATGGGGTCTCATTTTGGAGGTCTGACCTCCTGGCTTCCCCAAATTTTCAGGTCCAGTCTGATGCCTCAGGATCCCTGGGTTATGGGATGTACTTCAATGGGAAGTGGGCCTATGGTGGGTGGCCACCGGCATGGGCAGGCACTGGTCGCCTGCGTGATCTCACATACCTTGAATTTTTTCCTATCCTGGGGGCTTTGATGCTGTGGGGCAAGGAATGGGCCAACTCGGTCGTGCATTTCTGGTGTGACAACGCTGCGGTTGTCCACATTGTCAATGCACAGATTTCCAAATCACCCAGGGTTATGGACCTAGTGCGCCAGTTTGTGCTGCGCTGCCTGCGCCTCAACGTTTTGTTCAGGGCTAGGCACGTCCCAGGGGTTAATAATGACATTGCCGACGCTTTGTCCCGCCTGCAGATCTCCCGGTTCCGTGCCTTGGCTCCGGATGCGGAGGAATTTCCCTCGCCACTCCCGGACGAGATATGGACCATTGGCAGGGAGAGGTGAACCGGGCGATCGGCCTGTCACTGGCGCCCCGCACGCGTAAGGCGTATCAACAAGCTTTTAATTCTTATAGGGCATTTTCTGCCCAGTTTCACCTGCCAGAGACCTGGCCTATCCCGGTGGATCATGTGCTGCGGTTCATGGTTCACCTGCATTCCCAGGGCCTCGCACCTCGCACCATAGCATCCAAGCTCTCAGCGCTGGCTTTCATGGCCAAGGTGGGGGGTCATGTGGACAGCACCTCTGACTTCCGTGTGAGACATGTTTTGGAGGGGTGGGTGCGCGAGCGCGGGCGTTGCCCGGACGACCGGCACCCTATTTCCCCAGGGGTTCTTACCAAGTTGGCCCAGGGCTGGCCAGGCCTCTGTTTTGATCATTATGAGGCAGCCCTTTTTCATGCAGCCACAACGGTGGCATTTTTTGGAGCGCTCCGCATCAGCGAACTTGTGATGCTGTCTAAGGCGGATGCAAGTTGTAGGGCACTGGAACTCGAAGATGTCTATGTTGCCAAAGACTGGGCCCAGTTGAGGATACGCTCCTCTAAGACTGATCAGCAGGGCGTAGGCAGTGGTGTAAGACTGCTACGGTGTTCTTTGGCAGACATCTGTCCGGTTGGTGCCCTACAGGAGTTCCTTGCACTGCGTGGCACGCACCATGGCCCGTTTTTCTGTCACCAGGATGGGTCTCCCCTCACTACATTTCAGTTTTGGAAGGTGACTGGCAGAGCCCTCGCCAGGGTGGGCCTACCAGGTGCCCGTTATGGCACACATTCATTCCGTATTGGGGCAGCCTCTACAGCAGCTGCTTTTGGGTACTCCGGGGCCGACATACGCAGCATGGGAAGGTGGGGTTCACAATGTTTTCAGTTTTATGTGCGCCCGCTCCCGTCGTGAGTACCGACCCAGTCACCTTATATCATTTCCCTCAATTTTTTCTTACAGACCCTGGGTGTCGTATTACACCGGTGACAGTATGGCTGGTGGGCCACAGCTACGTGCAAAGGGCAGCGCGTTACGCTGCGGCGACAGAGTGGGGACCCCGACTGGGACTGGGTGAACACGCCAGTCTCACATGGCATGGTAAGCCTGGGATGTTGTGGCGGGAGCTGCTGCCTTTTCTGTTTTCAGGCAGAAGTGCTGCCCCGCCTGACATTCTCATCATGCACCTGGGGGGCAACGATTTGGGTCAGGTCACCGGCTTGTCGCTCAAGCATGCGATTTGCGAGGACCTCGCCTACTTGCACTACGTCTGGCCTCCCGCAACCCTGGTTTGGTCGGACATTGTCCCGCGCCATTCTTATAGAGGAGGAGTTGACCTCATGGCCATTGACCGCGCTAGGTGCGCGGTCAATAAGGCGGTGGCGCGGTTCCTTGCCGACAAGGCTTGGGGACGGGTCAGTCGTCACCCCGCTATTGGACTAGAAAATTATGATTTGTATGCAGGGGATGGGGTCCATCTGTCGCGAGGAGGTATGGACCTCCTGTTGGGTGATTGGCGAGCAGGCCTGTTGACCGAGCTGACGGTCTGGGGGGCGTCAGGCCTTCTTTGAAGCCCCTCCGTGTGGCGGGTAGCACTGGTAAGGTATATAATTCGGACTAGGGCATGAATCAATAAATGTGGCCCAATGCCGTTATCCACTTTCAATGGTGTCTGAGTCCGTTATTGGGGGGTGCGCCTGCAACGCGGCGCTCTTTGCGGGCCCCCCCCCCCAGGACGAATGATCCGGGTAGTTTAGGGCGTGGCCAGCTCCCTCATAAAAGGGGTGGCCACGAGGCAGCCGAGCTGCCATTTTAGCTAAGCGACGGAGCGGAGAAGTTTTTCCCCGCCACCCCCTCCCTAGTTAACAGTGTGATATTCTGGTCGCTTCGGGGCCGGGTGGGAATTTTTGGCTGGGACCCACATTGGCTTCCGGGTCCCGGCTTTTTTGCCCATCCCACACTGTTGCTATGGTTTGCTATAGGGGTTTCTGCTACGACTACTGTTGACTTTGGTCACATGGGCGGGTAGCACTGGTAAGGTAAACAGTTATGACCCACAGGTATCCGGCAGGTTCGCAATTGACTGGACAACACTAGATAGGAATAAATTAGTTAAACGTTGTCCGGTCAACGACGAACCAGGCGATGGGGTGATGGCGACAGCTAGCCAGCATGCATCACCCCGTGATTTCACGGATACGAGTCAGAGGGTGGGGTCATGAGTTAGATATTGACTACGGTCAACAATTTGTTTGTTGTCAACAAACAAATTGATACAAATTGATACATTGTAACCAATTGCCGTTGGCAATTTTGGGTGGTACCTTACCAGTGTTACTTCGGCCTGCTTGCCTTAAGAATTATGATTGGTCGTTTTACCAATACAAATTTATAATTCGGACTAGGGCATGAATCAATAAATGTGGCCCAATGCCGTTATCCACTTTCAATGGTGTCTGAGTCCGTTATTGGGGGGTGCGCCTGCAATGAAACTCTTACTCATTCTAAGTAAAGAAAAGGTTAAGATAAACCCATAGTTGGAGTACTTCAAATGCACCTTCCAAACCATGTCTGATGAAAGCTGAAGTTAATGGGCTTCAGAAAATACTAGACTGTGCATGGAATGAACCTTGCCTATCTCACACCTCAATGCAGGAGGGAAAAAATGAAGCAAGCTAGTTCCCCCTTGACCTTCAGATAGTATGGTAAGGTGTAAACGAGTCCTCCTGCACCTTTAATACTTGTGCAAAAACACCCTGTTCCAGCAGATGCAGTATGATGCTTGACCAACTACAGTTTCTGAACTCCTGTCTTCTTTGGAGGTATTCAAGGTATTGCTCTCTTTTGCACTCTGTTCTGTAAGTGTGTGGTTTTCCCATGTGGCAGGCATGACTAGACACTGGAGAGCACGGAATGCTTTTACCTTCCCACAGAAGTGGTCCCTATTTATCTATTTGCAGTGTCTTGCTTTCGAACTGCTAGGTTAGCAGGAGCTGGGACAAAGACGGGACCTCATTCCGTCCTTCAGTACTCGGGAATCAAACTGCTGACCTTCCACCTCCCAGTCAACGTCTTAGCCACTTGACCCACTGCAGCTCCTTCAGTAATATAGAAAGGTAGTAAACTGAAACTAGCCACCAGGCACAGAGATTTAAGGTACCCTCTGTAGCACTTGTCAGCATTCATGAAAGCCATTTGCAAGGCAGGGCTGAGCCTACTATTAGGCAAAAATAGAGGAATTGCTTCTGTTGATAGTGCAGTCTCTTCTCTGTTCCTCCTGAATTTCCCAAATGATTACTTCTGATGGGATAAAGAAATAAGAAAGCTATAATGACCTGTCCCAGCATGCTTAAATGACTACCTCTTCCAATGTGCTGGAGCACAATGTTGCATTCAGGTAAGAATCAAATGTGAGTTCAGTCAGCTTTTGTATGTCATCTCTTGACAAGCATCATCTTTTCCCTCACTCCAGTTAGCAAAACTGGTGGAGCAAAATCATTCAGAAGCCCTCTCACAAATGTTCAGGTCACTTTAAAGCCGTGATGGTGAACCTTGGCACTCCAGATGTTCTTGGACTTCAATTCCCAGAAGCCCAAGCACCCTGTGAATCCACACGAATGGGTTTACTGTGATTCATCTGGCCCACACTGCCCTCATAGCTCCTGGAAGCGGATGTAAATCATGCCTGTATGGAGAAAGGGTTAACCCGGAAGAGCCTTAACCATATGGGCACATTTTACTTCCACTTCTGGCAGTGATGAGGGCAGCGCGGGCCGGATGAATCACAGTAAACCCATTCGTGTTGATACATGGGTGCTTGGGCTTCTGGGAATTGAAGTCCAAGAACCTCTGGAGTGCCAAGGTTCGCCATCACAGTTTTAAAGTGATGCATGATTAGATGGCTGTGACTCTAATAGCCATTATCTTCTTAATAGTCAGCCAACAGCTGCTTCTGTCCAGAGACATTTTTTCACCATGGATGTCAGTTGCAAGGACTATTGAACCTCGACATGAACATCCCACACATTGGGAGGAAAGATTTTCCCTCCTCCCATCTTCCATTACGATGAAACATATAGATTGATCTTGGAGATTTTCAGCAGATCCTCTTCCAGCCCACCTGAAAAACCTTCCCCTGTTTTTTGCATTGAAAGTGGAGCTCTTGCTCATCTCAGGGCAACTTTGACTGCAACGTTCTGCCAAGAGGAGGTTGTGAGTTTTTAAAGCAACAACATCTGTTTATCAAGTGCAGTTGTGTGACAAAAAGCCTGGTAGAGTGCATGCCATGGTGGCCCTCAAGGAATGACTGTTTCCAGCAAATGGTGCTCTCTCTGCCCAGTTAATTATACACTCTCTACAGTCAATAAGGATACCAGCGGCACTTGTAGCCAGAAACACATTTACTCTAACTTCTATCCATCTAAAAGGAATTTAAAGTGGAGGCAATTATACATACCCAGACGGTAATGCTCCCTCATTCCATTATATAGCTGGGAACCATGATAATGTCAAGGCAACTGGCCTTACAGTGATGCCATCCATGAGTGAATGAGAGCACATTCAAATGTGCATGCATTTATCTTAATCGCATGGAACTCAACTGTGGCTTTCACAGGGATAGGGAAAGTTTCCCCCCTTTTTTTAAAATTGATGATGATGACAACTCACAGAATACCTCAACCAGTATAATCAGGAGCCATGTTGGCTGAGGTAGTGAAGAGCAGCAGACCAAAAGATAATGCTTCTTATATCTGGCAATATAGCCATTTCTTTCGTACTGCTTGATGAATGTAGGGCTGTTGCTAGGCCTGGACCCATTTAGCCCTAGCCCCCAAATCCATTTCTCAGAGCCCTGGCAGGAATAATATAAATATATATTGACACATTAACTTTGTATGCAGATGTGTGTCCTATAGGCTTTGCCACCATATGTGTTACTATCTCGCAACGCCCTGGATATGATGTAAATATTTGATCTGGGATGTAAATCATGACTTCATGATGTAAATCAGGAGTTCTCAACCTTTTAAAGCCATGGGCTGGGTCATGCTCCCTCAGACAGCTTTGGGGGCCAGATGGTCATTTTGCCCTTCCTCCTCCACATGGCACTTCCAGGTGTGGTGTAGGCGGTGGGGGCCCACATGAAATGGTGCTGCAGGCTGTATCCAGCCTCTGGGCTGCAGGTTGAGAATCCCAGATGTAAATCATGACTTCATGTGGCAGGATATGAATTCATGATCGTGACTGAAATTTAATTGCTTCCTCTTTCTTCATATTTGAGGTCATATACTAGAATACAAAACAGACTAATGTCAAAAACATATAGTTTACAGAAAAAGAATTATCCATACTAAAACCTGGGTGCAAGGAAGGAAGAGGCAGAGAAAGACCTAGGCCTCAACTGACCAGTTACCATCCGGAGGCCTTGGGGGGAGGTGAGTGAAGAATCGGCCCCTCCCCCCACCCCATCCTAAAACCTGGGTGCAAGGAAGGAAAAGGCAGAGAAGGACACAGGAAGGAAAAGGCAGAGAAGGACACAGGCCCCAACTGCCCAGTAACCATCCAGAGGCCCACGGGAGTCCTCCTAGAGTAGCAACACCCCAGAGGGCAAAGAGGAAGGGCCGCGCTGACACTACAGACACTGCAGACACAGGAGACCCTCGACCACCCCCAGAAGACACCAGTCGTAGCCACCATCACACCTGAGTTGGCGCCTTTAACCAACTTTTCGCAGCCAAAGGGAGGCGAGAGCTGCTGCATGCATGCAAGGGATCAGTAATCGAACTGAAATAATATAGTTGACTGAACATAGATGACTTATAGCAACTGACATAGTGACTGTGTCACTGTGTCAGTTTAGAGCTGGCTGACATCAGTTCTAAACTGATACTGTGTTCTAAACTGTGATAATATGCATGATGATGTTACCTTGTTTTAAACTGTAATAATATGTATGATGGGGGGGGGGGGAATGGCGTAGAAACCGGCAAAGCACGCCAGGGAGTTTGCCAAGAAAACCCTATTGACCAAAGCAAAGGCAAAACAAAGGGACAAATCAGAGGAAACAGGAAGGATGCTCAGCACATTAGATGGACAGAAAGGGATGGGCAGGAAAGGGGGAGGAGAAATACAGTGTTGTAAGGAACAATATTGCATAGGGACATGGAATGTAAGATCTATGAACCAAGGAAAGTTGGAAGTGGTAAAAAAGGAAATGGAAAGAATAAGTATTGACATCTTGGGAATCAGTGAGCTAAAATGGACAGGTATGGGCGAATTCAGCTCTGGAAACCATCATATCTACTACTATGGACAAGAAAACCTCAGAAGAAATGGAGTGGCCATAATTGTAAATAAAAGAGTGAGAAAAGCAGTAATGGGATACAATCTCAAAAATGATAGAATGATGTCAGTCAGACTACAAGGCAAACCATTTAATATCACTGTAATCCAAATATATGCACCAACTACCAGTGCAGATCAAGCCACAGTAGACCAGTTCTATAAGGACCTACAACATCTTATAGAACAGACACCAAGAAACGATGTCCACATTATCTTAGGAGACTGGAATGCAAAAGTAGGAAATCAAAAAGTGGACGGAATAACAGGCAAGTTTGGTCTGGGAACACAAAACGAAGCAGGGCAAAGACTGATAGAGTTCTGCCAAGATAACACACTAGTCATAGCAAACACCCTTTTCCAGCAACACAAGAGGAGACTCTACACATGGACATCACCAGATGGCCAACATCGAAACCAAATTGACTACATACTCTGCAGCCAAAGATGGAGAACCTCCATACAGTCAGCAAAAACAAGACCTGGAGCGGACTGTGGCTCAGATCACAATCTACTGATTGCAAAATTCAGGCTCAGACTGAAGAAAATAGGGAAAACTAATAGGCCGGATAGATATGATCTAGACAACATACCCAAGGAATACACGGTGGAGGTGAGGAACAGATTCAATGGTCTGGACCAGATAGACAGAGTACCAGAGGAATTATGGACAGAGATGAGAGACATTATGCAGGAGGCAGCAAGGAAAACTATACCAAAAGAAAAGAAGTGCAAGAAAGCAAAGTGGTTGTCGGATGAGGCTCTTAAAATAGCAGAGGAAAGAAGGAACGCAAAAGGCAAAGGAGAAAGGAAAAAATACAATCACTTAAATAAAGAATTTCAAAGAAAAGCAAGGAGAGATAAGGAAAGCTACCTAAATGAACAGTGCAAAGAAATAGAGGAAAACAACACAAGAGGCAGGACTAGAGATCTCTTTAAAAAAATTGGGGAAGTCAAGGGAACGTTCAAAGCAAAAATGATCACGATAAAAGACAAAGATGGCAAAGAGTTAGCGGATGCAGAAGAGATAAAGAAAAGATGGAAAGAGTACACAGAGGAACTTTACAAAAAAGACCTAAACACCGCGGATAATAACAATGAGGGGGAAATTGAACTTGAACCAGACATCCTAGAGAGTGAAGTCAGAAAGGCCCTAAAAAGCACGGCAAACAACAAAGCCAGTGGATATGATGGTATCCCAGTTGAATTCTTCAAAGCCCTAAAAGATGATGGAATCAAGCTACTACATGCTATATGCCAGCAGATTTGGAAAACGAAACAGTGGCCACAGGATTGGAAAAGATCAGTATATGTCCCAATCCCAAAAAAGGGCAATGCCAAAGAATGTTCAAATTATCGAACAATTGCGCTCATCCCACAAGCTAGCAAAGTGATGCTCAAGATAATGCAGGATAGACTACAGCAGCATGTAGAAAGAGAACTACCAGAGGTGCAGGCTGGATTCAGAAGAGGCAGGGGGACCAGAGATCACATTGCCAACATACGTTGGATCATGGAGAAAACAAAGGAATACCAGAAACAAGCTTACTTCTGTTTCATTGACTACACCAAGGCCTTTGATTGTGTGGACCACAACAAAATGTGGCACGTAATTAAAGAGATGGGAATACCAGAACACCTCATATGTCTCATGAGAAATCTGTACATGAGTCAAGAAGCAACAGTTAGGACAGAGTATGGAATGACGGAGTGGTTTGGAATAGGAAAAGGAGTAAGACGGCTGCATTCTGTCACCCTGCTTATTCAACTTATACACAGAGCACGTAATACACAATGCAGGGATGGAGCAATCACCATATGGGATCAAAATTGCTGGGAGAAACATCAACAATTTTAGATATGCAGATGATACCACCCTAATGGCAGAAAGTGAAGAAGACCTAAAGAAGCTCCTGATTAGGTTGAAAGAAGAGAGTGCAAAAGCTGGCCTGAGACTCAATATCAAGAAAACCAAGATAATGGCAACAGGCACTATAAGTCCCTGGAAAATAGATGGGGAAGAAGTAGAAGCAGTAACAGATTTTACTTTCTTAGGATCCAAGATCTCTGCAGATGGGGATTGCAGCCATGAAATAAAAAGGCGACTGATTCTTGGGAGACAAGCTATGAAAAACCTGGGGAACATAGTGAAAAGTAGAGATATCTCACTGCAAACAAAGGTCCGCATAGTCAAAGCAATGGTATTTCCGGTGGTAATGTATGGCTGTGAGAGCTGGACCATTAGAAAGGCTGAGCGAAGAAAAATAGATGCCTTTGAGATGTGGTGCTGGAGGAGAGTTTTGAGAGTCCCCTGGACAGCGAGGAGAACAAATAGGTCAATATTAGAAGAGATTAGCCCTGAGTGCTCCTTAGAAGGACAAATAACAAAGATGAAGTTGAAGTATTTTGGACATCAAATGAGAAGAGAGGATTCACTTGAGAAGGCCTTGATGCTGGGGAAGGTGGAGGGCAAAAGAAGAAGGGGACGGCCAAAGATGAGATGGCTAGATGGTATTGTAGACACAATGGGCACGGGGCTGTGTGGACTAAGGAGGATGGTGGAGGACAGAGGTGCCTGGAGAGCGATGGTCCATAGGGTCGCAAAGAGTCGGAATCGACTGTGCGACTGAACAACAACAACAAAGTCATGGATTAAGGGACTGTGGTGATTTAGTGGTTAAAATGCTGAACTTGATGACTGGAAGGTTGGCAGTTTGAGACCTGAGTGCTGCACGGTGGAGTCAGCTTCCACCTCTGTCCCAGCTCTTGCCAACCTAGCACTTTGAAAGCAAGAAATTGCAAGTAGATAAATAGGTATCACTTTGGTGGGAAGGTAAACAGTGTTCTGTGCACTCCGGTGTCTAGGCATGCCTGTCACATGTCGACGGAAACATCTGCAGATGCAGGCAGTACTGGCTCTTTGGATATAAACAGAGATGAGCACTGAACTCTAGAGTCAGATACGAATGGCTTTTGAGAAAGGGCAACCTTTACCTAGCCATGGATTATTAATGCAGAAAAGCAACAAAGAGGAAAAAAACTAAACAGACATTTACACACACACGTAGGCTCAGTATGGACATACTGTACACAAGTGGTGTAGAGGTTTGCATAGGTGTATTTGTATTTGGGGAGATTGCAGTGGCTCAAGTGGCTAAGATGCTGACGGGGAGGCGGAAGGTCAGCAGTTCGATTCCTGAGTACTGCAGGACGGAATGAGCTCCCGTCCTCTGTCCCAGCTTCTGCCAACCTAGCAGTTCAAAAGCAAGAAATTGCAAGTAGATAAATAGGGACCACTTCAGTGGGAAGGTAACAGCGTTCCGTGCGCTCCGGTGTCTAGTCATGCCTGCCACATGACCACGGAAATGTCTGCAGAAGCAGTCAGCACTGGCTCTTCGGCTTTGAAACAGAGATGATCACTGAACCATAGAGTTGGATACAACTGGCTTTCGAGCAAGGGAAACCTTTACCTTTACCTTTATTTGTATTTGGGAGTGAGAGAATAGAAATTCAAGAGGTACCAGAATGGTGTTGGGCTTAGCAGAGGTTGTTGAAGGTATATTAACAGTTTTTGGGAGGTGATAAATATAGCTCTCAATCATGGTGGTTGAGAGATTTCCAAAGGTCATGGGTGAATGACAAGTACAGCCAAGTGTAGACAAGCAGATTAAGACATGCAAAGTAAAGAAAGGTATGAAATGTACAGTAAGAGGAGAGTTTTGACCTATAGGCATGCACAAATCAGAAGAGTCAGAAGGAACATGAATGCAGGTACTGTATTACAAATAAGGAAAAATATCTAGGTCAGGGGTGCCCAAATGATGTCCCGGGACCCGGATCTGGCCTCCGATGCTAATTCATCTGGCCCACAAAGCCCTCGTCACTCCTGAAAGTGAAAGTAAAATGCGCCCACATGGGCGCGTTTTACTTCTGTTTCCAGGAGCGACAAGGGCTTTGCGGGCTAGATGAACTGGTATCGGGGGCCGGATCCGGCCCCTAGGCCATAGTGGCCAGCTCCCTGAACCATGTGAGCAGCCCAGATGGTTTGGTAATACAGAGAAACCTGTGCAGATAAGCTGGTCTACATGTGCTGAGATGGAATTAGATATTTCTCGCTGACTATTCTGGGTCAGGTTGTAGAGATATACCCAGGATAAAGATATTTTTAAAATTTTCTATTTATGGCTTGATTTTAGTCAGCTTGTCAGGTCAAGCCAACTAAGGGAGAGAATTTGATTCACTCTGACATGCAACCTTTTAAATTCCGACCCACACAATTTCACCTTCAATTATAATGCCTTCCTTTCCTTAATAGTATTCCACAATGGCCCCATTCCCTTTCCCCCCCTATCTCTTTACTCCCACGTATACCTCCCTTTGTAGATTGCTTAAGGATCTTTGTATTCAACTTTGCTGGATATAAATGTCACTCTGGACACCTCCCCCCCCTGCTTATTTTTGTACGCCAAGAACGTAGCTTCGTGGAAGCTGACAACAAAAGTGGAGGACATATTAAGATCCTGACAGCAGAAGCAGGCGGGCAGTGCGCGAAGCCAACACAAACACAGAAGGAATGAACAATCTTGAAGCTGCGCAGGAGGAAGTATTCATTGATATGAAAATGCAGTAAGACACCTGATGGCAGAAGTGGATTAGATTTAAGCCCCACTTAGCATCTTCCAGCCTGAAGAAAAATAAAAAGAAGAGGGATTGGAAATCAAGCTTTATTTCTTCATTGGCTTCAGGTCAACCCTTTTGTCCCTCCCTTTATTGATGCAGTCATTTGATCCCCCAAGAAATACTCTTTGTTTATGCAACACTTTTTGTTAGTGAAGAGATTTTTTTCTGATGCAGAGGGAGACAGGAAAAATCTCCTCACATCTTTGTCTGTGTTGATGGCAAGTAGGAAGAATATCCGTTCTCAGGGGAGTTATAGAAATATAGGTCACACAATACATATGGCTGCCATGTCTCATAGGAGCTGCCTGCCATTTCATTGAATTATTATACAGGGAATTATATACCGGGGTGGCCAGTTTATGGCCCGTGGGCCAGACCCAGTTTGTGGCACCCATTTTATGTGGCTAGCCGCCCTTGCCACTACCGGAAGCAGACCCAGGCACATTTATGACAGCTGTAAAATGCACCTGCACATGTGTAAATGCACCCATTTATGGCGGGAGGAACCATGTGACAGGCCTGCTCAGCTGTTTGAGGAGCATGGTCCAGCCCATGGCACACAAAAATTGGGAACCTCTGTACTATACTCATAATCCAGGAAGGAAAACAAATGTGTTGTGTATTGAATGTATTTGTAACCACACAAATGAGTGGATGTAACAATCTCCAATAGTAACAATGTAACCTTCTGTATGAGGACACGAGCTAGTGGCCACCGGGGGCAGTAGCGAGCACCCAGCTCACATGGTACACATTCCTCAAATGCCTTCAGCTGCGCGGGAAAGATTCCCGCGCTCACCTCACCTGGACAAGAAAGGCGTGACCAAGGATGACGTCACTTGGACAGTAGCCAATGCCTGTTGAAGAGCCATATTCAATTGTATAGCCACTGCATAAAAGGAGCTGTTTGTCCACCATTACCACATGTTCGTACTGTACTCCATGCAATAAAGATGTGCTAGGCTAGCATACAGCCGTTTCCATTGTCTTGATTCCCAAACACTAAATTGGCGACGAAGGTGGGATAATGGATTCCCACGGGGACAAGACAACTTCACAGCAACCTGTGTTTAACGTGACCCATCCCGAGCGATGGGACTGGTTCGAGATGCACTTCAAGAGTACGGTAGCGGTTGCCGGCATCACCGACACGGGAAAGAAGAGAGGTCTTCTCATCACGATGCTTGGTTTCCATGCAGTGCAAGCGCTGATGGACCTGGTGGCACCATGAGAGGTGGAACAGGTTTCTGTAACCGAACTGCTGGCGACTCTGAGAAACCACCTCAAGCCCAAGGTATCCTTCTTCTCTGCCAGGGCGGCATTCACGAGGAGGGACCAAAAGCCGGGTGAGTCCGTATCCGAGTATGCGGCGGCCCTCCGTTTGGCGGCAACCCCATGCGAATGGCGGGAAATTCTAGACGTGGCCCTGAGGGACAGGATGCTCTGCGGGATAAGAGATGGGGAAACCCAAAGGAAGCTCATGACCCGAGGCCACGACCTCACCTTCAAAGAGGTACTACAAGAGGCCCTAGCTGCTGAGTCCACGAGGGCCGGGTACAAGCTTCTCAAAGCAAAGCCACCACAAGTAGAGGCAGCTGCATCTGCAGTCCAGGCGACTTGGAGGGCGCCCCCTGCCCCGTGCTCGCCCACATCCTCAGAGGCCTCCACCACCCCAGGCTCCAGTGAAGATGAGGGAGTCCGGACAGTCAGAAAGGGGCTGAGCAAGAAGAAAGGGAAAGGGGGTCGGCGCTGCGATGGCTGCGGAGCATCCCATGAGCGGAGCAAGTGCCCATTCAAGAAGGCTGAGTGCCACAACTGTGGATGGAAGGGCCACATCGCCAGGGTCTGCAAGCAACGCCGGGACGAGAGCAAGCGCCCCACGAGGAGATGGGATAGCGTCGGCAGAGTCTACGATGGCGGCGGCGACCCAGAGGGGGACCACGTGTACCGAGGCGTACATGCGGAAGACGACTTGGCCGTCCACAGCGTGCCTCTAGGGCAACCACGTTTTTATGTCGAGGTACTGTTGCAAGGGGTTCCCGTTAAGATGGAAATAGACTTGGGGTCTGTATACTCCCTTATTTCCCATAAGGAGTTTTTGCGCATTCCCCCCAAGGAGCAACTCAAACTCAAAGAGATGAGGGCGAACTTAAGAGACGTGCAAGGAAATGGGATCCCAGTGTTGGGGATCGGGGATTTCGAGATACAGTATAAGGGACTCAGGAGGAAACTCCCTCTAGTAGTTCTAAGGAAGGGGGGGGTGTAATCTCCTGGGAACACAATGGTTCAAACCCCTGGACATTTTCATAAGCGGCGTCCATGCCATCAGGGGGGATGAGATCCAGGCAGTGTGCGACGCACACCCCGGGGTATTCAAGAAGGGACTCGGGAAGTACAAGGGGCCCCCAGTTTCTTTCGAACTAGACCCGGAGGTCCGCCCATTTAGACTCAAGCCACGTCGGGTTCCATTCGCCCTAAAGGACAAAATTGAGGCGGAACTGGACAAACTGGTGGGTCAGGGGATTTTAGTGCCTGTGGACTCTGCAGAGTGGGAGACTCCTATTGTTACAGCGTTGAAAGCAAATGGGGAGGTGCGGATTTGCGCTGACTACAAGTGTACAATTAACAAGGCAATCCGCCCTAATGCCTATCCGGTGCCGGTAGTTAGCCATCTGCTAGCTACTTTACATGGGGGAAAGTTTTTCGCCAAACTAGATCTGGCGCAGGCGTACCAGCAGCTTTCAGTAACCCCAGCCACAGCTGCTGCGCAAACCATTGTAACTCACAAGGGGGCATTCAAGGTAACGCGCCTACAGTTTGGGGTGAACTCGGCGCCGGGGATATTTCAGTCCCTTGTGGAACGTTTGTTAAAGAAGCTACCGGGTGTCTTGCCATACTTCGACGACATATTGATATCTGGGGGGAGCAAATCAGAACTGGCCCAGAGACTAGATAAGGTCCTTACAGTCTTCGAATCCGCAGGGTTGAGGCTGCGGAGGGACAAATGTGTGTTTCTGGCAAGGGAAGTTGAGTTTCTGGGGTTCCGCATAACTTCTGAGGGGGTGAAACCCACTGAGTCCAAAGTCTCAGCCATTCAAAACGCCCCTTGCCCCACCGCGAAACTGGAGCTACAGTCCTTCCTGGGGCTGCTGAATTTTTACCATTCTTTCCTGCCCAGGAAAGCGTCGATTGCAGAGCCCCTGCATAGGCTGCTGAAGAAGGATGCGGTTTGGCGGTGGGGGAAAAATCAGGAGCGGTCTTTCAGGGAACTCAAGCAGCTCCTCTCCTCAGAGGCTATTCTAACCCATTTCGACCCAAAGAAGCCGGAAGTCTTGGTCTGCGACGCCTCACCAGTGGGGGTGGGGGCGGTCCTTTGCCACATGTTAGAGGGCGGGCAAGAAGCCCCAGTTGCCTTCTATTCAAGATCATTGTCCAAGGCAGAACGAAATTATGCCCAAACAGATAGGGAGGCCCTTGCTATTGTGGCGGACACAAAGAAGTTCCATGATTTTTTGTATGGTCGTCCATTCACCATTGTAACCGACCACAAGCCACTATTGGGTATTTTCACCTCAGACAAGCCCACTCCACAGATCCTCTCCCCCAGGATGCTTCGGTGGGCTATTTTCCTCAATGCATACAAGGGTTCATTAGAGTACCACCCCGGGAAAGACATAAGCCACGCTGACGCACTCTCAAGGTCTCCTCTTCTCCAGCCGGGAGACCCAAAGTGTGAGATAGAACAAGACAGCCAAGTCCTCCTCATAGAAGCCCTAGATGCACCCCCCATACTTCCCGTGGAAATCGCTGCAGCCACAGCAAAGGATAAAACTTTGGCCCTTGTTAGATCCTGGGTACAGAAGGGGTGGCCCACGGCTCCCCCTGCAGACGAGTTTGCTGCATTTTTCAGGAAGAGGGTTGAGTTGTCCACAGAAAGGGGGTGCCTCCTGTGGGGGGAGAGGGTGGTGGTCCCAGAATCATTAAGAGGAAGGGTGCTACGGCTTTTACATGTCAGCCACCCAGGGATCGTGCGCTCTAAGGCGCTGGCCCGAAGCTATTTCTGGTGGCCACAGCTTGATGCAGACATTGAACACATGGTGAACACCTGCGAAAGTTGCCAGAACTCTCGCCCTGAGGAGTCCCGCCTTCCACACAGAGAATGGGACACAGCTAGGGGGCCGTGGTCCCGCCTCCACATAGACTTCGCAGGTCCATTCAGGGGTTCCTTTTTCCTGCTGGTAGTGGATGCATACTCCAAGTGGTTAGAGGTGATTCCAATGCGCAGCACCTCATCAGCTGCAACCATAAAACACCTGTGTAGGCTGATAAGTACCTTCGGGATAGCTGACGTCATTGTGAGTGACAATGCGAGTACCTTCACGTCAGCCGAGTTCCAGGCGTTCTTGGAGTCCAACGCCATTCGGCACATTACCTCAGCCCCTTTTCACCCTGCAACCAATGGCCAGGCGGAACGCCTGGTGCGCACAATGAAAGAGGGGCTGCGGTGCATGGGAACAGGGGATCTGGACTGGCAGCTCTGCCAGTTTTTGTTGGCATACCGGGTGACGCCATTGGCGTTGGGATTCTCCCCCGCTGAACTCCTCATGAAGAGGAAATTGCACTCATTGTTAACCAGGTTGGATCCCACCAGGGTGGAGGATAGGGGAAGAAACATTGAGCACAACCCCACAAAAAACTTCCAGATAGGTGAAGCTGTATATTGCAGAAACTACGCTACCACTGGGCCAGCCTGGGTGCCGGGGGTAGTCATTAATCAAACGGGACCAGTGTCCTACTGTGTCGAGATCAACACGGGTCTCCTCTGGAGAAGGCACGCTGACCAACTAAGGCATCGAGTGATTGGGGGGCTGGACAGAGGTTCCCAGCAGCAAAACTCAACGTTAGGGTTCTCCCCCACCCGCTTATCCCAAGGGGGAGAAAACGAAGGGCAACAGTGCCAAACAAGGGGGGAGGCACAAGCTCAAACCCGTATCCCTTAGATACGCCAGTTTCCCCCAGCCCGTTCAAAGAGAGGAATGAGTTTGCCCCTGTTGCCCCGGAGTTAGATTTTGAGTTACCAAACCGGGTTTTTTTTTCAGAGTGTTCCCCCACCCATCCAAGCGAAGAGCGGGGTTTTTCTTTAGTCCCTAATGCCCCCGGTTTGCCCACATCCGCATCAGACAACCTTCCTCCCCCTTCTCCTACCCAAACCAAAGCTGCAAGTCCGCAGCGAGTCACTAACGAGTCATCCTCTCCAATTGCAGGACAAGAGCCAGGAGGACACAGACGAGGGGGCATGGCCGAGTCAAGCATAACGGCCGCACGCCCAAAATGCACATGCGGAAAACCAGTTTGGTTGAGGGACTTTGTCCCATCTTAGGGGGGGAGGGATGTTGTGTATTGAATGTATTTGTAACCACACGAATGAGTGGATGTAACAATCTCCAATAGTAACACTGTAACCTTCTGTATGAGGACGCGAGCTAGTGGCCACCGGGGGCAGTAGCGAGCGCCCAGCTCACATGGTACACATTCCTCAAATGCCTTCAGCTGCGCGGGAAAGATTCCCGTGCTCACCTCACCTGGACAAGAAAGGCGTGACCAAGGATGACGTCACTTGGACAGTAGCCAATGCCTGTCGAAGAGCCATATTCAATTGTATAGCCACCTCATAAAAGGAGCTGTTTGTCCGCCATTACCACATGTTCGTACTGTACTCCTTGCAATAAAGATGTGCTAGGCTAGCATACAGCCGTTTCCATTGTCTTGATTCCCAAACACTAAAAAATGTGAGGGAGAACAACACTAGAGGAAGAGGACGAAGATGTTTGATTTTTAGTTTTGAGATGACTTCAAACCCTCGGCACCCATCTTCACCCATTCCTAGCTGTAAGGATGGGAATTTCAGATTTCTTCCTGCTCCTGTCCTGATATGAGCTGGGACTTTTCTTTCAAAACAGGAAAAGTTAGGCGGTGCTAAACTGCAAAGCCTTCAAGCTTAGGCCTTTTCTCCCAGATGACCCATACTTAGGTTTGTGTAAAATGTGTGCCTAGCAGCTCAAAAGCAAGAAATTACAAGTACTGTAGATAAATTGGTACCACATTGGCTGGAAAAGCAACAGCATAGAATCCCCTCTCAATTCTATGCCAGGAGCATTTTACAGTTTCAAAACAGTAGAATAATTCCTTTACCTCATTGCCAGGCATGTGGGAAAAAGTGTTCAATAGAGGAAGGGGAAAGGAATTTGTGCCAAAGGCACAAACAAATTGTGATGAACGCTCACCACAAATGTGTATGACATTGAAGACAGACATAGTAGGATAATTTAGATCTATATCTTCTACGTTGATTTCAAACTTCCTTTACCTGTAGGGCAATCTAACTCATGTTTCAAAATCTGCAAGAAAGGCGTGCAGGCATTAATCCACCTAACTGCTGAGTTGGTGTATTAATTTCCTAGTAATATGGATAGTGTATATTAATAAGGGTGTGAATATGGCAATACTGATGTGCAGTTGGCAATTTCCCTTTTGGCAGGATTCTCATGCATCTAGCAGCTGTGTGCAACAGCCAGAATCTCAGCAGATAAAACTTTGCCTAACCTGGAGGTGCAAATGTTACTAGAAACTGTTAGACGCAACATGTCTGTGAATATTATTTTCCTGGGAACATTATGGGAGTGTGTTGTTGCATCCAAGATCTGCTTGTGAACATCCCATAATCGCATGATTGGCTGCTGTGAGAAAAGTGTGCTAGACTAGGTCAGCATTAGACCTTTCAGGTGAAGTTCTTGTGTTCACCTTTTGAATAAATGCCTACTACTACAAAGCATAGGGTACAGGCAATACTACAATTTAACCAATTATAAAGTGATTTGAAACAATTCAGTAGGCAAGGTCAGTGAATGGAAAGCTGCACTCTACTGGATGAAAGTTACACTTGGTTGGGTAAAGGTAAAGGTCACCCTTGCTTGAAAGCCAGTCGTATCTGACTCTAGGCTTCAGTGCTCATCTCTGTTTATAGCCAGAGAGCCAGTGCTGTCTGAGTCTGCAGATGTTTCCGTGGACATGTGGCAGGCATGAGTAAACACTGGAGTGCACAGAACACTGTTTGCCTTCCCACTGAAGTGGTACCTATTTATCAACTTGCAATTTTTTGCTTTCGAAGTGCTAGGTTGGCAGGAACTGGGACAGAGACGGGAGTTCACTCCGTCATGCAGCACTCGGGTCTCGAACTGCTGACCTGCAGACTTTCCAATCATCAAGTTCAGTGTATTAACCACTATGTCACTGCAGTCCCTTTCACACTTGGTTACTATTCAAAAGTTTGTGCAAAAGAAAGAGAGAGAGAGAGAGAGAGAGAGAGAGAGAGAGAGAGAGAGAGAGGTGTTTTAACTTCATTCTGAGCTGGGCCTCTGAGAGGAGGTTGTTCCAAAAAAACAAACAAACAAACAATTTTAAACTCTTTGAAGAATGTTGTATGCAGGTCAAAGGATGACTGGATGATCCAAATTGCAGTAACAAATGTGCAAATCATTGTCTCCTTTACTCCCTGTGAGTAATAAATCTTACAGATCTTATAGTTAATGATGCAGGAAACACTGCCTCTGCCTCACCTCCTTCCCACACATTTCAAATCTTGTTCTCTAAACATTTAGATACAGCAACTCCCTGTTAGCCACAGCATTGTATAACAAGGGATTCAAACAGATGGCAGCAATGTCTGATTTTACAGCCTAAGATTGTTTTCTATTCCATAGACTTGCTGCATGAGATCAGGCTCAACAGGGCAAGATGCAGGACCACCCCCCTCACTCCCAACTGGGATGATGGCCAAACCCCACAGCACCCAGCTAAACACCAGCCAGATTTCAAAATGAACATGAAAAGCAGCAGCACAAAGGCTGTGCTTAAATCACGGTTAAGTAGTAGTGAGGAACAAGCTCTTCTGGAGTTCAAATGAGATACAAGAAGGGTCTTTTATAAGGCCTTAATGCTGGGAAAGGGTTTGATCTTGACTGAAAGCACATTGCAATCTCAATGAACTACAAAGGCAAAAGGATTAGGCTGGCCCAGATTGATTTTATTAAAAACAGCTTCAGGGTTCAGCGACAAATATCTTGCTTGGCAATTTCTCATTTCAAAAGGAAATAGCACTGGGACAGGATACTAATTTGACACCAGCTAAAAATGAGAACTGAGGATCCACCAAAGTACACAAAGTTGCAAGACCTTCCAAAAAGGCATGAATTGCATATCTGCCAAGTATCCTGGATTGGCCGGGATTTCCCGTATTTCCACTCCGCTTGCTCCACTTTCTCGCTGCCTTCCTGTAATTTGACCGACAGGGAAAGTAGTTACTGTGCATGCGCATATGCGCAGAACCCTTCTGCGCATGCACAGAACCCTTCTGCATAGGTCCTGTATTTTCCAGAGCCGCATTTGATGGGTATGGAATTGCCTGCCCAGTGCCTAGCAAATCCAAAGCCCCTTCTAGAGTGGAAAGCCAACCTCTTGACTGCTCCATTTTTCAAGCTACACTGATTTTTGAGCTGAGTGGTTTTGTCATAACATAGCTCAAATCAATAGTGGCCTGCTAGTGGCTTTTTTCCTGCAGAAAAAAAACACACACATCACATACTTCTGCTGCCAGGTTTGGGGAAGTTTTGCCCATGACATTTGTCAAATGAATGGACTCAGTTTACTTTGTTTGGATCGTAGCGGCAAGTGTGATATTCGCTGCTGCAAAATTGGTAAACAAAGGCCACAGGAGAGGAGATTGAAGAAAAGCTACCGAACATGGTTCAATTTTTCCTATGATTACTGGACTCAAAATGGTTGCTGCCTCAACTTTCTGTTCTCTATTTGTCTGCCTTCTAAGAATTAACTCACCCATCATATCTCTTTCTAATCTCATGATTCAGAGGTTGCCAGATCCAGAAGAAATAGTACCCTGAGGCCATATTTGCAGCTGTGGTTTTCCCCTCCCTGTCTTGCTCTCACACATGTTCTCTGCATCCAGTCTTTTCCTCCATCATTTGTGGAGCAAAGTTTAGTGCTCTTAGCTACTGAACTACAACAATGTAAAGTGGACAGCTTTTTTATTCTCTCTCTCTCTTTCTAGCTCTCTCATACACACACAGCAGACATACTCCTTGTTGTGTACTGAATGTAGTGTGTTGAATGTATTTGTAACCACATGAATGGGTACAGGTAACACTGTAACCTTCTGTATGAGGACGCGAGCTAGTGGCCACCGGGGGCAATAGCGAGCGCCCAGCTCACATGGTTCACATTACTCAAATGCCTTCAGCCGCGCGGGAAAGATTCCCGCGCTCACCTCACTTGGACAAGAAAGGCGTGACCAAGGATGACGTCACTTGGACAGCAGCCAATGCCTGTCGAAGAGCCAGATTCAATTAGATAGCCACCGTATAAAAAGAGCTGTTTGTCCGCCATTACCGCATGTTCGTACTGTACTCTATGCAATAAAGATGTGTTAGGCTAGCTTACAGCCGTTTCCATTGTCTTGATTCCCAAACACTAAATTGGCGACGAAGGTGGGATATGGATTCCCACGGGGACAAGACAATATCACAGAAGCCAGTTTTCGACGTGACCCATCCCGAGCGATGGGACTGGTTTGAAATGCATTTCAAGAGTACGGTGGTGTATGCGGGCATCACCGACGCTGGGAAGAAGAAGGGTCTTCTCATCACGATGCTCGGGTTCCACGCCGTGCAAGCACTGATGGATCTGGTGGCACCACGAGAGGTGGACCAGGTTTTGGTGACAGAAATTCTGGGGGTTCTGCGGAATCATTTCAAGCCCAAGGTATCCTTCTTCTCTGCCAGGGCCATTTTCGCGAGGAGGGACCAAAAGCCGGGTGAGTCAATATCCGAGTATGCAGCGGCCCTCCACGTTTTGGCGACCCCATGCGAATGGCGGGAAATTCTAGACGTGGCCCTAAGGGACAGGATGCTCTGCGGGATGAGAGACGGGGAGACCCAGAGGAAACTCATGAACCGAGGCCACGACCTCACTTTTAAAGAGGTACTACAAGAGGCTCTAGCAGCTGAATCCACGTTGGCCGGGTACAAGCTTCTCAAGGCAAAGCCCCCACCAGTCGAGGCAGCTGCATCCGCCATCCAGGCGGCCTGGAGGGCGACCCCTGCCCCACGCTCGCCCACATCCTCAGAGGTTTCTGCCACCCCAGACTCCAGCGAAGATGAGGGGGTCCGGAAGGTCAGGAAAGGGCTGAGCGAGAAGAAGGGGAAGGGGGGGCGGCGCTGCGATGGGTGCGGAGCGTCCCACGAGAGGAGCAAATGTCCATTCCGGAAAGCTGAGTGCCACAACTGTGGGCGGAAGGGCCACATCGCCAGGATCTGCAAGCAACGCCGGGAAGAGAGTAAGCGCGCCTCGAGCAGCCGGGATGGCGTCGGCAGAGTCGGCGATGGCGGCGACGACCCAGAGGGGAACCACGTGTGCCTGCGAGTGCACGCAGAAGACGACGTGGCCGTCCACAGTGTGCCTCTAGGGCAACCACGTTTTTATGCTGAGGTACTGTTGCAAGGGGTCCCTGTTAAGATGGAGATAGACTCGGGGTCTGTTTACTCCCTCATTTCCCATAAGGAATTTTTGCGGATTCCCCCCAAGGAGCGACCCAAACTCAAGGAGATGGGGGAAACTTAAAAGATGTGCAGGGAAATGCGATTTCAGTATTGGGGATTGGGGACTTCGAGACACGGTACAAGGGACTCTGAAGGAAACTCCCCCTGGTAGTTCTAAAAAATGGGGGGTGTAATCTCTTGGGGACACAATGGTTCAAACCCCTGGACATCTTCATAGGCGGCGTCCATGCCATCGGGGGGGAATGAGATTCAGGCAGTGTGCGACGCACACGCAGAGGTATTCAAGAAGGGACTCGGGAAGTACAAGGGGCCCCCAGTTTCCTTCGACCTGGACCCGGAGGTCCGCCCAATGAGACTAAAACCACGTCGGGTTCCATTCGCCCTCAAGGACAAAATTGAGGCGGAACTGGACAAATTAGTGGGGCAAGGGATTTTAGTGCCGGTGGACTCTGCAGAGTGGGAGACTCCTATTGTTACAGTATTGAAAGCAAATGGGGAAGTGCGAATTTGCGCTGACTACAAGTGTACAATTAACAAGGCGATCCGCCCTAATGCCTATCCGGTGCCGGTAGTTAGCCATCTACTGGCCACTTTACATGGGGGAAAAGTTTTTGCTAAACTAGATCTGGCGCAGGCGTACCAGCAGCTTCCAGTAACCCCAGCCACAGCTGCTGCGCAGACCATTGTAACTCACAAGGGGGCATTCAAGGTGACGCGCCTACAGTTTGGCGTGAACTCGGCGCCGGGGTTATTTCAGTCTCTTGTGGAACGTTTGTTAAAGAAATTACCGGGGGTCTTGCCATTTTTCGATGACATATTGATATCTGGGGAGAGCGAAGCAGAACTGGCCCAGAGACTAGATAAGGTCCTCACAGCCTTCGAATCCGCAGGGTTGAGGTTGCGGAGGGACAAATGTGTGTTTCTGGCCAGGGAGGTGGAGTTTCTGGGGTTCCGCATAACTTCTGAGGGGGTGAAACCCGCTGAGTCCAAAGTCTCAGCCATTCGAAATGCTCCTCGCCCCACCGCGAAACCGGAGCTGCAGTCTTTCCTGGGGCTGCTGAATTTTTACCATTCCTTCCTGCCCAGGAAAGCGACGATTGCAGAGCCCCTGCATGGGCTGCTGAAGAAGGATGCAGTTTGGCGGTGGGGGGAGAAGCAGGAGCGGGCTTTCAGGGAACTCAAGCAACTCCTCTCCTCGGAGGCCATTCTAACCCATTTCGACTCAAAGAAGCCGGTAGTCTTGGTCTGCGACGCCTCACCAGTGGGGGTGGGGGCGGTCCTGTGCCACGTGCTAGAGGGGGGGCGAGAAGCCCCAGTTGCATTCTACTCAAGATCATTGTCCAAGGCAGAACGAAATTACGCCCAAACAGATAGGGAAGCTCTTGCCATTGTTGCGGGCACAAAGAAGTTCCATGATTTTCTGTATGGTCGCCCATTCACCATTGTCACCGATCACAAGCCGCTGTTGGGTATCTTCACCTCAGAGAAGCCCACTCCACAGATCCTCTCCCCCAGGATGCTTAGGTGGGCGATTTTTCTGAATGCATACAGGGGGGCGTTAGAGTACCGTCCCGGGAAAGAGATAAGCCACGCGGACGCCCTTTCAAGGTCTCCTCTGCCCCACCTGGGGGACCCAAAGTGTGAGGTAGAACAGGATAGCCAAGTCCTCCTCATTGAAGCCCTAGATGCACCCCCCATTTTGCCCAAGGAAATTGCTGCCGAAACGGCCAAGGATAAAACGTTAGCCCTTGTGAGATCCTGGGTACAGAAGGGGTGGCCCGCAGCTCCCCCCGCAGACGAGTTTGCGGCATTTTTCAGGAACAGGGTTGAGTTGTCCGCAGAAAGGGGGTGTCTGTTGTGGGGAGAGAGGGTGGTGGTCCCACAGGCATTGAGAGAAAGGGTGCTACGGCTTTTACATGTCAGCCACCCAGGGATTGTGCGCTCTAAGGCGCTGGCCAGAAGCTACTTCTGGTGGCCTCAGCTAGACGCAGACATTGAACACATGGTGAACACCTGCGAAAGTTGCAAGAGCTCTCGGCCTGAGGAGTCCCGCCTTCCACACAGAGAATGGGACACAGCTAGGGGACCGTGGTCCCGCCTCCACATAGACTTCGCAGGGCCATTCAGGGGTTCATTTTTTCTACTTGTGGTGGACGCATACTCCAAGTGGTTGGAGGTAATTCCAATGCGCAACACCTCATCAGCGGGGACTATAAAACAGCTGCGCAAACTGATATGCACGTTCGGGATACCTGACGTCATAATTAGTGACAATGCGAGTTGTTTCACGTCAGCCGAGTTCCAGGCGTTCTTAGAGTCCAACGCCATTCGGCACATTACCTCAGCCCCTTTTCACCCTGCAACAAATGGCCAGGCGGAACGTCTGGTGCGCACAATGAAGGAAGGGCTGCGGCGCATGGGTCCCGGGGATCTGGACCGGCAGCTCTGCCAGTTTCTGTTGGCATATCGAGTGACGCCATTGGCGTCGGGATACTCTCCCGCGGAACTCCTCATGAAGAGGAAGTTACACTCATTATTAACTAGATTGGATCCCACCCAGGTCGAGGATAGAGGAAGAAATATTGAGCACAGCCCCACCAAAAATTTCCAGATAGGAGAGCCTGTTCATTGCAGAAACTACGCCACCACTGGGCCAGCATGGGTGCCGGGGGTAGTCATTAATCAAACAGGACCAGTCTCATTCTGTGTCGAGACCAACACGGGTCTCCTCTGGAGAAGGCACGCTGACCAACTTAGGCACCGAGTGATTGGGGGGCCGGACAGAGGGGATCATCAGCAACGCTCAGCGTTAGGGTTCTCCTCCACCCGTTTAGACCAAGGGGGAGAAAACGTAGGGCAACAGTCCCAAACAGGGGGGGGGGGGAAGCTTAGGGTCAAACTCATATCCTTTTCATACGCCAGCTCTATCCAGTCCCTTGAAAGAGAGGAACGAGTTTGCCCCTGTAGTTCTACCCAGCCCCTCGAAGGAGGGAAATGAGTTTGCCACTGTTGCCCCTGAATTAGATTTTGAATTATCAAACCGGGGGGGTTTTTCGGAGTGTTCCCCCACCCGTCCAAGCGAAGAGCGGGGTTTTTCTTTAGCCCCTAGTGCCCCCGGTTTGTCCACATCCACGTCAGGAACCCTTCCTCCCCCTTCTCCTGGCCATCCCAAGGCGGCAAGCCCGCGGCGAGTCACTAACGAGTCATCCTCTCCAATTGCAGGACAAGAACCAGGAGGACTAACGGCCGCACGGCCAAAACGCACATGCAGGAAACCAGTTTGGTTAAGAGACTTTGTCCCATCTTAGGGGGGAGGGATGTTGTGTACTGAATGTAGTGTGTTGAATGTATTTGTAACCACATGAATGGGTACAGGTAACACTGTAACCTTCTGTATGAGGACGCGAGCTAGTGGCCACCGGGGGCAATAGCGAGCGCCCAGCTCACATGGTTCACATTACTCAAATGCCTTCAGCCGCGCGGGAAAGATTCCCGTGCTCACCTCACTTGGACAAGAAAGGCGTGACCAAGGATGACGTCACTTGGACAGCAGCCAATGCCTGTCGAAGAGCCAGATTCAATTAGATAGCCACCGTATAAAAAGAGCTGTTTGTCCGCCATTACTGCATGTTCGTACTGTACTCTATGCAATAAAGATGTGTTAGGCTAGCTTACAGCCGTTTCCATTGTCTTGATTCCCAAACACTAAACTCCTAGAAGACTTTGATCTACCGCATTAGTAGGTGAAAATTTGGGCTAGGCAACTTGATAGTTTTGCCGAGAATGAGCAAATCACTCCCAGAAGAGGAAGTAAAATGCACCCGTGCATGTGCAAAATGCTGCTGTAAATGACCAGCAGCTGTTGCACATGCATTTACAACAGCCACAGGTGCATTTATTATTATGCACATAGGTAAAGGTAAAGGTTTCCCTTGCTCGAAAGCCAGTCGTATCCGACTCTAGGATGCAGTGCTCATCTCTGTTTCTAAGCCGAAGAGCCAGCGCTGTCTGCTCCTGCAGACGTTTCTGTGGTCATGTGGCAGGCATGACTAGACACCGGAGCGCACGGAACGCTGTTACCTTCCCACCGAAATGGTCCCTATTTATCTACTTGCAATTTCTTGCTTTCGAACTGCTAGGTTGGCAGGAGCTGGGATGAAGATGCACATATGTGGGTGCATTTTACTTCCGCTTCTGGTGGGAGGAACCATGTGACCACCTGTGGCCCAAAATGTTTGGACACCCCTGGTTTACAGAGACACTTGAGGAAGAAGCTTGCAAATCATCCAAGCTTTATCTTCCACAAAAGCTTCTGGTTTTGCTTCAGATGCAAACTTCAAATAGTTTTCTTAAAGTTATTCCAGCCTTAGGATCCTAATGGTCTTAGGCGGTAACACCTAGATGCTCTGAGAAAAATAATGGAACTGCAGAGCTGGAAAAGATCCCATGGGTTGTTCAACCCATCTTCCTGAAGAAGCAAGATATCCGCTGCTAAAGCAAATCTGACAGATGGCCAACCACCACCCTTGCCAGGTCAGCTTCTTCTTATGATGAAGTGCTAAAGGCCGAGGTGTATAGCACAGTAGGAAGAAGCTAAATTCTAAGATTTAATGTTTTACCTTCAAATAGGGACTGTGGTGGCTCAAGTGGTTAAGACGCTGAACTCGCTGACTGGAAGGTCGGAGTTCACTTCCGGGATACTGCATGACAAAGTAAGCTCCCATCTCTGTCCCAGTTCCTGCCAACCTAGCAGTTCAAAAGCAAGAAACTGCAAGTAGATAAATAGGCACCACTTGGGTGGGAAGGTAAACAGCGTTCCGTGCACTCCGGTGTTTTAGTGTCTTGCACGGAAGACAAAGAAGGAGCTGCAGTGGGGGCTAAAACACAGGTTTATTTCATGATGGTCAGGATGAACATGTGGTAATGGCGGAGGTACAGCTCATTTTATACTGCAGTAATACATTTGAAAAGGGTTGCACAGTAGCTCATTGACTGCTACCTGCGTGACGTCATTCTGAGTCATGCCCATCTTCTTCCAGGTGATCCTTGCGCAGGAAGGTTCCCGCAGCTGCCAGTGATTGGGGAATTTGAACCATGTGAGCTGAACGCTCGCAGCTGCCCTCTATGGGTAGCTTGCTCGCGTTCCTTTAACAGCTGGGTTACATTATAATCATTGTCAGGTTACATTCATACATTCTTAAAGTAATACTGCTACATACACAACATTCTTCCCCCCTAGGATGGAATGAAGTCCCTCAACCATTGTGGCTTCCCGCATGTGCTCTTGGGGCGTACGACTGCTTGGCTGAGCTCAGGGGAACTAGAGACTCCACGTTCTGCAGACTCTCGTCCTGCAATGGAAAGGGGGGGACTCATTAGACGGGGACTCTGCGACAACCTTGCATTGGGAGAAAGGAACGGAACATGCAGCTGAGATGTGAACCCCTGTCTGTTGCTCATGGCGCCTGGGGACCCCCCCAGCACGAACCTCAGGACCGACGAGGAGACTCTTGTTGTCTCGCCCCGGTCTCTTGCGCCTGCAACCGGCGTACTTGCGCTACCCCCTGCTGCCTGACTCGGAGTTCTTGGGGATGGAGAGAGTGAACTTCCCCCTGCTGCCTGGTTCGGGGGCCTTGGTGATGGTGTATACTCTAAAACAAAAGGACTGGGAGGACTGGAGGTACCAGGGGCTGAACTAAAACCCCTCTTCTCGCTCGGATGGGTGGGGGACCACTCCACGACACCCCCCTGGTACGGTAACATAAAATCAAACTCATTCCACTCTTTCAAAGTATCCTCCTCCTCATCTGAGAATCCAGGGTATGCATTTGTACCCAAGGATGTCCCTGTATCTCCCCCTTGGGTTACGCGGGTGGGGGAGGACCCTAACGCTGACTCCCTTTCACCAGTAACTCGCCTTCTGAGTTGGTCCGTGTGCCTTCTCCAGAGTAGCCCTGTGCTAGTCCCGACCTTATATGACACTGGCCCTGTTTGCTCGATGACCGTTCCTGGGACCCACATTGGTCCCACGGCCGCGTAGTTTCTGCAGTGAACTGGGTCCCCTACTGCAAAACTTTTGGAGCTCCCTATCTCTATATTTCTCCCCTCATCCTCCACCCTGGTCGGATCCAACCGATCAAAAAGCGTTACTGGCCTCCTCCTCATGAGGAGTTCGGCCGGCGAAAGCCCTGAAGCTAGGGGAGTTGCCGTATAACAGATGAGGAACTGACACAGTTGGAGGTTCAACTCACCGGGACCCATGCGCCGCAGTGCATCTTTCGTAGTGCGCACTTGGTGCTCTACCTGACCGTTAGTGGTGGGGTGAAACGGGGCAGCGGTAATGTGCCAAATGGCATTTCTCTCGATGAACGCCTTGAATTCCGCAGAAATGAAGGTACTGGCGTTATCGCTGGTTGTGGCAGATGAGGTGTTCGACATGGGAATGACCTCCAACCATTTGGAGTATGAGTCGACTATCAGCAGGAACATGGACCTGTGGAAAGGGCCGGCGAAGTCGACGTGTACTCGGGACCATGGTCCGCGGGCCGTGTCCCATTCCCTATGGGGCAGCCGGGACTCCTCGGGCCGAGAGCTCTGGCAGCTCTCGCATGTGCCCACCAAATGTTCTATATCTGCGTCTATCTGAGGCCACCAGAAGTAGCTTCTGGCCAGTGCTTTGGAACGCACTATCCCCGGGTGGCTGGCATGCAGGAGCCTCAGCACCTTAGCTCGTAATTTCTCTGGGATGACTACCCGCTGGCCCCAGAGCAGGCAGCCCCTTTCAAGGGAAAGCTCTACTCTGCACCTGAAAAATGACTTTAACTGTTCCTCTGGGGGAGTTGTGGGCCATCCTTTCCTTACCCAGGAGCTGACTTGGGACAGGATTTTGTCGGCCGCTGTGGCTTTGGCGAGGTCTGCCAGAACGATGGGGGGTGAGTCGAGAGACTCAATCAGCAGGACTTGGTGGTCCTGCTCTACCTCGCATTTGGGGTCTCCTAAACTAGGGAGGGGAGATCGGGACAGCGCGTCCGCATGGGAGATCTCCTTCCCTGGGCGATAGACCAGCTCGTACTGGTAGGCGTTGAGGAAAATCGCCCAACGTAGCATTCTGGGGGACAGAATTTGTGGGGTGGGCTTGCCTGTAGTAAAAATTCCCAAAAGGGGCTTATGATCAGTCACAATCATGAACTCGTGGCCGTATAGGAAATCGTGGAACTTTTTTGTTCCCGCGATTATGGCCAGGGCCTCCCTAACTGGACTGGATGGGCTGTGGCCTGTTCCAGCAAGGCTGTTCTTATGTTCTTATCTGTTTGCGCGTAGTTTCGCTCCGCCTTTGAAAGTGACCTGGAATAATAGGCAACCGGGGCTTCCCGCCCACTCTCCAACACGTGGCACAGCACCGCCCCCACCCCCACTGGTGATGCATCACAGACCAAAACTACTGGTTTCCTCGGGTCGAAATGAGTCAGAACAGCATCCGAGGATAGGAGCGCCTTGAGCTCTTTGAATGCTTTCTCCTGCCTATCTCCCCACCGCCAAACCGCTTCTTTCTTGAGTAGCCCATGCAGTGGCTCTGCGACAGATGCCTTCCTTGGTAAGAAGGAATGGTAAAAATTCAGGAGCCCTAGGAATGACTGCAGCTCCGGTTTCGCGGTGGGGCGAGGGGCGTTTTGCACAGCCGCAACCTTGGACTCGGAAGGCTTGATGCCCTCCGGGGTTATCTTGAACCCGAGAAACTCAACCTCCCTCGCAAAGAATACACATTTGTCCCTTCTCAACCTCAGTCCCGCTTTCTCGAATACAGAGAGGACCCTGTCTAACCTCTTCACTAGTTCTGATTCGCTCCCCGCTGTTATCAATACGTCGTCAAAATATGGGAGCATGCCTGGAAGCCCCTTTAGAAGGCATTCCAAAAGGGACTGGAAGATCCCGGGGGCCGAGTTCACGCCGAACTGTAGGCACGTTACCTTATGCGTAACAATAGTTTGTGCAGCGGCGGCAGCTGGGGTTACTGTGAGCTGCTGGTACGCCTACGCCAGGTCTAGCTTGGCAAAACACCTCCCCCCATGCAACGTGGCCAGTAAGTGGCTGACCAATGGCACCGGATATGCATTTGGCCGAATGGCCTTGTTAATTGTACATTTGTAGTCAGCGCAAATCCTGACCTCCCCATTGGATTTTAAGGCTGTAACAATTGGAGTTTCCCACTCCGCTGAATCAACTGGAACCAAAATCCCCTGCCCCACCAATTTGTCCAGTTCCGCCTCAATCTTGTCCTTGAGGGCGAAAGGAACTCTTCTTGGCTTGCGACGTATGGGCCGGATTTCTGGGTCCAACTCAAAGGAAACTGGGGGCCCCTTGTAAGTCCCGAGCCCCTTCCTGAAAACGTCCGGGTGCGCATCGCACACGTCCCGAATTGGGTCAGTCTCTATGGCGTTAATGCCGGACAGTTCAATTCCCAGGGGAGCAAACCACTGGGTTCCCAAAAGGCAACATCTTCCCCCCTTGAGAACCACTAAGGGCAGTTTTTCTGTGTAATGTTTAAACTTCACCGTGAAGTTCCCCACCCCCAACACCGGGATCCCGTAGCCCTGCATGTCCCGTAAGTGTGACTTCATAGCCCGCAACTTGGGCTGCACATTTGGGGGAATGCGCATGAACTCCTTCTGGGACAGGATGGAGTAGGATGACCCCGAGTCTATTTCCATCCTCACTGGAACCCCTTGTAACAGTACCTCTATGTAGAAATGCCGGTGCTCCAGGCCCACGCGGTTCACGCCTTCTGCGCCATCATTGGCTGAGACCTTTCCGATGCCGGCTGCCTTGCATTGGTGTGCTTGAGGGTGTCTCGATGCGCCCTCATCCTCGGTTCACCCGCGCCTGCAGACCCTGGCGATGTGGCCCTTTCGGCCGCAGTTGTGGCACTCAGCCTTCCGGAATGGGCATCTCGTCCAGTCGTGAGATGCCCCACAGCCATCGCAGCGGTGGCTTCCTCGATCGCTGGTCTGGCGCCTCTCTCCACACTTCTTTACCCTCTGTACGTCGTCCTCCTCGCTGGAACAGGAGTCCGCCATCGTGGAAGACTCCTCGGAGGTTGCTGGGGTGCCTGCGGGTGACCGGTGTGCCCGCCAGGCCATTTCCGCCGAAGTCCGCCGGGCCGCTTGCACGGGTGACTTGGCCCTCTCAGGCATGGCCCCTCGGGACTTGAACACTCTGACCCCGCTTCTTGCTGCCTCGGCCGCTTGGGCCTCCCGCAGTACTTCGTTGAACATGAGGCAATGGTCACGGGTCATCAACTTCCTCTGGACCTCCTCGTCCCTCAGGCCACACAGCATGCAGTCTCAGAGGGCCGTGTCCAGGTCCTCCCATTGGCAATTGACAGCCGCCAGCCTGAGGGCCGCCGTGTAGGCAGATACGGATTCTCCCGGGTGCTGGTCCCGCCTGTGGCTGGAAAAATGAAAACGGGCGGCTGGAAATGCTCCCTCAGTAGCATCAGGATGCGGTCAATGGGCACCACGTCGAACTTCCGGGGAGCCACCAGGTTCATCAGGATGCGCAGCATGGCCAGCCCCACCTGAGCTAGGAAGTGCGAGCTCATCTTCCCCTCGTCGTCGATGCCTGCAGCATCCATTGCGTGCCAAAACTGGCACTCGTACAGCTCCCATTGTTCTGGATCGCTAATATCAAACTGGTGAGGTTTGATCTTGGGACACGCCATGGATCCCATCCTCGTCGCCAATTTAGTGTCTTGCACGGAAGACAAAGAAGGAGCTGCAGTGGGGGATAAAACACAGGTTTATTTCATGATGGTCAGGATGAACATGTGGTAATGGCAGAGGTACAGCTCATTTTATACTGCAGTAATACATTTGAAAAGGGTTGCACGGTAGCTCATTGGCTGCTACCTGTGTGACATCATTCTGAGTCACGCCCATCTTCTTCCAGGTGATCCTTGCGCGGGAAGGTTCCCGCGGCTGCCAGTGATTGGGGAATTTGAACCATGTGAGCTGAACACTCGCAGCTGCCCTCTATGGGTAGCTAGCTCACGTTCCTTTAACAGCTGGGTTACATTGTAATCATTGTCAGGTTACATTCATACATTCTTAAAGTAATACTGTTACATACACAACAGGTGTCTAGTCATAACGTTATTTTAGGGTTATCTGATGCATTATGTTTCACCCTCTGGGAAAGGAACTAACCACGTATGTGGCCGCTTTGCTTCCCAGAGGGCCGGAAGGTGAGTACAGAGACACCCTCCAGCCCTCCGGGAATCCAAGCTGCAAAGCCGCTAGGGCTGGTCTCTGCCTGGGAAGCGGCCATGCGCCTGGCCGGTTCCCTTCCCGGAGGGCCGGAGGGTGTCTCTGCACTCACCTGCCAGCCCTCTGGGAAGGGAAGTGGCCATGAGCCTGGCCAGTTCCCTTCCCAGAGGGCTGGTGGGTGAGTGCAGAGACACCCTCCGGCTCTCTGGGAAGGGAAGCGGCCAAGCGCATGGCCTGTTCCCTTGCATGCATCAGATAACGCTAAAAATTGGATAACGCTAAGACTTGTGGAACCAAGTTTTAGAGTTATCCGAGGTATTACTGTATCTGGAGTTCTCAGTAGAGTTGCTTAGCCACTATATTAGACCAGTACTCCTATAATCAGTTATAATTCAGTTAGGGTATATGGAAAATGAGCCTCTTGCAGCAAGTTGCAACTATACAGCTTTATTGAACTTGCAGCTAAAATGGACTCTCTCGCCAATGGCTATTTCATGTCCTGTTGTGGATGATATCCAGGTCAATCAATGGCAACCTGGTTCGCTGTTGCTAAATTGGAGTTTGCACATACAGTCGAGCAAGTAGCTGAATGCAACACTTTGTAAGTTGCAAAACCTAGCCCCCTTTGCCAACCAATAAATGAGATGGAATCACTGGTATAGTCTGGCTCTGTTTAAAGGCTCTTTGCACAATTTGTTATTGTCTCAGAGGGAAAAGAAGAACACAGCATGCAGCACTTATTAGTCCCACATTTCCTGTAAGAAACAGAGCCTTAATTACAATAATGAGGTTTTCATTCCTAACATATACAACCCCACCTATTTTTCTTTAGAACCTGTTATTTTCAATCATGGTCCTCAAAGAACTATCTAATTATTAGAACTTTGTTGTTTCTTACAGAATGTTGTGTGGTTTATTTTTTTCCATGAGGCTGGAATGAATTGAGGGAATTTGGAAAAAGAAGTGTTTAGCACAGTAGTTTCCTTGTTCTCCTATTATACAGCAAAATAGAATTATGAATGTTTCAAACATAAAATGATGTTGAAGCAATTTTCAGGCTATGTGGTAGAACCTTTAGGCTAGGGAAGAGCGGGAGTTGACAATGAAAATGTAGATACATTTTTTTGTATTTTAATTAAATATAATTATTTAAAAACATATAGATACAGTAGCTTTGTGTTCTTAATTAAATAGTAAGCAATAAATGTATTCATCTACAAAACCTGTAGGTGCTTGGATATGTATCTGAATTTAGAAAACTACTTTATCAATGTTGTCATTTCTACCATTAGGCCTTCTCACCAGCATTTTATGCTGATTTGTCACATACAGTATATAGATATTTAAAACTGTAAATAAAAAGTCCATTTACGTGCAATTTTTTTAGCGACAGAGGATGCTTCGGTGAGTTTTAGTTCTGGCCTAACATCATTGACAAGAGAGGGGCAACACCGCCTAGTTAAACCACTGAAGCCCCTGTGCCCCTATAAGGCTCTCACCTAGCAAGTAACAAAAACAATATTCCAAGTACTGGCTGCGGAGCTGGAGTTTGGGAGTTCAGTTCCTCTCTGTGCCTCCCAGGATAAGAGCCAGATTGTGAAGTCATGGGCAAGGTGCAATCCAGGGCTTTCCCAGAAGAAGGGAATGATAAATCTCTTCTGTGTACTCTCTATCTAGAAAACCCTGGAAAGGGTCACCATAACTCAGCGTTGACTTGATGACAAGATAACGTCTGCTTTAGTGTATTTTTAATTTCTCCTAATTTTATTTATCAGTGGTTGTCAAGGAAACATGCTCCATCTCTTTCTCTGCTGTCATATTCATAAACAGTTTCTAAATCTACACTTCTCAAGGAAAAAGAAGGTTCATTCGTTGTTGTCATTTATTTCTCTCTTGCAAATATCTAAGCTTTTGGGAAGAAATTCAAAACTTAACTAGGACTGTCATAGACCAGATAGCTTCAGCATTAGGCAGAACAGAGTGATGATTTATTGCTATCACCCTCAAGGCATTTTCCCTCAGATCCATCCTGTTATTTCTATCTCAGATGGTAGAAATGGTACCATCTACAGTACAGTACAGTACAGTACTGTTTTCCCTGTCACTTTCTTACAAAAACACAACAACAACATTGTTTCTTCAGGTCTCCAGATTTGCTTCTATCAGCCTCCTCTTGGTCTTACCTTCCATACTAGCATTTTGGCCTTTCTGGGCATTTCGCTATTCACCTTTGCTCAGGTACTCGTAACATTAATATTTCTTCTTTGACCTCTGAATGTTTACTTTTTATCTAAATCCGTAGGTTAATAACAAAAATAATTTCATGTCAGAAATTATTCTGAGTTGAAAGGATTTTTGCAGAAGAAACTCTGCTCAGTGAACGCCCAAACGAGGCTCCTTTCATGTCCCCAAGAGCTGGGACAGAGAGCTGGTGCTCAATCTGTCATGCAGTACCCGGGACTCGAACTGCTGACTTGTCAGCCTTCCAGCTAACAAGGCAAGCTTCTTACCCACTGAGCCACCGCAGCCCCTAGTAGGTTAACAATTTGGTACATTTTGATTTAAGATATGGCCCTCTTTAGGAATGGGGCATTCTAATACAGACCCCATGTCAGAGAATGATGGGAGCTACTGCTTTAGATAGCAGAATTGATGAAGCATGAAAGCACAGTCAACTGTTAATTATTCAATTTGTACCAGTGTTGTGCAGAAAATTTCTTTCCTGATAACTTTTACCATTTTCATTCAGCCTCATAGAAGAGAAATTGCCCTCCAAAGGAATTTCAGAGGAGATGATTTCAGAGAAATTATCTTGGTGAAAGTGCAAGATTGTTGTGCCTGTCCTACTTAATGAAGGGTGTGCATGTCTTTTCATTTGCTGTGCAGTCATCCCAATGACAGCCAATAGCCTTCCCAGTTTCCCACACTGCCATTAAAAGTAGGTGGGTGAAAGGGTGAAAGATGTCATAACGAAGCCCCTCCATAGGACTCTTTCTGGTCAGGAAGTGTGTGGTGCAAAGGAAGAGGCATGAAGAGATATGCAACAGAATTCATACAGAGAAATGTATCACATGTGGCTACCTTGCAGGTTATAGTAGTTTGAAAACATTACCAACTGAAGTTCTAAAGGGTCTTGAGAATAAACTCCTGTTCCACGGGGGGGATAAACTTTGGAGGAATTGGAGGACAAATTATGGCACTGCTGTAGGTTCATCTTTTTCCTGTAACTGAGCAGCCATGACTACAGTTTTTCACACACAGTCAAGCAAAGGCAAAATGTGTGCCCAAATCAACCTCCACCAATGTATCTCTTCCTCCGTAGGACAATGTGCACAGCTATGAACACAAATTAAATGGACATGTGTGTGTGTGTGTGTGAGAGAGAGAGAGAGAGAGAGAAAGAGAGAGTTTAGCATAGCAAAAGTATACTAATAAACAGACTTTCTGTACTGTCCAGTATGTACCAATAGCCAGCCAGACCTGAGATCTACTGCCTCACCAAGGATGGTATGTATAGCAACCACACTTTTCCTTTGCTTTTCCTCAGCAGCCTAGACTACTGACTGTTCATCCCAGAGGCCTATTCTATTATTGTCTTTTCCACATCATGGTAGACAAGGCTGCTAGTCCAGTTGTTAGAAATCTGAGAGATGGGATGTGCCCTCTAAATTTGGGACCTTGGGGCAAAGCCTTGGAGGCTGTGCTATACTTGATGCCCTGTTGGACACAGTGCCACCCTTCCTTATGCCTGCGGCAGGGCTTTTATGGAAGGAATATTATGTATAAATATCTGCATCAAAGACAAAATGACTGCAGTGCCTTTTCATAAACATATATTTGGGGAACAAGAAGAAGGTGCTGAATCCTGGAGAATTAGGGCACTGCAAATGCTAAGGGGAAAAAAATCAGAAGAAAGTTTTATAAGAGCTATTCTGACATTTCTCTTTTGTCTTTTCCTCACAGGAACAGAAGGTCACATTTGTAGAATTTATCAATCAGTGTCCTTATCCACTGCCCTAGAACATTGGTTTCCAAATCCAGAGATTCTTGGACTAACACTCCCAAAAGGGTTTCCCATCAGCTGTGCTGGCCAAGGTTTTTGGGAACTGTAGTCCCTGAGGCCTCAAGGCTTGGAACTATTGTCCTAGAACCGTGATGGTGAACCTTGGCACTCCAGATGTTATTGGACTTCAATTCCCAGAAGACCCTGTGAATCCACATGAATGGGTTTACTGCAATTCATCCGGCCAACACTGCCCTTGCCGTTCCTGGAAGCGGAAGTAAAATGCAGCTGTACGGGCGTGTTTTATTTCCGCTTCCGGGAGCGATGAGGGTGGTGTGGGCTGGATGAATTGCAGTAAACCCATTCGTGTGGATTCACAGGGGCTTCTGGGAATTGAAGTCCAAGAACATCTGGAGTGCCAAGGTTCGCCATCACGGTCCAAGAAGTGGATGGCATTGAGGAGGAAACAAAATGGTAATCTCATTGCCACCACAGTTGCTGTTGTTGCCACTTACAATTGCCACTGGAAAACTAAGCATCTTTGGAAAGATAAAAAAGAGAGCAAAGATGTACTATCTGCACAGCTAATGGTGAACTCACACCTCTGAGAAATGGTTGGAGAATTTCTACTTCCCATGGAGACATTGTCTCTGAATTTTCTTTTCCCACAAATAAGATAGGGAATTTCAAAAAAACCATTTTTACAGAGATGTAATCTCTAGAAGGTGGGGGGGGGGAGAAGAGATGAATGTGTACATCAAAATAACAAAGCTGTTGGGGGCTTGTGGTAAAATACACCTTGGTGGGTGGGTGGGAGAAGCACCGTTTGTTATTCTGTCACAGGTGCAACAAAATGTTTGTGGCTGGTCCTGCTTCCATGGTTTTGTTGTTTCCAATGTCCAGATATCTGACAGTGTCACCTGTGTGATTGTTGTGTATGTAACTGTATCACTTTAAGAATGTATGAATGTAACCTGACAATGATTACAATGTAACGCAGCTGTTAAAGGAATGTGAGCCAGCTGCCCATAGAGGGCATCTGCGAGCATTCAGCTCACATGGTTCAAATTCCCCCAATCACCAGCAGCCGCGGGAACCTTCCTGCGCAAGGAACACTTGGAGAAGAAGGGCGTGACTCAGAATGACGTCACGCAAGTAGCAGCCAATGAGCTACCCTGCAACCCTTTTCAAATGTATTTGTTGCAGTATAAAATGAGCTGTACCTCCACTATTGCCACATGTTCATCCTGACCATCATGCAATAAAGCTGTGTTTTAGCCCTGACTGCGGCTCCTTCTTTGTCTTCCGTGCAAGACACCAAAGTGATGCCCCTGAAAACTGCTGGCATTCTGAAGCAATGGATGGACCATGCAGGATTAGGCTGACCCTCTGCCTAGCAGTGGTGTGGATTTCACTCACAGTGTTTCAGAAGGTTTTCCTTTCAATTCCTGAAAGACCTAAGAATATTTCTAACTTTGCTTCTATATCCTTGAACAGCCTTTTGTTCTTGACCTTGTGCTTGGAGTGTTTTTCTATAGCAAAGTGATTTTTCTTTTTTAGTATTTTACACCTAGTTCTTGAAAATAGCAGTCTGTGGCAGTATGTATAACACTGCTTGTCAACAGCCTTTTTCAATCCCTTTGGAATGGCAATTAGCAGTCATTCTGATGGGTGTAGTAGATGACGTTTTTCCATTCTTCAGATGCAAAAAAAAGACATATTCACCTGACGCAAATAATATTGCTTAATGATCACTTTGGGATTACTGAAGGCTATGGCCCCCAAACACAGTGTATTTTTAAAGCTACTAAATCAGGAGTTCTCAACCTTTTATAGCCAGGGGCTGAGTTCCGCTCCCTCAGACAGCTTCGGGGGGCCGGATGTCCATTTTGCCCTTCCTCCACCACATGGCACTTGACTGCCGGGTGTGGTAGAGGCAGGGGGGACACATGAAATGGTGCCATGGGCTTCAGGTTGATAATCTCTGTACTATATGTTTTATGTTGTCAAGGCTGATTCTGACTTGTGTTGACCCTTTCCAATGTTTTCTATGTAGAGAATATACAGGTGTGATGTCTTCTGTGGTTACTCAGACTGTGCAGTTTGTCCATGGCTACACCATAGCTGTCAAGTTTTGGATTTGAAAATAAGGGAAATTTCCCGGACAAAACAGGAAACCTGTCAGCTATGCTTATCCTGTGCAGCCCTCCAGTGGTGACATTAGGGAATTGCAGTCCGACTGATACGGGATGCCACCGGGAAAGAGGGTAAAATATGGGAGGTTCCCGGCCAATACGGGACACTTGACAGCTATGGGCTACACAGGCTGGTTCTTCTCCTGGGAAAAACAGTGGGGAATCAAACTTCCAACCTCTAGCTTCACAGCTGTGTCCCAACATTTAGACTACCACTCTCCCAGAATCCTTCAGACAGTGTGGTTGTGAGTGGATGGGATGTTCTCGGAGGTTACTACCAATGTTGAAATTGGACAAAAGGTGTACTCTGCGTCTTGGTTAATTTCAGCTGTTCTAATAAGTACATTTGAAATTGGGGCTGAAGCCTTCTATCGCAATCTCATCCAAGCAATGATGTCTGAATAGGATTACAGTGGTTCCATCATATAGTTCTTTCCCTGGGGTGGGGAGGAGAGAATGCCTGCCTGTTTTTCCAGGCAGGAAAATGGGTGGAAGTGTGAGACTAGCTCTTAATACCTCCAGGAACCATACTGTTCTAAGATTCCCCCCTCCAGTGAAATTAAATGTATTTGAAGCCCAACTGTTAAATTACGTGCATGGATTGTTTTACCCTGAAGTTTAAAATAGTAACAATAAAACTGAAGCAGACAATCTCCTGGAGGCCACCGTCATTAATACCAAGAATAACTAAATGGCAAGGCAATTACTATAGCCATTTGGGGAATGAGAAGAAACGGATTGAAAAGTCTGTGAATATTTTTGCTGGCTTTCCAGTCACTTCATAAAATGTCTCCAAATTATGAAAAGCTGTAGTACAAGTCAAATAAAGGGTTCTCTCAAAATGCATTGCTGGCTTGCCAGGTGGATTCTCTTTCATTCAGTTTAGCATAACAACCCGCAAAAGCTTAATAGCCTGTCTAGTTGTCTCCTGCCAACCTAGCAGTTTGAAAGCAGAAATTGCAATTAGATAAATAGGGATCGCATTGGTGGGAAGGTAACAGCATTCCGTGCACTCCGGTGTCTAGTGATGCCTGCCACATGACCACGGAAACATCTGCAGAAGCAGACAGCGTTGGCTCTTCGGCTTTGAAACAGAGATGAGCACTGCACCCTAGAGTCGGATACGACCGGCTTTCGAGCAAGGGAAACCTTTACCTTTACTTGTTACCTTCTTCTGGCATTTAGTTAAGGAAGTTATCAATTGTTAAATACAATTCTGATGTCCATGTTTATCATTTTGATGGTATATTTACTGGTAAAGTGTGTTGGGATGATAACAATCTTGCATGCTACTGATGCTGGGTATAAGTGAGAGGGACTTTTGCAAGCTGAAGTGACTATGTCTTTTGCCACTAATTAGTAAAGTTCTTCCTGCCCCAGGTAGGAAGAACTTCCTGTTTACTCTTTTTACTCTTTCCTTTTGACCTTCTGATCATGCAGTCACATGGAGGCAGCTCCTGCACATGACGGAGACTGCATTTACTCCAAACTTTCCTTTATTCTTCTGAATGTAACTGGAAATTGCAACTGTAAGTAAAGATACATTTTTTGTACTTAAGAATGCTTCAAGAGTAATTTTTGAACTTATAAAGTGCTAGTGAGTGAAGGGGATGAGTTAATGAGAACTTGAGCTACTCTCACACTTTATCCATGCAATTGTTTTGTATGTGATACAAGTAGACCCTCGCACAACGACGTTACTTGGTTCCCCAACTAGTGTTGCTAAGTGAATTTTGTTGTTATGCGGGTTTCTATGGAGTTTCCCGCATAACAACATTTTTAGCGTCATTGTCCGGTTATTTTAGCGTTGTTGTCCGGGCAATGACACTAAAAACGTTGTTATGCGGGGGAACAAAGTGGGGCATAACAACGCGTTGTTAAGTGAAAATGATGCTCTACGAACGCGTTGTTATGTGAGGGTTGACTGTACTCTGCTACTATAGACAAGGAAATTCACCAAAATGATAATATTTCTCTCCAGGAAAATGGATATCAAGTTTGGATTCTGCAGGCAGGTACAATTTTCTCTAGTACACATACACAGATGGACAGAGGATGTCTTGGTTGTAGAATAGAAAGTTATTTTTAAGAAACAGGGGAAAGATGAAGATCTCATGTGGTAATACATAAATAGTGCTCCCATAATTTCTGATGGTTTCTCTTTTTTATCTGTTGCCCAATGATGATGAAATTCTTTTGTTTTCATTCTTCCCAAAGGTGCAGTATATATCAAAATAACTGATCAATATAGCCAAAATATACGATCTGAAAAGAAACAAGAGTATAAAAATAGAAAGCAATCACACTTGTATACTACCCCATAGCGCTTAGTATACTCTCTGGGTGATTCACAAGTTACTTAGCATTTTGCCCCCAACTTACTGGGTACTCAATTTACCAACCTCAGAAGTATGGAAGGCTGAGTCAACCTTGACCCCTGGTCAGGATTGAACTCACAACCTTTTGGTTGCAGAACAGCCCTTTAACATCTGCGGCACTAAGCAATGTACAGTATGCTGAACTTGTGGATTATTTGCACACAGTGTCTTAATTATTCCTGTCTCCCTTTTCCCAATCACAAAAACATGAACATTTCATTTCCACAGCCATCTGCTGTTATAGTGTCTACAAAAGACTAAACTTCCAGTTTTCCAGCCGTGGACCATATTCCCGAGTCTATAGCTTTAGTATGCTTAGCGGTTTCATACCCTTCATTTTTGTTCTTGTTGCTTTACACCAGGGGTGCCCAAACTACAGCCCAGGGCCCAGATCCGGCCCCAGATGTCTATTCACCCAGCGTTTTACTTCCGCTTCTGGGAGCAACCAGGGCTTCGCGGGCTGGATTAATTGGCGTCAGGGGTTGGATCCAGGCTCCAGGCCATAGTGACTGGCCCCCTGACTGGCCAGTGGCCTAAAAAGTTTGGGCACCCCCTACTTTACACTTTGCTTTGCTTTTTATAGTTCATTGTTTTTCTTGGTGAGTTCAGTTTCTGCTGCCCCCATGTTTTATTGAATCACTCATGTCTGCTTTCAAACTAATTGTAAAATGTATTTAACAGCACTCTCTTTTGCTGAGACCGTGCTTTCCTTGCCCTTCAGCAGTTTGTGATGCTCCCATCCCGTACCTGCTTCCTCTCAGCAAGCAAATGGCATTCAGATCATTTATTTATTTTTATTTATTTATAATTCAAATTTCTATGCTGCCCAATCAGGCAAACACGACTCAGGGCGGCTCACAACAGGATTAAAACATATATATTAAAAACAATTAAAACCCCAACATACCCACCCACCTATTAAAAACTAACCACATGAAAACTGCCCACATTAAAAAGATGGGGAGGCTTTATTTTATAAGCCAACAGGCGGTGGCCACTCTTCCATCCGGGCCCCACACTTGCCCCGCCAACCAGGTTTTTAATTATTTTCTGAAAGTCAGCAGCTTCATCTGTTCCCGCAACTCCACTGGCAGGAAGTTCCACAAGGCCGGTGCGGACACAGAAAAGGCCCTCCTTCATGTGCCAGAGAGGCGAGCCCCTCTGGCAGATGGAACAATTAGAGAGCCCCTCTGGTCAGCTCTGGTTGGATGGACAGACACTCTTGGGACGATGCGGTCTCTTAGGTATCCTGGCCCACTACCATGTAGGGCTTTAAAGATCAAAAACAGCACCTTGAATTGCACCCGGAGACAAACTGGCAACCAGTGCAGCTACTGAAGCAATGGTGAGGTGCGAGCATAATGCCCGCACCCCATCACCACCCAGGCTGCCGCATTCTGGACCAACTGTAGCCTCCGAATGGTCATTAAGGGCAGCCCCATGTAGAGCACATTGCAATAATCTAGCCTGGAGGTCACCAGAGCATGTGTGACCATGAGCTGGGAGTCCTGGTCCAGGAGCGAACGCAACTGACAGATGACACGAAGCTGTGCGAAAGCCCTTCTGGCCACGGCCGTCACCTGATCTACAAGTAACAGTCCTGAATCCAGGAGGACCCCTAAGTTGCATACCGGGTCTGTCTGGGGCAAAGCAGCCCCATCCAAGACCAAAGTTGGCAGCTCCCTGGATAACGCGGGACCCCCTATCCATAGCCACTCAGTCTTGGAGGGATTCAATTGTAGCCCGTTGTCCCCCATCCAGACCCCAACAGCTTCCAGACATCTGGATAGGACATTGACCGCATCACTGGGGTCCCCACGGGCTGAGATGTACAGCTGGGTATCATCAGCATACTGATGATACCTCACCCCATGGGAACGGATAATCTTGCCCAGCAGCTTCATGTAGATGTTGAATAGGAGAGGAGAGAGCCCTGAGCCACCCCATAAAATTGGGGCCTAGGGCTGGACCTCTCACTCTCCAACCACACCGACTGGGTCCGGCCCTCCAGAAATGAGGAAAACCAGGGTAACACAGTGCCCTGGATCCCCAATCCTTTGAGCCGTTCATAGCCAGTTGTCTCTTTTGATATTTTTTTAACACTGAGTACTACAAAGGTAATCAGCATTATCCAATCTTAGCAATATGCTTAGTGATACAGTTAGTCTTTGTAAGGTGTTAAAGAAATTAAAATAGCAATTTCAAACAGAAGTACATTTTCCCCAAAGCAAAACTTGCCCCCACCCCAAACCTTGCCCTCATAGTCTCTGAGCTCCTTCAGTTGCTGTTGCCATCATCATCTCCAGGGTAGCTGAATTTTTTTTTGAGGCCCTTCTTTCCTAGGCAAGGTGAAAGGGGCCCGAGACAGAGGAATGACAACTAGCTCTTGCAGGAATAAGAAAAAGATGGTCTCTTCATGAGGCTCTTTTATGATAAGATACTGACTCTAGATATATTGCCTACCATCTGTTATATGTTATACTTTCAGGTTATTTTTTAACTTCCCTATAATAACTGTGTGAAAATATTTTCCTTTTCAGTGAAAAATCTAGTTTAGAAAAACTAGAAGTATACCCAAGGGTGTTTGTTTAGGTTCTGATTCTTGTAATTCACCAGTGGTATACATATATATATCTTTGATTTTGTGACCTAGATGGCTTACAAAGCTAAAAGAAAACATGAACAAAATTGAGCAAGATAAGAACAAAACAGAACATAAGGATAAAAAGGAGTGGTTCTTCTTCCTCTCTCTCTCTCTCTTGGTACAATAGAAACAAGGTCATGTCTAACTGGATTCTTGGTCATTATTCAATTTCAATGGTGTGGTTGTTGCAAAGGTATAAAGACCATCTCAAAATTCCCTTGGTAGACTACCAATAGATCAAAGAAAAATTTAAGGGAACAACTTTAGGCAATGATAAAAGGAGATAAATCTCTGTGGCTGAAGGGAAGTGATCTTACAGTTCCACATGACATTGTTAGCATAGCAGAAGAGATTATATTGCATTTTTCCAATACCCCCTCATGAATAAAATAGTAGGGTGAAGGACTAGTGTCCTGTAATGTTAGCATACTGAGCAAGAAGATCTGACCTCAAATCCTTACTTAACTGCAAAAGTTCACTCGAAGACCTTGAACTAGCCACTCTCTTTCTGTTAACATAGCTCACAGTGTTCTTGGAAAGATCTAGGCCCTGTTAAATAGTTGACAAGATAAAAATGCAGTAAATATACAAACACACTTCATAACATGGGGCACAGAAGCTTAAAGAATGTTCGTCAAATTCATTGTTATTGCCAGTTGTGGAAAACTCTTGACAAGGCATTTCGAAGCCCTGCAACCTTTCTCATCTGTAGCTGACATCGATACAGAAAGTACTATTTGTTCCTGTCCATGTATCTTCAATATGCACAAAATGTCTGTTCACAAGACTAATAGCATCCTTTCTGTCTATGGAGCGCTGCACACAAACACAGCAACTGCAGATAATCTAGTGGATGGTTAAAAAAAACCAAACAGAGAAAAATCACTAATATTGAGACACTTCTAATCACTAAAAAAATCCATGCAAAAAAAGGGGCAAATACCATCATTTTATACATGTGCATTAAAGCAGATGTGTGTGTGTGTGTGTGCAAAGCTATTTTTATGGCCACAGAGACTACCCCCTTCCCGCCATAAATGGCAAATTCCTATTTTCTATTCCTGTAAATCATTGTGAGTGGAATTTTTACAATAAAAAAGGAGGCACAGCCCTCAGGCACAAAAATTGACACAGGTAGTGGGTGTCAAGCAACAGTGGTTTTCCTTTTCTGCCCATCTTCAGTACTGGTGCAGCCCTTGGATGGGAATTATATCCCCAGGCCTCCTGAAATTGCCTTTTTTCCTGTTATTATTTCTCTCTCTCTCTCTCTCTCTCTCTCTGTGCGTGTGTACTCAAATTCTCTTAAGTTGCACAGAAGGTATTCTTGATCTCCTTCACTTCTCTGGCCAGAATCAGCACAAAATGCTTATGCCACTCACAGAAGAATAATTTTGCATGAAGAACACAGGTGTCGTACTGGCTAAATTGCTGTACTGCAGCCAAAACATTGTGAGTTCTATCCTGATGAGGATCAAGGTTGACTCTGCCTTCCATCCTTCCAAAGTTGGTAAAATGAGTACCTAGCATGTTGGGGGTAAATGCTAATTAACGTGTGAACCACCCAGAGAGTGCACTAAGCACTATGGGGTAGTAGTAAAAGGTAAAGGTCACCCTTGCTTGAAAGCCAGTCATATCCGACTCTAGGGTTCAGTGCTCATCTCTGTTTCAAAGCCGAAGAGTCAGCCCTGTCTACCTCTGCAGATGTTTCCGTTGTCATGTGGCAGGCATGACTAGACATCGGAGTGCACGGAACGCTGTTTACCTTCCCACTGAAGGGGTCCCTATTTATCTACTTGCAATTTCTTTCAAACTGCTAGGTTGGCAGGAGCTGGGACAGAGGACAGGAGGAGCTCATTCCGTCTTACAGTACTCAGGAATTGAACTGCTGACCTCCCGCCTTCGAATCAGTATCTTAGCCACTTGAGCCTCTGCAGTCCCATGGGGTAGTATACAAGTGCAATTGCTATTGCCCTTCATCCTCATGTCTGTGGACGAGTTAAGGGAAGAGCTACATCCACTATGACTTGAAACTGGAGTTTTAAGGAGAGCCGACTGACCTAACATCTCTGAAGAGACGTTCTTGCTCTAAGATGAGAATGTCAACCATTTTCCCTTCTGGTAGTTAAAAAGAAACCTCATTCACCGTCATGCCCTTGAATCATTATCACTGCTGCAAAAGAGAGACAACAGTGACATTTCGAGAAAACTTACTGTGTTCTTGTCCAGCTTTTCTTTTAGTTTTGTACGTGGGGCCAAGTTCTATTTTGTTGTTGTTGTTGTTATTTGTATTTCTGCATTTTCGAACACACACAACAAAAACACACATATATTATTATGAACTCTTTTAATTGAATTCCATGGATGACAACATAGCAGTCTTAAAGATTAATGACTTAATTTGGTAGACAACAAAAATGCAAAGTAAAATTGATGGCATTAATTGTTTCTTTGAGAGCTAATCTTGTTCAGCAATATCCTGGTGTGCACTCTCACGTTAGAACATCCATGGTGGTCTCGTCTGGTTCTGTTTTGAAGCTTTGGCACGTTGGCATTATATTAGATTTACTTTGAAAGCAATTTCCAAGTCTCTGGCTGACATTAATTGTACAGAGTTTGTGACAGAGAAAATGATGAATGGGTAGGCTTTTTGGAGTGGAAATCTTGGCTATTATTAGATCATTCAGGAGAAAGAGATGGAGCATGAAATAGAAGATGAAAATGACCCGTTGCACTGGGCTTGAATTTGGAGAAACATATCTGTTTCCTACCAGAATGTTGCTAAATGTACACAATATATTTATCCCTTTGGACCAGTGGTTCCCATTGTACATTGGCTGATCAGTGTTTTGGGGAATTGACTTAGGCTTCTGGGACATACCTGTCAAGTATCCTGTATTGGCTGGGAAATCCCATATTTTACCCCTCTTTCCAGGTCCTTTCCGCGACCACCCCATATTTTAATGGCCAGAAAAGGGGTTACTGTGCATGTGTGCCCGTCAGCGGAAATGGTGTGCATGCGTGAAGGCAGTGGTGGGCATCAGCAGGTTCGGACCAGTTCGCCAGAACCGGTAGCAGATATTCTGGCTGGCCACGCCCACCCAAGTTTTGAAAGAAAGTAGTCCCAATTCAGGTGCAACACAGGGTTTTCCCCCTGGCCACACCCACATACCACACCCACAGTGTGGTAGCAATTTTTTTGGAGCCCACCACTGTGTGAAGGGGTTACTGCAGCGGTGCGCATGTGCAAAGGAGTCACTGGGCATGCACAGTAACCCCTTCATGCATGCGCAGCGCTGCAGTAACCCCTTCGCGCATGCGTGCCCATCAGACGCAGTGGTGCTTGCCATTTTTTTCACCACCGCAACTTGACAGGTATGTTCTGGGAACTGAAGTCCAAAAACCAAAGGTTGGGAAACACTGCTTTAAGACATATCAACATATCACCAGCTTAAAGGAAAACTGACACTCTGCTCTCAGTGTCAGACAGATTTCATTTCTGAAGTTATTTTTCACATTTATATCTTGTCTTTCTCCATTAATGAAGTTCATGTTGACAAACAACACATAAAATATCCCTGTAGTCTCCCATTTCAATATTGACCAACCCTATTTCTGCTTAACTCCGGCTCCCTCATTGCTCAAACCCAAACCTGTCTAGGTCTAGTGAAGTCTGTTCTGTTTGACCATACATCCTTTCAGCCTATAGAGCTGGGCTTTGATTTGTATAGATGAAAAGTGATGTGAGGACTTACCATATCTAGAAATGGTATAAAATAAAATAAAAATCCTAAACTACTAACATAGGCATTAAAGAAGCATATCAAAGCAATGGAATTTGGAAGTTTTTCTACTGATGTTGTGAATAATCCTTTTATTTATCTAATGCAGCAACTCTGTTAGCACTCTTTAACATGCCCTGGAATATGTTTAATAGAATTATTTTAAGAAGTTTCTCAGGAAATGTATATAAGATGCTCTAATGCTAACAAACTACATTGTTGCAAAGGCATGTTAGTCTATGATTCATCACTATAACTGCACCCTTAGGTAATGCTTGATCTTCAGCAATTAGTTGAACGCATCTATGTTGTGAAAACCCCCTTTCTATTTTTTGTAGATCAATATGATATAAAAAAAACACAGCTACATATCTGGGTGAAATATTGGAAGCCCTACTCAACGTCATTTATTTCTCTGCTGCGCAAATGTTATTACTTCTGTCATCTAGGCTGGCCAATGTTACAACCAAGTAAACCTCTTGGAAGGCAATAAATTGTTTCACTTGACATTTTCCACTAACTTCTATCTTTTTCCATTCCTTGAGGACACCGACATGATAAATACCATGTGATTAGAGCTGAAAGTATTTTTCTGCTTGAGAATTTAGAGTTCAGAGTCATCCCATTCTTAAGTCCTGAAGGTCAATCACAAAGCAGCAAGTTAATTTGCTAATTGTCTGAGGTGAGAAAAGTTCCTACTGCTGGACACTCAGAGACTTACCGCAGTAAAAGAACTTCCGCTTCAAATGATGTATTATTTGTGTCGGTTTCTGCCCTCAAACTTCTCTTTCTTATTCCACGGCCACAGAGTTAGCCACACCCACAGTGTGGTAGTAATTTTTTTGGAGTGCATCACTGGTTGTACCCCTAGAAAGGTGTGTGGCAGTAATTCCTGCAGCTTTCCATCCTTCACAGGAACTGGATTCAAACAAGTGAGGTTTGAAATGTGCATGAGTATTCAGCACAATCACATCTAACTCAACCCCAATGATGGTGGAAGCTTCACTACTTAGAAGAGTATAAAAATGTAGTTACTGACAAAGAAAGAGATTTCTAATCACTGTACCTGAGTGACTAAGTATAACTTGGTCTTAGTGTGTCACTATTTGTTTTCACTGCTAGCTGTGTGCCTTCTTGTCACACACCCTACAACCACCCCTGTTAGCAGCAGGACACATGGACAGGTACTTGTTCTTTTCAGCAATATCAAGATTAGAAATGTTATGAACCAAAAAAGACAAAGGTTTTAGAGACAACAGCCAAAGAATTGTTATAAAGGGAAAAGGCCAAGGATATGCTCTGTCCAAATCATTAACAGAAGTGAATTTTGATCTTTTTGACCTAGTTACCAGCATGCATCCAAGAAAATTCCATACAAATGTGAGACTTGAAGGTAGGGGGTTGGTACACTGAAATGTCTTTCTATACTCTTAGTTGGTCCCAGGGATGGAAGTTAACCTTTTCTGCAACTTCAGTCTATATTTTCAGAGGTTCATGCTACTAATTGCTGGTTTTGAGTTCTAGTTGTTGGTTTTTTTATTACTTCTATATCCAGGGGATTGCAGTGTCTCAAGTGGCTAAGACGCTGACTTTCTCAGTTGAGTGTCTCTGAAGGAGGATGTAATCTGAAATTTGAAATGCAACAGACTTAACAAAATGGAGCTTATATGTACCTAGGTACCTGTTGTGTTCTGATGGTTTTTATTGTACACATGGATTACAATGTAACCTTGCCTATAGCAACAATGTAACCTTCAGCTGTATCATATAAACCCTGTAATAGGACGCGAGCTAATGACCACCAGCTGGCAGCAGCGAGCGTCCAAGCTCTCTTGGTCCAAACTCATCAAAGGCAACAGCGCGGGAAGTTTTCCCGCCACCACCTACACCTGGACAAGAAGGGCGTGACCTGCAATGACGTCACGCAGACAGTAGCCAATGGGCTACCATGGCACCACGTTCAAATGTGTTACTGCTGTATATAAAGAGCTATCGATCCGCCATTACCTCATGTTCCCTCTGTCCACGATGCAATAAACCTGAGTTAACCCAGCCCGAGGCTGTGTCCTGTGTCTTGGTTTGCATACACCAAATTGGCGACGAAGGTGGGATGATGGATCCCCACGGAACAGCCAGGGCACAGAGCGGTTTCAACATCACCAAACCGCAAGACTGGGAGCTGCTTGAGATGGATTTCCAGGCGGCCCTGGTGGAACTCAGAGTCAAAGGAGAAGACGAGGAGAGGAAGAGGGCCATCCTCACCAGAATGCTCGGGATGGAAACCAAGCGGACGCTGGTGGGCATAATTGCTCCGAAGAAGGTGAGCGACTTTAAGGCGAGCGACATCATGAAACTGCTGCGAGAGCGGTTCTGCCCCTCGAGGGCAATGTTTCCCGCTCGGAGCGCGTTTTGGAGGCGAGTCCAAGCGCCGGATGAGTCGGTTGAGGCATTCGTGGCCGCCATGAGGGTAGCCGCCGCCCCCTGTAAATGGGGCGATATCCTGGAGTTGGTCCTCAGGGACGGCGTGTTGTGTGGCCTGAAAGACAAGGAGGTACAGCGCAGCTTGATGAATAAGGAGCCGCCACCCACGCTGGCAGAGGTCATAGAGGCCGCGGAAGCCGCAGAGTCCACGAATGCCGGAGTGGACGAGATGCACCAGTGGCGTGAGTGGCGTCCTAGAGCCGGCAAGGCGGAAAATTCGGTGCACGGGAAGACCGGACAGTCGGTGCACGCGACTCGACGGGCCTCAAAGTCGTCTACGGAAGGCAGCGACGGCGAGGAGGTCCAGAAGGTCCGGAAGGGTGGTCGACGCTGCGAGGGTTGCGGAGCGGCCCACGAGCGCGCGAGATGCCCGTTCAGGAAGGCCGAGTGTTACACCTGCGGCCGTCGGGGGCACATCGCCAAGGCGTGCAGAAAGAGGAAAGAGGGCCGGAGGCAGTCACAAGACCGCGCAGCCAGACCGGACCGTCCAGCGAGGCCCAAAGATGGCGCCCAGACCACGAGGAAGCAGGACGGCGTGGGCCGCGTCTCGGACGGCAGCGAGGACGACGCCTCAGTGTTCAGCGTGTCCGCGGGACAGTCCCATTACTTCGTTGAGGTATTAGTACAAGGGGCCCCTATTAAGATGGAAATTGACTCGGGGTCCTCCTATTCCATAATTCCCCAGAAAGAGTTCCTGAAAATCGACCCCCACGTGCGGCCCAAGCTTAAAGCGTTGAGGTCCACACTACGGGACGTACAGGGAAACAGCATTCCAGTGTTGGGGGTCGGGAAATTTCGGGTCAATTTTAAGAGACATTCTGCGGAACTGCCCCTAGTTGTCCTCAAAGGGGGAAGCTGTAGCCTCCTAGGGACACAGTGGTTTCAGCCCTTAGGTTTGTTCATAGGGGGAGTGCATACCGTGGGGGGGGACCCAATACAAGCGGTTTGCGATGCGCATCCTGACGTTTTTAAGAAAGGACTCGGAAGGTTCAAGGGACCCCCTGTAGCTTTCGACATAGACCCGGAGGTCCGCCCGATAAGACTCAAACCACGCAGGGTGCCGTTCGCACTCAAGGACAAGATAGAGGCGGAACTGGACAAGCTGGTGGGCCAGGGGATTCTTATTCCTGTTGATTCCGCGGAGTGGGAAACTCCAATTGTAACAGCTCTAAAGGCTAACGGGGAGGTGCGCATTTGCGCTGATTATAAGTGTACCATTAACAAGGCGATCCGCCCTAATGCATACCCGGTGCCAGTGATCAGCCACCTTTTGGCCAGACTAAATGGGGGGAAGTGTTTCGCTAAACTCGATTTGGCACAAGCCTATCAGCAACTTCCAGTGACCCCCGCCACGGCCGCGGCACAAACGATAGTTACACATAAGGGAGCGTTCCAGGTGTCGCGGTTACAGTTCGGCGTGAACTCGGCACCCGGCCTTTTTCAATCGCTCGTGGAACGCCTCCTAAAGGGCCTGGAGGGGGTGTTGCCTTATTTTGATGACGTGTTGATAACAGGGGGGAGTGAGGCTGAACTGGCGGAAAGGTTGGACAAAGTACTGACCGTGTTCGAGAAAGCGGGGCTGAGATTGAGGAAGGACAAATGTGTGTTTTTCGAGACCGAGGTCGAATTTTTAGGTTTCCGGATCACACCCGAGGGGATTAAGCCGTCTAAATCCAAAGTAGCAGCCATTAAAAAGGCCCCTCGCCCCACATCCAAAACCGAGCTGCAGTCCTTCCTGGGGCTCCTCAATTTTTACCATACATTCCTCCCGCGGAAGGCGTCCGTGGCCGAACCGCTCCACCGGTTACTTAAAAAGGAGGAGCCATGGATGTGGGGTGACGAGCACGAGAGGGCGTTCAAGGAGCTAAAGCAACTCCTAACATCTGAGGCAATCCTGACGCACTTCGACCCCAAACGGCCAGTGGTCCTAGTCTGTGATGCATCCCCGGTGGGGGTGGGGGCGGTGCTTTGCCACGTGTTGGAGGACGGAAGGGAGGCCCCGGTAGCGTTTTACTCAAGGTCCCTGTCCCAAGCCGAGCGAAATTACGCACAAACCGACAGAGAAGCGTTAGCAATAGTAGCGGGGACCAAAAAATTTCACGATTTTTTGTATGGCCGCCCGTTCAAAATCGTGACCGATCACAAGCCGCTGTTAGGGATTTTCACGGCAAGCAAGCCCACGCCACAGATCCTGTCCCCGAGGATGCTGCGATGGGCTATTTTTCTCAACGCGTACCAACATGAGTTGGAGTACAGGCCCGGAAAGGAGATCAGCCATGCTGATGCGCTCTCGAGATCCCCCCTGCCCTTGTCGGCGGACCAAAAGGCGAGAGCAGAAAGAGACCGCCAGGTATTGCTAATTGAGGTTTTAGACGCACCCCCAATAGTACCTGCCGACATCGCTAGGGCGACAGGCAAGGACAGGACGCTGGAGAAAGTTAGTTCATGGGTGCAGAAGGGGTGGCCGGTTTCGTCCCCGAGTACAGAGTTCGACCCATTTTTTAGGAAAAAGCTTGAGTTGTCCCTAGAGAGGGGGTGCCTTCTGTGGGGCCAACGGGTGGTGGTCCCTGCGCCCCTGCGGACGAGGGTGCTCGAACTGCTGCACGTCAGCCACCCGGGCATAGTTCGTTCAAAGGCGCTAGCCCGGAGTTACTTCTGGTGGCCACAGCTGGACGCGGACATTGAGCACATGGTCGGCACTTGCGAGGCTTGCCAGGAATCCCGACCTGAGGCGGCCCGTCTGCCGCATAGAGAGTGGGACACGGCAAGGGGGCCGTGGTCCAGGGTGCACGTGGATTTCGCTGGCCCGTTCCGAGGGACCATGTTTCTCCTGGTGGTAGATGCGTTCTCCAAGTGGCTGGAGGTTATCCCAGTAAAGAGCACGTCCTCCGCCACGACAATTAGCCGGCTAAGGAGAGTCTTTTCCACGTTCGGTTTACCCGACACTTTAGTCAGCGATAACGCTAGTTGTTTCACCTCCGCTGAGTTCGGAGCATTCATGGAGGCAAACGCCATTCGGCATGTCACATCCGCACCGTTTCACCCGGCCACGAATGGCCAAGTGGAACGCCTAGTGCGTACAACAAAGGACGCGCTGCGGCGCATGGGCCCGGGGGACCTGAATCACCAGGTATGCCAGTTCCTTTTAGCGTATAGGGTGACCCCTTTAGCGTCAGGCTACTCGCCGGCGGAGCTCTTGATGCGGCGAAAATTGACCACGATCCTGTCCAGGCTAGACCCGACGAGGGTCGAGGATAAAGGGAAAAACATAGGGTTGGCAGTCTCGAAAGGTTTCGCCGCCGGGGACCCTGTTCACTGCAGGAACTATTCCAGCGCAGGGCCGGCCTGGGTACCAGGGAAGGTTGTAGAACAGACGGGGCCAGTATCGTACCTTGTCGAGACTCACACCGGCCTCCTCTGGAGGAGGCACGCAGACCAACTGAGGCACCGAGTGAGTGGGCCAGTCAGTGGAGCTCAGCAACAGGATTCAGCGTTAGGGTTCTCCCCCACCCGCTTAACCCAAGGGGGAGACAGCAATGGACCACAGTCCCAAACAAGGGGGGAAGGAAGCAGAAGCAGCGGCCCCGACTCATATCATTTTGATAGCAGCGACCCCGACTCATATCCTTTTGATACGCCAGTTTTATCAGGGGCCGGGGAAAGGGGAGAGGAGTTCGCGACCGCTGCCCCCGATTGTGATTTTGATTTTGATTTTGCGAGCCGGGGGGGTTTTCAGGAGTGTTCCCCCACCCATCCAAGCGAGAAGAGGGGTTTTTCGTTAGCCCCCAGTGCCCCCGGTTCCTCCCTAAGGAAGAGCACACCTCCCAACAACGCCGCGGAGCCGCGGAAAGTCACTAACGAGTCTCCCTCTCATATTACAGGACAGGAAACCAGGGGACAAAGAGAAGGTAGCAAACCCGGGGAGTGGCAGCCCGCATCGAGACCCCAGCGTGTTCGAAATAAGCCATCTTGGCTGAGAGACTTTGTCTCCTAAGGGGGGGGAGTGTGTTTAAGTGTGGGCTCGAGACTTTGTCTCGTCCTAGGGGGGAGGGGTGTTGTGTTCTGATGGTTTTTATTGTACACATGGATTACAATGTAACCTTGCCTATAGCAACAATGTAACCTTCAGCTGTATCATATAAACCCTGTAATAGGACGCGAGCTAATGACCACCAGCTGGCAGCAGCGAGCGTCCAAGCTCTCTTGGTCCAAACTCATCAAAGGCAACAGCGCGGGAAGTTTTCCCGCCACCACCTACACCTGGACAAGAAGGGCGTGACCTGCAATGACGTCACGCAGACAGTAGCCAATGGGCTACCATGGCACCACGTTCAAATGTGTTACTGCTGTATATAAAGAGCTATCGATCCGCCATTACCTCATGTTCCCTCTGTCCACGATGCAATAAACCTGAGTTAACCCAGCCCGAGGCTGTGTCCTGTGTCTTGGTTTGCATACACCAAAGTACCTACTCCACTTTCTTCTTCCATTCGACACCTTCCTCCCTTTCCTTTTTAGTTCTCACTGTGGTAAACTTGTTTGAGGGGGAGGGGAATCCTATTTAATTTAATTGACAGGGGTAGTTGCTGTCAGGGGTTTGGGGGTCCTAAGAGGCTTTGGTGTGACATAGTGCTGTATATGATGCAGTCAACCACAACTCCTTCCTTTCAGCCTCGGCCAGCTTCTCCCAAGGACCTAGGCACCCTGATCTTACCCAGTCACAGGGAGTGTGGTTTTTCTATAGTAGCATGGATGTAGGAGTAGCGGGGGGGGGGGGGGGAAGCATAGAGCTAGGTGCCAGTGCTATGCCCAAGTAGAAGCCAACAAGGTAAAGTCTCAAAACAGAACTTTATTTTCTATTCCATAAGAAGAAATACCTGTAGAGAATAAAATCCCCAAATCCCAAAGTCCATAGGGCTCTTTTAGATCCAGAAATGTCCATGAAATATTTCAAAGAGCCAATAAGTTCATCAGAATGCCCATATGCCTGTGGAGCAAAAGAACCCCCCCACCCAAGTCCATGTAAATATTCATCAGTCCATAAATGGCAAAGTCCAGCATAGCCCATGAAATGGCTAAGTGTTGAGATGTTGCAGGCAAGACATTTCTCTGAGTCCATCAGAAATCCATCATCAATCCATTGAGCAAGATATACATCTCCAAAGGTAGAATCCAATCAGTCCAATCCAATCCAATCTTGTTGGACTACATCATGCTTTAGGGTGTTTTTGTTCCCTCCAGGGAATAGAGTTCAGCTAACAAGAGCCTGGTAGCCCTCAGAGAACCGGTTTTAGGACTCAAAACCTCCTCTTTTTAAAGGGAAATGAGGGATTTCCTCCCTAGGAATGCATTAGGTAATGTGGTTACATCATGATTTCATTATGGGAAAGTCCCGGGTCTCTGAAGGTGTCTCCTTCTTCCCTTAAGAATTCATTGACATCATGGGAAAGCACCTGACCCTCCATGGTGGGGTGGAACAGCTGTTGATTACCTAATTTGTAAGAAATGGGGTCATGAAAAGACATGGAACCAGGCCAAAAGTTAACTAACCGTCAATTTGCTCTTACACAGCAGACAGAGTTTGGCCACCTCTGTCTTCTTCTATTGATGTCATTCTCCTGGAATGTCTGAGGGAAAACACTCAGTGAGACGGGTTCTCAAACTCTTCCTGATCACATGGTAACTAAATGATTTCTATCAATCCAACCAAACATGTAAGTAACTAAGTGATTAATATTTTTCTACCTAATTAAACTCTTAACAACTGTTGTTGTTGTTCAGTCACACAGTCAATTCCGACCCTTTGCGATCCCATGGACCATTGACCTCCATGCACCCCTGTCCTCCACCATACTCCTCAGCCCACCCATGGACCATTGACCTCCATGCACCCCTGTCCTCCACAATACTCCTCAGCCCACCCAGCTTCATGCCCACTGTGTCCACTATCCCATCCAGCCATCTCATCATTGGTCAACTTCTTCTTCTCTTGCCCTCCACCTTTCCCAGCATCAATGCTTTCTCAAGTGTGTCCTCTCTTCTCATTTGGTGAGCTTAAAGAATACAACTAGCTTAAAGAATACATTTCTATCAGCTAAATTAATCATTTTTACTTAAAATCTAAACAGCTAACTTAATTCCAAGCAAGCTAATTTAAAGCATACACACACAAGAAAGAAGTGCAGCTAGGCACTGCATTAGCATATTCAGGATCATTACAGTTGCTATGCTTCCAGTGTGAAATAAATGAACATTTAAACATTCTGTATGTATAAAAACTAGTATGCCTGGGAGATAGCTAGGCTAAAACCTTCTTCTTTACAAGCCAGGTTTTCTCCTTGGCATGATGTTTGTTTTGTAGGAATATTCAGGCACCATCTTGAGCCCGCATGTGGAGCATGGGAGGTAAAACTGTATTGAATTGCAAATTAGGATGTACAGCCAGCTGCCCTTTGCAGCTGCCTTTATGCCCCTTCTAGCTGGTGAGAAGCTAGTTGTATTTTCCCTGCAGCCCTAATAGGGCTTTCAAGATGTTTAAGGAGTGGTTTTACCACTGCCGTGGTTCAAGTGGCTAAGACACTGACTGGAAGGTGGGAGGTCAGCAGTTCGATTCCTAAGTACTGTGGGACAGAATGAGCTGGCATCTTTGTCCCAGCTCCTGCCAACCTAGCAGTTCAAAAGCAAGAAATTGCAAGTAGATAAATAGGGACTACTTTGGTGGGAAGGTACACAGTGTTCTGTACGCTCCAGTGTCTAATCATGCCTGCTACATGACCACAGAAACATCTGCTGAAGCAGACAGCGCTGACTCTTTGGCTTTGAAACAGAGATGAGCACTGAACCCTAGAGTTGGATACAACTGGCTTTCAAGCAAGGGAAACCTTTATCTTTACCTTTGCCAGTTATATACCCCCAGTACTCTTCCTTGGCTGAGAGGAGATTCGAACCCGGACAGAGTGCAATTACATTTTTTTCTCCTATTAGCAGCAATAGAGAAAGAGTGGTGATTGCTGGAAGATAAGAGATTCTTTCCCATCCCAGTAATACTGTGGGTTTGACTTGTGTTCAGGAGAGATGATGTGGCTATGTGTGTAATATAAGAATGAGTTTATCTATAGTAGAAATGTGCATTTCTGTGGGGGGGGGGTGTCAGTGTGTATGGGTGCACGTGTGTGCGTGTGTGCGCGCACACACACATAAATCTGTGTCCAGACCCAGACATAGATTGGAGTAATTGGAGCCTAATTGGTTTCATCCATGGCCTTCTAATGCAAAGCACCAGGTGGGGGAAGGGGCATCATGCTGGGATGGGTTGATTTAACTTTATCTGGTGAGAATTAAATGTCTGAAACTGTTAAAGGTGTAGGTTAAAAACACAAACCATATGTGCCAAAGTAAGTGAACTGGTGTTTGAACAGCACAGATCGGAGACGGCAGAACCAAGGCAAACCTTTAAAAACATGTTGGGTACTGACACAATCCTTTGTGAGTGTGGAGAAAAACAAGTAACTTCACACTTATGTCAGCGCACCTTCACTATGTACTACTGAACACTAGATGTCAGCTGCCCCAAATGCTATTGATGTTGCCCATTACTGGGTGAAAATTGTCTGATATATTTATTAATTGTTGCTTCTAACATCAACAGAGCAGCATTCCTATAGCAAGCACAAAAATCAGGGATGCCCAAACTATGGACTGTGGGCTGGATCTGGCACCCAACACCAATTCATCCAGTCCACAATGCCCTTGTTGCTCCCGGAAGTGGAAGTAAAACATGCCCGTACGGGCATGTTTTACCTCCGTTTCTAGGAGCGATGAGGATGTTGTGGGCTGGATGAATTTGTGTCGAGGGCCAGATCCAGCCCACGGACCATAGTGACTAGCCCCCTGAACCACGTGACCGGCCTACAGCCCAAAAAGTTTGGGCACCCCTGACATAAATATATGTTCTGTCCAGCTACCTCCATCTTGAACAAGCTTGAGCAAAAGGTAGAACTGAATATCCTGAAATTCTACGTTCCACATTTGGGAGGATGAAACGCATAACTATTCCGACAAACTCAGGTGCCGCTTGAAACCAAATGTTAGCTCAGCTCATAATTATAGGATATATATCAACTAGCAAATAGGTGGTTATGACACTGTTTGATGTCAGGGCACCCTGCATTACTTCCACCTGGTGCATGCATTATGCACAGGAATGTACCATCAAGTGGTTTTCCACTGAAAAGTCTCTACTGGAGTACAGTTCTTGTAGCAATGCTGATAGCCCACATACTTTCCCAAAGCCAAACAACTGTATAAGAAGCTGGGTGTTATTGTGATGCGGATGACAGTGATCCAATTAGAAGTATAATTTCTATCATTGTTCCAAAATGGCTCAGTAACAGTACCAACAGCTGCGGCTTAGCTTTTCCTTTATTTTAATTCCAGATGTACCCTAAAAAGTCATACTACAGATGCTTTGGAATGCTTTTAGCAAACTTACCATTTCCTTTTTTATTCAAAAATAAACTTGTGAAATAAGAACACATCAGCAGCCTACACTGCTGACTCAGCTCCATTTAATATCAGTATGCAGAACCTCCAGATGTTTTGAACTATGACTCTTACAGTGCCTTATCGTGGGCCATGCTGGCTGGGGCTTCTGGGAGTCTGTGTCCAAAAGACTGGCAGGGCCAAAGGTGCTCTCCTGCTTCAATCCTCTCTCTTCAACATGGAAGTAAAAACCTTTGTGTAGAACAATTCACTTGAGCCACTGCAGTGGCAAAACCACTCCTTAAACATCTCATCTTGAAAGCCCTATTAGGGTCAATATAAATGGGTTCCAACTTGATGGGATGTAATGGCAACAATACACTGGCCAGGGAATAATGTCATTCCATGACACACACAAAAGGGCTGCAGGGAAAATTCTATGGTCATGTGGCAGGCAAGTCTGGACACACAGAATGCTTATGTGACTTCAAATGAAAAAATGTTTGGTCCATTCCCATAGATCAAATATATATACAGGTATATAAAAATATAGGGTGAAAAAATAATAGTCGTCTGCTACTCATATCTGAGCATACATTTTTCCTGGAAGTCATTTTCTCATCTGATGGATGTGTCTCTGGTGACGCCATAAACCAAGCCAGGCATGAAATGTGTGACCACACACAGTACACTGAATAGATGGTGGAGGGCATAGTTGAGTTTGACAAAGCTTTCGTGTCCATCACTGGAATTTTTTCTCTCGCAAGAATCCTGCTCAGTCGTCTGCTAATTATCTCTGAAAGGGTCCTCCCAGAATCTCAATGTGGTTTCTGTATTTCCTGAGGCACAACAGACATGATTTTCTGTGCAAGACAACTTCAGGAAAAATGCAGAGAGCAACAGAATCCGCTCTTTTTAGTATTTTATGACCTGGAAAAGAATTTCAGTTCTGTCCTGAGACTTGCTATGTGGTCTGTCCTGAGATGCTTTGGTTGCCCTGAGCGTTTTGTAGATCTGGTCCAGGCACTTCACGATGGCATGTCTAGGATAGCTCTCCATCAAAACAGCATATCAGATACCTTCCCAATTACCCCTGGATTGTAGCAGGGCTGTGTGCTCCAACACTTTATTTGGCTGGCATGCAAAATGAAAACCTGATAACAACACAGTTGTAGAGATTAAATACCAAAATAATAGTGTATTGTGGGCAGGGCCATAGCCAGAGCTGGGGGATGAAAACTCTCCTGAGCAAACAGCCCCCACCCCACCCCGGGATGCCAATGTTACATGTGTGTGTGGCAGTGTTGCCCCACCTGAAAACACCCCCTCCCCAATAAATAAATAAATAAATCTAGAATCCTGGCTACTGATCTGATTATGGGAAATTATAGTGCAGTGAAGGATAACTTATTTTTCATACTCAGTTGGGAACTGGTACATTTCTCAGTAAAGCTTTTAACTTGCGCCTTTATGTGTACCAGCTGAGCCATCAGTCTCTAATTTAGTCACCTCTGGAGTAAGACCATGAACCTTCCCCAGCTGTTTAATAGAGATTACCTATTTCAATTGAGTCTATGAGGAAATGTTAAATATTCAGCCAGTGATGATGACCCAGTTGGAGATTAGCCAAGACACCATTGCTTTTACACTCATATTTGTTTGTAATGAATGATATGGGATGTTTAATTTCTCTAAGCAATAAAATTTACTATCTTAGTTTTATGGCCCACTATAAAGACAGTATGCTGACAAAATGCTGTATCTATTAGAGTTGTGCTAGGGAAACTGGCAACACTTCTCTGCCTCCAGTGAAATAGTGGCAAAGCAAAGGCCTTGCTAAATTTAGATATGCTAACATGATTGCAACTGTCATCAAGTTTTATGTTTGTTTGGGAGTATTCATATACTAGGAATTCTTGGACCAAGATTGCAGAAAAAGGATAAAAAAAATTACTGCAACAATTCCCCAAGTCCAAGAGATATTCTTGACCAATATGGCTCAGTGTGACTCTTACACAACAAAGGAAAAGACTCTGGAAAGATAAGAGACATTCTAGTGACCAGAATTGATGACTTTACAGATCTTAAACAGGGCTTATTTATGTATTCAGAATTTAGCTGATTTACATTTCCAGACTATAACTTCCAAAATCCATGGGATTTCCTGAAAAGTTGTATTCAAAAAAATAATTTGTCCAAAGTATGTGTATCAAACAAATGTGTGCAACATATTTCACACCAGGCTAAGTGTGATCAATCAGCCATTGATTGCCACAAGCAGATTGATGTTTGTGGGTAACCCTCGCTTTTGCTTGATGAGTCATGTCAGGCATGTCAGTCAGTCCATTGTGGATTTGTGTTCATGCAATGAGTTATAAGGGCAAGGGCCATAGCCAGGACTCTAGAATTTCCTTTTTGGGGGGGGGGGCAAAACCTTTTCAGGAGGGACAACAATGTCACACTCACATATATAACATTGGCATCCCGGGGTGGGTGTGGGGGCTGTTAGCTCAGAGGGTCCCCCCCCCTGTTTATGGCCTTGGCTACAAATGTAACTGTAGATAAATTATGGGTGCCATCAACTAAAATACTTTATTTTTCAGAGCATCCTGAATAACTGCAGACGGATTTATCCCAAACTACTGTATATAATGCACCAAGATATAGGGACATTTTGGAAAGAACTAGAGCATAGCTGTGAATTGGCTCAAGTAATTAAATCTGGAAACTATTCCTGACAAGATTTATGTACCAATTTCCAGGGTGTTTTTTTAAGCCTTCAGTATACAGAAAAACAAAACCTGTATGTTTTCCATTATTGGATAATATGTGTTCTTGCAAAAGATTGCAGGATCGGTTTCAGACATCTGTCCTTAGGGCTGGGAAAGATTGCTATCCAAGACCTTTCTCAAATTTTATTTCAGATAGGAATTGGCACATGTCCCCCAATATCAGGGCTTCTTAATAGATCCCAATGCAGTCCAGAATGCCCTATGGATCCAGATTGATCTCCAAGCCTCTCATAGACTTGCACTGGAAAACCAGAACAGATTTAACATTTTGTTTGTATTTGTACCAATACCCATGACATTTGGAGACATCAAAGTTCATAAAGAGCAGGGTAAATGTGCCAGATTTCAGGCAGTGAAATTCAGCAGCTTGCATACTACTCCTTAAAATTTGCTTTTGTAGGCATCAATCCGTTTGACAGAAATTTATTCAAAAAATTGATTTCCTTCATTTTGGAATGGAATCTGGCCATTCTGCTTCGATCCAGACCTCACACAAATTGGTCTGAATCTAGTCCATTTGGTTAGCAATTCAAGATGTGTTCAAATCCAGTGCATAGTCCTCCTTCAGCCAGTCGGGCCAGAGGGGAGTGATTCCACCTGCGGGAGGGCGGTGGGCGCCTTCAAAACACTGCACCACAATGGCTCTGAGACTCCCCCTCCCCCCTCCTTCGGCCAGTTGGGCCAGAGGGGAGTGATTCCACCTGGGGGAGGGCGGTGGGTGCCTTCAAAAGACTGCACTGCCACAGCTCTGGGACTCCCGCTTTCCCCTCCTTTGGCAAGTCGGGCCAGAGGTGGGGCTCTCGACTGGTGGGCGGCCGGCAACGAACGAGCAGCAGCTGGAGGGCTCGTCACCTGGGGGGCTCATCACCGCCCTCAAAACCCGCTCCAGCCACCACCAACCCCGGCGGGGCTCTCGACCAGTGGCCAGCCAGCAATGAACGAGGTAACCCCCCTTTTTGTCTTGGCTGGAGCTGATGCTGTCCTTAAGGCTCTTGCCTGCATCTTTGCAGCTGTTGCAGCCCTTGGGACAATCTGAACTGCTGTGGCTGCCTTTGCTGCCGGGGGGAGTGGTAGCTCCTGTGACTTTCTCCAGCGGACATGGGGGTTTTCCATGCTGGGTTTGTTGTTGTATTATACTGTTTTTTAAATGTAATTATGTAGTTTTTGTATTTTGATACCATGCTTACTTGTATTGCTCGCTATTGTAAATTTATTGTATCTCTGTATTATTATTTTATTGCTATTTGTATATGCTGTTAGCCGCCTTGAGTTGGCCTTTGGCCGAGAAAGGCGGGATATAAATTAAACTGATTGATTGATTGATTGAATTTTACTCTCAGGTACTGTGCTGGTAGGGACTATCTCAAGATTAGGGATGGTATGTAGAGATGTGCAGAGCCCCCACAATACACTCTGTGACCAAATAAGGAGCACACAGATGGGAATGACCTTCCCTATTCTCTTCTGGTCCCATTCTGACTTGATATTTGTCTGCATCCAAGATATTTTTGTGTATTTCCAGTTCTCTGTGAAGATCCTCTTACCACAATGGCAAGATCCAGTCTAGACCAGAAAGGCATCAGCAAAAATCTGTAAAGCTGGATGCTCTGTTTTATTTTATATTATCTTTCTTTTCCACCCACAGAAGTGATAGCTAAATTTCATAATTTCCACTTTTATTTTTATTTTATTTTTAAACAAAGAATTTTTATTATCCCCGAAAAGCCCTTAACCACTAGGCTTATGTTTGCAGATTCACTACACTTTACACGCATCCATGACAAAACACTTGTGTACATAAACACAAGACTCCATTTATTAAATAAACACATTTAAACCGGACTCACAAAAGCGAGCAAGAAACACACACACCCCATTTAAATCAATGGAGCAGGTTACCTCGAAACCGCTCAGAAGTATCTCCATAGGCTTCCATTGGGGCAATCTTAAAACAGCAAAGAAACTGAGAGTGAATTAGAAAAGGAAAGCAGGGTCACTGCAGTTCAGATGTCCCATATTTGGACTTCAATCAATGTTTCTTGGAATAAGTGACAGTTTCCTAGAAATCCTATGATGTAGATGCCCATATTTGGAAATATTATTTTTGAAATCATTTTCTTCACAGCGGAGAGATGGGGATGGCTTGGAGCGGTGTGACTTAACCATATAAATGCCAATTTGCCTCAATATAGCAAAAGTAATGTTGTTTAATATTGGGATTGATCCTCACCTCTTAGCTTTATGCTTTAGCACAAAAAAACTCCCAAGTAGTGACTGGATAATTACAAATCTAATGGAATCCTCAACACTTTCTAAATGCATTTAGAAATTAAACTTAAAGGCTAAATTGAGGGAACTCTGAGTCACTTTCTGTCTATTCCTTGCAATGTCTGCCGATCCTCAGTAAAACCGGATAAACCTCACCTCAGGAGATAAATTATCGCCACTCCCTCCATGACATTATCTAATGATCAGCCAGCTGCATCCAGATGCTTGCATATGTTTATTGTATTGTTTATGTTTCTGATCTGCATGACAGATTTATTGGGTGGGGGAACACTGAAGAAGAAGTGAAGGATACAGAGAGGCCATTTCTCATTGGCAGAAAAGCCTCTCCCGCTTAAGATGAACTTTAAACTGATTGGCCCTGTACTTTTGGATTCGTGCTCTGAGATATGATTTGTCCCATATTGTGTGGGGTTTGGAATGTACTGATTATGCAACTGTTGGTACCAATGATTTGTAAACCTTGTTGTTCTATTTTTAGAAACCTTTATTTCTTTTCATGATTGTGTGAACTGTAATACTTACCTTTTAATCTGTGTAAATATTTCATTTGTGAACACAGTGTGAGACATGTTTTGTATTAATTGGAAATGGGTATTTTCCTGTGTTAAACTGCCATAGTCAGACTTGCCCCTAATCTCCCCCTTGTAAAATCTTATAAATACTTTCCCCTGGAATCACTCAGGACTCAGCCTTCTCCCAAATTAGACAGCTTGGTCATTTTGTGGGTGGGACTTTGCTTTATTGATATTGCACAAATCAATGAAATAAACTCCTTGATTTTTAACCCACAATCTAATTTTGTCCTTGGTTCCTTATTATCTCCGCCAGTGGACGATCCTTCAATTCAAAGGTAGTTTTTCTCTCCAAAGCCTAGCAACCTGAAGACACGCTGTACCTTCTGGTTGAGGGTAGTGGATCTTTCATAGCATGGGAAGTTCTTTTTAGTAACAGAAAGATGTTCCAAGTGGCTTCCAAAAACATTCACCAGAAACAGAGTGAATGAGGGACTTTAAATATGCAATGGTGTCAGGCTGTGGGTAGTTGGCAGAAAACATGAAATGGGCCCAGAAAAAGCAGGTAACAGGCCAAACAGTAACCATATCTGAGCCCAGAGTCCAAAACCAAAAGGGAAGCATGATTAGTTCAGATGATGAAAACATAGTCCAAATGAGCCAAAAGTCAGATAACCAGGAGAACAGAAAAAGCAGAGTATCTTCAGGGAATGAAGCAAGGCAATACTTCCAGGAGCCATACAAATTACAGTAATAGTCCACAAGAACAAAGCAGGTAGTCTTCAGAAGCAGTGGTGGGATTAATTTTTTTTACTACCTACTCTGTGAGCATGGTATGGTGGGCATGGCCCGGGGGAAAGCTCTGCATTGCACCCAAATTAGGATTACTTTATTTCAAAACTTGGATGGGCAGGGGCAGCCAGAATTTCTGCTACAGGTTCTGGCAAACTGGTACAAATCTTGTGAGTTCCACCACTGAGGACAAGAGTAGAGCCAAGCAACAGTAGGTCTACTGGCCTTAATTATTGAGGCAGCTTCTGGTAGGAAAGGCTGGTTCTTATATAGCTAGCTGCCCAGGGTCTTCAGGTGGAGCTTATGAAGGTCTGGAAACTTTCCAAGGATCTCAAGTGAGGGCTTAGCAGCTCCATCAGGGTGATGCTCCAGTCTTGCAGGACTTAGAGCAGTTGCTCCCAGGTTGAGGGTTCCAGCTCTGCAAGACTTAGAATAGCAGTTGCAAATCCAAGTAAATGAGTACACTTATTATCTTCCTAACACACACACCCCTTCTGACCATGACGTGTTAATGTTGGAGCTAACATGAGTAATTTGTGTGGATGCAGCTGTACTCCATTAATTGTCCTAGAGCTCTTTACACTGTCTCTGGTCACACCATAAATACACAAATCTCCCTTAATGCTGTCCACATTTACATATTTGTTTGTAGACAATGCCATCCTTCATGCTGCATTTTATGTCCACTTCAAAAATTTTGAAGGCACAGTGTCTCAACATCTCCTGCTCCTTAGCAAAGCTTTGTGTAATTTTTGTAATGTGGTCGCTTGCTTCTCCAAAGTTGGCAGTATCATGCCTCTGATGCTATTCATTCATCTCTTAATGAAAGCAAAATATAAAAAGCACCAGAGGAAAATGCATGCTGACAACAAATTCTTAACCCTCATGATTTATGGAATGCATACTGACGCAACATATGCCCAGACATATGGTTTAGGAATGGTTTGGACTTTTTTTGAAGGACAAATGTTGGGTAGGTGAAAGTTTATTGAAGCTTGCTCAGCAGAAGAGATCAGGGAGAGACCAATGAAGATAAAAGGGTAAAGGTTTCAGAGACAAACAAAAGGAATTGAACAATCTAACAGCCTGAGGGCTTTCCCTCAAAACATCAACCAACTTCCATAAAAGTAGAAATGGACCTTAGAGAGCAGAGAGGTAGAAAGGTGAATAGCACCAATACTATCTGGGCTCTATGCAATAGAAGAGAACACATAAGGATTAGACCATGGAGACAAAATATGTACGACACACCAGATTTGTACCTATCCTGCCCATTTGGAAAAGTTCACTGGCCTTTTCCTGCCCTCCCTTGGTGAGAGGAATAGGAACAGAGATAATAACTGGTTCTTCTTCTGTGTCTAGGCCAGGCTTGAAACTGCATTAAATTCTTTTTATTGATTACTTAGGCTGTCTGGACAAAAGGTATCTAGGTGGTCTGGGCAAGAGGCATTTCTACCAGGAATTTTAATTTCCCTGAGATTCGTTCCCTCCATCCAAGAGCGAGACAAAGAACTCTTTAAAATATTTACAATTTACATTAAACTCTGAAAAGCAAAGCACTGGCGATGACAAAGGAAGTACAAAGGGAGTGGTGCACTAAACGGTATGGGGCGATATATAAATGTAATTGCGATTGCTATACGGTTTTAGAAACAATACCTATAATTTGTAATATGACTCCGATACATCTGTAATACTCATCTTTGCTATAGTGGAGAAGATGCCAGCCAAATGACTTGTGTGCCTGTTCATTAGGCTAACTCAACAATAAGTGCAGTGGGCAATTTTCTTTATTTTTTTAATTGAACTTGGAATGAACAGCATTTCCAGGTACTCTTGGTGTTTATTCTTTCTCATGCTGTTTTGCAGCCGATTGTGCTGTTGTGTACGAAAGCATCTTAATACAAAGCCTGGTGAACTTCTCTACATTGCTATCTCATATGGCCAAGTACATACTTACCTGGTAATGTAGGTAGTATGTACGTAACAAGGAACTGCATGGAGAAGGCTAATGGGAACAGTTATTTCCAGTGTAAAAGTCATCCTCTTTCTCAGCAAACTTTCGTATGAGAAGAATGTGGTATGAATGTGATTTAATTGTGCTGTAAGGTCACAGCTCTGTTCTCACAGGCACAGGAATGCTTGAGAAAGAACCATGTGGTTAGTGTGCCCTGCTTTGTGCTTGGTAGAGGAATAGGAAAGCAATTAATAAATAATAAAAATGAAATTAATAATAAATGAAATGAGAACAGAGAGCATAGCTTTCCTCACCTTATAGCAAGTTCTGGTTCTTCGATTTCATAGCATATTAAGTGAAGTGGGTGAGACAGTTTGTCTGGGTGTGTCTATGTGAAAGAGATTTATTTATTTGTGTGTGTGTGTGCGCACGCCATAGTTTGGGAACCCCTACATTAGAGGATGAGACTTCTTTTTTATGCAGATAGTCTTTCCAGGGCAGCCATTTCATCATCTAACACCTACCACTCATGTGAGACACCCTAAAGAGCTGTCTTAAAAGTCAATTCCCCAAAGCACTGATCACTGGTCACACCTTTTGTGTGGCTTATTGTTTCCTCTATAGCACATTATGAATGAATTGATCCCCCCCCCCCCATTTACCTTCATTGTTCAGATTTCACGTTCATATACAGTAAACAGGAATGCAACAGTACAGATGGGGGTGCTTAGCTCAGTGTAGACTCCTTCATGTACAGTAGATGTACCTTCTTCACTTGATTGTCTTAATTGACCCTTCTAACTAGAGAAATTAGTTCAGGTACAGAAATTAGGCAAGAATTCCAAGATCAGGCAGCAAGGCAGTAGCAGGGCTTGCCCCTGTTCATTTAGAAATTGTTTGGCAAGATAATACAGGTATCAAGAATTTAATTGCCTTTTTTAAAAAAATGTATTTCTTTTCAATGTATTTAAATCCTGATGGCTTTCACCTGGCTGTCATTTTATGCATAACCATAGTAATCATGAATAGCAGAATAGGAAAATTTAATCTGGATTACTAACACATAGTAACCACTTTTCATATGTGACCTTACACATTCAGCCACTCACCAAGAACAGGCTAAAGATTGCTTTGAAAGTCTTAATTCAGTTTCACAGACTGTGATGTGAAATCTCCTTGAACAATGAGGATGTTCTTCCAAAGAGAGCAGACCATAAAGCTGTCCTTGATGAGCTGTTTGATTTTGAATCATGTATTCTCTGTAAATGCTTTCTTCACATCAGCTGGGGATTTAAGTTCCATACAATGTTGCTGCATTTCTATACAAATGCAAACTCTCCCCCTCTTGTGTAAGCTTTCATTATTTTCTGTTCACTTTCCTGAAGGCTAAAGAAGGATAGAAAAGTTTCTATTTAAATGAAGAAAAAACTGTTTAACTTGTATCCAAACACAGACGAGACATAACTTTCTTAGATAATACAGTTTCCAGACACCAAGGAACAAAACTGATATTTCAATGCATTTGCATTTTCAAGGTGTCGACTGACTGCAGTATTTTCAGAGTTTTGGGGTAATGTAGGGATCGTGGCTGCTCACGGGGATGATATCACACGCATACATTGGTCAGGGTGCAAGTGAGGCGACACCCAGGAGTGCTGAGTGGTCTCTGTTATTGACTGCCCAAAATATCTTGGACCGCGCGATCCTAAAACTACTGCATGTCCATCACAGGTTAAAGGAAATAGGTAGAACAATGGGTTTGTGTATGTTGGTTATTGATTAGCAAACCTACGTGCCAGAGAGGGCAACTAGCAGACAGGGCAAACATGGGCTTGTGGAGTGGGGTAATGAAAGATGGTCTGGGTGAGAAGATAAGGGGTTTACAACTAGTGAAGCAGTATTTGCGGATCCAATAATGGACTCGCACTTATCAGCCTGATCCAGGAGAGGTTCATGCTGTGATCATGCCTTTGGGCACGAGCACTAGGTCACGTGGCCTGCAGACCTGGCCTCCTCCTGTTAAAGGCTGGTGGGGGCTATGGGCTAATGGCAATTTTTGGGGTGAGCTAGGGATGCTTTGGGGGCACAGGCTGGGTCACCCCTGTTCAGAAATGCATCAGTCTGCTCAATATAATCTTCTTTTATAGCAAAAGAAATTACCAACTAATTAAATTTAAGTACCATATTTGTCCGTGTATAAGATGCATCGGAGTATAAGACGCACACCAGTTTTTATACACATTTGTAAGGAAATAATAATAATTTTCTATACATTTTTTCATGAATTTCCAAAGTTAACTCCAGGAGCCGGGGAGGGTGGGATGGGATGCATGAGGCCTGTTTCCCCACCATCCCACCACCGCTGGCCACCAGGAGTCGAGGAGAGTGGGATGGGGATGGAAAAGGATCCTTTAAGCGTATTCCCCATATCCCACCACAAGCCAGGGAGAGTAGGATGGGGGAAAAAATAAGGGTACTTTAAGCCCATTTCCACCCCATCCCAGCACTGCTGACCATCAGGAGGTGGGGAGGGTGGGATCATCTGGGCAAGAGAGCTCCTTTGGAAGCTGCCCTTTCCCGGCTCCTAGTGGTCAGTGCTCACGACCGAACTGCACTAGTGGTGGTTGTGGTGAGGGCAGCTTCCAAAATAGCCCTTTCCTGTCTCCAGCTGCCGATCCTTTCTAGCCACCGCACTGAAACAGTGCAGAGCTGTTACCAGCATATAAGAAGTACTCTGTTTTTCAGGTTATTTTAAGGGAGGGAAGTGCATCTTATATGCCTGCAAATACAGTATTTATTAATATATAAAATTGTAAAACAGGTTCAAGTTGTACAAATGTAGGAGTCATTGTAGTTAACAAACTCATCTTCCTTCATAAACAAGAATCACAATAGATTCCAAAAACCATCCATGTGCATACACATCACACCAGTTGATCAAACCTAACCACTCCAAAATCAATAGGTTGTGTTGGTTGATCTTTAGTAACTAAAGCTTGCAGTCCTGCTGTTTACAGAATCAATGCATTTTTAAAAACCTGCCTATACTTTTGCAGCATTGTACCCTTCTATCATACTATGCAATTTCCTCAGTCAGGAAGTACTAACATTATGCATGGGCTGTAGTTTGTAAACCATTGAAATTCATGACCTGTGTATCTATGCAGACCACACGGCACTGTATATGTAATAGAATTTTGTCAAAAATAAACAATATCAAAATAGGCACTTTTCTTCTAAAATCATCAAAATGTAAGACAGTTTGGCACTGGAACCATTGCACACATTTCTTGGATTGTGGCAGATTACTGCGGTGGTGGTTCAGTGGTTAAGAAGCTCACCTTGTTAGCTGGAAGGTTGTCTGTTCGAGACCCATGTACTGCATGACGGAATGAGCATCTGTCTCTGTTCCAGCTCCTGCCAACCTAGCAGTTCAAAAGAAAGAAATTGCTAGTAGATAAATAGGGACCACTTCAGTGGGAAAATGATCTTGAGGACATAAAAAGAGCCTCATTTGGGGCATCCTCTGAGCGGAGTTTCTCCAGCAAAAATCCTTTCAATCCAGAATAATTTCTAACACGAAATTATTATTATTATTACTTTCCCTTTGAACAGATTACCGAGCCTCCAAAATTTTGCTGAACATTCAGAAATCTGGCAGTTATTTTTGGGATTCCTGTGCTAACATGTGGTGTCTTTCTTTCCAAACTTGGGGTGTCTTTCTTTCTAAACTACCAAATCAGTGTTTGAAAATAATTAAGTGCTACTCAGACAAAATTATGATAAGAGTTATTTGCCTTATTTCCTCTTTGCCATGTACATTCATTGATAAGCAGATTTTTTCTAGGGAAAACATTCATATTGATAGATTTTACAGGTAGGAAAGAAGTGCTAGAATGTTATTTACAGTGTCACAATATTTAAATGGCAAAAAGAGTGGAAGAGGAACTCTGATTCCCAATGGTCATGGATGCAGAATAGGGCTTGCCAGATGGACTGGCTGTGAAAGTGCACCTCGATATTATCCTGAAGGCTGACGGAGTCCATTGCAGTCCCGGTGTTAAATCCTGCATGTCTCATTTCTTACGTGCTGCAGGAGATGGCTCCATGAACACAGTGTGTGGGTCACTTCATGCCAATCTGGGATCCACCTTAAACAAATTCACACCAATGACATTTTTCCTGCTTCAGGAAAAAATGTGTTCTTGGATATGAGTAGCAGCTGACGACGACGTACAGCTTCCCCTCAATGGTGAGCATGCCAGCAGAAAGGCCTCTGCATGCCACTTCTGGCACATGTGCCATAGGTTCGCCACCACTGCTCTAGTCTTTGCATGATAAATATAGCCAAATATAAGGCCTGAATAGGGCTAAAAGATCAGCCAATGCTTTTCACTTCCTGCAAGAAAGCAAGCTATCAGTGGCAATAACATATTTAGCAAAAACCCAGTGACTACTCAGTGCACATTTTTTGTTTGCCTATGTGTAATATTGTTAGATCTGTCCCTTATAAGCACCAGTCCAGGACAACGATGAACAAACAGCAACAGGCTTTATTTAACAGTCAGATAGAGATGAGCTTACAAGGTGTTCCGGATCCCGAGATGGCTATACATTCCTAGCGGAGTCAGTCCCTCCCTCTTACCTGGCAATGGGCAATAAACTAGCTACCATAGAAGCATAACATAATGGAAGGACCCAGGCTTAGTGCTACCTGGCTACCTGTATGGAGTAGGAAGTATAGAGCCAGTCCGCCCCCACCCTTGTTTACCCATGGGGCTTATATAGTGTCTCTCCGACAGTGGCTCCTGGATACAAGTTAGCGACCCGCTGGACAAACGTAACTAACCAATCATAACGGGGAATATATGTAGTTAACCAATGGGGAACAGGATCCAAAACTGTAACCAATCACAGGGCTTGGTTTAGCCTAACAAGCGCACCCTTTTGCAGGGGTTTCGCACCACTTTAGGCTTCTAGTTAGAATGGTGGGAAACTGCCATTTTCCTCTTGCAAGAGCACTCTCCGCGCTACTTGCAAATGTCTCTCAATACACAACAAATATGTAGACATTTTCCAAGTTTAGAAACTAATTATGGTAGCAGCTTTATTTCACATATAGAAATATTTCACATTTTGTTGTTGTTCAGTCGCACAGTCAATTCCGACCCTTTGCGACCCTATGGACCATCGTTCTCCAGGCGCCTCTGTCCTCCACCATCCCCCTCAGTCCTCCCAGTTCTGTGCCCATTGTGTCTACAATACCATCTATCCATCTCATCCTTGGCCTCCCCCTTCTTCTTTTGCCCTCCACCTTTCCCAACATCACGGCCTTCTCAAGTGAATCCTCCCTTCTCATTTGATGCCCAAAGTACTTTAGCCTCATCTTTACTATTTGACCTTCCAATGAGCAGTCAGTGTTGATATCTTCTAAGATTGACCTATTTGTTCTCCTCGCTGTCCAGGATACCCTCAAAACTCTCCTCCAACACCACATTTCAAAGGCATCTATTCTTCTGCGTTCAGCTTTCCTAATTGTCCAGCTCTCACATCCGTACATTACCACTGGGAATACCATTGCTTTGACTATTCTAATTTTTGTTTTCAAGGTGATGTCTCTGCTTTTCACTATGTTCCCCAGGTTTCTCATAGCTTGTCTCCCAAGAATCAGTCGCATTTTTATTTCATGGCTGCAATCCCCCTCTGCAGTGATCTTAGATCCTAAGAATGTAAAATCTGTCACTGCTTCTACTTCTTCCCCATCTATTTTCCAGAAACTGATCGGGCCTGTTGCCATTATCTTGGTTTTCACATGCAAGATTCTAAAAGATGTAGACTCTACAATTAGGAAGAAAGAAGTGGGGTTAAGTCACAGATTTCCACATCAACATCCACTTCTTGGAGAGATGACAAATGCAAAACATAAGGCTGGAACAGAAGTGCCTGTGGAGTAATCTGAGTGCAAGAAGTTCTTCTTTCCTTCTCCATTTCATAACACTTGCCTTCCCCTTTCGAGAAATAAAGTCTTTGCAGCTTCCCATAAATAGACAAGTTTGAATATGCACTCTACATGGTGCACATTCATGCTGCTTTCCTGGAATGGTTTGACGAGGAAGCTTAATTATTTATATTTATTATTCAGATTAAATAGGCTGTCTTTTTCAAATAAACTCAACCCAGAAAAAGTTACTTTTTCCATTACAGCTTCAAAATCTTCACAATGGAGATTCTTGAGGTTGCAGTCCAAAAATTAACTATTCTGGGCTCTTCACTGGTTTATGTGACCATCTCAATCTAGTTGTGTCCCTGTCTACAAGGATGGTGCTGAAGACAGAGGTACAAAAGACTACAGAGACAGAAGGTTGACAAAAGAGGGGAGAAGGAAGTGGCATAGTGAGAGAGGTGGTGGTGGAGATGGCAAAGAAGACAGAATGATAGGGTAGAAAAAAGAATAAGCGAAATAAAAAGATAGAATGGCTGTGAGAAGAGGAAAGAAATGGTAGTGGGTGAAAGAGAATATGAGTTGGGGGCAGTCTAGTACTTCTGTCCAGTTTTGTTACTACTTGTCCACTCATCTCTGGTTATAGCGTCCAATTTTCTTTCCCCATGGGGCTAACAATCCTTTACAGAAAAGAAACCGTCTTTGACGGTTCTAAGGGATAAGCTATACTTTTGAAGAAAAAGGTGCAGTAAACCCCTGGTTAGCGACGTTTCTTGGTTCCCAATGTTGCATCGCTAACCGGAAAACGTCATTAACCGGGAAGCAGAAACTTGCAGCAGATGAAGGGGTTTACCCTGGGTTTTCTGCTTGGAGCAGCGTCGGAAAAGGGCCATGGGGATCGGAAACAGCTTGGATCACCTCATAAGAACATAAGAACAGCCTTGCTGGAACAGGCCACAGCCCATCCAGTCCAGCATTCTGTCTCACACAGTGGCTCACCATTTCCTTCAGGGTATTCCCAAGCAGATGTCTTCACCTGCTTAGGATTCCCTGGAAATGATATTGAGAGATATCCTGCCTATCTCTCCAACCCGGAGGTTGTCCTTAAGTATCCATTATTATAGCCATTGATACTCTTGTCCTCCATGAACTTGTCTAATCCTTTCTTAAAGCTGTCAAGACTGACAGCTGTCACCACTTTTTCTGGCAGGGAGTTCCATAGGCCAGTAATCCTCTGGGTGAAAAAGTACTTTCTCTTATTTGTTTGAGAACTAGTACCCAAAAGTTTCATGGAGTGTCCCCTAGTTCTAGTGTTATGCGATAGGGAAAACAGTTTTTCCTTATCTACTTTGTCCACACCGTGCATGATTTTATAAACTTCAATCAGGTCACCTCTTAGACGTCGTCGTTCAAGAGTGAAGAGGCCCAACCGTTGCAGCCTCAGATGGTAAGGAAGGTGTTCCAGTCCCCTAATCATTCTGGTTGCCCTCCTCTGCACTTTTTCCAGCTCCATAATATCCTTCTGGAGGTATGGCGACCAGAACTGTACACAGTATTCCAGATGGGGCCTCACCATAGATTTATAAAGAGGCAAAATGACACTTGCTGACTTATTTTCTATACCCTTCCTAATGATCCCTAGCATTGAGTTTGCTTTTTTCACTGCTGAGGCACACTGGGTTGACACCTTCATTGAGTTGTCCACCAGGACACCAAGGTCCCTTTCCTGGTTTGTCGCAGAGAGTTCAGACCCCATCAGTTTATAAATGTAATTGGGGTTCTTTGCCCCAACATGCATCACTCTGCACTTACTAATGTTGAAACTCATTTGCCACTGTTTTGCCCACTCCCCCAGTGTCAAGAGATCCCTCTGGAGCTCCTCACAATCTCTCACAGTTTTCACTACCCTGTATAATTTTGTGCCATCAGCAAATTTGGCTACCTTGCTATTTACTCCTACCTCTAGATCATTTATGAAGAGGTTGAAAAGCAGGGGTCCCAGTACTGAACCTTGGGGGACCCCACTCTTTACTTCCCTCCACTTGGAGAAGTGTCCATTTAGTGCTACCCTCTGTTTCCTGTCCCTTAGCCAGTTGCTGATCCAGGACAAGACCTGTCCCTTTATTCCATGACTGGTAAGTTTATTCAAGAGCCTTTGGTGTGGGACCTTGTCAAAAGCCTTCTGAAAGTCCAGATAAACAATGTCAACTGTATCCCCCTTATCCACATGCTTGTTGACACTCTCAAAAAATTCCAACAGATTAGTGAGCCATGATTTGCCCTTGCAAAAGCCATGTTGGCTCTCCTTTAGCAGCACCTTCTCTTCTATGTGCCTATTAATTCTATCTTTTAGGATGGTTTCCATCACTTTACCTGGGACACATGTCAAACTGACAGGTCGGTAATTTCCTGGATCACCCCTGGATCCTTTTTTGAAAATTGGTGTTACATTCGCTACCTTCCAGTCATCAGGCACAAAGCCTGATTTGAGGGAAAGATTATATATTTTGGCTAGGAGATCAGCAATTTCATCTTTAAGTTCCCTGAGAACTCGTGGATGGATTCCATCTGGTCCTGGTGATTTGTTAGTGTTTAGCTTAACAAGACATGCAAGGACCTCCTCCCTGGTTATTTCTATCTGGCTTAATTCTTCGCTTTCCCTCCCTACGAAGATAGGCTCTGTTTTGGGCATGTGGCCTCTGTCTTCTTCAGTGAATACTGAAGCAAAGAATTCATTGAGTCTCTCTGCAATCTCTGTTTCCTCTTTAATAACCCCTTGCCTTCCATTGTCATCTAATAGTCCAATGGCCTTCCTAGTTGGGTTCTTACTTCTAATGTACTTAAAGAAGTCTTTGTTATTTCTCTGAGTATTTTTAGCTATACGCTCCTCAAAGTCTTGCTTTGCTTTCCTACTATCGGCCTCCGACCCAAACTCTTGAGGGAGACTGGCAGTTGGAGAATGTTGTAAAGGAGGCATCCAAGAAGGGAAGCCTGGTTATAATGGGGGACTTCAATTACCCTCACATAGACTGGGTGAACTGTTGTTCAGCACATGATAAAGAGATAAAGTTCCTAGATATGCTAAATGATTGTTCCCTGGGACAGATGGTTGAAGACCCAACTAGAGGTACAAGAATCCTTGACTTGATCCTGAGTAATACTCAGGATCTGGTGCAAGATGTTAATGTGACTGATCCAATAGGGAACAGTGACCACAACTCAATTATGTTTAACTTGAACATAGACCGCAAGTCACTGATAAAATCTAACACAGAGACCTTAAATTTTCAAAAAGGAAATTTCCCAAAGTTGAGGAAACTAGTAAAAAAGAAGCTGAAAGGGAAAATTGAGAGAGTCAAAACACTCCAAGAGGCATGGAGGCTGTTTACAAAAACAATAACAGAGGCTCAATTGGAATGCATACCCAAAAGGAAAAAGGCCACTGCCAGGTCCAAGAGGACTCCAATGTGGCTTACAGGAGCTGTTCGGGAAGTGATCAAGAGCAAGAAAAGCTCATTTAGAAGATGGAAGGCTTGTCCGAATGAGGACAGCAGGCAGAAACATAAATTCTGGCAGAACAAATGCAAGGCAACAATCAGGAAAGCAAAGCAAGACTTTGAGGAGCGTATAGCTAAAAATACTCAGAGAAATAACAAAGACTTCTTTAAGTACATTAGAAGTAAGAACCCAACTAGGAAGGCCATTGGACCATTAGATGACAATGGAAGGCAAGGGGTTATTAAAGAGGAAACAGAGATTGCAGAGAGACTCAATGAATTCTTTGCTTCAGTATTCACTGAAGAAGACAGAGGCCACATGCCCAAAACAGAGCCTATCTTCGTAGGGAGGGAAACCGAAGAATTAAGCCAGATAGAAATAACCAGGGAGGAGGTCCTTGCATGTCTTGTTAAGCTAAACACTAACAAATCACCAGGACCAGATGGAATCCATCCACGAGTTCTCAGGGAACTTAAAGATGAAATTGCTGATCTCCTAGCCAAAATATATAATCTTTCCCTCAAATCAGGCTTTGTGCCTGATGACTGGAAGGTAGCGAATGTAACACCAATTTTCAAAAAAGGATCCATGGGTGATCCAGGAAATTACCGACCTGTCAGTTTGACATGTGTCCCAGGTAAAGTGATGGAAACCATCCTAAAAGATAGAATTAATAGGCACATAGAAGAGAAGGCGCTGCTAAAGGAGAGCCAACATGGTTTTTGCAAGGGCAAATCATGCCTCACTAATCTGTTGGAATTTTTTGAGAGTGTCAACAAGCATGTGGATAAGGGGGATCCAGTTGACATTGTTTATCTGGACTTTCAGAAGGCTTTTGACAAGGTCCCACACCAAAGGCTCTTGAATAAACTTACCAGTCATGGAATAAAGGGACAGGTCTTGTCCTGGATCAGCAACTGGCTAAGGGACAGGAAACAGAGGGTAGCACTAAATGGACACTTCTCCAAGTGGAGGAAAGTAAAGAGTGGGGTCCCCCAAGGTTCAGTACTGGGACCCCTGCTTTTCAACCTCTTCATAAATGATCTAGAGGTAGGAGTAAAAAGCAAGGTAGCCAAATTTGCTGACGACACTAAATTATACAGGGTAGTGAAAACTGTGAGAGATTGTGAGGAGCTTCAGAGGGATCTCTCGACACTGGGGGAGTGGGCAAAACAGTGGCAAATGAGTTTCAACATTAGTAAGTGCAGAGTGATGCATGTTGGGGCAAAGAACCCAAATTACATTTATAAACTGATGGGGTCTGAACTCTCTGCGACAAACCAGGAAAGGGACCTTGGTGTCCTGGTGGACAACTCAATGAAGGTGTCAACCCAGTGTGCCTCAGCAGTGAAAAAAGCAAACTCAATGCTAGGGATCATTAGGAAGGGTATAGAAAATAAGTCAGCAAGTGTCATTTTGCCTCTTTATAAATCTATGGTGAGGCCCCATCTGGAATACTGTGTACAGTTCTGGTCGCCATACCTCCAGAAGGATATTATGGAGCTGGAAAAAGTGCAGAGGAGGGCAACCAGAATGATTAGGGGACTGGAACACCTTCCTTACCATCTGAGGCTGCAACGGTTGGGCCTCTTCACTCTTGAACGACGACGTCTAAGAGGTGACCTGATTGAAGTTTATAAAATCATGCACGGTGTGGACAAAGTAGATAAGGAAAAACTGTTTTCCCTATCGCATAACACTAGAACTAGGGGACACTCGATGAAACTTTTGGGTACTAGTTCTCAAACAAATAAGAGAAAGTATTTTTTCACCCAGAGGATTACTGGTCTATGGAACTCCCTGCCAGAAGAAGTGGTGACAGCTGTCAGTCTTGACAGCTTTAAGAAAGGATTAGACAAGTTCATGGAGGACAAGAGTATCAATGGCTATAATTATGGATACTTAAGGACAACCTCCGGGTTGGAGAGATAGGCAGGATATCTCTCAATATCATTTCCAGGGAATCCTAAGCAGGTGAAGGCATCTGCTTGGGAATACCCTGAAGGAAATGGTGAGCCACTGTGTGAGACAGAATGCTGGACTGGATGGGCTGTGGCCTGTTCCAGCAAGGCTGTTCTTATGTTCTTATGTTCTTATGATTGTTGCCTTGCATTTGTTCTGCCAGAATTTATGTTTCTGCCTGCTGTCCTCATTCGGACAAGCCTTCCATCTTCTAAATGAGCTTTTCTTGCTCCTGATCACTTCCTGAACAGCTCCTGTAAGCCACATTGGAGTCCTCTTGGACCTGGCAGTGCCCTTTTTCCTTTTGGGTATGCATTCCAATTGGGCCTCTGTTATTGTTTTTGTAAACAGCCTCCATGCCTCTTGGAGTGTTTGGACTCTCTCAATTTTCCCTTTCAGCTTCTTTTTTACTAGTTTCCTCAACTTCGGGAAATTTCCTTTTTGAAAATTTAAGGTCTCTGTGTTAGATTTTATCAGTGACTTGCGGTCTATGATCAAGTTAAACATTATTGAGTTGTGGTCACTGTTCCCTATTGGATCAGTCACATTAACATCTTGCACCAAGTCAAGGATTCTTGTACCTCTAGTTGGGTCTTCAACCATCTGTCCCAGGGAACAATCATTTAGCATATCTAGGAACTTTATCTCTTTATCATGTGCTGAACAACAGATCACCCAGTCTATGTGAGGGTAATTGAAGTCCCCCATTATAACCAGGTTTCCCTTCTTGGATGCCTCCTTTACAACATTCTCCAACTGCCATTCTCCCTCAAGAGTTTGGTTCGGAGGCCGATAGTATATGCCTACTGTTAGACCATCCTTGTGGCCTGGTACTCTTACCCACAGAGCTTCTAATGGTGACTCCAAATCACCTAGATATTCCAATTCATACGATTTTATCACTTCTTTGACATACAAGGCCACACCACCTCCCATTTGCCCCTTCCTATCCTTCCTGTACAGTTTGTAGCCTGGGATAACTGTATCCCATTGGTTATCATCCATCCACCAGGTTTCAGTGATACCAATAATATCAATATTCTTATCTATTGCTAAGTATTCCAGCTCCCCTATTTTGTTCCGGAGGCTTCTGGCATTTGTATACAAGCATTTATATATGCTTTTCTGACACAGTCTTTTGTGTCCAGTTGCATTGTTAGACTGCCTCTTGCATCCTTCTGCTAGAATGCTAGTGACTAGCTCCTCGCTCTGCTCAGTAATTTTTGCATCCTCCTCACTACTCAAATACACACTTTCCCGAACCGGATGCTGCCCAGCTCCTGTCGGCTTTCCCCCAGTTATCAGTTTAAAAGCTGCTCTGCAGCCTTTTTGATGTTGAGTGCCAGCAATCTGGTCCCATCATGTCCCCCCCGAGGTGGCAGGGACCCAAAAAAGGGGAAAATCCTGTCGTGATGGAGGTTTTTCTGCACATTTTGGGGTCTCTGCCACCCTGCCCACCCCCACAAAAAGGCTGCCCCCCCTCACAAGAAGGAAGACTGATCCCCTACCTTTCCAGCTTTTGTGTTCTGTAAAGCTGTGCCTTTAACAATGTACCTTAGCCATGTGGTAACAATGTAACCTTTCTGTGTGCAACATTATAACCTTCAGCTGTACCAATGTAAACCTGATAAGGGGACGCGAGCTAGTGACCACTAGATGGCAATAGCGAGCGTCCAGCTCTCATGGCTCAGATTCACCTGGATCAGCAGCACGGGAAGATTCCCGCCACCTCTTCACCTGGACAAGAAGGGCGTGACCTTCTACGACGTCACGCAGGCAGCAACCAATAGTCTGTCGACGAGCCACTTTCAAATGTATAGCCAGCTGTATATATTGAGCTACACATCCGCCATTACCACATGTTCCTCCGGATCATCATGCAATAAACCTGTGTTAAGCCAACCCTTCGGCTGTTTCATTGTCTTTGGTCCCTTATACTAAACCAGCTGATTGTGTGGGGGGGGGGAATCACCATTTTGGGACCCTGTTCCAGGTTCTCCAGGTCCACAGCAATGTCGAGGGTGCTTTGAGGACCTCTCCTGCACAAACCCTGTCTTCCTAGGACCTTCATGAACTGCACTAGAAGTGAAAATAGTTGCATCCATCATTTTGGAAACAGAAAAAATAAAAAGCAAAATGGTGAATGCAACTATTTTCACTTCTAGTGCAGCTTAGGAAGGTTGTAGGAAGATGGGGTTTGTGCGGGACAGGTCCTCTAAGCACCCCCGACATTGCTGTGGACCCAGAGAGCCTGAAGCAGGGACCCAAAAATGACAATTTCTTTCACCTGCAATCAGCTGGAAAGGTAGGGGATCAGTTTTCCTTCTTGTGGGGGGTGGGTGGGTGGGCAGCCTTTTTGTGGGGGTGGGCAGGGGTGGCGGAGACCCCAAAATGTGCAGAAAAACCTCCGTCATGGCAGGATTTCCCCCTTTTTTGGGTCCCTGCCACCTTGGGGGGGGGGGGTCGGGGGAGGCGATCCACGCCTCTGCCCACCCCTACAACGAGATCTCCTACCTTTTGAAGCTGGAAAATCACCATTGGTGGGGTCCCTGTTTCAGTCTCTCTGCCTCTCCAGCAGTGTGTAGGAGGCTTGGAGGACCTATTCTGCACTATTCCCACCTTCCTAGGTGCTCCCTGTGCTGCGCAACAACTGATAATAGTTGTGGCCACCATTTTGAAAAACAAAAAAACCCAAACAAAATGGCAGCCACAACTATAATCAGCTGTTACGTGGCACAGGGAGCACCTAGGAAGGTGGGAATAGTGCAGAATAGGTCCTCCAAGCCTCCCACACACTGTTGGGGAGTCAGAGAACCGGAAACAGGGACAACCCCCTGCAAAGGTGATTTTCCAGCTTGTAAGGTAAGAGGTGAAACACGGTCCCTCAGTTAACGATGCCAGATCGTTAACCAAGAGATGACTTTTCACAAAAAGTCACACCATTAACCGAAAACGACATTGTCCGAACGCATCGTTAACCGGCGTTTTACTGTACACACATCCTGGGCTACCATTGCCCACATTCTTAGATTTCCTCTCTGTAATAACTGATAATGCTTTTCAGACAGCCATGTATGAAACTTGACATACTGGTTCCAGAATGTGGCTTCAAATTTAAATTCCAATTTAGAACACTTAGAATTGCTTAACACATTTGCCCATGGTGTTGAATAAAAGCAGAGCAAAATTTCTGCCTACGCCAACAATGTCTGAGAAATATAGAGAAACTGGGAAATATACCAAAGCCAATGTGAAGGCTCCAGCTAACGGCCTGTGTAGTCATGTAGGATAAAGACCAGAAAAGCCCCAAATATGGCAAAGCTGCCTCTTGCACTCTCCTGAAATGAACTCTAAAACAGCAGCTCTGCTTTATTTGCTTTATCCCTGGTAGCAAGAGAGTTCATTGACAGAAGAGCAGTAAGCACAATGAAAATGAAACAATGCAGGTTTCTGTTTAGGAGCCCTGGTGATGCAGTGGTTAAACAGCAGTCCTGCAACCCAAAGGCTGTGAGTTTGATTCTGACCATGGCTCAAGGTTGACTCAGCCTTCCATCTTTCCAAGGTCAGTAAAATGAGTACCCAGAATGTTGAGGGCAAAATGCTAATTAATTTGTGAACCACCCAGAGAGTACACTAAACGCTATGGGGTGGTATATAAGTGTGATTGCTTTGCTTTGCTTTATACCAGTCCTGGCCAAAATAGACATATTATACTGACTTCCAATGGGATAGACTGATACTGTTTCCTGTGCCTACAGAGGGTTTTTATGGCTTGATCAAATTCAGTACCCACTTACTCACTATAGTAAAGGTCTCCCTTGCTCGAAAGTCAGTTGTGTCCTACTCTTGGGGTTGGTGCTCATCCCTGTTTACTGCCCAAAAGCCAGCATTGTCTGCATCTGCAGATGTTTCCATGGTCATGTGGCAGACATGACTAGACATCAAAGCACGTGGTACACTGTTACCTTTCCCACTAAAACAGTACCTATTTATCTACAGTACAGTACTTGCAATTCCTTTCTCTCAAATTGCTAGGTTGGCAGGAGCTGGGACAGAGGATGGGAGCTCATTTCTGTTGCACAGCACTTTCAGCCATCAAGTTCAGTGTCTTAACCACTAAGCCACCACAGCCCTACTTACCAGTGGTGGGAGGCTACTACCACTCTGTGGGTGTGGCCTATTCTGTGGGCATAGCCTACTCTATAGCATGCCTACTCTGTGGGTGTGGTCTATTCTCTAGGCATGGCCATGTGACTGGGTGGGTGATCTAGTCATGTCTACCACATGATCATGAAACGTCTGCAAACACAGACAGCACTGACTCTTTGGCTGTAAATGGTGATGAGCACTGCACCCTAGAGTCAGATATGACTGGCTTTTGAGCAAGGGCAACCTTTACCTTTACTAACCACTTGCAAGTAAACAGGGCCAAACCTCACAGCAAATTTGAATACCAATCAGGGTGCAGGGGGAGTGGAACCCCGGGGGATGTGGCCACAGCATGGCCGAGCCCCCGCCACCCCCCTGGGCTAGGAGGCACTGCACTATCAAAAGTGGATCTTGGACTCCCTGCGCTCATGCAAGGCACACCCAGACTTGGAGGAGGAGGCAGGTGGGGAGGTGGGAGTGGTGTAGCAGGGAGGTGGGTGGGGATAGCGATTTTTACGACTGGTTCTTCTGAACCTGTGCGAACTCGTTGGAGTCCACCACAGCTACTTACTCACTATACTACTCCACTATGTTGCTGAGGTTCCTATGCCCTGCTAACTTGGACATTGGATTACAGCACAACGAAGCTCAAACCTTGGCTTGGACTATGACACCAAGATGTGAAGGAAGGCAAGGACACATGAAGATCTGTTTAAGTGTCATGGCCGATGTGTCTCACACAGCCAGTTAAAACAAACCAGATCTAATTACGCCAAATGTAAAGTGGTGACATTCTGAGAATGCAAGCGCGGCGCCAAAATGGCCGCCGCGCCCTTTGCGGGCCCCCCCCCACAGGACAGAGAATCCGGGTAGTTAGGGGCGTGGCCAACTCCCTTATAAAAGGGGTGGCCACGAGGCAGCCAAGCTGCCATTTTACCTCAGCGACGGAGCGGAGAAGTTTTTTCTGCGTCTCCGTCGCTCGTTAGCTTACCGGGAAGCCTTTTGGTAGCGGTTCTGCCTTTCCGGCTTCCCCTTTTTGCTCCGGTCGAGATGCCTTCGAAGAAGAAGGCAGCTTCGAGCTCAGTTCGCGTTGCTAGGAGGCGCAACCCAGGTCGGAGGACCGCGGTGCCGCCTCCTCAGCAGCCACCTTTGCCAGCCCCGGCCGGGGCCGGTGGAATGGGGTCTATTGCCCCTTGGCCCGGGGTGGGTGATCGGAGTGCGGGCGCGGAAGGGGTTCCGGCCCGCGGCCCACGAGCGGTGGACACCGCTCCTGCTCCTGCCCACTCTGTCGGGCCTACTCCTCTTGGGCTGCAGCCTCTCCCGGGGCCCTCTAGCCTTGGGGGGTGGTGCGGCCCCCTGCCTTGGCAGGTTTCTCCACCAACCCTGCCGGGATTCGGTGCTGGCCAATGGCCATATGTGGGTCCCGGGGTACAGGGACCTGGACCCATCCCTGGGCCAGGCGGGCCGGCCGGCCCTTTGCCCATGGTCAACGTGGACACCTTGCTGGCCCGCATTGCGGCCCTGGAGGCGTCGTTGGCGCGGGCCAGTCAGGCGGGCGCCCCTTTCGGGGTTCCTTTTGAGACGCTGTCGGCTGGAGGACAACAGCCGGCGGGGAGGGTCGAGCTGCTGCAGGCGTGTGGCGCGGTTTCGGCCACTGCCTCGCAGCTCCCCAGCCAGCAACCAGGTGCGGGTCAAGCCCCGGTGATGAGCTCTACGTCGGTCGTGAGCTCCGACGCTCCCAGTGGGCCGGAACCCCCGGTGGGGGCGGCCCACGGGGGCGCAGCGTGTGAGTATACGGTGCAAGCGAGTACATCCACACACATTCCCAATCTAGGGGGGGCCTTTCAATGGCCTTGGCCTCGCGCGGGTGGCGCGGGGGCCACGCTCTCGGCGACCCACCCGGCGACGACGACTGCCACCTTGGGCACCGGGGTGGGCATGGGTCCTTGCACTACAGGGAATGTTCTGGGGGTGGCTGGATTAGTTCAGGCCCCTTTTACCAGGCCGGCTGTCCCTTTTTCGGCCTTGCCGACGGCAGGGTATTCCTTGCCACTGGGTGATCACCTGGCACAGGCTACTAGGGAAAAGATATGGCGAGGGGAGTATGTAGATATCTTCTCACTCCTCAACAGAGAGCCCACCAAGGAGGAAAGGGAGGGTCAGGATGAGAAGGACAAGGAGCAGGCACGCCGCCGTAAGCCGCCGCGTACCTGGGCCAACTGGCTCCCCGCTTATTTAATATACATGGCGGTATATCTGAGGGCGCGGCCGGATTTAGCTATTCCCATGGTCCAATATTTGGACAACATATATAGGGCGATGGTCGATTTCCCGGGCCCCTCATGGCTAGCATATGATGAGGAATTCCGTATGAGGATTCCCCTTCACCCCGAGATGAGATGGGATGAGCCGTGCCAGAGGCTTTGGCTTTTGTATATGACACCCACACGCCCTGCCCCGGGGGATAGATACCATTGCGGACATGCGGTCCAGCGAGCGGCTCCAGCGCAGGTTACCCGCCAGGCGGCGGGGCAGGGGGTTCCAGCCCGCCTGCTGTGCTGGACTTTCTCGTCAACTGGTTCCTGCAATCGAAAGAACTGCAGGTATAAGCATGAGTGTCCCACATGCTCTGGCCCCCACGCAGACTCTGCTTGCCCCAAGCCTGGGGGGGCGCGAGGCAGAGGGAAGGGTGGACAGTGGGCTGGCAAGGCTGCCACGGATGGAGCTAGTTCTCCAAAAGGCCCCCTCCCCAATTAAGGTGGACATGCTGGAGCGCTGGCTCGCATCGTACCCGAAGGGGGAGGACAGGGAGTATATTCTTCAAGGTTTTAAGCAGGGATTTCGTATCCCTTTTGTGGGTGATAGGTCCCCTCAGGATGCTCCCAACCTTTTATCCCTTAGAGGAAGGGAGGAGGTGGCTGCGGCCAGCATTCAAAAGGAGTTAGTCGCGGGCAGGGTCGCTGGACCTTTCCCCGTACCCCCGTTTCCCAATCTTAAGGTCTCGCCACTGGGTTTGGTCCCCAAAAAGTCCCTAGGTGAGTTTCGCCTTATTCATCATTTGTCCTACCCAGCCGGCCGATCGGTCAACGATGCTATCCCTGATGACCTTTGTTCAGTCAGGTATACATCGTTTGACCATGCGCTGCGCATGGTGCGCTCGTGTGGCCCGGGTGCCCTGCTGGCCAAGTGTGACATTAAGTCAGCTTTTCGCCTCTTGCCGGTGCACCCGGGCGACTTTGAGTTGCTGGGTTTTAAATTTAAGGGGGAATATTATTTTGATAAGGCCATGCCTTTTGGCTGCTCCATATCATGCTCGGCTTTCGAGCGTTTTAGTACCTTCCTAGAGTGGGCTTTCGCCCGCAGGTCAGGGTCCCGGTCTGTAGCCCATTACCTGGATGACTTTTTATTCGGGGGTGAACAGGGCTGGGACACGTGCGCACGTCTCCTCAACACATTTCAGACGCTAATGGAGGAACTTGGTGTCCCTTTAGCGCCCGAAAAGACCGAGGGCCCATCGACCAAGCTAGTATTCCTGGGGGTTGAGATTGACACAGTAGTGCAGGCTTCTAGGTTGCCGGGTGATAAGGTGTCCAGGATCGTGGCCCTTATCTCGGAATTGCTGGCCAAGCGTAAGGCATCACTGAGGGAACTGCAGGTGCTACATGGGCACCTTAATTTTGCTTGCAGGGTGGTCGCACCGGGCAGGGCTTTTGCCTGGCGCTTATGCGACGCCATGGCAGGGTTATCCAGGCCCCACCACAGAGTCAGGCTCACCCGGGGTATCAGGGCAGACATGTTCGTCTGGTTGCAATTCCTGAGGGAGTTTAATGGGGTCTCATTTTGGAGGTCTGACCTCCTGGCGTCCCCCAATTTCCAGATCCAGTCTGATGCCTCAGGATCCCTGGGTTATGGGATGTACTTCAATGGGAAGTGGGCCTGTGGTGGGTGGCCACCGGCATGGGCAGGCACAGGTCGCCTGCGGGATCTCACATACCTGGAATTTTTCCCCATTCTGGGGGCTTTGATGCTATGGGGCGAACTGTGGGATAATTCGGTGGTGCATTTCTGGTGTGACAATGCTGCTGTTGTCCACATTGTCAATGCACAGACTTCCAAATCGCCCAGGGTCATGGACCTAGTGTGCCATTTTGTGCTGCGCTGCCTGCGCCTCAACGTTTTGTTCAGGGCCAGGCATGTCCCAGGGATTAATAATGATATTGCTGACGCTTTGTCCCGCCTGCAGATCTCCCGGTTCCGCGCCTTGGCCCCGGATGCGGAGGAATTTCCCTCGCCACTCCCGGACGAGATGTGGACTATTGGCAAGGAGAGGTGAACCAGGCGATTGGCCTGTCATTAGCGCCACGCACGCGTAAGGCGTATCAACAAGCATTCAATTCTTACAGGGCATTTGCTACTCAATTTCTCTTGCCAGAGACCTGGCCTATCCCGGTGGACCATGTTCTGCGGTTCATGGTTCACCTGCATGCACAGGGCCTTGCACCTCGCACCATAGCATCCAAGCTCTCGGCGTTGGCTTTTATGGCCAAAGTGGGAGGTCATGTGGATACCACCTCTGACTTCCGTGTGCGACATGTTTTGGAGGGGTGGGTGCGCGAGCGCGGGCGTTGCCCGGATGACCGGCACCCTATTTCCCCAGGGGTTCTTACCCAGTTGGCCCGGGGCTGGCCAGGCCTCTGTTTTGATCATTATGAGGCAGCCCTTTTTCAAGCAGCCACAACGGTGGCATTTTTTGGAGCGCTCCGCGTCAGCGAACTCGTGATGCTGTCTAAGGCGGATGCAAGTGGTAGGGCACTGGAACTCGAAGATGTCTACGTAGCCAAAGACTGGGCCCAGTTGAGGATACGCTCCTCTAAAACAGATCAGCATGGCGTAGGCAGTGGTGTAAGACTGCTACGTTGTTCTTTGGCAGACATCTGTCCGGTTGGTGCCCTACATGAATTCCTGGCACTGCGTGGCACGCACCACGGCCCGTTTTTCTGTCACCAAGATGGGTCTCCCCTTACTAAATTTCAGTTTTGGAAGGTGACAGCCAGAGCCCTCACCAGGGTTGGCCTACCAGGTGCCCGTTATGGCACACATTCGTTCCGGATTGGTGCAGCCTCTACAGCAGCTGCTTTTGGGTACTCTGGAGCTGACATACGCAGCATGGGGAGGTGGGGCTCGCAATGTTTTCAGTTTTATGTGCGCCCACTCCCGCCATGAGTACCAATCCAGTCACCTTACCGCCTTTTTTCTCAATTTTATTACAGACCCTGGGTGTCGTATTACGCCGGTGACAGTATGGCTGGTGGGCCACAGCTATGTGCACAGGGCAGCGTGTTACGCTGCGGCGACAGAATGGGGACCCCGACTGGGACTGGGCGACCACGCCAGTCTCGCATGGCATGGTAAGCCTGGGATGTTATGGCGGGAGCTGCGGCCTTTCCTTTTTTCTGGCCTGGGTGCTGACCCGCCCGACATCCTAATCATCCACCTGGGGGGCAATGATTTGGGCCAGGTCACCGGCTTATCGCTTAAGCATGCGATTCGCGAGGACCTCGCCTACTTGCATTATGTCTGGCCTGCCACAACCCTGGTTTGGTCGGACATTGTCCCGCGCCATTCTTACAGAGGGGGCGTTAACCTCCTGGCCCTTGACCGCGCTAGGCGCGCGGTCAATAAGGCAATGGCGCGGTTTCTTGCCAACAGGGCTTGGGGACGGGTTAGTCATCACCCCGATATTAGTCTACAAAATTATGACTTGTACGCAGGGGATGGGGTCCATCTGTCGCGAGGAGGTATGGACCTCCTGTTGGGTGATTGGCGAGCAGGCCTGTTGACCGAGCTGACGGTCTGGGGGGGGCGTCAGGTCTTCTTTGAAGCCCCTCCGTGTGGCGGGTAGCACTGGTAAGGTAAACAGTATGACCCACAAGTATCCGGCAGGTTCGCAATTGACTGGACAACACTAGACAGGAATAAATTAGTTAAACGTTGTCCGGTCAACGACGAACCAGGCGATGGGGTGATGACGATTGCTAACCAGCATGCATCACCCCTGTGATTTCACGGATACGCGTCAGAGGGTGGGGTCATAAGTTAGTTATTGACTACGGTCAACAATTTGTTTGTTGTCAACAAACAAATTGATACAAATTGATACATTGTAACCAATTGCCGTTGGCAATTTTGGGGTGGTACCTTACCAGTGTTACTTCGGCCTGCTTGCCTTAGGAATTACGATTGGTCGTTTTACCAATGCAAATTTATAATTCGGACTAGGGCATTGAATCAATAAATGTGGCCCTATGCTGTTATCCACTTTCAATGTTGTCTGTGTCCGTTATTGGGGGGGGGTGCGCCTGCAATGCAAGCGCGGCGCCAAAATGGCCGCCGCGCCCTTTGAGGGCCCCCCCCCACAGGACAGAGAATCCGGGTAGTTAGGGGCGTGGCCAACTCCCTTATAAAAGGGGTGGCCACGAGGCAGCCAAGCTGCCATTTTACCTCAGCGACGGAGCGGAGAAGTTTTTTCCCCTCCACCCCCTCCCTAGTGAACAGTGTGATATTATGGTCGCTTCGGGGCCGGGTGGGAATTTTTGGTTGGGACCCATATTGGCTCCGGGTCCTGGCTTTTTTGCCCATCCCACACTGTTGCTATGGTTTGATATAGGGGGCTTTATGTGTTCCTACTGTTGACTTTGGTCACATTGGCGGGTAGCACTGGTAAGGTAAACAGTATGACCCACAAGTATCCGGCAGGTTCGCAATTGACTGGACAACACTAGACAGGAATAAATTAGTTAAACGTTGTCCGGTCAACGACGAACCAGGCGATGGGGTGATGACGATTGCTAACCAGCATGCATCACCCCTGTGATTTCACGGATACGCGTCAGAGGGTGGGGTCATAAGTTAGTTATTGACTACGGTCAACAATTTGTTTGTTGTCAACAAACAAATTGATACAAATTGATACATTGTAACCAATTGCCGTTGGCAATTTTGGGGTGGTACCTTACCAGTGTTACTTCGGCCTGCTTGCCTTAGGAATTACGATTGGTCGTTTTACCAATGCAAATTTATAATTCGGACTAGGGCATTGAATCAATAAATGTGGCCCTATGCTGTTATCCACTTTCAATGTTGTCTGTGTCCGTTATTGGGGGGGTGCGCCTGCAATGGTTGTTGTTGCGGATAAGCCAAAGGCTGCAACAAGTCAAATACAGCTATGCTCCTTCACTTTTCATTTAGAGACACACTACTCCTATTTCACTAGCAACAGTTACTATGCAAGGCAAATATACTAAAGTGAATTAGTATAGTAACACTATCATAGCATGCAGAGAGTAAGAGATAATGTAATGACTGAATGTTTTGGGGCAGGTGGTAAATTGCCTTTAGTTGTTGAAAGATAACAGACATTTCTAGGAAATCCATTGTCTTGACAGCAAGAACACATGCATTGGAAAGAAGTGGCTTACAGCTCACAGAGGGATATATTAACTAAAACTTGCTAATACCTCATACAACTATTTAAATCCATTCCACGGGGCTCATTGTTGTATGAAACAATTGCTATACGATACATGCATTGTATAGTGATTTTTCCTATGGGATGTATTGTACAACATTTTTTTTTGCTAAGTGGTTTTTCCCATTGAAAAATTGTTGTACGATTTTTTTCCATAGGGAAAATTGTTATGCGGGACACCATTCCCCTCCAAGACCTAATTATTATTGATTTCGTTGCTATATGGGGCAATTGTTGTATAAGGTTCCACTGTATTTAAAATGTCCCCAAACCATTCTGTTTCGTTTAGATGTCAATATAATGTCACCTGTGTAGCCTTGGTCAAGTTGCATGCTTTTTGGAGCATCACCAGAGTGATTCAGTACTCTAAACAACAAGAATTTGACCAATGACTTTGAAGTCCATGTTTGCTAGAAAAACAAGATGAAAAATAGTGTCTCAGCCAGCTCTCTTGATAACAACCCCACATTATTTTGCAGCATTTTGATCTGTGAATTTTCAATGCGATTTTAAATCTTCATGTCCTCAATGGGAAATCAGTCTCAGTTTCTTGTGTTTTGCTCAGGATCTATTTTCTTTCATGAAACTGAACTCTGTGAGACTTTATATAGAATTTACCTCCTAAAGAGGTACAGTTTCTCAACTTTGTCTCTCTTGTACTAGAAAAGAAATAGCAATTAGAATCCAAGTGCTTACCAGTTGGTGTTTGAGAAAGTTACTTTGTTTGGACTGCACAACAAATGCAACCAGGAACAACTTGTCAACCTAACAAAGACCAGTTCTGATTTCTTTTGGAGTTGAGCAGATCACAATGTTAAGTAATCATTAGTGGATTTTCTAGCAGACGATCCAGCTTCTTTATGACAAAAGGATCAAACCCATTATAAAAGTGAAGACCTGTCTACACTGTCCCTACCAGTGATGGCTGTGCCAGTTTTTAATGGATTGCTTTAGGATGGGGAAAGGAGCTAAATTATGTTTAACCTGCTTCCCCTTTCTACACAGCCCTCCTGCACCACTGATCATCATCATCATAGTTGTAGCAGTCTCTTTCCAGCTGATTGGTGGTAGCACTACCATAGATAAGCTGAGAAGCTGCAGTTACAGCCACACTACCACCAATCTAGCTTATCAGTGGAAGTGTGGCTGCTGCTTCAATCTATTTTATCCTGTTCCAGGTGCAGATAGACTGAGAACAAGTTAAAACACAGAGTTGCAAAATATTAGAACACAGTGATTGAGGTTTTAAAAGGAGCACTTTCAGGAGAGTTGCTCCACTATACACCAACAGGTGTAGATTTCAGTGCCAATTTTAATTTATATACCGCCTTATCTCAGCCCAAAGGGCGACTCAAAGCGGTTCCCAACATGTAATAATACAAAAATACAATACAGTAAAAATAAACAATACGATCAATATACAATATAAAAGAGTCCATAAAGACATCAATCATCAAAATACAAGCTAAATATACAGTAATACAAATGTATACATAAGCAATTCAATCAAGCACGAGAAATACAATACAGTAGAGTCACAGCTGAGCTCTAACTGAGCCGGGGGCCCATGACGCAGGTGGAAAGGCTGTCCTTGAGCCCGAAGCCTCCCCATTCTGTCCGTGGAACTCCCAGGCGGCGACAAAGTCCAGCTGCCTTTAGAGCTCCAGCTGAGGCATTGGCGGGGAGCAGCTTTTGAGGGCAGAGGAGTGGCCCTCTGGTGCCGCTCATTCCCCTCCAGCTGGCTGCCGGTCCAATCGCACTGGTCTTGGTGTTCGTGGGGAGCAGCTTTTGAGGGCAATGGAGTGGCCCTCTGGTGCTGCTCGTTCCCCCTCCGGCTGGCTGCCGGTCAAACAGCGCTGGTCTCGGCATTGGTGTTGGTGGGGAGCAGCTTTTGAGGGTGGTGGAGTGGCCCTCAGGTGCCGCTCATTCCCCTCCAAACAGCCACCGGTCAAACCACGCTGGTCTTGGCATTGGCATTGGCAGGGAGTGGCTTTTAAGGGCGGTGGAGTGGCCCTCAGGTGCCGCTCGTTCCCCTCCGGCTGGCTGCTGGTCAAACCATGCTGGTCTTGGCATTGGCGTTGGTGGAGAGTGGCTTTTGAGGGTGGTGGAGTGGCCCTCAGGTGCTGCTTGTTCCCCTTCGGCTGGCCGCTGGTCGAACCATGCTGGTTTTGGCATTGGCATTGGCATTGGCGGGGATTGGCTTTTGAGAGTGGTGGAGTGGCCCTCAGGTGCCGCTCATTCCCCTCTGGCCACTGGTCGAACTGCACTGGTAGATGCTGGTAGAAGAAGAAAAAAACGGATGAATCTATCTCAAAATGCAACCGGGAACCACTTGTCAACCCAACAAAGAGCAGTTCTGATTTCTTTTGGAGTTGAGCAGCTAACAATGTTAAGTAATCATTAGTGGATTTTCTAGCAGACTATCCAGCTTCTTTATGACCTATCTCAAAAAGCCGCAAGGATCAGGATAAAGGGAAATGCTCATCAGCTGATTTGGAAAAACAACCCAGATGGCTCCTTGGCTTTTAGTAACAGTGTGATTGATGTGCAGAACCCACCAGATATTGTTTCCTGTAGTGAAGAACCTGGAAAACATCTATTTTTGGACAGTTCCCAGAATCTTCCCACTGAGCATCTTGCCTGGGTAAGGGCAGTTGTTGACAGACAAGGACATTTCCCAAGCTCTGCAGGTTAAATGTACAGTTAAAGAAAGATACATTGCCTGAATAAGTTGAAACTGCCACTTTAAAGATGGTTTACAACATGGGGACATGAAAGGAGCATCATTCGGGCATCTCCTGAGTGGAGTTTCTCCAGCAATAATCTTTTCATCTCAGAGTAATCTCTGACATGAAATTATTATTATTAATAAAATAAAATATATTAAATATAATAAAGATATTTATAATAATGCAATAGCAGAAAATATCTAAAACACAATATTTTTTTGTAGACAAATTAGCATAACCATAGAACTGTAAAGTAAAACCAAACTACATATATAATAATAACTACCCAAACTGCAATAATTAACTCTCAAATACTCTTTCTGAGCTGACAGCAATTAAGTCTTCATTCCATTCTGGATTTTTACCTTTCTGAATAATATTAAAATACGGTATTAAAATAAAATAATCACATAATTATAACATCATCCACTGATGCTATAAACAAACTGAGGCAGCATTAAGATGACTCAATGGTCTTGTTTATTCCACTGCTATTTGTATCTGTCCAAAACCACTCTCATGTGGTGAGAATAAGATGTTGGCTAGACTAAGCATAAGTAATCACTTTAAAGGGACAGGTAGAGCTTAGTAAATAAGCCACTATCTTCCCTACTGCATCTCTTACACCACTTTACTTTACAACCTCCTTTAGAGAACCATCTGTTTTGGTAAAAGTTCTCTATGAGCAAATAGATGAAAGAAATGTCATGTATATATTGCTGTGATACTTGATATGAAATGTAGAGATGCTAAGAAGTTTTTTCTATAATGCTGGATCAAGTAATGAAGAGTCTAGGATACATATTCTGGGTTGACAGATGAAATTGTAAATGGGAAAGGAACAGAGCTAGGTAGAAATGAGTCTCACTTTAATTAAAAAAGAAAGAGAAGAGATGAAGAAAAAGAGGTGATGGAGGAGAAAAGCCCAATTTTTTGGGGGGCAGATGCAGATATTACAGTAAAAGATTACAATATATTTTACAATTGAAATTTTTGAAATGGTAGCAATGTTAGTCTGTTTTTCAAGCATATCAAGCATTTTGTTTACTCTCTAATATATTTTTCACTTTTCTTAGCTTACTTAGAACTTGGAACATAGTTTTGTATCCTGAATTCAAACAATTTGACTTGTCAATACAGTTACTTCAGGCGTGAAGTGAGACATCACACTGTGCCTCAGTTCTATTATTTCTTAGCTTCCTGGAAAATAGGTGTAAATATCAAGCCATGATTCACATTTCCAGCAGAATGCTATTTTGAAGAGGAATAGGCATACAACATTAATTTCAGCCTTCAAGGCAAACACCTTATTCCAATGTATTTTGCTTTTTCTTTCGGCTCCTAGAAACAATGCACAGGAGATGTAACTTGATAAGCTATGGAGTGATTAGGGTCTTTTGACTTCTTTAGATAGCAAGATGGATCACCTCTGATGCAGTTCCAACTGTGGTATTTTATCAGATCCACTTTATATTCAGCTAGCCTGACCTCTCATGAACACGATGCTGCTTAATTCTTCAGAAAATCCTGTGAGAAGGAAAACAGAGCCTGGAGCTTTCAACATTTCAACATCCACCCAAGGTAGTGGAAAGCACTGGTATTTGGAAAAAGGAAGATGGATTTCTAGCACAGGTTGAGGTTTATGCTACCATCATTCTGCACCAGTTCAGTGCACCATGGGTGGTCCAAATTTGCAATGCTGCTGCAGCCACTGCTGCAGAAACAAGATGGCATTTCTTGATATCTTGCAGTATTTATCTGGGCATCTAAACATAAGAGCAGAACCTTTGCAATAGGTTTTGCAGTATTAGTTTAAACTAACGTTCTATTCATATAATAGAAGGCATTTTAGTGTCATAGAATCATAGTCTTTAGTTTAGTGTCATAGAATCATAGCCCCCCGCTAGGTGAGAGCTTTGTCAGGGTGCGTGGGCTTGAGTGGTCTAACTAGGTAGTGTTGCTTTCGTGTTCAAGCAATGAAGAAGCAAACGAATGAAGTAGTGAAAGTCAGCTCTTTATTAGTGGGGTTTGAACACGGTTTAGATGGGGCAAAACTCGGACTTATATACACCATAAACAGTAACAATAATACAACAAGCCCATTGGCTAACAGAGTGTGCACATTTTTCGATCCACTTATTTGCATAAGAACAGATACATGAGAAAAGATACATTCTGCTCCTATAAACAGTAACAGTAACAACAATACAACAAGCCCATTGGCTAACAGAGTGTGCACATTTTTCGATCCACTTATTTGCATAAGAAAATAAACATTCCACTCCTGTCAGAAAACACAGTTAACATACACAACAGTTAGCCATCTCTTGTCAATGATGTTAGTCCAGGACTAAAACTCACCAAAGCATCCTTTGTCAGATCCTTTGGGCCAGGTGAAAGTGGAGGGCACAGGTCATGGTCCACCTAGCCAGCAGGTGACATTATACTAAAATAGCTAAAACACTGAATGCAAGTGGATCTGAGTTCCCAAGTCCATTTGCATGTGCAGAATGTCATTGTGGAGATGTCCACCAATGTGCTGTGGACTCCTCATTGAATAATGACTCCAAGGTATCCAAGGTAAGAATCATAGGCTAGATCTACAAGTGCTTAGAAATGGAAAGCTTTAAGGTATTTTTGGGTCTACAGTTCTCAGAATGCTGAAGCCAACATGGTTGATGCCAAGGCTATGGCCAGCTAGCCACTGGCTAGGGCATTCTGTAGTCCAGAGGAAATAACTTACAATTTTAGACTTCATCTGCTGTAGACTTTTAAAGCTTTTTTTCCAACAGACAACTTAATTGTAGAAACCTTCCTGATTTGATCTATGGATCATGCTTTAAAACTACTGTGAAAGGTCACAGGGCAAAGTCCTGTCGCTTAGTGTAGTAAATCACACTAGAGTAGGTCCACTGAGTTAGTGGGCATTTAGTGACTCAACATTGTTATAGATTCCATT